>CM059575.1:7235890-8708089 GCA_030386875.1 Morinoia aosen | reverse complement strand
TTCAGTTCCTATTTCATGTCAGTATTAAATACTGAACAAAGGTGTTCGAATCAAAATTCCTTAAAAATCATGAATTTATGCCTCGAACAAGGCTTTTCGATTCTTAATTCTTTTAAATAACTGAATCGATCTATTGAACGCCTGTTTCATTTCCTTAAAATATTGTATTAACGCTTGATAATAACAATGAATAGTTGAAGATGGCGACCAATCAGCTGCTGGTGTTCCAAGGCCCTCAAGATCATCAATGGTTCGTCTGGCTACATTTACTGATGATCAATCCCTTGCCAAGAAAATTGATGCAACCATCAATAATAATTCATTGACGCGTGCTCTACACTCTACTCCAAAAAAGGTCACACAGGTTGATGATCACAATGATGGTTCAACAAGCACTGCAAATGAAACATCGACATCATATTCAAATTTTGATAACTCTCCATTCAAATGCTTCCTGAAAATAAGTAATGAGACTGTCATTTTAAACAAACAAACAAAACAAACATCGGCATCTTTGGGATGCTTTATTTCCAATCAAGCCTGATACAAATGATCTTAAGCATTGGTTTTTCAAATGTCTTATAACTAATACTATATATAGGACACCATGACGGTTCCCCCGTAAAGTCGGTACCCATTTCCGACACCTGGGTCGAGTGGGGTATTGTGCTTGAGCTTTCCCTTATACCCAACGGGGAAAATCACAGCGCCAGCGCCGGGATACGAACCCGCGACTCCAACATACAAGTCCGATCCCTTAACCGCTGTGCCACCGCGAGCACTTCCAAGAAAATCCAGTGCACCAAAGAAAAAAAGAATGAAAGAAAAACGTTTATTTTCCAAGTGGCCACATGAGGTGTACAAATAGATAGACCATACGAGGCATATTAATGGATAAAATATACGAGGCGTACTAATAGACAAACCATACGTGGCGTGCTAATAGTCTAACAAAAGTTCCATACGAAGAGAACTAATTGACAAACCATCCTGTTCGAATCAAAATTCTTGTTCGATTCATGTTCGATATTGATGAAATTATGTTACTAAAGAATTCGATTTTTAGAACAATAAATACATTTCAATAATCAACGTTGTCTTTCAAGCGACATCATGGAACAAGAAAGCAACTGTTCAAGAATAACCTTGAGGCCCGCAAGAGTTATTCAGAGCAAAACTTACCGATTTATGAAGGTTGTTTCTAGACACACGTGGTTTCTGTTCGATATTTGATGAATTACCCTACATTGTGACAAAAAGGCAATTCAAATACGTTAATTAAAAGCGGAGATATGATCAATAAAAAGTCGGGGACATTTTGTGGGACACCTGGTATAGGCAGGAAAGCGTGTAAAAAAGACCGATGGCTTTTGGCAGTTGAGACAGATGATCGCGAACATGATTTTGCCCGAAGGTCATCCACAAAGATTGTACCAATGATTATTTCCCCGGAAGATTACTTCAAACATTATACCTTACGACGGTAATTTTGAAGAATATAACCCTTGAAGATTATTATACTGATTATCATCCAGGAAGGTGATTTCATTCATGGCTCGTCCATGAAGGTTATTTTAAAAAGAAAAACTAGTGGGGTAAAATTTCTCGCTCTTCTTTCACACCTCCCATTGAATACACATTGAATATATTCATTGTTTTAATTTTAACACTTTGACTGCGACGTGAGCCACCGGTGGTCACTGAGGAGATTTCCATGATGCTACTGACTGACCTGTAGTCACAAACTCAATTTTTCAAATACATAATCAAAGCTAAATGAAGGCACCATCCAGCTAATGTTTGAAATATTCAACATTGCTTGATACTGACTTTAAATTTGACTTGATTATTAAACTTAAAATCAAAGTGTTAACTGAATAATGCACACAATTTGTGCACGGTACGAAAAGTTGGAACTGATGGGTTGCACCACAGCAGACCTGGCAGTGTTGTTAGTTCTTCATTAAGTATCATCGAACTTCATGTACAATGAATATCGTTTTTACCTCGTGAACTTTCAACGTTCTTGATGTCATGTTAACAATGAACGTTGTTGATACTTTTTCAACGAGGAATGGAGTTGAATCTCCAAATATATACAATTTGCGAGTACAAACACGCCAATATGGAGCGCACCCTCTGACAGTACCTTAATGCGGTCATCGCGTTTCCGCGGCTGTTAACGTTGGGTTCGGTTAGACTGTATCAGAACTTGGAAATCGAATTTACTACTCCAATACATTTTCATCCTTAATAAAAAAAATGAAAATGAAATAGCATGGCAACATTTCACCTACTGTGATAAGTTATTTTTTATAGAGGTCGCCGAACAGATGAAGTTATCATTCATCGATACCGATACCTGAATAAGCCTTCATCTGAATGGCACATATATGGGCCTGTAAGTGGGGAATATGTTAATTTGACTCGCTGTAATATCCAAAGAGTTTGCTGTAATTTCCAGAGAGTTTGTTGTAATTTCTAAAGAGTCTGTTATAATTTCCATAGAGTTTGCTATAATTTCCAGAGAGTTTGCTGTAACTTCCATAGAGTTTGCTGTAATTTCCAGAGAGTTTGATATAATTTCCATAGAGTTTGCTATAATTTCCAGAGAGTTTGCTGTAACTTTCGTAGAGTTTACTCTAATTTCCAAAGAGTCTGTTGTAATTTCCAGAACGTTTGAGAGGGTGGCGGTACACGTGGAGAAATACAGTAACCTCATCCCGATGGCGTTTGTGTTGGGCTTCTACGTGAGCCTCGTCATCGACCGCTGGTGGGAGCAGTACAACGCCATCCCCTGGCCCAACACCATCGCCGTCTACGTCTCCTTCAACATACGCGGACAGGTGCGTTTATGTATGAGTCTGGGTCTAAATATAAGTCTGGGTCTAAATATAAGTCTGGGTCTAAATATAAGTCTGGGTTAAATATAAGTCTGGGTCTAAATATAAGTCTGGGTTAAATATAAGTCTGGGTCTAAATATTAGTCTGGGTCTAAATATAAGTTTGGGTCTACATATGAGTCTGGGTCTAAATATAAGTTTGGGTCTAAATCTGAGTTTGGGTCAAAATTTGAGTCTGGATTAAAATCTGAGTGGACAAGAGGTTGAAAAACTAAGCGAACGTGTGGGGGGAAATTTGATGGGGTGTTCACCAAACGTTCAACTGCTCACGGGTTATTTTCAACTCCATAAAGTAGTTTCTAGGTCAAGTTCAAAGTGAGTTAGGTGGAACAGTCATTCTATGTCTAATGGCAACCATATACCGAATAATTGGGGCCGTAAGTTATAATTGTACAGATTGATTTCGTTGACTAACAACGCAGATGCGAACGAAAGAATAATAAAATTGAAAATATAATTCAGTGTCCGTATTGGACAAGGAAACGTTTTAAAAAGAATGAATCAAATCAAGTAGAGGAAAACATCAAAGGAAATCACACTGGATGTTATGGTCAAACATTATTCCTACTACTTTTTGGTCAGACATAATTTCCACCACGTTATGGTCAAACATAATTTCTACCACTTTATGGGCAGACATAATTTCTACCACGTTATGGGCAGACATAATTTCTACCACGTTATGGTCAGACATAATTTCTAACACGTTATGGTCAGATTAAATTTCTACCACGTTATGGCCAGACATAATTTCTACCACGTTATGGGCAGACTTAATTTCTACCACGTTATGGTCAGACATAATTTCTACCACGTTATGGTCAGACATAATGTCTACCACGTTATGGGCAGACATAAGTTCTACCAACTACAAAATTTGCATCTAAACGCACCGATAAAACGAACATTTCTCCAAAATTTAACCTCTGACATGAGGCAGTTCTTAAACTATCTGGAACATCTTCCTGTCATTTTCATGAGTCATCTGGTTCTGCTTGATTCCAAAATGAAAATACAGCATTTATAGCTCGATTTGAGGACTGGTGCACCTTAGGGGAACACTGTTAGGTCCCACCAGCTGTTAGGTGTACTGGAAATACTGTTAGGTCCCTTCGGGACTTTTACTTTTCGCTCACATTTTGCTTCTTTCAGTTTCGATGTCTTTAGGCTACCTTGTCTTTGTCTTTCCTTCCTTTTCCATGCTGTTTTTATACGCAGTGTATATTGTGTGGGAGCACACCTTGCGTACAAATTCCTCATTCTTATAGTTTTTTTTTTCTACACTAAAATTAGATTAGATGCTAGTTTAAGTCTCCCTAACCGCGATAAAACGCTTCGAAGACAGGAAGGAACAAGGCACCATTTAGTATGGAGATAAGGGAATGCGAAATCTATGTAGAAGGGGAATAGAAACAGTAATTTGTGAAAGAAGCTAATAAAACAAGATAAAAGTTGAAGAAGAAATCAGTAGATGCTGGAAAAGAGGACAGCAGTGAACTGACAAATGAGGTCCTTAAAATTACAAGAATTTTTTATTTCAACAAAAAAAAAACGCCTACCTAACTTTTTGCTCAGGCCTTCACATTTTCCCCTTGGAAGTGCTGATTCCCATAGAAACAATAGTTGTATCCCCTTGAGGGGTAGTCTATACTAAATGTTCCTTACTGCTTCCTCCGTTTAGATATCTATACAATAAAATAGAGCCTTTAATTAACTGCTGATATTAAATACACGCATTCTACACATTTCAAATACATTTACTTTAGCACCTGTGACCAAGAAGTAGAAAGGACAGCTAAAACCTTGATTGCTTTATAAGATGGACCAATATCCTGAATTGTATTAGTTTCCCGTACATCAAGTCACTGATGATATCAGGGTTCTAAATTAGAATCAAAATTGTCCTAAGATTTTGTGTTGGAAAATGTGATATCAGAGGAACGATGTCGAATTTAACACGCTGTTTGGCAGCTAAGGGCTAAGTTGTTAAGTTGCCTGTCGGTCGGCGAGAAAGTAGGAGTTTTCTGCTATTGATATGTTATCTTTTGGTTACTCTATAGGAGATTTGTTCAGAAGCGTACCCCATATGAAAAGAGAACGCGTTGATTGCGATGGATTAAAATGGCGTTCAATATCCAATTAAATTTTGAAGTTTATTGTCATTCGCAGTTTTGAAATTAAATAAATATCACTTTATTGTGCTTTCATTTAGTTTTGATTAAGTATTTATGTAAATTGAGTTAGTGACACGGGTGGGTCAGCAGCATCATGAAGATGCCCTCCGGGATCACCGGATCACATGTTTGACTACCCTTAACATTTTAACTGCTGCGGATTATACTGAAGTTCAATATTCAACTCAAATTAAAGATAATCTTATGCATGTAATTTTGGAAGTAACGAACATGGAATTGATGGCGCTTTCATTTAGTTTTGATTAAGTATTTATTAAAATTGAGCTAGTGACTGCAGGTCGATCTGTAGGTCGGTTCCGCGCTTGATGAATGAAACATTATCGACCCATTCAACATATTCAATCACAGCATTAAACATCCAATCTAATTCAATCTAAACCAATCTAACCTAATGTAGCCCAATCTAACCCAATCCTTTCTTCTTTGTAACACTAGCTCCTTTTGCAACAGAAGTTTAAGTTTTTTTTTTCGTTCCATTTCTAGGGTATCGCTATATATGACACTAGAATAGAATATTCCTGAGCTCCACGACTCTGTTTACTGGAGAACCACTAGCCGGCACTAAAACAGCTGCACATCGGCTTTGAAACTTATGTGCATCACAGGAGCGCAGTTTCAAAAATAAGGTTTAAGTTTTGAAGTTTCACAGTTTTGGGGTCCTCAGTTTTGCAGGTATCTCTGTATTGTACCAGCAGAGCAAGAAAAATGGTTATGTGGTGAGACAAAAATGGAACGTGTTTCCTTTAACCCCAACTTTTGAAGCTTCACAAGCAAATTTCCTCATTTCAAGAACAAATCATTTAGGATCGACAAAAGATTCTAATTTGCAAGCTTACATTAGACTGAAACTACGCAAAACGAATTTGAATGACCTGATTAAAGGACACTACTGCTACTCTACTGAAGTGTTTCCTGTGGAAAGACATTACTTTTAATGTAATGAAGCGTTTGCTATGGAAAGACATTACTTCTAATGTACTGAAGCGTTTGCTATGGAAAGACTTTACTTCTAATGTAATGAAGGGTTTGCTATGGGAAGACATTACCTCTAATGTACTGAAGCGTTTGCTATGGAAAGACTTTACTTCTAATGTAATGAAGGGTTTGTTATGGGAAGACATTACCTCTAATGTACTGAAGCGTTTGCTATGGAAAGACTTTACTTCTAATGTAATGAAGGGTTTGCTATGGGAAGACATTACCTCTAATGTACTGAAGCGTTTGCTATGGAAAGACTTTACTTCTAATGTAATGAAGGATTTGCCATGGAAAGACTTTACTTCTAATGCAATGGTTTGCTATGGAAAGACTTTACTTCTAATGTAATGAAGGGTTTGCTATGAAAAGACTTTACTTCTTATGTAATGAAGGGTTTGCTATGAAAAGACTTTACTTCTTATGTAATGAAGGGTTTGCTATGGAAGGGTTTGCTATGTAATGAAGGGTTTGCTAATTTTGATGTACTTCAATTGTTGAAAAGGAAAGACACTACTCGTGATGAAATGTTTACAAAGGAAGTGTAAAAGTACTCCTAATGTACTGAAAAACGCACAAGTACTCTTAAAGTACTTAGATGTTGCAAAGTAAAGACACTACTCCTAAAGTAAAGTAAAGTTGTTTGCTAAGGAAACAAAAAGTACTGCTAATGTACTGAAAAACGTTAACATTGAAGTACTGGAATGCAAAGCTAGGAAATATACTACCTCTAATGTACTAGAGTGTTTGCGAAGGAAACGTAATAATCCTTTTTATGTACTGAAAAATGTAAACGAACTCTTAATGTACTAAAATGTAAAGCAAGCAAACGTAAAAGCACTCCTAATATACTGAAAAACGTAAAATACCCCTAATGTTCTGAAAAACGTAAAATAACCCTAATGTTCTGAAGAACGTAAAATACCCCTAATGTTCTGAAAAACGTAAAATACCCCTAATGTTCTGAAGAACGTAAAATACCCCTTATGTTCTGAAAAACGTAAAATACCCCTAATGATCTGAAGAACGTAAAATACCCCCTGATGCACTGAAAACGTAAAATACCCCTAATGTACTGAAAAACGTAGAAGTACTCCTAATGTACTGAAAAACGTATACGTACTCCTAATGTAACGAAAAACGTAAAATTCCTCCTAATGTACTCTTTTCAGAGCGAGAAAGCGCGAGTGCTGCGGCGCATCCTCATGCGCTACATCAACTTGTCCCTGGCCCTCACCCTCACCCTCAGCGTGGTCAGCCCCACAGTCAAGAAGCGCTTCCCCACCATGGACCACCTGGTCAAGTCAGGTGCTTTTTGGTAACACGTTAACTCAAGTTCAATATTCAACACAAATTAGAATTAACTTTAGTGATCCATTTTGGGAAATAAGGACATTAAATAGATCCTGCTTTCGTTTAGGTTTCATTAAGTGTTTTTGGATAGAGTTTTTGGATAGAGTAAAATCGCAAATAGAGTTTGCGATTTTATTTCCATAACTATTTGAAGAATTTCTTTGCACAAACGTAAACGGGAACTTGACTTGGTTATTCAATCTCTAAATGGCTTGATTCTGTCACGTTAGCAAATGAAAGCATGGTTCCGAGTTAGTAAAACACAAAAAATATAGAAATAAAAAAACCATTTCATTTCCCACACAACCCGTATTATACATATGCAGTGTGTAATACTTTCACTCAAAGGGCAGATATTTGTCAATTGTAGCTAATTTGTACAATAGTACAAAGTAACTATCACTGAATTGTGCTTGTGCCTGCTACTCGTTCGGCTATAGTGTGAGGTCTACCACTCTGTAGCATGAGATCTACCTCTAGCTAGTACTATAGCGTGAGGTTAGGTTATGTTACTAATGGATATTACTTATTTCGATACATTTAATTTAGCGATAACACTTAATTTGTACATCTCAAATTGCATCTCAACCGCGGTGTATGGCGGTAGTTGCACCTACCGCAACTCAAAAAGTCTAATTTTTTAGTGTAGCTTCTCGTCATCCATTTCGTGAATACTCTTGAAGATATTCGGCTTAACGCGTTCTCCGCGTATTGGGCCCTATGTGTACCATTCGGTTATTTTCTCTTCACAACCCGGTTTGAATGAATGATAATTTCATCTCTTCTGCGACCTTTTTAAAAAATAACTGTTAAAATACGAGGCCAAATATCATAATACAACTGTATTTTTCATATTGTTTAGGAAGAGTAAAACTGTATGCGAGCAGTATAGTCGGTTTCCCCATTCTGTTTCAACCTAATCAAACCAATGGTTATCTACGACAGAAACACAATGAACGTGTTAAAATCAGGACATCTAATTTTAACTTCAATGAGATCACCAACCACTGACTTCGGTGCCAGTCTGTGACCCTGTCATGAGTTCCTGCGCATAACCCATCCTGTTGGTGCTAGGTCTACTCACCGAGCAAGAACAGATGATCTTTGAGATCGTCAACCTGAAAACAAAAGCTTCGAAGTACTGGTTGCCGCTGGTGTGGGCTGGGGCTGTGGTTACAAAAGCACGAAAGCAAGGGAGCATAAAGGATGATCTTGCTCTCAATACCATCATGAACGAGATCACCAACTTCAGGAGGAGTTGTCACACCCTCTTTCACTACGACACCATCTGTATTCCACTCGTCTACACCCAGGTATGTTTCTGGGAGAAGGGTACTATCTGCACAATGAAATCTCCTTGGAAGTATTTGACCGAAAGACTCTCATTAACACTTTGAATGCGGCAGGTAAAGGTAAAGTATAGTATGTGACTCAAATTTGAAGATAATTGTTGTAAGCATTTAAAAATAGCAAAAAAATAACTGGAATGCCTTCATTTAGTTGTGATTAAATATTTTTGAAAATTGAGTTAGTGGCTACTGGTCGGTCAATAGCATTATGAAAGCTTCCTAAAGGCCCTGATGAACTGGCGTTCATGACTCGAAAAATTGCGGCAGTGGATCGGGCCGCCAGTAGAAGTGAGAACTGGCGACATGATACACTCAGTGCGCGAGATGAAGCACTGCGGAATGCATAATGCATTGCAAGGCCTCAGTCTGCCACTGCGTGACGTACGGGTGGGTGTGCGATGGCGACCAGTCGTAGAGAGAGCAGGATAAAAATCAAGCGCCAATTGCACTGTGCTATAGGTTTTTGTAGGAGCTGTTTTTCACATTCCAAAAGTAATCGTATTTTTGGAATGCGTCAATAAAATTCAGCGTTTGAATTTTGTACACTCATCTGCAGAGCAAGACATAGCTGCACACATTCCTCGTCACGCACAAAATGGTACTGCTCATCGCTGTGACGCTCGTCTGTTCCAGACATGCACGGACCGCTGCAAAGCCCGTGGCCACTGTGCCAACTGGCTGGTGTGCAGGAATGGAAGGCATATTGAGAAGTGTGCTTGCGGTTATCACCGTGATATTTGCTGACTGTATCAGGGGCCTTAAGTGATCACTGGCGGCTCACATCGCAATCAAAGTCTTACAGAGCATCTTCCCGAATTTTTTGTTTCAGAATATTCTACCAAGGAATATTAATTAACCCTTTGGGTACTGACGGCTACTCCAGTGCCAAGATGGCTAGTGCTTCCAGTGTAGGGCATCTAAGCTAATTTTAAAGTAATTTAACTAGTGAGGGAACATATTGGAGTAAATGAGAAAATTAGGGAAATTATCAGGACTCATGAAACTAGTTTTTAAACATTCCACAAGCCTGCACGCGTAAATTACCATTGGTTACCTCTAAGTTGATGCAAGGGTCTGTGCAACATATTCAATAACCTTTCTATTTAACTTAAAGAAGTTTTTTCTGAACTTCTCTCATTTCTGACAAATTCGGGCAAAAATTATGAATAATTTCTTCGTAAATTCAAAAACTTTATTATCAACGCCGAAATTTTCTGTCGCCAAGCATAGAGCTTTATAGCTTCAAAATTTTTTTAAATAAAAATAAAGAAGTAGGCACTTGCTTAAGCTAAAAGCACCCACACTAGGACAATTTCACTGACAATTCAGGGTTATGACAAATTTTTTCCCTGGAAAGTTTTCCCTTAACCATTTGAATTGTCATACCCAAAGGGTTAACGACTTCCAGCAGGTACCGGAATTGAGATTTCTTGATTGGATGTTATGAGACAAACTTCCGCCAATTGACTAAAATCTTGGCCTAGAGATTAACGTTCTAGTATTGTTCCATGTGAGAAATTAGCAATTCCACATCGCCCTGCATTTTACGCTCGAATAATTATCCTCAAATTTTTTACAGGATGCGGCAAAAAAATCTCCTACATTCAGAAAAATCACTGTGGGCCCCCTCAGAGGAATACAACTATTGTATAAATGCACTCCCAGGGGGAAATGTGTGAGGACCCGAGCTGATAGTTAGACAGGCCATCTTTTTTTAAAGTTAAAATATTTCTTTGTCCACTCTTTTCGGTTCACTGTTATCTTGCTTTTCAGCACCTACTACTCTCTTCTTCAAATTTATCTTGTTTCATAAACTTCCTTCTCAACCTGTTTCTTTGCCCCTTCTGCATAGATTCCGAATTCAGTAATCTCCAAACTACCTGGTGCCTTCCTCCTTCCTTTCGTCGGAATGCATTTTTAACGGTTAAGGAAAAGAACAAGATGAGTATGGAAAAGAACAAGCTTCCATATCCTGAAAACTGAAGAGTATGGAGAACAAACTCTGGAGCTTTTCCCTGAAGGGTATCAAAGTTTCAACTCGTCTTCGGTGCTTCTACCTAGTTTAGGCAATTATTCTAAGAGAAATAGAGGGAATTTCACCCGACCTGTAAAGGAGGGTAGGAAGAACTTTCCAAAACTGCTTTCAACCATCAGGTAAACTATTGGAACGATATTTTCGGAACTCATGGGTAAAACTTTTTAAACAACATTCGGGAAGTATACAATTTTTGGTTATACCTAGTGTTATTTTTCAAGCTATTTCCCAATAGTAATGTTATTTGTGCCTCACTCTATAGCATATGGAGTAACCGGCTAGAAACACATTTATACAACTGAGTTTGAGAAGTCGATGGCGAGATACAAAGAAGAATTCTTGTTACATGCACTGAAATGCAATACATTTGTTTGAGCCAGGATATTTCTTGACCTTTTCAAATTTACAACATCGCTTTGAAATACCTTGATATCGCAGCGTGTTCATCCCGTTGCGTGTTGACATTGAGGTTCGTCCAGTGACCTAAGACTTAAAAAAAATCGCTTGTGCTTCCCAGATTGTTAACGATGTATCAAGTTTTTTTTGAAAAACATTCTTGGAAGTCGGCTTCAACCTGAATTTTTACTCACATGTTCTTCATCAAGTTCATGCATGTGCATTTTGAATTGGAAATGAGTCTCTCAGCATTTCTGCCAATAATTCTTAGCAAGAGTTATGGCATCAACCTAACACTGACCGCGACGTGAGCCACCGGTGGCCACGGCGGGGGATTTCACAAATCTGCTAATCGACTCATAGTCACAAACTCAATTTTCATAAATAATTGAAGCCAAGTGAAGCCTCGACCCAGATAATGTTT
The DNA here is from genome assembly GCA_030386875.1 of Morinoia aosen. Lineage (NCBI taxonomy): Eukaryota > Metazoa > Arthropoda > Malacostraca > Amphipoda > Talitridae > Morinoia > Morinoia aosen. Next base: position 8,696,459 of record CM059575.1, on the reverse strand, counting down.
GCTTTTTTCAAAATTGCTAATTACAATTTCCTATGAATCAGAGTTAAATATTGAAGTATAGATTAACCCATAGCAGTCAACGTGTTGAACGTTGCCTTTATTCTTCCTCTCTTTGAACACTTATAATAAGAAGGCTTAAAGAAGCTCATAAAGTTTGAGTTGTCAGCGTTCACTATTCACTAGTTGAAGGCCCTGACATGAATAGAATGGACGTATGAAACTTTTTGCTTTGAAAATACAAATTTTAACTGTAGAACACGCGTACAATTCGAGGAGATCAAATTACAGAACATACTATTCTATTTCAGGTGCGTTTCTCAAATACCATCTGGAAAATAATGGCTGTGTGTGTATGACTCAAAAGAGAGTACATGTACCTTTTTACTCACAAAATTATTCTGTTATATCGCAAAAGTCTAAGCTGATTATTCCCACTTATCAGTGTAAGCGAGTACTAATGAGAGCAACTTTTCTCTCAAACATTTGTTCTACCATTGCCATGACTGAAATAACATTTATGCGTATGTCCCAACTAAGAATCTTTATGCTAAGGCATTTTAAAATCCGATGTGATGCATTTCATGTATGAATTTTATTGGAAATGAAATGTTTTACTTTTCTTTCATAGAAATAGAGATTGTAGTGGCACAATAGAGTACTGAGTACATTACGAAGTGTCAGCAATACAATATTAGAGGCAGAAGGGTACTATACACGGACAAAGCAACGGAGCACCAAATCCTCATTTCTTCTAATGCTGAAAAATTCATAACTAGCACTTGAGGAGGGAAATTCAAACTAAAGTCTATTTTGAAAATCTTACCCTGACTCGAATCCGGGTAAATTTTTAATTCGAATTAGGGTAAGTTTTTAGCTCGGGTCAGGACAAGTTTTAAAATCATGTCATGGTAATATAGCCTAATGGCACCCAGAGGATAAGTCACCGCTTACGCCAGAAAGGACTACTGGTTGCTTTCCGGAGACGGAATATTGAAACACTAGCTCTGCATCCCTCTCGTAAACATAGTTACTTGTAAATTACAGTTAAAAATGCAGGAGTAATGGTTTTATCGTTTTTAGAGCTAAAATATTATATCCAGACTCAAATGGAATTTGGTCTTAGTTTGATCATGCTCTCATTAGGAAGAATTTTCATATTTAAGTTCAAAATTAGATTTGGGCATTCAAATCAATTATTTAATTAATTTCAACTCTTCTGAATGCATCCAAAATATCGAAAAGTTTCCATGTCTACGGTTAAACAGAACGCTTAGACGTTTGACAATTTCATAAAGATTTTCTATTGATTTTAAAAAGAAAATAGTTTCAAAAATGAATGCGTGGAACGAGAAGTTGAAATTCATAAGGGAAACCAGATAAGATTATTTCCCTTACTGGAAGGCTATGCGGTTCAAATCCTGGCAATGCCACCCGACGATTCTCCTCGCTCTACTGGAAGTAATTGTTTTTGCGTGCTGATCTTTGTTAAAAAGGATTTGAAAAAACAATGTACAAGATGATAAGTATCAGGCTTGATTGACATAAGACATCGTTTATTACTAGTATTTGTGGTAGGTGGTGACCCTCGCCGTGTACGCCTTCTTCTTCAGTATCGTGATCGGGAGGCAGTTCTTGGACCCAAGTCAGGGTAAGTTTAGAACGCCGGTCAAGGTAAGTTTTTACATCGTCTAGCGTCAATTTCTGACCTGAGTCAAGGTAATTTATTAGCTCGAGTCAGGGTACGTTATGAAATTGTTGCAGGGTATGTTTTTAATTTGTGTCAGGGTAAGTTTTCACTCAAGTCTGTTCTGGGTAAGTTTAATTCGGGTCAGAGTGAGTCTTAACATGGATCAGAGTAAGCTCTTTACGTAAACCAGGGTAAGTTCTTAACTTGGAGCAGGGTAACTTTTTATTGTTAGTCAGGGTAAGCTTTTAACGAATGTTAATGTAAGTTTTCAACTCATGTTGAGCCAAATTTTTACAACGTAGGTTAGGGGATAAGTTTTCAACACGGATCATTTTAGGTTCTAAACGCAAGTCAGAGTAAATGCTCAACTTGCTCCGGGGACCGGCTTCACTAACCACGTCACTTAAGAGAAGCTGGTCCCAAAACTCGGATTCGCGATGGTAGTGCGATCACCAAACATTTGGACTGCGATTTTACGAAATTTATTGAAGAAATTTTAGAACAACCGATGGGAGTCATAGCAAAAAATATATCCATCAGCTGAGAGGGAAAATCTAGTTTAAATGTGTTGAAATCTGTGAAGGGGGGAAATTTGTCCCAAGATTTAATTTGTAACATTTTCATTCAATAGGACATGCAAAACAGAATGAATTAACTATATTTTCTCATTAGACAGAAGCATCATAATCAGCTTTTTTAAAAAAGCGTTTGCTTTCAGCGTTCACATCTTGAACACATTGCGATATCTTGCAACACTCACCAGGCACAGTTGTCAGCTATAGCTTGCTTAAAGAACAATTTGGATTCAAAGGTTTGTGTTAATACCTTTATTCGAATATTCAAAAAAAATTCATTGTGTTTAAAGTAATAGTTTATACTAATCGAATTTTAGTCCTAGTAATCGCGAAAATAGTCTTGGAACCTTAAAAGTGAAACAAAATATTGTTGCGTTTTGATTGGTTGCCGTGTATAGACGATCCGAATACTTTCAAAGAACACGCAGCTAGAGGTTTTTTATGTAGGTTAGGGAAACGATTTTCATACGGAGAACGTAATTTTGTGAGAAAATGTGTAACAGTGTGAGAAAGTGTGATAGAGTTTAGCAGGTATATCCTCAGGGTAAATTCTGAACGCGGGTTGATGGAAATTTTAAAGTGAGGAACAAGTTTTTGCGTTTGCTTTAGTAAATTTCAATTCATCAGTGTACTTTGGCAATGAAAAAAAAAGAAAAAATCAAAGAAAAAGAGTTTATTTCCAATGAAGAGGATACAAAACCCACATAATTGATTTTTAAAATATCCTAAAGTTAGGATCCTTAGTTAATAAAAAAATATGAGTATCGTAATTTCTATGTCACGAGTCGAAACAAATGATTGAGGGAAATGTATTCCTATTGTTGCTTAATATACATTTCATTATATGACTATATGTAATTAGAATTAGAAAAGAAGACATAATTTCAGTGACGATGCAGTTTCAAAACACTCTTTTAATTGGACGCTTACATTGAAATATAAGTTCAGGAACTTGCAGTATAAAATTGATTTTTTAGAGTAAAGCTGTGGAATTACAATAATTTTGCGTCTAAGGCAGCGTGGTTGACATTCAGAACCATATTTTCACTCCTACGTATCATCCAATATGGCAATCAAGGTCTCGGAGACCATATTTTTTTATAACACCATGAATTTATGAAACTCCCATCTTAATAATAGTGACTCAAAAAAGTATACCTGAGTCAGGAACAAAAAAAGAATTGTTCTACAACGACTACCAAGACATGTACAACACAACTGGAGTAATGTGTAAAATGTACCACCTAGATATGGCTGTCATAATATACTCACGAGCGTAAGAAATGATATATTGCATCACACAAGGCTAACTAGAACATTTTAAAACGTGAATAAGAGAACAAAACAATGATGTCCTCTACTGTTAACACATTAGAAAAAAATACGTTTAATTTTCTTTAATCGATAACTATACATAAGTGCCATGGCGGTCCTGTTCGATGCTTGTAGAAAGAGTGAGGGAAGAAACATTAAAATGCATCCTATAGATCTTATATTGAAGTTGAATAGTGTTTGTTAATTCATAGAAGCAATGGAGATAAAGATAATGAATTTCCTGGGGTGAAAACACTAATGACAGTTTACACGAATGTACACATATAAGCTGTGGCTTTCTTGACATCAGGGAATAATAAGAATGGTTTGTGGTGGCACATGTTAAAAAATATCTTTTCGAGCGAACGTAAAAAACAAAAATAAAAGTTAGTTAACTGATTAAAAAAGCATGTTTTAACTCACACAATAAATTTATGAGATTTGTCATTTTAATGATTAACAATAACAGAGCGAGAACTATGCACTATATAGGAATACCGTGAACAGGGAATAGTACAAATGCAAGTCGTTTGACTTGAAATTTTGCACAAACTGCAGCGAGTAAATGCATGAACGTATACAAATATATATGTATCTATTAATATATATATACACATAGATACTAGGATACAAGAGCATAAATAAAAGTTTTTAATTGATCATTTTAAGTAAATAAGAATTTTATTAAATGTATCTGTGTACCACACAACAGATTCAAATTTTTAATAAATGCTACACAATAATAAAGAAAAATGACGTGTTAAGCAACGTTACAAGTTGAGAGTGAAGGGAAAAAGACCGGTATTTACTGTTCAAATGCTAGTTGCTAGTTCAGTACATATGTATATATATATACAGATGTATATGCCCACACATACACACACATAACACACATTCATACACACACACCCATATCTCCCCATACTAGGCTGCAATAGTCAATGCGCGATAAAACTGAAGATTCAATCGAGAATAATCTAGATTTTTCATCGAGCATACTTTTTATACAAAGAAAAAACATTAAAGTTTCGTAAATTTTGTTGCAAATTTTTTCAAAGTGAGATTTGAAGGATATATTTCTAACGAACCAGATACCTAGATTTTGAACTTTTTCTGATAGCTTAATTTCATCATTCACTAATGTAAAATTAGGATTTGGAATCTTTTTGATTGCATCTTAGAATTCAAAATAATTCATTGCGTTTTACTAGCAGCTTTAACTTGCGTCTGCGGTACTTCCGATGCAGAACTTGTTATTGCAATTTGAACATCATCTGATGTTCAATGTGGATTCGTGTGCTAGAAGGCATTGAAAGGAAATCGTTAATGAAAATAGAAAACAGCAGCGGACCAAGAATAAATCCTTGAGGAACACCAAAATTAATTACTTTGATTGATTAGTGATAATTTGCTATCTGAGTGGACTGCATGAGATCGATTTGATAAGTAGCTCTCAAACCATTGATTGTCTACTCTAAAGTTCAATAATTTTTGCCTAAAAGTTGCTCATGTTCGACGCAATCGAACGCTTTAGAGAGAGCGAGCAGCAGCCGGAGTGTCGACATTCTTTTGATCGATATCGTTGTATATTTTTTCAGTGATGTTGAGCACACCGTCTTGAGTGCAAATGTTCCTCCTATAGGCATATTAATTTCGATGAAGTATACTTGACAGTCCAAGTGAGATGACAGTTGATGTGTTACCACTTTCTCCATTATTTTGGACAGGACTTGTAAAAGATTATGGGCCTGTAGTGTGATGCTATACTGAGGTCACTAGTTTCATGCAACGGTCTAATTATGTAGTTTTTCGTTGGATTGGAAACTTATTTGTTACTATTTAAGTATTAATTATCAAATGAACCAATGGTGCTGTAACTAGGAAGCTGTCTTTGATATATTGAGGGCTGATACCATCATGTTTGACTGCCTTTGAGTTTTTCAACAAATATAAGATATTTCGTACCTCTAGTATATCGACAGGATGTGGTCTCCACCATACACCAGCCCCTCCCGGTGCATTAGGAGACGAATTTTTACCTGACGATTGATTTAGATTGGTTTTGCAAACATCATTGAAGACTTGAGCGCCCATTATAGAAAGAATGGGTATGTAGAAATCTGGGACTGTAGTTCAAGGAATCTGAAGCATAAAAAAGGGCAACGGAAAGTGAGTGTAAATAATGAATTCAATATAATTCAGAATCTAAATCTTAATTCTTTGGTTAATCTTACCTAAGGAATTTATCCTCAGTGCGGTATCTCCTCTTTAAAGGGTAAGATGACAAGGTCCAGCGAAGCAATAAAATACGGAAGGAAAAATTCCGTTGGCCTTAATATTAACTTAAAGTAATTAATTTTAGCTGAATTATGGGAAAGCCTATTTGAAGACTATTTAGAAGTACACTCCTCACTAGGAGGACAGCTAAGGAAAGTAAATGTTGCCTCTCTTGGAGGACAGCTAAAGTAAGTTAATAATTGCCTCTTTTTGAGGACTAATAATGTTAAGCAAGTTTTAAATTACTAGCTTTACATAATTATTAATAAAAACATAAATCCAAGCGAGAAAAAGTGTCATGAAAGAGAGAAATGCAAGTAGTGTAGGAAAGTGAAGAGAGCGCGTGAGGAACAGAAAAATTCGTCCTCAGGCTAAACAGCGGCCGTGTTGGGAGCCCCGACTTAACTTCACAACTCTCGTAAATTACTCGACTTCCAAGTAATAACTTCCACTGGCAGAGCTAACACTGGGTGGCTTCCAGAGATAAGGTAATGATGGCAATAATAATAATTTCACTAGAGGCAAGATTGACCATCTCACATCCGTTCGTGCTCCAAACCTCAAGAGGTCTAGAGGTGAAATGAGGTCTAGACGACTTTGTTCCGGAAGTGAGCACATTTAATTTCTTATGAATAATGGATTTATGTTTGTTTATTTGTGCTTCAGCCAAACCATTTCAATACCCACAACCTTAGGCAACTACCAGAAAAGCTAGAGGAAGTTTTTTATTCGAGTTCATTTATCGAACGTAAATTACATTGAATAAAGGCTCGAAATTTATCATGAAGGGAATGGGACGGCATTGTGCAATTAAACAAGAAGTAAATCTAAATCAAATAAAACGCGGATGTACTTATTGACTTTGAGCCCACATGGCCCGTAGAATCTCCCCAATACCTCTCAAATCACATCACTACTCCTTAAATCCTAACAACTAGTCTTCAAATCCCCACCACTGCTCACCTAATCACCACTACTGCCAAATGTTCACAACACTCGATCTTGCCCTCTACGAGTTGATAAAATTACTTCAAGAAGAATTAGTTTTTCTCCAAAAAAAAAGTTGATGCAAGAAGTGCGATGCAATCAAATAGATTTTTAATATCTTTTATCATAAAGGTCCTAAATTGATAGGCAAACCACGAGAAGACGACAAAAACTGGGCCAAGTGTTCAATATATAACTGTGAGAAACAAAATTGAAATTTATCCTTGGGACATTTTACTCTAGACACGAGGACTGAAAGTTTATAAATATTTTATAGAATACCCGAAAATGCCTCTGAGGAAAGTTCCTTTTTTCATTCACATACGTGGTAGGGCTCTGCTACAGTAGTTGGTTTTGTTGAAAATATAGCGGGGGAAATTTTTACTTTTCACTTTAAAAATAAGAAATATACTTTTCGTGAATTTACAACTAGTATTTCGTGTATACAAATCAACGAGGAAAGAACGAAAAATACAAATAAATAAACATCATGAACAATCCTGCAAAAGTATTTCACAGTCCCAGAAAAATTTAAGGTTTTATAACTACTATCTTGACAACATACTATGGAACAAATAAGGATTAAGCTGGACCTTTAATGTTAAGAAACTTTTAAAACCAATACGTTTCTGTACATTTCATGCATCATTTTGATTAAAACAAACCGTTTTCTTCTCCTTCTTTTTTCTTTAGAGCTAGTTGTACATGGTTCTTAAAACTGGATTTCATTCGAAACTAATGCATAACACCTCATTAGGAATCAAGGGCCGCACTGCAGATTTCTACATCCCCTGGTTCACGATCCTGCAGTTCTTCTTCTACATGAGCTGGCTGAAGGTTGCTGAGTCCCTCATTAACCCCTTTGGGGAAGACGACGATGACTTCGATGTTGACGCCATGGTGGACAAAAACCTGAAAGTAAGAGCCTTAAGTTGCATGCGTTTGGGGACAGTTTCGGTAATAAAAACCTGAAAGTGAATGCCTCCAGTTGCGTTCAATACGTTGCTTACGATATGACCCATCGGTGGGTCATTTGAAATATTTTAACAATCGCTTACAACTTATGGCATATAATGAACCCAATTAATGGCTGTTTTTTTTTAAATTGCAAACAGCTTATGACTTTAAGGAGAGCGTTCCCCATACAGAACTTTTTTTATTATTGAACCTAGAGCAATGAAGTTTGGTATGCTGATAGGAAATGCAATTTTTAATCATTTGTCTTTGATGAAAAAAAGCGATTTTCCTGATAGAAAACGAGATATTCGAAAAAATGCAGTTATGGGGGTTTCTAAATGCATCTCCTCCTACAGTTTGCAAGCTAGAGTAATGATTTTGGTATCATTAGATGCGGACTATCCTGGACATTACAGAAAGTAAACTGAAACTCTCTAAAGTCATAATACAAATTTAAAAAAAAATTTCGAGGTACCATTCATTTTGTGGGAGAAATTTTCATCTGTGACGTCAATACTTTTGATAGTGACAAATTTCGAAGAAACTCTTTACTTCCTATAGCCTATTTACCATTTCGTATCCAATGATAACAAAACCATCACTGTAGCTTAAAAATTGTAGGAGGAGATGTATTTTGAAACCCCACATTCCGATCCTCCAAAATAAGGCTACATAGGTAAACATAAACAATCTCAATTTTTATTCGTCATTATTTGTGGGGTCAGCTAGGAGTCTTGAAATCTTTTTACAGTAATAAATAGACATAGAAGATGACATAGCAACGTCGCGCCGTGAAGAAAGTGCCAAGGGGGAGGTGCAACATGATAAAATCCCACCACGTTCCCCTCCCCTCCTTCCATTCTTCAAACCCCCGTAGCGGGCGAACGAGTGAACGTACGAGTCTCATTTTTTCACAGGATGTACCTGACCCCTTACACTTCCTATAGCAGCAAAAATACCTGTCTCCAAACCATGGATCCCTATGGGGAACGATCCCCTTAATTTTAGTTGAATTTTGAACGTCACCTAAACCCATCGCAGTCAACGTGTTAAGGATAGTTTCTGTACCAAAACCTGAATGTGAGAGGTTTTAGGAGCGTTTAAGGATGGATTCTGTAATTAAAATGCTGAAAGTGAGAGCTTTCAGATGCTTTTGAGGATAGGTTTTTATATAAAAACCTGAAAATAAGAGCCTTTTGTTGCGTTTAGGAACGGTTTCTGTAATAGAAACTTTAAAATGAGAGCTTTCAGATTTATTTGGGGATAGTTTCTGTTATAAAGACCTGAAAGTAAGAGCCTGCGGTTGCGTTTGAGGATGCTTTGCGTTTGAGCTTGGTCACTTGGTGGAGTACTTAAATAAAAGGAATTTAAGAGATGATTACCAGTGGTAGGAACTGTCATGTTATTTGATTGTAAAATGAGAAGAAACTCCTAAACTTATAATTAAAGGCAAACGGGCGTATAGTTTGGTAGGCTTTGTATTAGCACTCACATACGTTAATACTTGGAGAAATACTTACTTGAATAAACTCTAACTGTGCACCATTCACCGTTTTCTTGACTTTTTGTATTTTTCATACTTGAATATGAACCAATTTAAGCAATTTAGATACGTGCAAACGAACTAAGGAAGAGTTAAGCGTTGAAGTACGGAATCACTTGGGTATAGACAAGCAAGCACGAGGTTCCGAGCTGAGAGTTAAGTAGGCCTTCTTTTTGATGGTATTATGTGCTAATTTTGTTATGTTAAGAACTATCTTTTTTCTGATTCACTACTGTCTTGTTTTTCAGCACTTTCTATTGACTTCTTCAATTTTTATTTTGTATCATGAACTTCTTTCTCAACTGACTGTTTCTAAATCCCTTCTGCATAGATTCCGCGTTCCCTTATCTCCTTACTAAATGGTGCTTTCGTCCTTACTCTCTTCAGAACGCTTTTTTTTGCGGTTACGGAGGATTAAACTAACACTTAATCTAGGAATTATAACTAATTTAATTATAATGATTGAAATCATAACTAGTATAATTACATAATGCCAATCATACTAGTTTAAAATCGATGCACCGTTTCTGTGTGTTTGAAATAAATGAAAGTAGAAAAGTAGGCATATCAAAAAACTGAAGTCATTCCTACACCATCCAAAACATATCTCATCAGCATCTGAACATAATGGTTGTATAGATTAAAGCATATCAGTTGTAGCAACATCGTGCGCTGCGACCTAGCCGAGAACATTGACTGGAACAGTGGAATTTATTACATTTAAATGAAAATTTCAAGTTCTCAATTAACATACTCAGAAATAATCGACAGTTTCACCAACTCTCAGACGACAATGTACAAAAGTCTTTAGTTTGGAGTGTTTATTCATTTATGAATGTGAAAAGTATGTGTTACCACAAATGAACGCACGTGTGATATTACCATAAAGGGATCATATATAACCATACAGAACTCATGTATTACCATACAGCACTCATGTATTACCATACAGCACTCATATATTACCATGCAAAACTCATGTATTACCATATAGAACTCATTACCATACAGAATTGATGTATTACCATGCAGAACTCATGTTTTACCACACAGAACTCATTACCACACAGAACTCATTACCATACAGAAATAATGTATTACCATGCATAACTCATGTATTACCCCACAAAACTCATTACCATACAGAAATAATGTATTACCATGCAGAACTCTTGTATTACCACACAGAACTCATTACCATACAGAAATAATGTATTACCATGCAGAACTCATGTATTACCGCACAGAACTCATGTATTACCGCACAGAACTCATGTATTACCATACAGAACTCATGTATTACCGCACAGAACTCATGTATTACCGCACAGAACTCATGTATTACCATACAGAACTCATGTATTACCATACAGAAATAATGTATTACCATGCAGAACTCATATATTACCGCACAGAACTCATGTATTACCATACAGAACTCATGTATTACCATACAGAACTCATTACCATACAGAAATAATGTATTACCATGCAGAACTCATATATTACCGCACAGAACTCATGTATTACCATACAGAACTCATGTATTACCAAACAGGACTCATGTATTACCATACAGAACTCATTACCATACAGAAATAATGTATTACCATGCAGAACTCATATATTACCATACAGAACTCATGTATTACCACACAGAACTCATGTATTACCATACAGAACTCATGTATTACCACACAGGACTCATGTATTACCATATAGAACTCATATATTACCATACAGAACTCATGTATTACCATACAGAACTCATGTATTACCACACAGAACTCATGTATTACCATACAGAACTCATGTATTACCACACAGGACTCATGTATTACCACACAGAACTCATGTATTACCACACAGAACTCATGTATTACCACACAGAACTCATGTATTACCATACAGAAATAATGTATTACCATGCAGAACTCATATATTACCGCACAGAACTCATGTATTACCACACAGAACTCATGTATTACCACACAGAACTCATGTATTACCACACAGAACTCATGTATTACCATACAGAACTCATGTATTACCACACAGAACTCATGTATTACCACACAGAACTCATGTATTACCATACAGAAATAATGTATTACCATGCAGAACTCATGTATTACCACACAGAACTCATGTATTACCACACAGAACTCATGTATTACCATACAGAACTCATGTATTACCACACAGAACTCATGTATTACCATACAGAACTCATGTATTACCACACAGAACTCATGTATTACCACACAGAACTCATGTATTACCACACAGAACTCATGTATTACCACACAGAACTCATGTATTACCACACAGAACTCATGTATTACCACACAGAACTCATGTATTACCACACAGAACTCATGTATTACCATACAGAACTCATGTATTACCATACAGAACTCATGTATTACCATACAGAACTCATATATTACCATACAGAACTCATGTATTTCCACACAGAACTCATGTATTACCATACAGAACTCATGTATTACCATACAGAACTCATGTATTACCATACAGAACTCATGTATTACCATACAGAACTCATGTATTACCATACAGAACTCATGTATTACCATACAGAACTCATGTATTACCATACAGAACTCATGTATTACCACACAGAACTCATGTATTACCATACAGAACTCATGTATTACCATAAAGAACTCATGTATTACCATACAGAACTCATGTATTATCATACAGAACTCATGTATTACCATACAGAACTCATGTATTACCACACAGAACTCATGTAATACCACACAGAACTCATGTATTACCATACAGAACTCATGTATTACCATACAGAACTCATGTATTACCATACAGAACTCATGTATTACCATACAGAACTCATGTATTACCACACAGAACTCATGTATTACCATACAGAACTCATGTATTAACACACAGAACTCATGTATTACCATACAGAACTCATGTATTACCATACAGAACTCATGTATTACCATACAGAACTCATGTATTACCATACAGAACTCATGTATTACCATACAGAACTCATGTATTACCATACAGAACTCATGTATTACCATACAGAACTCATGTATTACCATACAGAACTTATGTATTACCACACAGAACTCATGTATTACCACACAGAACTCATGTATTAACATACAGAACTCATGTATTACCACACAGAACTCATGTATTACCATACAGAACTCATGTATTACCATACAGAACTCATGTATTACCATACAGAACTCATGTATTACCATACAGAACTCATGTATTACCACACAGAACTCATGTATTACCATACAGAACTCATGTATTACCACACAGAACTCATGTATTACCACACAGAACTCATGTATTACCACACAGAACTCATGTATTACCACACAGAACTCATGTATTACCATACAGAACTCATGTATTACCACACAGAACTCATGTATTACCATACAGAACTCATGTATTACCATACAGAACTCATGTATTACCATACAGAACTCATGTATTACCACACAGAACTCATGTATTACCATACAGAACTCATGTATTACCAGACAGAACTCATGTATTACCATACAGAACTCATGTATTACCATACAGAACTCATGTATTACCATACAGAACTCATGTATTACCATACAGAACTCATGTATTACCACACAGAACTCATGTATTACCATACAGAACTCATGTATTACCATACAGAACTCATGTATTACCATACAGAACTCATGTATTACCACACAGAACTCATGTATTACCACACAGAACTCATGTATTACCACACAGAACTCATGTATTACCACACAGAACTCATGTATTACCACACAGAACTCATGTATTACCATACAGAACTCATGTATTACCACACAGAACTCATGTATTACCATACAGAACTCATGTATTACCACACAGAACTCATGTATTACCACACAGAACTCACGTATTACCACACAGAACTCATGTATTACCATACAGAACTCATGTATTACCATACAGAACTCATGTATTACCATACAGAACTCATGTATTACCATACAGAACTCATGTATTACCATACAGAACTCATGTATTACCATACAGAACTCATGTATTACCATACAGAACTCATGTATTACCACACAGAACTCATGTATTACCATACAGAACTCATGTATTACCATACAGAACTCATGTATTACCATACAGAACTCATGTATTACCATACAGAACTCATGTATTACCATACAGAACTCATGTATTACCATACAGAACTCATGTATTACCACACAGAACTCATGTATTACCATACAGAACTCATGTATTACCATACAGAACTCATGTATTACCACACAGAACTCATGTATTACCACACAGAACTCATGTATTAACATACAGAACTCATGTATTACCACACAGAACTCATGTATTACCATACAGAACTCATGTATTACCATACAGAACTCATGTATTACCATACAGAACTCATGTATTACCATACAGAACTCATGTATTACCATACAGAACTCATGTATTACCACACAGAACTCATGTATTACCATACAGAACTCATGTATTACCACACAGAACTCATGTATTACCATACAGAACTCATGTATTACCATACAGAACTCATGTATTACCATACAGAACTCATGTATTACCATACAGAACTCATGTATTACCACACAGAACTCATGTATTACCACACAGAACTCATGTATTACCATACAGAACTCATGTATTACCACACAGAACTCATGTATTACCATACAGAACTCATGTATTACCATACAGAACTCATGTATTACCATACAGAACTCATGTATTACCACACAGAACTCATGTATTACCACACAGAACTCATGTATTACCATACAGAACTCATATATTACCACACAGAACTCATGTATTACCACACAGAACTCATGTATTACCACACAGAACTCATGTATTACCACACAGAACTCATGTATTACCACACAGAACTCATGTATTACCACACAGAACTCATGTATTACCACACAGAACTCATGTATTACCACACAGAACTCATGTATTACCACACAGAACTCATGTATTACCATACAGAACTCATGTATTACCACACAGAACTCATGTATTACCACACAGAACTCATGTATTACCACACAGAACTCATGTATTACCACACAGAACTCATGTATTACCACACAGAACTCATGTATTACCACACAGAACTCATGTATTACCACACAGAACTCATGTATTACCACACAGAACTCATGTATTACCACACAGAACTCATGTATTACCATACAGAACTCATGTATTACCACACAGAACTCATGTATTACCATACAGAACTCATGTATTACCACACAGAACTCATGTATTACCACACAGAACTCATGTATTATCACACAGAACTCATGTATTACCACACAGAACTCATGTATTACCACACAGAACTCATGTATTACCACACAGAACTCATGTATTACCACACAGAACTCATGTATTACCACACAGAACTCATGTATTACCACACAGAACTCATGTATTACCACACAGAACTCATGTATTACCACACAGAACTCATGTATTACCACACAGAACTCATGCATTACCACACAGAACTCATGTATTACCACACAGAACTCATGTATTACCACACAGAACTCATGTATTACCACACAGAACTCATGTATTACCACACAGAACTCATGTATTACCACACAGAACTCATGTATTACCACACAGAACTCATGTATTACCATACAGAACTCATGTATTACCACACAGAACTCATGTATTACCATACAGAACTCATGTATTACCACACAGAACTCATGTATTACCACACAGAACTCATGTATTACCATACAGAACTCATGTATTACCACACAGAACTCATGTATTACCACACAGAACTCATGTATTACCATACAGAACTCATGTATTACCACACAGAACTCATGTATTACCACACAGAACTCATGTATTACCACACAGAACTCATGTATTACCATACAGAACTCATGTATTACCACACAGAACTCATGTATTACCACACAGAACTCATGTATTACCACACAGAACTCATGTATTACCATACAGAACTCATGTATTACCACACAGAACTCATGTATTACCACACAGAACTCATGTATTACCACACAGAACTCATGTATTACCACACAGAACTCATGTATTACCACACAGAACTCATGTATTACCACACAGAACTTATGTATTACCATACAGAACTCATGTATTACCACACAGAACTCATGTATTACCACACAGAACTCAGGATGAGCTCGTCTGTTAAGACAGGAGCTCTGCTGCGTAGACCTTGCCTGTAAAATAAGGCTTCTCAGCAAAACGCACTAGTCCCTAACTGTGCACATCGTGTAACATTGTGACGTTTCAAGGAAATGAAGAAATAAACCTCACTTCTTGGACACTACTCGACTGAGTGAGTTTAATTTGCTCACTGTCTTGTGTCATAGAAATTGAAGTTGGTTGCTTGTGATGACGAACAGAAGAACCTTAACGTTTTTAATAAATTTCACAGTATTGAGTGAAATTGTCTTCGTAAATGTAAGGTCCTGAGCTCAGAGTTAGGTACGCCCTACCTTTGTGCTAAACCAGAATTATTTTAATTTCATTACGGACCTTTTTTTCGTTTCATTGCTGTCCAGTTGTTCAGTATCTACCACCATTTTCTTGAACCTTCATCTTATTTTAAAAACTTCCTCCCCAGCCAACGACTTGTGAGGGAACACGCCTTTTGTGCTGAGTCTCCATTCCCTAGACTTCACGCAAAATGGTGCATTCATTCATCCTCCTCTTTTTGGAACCCCTCTTCAGTGGTTAGGGTGGCTTAAAACTAACTCATGTTTTTACAGGTATCGGATCTGATCGCGGATGACATGTACGAAGACCACCCAGAGCCTATCAAAGACATGTAATACGATGAGGTGGTGCCGGCAGCGTTGCCTTATACGGTTGCCAGTGAACAGTTCATCAGTCAATCAAATCAAGGTGTGTCTTACTCCCTAACTTCACCAATACTATCTTTCTCTCTAAATTCACGATTGCTGTCCTGCTCCCTAAGTTCACCAGTACTGTCTAGCTCTCTAAATTCACGATTGCTGTCCTGCTCCCTAAGTTCACCAGTACTGTCTAGCTCTCTAAATTCACGATTGCTGTCCTGCTCCCTAAGTTCACCAGTACTGTCTAGCTCTCTAAATTCACGATTGCTGTCCTGCTCCCTAAGTTCACCAGTACTGTCTAGCTCTCTAAATTCACGATTGCTGTCCTGCTCCCTAAGTTCACCAGTACTGTCTAGCTCTCTAAATTCACGATTGCTGTCCTGCTCCCTAAGTTCACCAGTACTGTCTAGCTCTCTAAATTCACGATTGCTGTCCTGCTCCCTAAGTTCACCAGTACTGTCTAGCTCTCTAAATTCACGATTGCTGTCCTGCTCCCTAAGTTCACCAGTACTGTCTAGCTCTCTAAATTCACGATTGCTGTCCTGCTCCCTAAGTTCACCAGTACTGTCTAGCTCTCTAAATTCACGATTGCTGTCCTGCTCCCTAAGTTCACCAGTACTGTCTAGCTCTCTAAATTCACGATTGCTGTCCTGCTCCCTAAGTTCACCAGTACTGTCTAGCTCTCTAAATTCACGATTGCTGTCCTGCTCCCTAAGTTCACCAGTACTGTCTAGCTCTCTAAATTCACGATTGCTGTCCTGCTCCCTAAGTTCACCAGTACTGTCTAGCTCTCTAAATTCACGATTGCTGTCCTGCTCCCTAAGTTCACCAGTACTGTCTAGCTCTCTAAATTCACGATTGCTGTCCTGCTCCCTAAGTTCACCTGTACTGTCTAGCTCTCTAAATTCACGATTGCTGCCCTGCTCCCTAAGTTCACCAGTACTGTCTAGCTCTCTAAATTCACGATTGCTGTCCTGCTCCCTAAGTTCACCAGTACTGTCTAGCTCTCTAAATTCACGATTGCTGTCCTGCTCCCTAAGTTCACCAGTACTGTCTTGCTCTTAAGTTCAACATTGATATACTGCTCTCTAAATTCACCAATAATATTTTGCTGTCTAAATTCCCCGTCACTATCTTGATCTTTAAAATGATGCAATGATGCGTCAAAAGATACCCTTGGTGTAGTAGGCTGATTGAAAACTCGTTTGTAAATAGATACATAAGTTCATGTAATAGGTTACATATTGAGATTTATTATTCGAAATTATAAAGTTATTCATAAGCTCAAATGGTTACTTTTTAAGATTTATTATTCGAACTTATTAAAAGTTCAAATAATGTATTACTTATTGAGATCTACTATTCGAACTTATTTAAAGATACACATATTCAAATAATAGGTAACTTTACTCGTGTTCTTTGAAGATGGAATTGGTGCTTCATTTTCAAACAGGCAGTCAAAAGCACCGCATTTTCAGAAAGTCATTTTCCAACAGGAAGAATAAATCTCAAAATGTAGGAGGCTCGTAATCAAAAAGAAATTAGGAATCTTTCTTTAAATTCGAAATTAAGTGTATGACACGCGATGAGAAATAAGTTAAATCCAACTTTAAATTAGATGTCAAATTCGTGGGATATTCCCAACTTTGTTAATT
The DNA here is from genome assembly GCA_030386875.1 of Morinoia aosen. NCBI lineage: Eukaryota > Metazoa > Arthropoda > Malacostraca > Amphipoda > Talitridae > Morinoia > Morinoia aosen. The sequence continues at coordinate 8,678,493 of CM059575.1, read as the reverse complement.
CTAAACCTGCGTTGTATTAACACATTGGCCGCGATGGGTTTAACTTAAGTTCAACATTCAACTCAAATTTAAAGCCAAATGCAGTACGCAAATTTTGAAAACAGCAAACTTTAACTGGATCGTGCCTTGATTTATCTTTGATTAAATACTTATGAAAATTGTGTTTGTGTCTACTGGTCAGTCAGTAGCATGGTGGAAACTACCTCCGTCTACCACCCATGGCTCACGTGGCTGTCAAACAGTTAAAACCACCTCAAAAATGCTGTACATTTTATACATAAAATTCGATTCGCTTTTCTACATGTTGACTACGTATTGGTGCATATGTGGACCGCTATAGTTAAATCGCTCATTTACCCACTGTTGTAAACAATTGACATTTCAATTATTTCACTGGCATTAAGAAAATATTTTAGCATGCGACTTGAAACATTATCGTGCAGTTGCACTTTCAAAATTCTTAGAAGTGATGAAAATGTACCCGAGTTATAAAATCGTTTCCTTAATTCTTTTACTTGCAGCCTAATCTAACATAACCTAACATTACTTTCCAACCTAACCAACCGTAGCAACTGTGAAAATGCAGTCAATGTGTTAAACAATTCTATTACAAGCTTCAGTGCTGAAGCATTGACAAACATATTGTCTATGAGAAATCGACTCAATTTTGTGTTTCTTATGAGTTTCTATGGAAGAACAAGGAACATTTTCACTAACCTATAACGCCTGAGTCATCGTCAGTGACAGTTACAGTGTACAGACCAACGCGTGAGCCTTTTGAAAGTCAGACCTATATGTGGGCTTTTTTCTTCTCCTATATTAACGATAAAACGCCAAACTAATTTCAAGACGTTAGAATGAAATGTTTTAGAATTATCCTTCGTGCTATTAGTTTCACAAATTTACTTGCTCAGAAAATGTTCTTACTGCTAATAAAAAGTAAATGGCACACACAGTACACCTGTACAGCCACTTTGGCTCTAGCTCAAGTGGTTGCAAGTAATGCATGAAATCTTGTGTTCGAACATAGAAATTTATTTTACACAAAAATGACATGTGGTTCTCCCATCCCAATGGAATGTTATTTTTACCAAGACGTGCAGTTTCCTCCATCTCGATGGAAAGAAAGAGGATGCTGTGAAGTTAGTTGAAATGCACAATATGTACACACGCTGGATGAAGAAGTGGGATCGAAAGTTTACCTTCTTCCTGCAGATTTAAACAAAGGAAACAACGAACAAACTTTGAACGATTTATTTATACAAGCAATACATCAACGGAATCATAACTTAGAACTATCACAATGGACAATATAGAGGTATAACTACTTGTAGGCCTGTTACCTCCATATTTATCATACACAGCCACACAAACTATGTGCACACCCATACATACTACACAGCCTCACAAACTACCCACTCATACGAACTACACAGTCACATAAAACACCCATCCACACAAACTACACATCTCTTGCCTGCAGGGTCGACAGCCGGCGTGAAGGTACCGGAGGCTCAACAAGCGATCGTGCCACCGCCTGTACAGGTGGTGACCGTGGTGGGAGGGGTGAGGCGGAGAATGAGCTGTGACCAGGTGAACCAGGTGAGGGGGGCTTGACTACGGTAGAAGGAACAAGGTAGCGTCATACCAGTCATTTTTCGTCGACAGTGTAGCAATAGTGATGTCATGACATCGAATCAATAGCAGTGCATATGGCAGCACTGCTAGCCCCAAACCTGGGTCCATTGTTAGCCTAACGACATGTTACAGTGACATCACGGCATTGGACAATAGCAACGCATTTGGCAACACTGCTAGCCCCATCTCTGGCTTCACTATTGGCATAACGACATGTCGTTACAGTGACGTCATCCAGCCTGTTTGAAATAAAGCCATTCTATTGGCTGACCGAGCCAGCAGAGGTGCGCTGTTTTCCCGTAGAAATGAATTTACCCCTAAAAACGTACCTGTCCTCTGACGATAAAATCACTGAGGTTTTATCGCTCCATCTCCTTACGATTAAATCAAATTTGAGGTTTTATCGTTTTATAACCTCGCGATGAAATCACATTTGAGCTTATGTAAACTTTTTAGCACTTCTTCATCTTACGATGAAGTCACAATTTTCAGTCAGTCCCTGAATTATACATAATTTTGTTCGACCCTTCACGTGAATGGACCAAATTTCAGCCAATTTCAATGAAAAAAATAAAAATAAAAATGTAAAAAATTAATTGAGTATAATAATTAATCTTAATTGTTTAACTACTATGAGCAATTTTTAGGTGTACAAGGTGAGGTTAACAAAAGACGATGGGTTTTTATAACCTGAAACTAGAACGGCTTATGAAATTTAGCATTAGTTCCCTCTACCCAGTAAACCAAAACTAGAACAGCACATAAATTGACTAATAGTATGTACACTATTGTTTGTCATAAAAGAAAGTTGTCGGTTCCAGACCGCTGCCCCCACAAAGAAGAAGGAAGAGGAAGAATCCATCATGTACAAGCTAGCGTAGGACCGAGACGAAGATGAGGACAATGACTTGAAAAAACGCTCTTTTTTCGGTCGGATAGCCTGGGCAGTGGCGGCTCCTAGGAGAGGTGGGTTTACCTTTGTTCCAGTACACCCAGGTGGACTTGATTTACCATTGTTCCATTAAATGCAGTTGGCCTTGGCTTACCCTTGTTCCAAAGGTGTAGGGTTGATTTTGGTTTACCCTTGTTCCAATGTGTGCTGGTGGACTTTGGCTTACTCTTGTTTCAATAAACGCAAGCTGGTTTGGATTTTGACGTGTATGTAAAAATACTGATGTTGAAATACATTAATGCTAAAACCCGAGCGCTGAAGAAAGTTGCTATGATGTTACTCGAGTTCGGCAGTGCAGTTGAAAATATTTTTACGTATCACGTCTTACGGAACGTTAACGAACATACCAGCGGCAACGTAATGAGACTCCTCTTAAAAATACAGTTTTTGAAGTTTTAAGTTGCATTCATTATTCATTCGGGTTATTAATCTAGAAAAAAATAATTTTAAATTTCACGGCAGCAAATTAAATGTCAGCAAGTTATACTATGCTGAATTGCATGTTACATATACATATTTGGTCAATTATTTCAATGAAACTTCAAATAAAACCTATGACACCCACAACACCCACACTCACTCACATGCGCACACACCGACACACTGTGGTATTAAGCCATTTAATAAAGACAGTTGTCTTTGCTCTGGAGGTGGCAACGAACTCTATCAGGCTTTTTAAAAATGGTGAAACTTGTTAAGCTCAACATACATTTATCCCAATACGTACACAAGTGCATGATGGTGTCGTTTACATTCAAACATATATCTATAGACCTATGTACAGTATATCTAAAATCGATATTCGTACGTCATGTATATTAGAGTGGGGCTTACATAAGGGTAAAAAAATAAAAGTTGGAATTTCTAAGCTCTCTGTTCTGAAAAAAGTTAATTTGTCCTAGAAAGGTCACTGCCAAAATTATAGATTCGAAATATAATATTTAGAGGTAGTCCATGCAGAGGACTTGAAAATTTTAAATTTCAATAAAAAATTCGATTATTTAGTAATCTCTGGTGTACTGCTCCCGGTCCCCCTCCCCAGATCTGTAGTAAAGTAGTAAAATCTATGCTTAAGCGTACTTTTACTATGAAGCTGGGAATTATCTGCTAAAAGACAAAGGTTTCACAGGCCCCTCTCTGCTCAGTGTAGCTGGGTTTGAACATTGCCTGTCTGGTGTCGGGGATGGTACGCCGATGTTTTGCTACCACTTGATGGGGAAATTTTTGCTGCTCATCATCCTTTTTGAGCACTTTATTAAACTGTTGGATAAGAACTATCCCCCTTCTGCATGGTCGTTAAACCCTTGAAGAGCCAAAAATCGCTCTTCGGAAGCTCGGAAACTTTGGTTCGCTTCCGAAGAGGATAGATCAACGTCCAAAAAATCCGTGGGAAGGTAAAGTTGTTTTAAAGAGGCACATAAAAGGTCACAAATTTAGGTTATATTTGAACATAAATTGATCATCACTGTCCGTAGATCCTACTTGGCTGTCACTTGCGCTTCTGTTTGAGGATAGCACAGTTTTCGAAGTAGAGTCCTCGCACTCCATCAATGACAATAACTTCCTCCTCTTCTCTTCAAGTTGCTTCACCTCAGCTCTTTTCTTTTTTTTGCCAAAATTATATCTTGACGATCCAAGGTTCCAGGGTACCTACTCTTTTGTTGGGCAAGGAGAAAGTGCCTGTCCTCTTCAATCTTGATTTTCAGTAATATCGAAAAGGTTACCAATTCATCCATGAATGCATCCTGCTCGCAAGGTTTGAGTTTTAGTCTTCCTGTTCCGGTAACACATCAAGTTTTATTATGTTTGGAACAGAGTTTCTAATTTATTTGTAGAGTGCTGTTCTGATTTAGCAGGGATTCGGGTTTTTCTCTCGCAGATGGGTTTCATTTGACTAACAGTCTCAGTGGGTGCCGCAAAAATCTTTTTCTTGTCATGGAGGCGGAAAGATACACCTAAAACTTCAGGATTAGGTGGAGGCTTGGTACCGCCAAACTCCTCAAGCGTATGCTCAACGAGAAAGACTTCAGTCTGGGCTCTTGTGGCGATGGAGTGAGGCAACCAAGTATTGGCTAGTTATCTATTTCAAAGTTATTGCCTATATACCTGATAAGAGAAAAAAGTAAAAATCGGTAAAAATATGATTGTTACATCCTAATATATAACTAATATTGGAAAATTGAAATAATTAACATAATATGCATAAAAAATCAACATAACATTTTTAAGATAATAAATGCAAAAAGGTGTACCACAGTTTTGCAGAGCATTAAATTCTGCTTCTTTTAACACCCAACTCATCCATGTACTTCAAAAACTCTAGGATCCTTAGGGCGTTAGCATTTTGAAGTGCGAAAAACGGAGTCTTCAGGAGAGTAGCAGCAGCAGAGCTGCTGCAGTAGCTTGCTAGGAGCGTCACTTGCGAACTCCCAGTACACACCGTGCCTCATTATGACACTGAGTTGCTGTCTTCTGTAACACTGTCTGACACACAGGCCATGCAGGGCTGCTAGTACTGTCAGATAGCCACCACTAATACTTGTGTATTTGAAAATTTATTAAATTTTAAGGAAAACGTTTTTTTATGAAATAAAGATGTCTGGACTACCTTTAAGTCTTCGAATTGCCTCAAATTTTATGTTATGATTTTTAGGCCTAGTGAACTCTTTTTAGATGATGAGAGCATAACATTTTGATGGTTGAAAAATAAGCTTCACCCAAGTGTGTAAGCATATGTATTATTAAGTTTTTTAGTATATAGACATTTTTAGATGTTAAGATTCCAGGCTTTGGCATACGGGGGCCTTTTTAGTGTTCTTTATTTCTTTTTTCTTTCTTTTTCTCGAGAATTCTTTTTGAACTGTTGCCCAATGAGCTGACCTGATCTGACCTCACATGATCCAACCCCACCCAACGCTACGCCAACCGAGCCCAATCTAACCCAACCCAGCCTAATCTAACCGAACCTAAACAAACCTAAACTACACTTATCTAACCCAAACTTACCTAACCCAACTTGACCTATCCTAACTCAACCAATCCCAACCTAACCTAATGCATCTCAGTTCCAGACATCCATGTGCTCCATGTCGATACATGGAACCTCACGTCATCACTCCCTATTCCACCCACTCACTGTGTAGCCTACGTAACTTTGTCAGTTACTTATTGTAGTGCCTACGTGAGTACACCTATTACATACCATGGTAACTTTCTCCACATGAGAAAAAGGATAAAGGATGTTTTATTCCAATCAGGCCTGATACAGATCATCTTGTACGTTGGTTTTTCAAATGCCTTATAACTAACACCAATACGCAATGTCGGTTACGCTCAGTCAAGCCGGTACCCATTTCCAACACCTGGGGAGAGTGAGGAATTGTGCCTGAGTTCTCTCTCTTCCCAACGGGGAGAACCACTGGGCAGCACTGCTGGGATTTGAACTGCCAGCCTTTCCCGTGAAGGACGCGCGCTTTTAACCACTCGAACACACTGGCCACATAATTTGGAGAACACTTCAAGTCTAACCACTGCGTCCTAATGTTTGTTATAAAGCATTAGAGGAACCAATGTATGAGATGAAATTTATCAAACTTCACTGGAATAAAACATCCGTTCATCCTTTCTTTCTTTACTGTTATTACCGATCGCACTTACAGCCGATTAATACTAAGCCTATCACAAATCTAACCAATTACAGTAATAAACAATAACAGTTGTAGCCTATTAAGAGGTTCGACTAGTGAATCTGTTAGATTTAGCGTTCCTCCGGGGATATGTGAGGTCTCAAGCTGAGAGTTAGGTAGGCCTTCTTTTTTGCTGAAAGAAAACGTTTTTGTTTTGCTACGGTGAATCTTTTCACGGTTGATTGCTGTCCTGTTTTTCAGCACCTATTGCTTACTTCTGCAACTTTTATCATGTTTCATGAACTTCCTTCCTAACTTGCTGTTTCTATGCACATGGGACCCCACACCTTGTGCGTAGATTTCACAAAACTCCATATTAAATGGTGCTTACGTCCTTACTGTCCTTTGGAACGCCTTTTTTGCATCTAGATAGGCCAAAACTTCCTTATTAACTTACTATTTCCATGGGAACCTTGTGCGTAGACCTTACTTAACTAAATGCTAAATCCATACTAAATGGTGCCTTCATCATTCCTGCTTTTGAAACTCTGTCTAGGGTGGTATAAACTCCATGCTAAATCCATACCAAATGGTGCTTTCATCCTTCCTGTCTTTGGAACGTTGTCTAGGGTGGCCTAAACTCCATGCTAAATCGACACCAAATGGTGCCTTCATCCTTCTTGTCTTCGGAACGCTGTCTAGGGTGGCCTTAACTAACACGTAATCTAACCTTGCATAATCTAACCATCGTGCACCTGGCAGGCACCAGCTGCAGCGAGCGCAGGTGGTACAGCTGGCGGTGGGGAACACGCCGCAGCTCCCAGGAGGTGGGGACGGGTGTGGGGAGGACTGTGGTGTGTATATATAGCTGGGTTGGGGCAGAGATTGTGGAGCTCGTGCGGGGATCGCAAGGTTAATGGAAATACTGTAAAATTTATTGAAATATAAATGGAAAAATTGTAAGATAAATGGAAAGAGTACAGGACTCATGGAAAGATTGTGAGATTAATGGAAAGATTGCAGTATTCATAGAAAGGTGGAAACATTCATGGGATGATTACGAGATTATTGGAACGAGTGTAAGATTCATGGAAAGTACGCACGATTAGTGAAAAGATTACATAATTAGTGAAAAGATTGTAAGATTCAAGAAAAGATTTCAACATTAATGAGAGATCGTACGATTAATGAAAAGATGGTAAGATTATGAACCGGTTAACTACTGTTTCCCTAACTTTTTAAATACCCCTTCTATTCCACTCCTACTACGGTGCCTGTGCGTGAAGGTAGATTAAATGCGACCTTTATTCTTTTATTCTACTTTTACTCCTGCTATGGTACCTGTGGGTGAAGTTAGATTAAATTCAACTGTTCTTCTTCTACTGCTGCAATGGTGTCTGTGTGTGGTTTCGTACGCAAAACTTGTGAACAGCAAGCCGTAATTGGGGAACTCTTTTCGATTTTGTTGACGTATCATTTCATATATGTATTATTGATCCTTTACCTGTATGCATTTTTTCAAAAAATGCCGATAGATATAAATATAGGTTAGATATTAACAACAAATAAGCATTTATAAAGATATACGAACATATGGACAATTAAATGTAGATATAAATATAGACTAATAGATATAGAAATGTAGATAAACTGGACTTACAGGTATAGATATATAAATATAAATAAACATTCAGATATACGAATAGACACACATAGACGTGGCTATAAATATACTCAGATTGTAGACATAGAAATATAGACCTAAGTAAATATAAATAGACTTAGAATGTAGATACAAACACATGAATATAAATGTAGACACAAACACATATACAAAGGCTTATAGAAATAATTTATCCCTTCACAGAGCGCGTCAGCAGAACTTATGAAGTACAGCCTCTCTCCCAAGCCAAACAAACGTGAGTACTGTGTACTGTGTACAGGCTGTGTACAGTGTGTGTACAGGCTGTGTATAGGGTGTGTATAGGCTGTGTACAGGCTGTGTATAGGGTGCGTACAGGCTATGTACACGCTGTGTACGGGCTGTGTACACGCACACAAATACAGAGGCTGTGCACACGCCATGCGCACTGTAAGGCGTTAGATAAGCTGTTTACACAGATTCCTTATTGTTTACTCAGTATACAAATTGTACACTCTAAACACAAGCTACATACATACTGTAGGGGCGACAATATTTCTCCGTGTGCTGTATTCTTAAACTTGACTTGTATTTTACGTAAAGACCAGACGGTTTTCGAACAGTCTATTTCACTTGCTGCGAGCGGGGATGGAGCCCTTTCCAGGCTCCCTCCTTGCTCTAATGTTTAGTTTCGATAATCGTAGCTTAGTTTGTTCAGAAAGTTTAATTGTATTTTCTTCTTTACAGTGCCGCACCCTAGAACCCTAGAGAACTAGATAATTATACTGTACATTTGTTAGGGTCTCTATTTCTAGCAAGTAAGTAATCCTGTGTTCCCTGATAGTCTGTGTTCCCTGATAGTCTGTGTTCCCAGATAGTCTGTGTTCCCTGATAGTCTGTGTTCCCTGATAGTCTGTGTTCCCTGATAGTCTGTGTTCCCAGATAGTCTGTGTTCCCAGATAGTCTGTGTTTCCTGATAGTCTGTGTTCCCTGATAGTACGTGTTCCCTGATAGTACGTGTTCCCTGATAGTACGTGTTCCCTGATAGTACGTGTTCTCTGATAGTATGTGTTCTCTGATAGTATGTGTTCTCTGATAGTATGTGTTCTCTGATAGTATGTGTTCTCTGATAGTATGTGTTCTCTGATAGTATGTGTTCTCTGATAGTATGTGTTCTCTGATAGTATGTGTTCTCTGATAGTCTGTGCTTTCTGATAGCACCAATAACGAATCATACCCGTTCGAATTTCCTCTCGCTCTCTCTTCCCATCTACGTTTTCGATAGGGTCTCGTTAACAATGTTACATTGACGGTGTATCCGTAGGCTGGACGTCCTCTTGGCCACGGTGGAGCTACGCTTGAGCCTGTTGTTGCTCCCTTTTATAGCACGTTGCTATAGCTCGCCTGCTGTTACATACGTAGTCAGATTAGGTTCTCTATTAGAAGGCAAGGCCTTAAAAATCTACGCGGCTTTGTCCCCTGACGTAACTGGTGATTACCAGAGGCTAAAAAAAGCCCTTCTCGAGGGATTTAACAAGATGCCCGAGACCTACCGTGAGGAATTTCGCACTATGCGCATTGGTCCTGTTGAGACCTACCAACAATTTGCCACTCAATTGGATAGGGTTCTCGATTTCTGGATTGAGTCCCGTGCCGTTTCAAAAGATTTTGAAAGTTTGAAGAAATTTTTTCTGGTAGATCAGTTACTCAGTTGCGTCCCTCCCCAATTAAGAGTTTTCATTAAGGAGAAAGATGCTCATAATATTGACGATGTTGTTCGTATTGCTGATAACTGGTGCGTAGCTCATAAAGCTTACCCTAGAGAGAACGACCGGTCTGTCAGAAGTCCCCGTTTTGATCCTCCTCCTCCAAGCGTAATTGGAGCTTCGCCTCCACCCTCCTCTCAAGCGAATGGTATGAGAAACCAGCATGTCAAATGTTTTGTGTGTGGTGATCCAGGGCATGTGAAGCGCAACTGCCCCAAAAATCCTTTCTTGTATGCTAGTAATAGCACCCATAAATCAGAAAATGTTCAACTTTGCCTCGATGCTTGCTATAGACGTCCCTATTCTAAAAGCGGTACCGTGAATGAAACTTTTGTCTCCTCAATTGTGAGAGATACAGGTTGTAGTGCCGTCATTGTTTCGTCTGAATTACTTCCAGACACTGATGTGTCGAAGTGTAAGTCTGTCGAAGTCTCAGACTATTTAGGTCGGAAAGACATTTTCCCCTTGGTAAAGTGTTATATTCGTTGTCCCTATTATTGTGGTTGGGTAAATGCCATCAGAGCTCCTATGAAGTTTTGTTCTGTGATCATAGGAAATGTGAAAGGCGCTTCTAACCTCCCAAGGGAACAATTGAAAGCAGAGTCCATGGGTGCTATCAGCACACGCGCCAGCTCTAAAAATGTGAAGCCTAGTTCTCAGCCCCTAATTCTTCCCGATGTTGATCCCATTAACGTAAATCATGCCGAGTTTAAAGGATTGCATCAAACCATCCCTGGTATGAACATAATTAGGGATCTAGCAAAATCTGGTGACAGCGTAACTATGAGGGATAGGAATGTCTTTAACGTTGAGCAGCGCCGTGATCTAATTTACCGCCGATGTGTATTTTCAAAGTCTGCAAGGCTTGGTGAAAGTGTCCCGTGTTGCACCAGTAGCTTGCCGAAAGGGTATATTAACCATGGCGCACGAGTCTCCTCTTGCAGGTCATTCTGGTCACGGAATTTTTGGAAACCCCCCCCTGTAATTTACGCCAGCCGTAAGTTGGTAGACCGTGAGACTCGGTATTAGACGACATAGTGTCTCGCAAATGTGTGGCGCGTGAATAAATATAAGTTCTACTTGTTGGGTTGTGTAATTTTGCACGAGGTTGACCCTGAACCTCTCCTGTCATTACACAAGTTTAAGGGCGACAATGCTCGTCTCGAGGGATGATCGCTCAGCCTGCAATCGTACAGGTTTCAAATGGTTCATATTCCAGGTACGAATAACATTGGAGCAGATTTGCAAAGCCGTCTCTTGGTTCATGATTGAATAAACTGCTAGTTCCTCGAAGTGAACTCCAACTTCTAATTCTGTGCCATGGCACGAATTTTTAGGGTGCAAACCCTAACTTGAACAGAGAATGTTTCTTCGATACTATTGTACGTAGATTTAAGATGTGAACGTTGATTCAACGAAAGTGTAAAAATTAAGGTGAATTGTTTCTTTGATTCTAGTTGTATTAGAATCTTAAAAGGGGGAGTCGTGTACGGGCGACAATATTTCTCCGTGTGCTGTATTCTTAAACTTGACTTGTATTTTACGTAAAGACCAGACGGTTTTCGAACAGTCTATTTCACTTGCTGCGAGCGGGGATGGAGCCCTTTCCAGGCTCCCTCCTTGCTCTAATGTTTAGTTTCGATAATCGTAGCTTAGTTTGTTCAGAAAGTTTAATTGTATTTTCTTCTTTACAGTGCCGCACCCTAGAACCCTAGAGAACTAGATAATTATACTGTACATTTGTTAGGGTCTCTATTTCTAGCAAGTAAGTAATCCTGTGTTCCCTGATAGTCTGTGTTCCCTGATAGTCTGTGTTCCCTGATAGTCTGTGTTCCCTGATAGTACGTGTTCCCTGATAGTACGTGTTCCCTGATAGTACGTGTTCCCTGATAGTACGTGTTCCCTGATAGTACGTGTTCCCTGATAGTACGTGTTCCCTGATAGTACGTGTTCCCTGATAGTACGTGTTCCCTGATAGTACGTGTTCCCTGATAGTACGTGTTCCCTGATAGTACGTGTTCCCTGATAGTACGTGTTCCCTGATAGTACGTGTTCCCTGATAGTACGTGTTCCCTGATAGTACGTGTTCCCTGATAGTACGTGTTCCCTGATAGTATGTGTTCTCTGATAGTATGTGTTCTCTGATAGTATGTGTTCTCTGATAGTATGTGTTCTCTGATAGTATGTGTTCTCTGATAGTATGTGTTCTCTGATAGTATGTGTTCTCTGATAGTATGTGCTTTCTGATAGCACCAATAACGAATCATACCCGTTCGAATTTCCTCTCGCTCTCTCTTCTCATCTACGTTTTCGATAGGGTCTCGTTAACAATGTTACATTGACGGTGTATCCGTAGGCTGGACGTCCTCTTGGCCACGGTGGAGCTACGCTTGAGCCTGTTGTTGCTCCCTTTTATAGCACGTTGCTATAGCTCGCCTGCTGTTATACACCCGTCGTTCCTGCTACTGTCACGGCCTGGTCGCTTGCCGAGCTTCCGGCTATCTCACCCGTCTTGCGGTTGCCGTATTTCTGCATTTGTCTTCCCGGCCAATGCTGCAGCCACTTGGTTACCGTCTTAATTACATTTAGATAAGTTTATTTTTTCGTGTTATCAATAAATTAAATGTTCGCCGTGTATCATTTCCCGAGGATTTCGTTCAGTTGGGGGTCTAGGTTGCGTATCCCCACTATTAGAATTCTTGAGGGATCTCTCGTTGAACTTGGCCCCGACACATACACACAACACAGGTTGTATACACGGAACATTAACTGTGCACAAATCATACAGAGTACACAGGTTTTACACACTATACAAGCTGTACACACAGTACACAAATTTTACACCCGGAAAACAAGCTATACACACAGTACACACACTGTATAGACGCTATAAAGGTTTTTACTCACGGGATGCAAGCTATACACACGCTACACAGGAGGTTTACAGAATATGGGGGATATACACACAATACAAAATTTGTATGCACTGTACACTTGGTGTGTAGGTTATGAGCACATACGCAGATGCACACCAAAACACAACACACAAAAACACACATGGACAATATCTAAAATCTACTCTTGATGCCAGGTGCCTGTCTGTATACAGAGTACAATGGATGGTACAATGGATTCTACAGTGTACAAAGTTGCTTTTTGATTCACTGTTGGCAATCGTTTGAATGTTATCATCAAATTTTGACAATGTTTCGACTTTTCTCATCACATGTTGACAATTTTTTGCCTGTTCTCATCAGATGCTGACAATTTTTCGACCGGGTGCATGAAATGATTGCAATCTTTTGACAGTTTTCATCAGATGCTGACAATCTTTTGATTGGGTGCACGAAATGATTGCAATCTTTTGACTGCGTACTTCAGATGTTGACAATCTTTTGACTGAACGCATCAGAAATGGACTGGAAGCATCATTTTTTAAATGTTGACCATCTTTTGACTAGCACGCACCAGATATTGGCAATCAATTTCTCAATCTTTGTGACAATCTCACATTGCGTTGCAGGGACAGACAGTGGAAGGACACTCGACTCGGCAATCTCTACGGCAGGGAGCAGTGCTGACTCCTACAAGAGATCGCTCCCTCAAGTAGAATGAATTTCCCCCTCATACTTCGTGTATTTTCTCAGCGTGCTGGGCATGTAACTCTGCCCTGTCTATGTTTTTCCCCGAGCATCTAAATTTTTGTGCTGCGGTTGTCTGTTATCGGCGCCTCGTCGATAAATTTGAAAAGTTAAAAACTGATCCGGAAAATTAAAGTAAAATCATATTCAGAAAGTTAAGTCAAAGTTGTGGTAGGAGAGTTAATTTAAAATCGTAATCAGTAAGTTCTGTTGAGTTAATAAAATTGCAATTTGAAATTTCAATTATCATGGTTAAAATCGTATTCAGAAAGTTTAAATTTAAATAATTACAATCAAAACCAAAAATCCATTAAAATAATCGAAATCGTCATCAAAGAGTCCAGTTTAAATATTTAAAATCGTAATTGGAAATTTAATTCGTATAATTAAACTAACGATCAGAAAGTTCATTTGAAATAACACAAATCGAAATCAGAAAGTTCATTTGAAATAATTAAAGTCGTAATTAGAGAGTTCAGTCAAAGTGGTTAAAATCCTAGAAAAGTTTTAATTGTAAATTCCCGAGCAAGAATGTGTGTGTGCACCATAGCCACACACGCCCCAACCCCAAGCGCCTCAGAAGCTATATAGTCAGACGGCCCTTCAGGCAAGTCGCTATCGACCGCGTCCTCCTCCAAGTAAACACCTGTGAAAATGTCTCCAGAGTTTCCTTACCACGACCACGTTTACCAGCCGCACGTTTAGCGGCATAAATGTTAGCTGTGGTATCGCATTTGCATGATTACATCATACACAATAAATATCAAGGAGCTTTAATGGAAAGGAGGCGGCATCGCTATCTTTTGCCAGTCAAGCGAGTGAAGCCAATTTTGCCGACCCAAGCCCCGCCCACCCTGCATTGGGTCCCAGTGTGGAGGTGGTGTTGCAGTGGGGGGGTAGCACCACCTCCATCATCGGCGACTGAAGACCGCGCTGTTAAATGGCAGACTTGCGCTACTCTGTACTATAAATTTTTTTCTTAGGCATATATTTCAATGGCGTCCTCGCTGAATGATAAAGAAACTCATATTGAAAAAACTCGTCCTTGACCGCAGCGTGGATAAGCGGCGCCCTATCACGCTGAGTGTCTGACACGCACTGAGCCCCATCTCCGTGTGTGTGCCCGTATCAGGGCTGCCACTGAGGTTTTTCTCTTTCCCCCAGATTTGCGGTAGAAATTCCCCCATTTTCACCAAAAATCCCCCAAAATAAAGAAAAAACGTTTATGGTATATATTAAATAGAAACTTACATTACTTTTATTCTATATTGAATCTAAATGTAATTTCGTCCTCTCATTGACAGCTGGTGAGCTATTTTGCTGTAGGGGTAAATTGTTTTATCCACAGGTGAGAAATTATACACACTTGAGGAAAGGTCGTGTTGGTCAAAGTTTTCTACAAGAGTAAGCTCACTTACGGTAATTCCACTGGATTTCTTGGACGGCTCTCCTACGATATCAGCGCTGGTACTTGCAACATTTATGTTTCTCTTGTGTAGCACTGAGCATAGTTTCGTTGTAATTTTTCAAAGAAATATTGCAGCACTTACAATACCTACAGTTGGGATTATTATTTCATTTTAGGCGAGTTTTCATTTGGTTGCACCGAGCAAATGATTTCTATATTACTGCGTACAGAACTTTCGTTTCGTAGAACAAGATTCGGTACGGTAAGCCATACGAAAAAATAATCAGCATTCAAAAGCAAAAAAAATAATTACAAAATAATGAAATCATTATATAAATAGCATTAATCACTAAAATGAACCTATTTGTGATCTTTGTAAAATTTTGCTCGTTAAAACGTTAAGTTAATATTCAAAGTTGAAGAACTAATTGCTGAAAAGCATGGAACAGAGTTAGTTTCTGTAACGCATATAAGTTATGAAAAGACATAAATAATATGTTAATATTGAAAGTTACTGATTGAAACCTAGGCGTGCTGCACATTTTTAACATCTCTTAATTTTGAACCACACAAGTATTCAATCATCAAGAACTCCTGCTTCCGCCTTTTTTCCTTAAGAAAATAAGATAAAAATATCTGAATTCCCAAATTAACATTTAAGAATAATTACCACATAATATAAGTTAATGAGGAGAATGTTGATCAAAAAGTATTCGCTCAGAGGAAGGAAGCTAGCAGCCGTTACGGTGACTGTTTTCCTTTTTATTCCTTTTATAGAGCGAACTCTTGAGACTTAGCTCTATGAGCTGTGAGAATGAGAGTAATGAGACTGTTTACTGTTCCGATGTGAATCTCGTTTCTAGTCTAAGGAGTTCGATCCTCGTTCAGACTTCGTTATATCGCCTTTTATTCATAGGTAAAAGGGGGTATTTCCTGTTCTGCATCATAATTTCTCCATTCGAATGAGCTTACGTCCACTTGTAATTCAAAATTATCCTTGGTATACATTTTTTACATAGGAAATAATTCCTGGCCGAATTCCCCAAAATTTTATGGTTTTGCAAAAGTTTCCCCCATGCCCCTAGACCACGAGTGTTTCCCCCAGATCTAGGGGAAATCCCCCATCAGTGGCAGCCCTGGCCCGTATACCCACAGCTACCGAAAATTGGCTTCACTTTAGAGCGCTGATGCCGCCTCCATTCCATTAAAGCTCCTTGATAAATATAGTCCATATAAGGAGATCAACCCGGCTATTCAACTTTTTTCGTCCGATTCGTTTAAAATTAGTCAATACATGTATTTTTGAAAGTAAACACTTTTTACTTGTGTCACTTTTTCGATTTAGGCCTTTTTTTTACGAAAAATTAGTTTTTTGGTAAATTTTTATGAATATTTCAAAACGCTACTCCTCATTGAGTTTTGATGCTAGAACAAAACCAAAGAAAGTTTAGAATCCTTGAAGCATTTATAACAAGAAAATGAAGTGAAATTTGAACATTTTTAAATTTTGTTTTGATAAGCGATTTTTATTATTACATCACGAAGAAATTATTTGTGGGTTTTGATCTATATAATTTTTTTCTCTCAAATTTGGAAAAAAGCCTGCATTCAATTGTTAGAAATGTTCCAAGGATTCCAAAACTGTTTTTGGTTTTGTTCCAGCATCAAAACTCAATGAGGAGTAGCGTTTTGAATGTTGAAAGTTAGAGGTGTTGGGTATAAGCCAAAAACCAAATTTTTTGTTGAAGTGTAATGTAATGGACAATGTATGTAATTGAATGCAGTTTTAATTTTTATTTCGATAATTTCCATACATAACTTTATATTCACACTGTGAATTGTGATTTCCAAACCCCCCAAAAAAATTGTTTCAAAAATGTGAAATTTTTATTTTCAGTCTGATTACTATGAAATTTGACTATGATAAGTAAATTCTGAAAAAGAAACACAATTTCACTTATTCATTTTTTTGATTTATGCCTTAGTTTTTGATAAAATTTGACATATTGGTTTTCAGGTTTTGATATTTCACTGATATTGATATTTCAAAACGCTACTCCTCATTCAGTTTTGATGCTAGAACAAAAACAAAGACAGTTTTAGAATCCTTGGAACATCAAATAAACTTAAATTCGCAAACTTTCCATTTTTCATTTTGTTGTCTTTTTATATGGGGTCGAAATGGGGTCGACAATTAAAGATTTTGGTCCCCCCCCCCCTTGGGGAGGGATCTATTGTCCGTAGCGCCATAAAATTTTAGGACCGAATAGTCCACTACCTAAGGGTCCTTTTCCAACAAAAACATGAAAAATGACCATCGGAGCGACAGGGGCCTGGCAGGGGCCTGGGATGATCTCCTTAATGAGTATTCAACGCATATTTCATATAATACACATTAAGTAGCGTCCATTTAATGTGCTTTATATTCAATTTTATACGAAAACTTGTCCTGGAGAAGTTCCTGTTTTACTTGTTTCAAAAAGTGATGAAAAGAAGCAATATGTAATCCCGAAAATGATTTAAGAAATAATAACAACGAATGCTAATCAAAGTATAAGTAATAATAATGAATCGGCAATCAATAGCTATACAATGATTGATATCAGTCGTATTGGGAATGGAACAGTCCTAATCCTGGTTTTGTTTTGCAATAATTTTCAATCACAATGAATCGATGTTAATAACCAACCATGTACAAAAGCGAACAACGGAAGAGTTACACGAGAGGAGAATCAACTTCGGGAGTGGTAACCTCGTTATGGAATTATACGGGAGAAGAAGCAACATTGGGGCATGGTAACCTAGTTATGGAGTTACACGAGAGAAGAAACAACATTGGGGCATGGTAGTCTAGTTATGGAGTTATACGGAAGAAGAAACAACTTCGGGAGTGGTAACCTAGTTTTGGAATTATAAGGGAGAAGAAGCAACATTGGGGCATGGTAGCCTAGTTATGGAGTTATACGGGAGAAGAAACAACTTCGGGAGTGGTAACCTATTTATGGAGTTATACGAGAGAAAAAACAACATTGGGGCATGGTCTTCACTAAAATGATGCGATAAGAATCGATTTCCCTCTTCAACATTATTAAAATTTTTGATATAAAAGAAAATAACAATGAAAACAATCATCTTTTGTTCATTTTGAAATATTCTCATTTTAATTGTTGACTTCAACTATAGATATACACAAACATTATCTTTCAATCAAATACCCCGTATCCCTCAGAGGTTCGATAACTTTGTATGTGGAATCTAGAAAATAATGTTTCTCTGTAGATTGATATCAAGCGGTTTCTTCAGTCCAACTGGTTTCTTTTCGGTGACTCAAGTTGTGTCAAAAGATGGATAAGTTTTTAGATTCATAATGAAAAATAACTTTTTTAAAAAGCTAAGTAAAAAACTTAGATTATTAGGTAGAAGCGTTTCACAATTAAAAATTAAATTTGTATCACAAGGATGAAATATAGATCAATAGGTAAAAACGTTTCCAAATTAAATTTGTATCAGATGGTAGAAGCGTTTCAAAATTAAATTTGTATCAAATGGTATTTAACAGTTTAAAGCATTTTCGAATCCATCTTATGGCAGTTTTAACGGAGAAATACTAACGAAGCCAATTGTTTATTATTTCTCAGCATATAAAGTTATAATTTAATACTATTATCATATCGCCATTCGTTAATTTCCATACCAAAGAAACTCGAACACTTTTGACGTACTGGAACGTTCTTGAAACGTCCGAACATATTTCATTGATGTGACGTTATTTTTACAAACGGTTACGTCGGTATTTTTGTGTCCTTCCGTGTAATTTTATTAATGGCTTTTGAATTTTTTTTTTGAGATCTCATTATTTACGTGATCGTGTCAGTAATTAAATTATACAACCCAAAATGTAATTTGTATTATTTCTTGTGTTTTAGAAACAAATTTCCGATAGTTTACTCTAAAATTAATGCCGTTCATTTACACGCCAACGAAGTGCAGTCGCTTCAGTCTTATTTCAATTGAGACCTTGAAGAAAAATGTGATCGGAACGCTGGAATAATTAATGCTTCCCGACGGGAATGGTATAAATTTATTTCGACCCTTAAAACAGATTTGAAAATCTGTTTATAGGTATTTTGAAGTACGTTTCTAAACACCAAGAAAGCTGTTTACTGTTTACATACATTTTTTGTCGGTGATGAGAAGAGAGAAACAGTCAACGCTGGAGCGTCCCTTGCGTATGAGACGCACCTTTAACTTTCTCCTCTCTTTGGATATCTGGCGAAATGTTTCTTTGATCGTCACAACCACGGTAGAGGAAACAAGGTAGAGTCATATCTATGAGGAAAATACACCTCCTCTTGTTCGGCTAGCCAATAAAACAGCATAGTGGTGCCAAATTTTGGGCTGGCAATGTTGTCAGATGCAAAATGAGCACTGCTATTGGTTCGCTGTCACGAAGTCAGCATTGCCACATGGTCGACGAAAAAAAGACTGGTTTGATCTCACCTTGTTTCTTTTCTTGCGGTCTCAACTCAGCAAGAATCTGACTTATCTTAACCTCTTATCTTAACCAACTTATCAACTTATCTTAACCTCATAGACATAGACCCTTTGTTTCTCATAGCGAGTACCACAAACCTCGTGAAAGTCAACTAAATAATAATTTTGAAGTCAAAGATTACTTGAAAGTGGCACTTAGAGTAGTAATTCACTCAATCAGCGCAAATTTACTGAATTATCAAGACTAATCTTAGAACTTTAATGATACAAGAGATTACCGTGGCTCAGTATTTAAAGTATTTTTGTATTTTGTGTCTAGTATTATTAAAGTATTTTGTGGCTCAGTATTTAAAGTATCGACATTCTGCACAGCCAACTCGGTGTTTCTTCCCGTCTTGAGCGGTAGAAGTTAGCAACAGTTTCTCATTTGATAAGAATGCATGAAATGGGTAGCGGCGTGACCTGGGGTAACCGTCACTGCGTCCAGAAATTTTACCCATTACCATCCTAGGTGTGTTTATTTATATATAAATTTGTTTGGTGTCCGTTTCTTCCGTCTCTCTATGACGCTCATAAGGATGCTTAAGGGAGTCAACTCAGGCCCCTGTCCCCCGATGGGCAATTTTTTCTTTTTTGTTGAAAAAAGATCCTTAGGTGATGGATTATTGTGCCCTAAAATTTTATGGCGCTACGGACGCTACGGACGCTATATCTTTTATTTGGCACCTACGTATTTCTGATAAAACTGTCGAATAAGAATCAGAGGACGCATTAAAATTCATCCCGATCTGAAAGATGACGTCACAAAGATGACGAACTGAACAGAGGAACAATTATAGTAGTATAACAGAAAGCCTCTAAGAACAGTTGAGGCCTTTTGGAGAATTTCAGCAATTAAGAAACCATATTCAAAACCCCATAAGCCCATTTCTAACAAATTAACTTACAAGCTAACTGAAATACTAAAAATATACTATCATGGCCCTATCCTCAATTTCAGATCAAGAAAAATGATTTTCAATAAAATTTTAAACAAATATATAATTCCAATAACACGTTCAAAATATATTATTAATGACTTACAATACTTAATAGGCTAATGCTTAAGATTTATTACTTAAAATACTGGAATCCCTGTGTTAGTGTACCTATTTACGATATCTGTACTGCGCTTGTTCTGGCTGGCTCGTTCGAAAAAACTGGACTCAAAAATTTGCACAGGTCTCTCTGACCTGAATCAAATGCATCGTATCCGCTTCAATGTTGGCAGACTATACGTTTTTATGGATATTCCAATACAGGATTTCTAGCTAATTATCGGCTTAAGCACTGAAAACTTTCGTACGCGAAGCTACACAAGTATCTGAGACGTTGTAAAAAAATTTACTCAGGCCTCTCGGACTTGTAGCAAATACACAACATCTGGTTTACTGTAGGGAAATCATGCATTTTTTATGAACACTCCCATGCAGGATTTCTAGATAATTATGGTCGTGAGCGGGGAAAACTTCTTCACGCGAGGCTTGACTTTCCGAATATGTTCAGCAGCCCACGACAAAGACAGCCTCTAAAACCTCAATTTTCCAGCAGGCAAGTAAATATTTTTTACTTTTCTACTGTAGATAGAAATTGATATTCTAACACTCCACTCTCATTTTTCTATTTGACAATAAACGTAATATATATATATATATATATATATTTATGCTTCTTTATTGTGTTAAGTCGGAATATTAGAACACAGAATTAATCCAGATATATTGTTTTTTAAATGAATGTTTCATGTCGCTTTATCGGACATTTGCTCATTATTTTTTTGCAATTAGTTTTTATACTTTAAACTGTAATCTAATACAAATTTTTACTTCAGAGTTCCGCTTCTGAAGCGCAGAAAGCAAGAAGAAGACCCAGACGAACTCGGGTCGAGAAAGAGAAGATAGGATCAATCAAAATTACGAATACCGGCATATACCTGCTAGTGCAAATGAGGGAGAAAATACCTCTATGCAAAAGGGGCACGAGAAGAAATTCAAAACAACGCTTTTTCCAACGGTGCAGCAAATTCTGAACGTCGGTCGTCATCTAAATTTTAAATTTCTACTATTTCGAGGATGGATGCTACAATGAATGTAAACGAACTAATATCAATGTTGAAAAAATGTATGCGTAGTATGGAACAGTTTAAAACACAGCTTATTTATCTAACCGTAAATGATTATGATGATTTGGAGTGCGTAGTTCGAAAGATTTACGCTAAAATCCAAGCAAATGATACAAAAAATAAAATAACTAACAAATATCCACAGAATGGTATATCAAACTCTATGAGGATTTTCTAAAAATGTAATATCTTGGAATTTCAGCAAGATATAAGGTTTACTGGACAGCACTTGTAGATCGATTAGCCTAGCCGTAAACTAGGCAAGAGGATAGCAAAACGAACAGCAGGACTACTGGTATTGTACTGATCTCAAGTTCACACAGCTTGCTCTTAAGTCTAGTTCGAACAATGAACTTCCGCCCGGCAGTAGGCGCGCTTCCGACCTATCCGGCGCTTGTAAATACCAGGCGCGCATCGGCGGTTCCGCCGGAAACTCCGAGCGAGCGAGACTCATAAATCTCCGCAGCCGGAACCTCCATAAATATCCCAAGAGCGTCACTATACAACAAAAAAACATCCATATTCTGAAGAGAAAACACGCATAACTATTTTTCAGAAGTAAATAAACAAATAATAACGCAAAGTATTACTAGGGATAAAATTCACGAAATAAATAATGGTTGAAATTACTTAGAAACACGCTCTTGTAGCTTTCCCATGAAAGTAGTTTATGTGAAGGGGAAATTTCACAATCATATTAAAGAGAAATTCGAGTTAGAAAATATAGATAAAGAATTTAAGATAGAAAAGAGTAACATATACAACAGCGTATCAATTTACAATTTTATTATTAAATATCCAATGTTAATTCGCTTAAATAGATAGTACAGCAATATATATGAAAATAAAAATTTAATTTTATCTCTAGTTAAACCGTATGAAAAGATAAACGATAAATACAGCCAACAAATTACAGTTTTATAGCCCAATGTTACATCATATAATGTAATATTTATTCAATGTTGTAGAATTTTTTGGCAACACTTTTTCTTATTTTCTTTTTCCAAGACTTCTGGGAAAACATTCCATTACTTATTTATAAATCTTAAATAAGATTTTGTACGATAACCTAGAATGAATTTAGATATTATTGAAGTCGTTCGGAAATATAACTATTACTTGTTTCTAATTAGTTGAATTTTTACTGTAAAAAACTTGTAGATGGTAAATCGTCGAATTTATGGATATTATGTAACAGAAAAATACAAGCAAACATAAAAACTCGAAAATACTCGTAAAGAAAATATTCACTTCATTTGATGTTAAAAAAATAAAGTGCATTTGGAGAAAAATCTTTTAAAAATAAATATACCACACAGTGTATTTTGGAACGTCTATAAAGTAGCTATTAAGACCTTTAGCAAACTTAAGAATACATTTAAGCTCATAAAAACATTAATTATCTCTTAATATCTAATAAATTTTTCACTGTAAGTAAAAATAAGCTTTAAAAATATTGTGAAATATGTAACAAAAGCATGAAAAATATTTATGCTCAAAGAAAATCGTTAAAACATTTCCATAATGTGTATGGATGTAGATGTTAAAAAGTTACAAGAGCGATATATGAAACGAGCTCACAGTATGATTACGGAGATATTTAAATTAAGGATCATGAGGCAGTTCTCAGTAACATTATGTCTGAATTTAAAAATTATTAAAAAACAGAGATTTGACAATATCAAGTTAAAATTTAATTTTGAAGTTCGATTTTATAAATTCGAACTAGAAAGTAAAAAATGTGAAGTTTGGTTTAACATATATTAAAAATATTTGCAGCATCAAAAGTCTATATAGATATTGAAGATTTGTACATAAAGGTTGTTAATAAAGTCGATGCATTCACAAGAAATTCATCTGGTAGGGTGATAGAAAAATTATTAAAGTTCAGTTGGAAAATCGTCGTAAACAAAGCAATTAAAGGGTCAAACTATATTCAATTTGCTGAAAAGTTTCGAGATCGCAATAATTTGAAAAGAAATATTTAAAACACCGACAACGAATGCTTTAAATAGTGTAACGTGAGATATTTCTGTCTCTATGAAAAAAGGGTCAACGAATTTCTAAGAGACTAAAAGCAGAAGCCAAAAAAACTCAGTTTTACCGATATCACTTACCCCGTAAAACTAAAAGATATTTGTAAATTCGAGAGCAAGAATAATATGACAGTAAACGTTTATAGTTTCAATTATAATTATAA
Organism: Morinoia aosen; assembly: GCA_030386875.1. Classification (NCBI taxonomy): domain Eukaryota; kingdom Metazoa; phylum Arthropoda; class Malacostraca; order Amphipoda; family Talitridae; genus Morinoia; species Morinoia aosen. The sequence continues at coordinate 8,654,965 of CM059575.1, read as the reverse complement.
ATTGCGTCACTAAGATTTTCAACATCAAAGAACAAAGATGTGATATCATTACAGCTGATTACCAATGAAAACAAGGCTCATTATGTTCTCATGAAATCATGGTCCTTTCTGTAAAGCAAGTTATCATTACACAAAACATAGATGGCCATATTGTTTATCAGTTTTTAGAAGATCAGATATTCTAGATATTCTCACTGTAACAAAGTATATACTTGAAGGAGGTAAATTGAAATTTAAACAATACTGAAAAACAATTAGGCATCCTTTTGCAATTTATACTGATTTCGAATCAACGTTGACAAAAATAGATATGTGTCAAACACATCAAAATTTTAGTTACGTGATGAACATTCAGAAACAAAATTCATTCTGTTGCCATACGAAATGTGAAGCAGGTGAATACAAGGTAACTCTCGATTTGTCTCCTGGGATGGGACTGGATAAATAGACATAATAGATAAATCGAGGTACCATATTTGGTTTTAAAAAAAAAGAACCTGTTCTTTTAAGGGAAACTTTATGCTGCATACGAATAATTATCCAAGCATCTTACGATAAATGTATAAATAAAATGAAAATATTCAAATAAATTATTCAATGCTCTTATTTTTGGTTTTTATTTTGTTTTTTTCTGGTTTTTACTCTCATAGGTACATCAACATTTTGACCTGAACTCATAGGGGTTGTCATATTGGCCTACATATCGAACCAACACATATTGAACAGAGTAATAGCTGAAAGAACAGCTTTTGTTTATAAAATTTATTTATAATTTTTTTCTTACAAGGAATGTAGCAGAATACACGGCGAACGCGAAGGGTGGATAAATCGAAATGGCGCGGATTAATGGAGGCAAACAATTCTATATAAACCGAGAGAGGGACTAAACGAGATGTGGATAAATCGAGAGCTACCTGTATACCCAATTAGAAATATACAATGATGTAGATTCTGCACAAAAGTTTGTATAATATTTAGAAGAAGAAACCATGAGAATTTATAGCCTATTGAAAAAAATGAGAAAATGTATTTATTATCAGAAAAACTTAAAGTATATTAAGAAGCCACGAGATGTCATGTACTTTCCGAAGAATTTACGAATGATAATTATAAAGTTCGAAATCACAATCATTTGACAGGTCCAGCTCATGTAAAATGTAATTCAAATACTTAGAATTCAAATTCAATACCAGTGTTTTTACATAGTCTGTCATTTATTCGTAAAAGACTTGGGAAATATATCCGGAAAGTTGGTTGTTATTCCACAAACATTTGAAGAATACATTAGTTTTACGCAAACAATAAAAGATGATTCATGTACAAATAAATACATGTAAACATGGAGGCAAAATTAAACACATTACGATAGATTTGAGATTCTTGGCTACTTTCAGATTTAAACCATCATCGTTAGATAAATTGTCGAAAAATTTACCCAAACACACGAATTGTCGAAGTGCTTTCTAAATGAAAAAAAAAATCGGAATTGAATCAACAAAAAAAAACGGTATCAACCCGTATGAATATGTACCGGGTGGGCCAGAGAAGTGTGAACTGAATTTCATGTTAAATTTAAACACATTTCACAACTACTAAATTATTTCTATTTATTACCGATTTACAGTATACTCATCCTAGATTACTAATATTCTATAAATTTTATGAAAAATTAAAGTTACATCAATAACAAAGACTTCAAATGAGACAATTGAAGCGCACTCTCCTAAGAGCTATCACCTGCTGAGATTTTCAAAGTTTTGAAAGGGTTTGTGAGTCGCTTTGGTGTATACAAGGCAGTAAAATGGTTCAGAGAGACTAATAGATGCTTACCAAAGGTCAGGAGCACCCCAGAGAGGTCAGTAAGAACCAAAAACTCAAAAAGAACATTAGAGAAAAGTTGAAACGGAATCATGGAAGGAGCACCAGAAAACTTGCTGAAGAGGCACATGTTAGCCGTTCCAAAGTCCAGAGGGTCCTGGTAAGGGATCTTAAGATAAAGCCCTACAAAATAACCAAATGACAAAGAAGAACAGGTTCGAAATATGAAAAAAAATTCTGAATAAGCTCCTTGATGACACGCAGCCACAAGTTTTTGGGACTGATGAGAAATTATTCATCATTAAAGCTATACACAAAAGCCAAAATGCTCGGATTTTGATTAAATCTAAAGATTTAATGCCTTTTGTACGTCGAACTTCATTCAGGAGACAAAAACCAGCTTCGGTAATTGTATGGGCTGGGGTTACGTCCACAGGTCTCAAAGCCCCTTTGATTTTCATCGAGGCTGGTGTCACAATCAACCAACATGTTTATCTGAAGATGTTGAAGGATGAAGTTGTTCCTTGGATGAAGAAAGTCACTGAAAAAAAAGGAATTACACTTCAGCAGGATGGAGCAGTCTCCCGCACAGCCAGATTGGTCTAAGACAGGTGTAAAGACAATTTCAAGTCGTTTCGGCCCAAGGAACTATGGCCTCCATCTTCTCCTGATTTCAATCTAATGGACTTTGGGATATGGTCTGTCTTGGACCAGAAGTCCTGCGCTGTAACACACTCATGTGTGGAGGTTCTGAAGCAAAAACTAACCAAATCTTGGGCAGAAATTTACGCCGAAACTGTGCGTGCCACGTGCGATCAGGTGATCCCTCGTCTCCGCCAGGTTATCAAGGAGAAAAGAGTATATGTTGAATAATTCTTAAAAGTTATGAAAGATAATATATTTCTCTTTTACTTGATTCATAAGTTGCTTAGATTAGCTTTCATATAACAGAAAAACATAAATTTTATTTGTACACACTTCACGGGCCACTCGGTGGACAGTGGTGAAAGAATGAACTGTAATAGTTTACCAGCTAAAAATGAATTTTACAGTAAGTTAAATTATGGAAATATTTCAGAGGATGAATATCAGCTTACACTCAAAGTGTGGAGAGCTTTCAATTGTACGAAAATCAAAGGTTACTGTAATTTATGTATATCTAAAAGTCGATACATTATTCTTCGCAGAAGTATTTGAACAATTTAGATTAACATGCATGAAAACTTATTCTCTAGACCAAGCACATTATTTTACAGTTCCAGGATTGTCTTTCGATGCTCTACAAAAACATACAAAAATAGAATTGGACTTGTTTGAAGATCCTGATATATTCCTATTCAACGAAAAATGAATAGGAGGTGGGATTTCTACAAAATCAACACGATATGCAAAAGAAAATGATTCATATATTCCATAAACATTTGATAAAGGAAGACCAAATCGTTATATCACATGTATGGATGCGAATAACTTATACGGTTGGGCCATGAGCCAAGCATTACCAAGAGGAACCTTTAAATGGAAAGATCCACAGTCTAAACTAAAAACTGTTAAAGGTTATATTTTAGAAGTTGTTTTAACTCATCCAAAAGCCTTAAATGCTATCCATAATGATTTACCATCAGTTCTAGAAAATTTAAAGGTAAGCAATATAAATAAATTACTTCCACTTTTTGGAAAACGAGAAAAATATGTTGTATATCTTAAATCTTTGACATAATATCTAGATTTAGAATTGAAATTAGAGAAAATTCACCGAGTATTAGAGTTTGATGAAAGTCCATGGATGAAAATCAATACAAAAATGAAGCCACCTTTAATATCAATACAAAAATGCGTCAGCAAGCTAAATCAGAATTTGAAAAAGACTTCTACAAACTGATTAACAATTCAGCATTTGGAAAAAAATAGAGAACATTAAAAATAGAATAGATGTTTATTTAGTAAAGTCACAGAAAGAATTAAGTAAATCAGCATTGAAGCAAAATTGGATCAGTTTTAAAATATTAGATAATTTGGTAGCTTGTCATACGTGGCCGTGGCGTATCTGAGGCTGCCTTTATTGTGTTACATTCATTTTTCTGACAAATAAACGTCTAGTTAGCACAATAATAATACAAAAATGTACAGTTTTTAGTGGTTCACAAATCCAAAGATGATGCAGAGTACAAATCATAAACGGAAGAAAATGATCCAAAAGTTTGGGCAGAACTGCATCATTGGCACAAGCAAAACCTATCTCAGTGAACACGGGTACTACTTCCCAGGTATAAAAATTTATTGACCTAATATTGAGCCAATATACAGTCTCAATATTGACTGGATATTCAAAATGAACTTTGGGGCAATACCATATTTTGGAAATTTCGGTTGATATTGAAAAAATATATTGGCCTAATAACAATATTATCATCAACCCAATATCAACTAATTATTGCATCAATATTGACTTGATATTGAGATGTTCCCTACCACAACATTGGCTTACTACTCAATTCCTGATATCAGCTTGATATTGGTAAAACATATTGTCCCGATAATCATATTTTCACTAACCCAATATCAGCTAATTATTGTGTCACTATGGACTTGATATTGGGGTGTTCCTTAGAAAAATATTGGCCCAAAACTTATCTTCTGATATCAAGTGGATATTTGTAGAATATATTGTCCCAATAATAATTTATTTTTAACCCAGTATCAGCTAATTACTGTGTCACTATTGACTTGATATTTAAGTGTTTCCTTTAAGCAACACTTTGACTCAATAATTAATTTCTAAAATCACATCAATATTCAGAAGTGTTCAAAGACGAGAAATATATATAATTCTGATAACTATGTTATCTGATATACATATCTACACACCTACAAGACCATGAAATAAACTGCAGTAAAGATTATCTGAAATCCATGATTCCATGGTTACAAACCTCTTTGCCATCGCAGAAAAGAAGTCCAAGTTTTGTGTTGCACGTACCAGTGGTCGGGCAACCTGTACATGCGGTTTGATCCCGTTTCACGTGAAAAGAAATCTTGTCCCCCCAAGATGTATCATTTTAGCTCAAAAATGCGAATTAGTGATGTATTTCAAATTAGTTAACTAGCTATAATTATATTTATACGTACTGAAAAAATTACTGCCGACGATGATTGCAAAAATGGTAGTCGCTCGTTTTGTGGCGACAGTAATTCGGTTCATTGCAAGCAAAAATAAGAACGCGGTTTCATAGTTTACATTAAACTGAGAACATGTAGCTAATCGAGTTTCGAGCATTTCGTTTTGGATGAAACTGCGTTCTTGTATTATAAAAGTGTGAGGGACCGGTTTTGCTCTCGACTAATAGCCAGTACGATACATCTTGGTATTAATGAGGGTTTCTGGACTGCCCAAATCCTTCATTGTGGCACGAATGCTAATGTTCAAGAGCAGCCAATTTAGTTATTAATTACAATAAGTTCAAGTAATACAAAAACTGAGGTACATACTGGATTAAAAGTGACTGCTTATACAGCTGAAATATATTTAAAAATTATGACTGCTTCATGAATATTACCGGTCTTGTTTCAAAATTTCTTAAAGTCATACTAAATCCAATGTGCGTGTAAATATATTCATTACGGACTTGAAAAAATACATGATTTGAATTACAATTTAAATTAAAACTATAACATTTGAACCGAAAAAATTGCAAATACAGTTTGTATAACAAAAAAAATAAAAATACTGTCAGTGTAGCTTCAGATTAAGTTCAAATTAAAAAAAATTTTGAATTGGTCTCCTCTAAACAGGGCAACTTACCATTCAGGTTTATATAATATTCTAGGTACATATATATATATATAAGTCCCGTACTTCTATGTCACCATTATTTTTATATCACCATTTTAATGTTAATGTGTGGATACTTACATATTACCCTAGCTTACTAGTAGCTAAATACTACCTAGATATACATACATAATAGGGAGGTGAAAAGGTCAATCCAGTTTTGATTCGTGAAATGACGAGCAGGATATAAAAAACTTAGGAAATACCGTAAAAACGAGGTGTGCAAAATATCAGCACAATCGAACAATACCCAAGTTGACACAGATGTGGGATTGACATGGGGCCCATATGATATAACTGAAAAATAATTATACCTTTTCACATTTGTTGCACAATGTACAATAGATGGTAGTATTACTGTAGATTTGTGCTTTTCATAGTGAAAAGGAATTATAAAAATATGATTTATTGATGGTCACAGGAAAAGTTTAGCTGCAATCTACCTGCGTCTCTTTACACATGCATCTTTAAGTGGTGGGAAGAATTGAAGTGGAAAAAACTATATGGTTCTTTTCATTACATTAATTTAAGACATCATAAAGCTCTAGAAATTAAACATTTTGACCTATTCTGGTCCCTTTGATAAGATAGGCCAACTAATTCAGATAATCCCTCACAAAACTGATTAGTCATCAAAAGTAAGCAAGCACAGCATTGGAACAACATAATGCAAGCAGTATTCATTCACTTGGTATGATAAAATAAGTAAATTTAAAAACGTTTAAGTTACCATCCTTGTCTTTTGCGCCAATCCACATCACTGTTTGCCACTGTTTGAACTCGTACATGTATACCCAGTCTAACATTTTTGCAGCCTGCATGCATGTTTTTCGCCGCCCAAGTAATTGAATTGTTTGGGCAGCGAAAATTATGCCTGTCAAGGCAAAAAAGTTAGACTGGGTAACCTCATAGAAAGAGCAGAAGTTGAGCTCCTCGTAGATCAGTATATGTTTTCTGACTCTCATTGGGAACTCTTAGGTAGATTTCTGAATGTCAGTCCCCTCATTCACAAGAATTTAATTTTTACATTGAAAAGTGCTGTAAAGAGCAATATATTCATGCTAATATAATATATTGAACGTAAGAAAATAAAGTTTTGTCACTTGCAAATGAGTATTACGAAAGGGTGTCATGGGTGCCATAGCCCACTCATTGTGGCTGACTTCCTTAATGGATAACGTGTGGTTCTAAATTTAAAATGGCACCATACATGTCATTCAATAACAGGCACTAACATTGATGCTTACCAAAATGCCGAAAGGAAAGATTAGAATATAAGTTAGCTTAGGCAACCCTAACCACACAGCAAAAACGTTCCAAAAGGAGGAATGTTGGCAATCTTGTGAGTCATTGAGTAGTGTTTCTGCTAGCTTGTATGTACATCTGTCTTGGTAAATGTGAAGGGTAGGACAATCATCGAATTTCCAAATTTCGGTGCTTAAACATTGTTAATTAGATCGAAATCAATTCAATTGTTGATGATCGAAATCAATCAATTAGATCATTGTTAATTAGATCGAAATCAACAATTTTTTCAATGCACTTTCGGGGGCAAATGAGTATTTAACAAGTTATAGCGGTAAATTAGTTACCGCAACTCCAGTGTTTGAAGCGGGAAGTAATTCATTGAGCACGGCGTCTGGCAACACTGCAATTGACGCTGCCATCGAACGCCCTCGAATCATCGAGCCCAATCCAAGCATCTAAGACGAAAGTTAATATACTCTTTTTTTTTGGGTGATAATTTCTATTGTGACATTAACTAAAAAATCCTAGAAGTGGGTTCAGGCTCCGCAGGTTCCGCGGGGCATGCAAACAGTAAATTGCAAAGTACTTGAACGTTCTTTAACAGCTCAATCGCGAAAAAAAATAAAACCTACCGCTCTAACTAGTAAAATACTCATTTGCCGCAAAAAGTGTGTAGAAGAAATGTACTTCATTTCGATGTTATTGTTATGATTCAAGCAACAAAAATTCGAAAATCGATGAGTAGCTGTTTATTCGAGCACATACGTCATCGAAGACAAAATTAAACCTACCGCAATAATTCGTTAAATACTCATTTGCCCCCGAAAGTGCATTGAAGGTAAATTGTTTATTCCGATCTATTTAACAATGTTTGGGCAGCGAAAATGGGAAAATCGGTGATTGTCTTACGCTTCACAAATACCTCTTTCCTTCACACTTTTGTGAATGGCATAATAATTCTTCTTCATTTTTGTAGTATTTGCACAGTATTTCAATGAATAAACCGTTATTCAGCTGGTCTGGACAATAAAAAAAAAATAGAAGTACTATTAAAAATATGGAGAATAATAGTTAAAAAAACAATAATATCACTTATCATCAACAATTAAGAATACATATGTACAATACATAGAGCTATTATATCTAAAAATTTGTAAGAATTGAAAAAACTTGAATCAATTAATGAAATAAGAAAATTTACGAAATAATATTGAAGTTTTCTCAAATAATGTAATAGTCAGAACTTACATATGTGCGTTGAGATCACACTGCATCACCCAAAATGCTATCACATTTGTAGTTATTTACACACATTGTAAAATTGCAAAACTTTCAAGAAAATACACTTTAAATGAGAAGCCTTCCAAGCAAATACTACATATGTTTATGTCACCCTTGTAAAACTTTTTTGTCATGTTGAAAAAAAAGTTACACAAATATTTTCCATGTCTTGAAAAACGATATTCATAACTTCATTCACAACATCAGTAATTAAAGAAATAAATTCTTTAATGCTTCCCACACTTCCAATTGTACGAATCGTGTGAGGTCGCCATTGTCATCAATGCGTTCACAACAAGGCTTGTCACGCCTATTATTCATGCCCTTCACTGCACAGTAACTCGACTATGACGAATGCTGAATATAAATTTGTATGGAGCATTAATTCATGAAAAACTGAATTACAATGAGTTGTACCACAAATTATGTCTACTCTGTATGTGATGAGAGTATGAAGGCCGTTTATCTACGCGTAGTTCGATTAAATTTGAAGCGCAAGGGATGTTTTCTTTCCGAAAATATAGTTGTTGAAACCCTAATAAAAAAAGGTAGCACGTTTGCTTCAGTTACTTAAATGAATTTAACATCACGCAAACTGCACTCTTGCTGTTGATAGCTAAGCAATGAATGTCTTAACCACGAAGGCACAGCATCTACTCGACATCACACAGCCACTAAATTCAAACTACCGCGAATCACTCCTGAGTCATGCGGCGGTTGAGCTTAACATATCGCACACAAGACGTCCGACTTCAGGGCTGCATTAGCAACAAACTGATAAGTCGTTAAAATTACCCCTCTAAAATGCATATATATGTGTTTTTGACATTTTTAAATAGCTTTCTTCACACAACTGAATTAGTTTCGGTAAATAAAACTACACTGTGTGATTTTTTTCAGTCAATTGATATCAATACCGGATTATGTAATCAGACTTAACACCCACATACGCTACGTTCACCTAAGCAGCATATATTTGCGTGATTGAAAAATTGCACGAAAGCGCTTTACTCAAAGAATGATGCATGCCAAATGGGTTATATGTTAGGAATAGGCCTACTCAAAACTATCGTTACGAAATTAAGTCATTATTATCATCTATATAAATGACTTTATATCATCTTAATTCAATATATAGACATTTATTGTTATAGTAACACATGACAAACGATTTTAGCATATTTTTTTTTTAAACTAGACCTTCGAAACTCGTTGGACGACTGAAAAAACAAGAACTGTGAACCTGTGATTACAGTAATTCTGAATATACATATTATTGTACCGTATTCACATTTCTTGGTATTTGTCATATATATCTGCACTCATTAATGACTGAAATAACTATTCATTAACTTTATTGGTACATTTTATACAAATTACTCCCTATTATTGGCGTACGATATCAACCCAATGTTTGGGGAATAATAATTTATGTTTTAAGAAATTTCATTAAATTGCGAGATTTTTAATTATTATGAAATCGTATTCACTTATATGAATATCGTACATATATATATATATACACTGTTAGTTTAATAATAGAAATAAAACTATTTACTACATTGTCTCAATAACAAGTTGATATCATATATAAATATATCTTTTTTCGGTATTGTCTTGTTATTAGTCTATTATTGTAATCCAAGATTCCAATATCAGGTCAATAAATAATTATCAACCCAATATTGGCCGAATAATTTCTTGCTACCTGGGTACATTTTTCAAAGCTCTGGGGTTCTTCGATTTGTACAGGAGTAGTGGCTTAAGCTTCACACTGCCAGGCGCATTCCCACTTAAGAGTAGGGTCAATCTATCTTTGCTTGCTTTGAATCCTGTTGCATTTTTCTCTGCCTCTTTTAAATGTCCTGGAAGGTAGTCTCTTCCAATACAAGCCCGTCTCATCAACGTGAAATACATGATGAGGCGAGTATCCCCCTTGTGTAATCATGTGCTTAAATTTTTCAACAAATGGCGTCAAAGAGCTAAAATCTGAACTAGCAGCCTCTCCTTGTATTTCCACATTTTTCATGTTGAACCTTCGTCTATAATCTGCAAACCATCCTCGACTGGCGGAAAAATTAGAAATAGAGTCAAATTTGTAATCAACACTTGATTTTAAGTATGCATACGAAGACAAAGCTTTAGTCTGAATTAAATGTTCACTAAGTGGCAAGCTACTTCCCAGTCAGAAATTTATCGTCTGACCGACGATAATTTACGTCCGATTTTGCCGGTAATTATAATCTTATTCTTCCAATAAACCGACGATATATCGTCGGAATCAGTGTCGCGAATGTGTCATATTATCGTTCGATTAACGTAAAATCACCGGTTTTTATCGTAAATTTTGGACGAAGACCGACGATATTAACCATTTAATTACCGGTAGTTAAACGGTTACTATAGTCGGTCTTCGTTCTAAACTTACGATAATTACCGATAAGTTAACGTTAAAAAGGGCTACCCTAACCACTATATTCCGGTAGATTCATAAGCAGTGCAACGATTTTTCCCAAAAATTGCGAATTGCTCCCAAAAACAATAAGCCACACCTCGTGAAACGCATCTGTCCAATTGCCGTGAATTTGAAGACTTCACAAAAATTACCGAGATTACTTATTTAAATTCAACAAATTTGTTTAATACTGTCTATACATTTCATCAAGTTTCTTACAAATTGCGATAATTGAACAGATTACTATTACTGGGTGAGGCCTATTGTAACAAGTAACAATGCATTATTAGAAAAAAATAGCTGCGATGCAGATGAATGCTACAGTAAGAGGGCTCAAATTGTCTTCTTCATCGTAGAACACGAGACAATTACGATAAGTCTCACAGTACAATATAGTCATTTCAAATTAGCCACTGATATATAAATAGGTGTTAAAACATTACCGATGTTCAACAAATATTTTTATTTCATTTTCAACAACCGTCATTTGGCTATTAAAATAAATTCTTACAAAAATATCTTCGGCACGCAAAGAATTCCATCACAGGTTGTTTGTAAGATTCACCACTGCAAACACTACGTAATAACTTTCATTTAAAATTTACCACCACCACAAAAGGACTCGTCAAGCAACCGATTACTAAGAAAATGTTCATCTTGCACATCTTGCCCAAAATGCACATCTTCGTCCTTTAATTGGGATGAGGAGACAACAGGGCCCTCACTAATGCTATCGAGTCGCAAGTAGCAGAGGGCGGAATTATCCTCCACAGCTATACCTCTTCAGAAAAAGTTACCCTCCACCTCCCGCTTCTATGCGGCTCCGACGTTCGTACTCTCTATAGCAGTGGTTCTTAACCTTTTTGGCTGTGACCCAAAGTATGCCCAAATAAAAAAAATTATTCATAAAATTACTATTCTTTCGAAAACAGGTTACTTCTAGGTTAACACAAATAGGTTACACAAACCCTTAACGACCCAATGAAATGGCTTAGCGACCCAACTTTGGGTCGCGACCCAGGGGTTAAGAACCACTGCTCTATGGGATTCTTAATTTACAAGACATTCACATCTGTTGTATAGTGACGCTCTTGTGATATTTATGGAGGTTCCGGCTGCGGAGATTTATGAGTCTCGCTCGCTCGGCACGGTCACATGTATAGATAGAGCTTCCGGCGGAACAGCCGATGCGCGCCTGGTATTTACAAGCGCCGGATAGGTCGGAGGCGCCCCCACTGCCGGGCGGAAGTTCATTGTTCGAACTAGACTTAAGAGCAAGCTGTGTGAACTAGAGATCAGTACAATACTAGTAGTCCTGCTGTTCGTTTTGCTATCCTCTTGCCTGGTTTACGGCTAGGCTAACCGATCTACAAGTGCTGTCCAGTAAACCTTATATCTTGCTGAACTTCCAAGATATTACAACATCATAAACAAATGAACAACAAAATGAGTCGCAGTGTTGCCAACTCTATAGTGCAGCAAGGAGCTAGATTTCTAACAGAAATCCGCTATATAATTGTTGAATGATATATTTTGTTTAGACAGTAAATTACAACAAATAACAAGTCAGCATAGCACGTTAAACATTTTAAAAAGTGACTTGCAAGTATGGACTAATTTGATTTAACAAAAAAGTGTTCCTTCATCGGCGTTTGAGGGTGGCAATGGTTAACATCGGCATCTTTGGGATGCTTTATTTCCAATCAAGCCTGATACATATGATCTTAGCATTGGTTTTTCAAATGTCTTATAACTAACCCTATATTTAGGACACCATGACGGTTCCCCCGTAAAGCCGGTACCCATTTCCGACACCTGGGTTGAGTGGGGTATTGTGCTTGAGCTTTCCCTTATACCCAACGGGGAAAATTTCCGCGCCAGCGCCGGGATACGAACCCGCGACTCCAACATACGATCCCGATCCCTTAACCACTGTACCACGGAGCACAATGCTAATAAATTCATCACCTTGGAAGAAACGTGATTGAATGAATTGTTGCCTGCTGCATTTTTGGATTCAGTTACTTCTATCTAAAGAACAAGCTCAGTTTGTTTCAAGCTACTTTGATGTTTTTTATTTTTCTCCGTTGTAGTTATGGCAGAATAAGGCGCTTGCTTTTTAGCTGATTGAGGGAATCAATTAAAGGTTTCCTTAACAATAAAATCAACATTTCTAAGCGGGGCTTTTGCTTAAGCATTAGATACTGACTATTGAATTGAGTGGCATAGGCATCGGACCGAGTTGTGTCGAAACATCCTTTCCCAATGATTTGCTAAAATATCTCACCAAGTAACTTATTATCTGATGTATCAGTGCTTTCAACAATTAGTATGTTTAACTTTTCTGAGGTATATCAGCACACAGTTTACTGACAAAATAAAGTGCAAGAACATTCACAAAACTTTCAATGGACTTCGTCAAATAAAGTTTGAGACCCTGTGCCGTTTTACAGTCAGTAAATGAACTGCAACACACACGGAAGATTAGTTAGGTTAGTCGTTAGTTTTAGCCTCCCTAACCAGCAACAAATGCGATCCAAAGAGAGGAAGGAGGAAGGCACCATTTAGTATGGAGTTAAGGAAACGTGGGATCTACGCAGGTAGGCATAGAAACAGTAAGTTGGGAAGGAAGATTATGAAACAAGATCAAAGTTGAAGAAGACAGTAGTAGGTGATGAAAAACAGGACAGCAGTGAACCGAAAAAAGGTGGTCCTTAACTTAACAAAAACATTTTATTTCAACAAAAAGAAGGCCTACCTAACTCTCAGCTCGGGCCCTCACATTGTCCCCTTGGGAGCGCTGGTTCCCATGGATACAATAATTGTATCCCCCTCAGGGGGACACACACGAAAGATGGTCAGCAGTTGCAAAGGAACTATATTCTGCGATACGCAAACATAATTTATCCTCTGCTGCACTCTGTTGCGTCTTTATCAAAAGCTGTAATTTTTGGTTGACTGAAGAACACTCCCGGCAACATGCGAAAAGTTGTTCGTGTTTTTGGCTCACATGTTTTTGTTTTATGTTTTTTGTTATGATGTTTTTTAGGGTACACAATTTTGCGTTTATGGTACATTTACAATAGTCTCAATATGCCTTTCGTCAGCATGATAAGGCAGCAGCCAGCCTCTTAATTCAGGAAGAGATTTCTAACTTTATCGAAAGTATTGCGTGTACTGCTTAAGCATAAGTGATTACGCCACACTTTTTAACACACGCTACTCACCGCAACCAACCCATGACTGGCTGCCGCTGACATGGAATGATGTTTCGCCGAAAAAAAAACCGTTTCATGTACTGAACTTGACCATTAGAAATTAATATATCATTAGTTCGACACGTTTTTCTATAATTATAAATAATTGCGCCTAAAATATGAGAGTAGGTAAATTATAGCAAAACCGTACTTCAAATACTCTAAATTTTCCGCCAGGAGCTAGATCCTGACTTTTAGGAGCTAGATGGAATCTCAATACTCTAAAACTAGCTAAAAATCCTCTAAATTGGCAACACTGGTCAGTCGCCCATGAGTTTTTCCAGCATGATGGTTGGCAGCAACGACACGCATGGGCAACGAGTGGAAGGCATTAGATCTTGGGTTTAGGGTTTTTTTGAAGAGGCGGGGAGGGAGAAAGGGCGTTGCCCCGAGGAAAGCACCCTCTGTCTAAACTCAGCGTAAAGGAGGAGCATCATGACCTGATGTCGACGGAGCTAGAAAATAAGGGGACTGAGAGGCGGTCAAGTAAGCGATGAAGAAGAAAGTAGACTGATTTCGCCCAGCCACTTTTCTGATTCAATCCGTCGTCTCTGAGTCAGCCCAATCGCTGCAACGACGCAGAACCCCTTGGATGGCTGACGCCTTCAGATTCTTATTTTCATCATACCCGACTGCAGCTAAAGCATCTGATAAATTGAAATACATTAGTAAATATTAACTGTGCAAATAAAAAAATATATAAATTACCATTTGCCAAATGACTGTTCGGAGCAAGCCAAGCTAGCTCTACTTGTGATCGCAACATTTGGCCCATCTGGTTTTGGCTGCAATCAGAGAATAAGTGAATTAACCTAACCCTGAATACAACACTTGATATCGGTAACCTCTTGGACAATTGGGCGTTAAGTTATTGATAATTTATTTTTATAGAAAACTTTGAACCCACTTGGCTTTTAAATATGAATCAAATGATATTCTGTGGATAAAACAAACTGATATTAAAACGTAACATTGAGGACTGACGTCCATGCTATGCTCATATATACTGAGGAATAACCAATTCTTGAACGAAAAAAGAGATTATTCATAATAACATTAAATTATCGATTCTGCCCACTGCAATGCTAACACGCTTTCAAACGTTGCAACCGATCTGCCAGTATTTGTTCCAAAAAATTCGTATCAATAAATCCTTTTATTTGCATTCCTACGACGAAAGATAATTATTAGTTAGTTTGGGCCTTCATATCCATAGAAAAATAAATGCGATTCAAAGAGAGGAAGGAGGAAGGCACCATTTAGTATGGAGTTAAGGGAACGCGGAATCTATGCAGCAGAAGCATAGAAAAAATAAGTTGAGTAAGACGTTCATGAAGAAAGGTCGAAGTTCAAGAAGAAAGTAGTAGGTGCTGAAAAACAGGACAGCAGTGAACAGAGAAAAAAAGGTCCTTAACATAACACGAGCAATATGGTTCAACAAACAGAAGGCCTGACTAGCTCTTAGCTCGGGCCGTCACATTTTCGCCCTGGGAGAGCTAATTCCCAAATATTCATTAGTCGTATCCCCCGGAAGAGTATTACTATACGGAATGCTATATAAGATATTAGTTAGATAACATGTTAGTTTAGGATTTCCCAGCAGCTAAAAATAGCATTTCGATGAGAGGAAGGCGGGAGGCACCATTTAGTAAGGAGATAGGGGGACACGGAATCTATGCAGAAGGGACATGGAAACAGTAAGTTGAGAAAGAAGTTCATGAAACAAGATAAAAGTTGAAGAATAAAGTAGTAGATACAGAAAAACAATACAGTAGTGAACCGAAAACTGCTGGTCTTTAACATAACAAGAACATTCTATTCCAACAAAAAAACGCCTTCGTAATTCTCACCTCGGGCCCTCACACATTTTCCCCATGGGAGTGTTAATTCTCATAGATACAATAGTTGTATCCACCAGAGGGGAAAGATAGTCGTTAATGAACGAAAATAACTGTATGAGCTTACACGAACCTTATATCAACTCACAGGTGGAATGCTCCTTGAAAGAGATTTCCGTCCGTTGATGAGTTTGTCCTGACCCAGAGTAGGTCATTTCCAAGGCCACACCACCGTCATGACGTCATGATGAGCTGGTGACGTGCAGACTTTTGAGGTTAGGTTAAGTAAAGCGAGACACTTGGGATTTATATATTGTCAGTAACACACAGCAGGACACAGTTAGTTTACATCACGAAGGATAGCGGTGGAGTAGACTCCAGCCAAGCCCGAGAACCATGAGCTCAGTTCCACAAGAACCATGAGCTCAGTTCTCAATGCAGAGTACTGTCTAAACACATTCTAACACAAGAGCACTGTAACATTATCAGTATTATACACATATACATTCAAGGTGCTACAATAAAGGTTTCAACACTCCTTCTCACATTGAATGTGTGTCAGATGAGACCATTCCTAACTTCGTTCTTAGTCTAGAGAACTTTTCTATCGGCAGGTTCTTGGTGAATTTGTCGGTGAGCATTTCGTCGGTAGGGCAATACACTACGTCTATATCTTTGTTACTTACAAGACCCCGTACATAGTGAAACTTGATATCGATGTGCTTGCTCCTCCCATGATATTTGGGATTGTTGGTAAGACAGATGGCTGACTGGTTGTCTTCGTTTACAACCATTGGTTCCATAGTACCAAAATTTAGATCACTGAGTAAGTGCTTCAACCAGACAGCCTCTTGAGCCGCACCGGCAAGAGCAACGTATTCAGCTTCAGCCGTTGAGAGGGCTACACAAGTTTGTTTGTTAGATCTCCACGTAATTACCGAATTACTGAGGATGAAACAGTAACCAGAGGTAGACTTGCGGTCATTTTTATCACCAGCCCAGTAAGCATCTGAATAACCAATGCAAATATCAGAACATTTGCTATACAAGATATCTAGTTTAGAGGGGCCTCTCAGGTACCTGAATATTCTCTTAACACATATCCAATGCTGTTCAAGAGGTTTGGAGCTGTATTTATCAACATTATTCACAGCGAATGCAATGTCAGGTCCAGTTCTGGTTGACAAATACAAAAGGCTACCTACAGCACTTTGATAAAAAGCAGGGTCAAATTCGACATTATTTGGGGAGCATATCGGATTTACATTTACATCAGCGGGAGTTGCAACAGGTTTACAATTATCAAAGCTAAATTTTGACAACAGAGCCTCAGTGTAAGCAGTTTGATTTAAGAAAACATTGTTTTTAGATTGTACAACACTTACACCTAGGAAGTAACTCAGCGCACCAAGGTCCTTCATCTTGTATTGGGTAGAAAGACTCATCTTTATTTGATTTATTTCGTCACCAGACTCAGAAGCAATTATTAGATCGTCTACATACACCGCCACAATACACAGTTTCTCATCTTGAACACGAGTGTATATACAAGCATCACTCTTAGATTGTACAAAACCCAATTTCTTCAAATAGCTTTCTAGTGTAGTATTCCAACACTTAGGAGCTTGTTTTAGTCCGTAGAGCGATTTTTGTAGTTTACACACCAGATTTTCTTTGCCTTTGACAATAAAACCGTCAGGTTGAACCAGGTAAAGTTCTTCAATCAGTTCTCCATTAAGGAAGGCTGTTGTAACGTCCATATGATGGACTTTCATGTTGTATTTGGCAGCTAAAGCTAGTACTGGCCTGACAGACTCAAATCGAACCACGGGACTGAAGGTCTCGTCGTAGTCAGTGCCATATTTTTGTGAGTAGCCCTGAGCCACAAGGCGAGCTTTGTATGAGCAAATGCTTCCGTCAGGTCCGGTTTTTCTTTTAAAGATCCACTTTGATTTAATTGTTTTTTTGTCATTAGGACACTCTACAAGAGACCATACATTGTTTTGATTTATAGACTCCATCTCATTCTCCATAGCTGTTTCCCATAGTTTTGCTTCTGGTCCACTGAGTGCTTCTTGAACACAAGATGGATTATCAAGCTCATTTTTCATTAAATACACCCATTCGCCAAACCTATCAGGAGCCCGTCGATACCTGGCAGATTGTCTAGGCTCCACACCCTCCATCCCAGCATCTGACTGTCTATGCTCCATCCCTCCCTCAGAGTCTTCTGGTTCTGGATCCTGAGGAAGAAGAGTAAAATTACCATCATTTACTTCTGAAGGCTCCTTCTCAATTGGCATCTGCTGAGATTCATTGAACATAGCGTCTCTACTCAAAAATATCCTTCTGCTGCTTATGTCACACAGACGATATCCCTTGGATCCACTTCCATATCCTACAAGAACACACGGTTTAGATTTTGGATCAAGTTTTTCCCTCTCATCTTTGGGGACATGAGCGTACGCACTGCAGCCAAAGGTTCTGAGGTGCTGTACATTGGGCTTGTGTCCATTAAGGGCCTGATAAGGAGTCATATCATTCAATGCATTAGCAGGGCTCCTATTTTTGACATACACGGCAGTTGATATAGCTTCACCCCAGAATAATTTTGGTAACTTTGAATCAGACAGCATAGCTCTGACAGAGTCAAGGAGAGTTCTATTCATTCTTTCTGCAACTCCATTTTGTTCAGGTGTCTTAGGCACAGTTTTTTCATGGATAATTCCTTCCCTTTTTAGGAATTGTTCAAAGTCATTAGAGATGTATTCACCACCGTTATCGGAGCGCAGAATTTTAATTTTGTGATCATAGTGATTTTCTACCAGAGATTTGAACTCCTGAAACACTTTAAAAACATCACTCTTATGTTTGATAATGTACACCCACGTATATCTGGAGTGGTCATCTATGAAGGTTACAAAATACCTTCCACTCCCAAGTGATATAGGATTAAGCTTGCCACACACATCACTGTGAATTAGTTCTAAGGGTTGGCGTTCCCTTTTGTGATTTGTTTTGGGGAACGGAAGCCTGTGATTTTTACCATCACAAAAGTTTTCACAAAAAATGTTATCTCCACTCACAGAACAATCAAAACCTTTAACAAGATTCTTTGTGGCTAATTTCTTAAGATTATTGAATCCTAGATGACAGAATCGTTTATGCCACAGAATTTCATCGGAGGAAACGTTCATGCATTTAGCAGCTGAATTCAGGGTGCAATTAAGTTTATACAATTTTCCTACTTTACTGCCTAAGGCAATTAGTTTGTGGTCTTTATTTACAATCTTACATGAGCTTTCGTCAAAGTAAACTAAGTTTCCACTTTCTGTAATCTGAGGCACAGATAGTAAATTGTAGGCTAAGCCAGGTACATACAAGACATTCTTAACAACACAGGTAACAACAACACCTTAAGGCAACAACACCAGAACTTCAACATCACCTACACCAACACCTTGCAAGTTTCTACCATCACCAACTTCAATGTTAATTGCACTAGATAGCTCATTCATACAGGAAAAATCATTCCTATCATTACACATGTGTGCTGTTGTTCCGGAATCAATTACCCAACAATGATTGATATTTATCACAGACAATGCACTGATATAATTGGTTTTACCTGCTCCAAAATTTTTCTGGCCTTCTGTGGTGTGCGCGAGCGTTTACTCTTGCCTTCATTGTCTTGCGTTTACTCTTGCCTTCCCCGTCTCGCAGCCTTTATAAGGCGTTGTCACCTTTCGTTTGACGCTCAATCATATTCGTGCCTCTGGCGAACCGCACCTGTTCCTCTTCAATAAAGCCTCCTCCAAGAACACCTGAAGCGTATTATTGGCCTTCACGGCATATTTTGGTGGCCTAGTCTGGAGCGAATTTCACGACTCCGTGTGATTCTTTTCAACCTAAAAGGAGATCTGAAGATTTAAAGAAGAAAGAAGTTGAAGTGCTCCCGTGCAGAATAGTTGTAGAACTTTCGAGACATCTTCGATGACTGGCAGCAAGGATAACCAGATTTGGCAGCCGCGTCCATCAGTTCTTGTATTAGGATTTAAAATTCCGTTTGAGGCGCTGTTAAAATCTTATGCGCAGTTTTGAGCTTGGATTGATATAGATTCCCCATTCCGTACCCGTGTATTGCTGTTCGACGCAGGGGAAGATCTTGAAATTGTGTTTGAAATCACTTTTGGATGAGCCGTCTCCACGACGAGTGATACGTGAAAGAACAATTTTTTAAGTGTACAAGAACTTTGAGTGATGATATATTACAACGGACAATGAGTGACACTCTAAATTAAACTAACGGTTGCAGTGTTTCATACGAAACAACAGTGGTACCCAATCCCAATCTACCCAATCTACGTCTACGTCTACGACATTGGCGGCTTAGCAGCGGCGTCCCACCCTGCAGCACGACGATTTGAGTTAAGTACAGAGTGTCGAATTCTTGCGTGAGCGAGTGCACCTGTACCGGGAGAGTACGCAAAGGCAGCTCGGTTTTTTTTGAGTAGGTTTTTTTGTGCCCGCGAAGGCTGCGCCCAACAACAACAGATGGCATTGAGCGAGAATTGAGCGAGTCTCAGAGCATTTCAGTGAGTTTTTAGATGTAGTGTAAGGGGGAGTATGACGCTTTAGGTGGATTACTGCGGTAAATTACCGTTGAAACGGCTCATTTTCTATTCGCAGCGTGGGGAGATTTCCCAGAGTAAGTGTAACTTTGTATTGTTGTGATTTGTATTGATGGTAAAAGGCTCAGGTGTTTTATTGTTTTGAGTTTTATTGTTTTTTTGGTGTACTAACGAAGTTATTTTTAACTGTTTCGAGCTTTTCGCGTAAATTTCATGGTGTGTGGTAGTAAGGAAATGATGTTACTGATCGTGTATTGTTAGTACGTATAATTTTTTTGCATATTGTGAAATTTTTGCATTTTGTTGTATTAACGGTGAGGTGCAATTTTGAATTTTAAATATCTGTGTTACAAAAAAAGCTGATGTCGGATACCTCGGACTCCGAGGAATGCATACGATCAGATACGATAAAAACAAGACTTGGTAGGATTAGCGTCCCGCGTTTTACAGCTACCCAAAATACAACCATGACTACTCCGGCAGGGGCCACTGCGCCGGGTACGAGTGCTAGTGATAGTACTCTGTTGGCCAGGGAAATTGCTGCAAATATTCCTAGGGCTGGAACAATACTGTCAAATGCGGAGATACCCATTTTTTGTGGGAGACGTAGGAAGGACGACCCAGAATTTCTTGAAAATAAAAGCTGGGGCACTCACATTATGAATCTAAAAGCTTACATGTCTCTTCTCCCAGTTGTGAGTTCTGATGAAAGCAAAAAAGAGCTCTTTGTTCGGTCTGCCAATAAACAAGTAGGAGATTTTAATTCAGTTGTAACAAAGTTAGTGAACTCGGACCTCAATTTCACTATCGAGGAAATGGTTAAAATCTTGGACGATATCTACGTATGCAGGGGTGAAAAGTCAATTCCCGCCCTGGCATGGGATCTCAATGAGTTGCAGTTGGTACGCAACGATGCTTTAGCAGCTCAATTGGTCACAGCTTTTGCAAAAATACGTAAATTGTCAGAGAATATATTGAATTCAAACACGCTGGGTTGGCAGCGTCATCCTTATTTCCAGGCCTGTGCAACTAAGGCTGAACTCAAACGTTTCGTAGGAGACAGCATAGCTTACAGCCTCGCGTTAACCATTTTGGGTCCTTTGCTAAACGAATCATTCTCGAAAAAAATTTTTGAATGTCAATTTGGCACATCGGAGGAACTGCTAGCGCGGTTGATAGCAGCTGTTAGGAGTCAGGCTGAGACAAAGAAAATCCTTGCGGTGCAGTACCCAACGAGGTACGATAAAGAAAGTTACTTAGCAGATCTGACAGATGGTCTTGATGAATGCATTGAAGCGCAGGACTCTTTGCAGGAGAGTGAAGTTTTCTACAGGAATTTCGGGAATTACGGGAACTACCGTAGAAATCGAGCAGGACAACGAAGGACTACTCCTAGACCCTGGTTGCGAAATCCTCGTGGAAGAGCGAGGGAATTTAGTGGTTACGTAGGAGATAGAGGAATAGGTTCCATGGAGTGCAATACTGTGCGGACAGACAGTAGTTCTGGTAGTTCTGGTAGTTCTGGTCAGGCTTCAGGGCATTTTGCGGGAGCCAGAAAGCGAGGTTTCCCCTTCTGTAATACATGTTCCATGGTTGGCAATTTTGAGTGTAGATCTCAGAGAGGTCAGTTTAAATCGAGAGGAAATGGTGCGCCAGCGTGTTTCGCTTGCGGGGGTCCGCATTTAGTGAAAAATTGTAAAGCTTCGGGAAGTGAAATTAGGAGCTACGACTGAAGGGCTGGAACAAAATCTCTTGGTGGCCAACGGAGGGGTTGAACAGGCTCTCTTCGTGGCTGCTCGAGGGGTTGAGCACGTTCTCTTCGTGGCTGCTTGAGGGGTTGAGCACGTTCCCTTCGTGGGTGCTTGAGGGGTGGAGCACGTTCCCTTCGTGGCTGCTTGAGGGGTTGAGCACGTTCTCTTCGAGGCTGCTTGAGGGGTTGAGCACGTTCCCTTCGTGGCTGCTTGAGGGGTCGAGCACGTTCCCTTCGTGGCTGCTCGAGGGGTTGAGCACGTTCCCTTCGTGGCTGCTTGAGGGGTTGAACACTTTCTCTTCGTGGCTGCTTGAGTGGTTGAGCACGTTCCCTTCGTGGCTGCTTGAGGGGTTGAGCACGTTCTCTTCGTGGCTGCTTGAGGGGTTGAGCATGTTCTCTTTGTGGCTGCTTGAGGGGTTGAGCACGTTCCCTTCGTGGCTGCTTGAGGGGTTGAGCACGTTCCCTTCGTGGCTGCTTGAGGGGTTGAGCACTTTCTCTTCGTGGCTGCTTGAGGGGTTGAGCACGTTCCCTTCGTGGCTGCTTGAGGGGTTGAGCACGCTTTCTTTGTGGCTGCTGGAGGGGTTACGCATGCTTTCTTCGTAGCTGCTTGAGTAGAACATTCGTGACTATCTGTGGATTCACTTGCTGTATCAAGTTGATTAGCAAGTGAAAACTTGCGTTCTATCATTGAAGTGGGTGAAGTGCAAGGCTCCGTCTTCCTTGAAGGTGAAACATCTTAGGACAGTGACTGACAACCTGCATAGGTTGATTGGATGCCACTTGGTCCACCTGCACAATAATGAGCAAAATACAGAGAATGTACGCAATTTGGGTCCATTTCTAAACTATAATTACTTTTTAAAGTCATTTACAATGAAAACTAGTTTTTTTTTCTGAGGAAAATTAGTTTAAAAAGTATAAATGACATAAAAGAACATCAAATGGAATCACATAACCTCCATTGGTTTTCATTAATTGTGTATTTTTTAACATGATTATTCAGTTGTGGTTCACAGTGTAGATTTTCCATGAAATGTGGATCATTGCTAAATATACATGCAATCATAGTGCACCTAAAACCAGAAATTTAAAGAGGATTGAAGATTTAGTCAAATTTCATCATGATAATTCATGAAAAAAGGACAAATGGATAGATTACATTATTAGTTAGTTTAAGCTTCCCTGTCCACAACAAATGCAATCCAAAGAGAGGAAGGGAAAAGGAACCTTTTAGTATGGAATTAAGGGAATGCGGAATCTATGCAGAAAGGGCATAGAAACAGTAAGATGGGGAAGAAGTTCATGAAACAAAATCAAAGTTAAAGAAAAAAGTAGCGGGTGCTGAAAAAACTGGACAGCAGTGAACCAAAAATAAATGGTCTGTAACAAAACAAAAACCTTTTTTATTTTAACGAAAAGAAAGCCTATTTAACATTTGGCTTGGACAAAAGCATATTTACTCAGTCATCGCTGTTCAACATTGTCTCTACTTAGCAATCAGTATTCAAAAGTTGTAAAAATCATCAATGAGTGAATTCATACTCGATTTCCACCAAAGCAACCCGAAAATATTCAACGGCATATGTCACTTGAATGAAGCATTTCTACCTCCATTGTGCAATTCAATTTCCACAGCTGGAAATCTTAAGCACAGAGGTCTGACTTTGTTGGGGACTTTACAAAGGCCTTGCATTTCTTTTTGATGCATATACATAGTAAGAAGTAACTTCATGAACTATCACTTTGATACCATTGTACATTATGCTATCAATTTAGCACCATACTTCTGCATTTGTGCTCAACATACTAGAGAAAATATGAATCCTATGAAGTGGTAATAAAAAATTTGAAGAGGAATAAGTACTCAAATACATAACACATGCATAATGACAGGATTTTCAAAAATTCAATACCTTAAAAACATGAACATTTTGATGGACACAAGAATGAATTCACTGGTACATAAATGAACTGAAAAAAAGAGGTATGTTAAAATGTTGTAAATTACATTGTCAATTTATGCTTAAGTCCCAGTAGCATCACAGTAAGAAGGCCACTTACCAAAATTTGAAGGAGCTCTCCAAAGAGACTCACATGGACCAGAGAGGATTTAGGCTTCTTCAACATTGCTGCTCTACAGAACAAAGAAACAAGCCTCATGATTACTGAGCTGGAAAGCAACAAAAAATTTAACATGTTTGAACACTTGCGCTCAAACTAACTAAAAAGAAATTAGGGCACATAAAATTACAAGCTGTACAAATATGAAAAGCAGAAGCTTAGATCCCTCAAGCTAGCATAGGAAGGCAAGCAGATAAGATTGAGCAATTCAAGATAACTATCAACAGTACAAATGCTCAAAGAAGAAGCAGGATGCAGTGGAAAAACTGAACACAAAATTACAACAGCAATGCAAAGCAGTACACATTAAAAGCAAACGGTACAAGTCTACCACAGATGCTTGCACGTGAAAAAATACTCCTAAGCTTACCTTTAACATTAAATTGTGAAGTCTTTCAGTGTGGCCTTTCCCAACTTTTGTTGGCATGCCAGCCAATGGAATAAGTCAACTTTCATGGTCATATTTTCAATAGTATTCTAGTACATACCTCATGTACTAGAGCATTTCAATAGCAACCCTCTAGTTCACCACTTGATAACGTGAGTTTTTGTACACACTCCTAGTGATGCAAAAAAACGGTTTTATTTGGTTGCGTTTTTTTTGCAAAAAAAAACGTGTTTTTTGTGTTTTTTTTTTTTTTTTTGCACATCGAAATTTGTTAAATATATGTCTGGTTTTTTTTGGACACCTAAAATATATTAATATCCATGTTTTTTAGTCATTTTATTGTTATAAAAACATCAAAAAGAAACCATACAGTAAAAGTGGTGGCAGATAACCCACAATTACCTAGAGGCGTCTAAGAGGAACAGCAGGAGCCACAGAACTTATATTGATGGAGTCAAAATTCAGAGCTTCCTATCTCTACTATGTCTGATTTTATTTTTATGTGACCAAAAAAAATCACACTTTGCAGAGATAATAAGCTCTGAATTTTGACTCCATCAATATAAGTTCTGTGGTAAGTTCTGTGGCTCCTGCTGTACCTCTTAGACTCCTCTAAGTAATTGTGGGTTATCTGTCACCACTTTTACTGTATGGTTTCTTTCTATGTTTTCATTACAAAAAAATGACTAATAACCTTAGATATTAATATATTTTAGGTGACCAAAAAATATGCTGTTTTTTTTAAAACGTGTTTATTTTACAAAAAATTCTGACTAATAAAAATGAATATTAATAAATTTTCTGGTACCAAATATAACCATGCTGTTTATTTTACAAAGAATCATGACTAAAAAACAATATATTTTATGTGACCTAAAAAGCCCCATGCAGTTTAAAAAAAAATGTTTTTGTACCAAAAAATCATGCCTAAAAAACATGAATATATTTATGAGACCTAAAAAATCCCATGCTGTTTTTTAAAGAATGTTTTTTTTTACAATGATGTGTAAGAAAACCTGGATATGAATATATTATATGCGACCAAAATACCATGCTGTTTTATTTTATGTATTTTTCAGAAAAAAATCGTGTCTTAAAATCATGGATATTAACATATTTTATGTTACCAAAAAATCATTGTTTTTTTAAACATGTTTTTTTATTAAAAAGTTATTATTATTCATTTTCAGGTCACGACTTCTTTGTAAAAAAACACCCCCTCAGGGGGATACAATTATTGTATCTATGGGAACTATCGCTCCCAGGGGGACAATGTGAGAGCCCAAGCTGAGAGTTAGGTAGGCCTCCTTTTTGTTGAAATAAAATGTTTTTGTTATGTTGAGGACCACCTTTTTTCGGTTCACTGCTGTCCTGTTTTTCAGCACCTACTACTGTCTTCTTCAACTTTGATCTTGTTTCATAATCTTCCTTCCTCTCTTTGGATCGCGTTTGTTGCTGGGTAGGGAGGCTAAAACTAATGACTAATCTAATCTGTAAAAAAACATGGATATTAGTTTATTTTATGTGACCAAAAAACCATGCTTTTTGAAAAAATATTTTTTACAAAAAAACATGAGTGTTATTAAATTTTATCTGACCATAAAAAACATGACCTATTAAAAACCATGTTTTTTCCACACAAAGTCATTAATATCCATGTTTTTTAGTCATGATTTTTTTGGCAAAGAAAACATGATTTAAAAAAAACAGCATGGTTATTTTTGGGCACATAAAATATATTAATATTCACATTTTTTAATCATGATTTTTCTGTAAAAAAGATGTTTTTAAAAAAACAGAATGGTTGTTTATGGTAAAATAAAGTATATTAATATCCGTGTTATTTAGTCATGACTTTTTTGTAACAAAAACATTAAAAAAACAGCATTGATTTTTTGGTCACATAAAATATATTAATATCCATTAGAACCGTACCAGGTCTTAGAATAAAATATCCACAAAGAATCTATTCACTCTATAAAACCTTTCGGAGACTAGCTCCATCCTAAGTAAGTCATTCAGTCAAATGTTTTCCAGAGGAACAGTGAAAATTCATTGTCTGTTTCACCAAATTTTACTGAATGACGGAGGATGGAGCTGGTATTCGAAAGGTTTTATGGAGTGAATAGATTCTTTGTAGATATTTTATTCCAAGACCTAGTACAGTTCTAATAAACATTATTTCAATATTAACAGCATTCTTTGTTTATAAGTTTCTAAAGACAATTCGATTAAAGAAAAATAACTTTCCTGATATTTATATCCGTTTTTTTTAGTCATGATTTTTTAAAAAATGTTTTTAAAAAAATTTTTTTTTGGTCCCATAAAATTTAATAGACATGTTTTTTTAGTCAAGATTTTTCTGTTCAAAAACAATGTTTAAAAAAAGCATTGGATTTTTAAGGTCACATAAATATATTAATATCCATGGTTTTTATTCATAATTTCGTAAAAATAACGTTTTTTTTAAAAAAAAAACAGCATGGTGTTTTAGTCACATCTCTATCAATGACCATAGGTAAAGATATGTTATTATAACACACCATTTCAAGAGTTGAAGGTCATTCACATGTATTGTAAAATAAATGAAATATCAAAGCTAAAACCGCAGAAAATGAAAAATTTCATAAAACCATGGAAAACCATCAAACCATCAAACCATCAGTATGCTGTTTTATTTTTTAATTTGACATGAAAACAAATAATGTAATGTGGTTCTTTTTCTTGCTGAGCTATTTTCAGACAAAATATTAAAAAAAAACAAAATATCCAGGTTTTTTTTGGCCACGGTTTTTTTGTAAAAAAACGTGTTTTTAAAAAAACGGCATGGTTTTTTGAGTCACATCTCTACACACTCCTTATATTCATCAACTTTTCCAAGCCCTAATTTCACTTTGAAATAATGGCAAATAAAATATTTTCTGTGAGCATGAATGTTGAATTCATCTTCAGTCTCATTTTCTTCACATTTCTGCTTATCCTCTAATCACTAAAACTAAGTCTATTGCCATTTTCAATCTTGAAGCCTACTATATTAGCCCAGTATGAGTAATTAAAATAAATGATTTCAAATCATTATCACTAAATTGATCAACCACCTTGAGTACCTTTGCTGCCCATAACCACTGGGTATACCAATATTTAAATTTATAGGCCACCATTAGATTTTGATGCAAACTCATATTTTTACATTCAAGTGTGACTCGCCTGTAAACATACTATCCATGTTATGTACCGTACAGTTTCGATGAAGGAAACAATTATTATACATTCATAAGATTGCATATTATCACAACACTCATTCGCAAAGTTTAAACACTTCTTGAATCACTCTCTGAAATGATCTTCTGAAATATCTAATTAATAACGTTTAATTCTGAATCAATCAAACCATCTATCAAACTAACTTCATCAGTCTTTGATGCTTGACTTGTGGAAAAAACAATTTCAAATAATGAGCCATTTAGTATTTTGAACAAGT
This sequence comes from Morinoia aosen, assembly GCA_030386875.1. Classification (NCBI taxonomy): domain Eukaryota; kingdom Metazoa; phylum Arthropoda; class Malacostraca; order Amphipoda; family Talitridae; genus Morinoia; species Morinoia aosen. The sequence goes on along the minus strand of CM059575.1, from coordinate 8,626,865 downwards.
GATCATTACCTGAATACCTTTTATTTAATACTTTCTTGACAGCTTTGAATAAATAAATTTTTCAAGAATGGCATATTGACATTAGGAAGACATTTTATGCCCTTAGCAGGCATATCATATGATTGCCACTGCTAAGTAACTTTAAATGGCCCCCAACCACTTTTATTTTGGTACCATTCTTGCACTGTTGCTAATTGTCTAAAAAGCTTGAAAGATATTTTGTGACATAAGCTATAATTATCAATTTAATATGAAGGTAATAGCAAAGACTATCGATTTAACCCTTTAACGCCCACATTTTTATACTCATATTACCGTTAAGACAACCACTATCACTAAACCGACACTGGCATTAGGTAGTCACTGTTATCAAGATGGGGAAGGAATTTGATACATATTTATTAATTTAGATAATAAATGTGTTAAGGACAACAGTATACATTTTCGGTCAATATGCACTTTAGAAGATTTACGGAAATTAGGAATTCCATTCCAAAAAATCACTAAAGGAACCCATTTAAAAACATTTTTCATGAATGACATTCTGCTCGCTGATGCGTTATTTTCGAGTTATTTAACTTTGAAGTTATACGAACGCTGTACATAAAAGCGAAGGAACGGACACGTAAACATGCTGTAATACGGTATTGATGTAACGATTGGTGAGGTTAGTTTCATAAACCAACCTAAAATAACATAAATCAACCTAAAATAGATTACCTCAACTTACCCAAACCGACGCTGTTCTTTTCGCGCCAAGAAGTGGGCGTGTCCCGCCAGAAAATTGGGCGTGACCCAACAATGCGGCGACTAAGCAGCCGATCATATAATGTTATTCCTATCTGAACGTAATTATTGCTATATCTCGAAAATAATGCATTAGCGAGAAGAAGGTCATTCCTTTAAAACGTTTTTAAATGGGTTTCTTTAGTGATTCTTTGGAATAGAATGCGTAATTTCCATGGATCCCCTAAACTGCAAATTGACCACATTTTCTCCTTAAGACCTTGAATATTTAAATCATCAACAAATTTTGAAATGAACACCAGTAACTGTAATTATCATGTTTATATTCAGCTTTTACTTTCATATTTTTCAAATTTCTACTTGACCATGGCCGCAAAACAGTGAATTGAAGAAATATTGAAACTATTTCCATAAGCATGGGGTAACACTTAATTTCTTGAATTGTTCCTCCAAGTAAAACCTTTGTGTTGTAATATATGGTTTGATGAGATAGGTTATGCAAGGTTAGGATTGTTTCTCAATGCCTTATAAAAAGATTACAGAGCTTGCAAAATATCAGTTGCGCACAATAAAACTCTGATGTGAGATAAGTTAGATTGAAGTAATGATAATTTAGATATGAATTATGAATGAAATTTGCAATAAATATACACAAATTTCAGATTCTCCCAAATAAATTCTAAACAAGCATGATGAACTAACATAAAAAACTTGGCCTATAATATGCCAAATTAAAAGATTCAGATTAAAATTATAGGTTGGTTTGAGCCTCCCTAATTGTTACAAAAAAAATCATATCAAAGAGAGGAACAAGGGAGGCATCATTCAGGATGGAGATAAGAAAATGGGGAATCTATGCAGAAGAGACATAGAAACAGTAAGTTCAGAAAGAAGTAAGTTCATGAAAGAACATAAAAGTTGAAGAAGAAAGTAGTAGGTGCTGAAAAACGGGACAGCAGTGAATTGAAAAAAAAGTGGTCCTTCACGTATCAAAAAATATTCCATTTCAACAAAAAGAAGCCCTACCTAACTCTCAGCTCAGGGCCTCACACAATTCTGCCAAGTTAAAAATAAATTTATATGTCATATTCAGCACATTTAAACCCATTCATAATATTATTATAGATTTATTAAATGTGAAGCCATGGAAAACAGTTTTAACTATTTGAAAATTGAGTAAAAGTCTCCAATTTTAATGATTTTAATAATGTTTTCGCAACTAATATAAACTAATACAATTAGAATGTCTTAATTACTATTTAAAAAATTACGTATTTTAAAAGATATACAGAATTTAAATAATATCCCTCCTCCTTAGATGGTTGGCAAACTAACCGGTCAATATTGAGTTTAATGTTGTCAATGATTTTAATAATTTCGTTGCCGTAGATAGGTAATATGGTAGATTTTAAGACGTTTTGCATGAATGACATTCTGCTGGCTGATGCGTTATATTCAAGTTATTTAACTTTGAAGTTAAAGGACTGGGGTGTTGAATTCTGAAATTGATATGCAGTTGGCATCAGTACAATATAGCGGCTACCGTAGAACATTAGCAAAACCGTAGGAGTGAATACCGCAGATTTATTCCCACAATACTTTTATAACGTAATATTTTCGGGTGTTAACTTTTATGGTAAATCTGAAGGAAAGGATATTAATCTCTTTTCGACTTTTTGGTGCCTAAACATAATTAAGTTAATCGTAATAAAAAAGTTTTCTTTTGAGCACGTTCCGCCTGAAATGATATTACGAGTTATAGCGGTAGGTCAGGTTTCGTCTTTGATGACAAATGCGCTCGAATAGACAGCTACTCATCGATTTTCGAATTTTTGTAGCTTGAATAATTATAATGGTAATAACATCGAAATAAACAACTTCTATACACTTTTTTCCTCAAATGAGTATTTAACGAGGTATGGCGGTAGGTTTGGTTTCGTCTTTGATGACGATCGTGCTGTAAGCAAGACTCCACTGCAGCGTTGCCATACCACATGATCGATGAATTTCTTTCCGCTTCAAACACCGGAGTTGCGGTAGGTCATTTACCGCTATAACTAATAAAATACTCATTTCAGACGGAAAATGCATAGAAGAAAACTTGTTTATTTCGTTCTAATTAACTATGCGTAGGCATCGAAATTTACAAAATCGTTTATTGTTCTTTTCTTCAGATTTACCATTTTTATTGTTATTAAGTAAAACATCCTGCAAGTGGGTTCAAGCTCTGCAGGCTCTGCAGGGTCGGGAAATAATGTATTACAAAGTACCCAAACGTACTCGAACAGCTCAAGCACGCAACGCAACTGCCATGGAAGATGAAAATTCAAACCCAGAATAACTTGAACATACCGAGTCAGCGAGCAGAATGTCATTCCTGTAAAACGTTTATAAATGTGTTCCTTCAGTGATTCTTGGCAATGATATTATTAAAATCATTGGCAACATTAAACTCAAAATTGACCAACTAACCTTACATAAACACAAAGTAAATTTCTATAAATTTTTTTTTCAGCATTCATTTCCTCAGTAAAAATTTTTTGGAGGTTAATGTTGAGGATTATTCGGGAATCGATATTTGATTTTTAGGGGCCTTAACATAGTTAATTAGATCGAAATAAGCAAGTTTTCTTCTATACACTTTCCGTCGTAAATAAGTATTTTACGAGTTATAGCGGTGAATTAGTTACCGCAACTCAAGTGTTTGAAGCGGGAAGTAATTCATTTGGCCCGGCGAATGGCAACGCTGCAATGGCGTCTCGCTTCCGGTTTTCTCGTTATCAAAGACGAAACTAAACCTACCGCGCTAACTCGTAAAATATTCATTTGACAAAAAAGTGTATGGAAGAAAAGTAGTTTATTTCGATGTTATTACCATGATTCAAGCAAGAAACATTTGAAAATCAATGAGTAGCTGTTTGTTTGAGCGCATTTGTCATCAAAGACGAAACTAAACCTACCGCTTTAAAATAATCATTTACGACGGAAAGTGCATAAAAGAAATCTTGTTTATTTCAATCTATTTTACTATGTTTAGCATTACAAAAGTGAATAATCGGTTCCCGAATAATCCTCAACATTTACCAAATTTTTCGGTTAATGTTAAGGAGATCATCCCAGCCCCTGCCGCTCAGATGGTCATTTTTCATGTTTTTGTTGGAAAAGGACCCTTAGGTGGTGGACTATTCGGTCCTAAAATTTTATGGCGCTACGGACAATAGATTCTTCCCCCCAGGGGGTAGGTAAGAGCACCAAAATCTTAAATTTTGAGCCCATTTCAACCCCATATAACAAGAGAACAAATGGGAAATGGGAAAAAAGCCCATGTGAGTTTGTTAGAGATGTTCCAAGGATTCTAAAACTGTCTTTGTTTTTGTTCTAGCATCAACACTCGATGACAAGTCTCATTTTGAAATATCCATAAAATATACCAAAAAACTTATTTTTCTTGAAAAAAAAATTAAGGCCTAAATCGAAAAAATGACACGACTAAAAAGGTTTACTTTCCCTAAATGGTCAATGTGAAGTTTAATGCTATCACGGATAATAATAATTATATTCCAAAGAATCACTAAAGGAACCCATTTAAGAACGTTTTACATGAATGACATTCTGCTCGCTGATGCGTTATTTTCGAATTATTGAACTTTGAAGTTGGCCTTCATGCGCCATACGAAACGAGCGCCCGAAACGGAATTTAATTAATAACGGAAGCTAACCCCCTATTACAAACGTAAAGAGATTGGGTCGTGAGGGGAAGCCACAGTTCTTCTAGTGAAAATTATCAATAAAGCTTCTAAACCACCTATTAGGGTGACGACCGCAATCTTGTTTACATCGGCTCCAAGATGGCGGCGCCCATGGTGGTCGCCATCTTGGAGCCGACGTAAACAAGATTGCGGTTGTCACCATAATGGGTGGGTTAGAAGCTTTAATGATAATTTTCACTAAAAGAACTGTGCCTCCCCTTCACGACCCAACCTGTTTACGTTTGTATTAGCTTCCGTTATTAATTAGATTCCGTTTCACGCGTTCGCTTCCTTTGGCGCGAAGGCTAACTTCAAAGATGAATTATTCGAAAATAACGCATCAGCGAGCAAAATGTCATTCATGTAAAACGTTCTTAAATGGGTTCCTTTAGTGATTCCTGGGATCGCAATTATTTTTTTCTGTGATTGTATCAAACTTCACATTGACCCCCAAAATACATATACTGGCCAATTTTCAAACGAATGGGACAAAAAAAGTTGAAAAACTGGGACGATCTTCTTAAGGAGATGCAACTAACCGATTTTTGAAATTTAGTTGCCTGTATCATGGTAATTTCATCGAAATGAACAACTTTTTATCTATGCACTTTTTGGGGCAATTGAGTATTTAACGAGTTATAGCGGTAAATTACTGACCACAACACTAGTGTTCAAAGCGGCAAGTAATTCATCGAGCACGTCGAATGTTTACACTGCAATGAAGTCTCGCTTCCAATGCGCTCATCATCAAAGACAAAACTAAACCTACCGCTCTAACACGTAAAATACTCATTTGTTACAAAAAGTGTATACAAGAAAAGTAGTTTATTTCGATGTTATTACCTTGATTCAAGCAACAAAAATTAAAAAATTGTTTAGTAGTTGTTTATTCGACCGCATTCGTCATCAAAGACGAAAATTAACATACCGCTATAACTCATAAAATACTCATTTCTGACGGCAACTGCATAGAAGAAAACTAGTTCATTTTGATCTGATAAACTATGTTTAGGCAGCAAAAACTAAAAAATTGATTACTGGCAAACGCTTCACATTTACCAAATGTTCTCAAGTTCAATAGAACACATTTATACCTAACAATTGTGTAGGAGCACCTTCAGAAGAATTCTATCACAGTAAGTTCTATCATTTGTAGAAATTATTCATACTCCTACTTACAAATAATCCCTAATTAGACATCCAGCTACCTAGGTAGTAAAAATTGCCAAATTATAAACAAACATCCATTCCAATTCGCAACATTTACAGATATTTACCAAAAATATTTGAAACTATTACTTTTAATTACTCTTCTCGTAATAAACTTACCTGTTCAATTATTTTTTTACATGATCTCAACGTGTCATTAAAGCTATTAACAAAATTGTACTACCATCAGCCAATTCTCGGATTGGATATGTATTGATAAATTCGTACTACCTAGATTTACATATAAGAGAAAATTGCATTTCTTACCTCCAACGCTCAAATTCATGTGATTATAAGGCAATGGCACCACACCGTTTTTGAGAAGTACTTTAGTCTTGAACGGTGAAAGGATTCTTCTGTAATCTGTTTTCCGAAAATGGTGGCTACACACGAAATAATGTTTGCACAAATTAGAATCCTTAATTGAACCTGAAATTTCATTTCCACTTGCTCTTATCCACTCTTTAAATTTTCCATGAGGATAATGGAAGTACTTGATATCAGGTTGATCTCTAGAATTATTTTCACATTTGATGAAAGAACATTTTTTCGTGCTAATTGAAGACGCCATTCTTGCTGATAGCAACGCCGACAAACTGGCCGCGTTGTTGTTGTTGTTCAAGTTGTCGTACAGGTGACTCGATATTGTCACATATTGTCGCCAGGTGGCGCTTCTCATGTTGATCTGTGTTGCTATTCGTTCTGGACCCGTGACGTCACCGTCCACAGGGCTCTTTTAAGAAAAGACTTGAATGCTCCTACCTTCTTATGTGTACCGTGCTCAGGAGTGAATCGCGCTAGTTTGAAATTAGTGTCTGGGTGGCATGGAATAGATGCTGTGCCTTTCATGGTTAGGACATTCATTGCTCAGCTGTCAACAGCAAGAGTGCAGTTTACGTGATGTTAAATTCATTTAAGTAAATGGAGCCAACGTGTTACCTTTTTTTGTTATATTAGGGTTTCAACAACTATATTTTCGAAAAACAACATTCCCTGCTCTTCAAATTTAACCTAACTACGCATAGATAAACAGCCTTCATACTCCGATCACATACAGAGTAGTCATAATTTGTGGTACAACTCATTGTAATTCAGTTGCTCATGAATTAATGGTCCATAGAAATCTATATTCAGCCTTCGTCATATTCGAGTTCCTGTGCATTGAAGGGCATGAATAATAGGCGTGAAAAGCCTTGTTCTGAACGCATTGATGACAATGGTGACTTCACGATTGGTCCAATTGAAAGTGTGGGAAGCATTGAAGAATTTATTTTTCCAATTATTGATGTTGTAAATGAAGTTATAAATATCGTTTATGGAAAATATTTGTGAAACGATTTTTTTCAGCATGACAAAAGTTTTACATGGGTGACCAAAGCTTATGTAGTATTTACATGGAAGGCTTCTCATTTTCAAAGTGTATTCTATTGAAATTTTTGCAATTTTACAATGTGTGTAAATAACTATAAATGTGATAGCTTTCTGAGTGATGCAGTGTGATCTCATCGCACATAATTTATGTGAGTTCTTACTATTACATTATTTGAGGAAACTTCAATATTATTTCTTTAATTTTCTTATTTCATTTCTTGATACAAGTTTTTTCGATTCTTACAATTTTTTTGATATAAAAGCTCTATGTATTGTGCATATGTATTCCTAATTGTTGATGGTAAGTGATATTAATGTTTTTTAACTATTATTCTCTATATTTTTAATAGTACTTCTATGTTTTTTATTGTTCAGATCAGCGGATTAACGCTCTAATCATTAAAATACTGTGCAAATACTACAGAAATGAAAAAGAATAATTATGGCTTTCTCAAAAGTGCGATGGAAAGATGTACATCCAAGCTAGCAGAAACACTACTCAATGGCTCACAACATTGCCAACATTCCTCCCTTTGGAACGTTTTTGCTGTGTGGTTAGGGCTGCCTAAGCTAACTTTTAATCTAATCATTCCTTTCTGCATTTTCGTAAGCATCAATGTTAGTGCCTGTTAGTGAATGACATGTATGGTACCATATTAAATTTTGAACCACACGTTATTCATTAAGGGAGTCAGCCACAATGAGTGGGCTATGGCACCTATGATACCCTTTCGTAATACTCATTTGCAAGTGACAAAACTTTATTTGCTTACGTTCAATAAATTATATTTGCATTAGCATATTGCTATTTACAGCACTTTTCAATATAAAAATTAAATTCTTGCAAGTTGGGGGGACTGACATTTATAAATCTACCCAAGAGATCCCAATGAGAGTCAGAAAACAAATACTGATCTACGAGGGGCTCAACTTCTGCTCTTTCTATGAGGTTACCCAGTCTAACTTTTTTGCCAGGGCATGCATAATTTTCGCTTCCCAAGCAATTCAATTACTTGGGCGGCGAAAAACATGCATGCGGGCTGCATAAATGTTAGACTGGGTATACATGTACGAGTTCAAACAGTGATGTGGATGGCGCAAAAGACAAGGATAATAACTTAAATGTTTTTAAATTTACTTATTTTATCATACCAAGTGAATGAATGGTGCTCGCATTATGTTTCAATGCTGCGCTTGCTTACTTTTATTTACTAATAAGTTTTGTGAGGGATTATCTTAATTAGTTGGCCTATCTTGTCAAAGGGACCAGAGTAGGTCAAAATATTTAATTTCTAGAGATTTATGTTGTCTCAAATTAATCTGATGAAAAGAACCCTATGAGTTTTCACTTCAATTCTTCCGACCTCTTAAAGATGCATGTGTGTAGAGAGACGCAGGTAGATTGCAGCTAAACTTTTCCTGTGACCATCAATAAATCATGTTTTTATATCCCTCTTCACTATGAAAAGCCCAAATCTACAGTAATACTACCATCTATCGTACCTTGTGCAACAAATGTGAAACGGTATAATTATTTTTCAGATATATCATATGGGCCCCATGTCAATCCCACATCTGTGTCTACTTGGGTATTGTTCGGTTGTGCTGATATTTTGATATTTTATTTTTTTTAGTTTTATTTCCTGCTCATTATCATTTCACGAATCAAAACTGGATTGGACATTTTCACCTCCCTATTAGGTGTGTATATCTAAGTAGTATTTAGCTACTAGTAAGCTAGGCTAATATGGAAGTATCCACACATTAACAGTTATAATGGTGATATAAAAATAATGGTGACATAAAAGTAATGGACTTATATACATATACGTACCTAGAATATTGTATAAGCTTGAATGGTAAGTTGCCCTGTTGATGGAGACCAATTCAAATTTTTTTTTAGTTTGAACTTAATCTGAAGCTACACTGACAGTATTTTTATTTTGTTTGTTATACAAACAGTATTTGTAATTTTTTTTGGTTCAAATGTAATAATTTTAATTCAAATTGTAATTGAAATTATGTATTTTTTCAAGTCAGTAATGAATATATTTTCACGCACATTGGATTTAGTATGACCTTCAGAAATTTTGAAACTAGCCCGCTAATATTCTTGAAGCAGTCAGAATTTTTATATATATTTCAGCTGTATGTACAGTCACCTTTAATCCAATATGTACCTCAGTTTCTTACTACTTAACTTAATGTAATTAATAACTAAATTGCCTGGTCTTGAACATTAGCATTCGTGCCACAATGAAGGATTTGGGCTGTCCTGAAACCCTCATTAATACCAAGATGTATCGTACTGACTATTAGTCGTGAGCAAAACCGGTCCCTCACTCTTTTACAATGGCAAGAACGCAGTTTCATTCAAGAACGAAATACTGGGAACTCGATTAGCTACATGTTTTCAATTTAATATAAACTATGTAACCGCGTTCTTATTTTTGTTTGCAATGAACCGAATTACTGTCGCCATAAAACGAGCGGCTACCCTTCTGCCATCATCGCTGGCAGTAATTTTTTCAGTACTTTTTAAAATAATTATAGCTAGTTAACTAATTTTAAATACATCATTATGCGCATTTTTGAGCTAAAATGATACATCTTGGGGGGACACGATTTCTTTTCAGGTGAAACGGGATCAAACCGCATGTTCAAGTTGCCCGACCACTGGTACGTGCAAGTTGCAACACAAAATTTGGACTTCTACCCTACGATGGCAAAGAGGTTTGTAATCATGGAATCAGGGATTTTAGATAAAATTTGAATGCTTTTTAGTTAATATTTTTAACCCAGTATCAGCTAATTATTGTGTCAATATTGCATTGGTATTGAGGTGTTTCCTTAAACAACACTTTGGCTCAATAATTAATTTCTAATATCACATCAATACTGAGAAGTATTCAAAGACCAGAAACATATATAATTCTGATAACTATGTTATCTGATGTACATACCTACACACCTACAAGTGTGTAGGTATGTACATCAGATAACATAGTTTTCAGAATTATATATATTTCTGGTCTTTGAATACTTCTCAATATTGATGTGATATTAGAAATTAATTATTGAGCCAACGTGTTGTTTAAGGAAACACCTCAATATCAATTCAATATTGACCCAATAATTAGCTGATATTGGGTAAGTGAATATATAATTATCGGGACAATATATTTTACCAATATCAACTTGATATCAGGAATTGAGTATTAAACCAATGTTATTGTAGGGAACACTTCATTATCAAGTTGACATTTTTGCAATAATTAGTTGATATTGGGTTGATAATAATATTGTTATTGGGCCAATATATTTTTCCAATATCAACCGAATTTTCCAGAATGAGGTATTGTCCCAACGTTCATTTTGAATATCCAGTCAATATTGAGACTGTATATTGGCTCAATATTAGGTCAATAAATTTTACTACCTGGGTTATAACGTACAACCTATAACTAGAACCTTGTTACGGATAACCTATAACTGGGACTTTATAACGTATAACGCATAACTTATAACTGGAACTTAATTACGTATAACGTATAACTTATAACTGGAACTTAATAACGTTTAACTTATAACTGGAACTTAATAACGTATAACGTATAACTTATAACTGGAACTTAATAACGTATAACGTATAACTTATAACTGGAACTTAATAACGTATAACGTATAACTTATAACTGAAACTTAATAACGTATAACGTATAACTTATAACTGGAACTTAATTACGTATAACGTATAACTTATAACTGGAATTTAATAACGTATATCGTATAACTTATAACTGGAACTTAATAACGTATAACGTATAACTTATTACTGGAACTTAATAACGTATAACGTATAACTTATAACTGGAACTTTATACCGTATAACGTATAACTTATAACTGGAACCGTATAACGTATAACTTATAACTAGAATTGGAACGCAATTCCGCAGCAGATATATCAGCTGTCCGGTAGGGGTTGAAGTTGTTTGGGGTTATTTCATGTCCTTATAGGCTCAAGTCTTTTGTTTTCCCCTACAGGCCGTTGGGTCTAGGTCTTTCGAGTCAAGCGGTGGGCGCTGGCGTGCGGCAAGAGCTGCGTGTTGGTGCACTCGGGCCCGATCAGTGCTACTCCTCGCCTATTGATTCGTTTGACTGTTGTTTACTGTTGTTACTAATCTTTCGTTGAGTTCAATTAAAAACTCTCAATCCGAACTTTCTTTAACCCCACCATCAGGCTTTTTGTATAGGAATATAACACTTTTTATTTCCGACTTTGACCTTATGTCAGCAGAGCAGCATGTCGCACAAATCCCTCCCTAATATACATTTCTTATACACATAGATCATTGTAGGACACTGTGCTGAGATTAGCTATGGCCTCAGCATACCATCTTTTTACTCTCTTGCCGTGAGACAGACTAGACTAGAGTCAAACGTGGCGACTCTAGAGCCGCAGCAATGTTTATAAATAAAGTGATGTAAAATGGATTGATTGATTAAAAGAAAGTTTTAGCCTCCCATTACCACGACAAAGATATTCAAATAGAGGAAGGCTGAAGGAACCATTTAGTTTATGGTTAAGGGAACGCGGAATCAATATACAAGGGGAATGGAAACAGAAATCTGAGAAAAAAGTTGATGAAACAAGAAAAAAGTTAAATAAAGTAGTTGGTGCTGAAAAACAAGACAGCAGTGAACAGGAAAAAGATGGTCTGGAACAAAAGAGAAACCCTCTTCTATTTCAACAAAAAGAAAGCCGACACAACATTTAGCTCGGTTCCTCACATAATACCCCTGGGAGCGCTAATTCCCTTAGATACAATAGTTGTATCCCCCTGAGGGGAGTGATGTAAAAAGTTGAGTAATTTATCAATCAATAATTTTTTAACAGTGGCTCAGGAGCTGCCAGTTGTGCACATCTGCTCTAAATGTAATAAAATAAATATCAATCATATAATTTTATAACACATATCGTCACGTGTACATTCGTTTGACAGATTTGAGTATTGTAAATATTATAGATAAACGACTCAGAAAAATTGTGTCGTATATTTCATTTACGTGAGACGCTTCACTTTTTACTAATAATTCAAATCGACTTTTATCCACTTGTTCCTCCTTGTTTATCCACGTCAAGCAGAAACGAGAGGGTTTCATGCCAGCAAGGGTTAAGGGTACCATCCGGGTTTTTCAACTTTTTTCGTCCGATTCGTTTGAAAATTGGCCAGTATATGTATTTTTTGAAAGTAAACTTTTTACTCCAGTCACTTTTTCGATTTAGGCCTTATTTTTTTACGAAAAATTAATTTTTTGGTACATTATTATCTATATTTCAAGACGTATCAACTCATTGTGTTTTGATGCTAGAACAAAACCAAAGACAGTTTTAGAATCCTTGAAGCATTTCTAACAAAAGTTTGTTGTAAAATTTTAAAATTTTGAAAACAAATTTTGTGATACGCGATACTTTATCATTACATCACAAACAATTATTTTTGGGTTTGGAGCCATATAACTTTTTTGTTTTCTCAAATTTGGAAAAAACCAAATAAACTTTTGTTAGAAATGCTCCAAGGATTCTAAAACTGTCTTTGGTTTTGTTCTAGCATCAAACTCAATGAGTTGATACGTTTTGAATGTTGAAAGTTATATGTTTTGGGTATAAGGCAAAAACAAAATTTTTGTTAAAGTGTAATATAATGGACAATTTATGTAACTGAATGCAGTTTTAATTTTTATTTCGATAATTTCCACGCATAACTTCATATTCACATTGTGATTTGTGATTTCCCAAAATAAATGTTTTATTTCTTGTTAAAAATTATGAATTTTTCTGTTTTCAGTCTGATTCTTATGAAATTTGACTATAATATGTAACTTTTGAAAAGAAACGAAATTTCTTCTATTAATTTTTTTATTCAGGCATTACTTTTAGAAAAAATTTGACATATTGGTTTTTGAGTTCATTTTTATGTATATTTCAAGACGTATCAACTCATTGAATTTTGACTAGAGCAAAACCAAAAACAGTTTTAGAATCCTTGGAACATTGCTAACAAAAGTATGTTGCCAAATTATCCATTTCCCGATTTGTTTTCTTTTTATATGGGTCGAAATGGGGTCGGAAATTGAAGATTTTTGTCCCCATACACCCCCCCTGGGGGCGTGCAGATCTAGTGTTCGTAGCGCCATAAAATTTTAGGACCGAATAGTCCACCACCTAAGGGTTCTTTTCCAACAAATACATTCTCATTGGAGCGACAGGGGCCTGGCAGGGGCCTCGGATGGTACCCTTAAAGTGGAATCATGGTCAACCGATAAGATAACCTGTGTAGGATTGAAAAAAATCAACAGTGAAATGAATAAATTTGAAAACAAGATTAGAGTGCATGAAAAAATGAATTATCAAACTCCACGCTGAAATCGACTGAATCAATGAAATGGCTGTACGTTCTTTCTATAGAATTTAGGTCTATGATAATTGGCCTACATATGTATTTTCGAAAATAAATAGGGGTCGTGGTGATAACTTTTTCCCACATCCGACATAATTTTGGAGACAATTGGGGAAAGGGAAAAGGGGAGGGGGGGAAGTGCGTACTCTTTAAAGAGACGTTTTCTCAAAAAGTAGTTACCGTGAAGCAATGATTTAGGTGTCATTGGACGCGCAAAGATTTACTGCATGACGGGTCAGAGGATTATTTTGAATTTTGCAATAGTTAAGTATTTATAAAATTTAATTTTTTCAAAACACTTTTAGAAAGATTTTTATTGTAACCAAAAACAACTTTGAATTAAAAAAATATATTATGTCAGCAGATAGAGAATTTCTTTGCGTATCTACTGATATTTTAATCATTGCTCTACAATAAAAACTCTTGGAGAATATAATTTTGAAAAATAACTGTGTTATTAACCCCCCTTTTCCCCCCACTTCTCCTAATATCTCCGTAACTATGGCAAAAAGGGGAAAAAGTTATGGACACAACCACTATTTATTTCTGCAAATACATGAGTATGTCAATTTTCATAGATCAAGATATTATAGAAAGAACGTTACAGTCATGTTGTAAAAAACTGTTATCTTTCAATCTGTAATTCTTTACAGAAGTTTTTCTTGGGTAACTCAGAAATTATCATGAATATCAAATTAATCCTTCGACACGTCGTGCAGCAACTTATTGTGCATCCAATGACACCTAAATCATTGTTTTTTTGAGTACTTTTTGAGAAGATGTCTTGAAAAGTATGTCTCTTTTCCCTTACCCTTTCCCCTAATGTCTCCAAAATTATGTCGAAAGTGAGAAAAAGTTATAGAAACAACCCCTATTTAATTCCAAAAATACATACGTATGTCAATTTTCATAGATCTAGATCTCATACAACAAACGTTACAGCAATTTCCTTGATTTTGGGTGGACGTCTCCCTTATGTCTACTCGCCAATGATTTGAACGCAGAATTGATACATTCTGAATTCTTGTTTATTTACCGCCAGTTCTCTCGAGCCCAGTGTAACCAAACTGGACAGCAAGCTCTCGGGACAACATTCTTTTGAGGATGTGGCGTATGTTATCTCCGCTGCTGAACCCAACGTAATGCTTGAGCATGTCAATCTGAAAGTAATAGTTCAGTTGAAACCAAAGTTTACTATGTGCATGATCAATTCGTACAAAATAACTTAAGAAAAATTACCTGCAATGGAGGAAACCAATGCACATTATTCTAGTTGAATTATTTCTATATTCCATGGTTTACATGCTTTTTACTGCCACATTCAACACTTTCTTTGATATTTCATTGTTCATATTCCTTAAAATAGTACTGATTGATTTTCGTTTCGGGAAACGTAATATACATAAAAACAGAATAATCAATGTTTGACGGCAACTTATATTCGCAAAGGGATGGTTGCGTTTCACCCACTTTGGCTAATATATTTCTATCTCATCATGAACAGGTTTGGTTGAACGAGTGTCCAAGTTTGTTTAAGCCTGTGTTCTATCGGAGATATGTTGACGATTCTTTTGTTTTATTTAGGGATGCTAGTCATATTGCTTTATCCTTAGACTACTTGAATTGTAAACATCCTTCAATAAAATTCACGCATGAGAACGAAAAACTTAATAAACTCAATTTCTTAGACGTCTGCATAAAAAAAACTGCTAACTCGTTCAAAACTACCGTATTTCATAAATTAACGAACACTTGCTTAGGAATGAAATATTATAGGCAATGAATTTCAATTTCAAGTGCAATCTTATTTGTTGCCTTGTAGATAGAGCCTTTAAAATTTGTTCGACGCATGACTTTTTTAACACAGCTAGAATATTTACGTTCATATTTTTGCAAAAATTCATTCCCCATTTTTTAATTGAAATTTTTTTTGTAGGACAATTGACTCTCACCGTGTGCGAAAGACGGCTAATTTTGATGTGCCGAAAAAAAATTTGTACGTATCTTCACCACATATGTCCATGTTTACCAATCGCTATGTAAAGAACGAAATAAAAACACTTACCACTAAATATTACCCACAAATAAATCTTAGAATAATTTTTCGCAATCGGTTCAGTGTTGGCAGTTTTTTCCGATTTGCTGATAGGATGCCTGAGTTCCTGCAAAGCTGCGTCGTCTATAAGTATATGTTTGGCCTGTGTAATGCTACATGTTGTGAGGAGACGACTCGCCACTTGGTGACGCGCCAATCAGAACATAGGGGGGTGTCAGTACGTACTGGGAGAGCTACCACCAACACTTTGCACAGCAGTATAAGAGACCACTCGCATGCAGCTGACCACCCAATCACTGAAAATTGTTTTGAAATTATAGGCCATAGCTATAAACTAGATATTCGTTTGTTAGAAAGTATACTTATTCACCACACTAGGCTTGCTTTAAATGAAGCAGATTCGTCTGCACCTCTGTATATTTTAAATTAGGACTCACATTTCATCTTGTATCACTTTTTCAGTGTTTATATACCCTGCTGCTATAATTTGTGAATGTTTATTTATGTTCCAGATACTGAAGATGAGTATAGTTTTTACTCGAAAGCTCTATTTTCATAAAGAAGACTTGATGAATGATGTTTTTACCTTTTTTGATTATTCTGTTTTTATATTCCTTAAACTTTCATACCTATGACAGATTGCTGAATATTAATTCTTTCCCATTACCCATCAGTATAAAATTCTTCATTTCACAGTACAAGTTGTCCACTTCCATATGATGATTTGACTCCATTTAAATTAGTCTTCACCTTCTTGAATTTCTATAAAATACTTTCTTATCTCACAGAAAACTATGGTACATATGTAATTAACTCTATTCCTAGCATGAGCTTGATTACTTCCACCAGTCATTTAAATCAACCTACATTGTTTTTAATGTTTTGTATATTTTACCTTCCTTCCACCTTTTTGCATATTTTCATTTTTACTTCTACCTTTAACCAATCAAACTTAGTTTTTAGGCTCTCAATCTTAGCCATTTTCCCTTTTACATGTGCAATGTTTTCACTACATTCTAACTCAAAATTTTTCACTTTCCTCCTTTCATCTTATCCACCCACTTAAGGACAGCGTTCCCCATAGGACTCCACGATTTTGAGATTATTTGATAAATGAGGATCTTTGCTGCTATAGGAAGTGTAGGAGGTCAGGTACCTCTTGTGACAAAATGAGACTCGTACGTTCGCTCGTTCGCTCGCTACAGATAATCTTCAACTCTTGAAGAATGGGGGGGGGGGGGGGGGAGGGGAGGGGGAACTGGTATTTTATCGTGTTACTCCTCCCCCTTGGCTTTTTCTTCACGGCGCGAGGTTGCTATGCCATCTACCATATCTCTATATTACTCGATAATAATTTCAGGGGTTGAACCTGAACCAAAGATTAAAAAAAACATTAATTACAATTGTATACTTTTTCTTTGTTTTGCCTATAATGAACACCTCGGACTTTAGGTTTCAAAATGCATCTCCTCCTACAGTTTTTTGAGCTACAGTGATTATTTTGGTATCATTGGATGCAAAAAGACAAGGGCTTTCATAAACACAGATTATTTTTCAATTTACTTCTTGTTGATAAGTTATGACGTCATAAATCAGCATTTTTTCGATGACAGAATTTATTTTCGAATTTTTTCAATATTTTTTTATTTAAAACTAGAAATTTTAAAGAAGTCTGTGTTTTGGTATGTCCACATCTTTCCGCATCAAATGATACTAAAATCATCACTGTAGCTCAAAAACTGTCGGTCAAGAAGCATTTTGAACCACCCCCCCAAAAATTTCGTTGGCTATGAATATCTCGTTTTCTTCGATGAAAATCGTATTTTTTATAGAAGATAAACGATTCCAAATTGCATTTCCTATCAGTATACCAAATTTCATTGCTCTAGGTTCAAAAAAAAAAAGTTCCGTGTGGGGGACGCTGTCCTTAACAAGCTCTCACTTTAACTTAAAAATACAACTCTACATAAAAAATATCAGTCATAAACCAGGAATTCTCTTCTACAGTTATTCTATCTCATTTCTAAAAATACAAAATCATTCAGCAAAATTAATTTTTCATTATAATGGGTTTTCTAGACTGTTTGCAATAAGACACAAGCGAACTTGTGATATATATATCGTTATCCAACAGATATAAACCCTAAGCCGGTGTTTTAAATTCCCCTGAGAATACTTAGTGAAATCATTTCACAGCAACTTGTTCTGAATAGAAGGAATACACTTTGGCATATACTGTCGTAAATCATAAGTTATTATATAAGTGTTTAACTATAATATAAGTTCAAATTTAAGGCTCTAATTTTATTAAAGCCCTTGAAGTCTCTGGGTACATGGCGTAGGTTTATCTCTGTGTTTTCCGCCTTTCTGCGCCTGCCCAAACGGTAATAAGCAGCTCACCTCTGTGCCAAGTTATTCTTCAGCCGGGAGCAGCCCCTGTGTTTTTCATCGCGGAGCCCTACGTTGCCGCCGGAGTCTCCGTTGTTGACGTCCTTTGGGGTGGTGGACGGCCTTAGTTGTACCCAGAGGATTTGGCGCCTTTGGAAGCTCCACTTCGAGAGCTGGAACCTCTGGGTCACGTTTCACTCTGCCTTGGCTCTGGGCATCTCGCGATGACGGGGTAGACTTCTCCTCCTTCTGAGCGCCCTTACCTACGCTACGCGCCGCTCCTCTTTAGACCTCTGAATGGCTCAGCGCTGTGAGGACGTGAGTCATGGTTGTAGCTCTGCGTCTTTGCCCAGTGACTTCCTCTAGCGCATTATATGAGCCTGTCTCGTAACCTGTAATAAATAGAAGCTTCGCCCTCTACCTTAGTTGATAATTCCTAATTAATTGATAATTCCTAAATAATTGATAATGTGATGAATAAGTGATAATTGATAATTGATGAATAAGTGATAATTGAAAATTGATGAATAAGTGATAATTGATTATTGATAAATCATAATTGACAAGTTTCCAATATGAAAGTGACAATGTCACGTAACTTTAAATTACTTCGTAGTTGAAGCTTATTCGCTTCTTATGTCTGGACACCAAGTGTATTCTAAGCTTTTCAGTGTTTCGCTTTACCTAATCTAGTTCTCGCATTTTTTATTCGACAGGCGAACTTCTTAGCGAAGACCTAGCGGGGCTTGTTTGTCATGAGTGACGCAGCGCTAACTTAACGATTTAGGCCATGCACAATTCTTCTGTTCATTTACCGTATTTATCTTACATTTACCTTGCTAAAGCTGTATCTAAGCTGTAAAAGGTGTAATTAGAATTCTGTTACAAATATACTATCGCCCTGCTACAGTGTTTTTGTTATATACATACCGGCAAAAACATAATCAGATAAATAGTTCTATTGCTCCCTAAAAATTAAGGAGGATCTTTCGTTATACCTCTTGTGATTCACAATTGATTAGGATAGCAAAGCTTAAGTTAACATATCATTCAAAGTAGAAATATAATTTACTTCAGCTGAGAGATGACTTGTTCTGCTGTCCGGGTGAAAGCGATACACTGAGGAAGCTGAGAAGAAGTTGCTCTGCCCTCATCAAATTCTCACCCTGTAGCTGAGGTCCCAGTGATATTTTTGCAGTGTTCATGCGTTCCTGGGAAATGAAAAAATTATATTGCAAAATATTGAAAATTATTGATATACATGAATAACATTTTCTCATATGCTACATATTCATTACCTGTTCATTATAGAAAACTAATACACAACCAATATGATTACTTTTTATTTTCTTTTTAATTAAAATAAATATTTTCTATTTGCCGCATGTTTATTTCTACGAGGTGTCCACATTGTGTCAAAGAACTTCAATACTAGGTTGGAATAATTCAAATATATAAACATACAAAGATCAAAAACAGAAAATTTCTGATATATTTTTAAAATATTTGCGATTTCTGAGTGATATCTGAAAGAAATGTAATGCACAAAAATTCATAACACTTAGCAAAAAATGGCATTATGTTGCATTTTGACATTCATTTTGCAATTGGCAAACCAGTATTTTATACAACACAAGTTGAAAGGAATTTTAATTACAAGGCAGCAATGACATAGAATAAATACAATCCTTACCTGCAGTTGTGAGCATGGTGCACAGGTACTGCTGCCACTTGGCGATTTTTGGTTGTTGCTTTTTGTGATTTTTCATGTTGGTTTTGCCAAGAACACGACACAACAGCATTTTTTCTCTCATTAGTAAACTCAACTGCTGCAAATTTTTTGATGTCTTTCATTCCTACTGACCAGATCAGTTTTCCAGATCTTTGTAGAATTTTTTTTCGCAATAAGTCAGGTTCAAATATTTCAATCATAGAAACTATATTATAGCAATAATTGCCTATACAAATTATTACGGCCCGATATTCAATGGCATAAACAAGGATTGCATCAGCTGTGTGTTTATTATATAGAAGAGAGGTATGCGATCAATGTTCAGTGTTAAACTTGTGAGAGAGGCATTTTCGCGTTAGAAATATCAAAAAAATTTCAACTGCTTACCCAATTATAGTGCACACACTCTTCATAACACACGTCACTCACTTCATATCTAAATCATCTTCAGTGTTACAATTTGACAAATAGGTGTTGGAATTATCAGTCATTATTTCCGATTCACTTCACGTTTTTTTAACTCTTTCTAGAGAAATGAATTTTTGACTTTCAGTTTGAATTTTCTGAACAAGCAACAATTCTTGGTCTTTTCTGTCTTTCACTATATTCATAAATTAATTTTTTCATTCTTTGATTTTCCATCACCATAGCACAAATGCTAAGCGTATTTTTTCGAACTGTAAAGCTTATTTAACAAACTCAAACGCCAAAGTTTAGTTTGACTAACGTCCGCTCTTGCTGTGAAATTGTGACTGATGTAAACATTGACCGCTGCACACTCCCGTGGTGAAATGCGTGCGGCCAGAAAACTAGTTCTATATTTTTTCTATTTCATGCGACAATATAACACTTCGTTGAAATTCTAAATTATTAAAATATTCTTCCGTATGAAATAAAATAATTGATGAATGAATTTAATAATATGATGCAGACTTAACAGTAATAATTGCTGATGGAGTAATACTACAGGCGCATTATGTACATGCTTGTACAATTTATATAATACTTGCATTTAAATTTGGAAGTTGTATTTCAATTGCTCCTAATAATTTTAGCCCTGCCGCAAGTAGAATTATTTTCCCTATATCAATGCGCATGTTTATTCGTTTGTTCGTGTGTTACGCCATGCTTGTTTCTGATCAAACTGATCAAGACCGTCAGGCGCAGGCCGCAGCCGAGACGGTACAGAAACAGTTTTGTGGAAACTACAGAAATTTCTTGGGATACCTGTCCGCAGCGCAGTCAAAAGATTACGATTCGTAACCTTTAAAGGAATGCACCTATTAACTTCAATAAAAATAGGTGCAATGATTCAATAATGAGCTAATAAAAAATGCTTCGCTCTTTCGTTTGAGAATAATTTGAAGTCAATAGGTGTATTCTTTCAAAAGTTACTAGTGGTAAAATAGAGTCTTTTGACGGTGCGCGAGTCGGCAAAGTTTATTAAAGAATTTGTGTAATTTTCTGAAAATCCTTTGGGTTTTGTTTATAATGGGATAACAGAAAATGTTTTGCTCTTTCGTTTAAGAGTAATTTGACGTCAATAGGTGCACTATTTCAAAAGTTAGGAGTGGTAAACTTTAGTCTTTTGACGGCGCGCGATTTAGACAGGCTTATAAAATTTAGAATTTTCAGAAAACCTTTTGGGTCTTGTTTATGATGGTCTAATAGGAAATTCTTTGCTCTTTCGTTTGAGAGTAATTTGAAGTCAAAAGGTGCATTTTTTCAAAAGTTAGGAGTGGTAAACTTTAGTCTTTTGACGGCGCGCGATTTAGACAGGCTTATAAAATTAGGAATTTTCAGAAAACCTTTTGGGTCTTGTTTATAATGGTCTAATAGGAAATTCTTTGCTCTTTCGTTTGAGAGTAATTTGAAGTCAAAAGGTGCATTTTTTCAAAAGTTAGGAGTGGTAAACTTAAGTTATTTGACAGCACTCTCAAGAATTTTCTGTAGTTTCTACAAAACCGTTTCTGTACCGTCTCGGCTGCGGCCTGCCGGTTTGGTCAAGTAATTTATGTTGACCATCGGAATTTTAAGTTTCTATAATCAGAAGCGGAACGACGAAGGAATTTTAAGAGAGTTGGCATTTTATTTCTACACCAAAATAATGGCTGAATGGATTGACTTAAAATATGCTTAAAATGAGCTTAAAATATGAAAGTAAACAAACGAAATTTCCATCATGGATAGCACATTTTACAAAAATGACCTAAAATTCGCAGCGTTGTTCTCTTAGGAAAAATCGGAACATCGAATTGTACTCACTTGGTGGTAAACTATTACTGAAAACGTAATGGATGAGAAATTTGGTCTAAAACTAACCAAGTTCACTTGTGAATTGACTTATTTTAGGGGATTTCTACCCTTGTAAGAGACCTAATTTACCTAATTTTTTCAAATTTCACTTTTCGAATTTCTATTGCAACAAGGGGAACGATTATCCATAACGATATATAAAATTGAATTTGAAACACATTTACTTCAATAAAAAGCTTTTATTTTTCCAATAGGAAAAAGTTATCCCGTGAACACGTGAAATATGTAAATATATAAATATATGTATATATATTGCGCGAAACACTTCTCCTTCTACAATTTTCAACGTAGAAGCTTTATTTTGGTCTCATTCGACGCGGAAAGAATGTGACAACTGAAAAACGAAGAATTATTTTGAATTTCAAATAAGATAAATGTGTTGGTACGTTTTAAAAGAAGTTTTTTTAAGTCCTAGATTTTTTCCCATAGAAATCTAATTTAGAGTTTAAATGGATTTCCTCTTCGCCACGCTGTTTCCACTGTCTTACCGCGTCGAATGAGACGAAAATCAAGTTTATACGTTAAAAAAGGTAAAATACCTGTTTTGCGCGATATATATATATATATATATTTAAATATATATTTTTCATTTGTTTGTGCAACAAATTTTTTCCTATTGCAAAGTTTTATTGACGCAAATCTCTTTGGATTTCAATGTTACATATCACTACGCATTTTGGTTTCTCAGGTTTCAAAAGAAATGCATAAAAGGGAAATTTGAATAAATTTGAAAATTTTATGACTAGAGATCCCTTTAATTAACATGAAAGTTACACGTTCGATCTGAAATCGAACTTCGGTTTCATAATGTACACTGGTTTAAAAACAAATACCTTTCATTAGAATTATTGATGAGCAGTACCGATTTTTCTTTTAATATCACTGCAGACATTTCTGTCCAGAATTTTCTGCATTGATCTGCAGCGACCGGTGAAGAAAAATACCTTCCCGAACTGGGCCCCGCACTGATCCTAAAAAAGATGCATTGTTCACCGATATCCAGAAAATAAATTTATTGCACATGCAAAATTTCAAAAATAGATTTTCCGTTACTCCAGGCGCGCTTTTGTGAATAGTTAAAATAAAAATTTCAAAAAAAGTGAAATGAAGCTTAATTTGACCTTATGATTTGTGAACAAATCATCTTCTTGTCCGTACGATGACCAATCTATGAATTTCATACTACGTGTATGTTTGTTTACAGGTTTCTAGATGTGCGTGTGGCTCGTTGTTTTTATAAATTACATTTGACTAACCATTTCTCACTATTTGATAATCATTTATGACGGTGTTCACTCTGTTTTGAAAAAAGTAGAGGAAAAAAGAAAAACAGTTTATTTCCGAGTTGATACATGAATTGTACACATTGGTTTTTAAAATATCTTAATATTAAGATCCTTGGTTGACATTCACACTTGGGCATTGTAATACCCGGGTCAATTGTCGAAACAAATGATTGAGAGGAAAACACGAATAAATGCATTCAAATATCGGAACATTAAGATCCGTAGTTGATATTCATATATGGGTTTCCTAATACCCATGTCAATAGTCGGAGCAAATGACAGTGAGAAAAGCACGAAAAAATCTATTCTCCTCGTTGCGTTAATGTGATTTTGACTATGCATACATATACAAGTGATTGAGAAAACATAATCCTAGTGACGCATTGTTGAAAACAATCTCGGTATTGCTCACTCATATTGACATTTTAGCATACGAACATAGAACTTAATGATATGAGAGATTAATGTTGAAAGTAAAATGTGCAGATTTAAATTATTTTGTGTCTAAGACTACGAAGTAGATTCGAACAATTTTTCATTCTTACGTATCAACTAGTAAGCAAAAATAACTAGCTCGAAAAGAATGAAATATTTTATCATGACTCAAATGAAATGACCCTACGCTAATAATAATGTCACAAAATAGTTCACCGGAGTCGAAAACATGAGGATTGTTGTACGATGCTAACCATAACATTTGCAAAATAGGGGGAACAACACGAAAAGTTAAACTGCCTAAAATAGTGTTATAAAATACTCACGAGCGTAAGAAACGACAAATTGCCACACAAGACTAACAAGAATATTCTAGGACAGAAATATATATACTATATACGAATCACACGAATACGTACATGTACGTAAATATTTATATACACAATTTTTTTCGGTATATAAGGGTTGATTCGCAGGAAATTTTTGTGTTGAGTAAAAAATGTGGAAGATAACTAATAATGCAGGAAATCGTTCAATATGATAGGTTTTATAAGGTTAGATAAAAAATGTGTAAATGCTATTTTTCTAACCTTTAAAATATTTAATAAAATAATTTCCCATTTCTGTTTCAGAGACGAAGAAGAAAAGAGGCAAGCTTCATCACGAATACAAAATGGCAGATGAAAATCAATTGGAGAGCTAGAATAGGTCACTACATGAAATCGAAATATTACAAACGTTAATTTAACAATGGTATTACCAGTTATCGTGCCTACGACAAATTATTTATCATTAGAAGAATGTACAGTCCAAAACCATTTAGAGGCTACGGAAATAAGCTGTTTAATCTTCATAAATTTCCATGAACAGAAATATCGGATGAAACGAACAGGTCGTTGAAATAATATTTAGTGTGAGCTAGTTGGTCCAGCACCAGAATTGATTTGTCATGATCAAAACATTCCGCTGGAATATTTGGTAAATGGAGAAACGTTGTAAAAAAAGGCAGTATCACTGTTTAATTGTTTTAATTATTTTAGATACTTTTTAAAATCATTAGTTCAAATCCATTATTATTATTACTATTAAATCAAGCAAAGCAACCCCAACGGGACGGATCGTGGATCCATAGATTTCACATAGGAAACCCCGCCAGCATCAACTCCACGAACTGTGAAACAAAAACAATGAAAAAAGAAAAAAACTAAAGGAAGAAAAAAGGAGAAGGAGACATCAACCACGCAACAACCAGGAGTTGACAGCACCCATGAAACTACCCAACGAACCCGAATCAAACACGGCAGAGGGAAGGGAGTTCCAGCGGGCAACGGAACAAGGGACAAAGCAACGCCTATACTGCGAAGTCCTACATCTAACTTCCCTCAGCTCAAAACTATGAGCAGCAGCAGCAGCAGCAGCACGGGTAGTCCGAATCCGTTTGGTCCGTGGGGGAAGCATATGGAACAACCAGTGCGTTCTATTGTTGAATAGCTTATAAAAAACGCAAAGTTGGGCAACTAGCCTTCTGTGCGCCAGAGACGGCAGCACCAAACCCGGACATAGCGCTGATGCAGATCTTACAATGCGATCCAAAAGACGCAGGTGGCAATCAGCCGCAGAGCCCCAAACAGGCGAACGATACTCGAGCAGAGGAAGAAGAAAGGCACAGAAGCACACACCAACTGAGGGTCCTGATAAATTCCACCAATTACCCTCAGGATCCCCAACCTTTTGGACACCTGTGAGACTACCTCCGCACATGAGCCTCAAATGTGAGCCTCCCGTCAAACCGCACACCAAGGAAATCAAGTTCAGGGTAAACCTCAATAACTCCCCGACCTATGACTAGCTCCCCGAACGGGGGCTCACTGGTCCTGGATCTGCTCACTATGAGCGCCTTTGACTTACTAGGATTAAGTATCATATTCCACCTCAAGCACCATTCGTTGATGCGTAACAAATCAGCATTCATGTTTTCCACCACCGCTGGACGCAACATGGGACCGGGCACAACGGCGACCAATGACGAGTCATCAGCATAAGCAATAAAATTACTTCACACAAGATCAAACATCTCACTGGTGTACAAAACAAACAAGAGAGGACCAAGTACACTCCCCTGGGGCACACCTGAGACAACCTCAAACCAGTCACCCGCCACTCCGTCAACCACCACTCTCTGCCTTCGTCCAGCCAAAAACTCTTCACATATCGATAACAACTTGCCACCAACCCCTGCGAGTGCCAACCTGTGCAAAACACCTACGGGGCTAACTCGATCGAAGGCCGCGCTGAAATCCAACTGTCCAACCACAGCCTCACGACCCGCATCCAAAGCAGTCTGAAGCAGGTGGGACAAGGATTATAGCGCGTCTGTACAGCCTAAGCCACGTCTGTAAGCAAATTGAGCTGCAGGGAGGAGCCCCATACTCTCACAATATCGCGACAGTCGACCCACAATTAGCCGCTCGAACACTTTTGCTAGGACTGGGGTGATAGAAATGGGACGATAATTCTCCACCAGCGGAGAAGGAGGACCCTTAGCCGTCACATTGGCTGATCTCCAGCAACTCGGAAATTGACCAGACCTAATCAGTAACCTAAAAATGACACTAAGTTTGGGAGCAATTAAACATATAAACAAATATATTATAGGCGAGAAAGATATTAAAATTAGTATCCTGATGACAGAATGTTTAAATTTGAGCATTTCGAATGAAAACAGATTAAGAAGGATAGGCCAAATCTTTTCTTCCGACGTTGCCATGACAACTGCCACGCCCAGGTTGCACCATGTAAGTGCGGGCTGTGTGAAATTCTCCACGTGTAGGTCCTCCACGCGTAGCCTCAGCCGGAGGAGGCCGTACTGCAGTCGTAGATTTGTAAACTTTAGTTATGTGGCCTATCTTCCGACATGTATTACATTTCAATTTGAAAGCATAGCAATTTTTCGCAAGATGCTTCTGCTTAGCGCCGCAACGTAGGCATACGTAGTTCGGCTGTAATTTTTCTGTTGTGGAAAAGATGAAGAAGAATCCTCACGAATAATATCGTTAGCATCGGAATTTAACTGTTCTATGAGTTTTGCATGTTCAACACTCGAACGATTTTCGATCACACTTCTATAGAACTGCACTGAGAATTTGCGATTAACATAGACAAGCAACGAAAGCATCTCTCAAGAAACGATCACGACAGCAATTATCGTAGTTGCACACGGATGGTAAGTCATTTAACGTTTTAGCATAACTTTCTATGGATTCATTAACACCTTGCTTTCTGTTCAGGAATGTAACAGATGCGCCGACAATGGATTTCTTGATTTCAAATTGCTGTATTAACTTTTCTTCTGGTTCATCATATGTAGCATCACTGGGTAACGTAGGTTTAATTCTTCGTTGTAGATTAGTAATGATGCTTACTGATGTTATGAGATTCGAATCTCATAATGATGTTATGGGAATTTAGCGAATAAATGGAGAAATATTTAAACATTAGCTACGAATTTCCTTTTTTGTTGCTCTTGGACAGAACAAAATAGCTTGCTAAACTTTCTAAATGCCCTGTTTATGAGCTTTCCAAACTTTCTAAAATGCCCCTGGCCAGCGTAAAATAACTTTCTATGCTTTCTACAATGCGCTATTCTTATGCAAAAATACTTTCTAAACTTTCTAAAATGCGCCCGATCAGAGCATTTAAAAAAAACACATTTATTTCTTCCTGAAACCAAGTCTTTAATTTAATGATTCCACAGTTTCTCTTCTCAAAGTGTTCTCCATCTACACTAATCTTTCTTTCATATCATTATTAACATCTACCAATTTTTGAGCTAACTTTTCTCAATTTTCTAATTCTTCCACATTAATAATCACAAGCTATCTGAACACGTCAGTGGTTTGTTTTAATCGCAACCTTATCAAAAACTTAAAAACGAAGAAAATTCCGAAAAATTTGTAATCTTTGCTAAGAAAACGTTTTAGAGTCCCGCTCCATCATCAGTTCAAACGGACAAAAGAAAAAAATACGTTTGAAATATAAGATCAAAGTACAATAAATTGCAGGTACCAGAAATATATCATGAAAGTAAAAATACAAGGCATGACACGGACAAAAAACAAAGAATAAAATACAGATGCACAAAAAAACATGTGACACATAGGTATGAAACGAAATTAGGCTGGTACTGACTAGGAATCTACCAATTCATAATTTGCAAAGGGTACGAATTGTTCATATTGTTCAAATCAGGGTTTCACTTGAAGATATGCAAAGACTCTAAAATTCTGAGGTCATACGGGGTTGAAGCCGAGTCTAAAAATTTGAAATCGGCAGGAGATATAGGAGCATTGCATTTTTCGGCATGGTTTCGCACTGCAGAATGCGATGGGTGTGCTAGTTGGTTACCATTACGGAAGCTTCTACCTCCATGTTCTGGTGTAGTTTTAAACGATCATCAAAGGTACCATGAAAGCATGCTCAATTTAATTTCTGATACTTCAAAATTCATTGAGATTACAGAATCAATAAATAAAATAGTATTGAAAGTTGAAAATAAAATAAGTAATTTTTTACGCGGTCTAAAATAATCGACTAACTCAGATTCGAACAATATTTCTAACTTGCATGTATCAGGCTCTTTCCCAGCTGTGCTGTACGGTTTACCAAAGATACACAAGTCCGATTTCGCTTCAAAATTTCTATTCATGCCAATTGTAGCTTCTTACAATACTCCCAGTTACCAACTGAGTAAACTTCTTGTCCCAGTCCTTGATTCATTTAAATAAAAATGAGTACACAGTCGACAATGCTTTTAAATTCAGTGGAAATATTAGAAAAATTCCTATCGGTAAAAATTTGGCTATGGCTTCATTTGATGTAGAATCACTTTATACCAATATCCCTATGCGAGAAACTATTGATATTTGTTTGAAACGGGTATTTTCGGAGGGTAAGTCGAAATTCATGGGCCTAACTAGTAAAGTGTTCAAAAATTCACTAGAATTATCAGTGATGCACTCTTTCTTTATTTTTGGAGGGAAATTTTACAAACAAATAGACGGCCTAGCAATGGGACTTCCTTTAGCCCCATCACTCGCCAATATATTTATGAGTTTTCATGGAAATAAATGGTTAAATGAATGTCCTTCTGACTTTAAGCCTCTTTTGTACAATCGGTAAATGGACTATACCTTTGTTCTATTTAGCCATCCATCTCATGTCTATCAAATTTTGAACTACCTTAATCTTAAGCATAAATCAATTAAATTTACAGTGGAGGTGGAAAAGAATGACACATTGGCCTTTTTAGACTGTCTCGTGACTAAGGACTTCAGATATCTGTGTATCGCAAACCCACTTTTACTGGATTAGGCTCTAGCTTTCTCAGTTTTTGTTCGATAAATATCAAAATTAATTGTATCCCAACTTTAATTAACAGGGATTACAAAGTACGTTCAACTTTCAAGTACGTGCTTTGTGAATTTGAATTCTTACGGTCATAATTTTGGGGTACCGTCTGATAAGCTGACGTGTGAATTTAAATTACTGTGTGCGAAATATTTCCATAAATTTCCTTTACATGTCACTCACGTTAATAATTTCAAAATTGCTTATTTTTTCGGTATAAAGGTACGCTTCCCAGTGACATGCGAGCACCTTTGGTGTACTCTTATAGTTGTTTGCAATACAGATCTTCGCACGTCGATATGACGTCACGAAATTTTTATTTCACAGTGGCAGAGCATAGAGGTAGAAGCTTCCGTACTGATAATCAACTTGCACAACCATCGCATTCTGCAGTGCGAAATCATGCCGAAAAATGCAATGTTCCTATATCTTATACCAATTTCAAAATTTTAGACTAAGCTTCAACCCCGTATGACCTAAGAATTTTAGAGTCCTTGGATATTTTCAAGCGAAACCCTGATTTGAACAATACGGACAGTTCGTGCCCTTTGCAAATAGTGAATAGGTAGATTCCTCGCCAGTACCCAGTCAGAAATTTTGGTATGCATCATCGATGATTATGGTCGAGATAATCGGTGTTTTATCGGCGAAATATCTGCCAAGTCCAACCTTTATGGGGTACATTATGG
Organism: Morinoia aosen; assembly: GCA_030386875.1. Classification (NCBI taxonomy): domain Eukaryota; kingdom Metazoa; phylum Arthropoda; class Malacostraca; order Amphipoda; family Talitridae; genus Morinoia; species Morinoia aosen. Next base: position 8,597,018 of record CM059575.1, on the reverse strand, counting down.
TGTGGATATGTCCCGAATCTACGACCATAACAACCATAAGTTCATACCAGTCGACCATATGCTACCAGTTCAGAACCACAATATCATACCATATAATACCATGTGCGACTAATCACAACCGTGTCATACCATATGCGACTAATTACAACCGTAATTTCATAACATAATCTACCATATGAGACTAACTACAACAATAATTTCATACTACATTCAACCATATTCGACTAATTACAACCATATAGATTTCGAACGCGCAACCATGATCTACCATTACAACAGCCAAAATCAACTGTTCACAATTACTGATAGAACTCAACTACAAAAATCAAACATTTCCAATCTTTTTTCACTATGCATCACTCTGGAAGACTTGAAGAGCCAATATTAGAGACCATACAGTAGCGTCAAGGGGTTGGAGAGACAAATTATCGACCGCTTGACGCTATTGTATGGTCAGTGATATTAGCTTAAATCAAGTTCTTCAAAGGAATATAAAGTGGAAAAAATGAAAAAGGTTGACCTTGGTAGTTCGTAGTTCCATCAGTAGTTGTAAATAGTTAATTGTGACTGTTTTAATGGTAAAGGTCGCACGTACGAAATCATTAAGGCAGGAATTAGTGGCATATGCTATATATTGCATGAAATTATAGTTATTGTGAGATTATGGTTGCTATGTTTAGAAAGACAGACTATTGATTTTGCATGAATATGTGATGAAATAAATTATATTAGGCATATTTATATAAAAACCGACGCTACGCAGCAAGCAACCGGCTCTACAGGCAGCAGTGCGCGGATCGTGAGGGGATGAGGGGTGTACCACATCAGCAGATGAGAGGAGCACGTAGGGGGTAGAGGCTGTATCAAGAGCTAGTCCGAAATACATCACATATACGGGAGTTATTGTAAATAAACAAAATAGCACAGAAAAATAGTGGGTCAAAAAGATTATTGTCTACGAACAGGGGACGAAGAATTCTTGGTATTTGAGAGTAAAAAGCGGAGTAATTTCAGAGTGGAGAGGGACACGTCGCATAAGGAAAGGACGCTTAAGAACGAACCAATCAGAGGGAGAGGATTTTCGCGGGCATCCCGCATAACCCACGATGCGCATCCTTTGTGCGGGTGAGGTATAAAAGGGTAGAAGGATGTAGAACCGGTCTATTTGACTGGTGCAGTGGCAAGAATGTAGGCTTTCTGACGGCCAGAGGGGAGGTGAGGATACGTGGTTTAATTTATTGATAATTCATGTGGAGTCATCGAAACGTAGTACGTCTAACTTCTGGACGCAGTGATTTGCAGAATGCTAATTATTTTTATTTTGAATTTTTTATTACATTGATTCTCTCAAACAGGATGCTTTGCATTGGGCTTTTAGTATGACGGTAAAATGATCATTTCTCATAGGGGATTTGTTTTGAGACGGCATAAAATTGGGAATCAGAATATTCGTGTTTTATTGTTGAAGTGCAGGCTTGATGTTTTTTTATGTAACTAAGTGCTTTGTGATTTGTTTAGTGAAGCGGGGTAAAATACTCATCCGGATTGATTTCAGAGGGAAATAAATTATGATTGATTTTGAGAGTTGAAGGGGAGTAAAGAAGTAGTTCAATCAATACAATGTGAAGTAGGTATATTGCAGGGAATGAAGATTCAAATGGAGCTAGTTACTTAATATGCACATTGTTCACAGGCGGGTTGGGGAAGCTGGCCTACGCGGCAGCTGAGATAACGCGGACACTTGGGTTGTGTTGTGGCACTACGACCGGTGTACGCTTCACATCCGAGAGGTAGCGTCGAAACCGGCCGAGCGTTCGCAGCCTCGCCGTGGGCAGCCGGCCCGGTACTCAACGCTAATATGGAAACTTGGATGCTACTCAAGTTGTAAATGTGAAGAAGGAAAAGAAGCAGAGACACACAGGGGAGTAAAAATTCATTCTGGCGCGCTGTGTTCATGATGAGTTAGGTAGCGAGCTCGCAAGTAGTAATTCCTTGGAGAAGCAAAGGAAGAAGAGGCACGCTGAACAGTGCAAGTCCATTCTGGCGCGCTGTGTTCATGATGAATCAGATAGCAAGTGCAAATTACAAGGGTGTAGTGTCCATGTTGGGCACCACGGTGTGAAGTGTTTTCATTGTGAATATCAAGTGGTAGAATTTTGATGTCAAGCATTACCTTTTTCCCGGTTTGCCTATGCAGCTAAAGTGTAACCATTTCAGTGCGTCTCATGTCGCTAAGCAGGAGCATCTTGCCTGAGGGCATTGATGTGCAATTATTGCAGCGATATATATATTTCCCTGTGCCAAAATCCACGTCTTCTTCTTAAAATAAAATAAATCCATGTTAATCTTGCAAATTCTTTCATTCTCCATGTCTGGTATGCAGGTGTACGCAAGCATAAAAATATAATACTCATAAATTGTGCGAGGGTTGAAATTCCCTCAAGCGTCTGGGAAGGGGGTCCTAAACCCCACCCTTTTCTCACATCGCAACAAATAATTTATTCGTTTAACCCCATATTTATCTACAAGAAGTGTCAAAAAAAGACCGTATATTTTCAATATTGTAATAAGAAAATACTTTCATACGCGTTTTAACAAATAAATCATTTAGCCAGATATGTCAAAGACTGGAAGAATATCACGCGCCATAACTGCTCACAAAAAATAAACATCCCAGAGACATCCAATGAACGTCTTGAGCACGCAAGAGGATTTAAGATATAATTAATCTTGAACATCTTAAACATAAACCTAAAACATTCAACAACCTCTCTTTTAACGTAAACAAAAAATTGACTTTGGTAATTAAATGAAATACCATGAGTTGAGGTTTTATGCAGATTATAAGATTAATTATTTATACGAAATAGGCTATCACAGCTTTTAATTTCAAATTCAAGTCACCATGCATACACGAATTCCGCTGTAACCGACAGTAATCTCCGGTAAACATTTTCAAACTAGTAGACGCAAATGGCGAAACTCTGAACACAATAATATGCACTGGGGCGATGAACAAAAAAGTTGATTTCTCCAGACAGAGACCCCTTTCAACATTATGGAAAAGTACTTTGAGAAAAGGACACCACATATTCACTGGTTATTATTACAGGTTTTCCAAACTGTACCAGTTCATAAAAGAAAATAAAACAAATGCTATTGGAATAATCAGAAAAAATATAGTTGGCGTACCATCTGAAATATAAAATTAGCGAAAGAACAAATAAAAAAAGAGCATTCGAAAGCAGTGATCTTCTTCTTGCACTAGTTTACAGTGATAAACGATGTGTGTTTATGCCGTCTAATATCCATTGAAATTCAGAAACCACAGTTACTCGAAGATCGAAAGAAGGCCGTGTTTGTGTCCAAATTCCTAGTTGCACACACGACTATAATTTGAACATGGGCTTTGTAGATAAGACGGACCAAATGCTGCACTACCACACAATAAGTAGAAAAACTATCAAGTGGTACAAAAAACTAGCACTACATTTCATAAAAGTTCGTGTGTTAGATGCCTTAGGAATTTATATAATTTTATTTTCAAAACTTAAATGACCTATCTTCAATTTTCCATGAAATTGATAAAAGAATTAACTTCCATTTTGGACAGAAGTACTGTAATGAGAAAAACAGTAAACTTTTGACTAGTTGGGAGACATTTTCAGGAGTACGTAACTTCTGCTGCTAGTTAGAATTCCAGAAAAAGATGCCATGTATGTTATCAACATGGAATCAGAAAGCAATCACGATATCAGTACAAAACTTTCGAAAACCTTCTTGGACTCAGTGTTATACCCTGCTTTGAAATTGACCACAAGGAACTAAACTTTTGAGTGTGAAAACAGAAATTGTTATATATATTTAAAATATCTATTCTAATTATATTAGGTGTTTTACGCATTTTATGTAATATTATGTATGAATTGTCTATGCTTGGTGAGCTCTCGATATCAAGGGACATCACGGGTTTCGCAGCGCTCTCGTCACGTCGGTGCACAGTGGGCCTCGAAGCGCGCGCTCAGTACCACCGCATTGCGCCCGCAGTGAAAGAGTTAAGCCTCCTCCTCTTCCTCCAACTGAAAGCTTGCCGAAGTAGCAGATGATGGACCCGCCAGTGCTGTTGCTGACCCAAGCACATGTCCGCTGAGAAAAATGTTACAACTAGAAGCCTGTGTTCCAGCTGTGCTGGCTATGCATGTGACAGATGGAATTTTAGAGCAATAGAGCGAAATGTTGAAAGGGTTTGAAATGTAAGGTCTGAGAAGTATGATTGGTACGATTTTGATCAACCTAGAAATTAGGTGAGACATAAAGCGGCAGTGGTTGGAATGTCGGTTGGGCGAGAGAATAAAGTTGAATGTTGAGATGTTTCTGTCATGTGGTGAGAATGAAGGATCAGATGTTGGTGAAGAAACTTACATTATCAGAGTCAAGAAGAAACAGAAGTAGGAGACCTCCAACTGCTTGGATTGGCTATGTGGAAGGAACTTAGTGTGGGAAAGACGCGTGATGAAGCAAATAACTGTGTAATTGGTTTGGTAAGGGGGAGAAAGATTTTTGGTTGGAGTGTGAGTGTTACATTGACGAAAAGAGTAACATCACCTACTGGGACATGAGCTTATCAGAGTAGCTACCAACGAATTACTTGCGTTCACCACGGGTTGGGCACGAATGTAAATGAAAAAAGGTATTCACCTAATATTTTCACCAGACAATAACTACTAGTTTCATTAATTCACAGGCCTCTTGAGTCAGTGCACTAATAACTGTTCCTCCATTAATTCATGAAAATATTTGAGGTCCAGCAATTATAGATAATATTTTATAGTACTGAAGACTTTGCACAAAGTGAAATGTATTATGGCCAATATTCGTAACACTTTATTCACATCAATATTCGATATAATTGCTATGTTCGCAACGCAAAATATTAAAACTTACGTTATGTTCCTCATTGCTGGGGAGCGCGATCGACCACCGTCCCAGTCCGGGACAGATTTGAGTACAGTTACAACAGCACAAGAGAAGTTGTTGACAGCCAGACGCGGATGGATTACTTTCCAGGCATCTGATGAAATTAGAGAGATTATGAAAGTGCTGATCGGTTAGATCAAAACAAAACCAGTGTATTGATACCGTTAATGTTAATGCTGTCATGTGCCAACATTAATGAAACTATTATCATGGCACATGTGCGAGCGAGCACGCCCCTCAACCCTAAGCACCTCAGAGGTCTTATAAGCGGTGAGCTCTCTAGGGCCCGCGCATTTGGTTCGCATCCCTACCTGTGCAACATCGTCACCAATAAACGTCGCATTTAACCAGCGTGATCTCTAACTACTGCCCTGTATATTGGTGGCATAGTCTGTGGTGAATTTACGACTCCGTGTGTAACTAGCACAGAAAATAAGGAGGTTTTAAGGAAGTGAAGAAGATATAGTATTCGACGAGAAACCTACAGAAGTTTGAGAAGAAGATCCTGTGATTTCAGCAAATCTACGAGGCGGAGAAGAAGATAACTGAAAACTACAGAGAAATCAAGAGAACTACCGTGAAGATCGTATAGTGACGAAAATTATTGTATCGTCTAAGAAGAGGATCTGCAGAGACAGCCAGAGCAACGAGAAATCTATTATAAGGAGAGCATCTACAGACAGAGAGCGTCAGTGATCTACGGAGAGTGGCTACAGACCCAAAAACTACATCTACTTGGTGATTCAGCCCACTACAGCTACGATATCTTCGTGCTACGGACGAAGCAGTAACGCGTGCTGTAACGATATCTTCGTGCTACGGACGAAGCAGTAACGGTGCATCGCTTCCAACGACTGCAGAGACCGCGACATCGTTCGACAACGACAACTAAAACTACAATTTAAGATAAGTAACGCATCAACAATTAATTGTTATAATTGTTACAGTACTGTTGCAGCCTAGATATTCATAGCGCGTGCGGTAGCACAGCAGTGGTATAGTTTTTCTCATGCAGTTTTTTTGCAATAGCCAATGAGTGCGGGCGTCAAGGTCAAAGGCTGCACTGGCAGTGAGAGCAAGCAGTGTGTTCGATGACCCCTAGACATGAGCGATTTTTAAGAGTTTAAGAGAGCTGTTTTTTAATGTGAGTGGCACTATTTTTTCGAAAAGTGTTACTATAAGTGTTTCAAGTAATTTTGTATTGTAGCCTGAAACACTAATTTTGTATTGTATTTGTATTGCAGCCTCAAGTAATTTTTGTTTGAGCAATCGTTAAGCTCAGTTGAGCAGTGATGTTATTTGTATAACACCTAGACACCAAACTAGTAACGTAACTATGCCTGAAATTTCAGTAACCAGCGCACTTAGAACTAGTACAATGACTACCACAGGTTTTTTTCTGACCTGGACATATTGGCGAAAGACACATAAGTATCCTTAAATGCCTTCTGTAGCCTGTGCAACATGTAGGTCATGTAATGCTACCTGTAATTTGACCTACATGCTACCTTTACAAGTAATACCTGCTTGTTTTGGGGCAGGAAGGACATTTTTGGGGTGACTGTATTTTGGATATTTATTGTGTCAGTTTTAAAAAATCATATCTGAGTATTTTCGCTGGATGCGTCTGTTGAGATGTTGCATCGTCTGGTGCAGGGGGGAAATGCGTTCCAATTTGCCCAAAGGTAATGCTGAAGACCTTTGTAAAACTCAACGTTCAAGCAGTTAGAGAATAAGAGGAAAATTGTTAGAGAATAAGAGGAAAATTGTTTGCAAGAGAATCATTGCATCATGATTTCGAGGAAGTACTACTGATCAAAGGGTCAATTATTGAAAGAACAATTCGCTGTATTAGGAGGACAGGAATTGATTAAAAGACGATGGACGAGTAGTACAATGCAGTGAAATGATGTAATAACGATGAAATATGTACTGGGAAATGCAATGTGATTGTAAGGAAATCACACACTGCAAGGTTTTCGAAGCTTTTAATTTGGCAACGCAACAGATAGCAAAAAAACGTTGAACTTTAACAAAGGCTGAGGCAAGAACGGAATTTTATTCCGTTCTAAAATCGGTTGGTAAGCCCTCGCTTCCTCCTAGTTTGTGGGTGTTCAGAGAGAGAGTGGAGTTACCGTTTTCAAGTATTGAATGGTACCTCCAGAAGGGTAGGAACTTCGGACAAAAATTAGGAGTCAGATGGGCGCTCAACAAGAATTTAGCGGGGCCGAAATGACGCCCTCATCTGCTTTCGGGTTGGAAGCAGACCGAACCCGGCCGTAGTGGCGGTATACTGCGCAAAAGAAAACGGTAGTAAGCTTGCGAAATACAAAAAACTAGCAAGTTTCTTTCAGTTATTTCAATATAAGTGGAATGTGGAGCACAATCTAAGTTCAAGATAAGTGAAGTCCTGATAACACTCACCTAAGGAATTACTTCCCGAGTGAAGCCATTGGAGCTTCTTTTAGAAAGAGGTTAGGTGAGAGATGGAAAAATAACGAAAAGACGATAGTGGAAGAATGTCATTCAGAGCAAGTATCAATAAGAGTTAACCTTTTTAATTAAGGATGGCCCAACGGGCTCTTAATACACGAGAGTAGCTTGACAGCCAAGTAAGTACGGCTCGACAGAACCGGTAAGTGAGTAAGTACGGCTCGACAGAACCGGTGAGTGAGTAAGTACGGCTCGACAGAACCGGTAAGTGAGTAAGTACGGCTCGACAGAACCGATAAGTGTGTACGGCTCGACAGAACCGATAAGTAAGTATGGCTCGACAGAACCGATAAGTAAGTACGGCTCGACAGAACCGATAAGTAAGTAAGTACGGCTCGACAGAACCGATAAAAAAGTAAGTACGGCTCGACAGAACCGATAAGTAAGTAAGTACGGCTCGACAGAACCGATAAGTAAGTAAGTACGGCTCGACAGAACCGATAAGTAAGTAAGTACGGCTCGACAGAACCGATAAGTAAGTAAGTACGGCTCGACAGAACCGATAAGTAAGTAAGTACGGCTCGACAGAACCGATAAGTAAGTAGGTACGGCTCTACAGAACCGATAAGTAAGTAAGTACGGCTCGACAGAACCGATAAGTAAGTAATTAATGGAAGAGGCGGCTAGAAAGCCTAGTAATTAGTAATACCGCTCTGAATGGCTAGTTTAAACAAAATAAACATGAAACACACACATTCACACAAACCAAATCAGGAGTACGGTCAAAGAAAAGAACCAAGATTGCGAGAAGGTTGGAAAATGCACAGGCGATGTGCAGCACTCGGTAGTTTCTCGTTACACCGTTAAGTAACACAGGACGAGTAGCGAGTCCAGTAGAGCGTCGCGCAGTAGTAACGAATGTAAAGCCTCTTAAATGAATATAAAAAGGTCTCACCGACATTGCTTCCTCCTCCGCCCCCGGTCAGCTGAAAGCCTTTAAAGTGCAAACTGACAAGTACCTGAGATGCGCACACGGAAATTCTCAACATGATTTCGAGAATTAAAATACATTAAAGTAGGAAGGTACTCTTCCCGAGTGAAGTGAATAATGGTGGATGTTCTGATGATACATACCCGATGTTATTGCTCTGGGTATGAAAGGAGAAATATGTGAGAAAAATAGAGAATAATAAAAATAAAGAAGAGAAAGACTCTTCTAGTGTACGTAAGAGGTAAACCCAGGTAGAGGAAAACCCAGAGTGTACGTAAGAGGTAAACCCAGGTAGAGGTAAACCCGTTTGGTAAAAGAGCGTTTGGTAAAAGATACCGACAAGTCTGTGGATATATCTGGTAAAATGGTTTAAGGTTACCAAGTAAATTTACCAGCGAGGTCGAGTGATTCTGTTGAGGAACAGTATTGAAGTAATGCGCGCAGACAAATGAATAAGCTTCAAGAGAAGCTGTTACCGTTGATTTTGGATGGGATTCTGATTTCAGTTCATAATTTCATGTGGTGGAAATAATACCATTGATACCATGACGGTCAGAGTTTAGCATTGCAGATTGCGGTTGTCATTGTGCTGGCGAAAAGAAGTACCATACGAGAGTAATAATGAGAGGCGATAGACGCCCATTACCATGCGAGAGTAATAATGAGAGGCGATAGATGCCCATTAATTAACCACACGGGTGGTCTGGTAATTAGTTAGGAGTAACAAATAATAGAGTGTAGAGTGTGCAGAGCAGCACGCATAATTTCATGTGCAGTGCGAGTGAGTAGCTTATTCTTTTTGCATTGGCTCAAGGCCGCGAGTAGCTCAGGCTGCACATGTCAATGAACTCTACAGTTGACAGCCGAGGTACGTCGGCGTGATCATGAATATGAATATGACTAGGTGAATATTCATGAATATGACTGGTGAATAGTCATGAATAAGGTGTGTTTTGGACAATTGACGAATAATTGAATAGTGGAGACTAATTAAAAGTAATAACAAAATTCAATTCATTTCTTAGCTATTTGTTAAACGAAAGTGGCTGTTTTTAATGTTTTTTGAGCACGCTTACGCTCTAGTGCGTCATATAGTCATTTTGCAAGCCTACTCGAATTTCATATTCAGTAAAGTTTTATGTTGTGTAATTTATTAATCAAACGTAAAATAATGCAAAATTTATCGTCAAGTCTCCCAAAGTTTCCACGGGACAATTTACAACTGATTGAGCGATTAAAATTTAGAGTGTTTAACGTCAATATTGATTTTTACATTGGCAACAATCGTGTATTTAACGCAAAAAGTATGTTCTTATGTATTCAATTGTGTCTTTTTGTTGTATTTGCTTATGCTTCATGTTAACCTCGCATACGCTTTAGTATTTACCTTTTTGATTAAGGCATTAACGTCACGCGATATGTGAAATGTAAAGTAATCGTTTACAGTATAAAGGTTTAACGTGTGTTAAGCCGCACGTGATTGTTGAGAATTTTTGAATTTTTTTGTTTGCACGTGTTGCAATAAATGACGACTTTGCACATATTTAATCTTTTTTGCCGTGCATTGTCTGGGAACGCACTCTCATGTCTCGATGACAATTAATATGCTGAATTCACACTTTAAATACAGATTGGAAAATTCTATAGGCGACATCCGGCTGCTGATGCAGAGGTTTTAACACGGCGACAGTGTTTTCGAATTAAATTCCTATTCGGAATTCAGCTGATCTTTATTGAGTCAGCATTCATTCTCTGAGAAAACTTAAATGATTATGCTGGACATTTAAATCATTTGACTCAAAGTTTTAAGAATGTTTCCTTGTCATTAACTAAATAGTAAGATTCGGTAAAGGATCACTCTGACACTAAAGGTGTTTCTCAATTTACTTTATTCAATCATTCATGTACTAAATTTTGAGCTTTAACCATGCTAATCTTCTCGTATTTTTTCCAATTTCAGGTCGCACGGGTGCGATCGGTAACACAACATCTTGTAACACGGTAACATGGTACATGCCAGAGCGCCTGTCAACAAACATAGGCGGCCTTGATGACAACTTAAGTTCCGCGCGCAGTCAACAACTTCAGCTCCGCGCGCAGTATACGGCCATACTAACTAGGGATAATTCACCTTCGTGAAAGGGAAGGAGAACAACGGTGAACCATTGATACGGTGAACCATTGACTTTGAATGGTGAACCATTGACTTTACATACAAAATTAACTCAACTTGAAAAAGAGTGTTTATTTTCTACGATGTTACTTTACCATGTTCGTAGTGTTGCCAACGTGGTTTAAGTGTATTTAGAAACTTGGAAGTAGGTAATTATAAATTCATAGTCGATCAAAATTATGGGCTTTATTACTATTGGATTACGATAATTTGAAACGGTTTACCCAATTTCCATATTCATACTTGATGTTTTAAACTAGCGTGTGTTTGATTTTACTACATGTTTTCTTATATCTTACTCCACGTTCTATATCGTTATGTTACCGATAGAATTAAGTTTTACGAGTCTACGGCACTCTTTTTATTCTGATTGGTTGTTTTACTAATAGTGGAAAAGTTCCGTTGTAATTTGTGCGATGTTTGTATTTAACATTATAACAATTAATAAGAATAACTTTAATTAACATCTGTTCTGAAGTCTACGGAAACGCATACGACGATTTGTAATATTTATCTAACGTCAGTATTTTTTTTGTTGGCGAAAACTTTAATGATTCTCTAATTTGACATCCATCCAATTTCATTATCTTTTCTGAATCATTTTTCATTACCTACGAGGCAATAGTTTTTGATTCTTATAAAATTTTCCGAAATTGCCTTGCCGATGAACTCGTGTTTTGCTCGGAGTTATTATAATCTTATAATCCCTAGGATTATTTTGTTTGCTTTGTTTAGTTATAATACTTATGTTATGCACGGCTTTATTAACGTCAAGTAGTGATGCTCAATTAATTTGGTGATGATATCAGTAGGGGTAATTTTTGTGGTAACGTTTCTGAATAATCCATGTGATTATTTGATGTCTAAATTGTTTGTCATTTACGAAATTGTTGCGACATTACACTTTTAATTGCGAGAGAAGCGAAATTATTCGTCGAAATTATTCCTTTTGACCATTGATGTTTATTGATGAGAATATTTGGCGTTTCATTTACTTCCCTTTATCGTGTATTGATGAGAATATCTGGCGTTTCATTTACATTGCTTTACCATGCTTTGTTGACGTTATTGTAAGTTAATTAGTTGTGCTGTTGTTTTTTTGTAGCAGCTAGTGTTTTATTTCTTATCATGTTGAGGATAAAGGCATTATGTTATATCGTTTCAGCGCCTTTATACTCCCAGCTTGTGTTGCGGTTTGTGTTGATACTTCTTGAGCTAGTGACTAAATTTGGCTAAATTTATACGTGTTGATCTTTTAAGGGTGAAGAACCACGGTTCAATTATGTACCAGTGTATTTCCGAGTTAATAGAATTACCTTTGAGTATTACACGCATGTGAGGCGGATTTGGTGTTTGAAATTAATTTTTTTTTGTTTTTATCCGCCCGAATATTATTATTTTTTATTTATAATTGAATACCTATCCGGTTTAAGGGGGGTCGTATGTGCGAGCGAGCACGCCCCCTTACCCTAAGCACCTCAGAGGTCTTATAAGCGGTGAGCTCTTTAGGGCCCGCGCATTTGGTTCGCATCCCTACCTGTACAACATCGTCACCAATAAACGTCGCATTTAACCAGCGTGATCTCTAACTACTGCCCTGCATACACACATCAACTTCGAAACAGATATGACCTTGCCTGGACAATAACATCGATAAAATTCGTAAATCTAGGCTAAAATTTACATAGGGCTCATACCCAATTGAAATTCTGAGCCTTTTACAGATCGTTTTCAGGCAGTTGTAAGCCAAGAGTTTAGTCGTTTTCGAGCAGTAAATTAGCCTTTTTCGGAGCAGATGTCTAGTATTTTTAGCCCATTTAAACGGCTATTTCTGGGCATCGAAACGGCTAATGCAACGGCCATTTTGGGCTTCTCTACTACCTGAACGAGGCTATTCACGACCATTTTTGGCTTTTCCTTGCTTGAACGAGTCTCGTCCTGGCCTTTTTGGGCTTCCTTACTGCTTGATCAAGGCTAATACCGGCCCTTTTGGGCTTCCTTACGCCCGGCCTTAAAAACAAAAAGACGTATGGAATCAAAAGTCCCAAATTGAAACATTATACCAATAAAAATTAAAATTTTTATTTATTAACGAAATAAATATGAAAATTACTAAGTATTGATTTACAACAGCGGCATAATGGAGCAGATCAGATCGCTCCAACATCAGATTTTCTATACGATATAAAGAGTTTGTAAGGCCGGGTCTTGTGGCTGCCTCGCCTAAGGAGTTCCAATTTGAGGCGAGTGAAACAGCGGCCTTACTTTTATACTTCTCCGGCTGTAGGTATCGGTGATACGCGGCGGAGAAGTGGAAACTTTTTCTTAAATAAATTTACATTGAGATATATTTAGATTACTGAACATAGAAGGACTAGAATCGAGGTTTGAGGGGTAACTAGGGTAAAGCACTACAAGTTGAATGCTCAGCGATGAAGTAGTGAGACAGAGAGAATTAAAAGAAAATTATCTAGTATCTAGATACTTTTGGAGAAGTATCTAGTATCTATATAGATACATTTTGAAGTATCTATGACCAGCTCTGGATATCTACATGAGCATAATATTTTTTTAACTACTAAACCGAAATTTATAGTAATAATTAATTGATGAAACTAATCGAAACTAACTTTGGCCACCCTTACCTAACCTAACTTAACTAAGTTAGGTTAGTTGAAATTCATTTAGTTCTTTACATTTACTGAAGTAATACGTCTTGTACAACATTTACGATTACGAGTCTTTTTACAATCTATTACGCGTCCAAATAGAGGTCGTCGAAAAGGCTTGAAAACGACTTTAAACGACCCGAATGAGCCCGCAAACAGCCATTGACTAGACCTATGAAAGGCCATTTGAATGAAGGGCCTTTTTCAAGCCCTAATAGGCCAAGTATAGGTAGGAGTCGGTTTGAAGTCGTGATTTTTGGCCCTTTTGGGCCGTTTTCGACCTTTTACGACTAATTTACTACCTGAAAAGGGCGACAATTTTCAATTGGGTAGTTTACATTGTAGTGAAAGATTGTCTGAAACCTGAGAACACTAAGACGGACCAAGAGAATGGTTTTCTGGCTCTCTAACTCGAATAAAAGTTTTAAAATCGTTAGAAGCCAAAAATAACCTATCTTAATCATTCCCCAGTCGGAAATTATGGTATGCATCATCGATGATTATGGTCGAGATAATCGGTTTTTATCGGCGAAATATCTGCCATGTCCAACCTTTATGGGGTACATTATGGTGTGGATATGTCCCGAATCTTCGACCATAACAACCATAATTTCATACCATATTCGACCATATGCTACCAATTCAGAACCATAATATCACACCATATTATACCATGTGCGACCAATCACAACCATGTTATACCATATGCGACTAATTACAACCCTAATTTCATACCATAATCTACCATATGAGACTAACTACAACCATAATTTCATACTACATTCAACCATATTCGACTAATTACAACCACATAGATTTCGAACGCGCAACCATGATCTACCATTACAACAGCCAAAATCAACTCTTCACAATTACTGATAGAACTCAACTACAAAAATCAAATATTTCCAATCTTTTTTTTCACTATGCATCACTCTGGAGGACTTGAAGAGCCAATATTAGAGGCCATACAGTAGCGTCAAGGGGTTGAAGAGACAAATTATCGACCGCTTGACGCTATTGTATGGTCAGTGATATTAGCTTAAATCAAGTTCTTCAAAGTAATATAAAATGAAAAAAAAAAATGAAAAAGGTTGACCTTTGTAGTTCGTATAGTTCCATCAGTAGTTGTAAATAGTTAAATGTGACTGTTTCAATGGTAAAGGTCGCACGTACGAAATCATTAAGATTGAAATTAGTTGCATATGCTATATATGGCATGAAATTATAGTTATTGTGAGATTATGGTTAGTATGTTTAGAAAGACAGACTATTGATTTTGCATGAATAATTTATTCTTTTAACCCCATGTTTATCTACAAGAAGTGTCAAAAAAAGACCGAATATTTTCAATATTGTAATAAGAAAATACTTTCATACGCGTTTCAACAAATAAATCATTTAGCCAGATATGTAAGACTAGAAGAATATCAAGCGCCATAATTGCTCACAAAAAATAAACATCCCGGAGACATCCAACGAACGTCTTGAGCACGCCAGAGGATTCAAGATATAATTAATCTTGAACATCTTAAACATAAACCTAAAACATTCTACAACCTCTCTTTTAACGTAAACAAAAAATTGACTTTGGTAATTACATGAAATACCATGAGTTGAGGTTTTATGCAGATTATAAGATTAATTATTTATACGAAATAGGCTATCGTAGCTTCTAATTTCAAATTCAAGTCACAATGCATACACGAATTCCGCTGTAACCGACCGTAATCTCCGGTAAACATTTTCAAACTAGTTGACGCAAATGGCGAAACTCTGAACACAAAAATATGCGCTGGGGCGATGAACAAAAAAGTTGATTTCTCCAGACAAAGACCCCTTTCAACATTATGGAAAAGTACTTTGAGAAAAGGACACCACATATTCACTGGTTATTATTACAGGTTTCCCAAACTGTACCAGTTCATCAAAGAACATGAAACAAATGCTACTGGAATAATCAGAAAAAATATAGTTGGCGTATCATCTGAAATATAAAATTAGCGAAAGAACAAAAAAAAAGCATTCGAAAGCAGTGATCTTCTTCTTGCACTAGTTTACAGTGATAAACGAGATGTGTTTATGCCGTCTAATGTCCATTGGAATGCAGAAACCACAGTTACTCGAAGATCGAAAGAAGTCCGTGTTTGTGTTCAAATTCCAAGTTGCATAGACGACTATAATTTGAACATGGGCTTTGTAGATGAGACGGACCAAATGCTGCACTACCACACAATAAGTAGAAAAACTATCAAGTGGTACAAAAAACTAGCAAAACATTTTATTCAAGTTCGTGTGTTAGATGCCTTTGGGATTTATAATTTTCAAGATATAATTAATCTTGAACATCTTAAACATAAACCTAAAACATTCAACAACCTCTCTTTTAACGTAAACAAAAAATTGACTTTGGTAATTAAATGAAATACCATGAGTTGAGGTTTTATGCAGATTATAAGATTAATTATTACACGAAATAGGCTATCGTAGCTTCTAATTTCAAATTCAAGTCACAATGCATACACGAATTCCGCTGTAACCGACCGTAATCTCCGGTAAACATTTTCAAACTAGTTGACGCGAATGGCGAAACTCTGAACACAAAAATATGCGCTGGGGCGATGAACAAAAAAGTTGATTTCTCCAGACAAAGACCCCTTTTAACATTATGGAAAAGTACTTTGAGAAAAGGACACCACATATTCACTGGTTATTATTACAGGTTTCCCAAACTGTACCAGTTCATCGAAGAACATAAAACAAATGCTACTGGAATAATCAAAAAAAATATAGTTGGCGTATCATCTGAAATATAAAATTAGCAAAAGAACAAAAAATAAGCATTCGAAAGCAGTGATCTTCTTGCACTAGTTTACAGTGATAAACGAGATGTGTTTATGCCGTCTAATGTCCATTGGAATGCAGAAACCACAGTTACTCGAAGATCGAAAGAAGTCCGTGTTTGTGTTCAAATTCCAAGTTGCATAGACGACTATAATTTGAACATGGGCTTTGTAGATGAGACGGACCAAATGCTGCACTACCACACAATAAGTAGAAAAACTACCAAGTGGTACAAAAAACTAGCAAAACATTTTATTCAAGTTCGTGTGTTAGATGCCTTTGGGATTTATAATTTTCAAGATATAATTAATCTTGAACATCTTAAACATAAACCTAAAACATTCAACAACCTCTCTTTTAACGTAAACAAAAAATTGACTTTGGTAATTAAATGAAATACCATGAGTTGAGGTTTTATGCAGATTATAAGATTAATTATTACACGAAATAGGCTATCGTAGCTTCTAATTTCAAATTCAAGTCACAATGCATACACGAATTCCGCTGTAACCGACCGTAATCTCCGGTAAACATTTTCAAACTAGTTGACGCGAATGGCGAAACTCTGAACACAAAAATATGCGCTGGGGCGATGAACAAAAAAGTTGATTTCTCCAGACAAAGACCCCTTTTAACATTATGGAAAAGTACTTTGAGAAAAGGACACCACATATTCACTGGTTATTATTACAGGTTTCCCAAACTGTACCAGTTCATCAAAAAACATAAAACAAATGCTACTGGAATAATCAGAAAAAATATAGTTGGCGTATCATCTGAAATATAAAATTAGCGAAAGAACAAAAAAAAAGCATTCGAAAGCAGTGATCTTCTTCTTGCACTAGTTTACAGTGATAAACGAGATGTGTTTATGCCGTCTAATGTCCATTGGAATGCAGAAACCACAGTTACTCGAAGATCGAAAGAAGTCCGTGTTTGTGTTCAAATTCCAAGTTGCATAGACGACTATAATTTGAACATGGGCTTTGTAGATGAGACGGACCAAATGCTGCACTACCACACAATAAGTAGAAAAACTATCAAGTGGTACAAAAAACTAGCAAAACATTTTATTCAAGTTCGTGTGTTAGATGCCTTTGGGATTTATAATTTTCAAGATATAATTAATCTTGAACATCTTAAACATAAACCTAAAACATTCAACAACCTCTCTTTTAACGTAAACAAAAAATTGACTTTGGTAATTAAATGAAATACCATGAGTTGAGGTTTTATGCAGATTATAAGATTAATTATTACACGAAATAGGCTATCGTAGCTTCTAATTTCAAATTCAAGTCACAATGCATACACGAATTCCGCTGTAACCGACCGTAATCTCCGGTAAACATTTTCAAACTAGTTGACGCGAATGGCGAAACTCTGAACACAAAAATATGCGCTGGGGCGATGAACAAAAAAGTTGATTTCTCCAGACAAAGACCCCTTTTAACATTATGGAAAAGTACTTTGAGAAAAGGACACCACATATTCACTGGTTATTATTACAGGTTTCCCAAACTGTACCAGTTCATCAAAGAACATAAAACAAATGCTACTGGAATAATCAGAAAAAATATAGTTGGCGTATCATCTGAAATATAAAATTAGCGAAAGAACAAAAAAAAGCATTCGAAAGCAGTGATCTTCTTCTTGCACTAGTTTACAGTGATAAACGAGATGTGTTTATGCCGTCTAATGTCCATTGGAATGCAGAAACCACAGTTACTCGAAGATCGAAAGAAGTCCGTGTTTGTGTTCAAATTCCAAGTTGCATAGACGACTATAATTTGAACATGGGCTGTGTAGATAAGACGGACCAAATGCTGCACTACCACACAATAAGTAGAAAAACTATCAAGTGGTACAAAAAACTAGCACCACATTTTATTCAAGTTCGTGTGTTAGATGCCTTTGGGATTTATAATTTTTTTTTTCAAAACTTGAATGACCTATCTTCAATTTTCCATGAAATTGATAAAAGAATTAACTTCCACTTCGAACAGAAGTACTTGACTGAGAAAACTAAACTTTTGACTAGTTGGGATACATTTTCAGGGATACGTAACTTCTGCTACAAGTAAAAATTCCAGAAAAAGATGCCATGTAAGTTATCAACATGGAATCAGAAAGCAATCACGATATCAGTACAAAACTTTCGAAAACCTTCTTGGACTCAGTGTTATACCCTGCTTTGGAATTGATCACAATGAACTAAACTTTTGAGTGTGAAAACTGATATTGTAATATATATATAAAATATCTATTCTAATTATATTAAGTGTTTTACGCATTTTATGTTACATTATGTATTCCATAAAATATGCTTGGTGAGCTCTCGATATCAAGGGACATCACGGGTTGCGCAGCGCTGTCGTCACGTCGGTGCACAGTGGGCCTCAAAGCGCGCGCTCAGTACCACCGCATTGCGCCCGCAGTGAAAGGGTTAAAGCTTCCTCCTCTTCCTGAAAGCTTGCCGAAGTAGCAGATGATGGACCCGCCAGTGCTGTTGCTGACCCAAGCACATCTCCGCTGAAAAAAATGTTACAACTAGAAGCCTGTGTTCCAGCTGTGCTGGCTATGCATGTGACACATGGAATTTTAGAGCAATAGAGAGCGAAATATTTAAGGGGTTTGAAATGTAAGGTCTGAGAAGCATGTTTGGTACGATTTTGATCAACCCAGAAATTAGATCAGACATAAGGCGGCAGTGGTTGGAATGTCGGTAGGGCGAGAGAAGAAAGTTGAATGTTGAGATGTTTCTGTCATGTGGTGAGAATGAAGGATCAGATGTTGGTGAAGAAACTTACATTATCAGAGTCAAGAAGAAACAGAAGTAGGAGACCTCCAACTGCTTGGATAGACTGTGTCGAAGGAACTTAGTGTGGGAAAGACGCGTGATGAAGCAAATAACTGTGTAATTGATTTGGTAAGGGGAAGAAAGATTTTTGATTTAACTATGACTGTTACATTGACTAAAAGAGTAACATCACCTACTGGGACATGAGCTTATCAGAGTAGCTACCAACGAATTACTTGCGTTCACCACGGGTTGGGCACGAATGTAAATGAAAGCAGGTATTCACCTAATATTTTCACCAGAGAATAACTACTTGCTTCATTAATTCACAGGCCTCTTGAGTCAGTGCACTAATAACTGTTCCTCCATTAATTCATGAAATTATCTGAGGTCCAGCAATTGTATATAATATTTTATAGTATTGAAGACTGCACAAAGTGAAATGTATTATGGCCAATATTCGTAAAACTTTATTCACATCAATATTCGATATAATTGCTATGTTCGCAACGCAAAATATTAAAACTTACGTTATGTTCCTCATTGATGTGGAGCGCGATCGACCACCATCCCAGTCGGGGACAGATTTGAGTACAGCGACAACAGCACTGGAGAAGTTGTTGACAGCCAGACGCGGATGGATTACTTTCCAGGCATCTGATGAAATTAGAGAGATTATGAAAGTGCTGATCGGTTAGATCAAAACGAAACCAGTGTATTGATACCGTTAATGTTAATGCCGTCGTGTGCCAACATTAATGAAACTATTATCATGGCACACATCAACTTCGAAACAGATATGACCTTGCCTGGACAATAACATTGATAAAATTCGTGAATCTAGACTAAAATCTACATGGGGCTCATAGTTTACATTGTAGTGATAGATTGTCTGAAACCTGAGAACACTAAGACGGACCAAGAGAATGGTTTTCTGGTTCTCCAACTCGAATAAAAGTTTTAAAATCGTTAAAAGTCATAAATAACCTATCTTAATCCTTTTCATCAACGACTGTTTGATCTGTTACAATGCAAATTCCATGTTTTGTAAATGATAAAACTATATAAAATTATAAACCTGATGAGATTTTTCATACGGTCATACCATAACAACATTTTCCAGCTTGATGTTCTCTGAAGCTTTTTTTTGTAGCCTTCCTGTGCGGTCCCAATCCGGTCCAGCTAAAGGAAGCTGCCAGTTTTTTAGTCATCAGCCTCCTAATGAGGCGCCGCACAGTGTCAACTGATGACCTGCCTTCGAGCGCGTTCAAAGCAGCAGGCTGAAATTAACATAAACAAATAAATTAGTGTCTATCATTTGTAATTTCTTTTGTGTAGTTTTCAATTAAATACGGTTGATGTTATCACTAAACTAGAAGATGTAGCATAATCAATGAGGAAATGAAATGAATACCACTACATAGCTACTACTTTGGCTGAATATAAACGAGTAAATTGTTTACGAATTTATAGAACAAAATTGTACTGAGAATGACACAGAAACGAAATGTTTCATTATAATCCGTTGAAAAATTCTATTGGACAATAACTATATTAAATTAGCTTAAATGGTCTCATTACGCTATATTAGATCATCAATAAGTACACAGAAGACCAATATTTTTACGTCAAAATGGCAACATTCACTCTACTTTGCTATTCTTGAGTAGGGATAAAATATGAATTTCACTTTTAATATATGCTGTTATAAACTGTTCTGCAGTTGAATTAACTTACGAGTCCTGGATTCTGAAGTAAAACTTCTAGTTCTTCATCAGTATCAGCTGATGGAGGTATTCCACTCTCACGAGCCAACTGCTGCTGCTGAGTAGATTCTCGATTGATGCGTTCCTCCTGGAGCATGACGAGAGCCATGTCCACTTTTTTCGCAATCACTTGCAAACTTTTCTTAATGTTGACAATATCACTTGTTGATTCCGGAACTGAGGGAGCCAGTGAACTGCAATTAAAACACAATGGAATTAAAGGCAAATTACTTATAACGTATTTTTACTTCCCTGGAAGCACACAAGGCAATAAAGGTCACGGCAGAAATGTAAAAAAAAACAATGTACCAAATTAACTTTGATGGAAAATTACATAGATTCAACAATGTTTGCTTTAAAAAGCAGAGAGTGGAACATATTTGACATTTATGAACTACTATTCTTTCATATAGTTTTTCCAATTCACCAGTCCACTGCCAAATTGATCAGTGTTGATTTATATGTGGACAAGAGTTATGTACTACCTTCAGCATTAGAAAGCAGCTAGTCTGATGCATTTATTGAAATATATCTTATAAAATAGTCATACCAATGAGACTATTACGGAACAGACCTATTAAAAGATTAGTCTTAACAATACACAAGCTAACAATGACTTGCTTCTGTGATGCAATAACTCAATGATGTAGAAAATTTTTTGCATGCTAACAAATCATAAGGTATTCAAATAGGAGCCTAATGCCAAATTCATTAGAACTCGAGAAATAATCTCATACGAGACTAAAAAATATGATAGCATTGCAACCAGTGTGAATTGACACAAGCAAGGTAAATGATTATCAACTACCTACCTCTCCGAAGCAGACATGGCATTACAGCGAGGAAGAAGTGACGCAGTGATGTTGATACGTCTTGGGCATCCCTCCACATCCGTGCTCGTATAGCCATCCGTTTCTGAAGCTACGTAAAGTTTTTTCTCACAGCCTGAAAATGATTCTGAAAAAAGAAAAATCTTTAGCTGCAAATGTTAGTTGGTGTAAATCACCATAATTATTAGTATGATGCACCTAGTTTGAGCTTCCCTAACCCCCGCAAGGCTATCCTCAAGAAGAAATGGGACCATTACATAGGGAAGAAACAAATGTGGAACATATATATATATATATGTATATATATATACATAGCTATATATATATAGCTATATATATAAATATCTGTGTCTGTGCACAAGATATGTTCCCATATAGTTTACTAGAGCAAATCAACTTATTAAATAACCATTGAAATAGTGATACACTGGCGATATAACCTTTAAATGCATGCTTAGTCTTTGTATATCAAGACTCAAAATAGTGGTGAGTCTCATTTTGCCCTCTAGGTAATTAGAAATAACTATTATGTAGGTGAATTTTCAATGATATAGTTTTGAACTTTTTCAATTTGAAACGAGAAATTAAAACAAGATTATCTGAAAATGAACAAAAAGCAATAACTAAAGAAAAATGAAAAAAACACAACTTTTTTAACAGTAAAATTGTATGTTACTGGCACAGTTGCCTAGTATCTTAAAGTAAAACTCAGAATTTTTCCACATAAAAAGTCTGGATATCTGACAAAAAGTATGGGAATTTAATTGCAAGAAATCACTGCATAAATTTTGCTATTAGGCAGAAGAAATAAATTTTGCTATCAGGCACCACGTATTGCTATTAGGCAGACAAAAATGTGCGCTGGTAGCCTAACTGATACATGACAGTAGATTAATTGTTGCATTTGCCTATCTCACAATGTTAAGCTAGTGTAGGTTTACTTGCTTATTATAGTTTGTACTCAACTGCATATTTTAAACAAATTTGAACTTCTAATGCAATTCTGGCAGCAAGTAGCAAAGACTCAGAAGTGGCAGTTATTGACATTGATCCATGATACTTATTTATGCGAAAAATTATACATAATAGCTAAATATAGAAGACTTACTTGAATGCGCCAGTAATTTAACTGAGACTGGTTTCCAGTCATCCGCAGCAGGCAGTCCTTTGGATGCCCGCTCTCGAACTTTATTGAAGTCATTATCAGCAGGCCACAAGCATTTTGTTTTGTTCTTGGTTTCTTGGAGCCAAATCTTTGGCACAACTTCATGAGTCTTGTCACTAAATTTTACTGCAATAAATTTTTTTGCATTTTCAAGTTCAATCATTGTAGCTACCTACCTATTTCAAGATGGAATAATGGGAATGACTAAATTTAGCTATCAGCTAATGATGAAGACAGCACCTGCACAACATATGACTCTTTATAAGGGAAAATTATCATTTTTGACACAACATCTTTGAAAGGCATCCAAGTTCTGAGATTTGTTAAATCAGAAACTTTGTAAACCCCTACTTTTGATGATGGAAAAGTGTCCGTGAAGAAATCTGATTTTTGTTAGAAATGTGACACAAGTATTTCAATTTCACTGTCGCGCTCATGAATTTCAATAACCAATGCAATTTTTCCATCTGCAAGCTGAACACAACTGTTCTTTTCAGAGTAAGACCTTATTTTCAGACAAGAATTATTTTTCATAAGCCATTTTTTGTAGCACCTTCTTTTTTGTGTACTTTCACAGCACTCTTTGTTCACAATTTTGCATTTGGTTACAAATTTTTGCTTTGTCTCACTTTTCCAGTGTGCATTAGTATAGACCACGTGTTTACAGATTTGAATCAGGGGTTTATATCCAGACCTCACTGCAGCTTTAACATGGGTCCCTAAAAATGTTTCAAAGGGAAAGCAAGAGATGTTATCAAGATTTCCATATTTAAGGTAATCTTGTGAAAGATGGGCCATAGAGTGAACGTTGTAGGAGACGAAGCCTTTTCCAAATAAGCCAGCTGATTTTTCAATAAATATGTGAAGAAGATTTTCAATTGTTTCCAAATTATTTTCTTGTTCTTTTGTTAGCAAAAGTTTCATTGCCAGTGAAAAATGCAAAAAGGTTATGTAGACATCCTTACTCACAACCTTAGAGCTGCACAAAACAAGTGTTCCAATGTATAATAAAAATGTACGAAATTCTGTAGCCTTCCAATGCACCATTTTTTCAATCCCACCTTCTAATTTTCTGGAAAACTCATCTGGCAAATACATAGAACACTGATCCAACTTCTTATTGAATTTGATTTTTGCTCGTGTATCCATATGCATTTTTTTCTGGTTGGCTCTGCTGATCTTAAGCCTGCTCAAAAATCTTTTCACTGTGCCCAAAAGGCAGCAGTGCATATAATCAATGATGAAGTCGCTAACCATGTTGCATCCTAATTCTTCTAATGGAGACTTAAGAGGCGACTTGTGATGATTTTCATCTATGCGCTGTAAAAAACTGTCATCTGTTCTTTCAACACAGTTGATTTCAGGGAAGACAACCGTTCGATCATGGTACTGGCCACGTTGAATGCAGCGCTCACAGCTGGAATAACCGCTGTGGCTGACTACTCCTTTTAGTGTTGCTCTTATTGGGGCGTCACATACAAATGGCCCCAGCTTTACTGTGAAACCTTTAGCTCCAAGAGATTGTTGTAGAGTAACAAAATCAAGCAAAAACTGCTCTAGATATTCTTTAGTTGGAGGCATGTGACACAGAGATATTTTATTTGTACAAAATATTGCTGCACAGAATATGTGGCTGGGAATTTCCAATACTTGCAGAAGGATAGGATAAGAATTATACCTGATGGAACCATTACATAACGGCAATCCATCAATATTTATTTTTATGTGAATAATTTTACATTGATTCACATCTTTGGGAGAGTTCAAGATATATTCTTCTAACTGTATCCGCCAGTTTGGAAAATAGGCAAACTCACCATCTCCCATATCTTTTGTAAGAAACTCATTTTCTTTTTGAACTAATGATTTTGCTGAAGTAGGCAAGCCTGGATATCTAGGAGCTAGCATAGTTAATAATCTATCAACCGCTGCATGAGGAACTTGTTTTTCTGCGTTTAACCAGTTCTCTAAATTAGATCGCAGAAAATTGGTGCAAGCGATAGTGCACACATTGGCAGCTTGTTTAGGCCTTGTGCTTCCTTGGATATTTTCAAATGAATCATTCGATTCTTCACTTGCACTAGATGTGTTCAACTGGATGTTTGGTTTAGAGGGTTCACCGCAGGACGTTTCTGCTAATGAAATGAAGCTTTTCATACCACTCACTGCAGTGGCAGTACAATTGTTGTCATCTTTCCCAGACCTCTCACATTCACTAGAAGTTTGTACGTCGTCACTGTTCCTCCCAGTCCCTGATAGGGACATTTCTATGATTTTTTTCACACGTCGCCGCTTCTGTTTCTGAGATAAATCGAAGAAATTTTTTCTTTTTCCCATTGTTTTGTTAAATTGAAAACAACTGTCTTCACACTCGATCACTTGAGCTTGAACTGACGCTCAATCACTTGAGCTTGAACTGAACTTGAAATGAGAACAGATACAGATCGCGCAATGTGTGCATTCAAACTGAGCCCGCTGCAGCACTGCCGGCAATCGTGTGTGGGTGCCAGAGGTGCGAGTATCGCGTTGCGATAAGCTATAAGAAATTATTACGATGTACGGCCTCATAGCTTTTAAGATCAACCTGCTACTTCGATTCTAATATTTTAAAATGATGCTTAGAAACCATATTTGGCAGAATGAATTAATACTTCTTAATAAACCAGGTAGTTGCTTAACATCAGCCTACCAATACAGCAAATTAATACGCGTTTGAGCTATGCAGCAAGTAATTGTCCTAGAAAATTCTGAAATACAGCTAAAATCTTTCAATAGAACTGCGTGAAATAATTTGGGTGCCACAAAATACTACAATACATAGCTAATTTAACTTGAGGAGTTAATTGAATCGAACAAGTGCTAAACTCGTATTCCGTTGATGATTCACATCGTTGGCAACTTGCAAGCTTGTAATAGTCAGTTTGGAACGAGTTTGGAACGGCATATTCGGATTAAAAACGAATGCGTTTCAACGTTGTACAAGAAAATTTGCTATATCGTATACTTAAAACTTCCTTTAACTTCATGTTAAGAGACTTTTGATTTTTTTCAAAATCCGGTAAAAGGTTAATCCTATTGATTGAAATTAAATATTAAACTAGTGTAACGACCAAATTATGAACATCATCCAATGAGATGTCAAGTTTATATTCTCGTCCTAGTACTTGATGTTTCCCCAGTGAATGATGCATCTTCTGACTTAATCCAGTTAAGATATTTTCTACATTATTTTGTACAAATCAAATTTCCGTATTCTGAACGCGCCAATGAAAGCTGAGTAAATGCAGCTCGCATGTGCATACACCTCATGTCTTCGATTCTATCCAGCTTGAATTCATTCCAGAAAATATTCATTTCTTACGCCCTTTTCGCAGTTTTATGAGTTCAATTTTACTCTATCACTTCAAATCACCATCTAATTTAGCATAAACGCGTTATATAAGTGCATCTACAATTCTTCCGTTTAGTTTAAAAGTCAATGTTGGACATCTCATATATATATATATATGTATATATATATAATTGGGTGTCTCAAAATAGTTTATACATACTTTGGGAATATATATGTATAAATATATACATATACATTCAATTATTATTCAATATATATTCAATTATTCAGTGTTATTGAGTAATGAACAACATGTGGAATAATAGAGTATTCTTAAAACTAAATATTGGCAAATTAGTAGATTATAATTTCCTATACCGTGAATAAACTTGAAAATTCTTGACGTTTGTGGCGCGTTCCGTATTAAAATTGCTCGTCTATGCTCTACCATTTATGGTCGTAGAACATCTATGGCCTACCATCGTCCTTGCCTTCCTGACAAACCTTAAACAACCATAAGTGTCCCAGCCAACATCGACCTAAATAAACCAAAATTAACGGTAGATTTTGGTTGACAGTTATACCAACTTGGTCCACTAACCATGATCGACCTTAATTTCACATAGACGTCTATATTCTACCAAAAATACAACCATAATTTCCGACTGGGTCTCATCAACGACTGTTCGATCAGTTACAATGCAAATTCCATGTTTCGTAAATGATAAAACTATATAAAATTATAAACCTGATGAGATTTTTCATACGGTCATACCATAACAACATTTTCCAGCTTGATGTTCTCTGAAGCTTTTTTTGTAGCCTTCCTGTGCTGTCCCAATCCGGTCCAGCTAAAGGAAGCATCCAGTTTTTTAGTCATCAGCCTCCTAATGAGGCGCCGCACAGTGTCAACTGATGACCTGCCTTCAAGCGCGTTCAAAACAGCAGGCTGAAATTAACAAAAACAATTAAATTAGTGTC
Organism: Morinoia aosen; assembly: GCA_030386875.1. NCBI lineage: Eukaryota > Metazoa > Arthropoda > Malacostraca > Amphipoda > Talitridae > Morinoia > Morinoia aosen. Next base: position 8,570,058 of record CM059575.1, on the reverse strand, counting down.
TATCATTTGTAATTTCTTTTGTGTAGTTTTCAATTAAATACCATTGATGTTATCACTAAACTAGAAGATATAGCATAATCAATGAGGAAATGGAATGAATACCACTACATAGCAACTACTTTGGCTGAATATAAACGAGTAAATTTTTTACAAATTTACAGTACAAAATTGTACTGAGAATGACACAGAAACGAAATGTTTCATAATAATCCGTTAAAAAATTCTATTGGACAATAACTATATTAAATTAGCTTAAATAGTCTCATTACGCTATATTAGATCATCAATAAGTACACAGAAGACCGATATTTTTACGTCACAATGGCAACATTCACTCTACATTACTATTCTTGAGAAGGGATAAAATATGAATTTCACTTTTAACATATGCTGTTATAAACTGTTTTGCAGGTGAATTAACTTACGAGTCCTGGATTCTGAAGTAAAACTTCTAGTTCTTCATCAGTATCAGCTGATGGAGGTATTCCACTCTCACGAGCCAACTGCTGCTGCTGAGTAGATTCTCGATTGATGCGTTCCTCCTGGAGCATGACGAGAGCCATGTCCACTTTTTTCGTAATCACTTGCAAACTTTTCTTAATGTTAACAATATTACTTGTTAATTCCGGAACTGAGGAAGCCAGTGAACTGCAATTAAAACACAATGGAATTGAAGGCAAATTACTCATAACGTAATTTTACTTTCCTGAAAGCACAAAAGGCAATAAAGGTCGCGGCAGAAATGTAAAAAAGCAATGTGCAAAATTAACTTAGTTGAAAATTACATAGATTCAACAATGTTTACTTTAAAAAGCAGAGAGTGGAACATATTTGACATTTATGAACTACTATTCTTTCATATAGTGTTTCCAATTCACCAGTCCACTGCCAAATTGATCAGTGATGATTTATAGGTGGACAAGAGTTATGTACTACCTTCAGCATTAGAAAGCAGCTAGTCTGATGCATTTATTGAAATATATCTTAGAAAATAGTCATACCAATGAGACTATTACGGAACAGGCCTATTAAAAAATTAGTCTTAACAATACACACGCTAAAAATGACTTGCTTCTGTGATGCAATAACTCAATGATGTAAAAAATTTCTTACATGCTAACATATCATAAAGTATTCAAATAGGAGCCTAATGGCAAATTCATTAGAACTCGAGAAATAATCTCATACGAGACTAAAAAATATGATAGCATCGCAACCAGTGTGAATTGACACAAGCAAGGCAAATGATTATCAACTACCTACCTCTCCGGAGCAGATATGGCATTACAGCGAGGAAGAAGTGACGCAGTGATGTTGATACGTCTTGGGCATCCTTCCACAGAAGATACTTAATCCGTGCTTGTATAGCCATTCGTTTCTGAAGCTACGTAAAGTTTTTTCTCACAACCTGAAAATGTTTCTGAAAAAGAAAAATCTTTAGCTACATATGTTAGTTGGTGTAAATCACCATAATTATTATTATGATGCACCTAGTTTGAGCTTCCCAAACCCCCGCAAGGCAATCCTCAAGAAGAAATGGGACCATTACACATGGAAGAAGAAAATGTGGAACATATATATATATATATATAGCGATAAATATATATATATATCTGTGTGTGTGCACAAGATGTGTTCCCATATAGTTTAATAGAGCAAGTCAACATATTAAATAACAATTGAAATAGTGGTTAATAGGCGATATAACCTTTAAATGCATGCTTAGTCTTTGTAGATCAAGACTCAAAATAGTGGTGAGTCTCATTTTGCCCTCTAATTAGAAATAGCTACCATGTAGGTGAATTTCCAATGATATAGTTTTGAACTCTTTCAATTTGAAACGAGAAATTAAAACAAGATTATAGGAAAATGAACAAAAACAATACCTAAACAAAAATGAAAAAAAAATGTATGTTGCTGGCAAAGTTGCCTGGTATCTTGAACTAAAACTCAGAATATCTCTACATAAAAAGTCTGGATATCTGACAAAAAGTATGGGGAATATAATTGCAAGAAATCACTGCATAAATTTTGCTATTAGTCACCATGTATTGCTATTAGGCAGAAAAAATATGTGGTGGTAGCCTAAAGGCCCTATTACACGGTGCAACAATTGCTCCAAAAAGCAGCGACGGATGCTTTTGAGAGCAACGGACTGCAGTTGCAGGGCGAGTTTTGGGTATCGCGCTTTATCAAAAACTTCGTGCACCTGAGCACCTCAGAGCGACGGAGCAGTGGTCACGGTATACTTAAAAGAGGTAGCAGCAAACCAGTCTTTTGGAAAATCGAGTGGTGTGTATGTGACGTCATGGCATCGCACCAATAGCAACGCTTAGATTACATCTGGCAACACTGCTAACCCGAAATCTGGCATCACTGTTAGCGTTACTGGTACGACAATCTTGAATCTAGCCGTGCCGTTCAAACGAAGTGTTGACGAGTCGAGTGAAGTGCAATGTCGCCGCCTCAAGTTAAATTAAAAAGTTTTCAGTTATTTGGTGTCAGAATAATTCTGAAAATTTACCCTAGATATTTCAATGCCCTTGTTTCAATTTTAAAGAATTGATTGCGCCGTGTGGAATTGTCCAGTTAAATGATTTTAATGTCGAATCCATGTTTGCAGCCGCTGTTTCAAAAACACCGACTACCGAAGAATCCTATCGGCATTAAAGATGCACTAAGTGGTGTTGAAAACTGGTGTTGTGCTGTGGTTTTATGATCACAGGATTTTGGACCTGGAAGGTAAGAAATTGAACTTTGAATATTATTTAAATTTAATTTAAAATGGATTGCTCATAACTGATTTTTTCCCTTGATGAAGTTGCATCTCTCTGTCAAATCTTTAAAAAGATGCAGTAGACCATTTAAAATTCGATATGCTTGTTCAATAGGAAAATGCTGTTGACTCGCCTGAAATTTGAAGTATAAAGGAAATAAAGAAAGAAGAAAGTAATGTGCACAAATTCTATGCTGATTAATGACATACTGCTTATTTTCAAAAAAATTTTAATAGCATTGAGCTTTTCATACTAAAAAGGTAACATAAATCTTGTGATAGGGTGCTATCAGCTCTAATAGTATCTAAATTTTTATGTCTAAATTATTCAGGAAGTAAGATGAGATGACAAATTTGACCAGGTTTACAATAAAAAAAAACTTCACTGGCATTGTTGAAATTTTGATCTCTCCTTTATGTTGAAATTAGCAAGCAGAAAGCTTAGAACCTGCAGTGCTCAGCATGAAAGCTAGTTTGGACTGCAGACTGTAAAACTTGTGTACTGTATATTGGATGCATTTTCAGAATAGCTTGACTATGTGAGGGCCTGAGCTAAAGGTTAGGTAGGCTTACTTTTTGTTGAAATAGAATAGGTTTTTGTTCTGTTACGGACCATCTTTTTTTTTTGTTCACTGCTGTCCTGTTTTTCAGCACCTACTACTTTCTTCTTCAATTTTTTCTTGCTTCATGAACTTCTTTCTTAGCTTACTGTTTCTGTGCACCTTGTGCATAAATACCCCATTCCCTCAACTACATACTAAATGGTGCTTTCCTCCTTCCTTTCTTAGAACACCTTTGTTGTGGGTCTGAGAAGCTAAAACTTTCTTATATAATAATAATGATAATAATAATAATAAAAATTCAGAGTAGCTTTTTTTCTTATGTAGCCTATCAAATCTGAAATTTTTAGATTAACTCTTAATAACTTTCTACTTTGTAGCTAAATGTCAAGGTGAAAGATGACAAAAGAGATGCAAAATCTTGTCCATGATTTTCCATTGTAAAGTGCTACTTTTTATGGGAATCATCTTTTTGAAAATGACACTGTTCTAAGCATCCTTGGAAATGCATTTTTATATGTATCTAACTGTTGTTCTATGCTTACCATTCATGGTGAGCTGCTATCAAAATTTTTTAAGATATGAGGTGCAAATTCATGCTGCTTATCATAATTTTATTGTGAGTGCTTCAAAAATGTCATGTGAAGCAACAGAGCCATGCTTCAAAAAAGCATGTCTTATGTTCATGTCAATGATTGTATTTGTTTTTTGGTCTCCTTTCATGTTTCTAAATAGAAGTAAAATGAGTCTGGTAATCCAGTTAGGAATACATACAAGCAAAAATGAAATGGAGAACATTTTCCAAATTAAGGGCTGATTTCTTTACTTGTCATTTTTTATGAGTCTTACTAAATTTGTTTTTGTTTTTTTAGACTTGTTTTTTATATTTAAGGCTCTGTGACATTGGGATCGTTATTAAATAACACCAATAAATTGACGTATATCACATAGAAATGCAACTCAGAAAAAACCGTGCTGTTTAAAAAAAAATGTTGTTTTACAAAAAAATACATGGCTAAAAAAACGTGGATATTTTTTTTTCTAATATTTTGTTTTAAAATAACTCAGCAAGGAAAATAACCACTTTACATTATTTGTTTTCATGTCCGATTATACGATAAAACAACATACTTCTTAATTCATGGTTTTCTATGTTTGTATTGAATTTTTTATTATCTGTGGTTTCATGTTTTGATATTTCATTTATTTTACAATGCATGTGAATCACTTTCAACTTCCCAAATAGTGTGTTGTAATAATATATCTTTACTTATGATCATTGATAGAGATGTGACCAAAAAAACCATGCTTTTTTTTAAAACATGTTATTTTTACCAAAAAACATGACTAAAAAATATGGATATTATTATAATTATGTGACAAAAAACACCAATGCTGTTTTTTACAGAAAAATCATGACTTATAAAAACATGGATATTAATATATTTTACGGGACTTAAAAACCACATTGTTTTTTTTAAACATGTTTATCTCCAAAAATTTATGACTAAAAAAACATGGGTACTATTACCTCATATGTGACCAAAAAACATGCTTGTTCTTTAAAAAAACATTTTTTTACAAAAAAGCATGACTAAAATATGTGGATATGGATATATTTTATGTAATCAAAAACCCAATGCGGGTTTTTTGAACAAATTATTGTTTTTTTACAGAGAAATCATGACTAAAAATCATGGATGTCAATATAATAAATATGACCATATATAACCATGCTGTTTATTTTTAAAACATCTTTTTTTACAAAAAATCATGACTAAAAATGTGTAAATGAATGTATGTTATGTGGCCAAAAACCATGCTTTTTGTAGAAAAATGTTTTTTTTACAAAAAAATGCCCATAAATACATATCAATGATTTTTCATAAAAAAAAAAAACATTTTTTTAAACATAGTATGTTTTTTTGGCTGGATAAAATATATTAATATCCATGTTTTATATTTATGATATTTTGTATAAATTTTTTAGAAAAATTCATATTTTTTGGTCATATTTTTTAGACATGTTTTTTTGTAAAAAATGGTCAATATGCAGGTTAATGCGCTGAAGGAAATTAAAAATTCCACACCAAAATATTAGCGGGACTGGGGTTACTGGGGTAGTGAATATTAAAATCGATATGCAGTTGACATCAGTTTCAATATGGCGGGCACCGTAGAACATTAGCAAAAGCGTAGGAGTGAATACTGTTGATTCAAGTATTCACTTCCCCAGCCCTGCTAGTATTTTTGGATGAAAACGTTTATTGTGTTATTAACTAAAACATCCTAGAAGTGGGTTCAGGCTCCGCAGGGTTGGCTAATGATAAATTACATGTACCCAAACCTACTTTAACAGCTCCAGCTTAAGCGCGTAACTGACTGGAACTGACTGCCATGAAAGACAAAAATTTTGAAGTCACATAACTCAAAAATAATGCATCTGCAAGCAGAATGTCATTCATGTAAAAAGGTTTTATAATGTGTTCCTTAAGTGATCCTTTGGAACGGAATTTTTAATTTCTGTGAGCGAAATAAACTGTAAATTGACTAAAAAATGTGAAAAAAATCAGCATGGTTTTATGGTCACATGAAATATATTAATATTCATGTTATACAAATGTTTTTTTAAAGCATGATTTTTTATTTTCAATTTTTTGGTCACATGAAATATATTAATATCCAGTTTCTTAGTCATGTTTTTTAGGAAAAAAACATGTTTTTAGAAAAAACAGCATGGGTTTTTGGTCACATGAAATACATTAATATCAATGTTCTTCTTTAGTTGTGATTTTTTGTAATAAAAATATCAGAAGGAAGCCATACAGTAAAAGTGGTGGCAGATAACCCACAATTACCAAAAGGAGTCTTAAGAGGAACAGCAGGAGCCGCAGAACTTAAATAGATGGAGCCAAAATTCAGAGCTTACTACCTCTACTATGTCTGATCTTTTGGTCACATTAAAGTAAAATCATAGTAGAGATAGTAAGCTCTAAATTTTGACTTCATCAATATAAGTTCTGTGTCTCCTGCTGTTCTTCTTCGACTTCTCTAGGTAATTGTATGTTATCTGCCACACTTTTACAGTATGGTTTTCTTTTGATGTTTTTATTACAAAAAATCTTGACTAAAGAACATGGATATTAATGTATTTTATGTGACCAAAAATAAACAAACATATACCTAACAAAATTTGGGTGTGTGCAAAAAAAACAAAAAAAACACACACAAACATTTTTTTTTTTGCAAATAAACCGCCATCAAATAAAACCGTTGTTTTGCATGACTAATATCACCCAACAATAACTGTTAATGAAAAATTGTGAGAACCAGCGTGAGTGTGTTACCTTGTTTGTTTGTACTTGAACCTATGTACAGTACTTCTCTCCCTTATTTGTTGTACTTGATGCTATGTACAGTACTTCACTGCCTATTACATTTAATTTTTCCTTTTTTCTCTTATTGTTTAATTTTTCCACAGCTCCTTTTTGCTCTTTTCCCCTATCACTTTCTCCCTTTTGACTCCTTGTATTTTTACATTCTGTATTACACTATAGTTTTTCATTGCCTCCATTTCCTTGTGTATGCATTTCAATATTGCTTCATATTCAACATCATCTCTCTGTACAGCTGAACCTTTTTATTAAAACTCTCACCTGCATCTTGATTTATCATATTTCCACTGACAAATTTCAATCTGTACCCTTACTACCAACTAAAATGTGTGCTTATTGAGCCAAAAACAAATTCAAAAACTGCTAACTTGAGAAATTCACTCATTTTTATTTGCCTTTCAGGTACCGGATGAAACTGAAATAATTTCAACGTCATCAAGGTGGATGAAGAGGAGCTAAAAGCTGCTGCCGTATTCAACTGAACCACCAATATTAGGGGAATTTTTGCTGCAGGAAGTGGAAGATGCTGCCTCTAGAGCTCCGGTTACCTCGTCATGAAAACAGACATGCATCACCAGCAGCTGAAAAAATTCTTTGACTCACTGCACTATAAGTTGTTCCATTTTCAGTGAGCAAGTTTCCTGTTTCCACCTTTCTGTTTCGTTTCAAAGGTATATTCGGTCTGTTGATCTGCAGAAGGGACTTGAATTGTGCAGTAAATCTTTCGTGCTATTATTTTTTATTAGAGGCTCTTGCAGTATCTGTTGAATCAAATCAGTTACTTACTAGGCTTCAGCTAAAATGTTTGTGAATAAATTCATGATAACTGCCCTAAACATTCCACCTACTGTTCCAAAATAAAAATGGAAAGAAAGTTTTCTTCAGATGTAGAACATTATAGTCAATCAGAGCTCACGATAGAGCTCTGCAGGGTACCTTTTCTGTGATGCACAAGTGATTCACTGCACTTTTCTCCTGAGTCCTTGTTCTCATGTTCTAGGGTGAAATATAATAAATTTTGTTGTATAACATGATTCGTTCGTTTTAAATCTTCTCTGGAATATAATTACATGGGTGTAGGCTGCTGGCAATAGTGTTATGGACACATTAGGCGGATATGTTGCAGAGCAGCTGTTTGAATGTACTTCTGTGTGCACAATTAATTTATGCCTATAGTACTGTTATTTCATTAGAATCAATTACGTGCGAGTTACTGTTTCCTCCTGTAAAACCCATGACTTCCCCGTTGCTGTATGTACAGCAACACTTCATACATTCCGATTGAAATATAATAAAGCTTAATTTTAGTGGTAGTGTTACTTACTCGATTACTCAGCTGTAAACCAAATTAACACCAAAAAAAATGATTGAGATAAGGCAAAATTTCTGTGTGACATAATATGTCTCTCTCATTTGGTAGCCACGTGGAGCCAGTAAATTTGGACTTGAAAGTAAACATATATTTGTGTTTTCTGGATGGCCTGGTGCTATTCCTGTCTGCTGTGGCCAAACTTGAGACATTTAGTCAGGCATGCTGAGGCTCATCATTCTGTCCGAGGCATCATCATACCTACATTTGTACAAATATCTGCGCACTACTCGCTCTCAGCTCAGTAAGTGGCGTTAATTAAACTCCCAATGACTATTAATATACAACAACTTAGTTTTCGACTTGTGCTAGCCTTATTTTGTTAGTGTCAGATGAATTTAAGGCTATGAAGTGATATATTGTATCAAGCGTGTGATAAACCTTTTTTCTTTGCCTGTTTATAATTTAAGGCTGTGAACTATTATTTCGTTCATCTGTTCTCGCTTACAACACATTAATGGATGGTAGTGCAAGGTTTATTTGTTGATTTGGTTCGGTGTATTGCTAGGGTCAAGCGTTATAAGTAAGCATTACTATCTACGTGTTACACATATTTGTTATCCTTGTTTTCTTCTCGTAATTGGAACTCGGCAAAAAAAATTGGATGTACTCATTGAAACCTTTGCATTCTTATGACATATTCATTGTTTTGGTTTTTAAATGAATTATTTGACAAGCTTTAGACTGGCTGTGAAATACACACGTAACTAGAGTTATGCTTACCTTTCAAGTTTTTGCATTCTACGGCTTATGTTGGAATAGGTACACTTCCCGGCAGTCTCTACAAAGTTGACGTAATTTTTAAAAAGTTATCTGGAGTGTTGTCTTGTTATTAAACAACGCAGTTGGCTTCTGAGCGTGCCGATTAATTTACTTCTGCTTATTGATGATCATACAATTGTGTGTAAGAACTATTTTACCGTTTTGAATGATTGATTTGGAACATGCATCCAATAGTTGGTGAAAGATGCGTCGTAGGCTTCCCACTCGCACTGAGCTAGAAGAACCGGTACCCAAATAGTATATACGTGAACTGGTCTTTCTAATGTTTATCTTTATAGTCTATTAAAAATGTGAGGGCCCAAGCTAAAGGTTAGGTAGGCTTTCTTTTTGCCAAAATAACATACGTTTTTGTTTTGTTACGGACCATCTTTTTTTGGTTCACTGTTGTCCTGTTTTTTCAGCACCTACTACTTTCTTCTTCAACTTTGATCTTGTTTCATGAACTTCTTTCTCATCTTACTGTTTCTATGCCCTTTCTGCATAGATTCCGCGTTCCCCTAATTCCATACTAAATGGGACCTTCTTCCTTCCCCCCTTTGGATCTCATTTGTTGAGGAGATGTAGGCTTAAACTAACTAATAATCTAATCTGTAGTCTATTATGATATATTTTTTCCTTTTTGATTTTAACAGTTCATTTTTTTATTTAATACTTCTTTATTTACTGGTATGCCCCTCAGGGGGTACAACTATTGTATCTGTGGGAATTAACGCTCCTAGGGGGACTATGTGAGGGTCCGAGCTAAACTTTAGGTAGGCTTCCTTCTTTTTGAAATGGAATAGGTTTTGTTTTGTTGTGGACAATTTTTTTTTAAATTCACTGCTGCCTTGTTTTTCAGCTCGTACTACTTTCTTCTTCAACTTTTTCTTGTTTCATGAACTTCTTTCTTAGCTTACTATTTCTGTGCACCTTGTGCATAGATTCCGAGTTCCATCAACTCCATAATAAATGGTGCCTTCCTCCTTCCTCTCTTGGAACATCTTTGTCGTGGTTAAGGGAGGCTAAAACTTTCTTATATAATAATAATAATAATAATAATAAAAATAATAATGATAATAAAAATAATAACTTACTGGTATGCAAAGCACTAGTCCTGATGTTTGAAGATAGCGCTTATGCATTAGGAGGGCTGCCATTTGCGCTCTGTGATGTTTAGCAAGTCATTATGTACGACTACACCTTACCTAGATTTAAATGCTCAGTTTTATGTTGTCTTGGGTGTACATTTCGGAATTTATTAGCCGGAAAATGTTAAACGTGCCTTGAGTGGTCGGTGGTGTACCAATTATTGTTTTTGATGAAAAAAAATAGCTTATTTAATTCATTATCGTCAAAAGTTTAAGTACCATCGAGATATTAGAAACGAAATATATTTTTAAGTAATAGGAATATTTATTCAGGGACGAGTTGTTGGCTCATATTTTGTTCCTATCCTTATAGAACAAGTGATGTAAAGTCCAGAGCTGAGAGTTTAATAGGCCTTTTTTTTGTTCAAATTAAAATGGTTCGTTTTCTTAGGTTAAGACCAAATTTTTTTGGTTCATTGGTGTCCTGTTTTTCATCACCTATGACTTTCTTCTTCAGGTTTAATTTTGTTTCATAACCTTACTCCTCAATTTATTGTTCCTATACTGAGGTTCTCTTGTGTGGAAACACCCTTTGTATTAATTATGCAGTTCCTTTCAACTCCGGTGCTTGGCGTTTCCTTCCTCTCTTTGAACGGTTGCATTGTAGTAAGGAAATGGAGGCTAAACCCAAGTCGGAATTCAATCTATAGAACTAGTCAGTTTTTATAATAAAAACTTGATGTTCTATGTGAGAATATGTAAAGTCCCCCGACTGTGTCACTTTGAGCAGCTTTGTTGTGGTAAGGAAGACTGGATCTATGTCGCAACCTAATTTATAGAACTAGTCAGTATTTTTAATTAAAACTTGTTGTTCTACGAGAGAATATGTAGAGTCTTTCAGCTGTGCTCGCTTTGAACAGCAAGGAAGGCTGTATCTATGTCGTAACCTAATCTGTAGAACTAGTCAGTTTTCGTTATGAAAACTGGGTGTTTTATGGAAGGAGATTCTAAGTCCCACGACTAACGTAAGCCATCAATTTATTGAGAATAGAAAACGTTTTTGATTCCGTTGCAGATCATCTTTCGATTCACTGCTGTCATTATTTGTTTTTAATTAGCGATTGAACTATTCATAATTTTTCAACATGAAAATATTGTGGCGTAACTCGTGAGTGATATTGAATGCGGTAGCCCTTTAAGGGAAACACAGATTGGAATGAACAAAAGTAACGGATTTTTATTCACTCTTCCCCCTCAGAGGGACACAACTATATATTGCATCCATGGGAATTAGCATTCCCTCGGGGAAAATGTGAGGGCCCGAGCTGAGAGTTGGGTAGGCTTTCCTTTCGTTTAAATGAAATGTCTTTCTTGTGTTAAGGAACATTTTTTTTGGTTCACAGCTGTCCTGTTTTTCAGCATCTACTACATCTTCAAATTTGATCTTGTTTCATAATCTTCTTTCATAACTTACTGTTTCCATGCCCTTTCTGCATAGATTCCGCGTTCCCTTAACTCCATACTGAATGGTGCCTTCCTCCTTGCTCTTTTTGGATCGCATTTGTTGCTGCGAGTAGGAAGGCTAAAACTAACGACTAATCTAATCTATCCTTCTCTCTTTGGATCGCCTAGGTTGCGGATAGGGAGGTTTAAACTAACTAATAATCTCATTTAATTACGTGTGTGATGGAGTCTTGTGTAGGAACAAATCTTGTGCACACATTCCCCGTTGTGTCAAGTTCATATTGAATGATTTCTAATTTCCTTTGATTGGACGTTGTTGCGTTAAGGAGGCCTGTACTACCAATAATCTAACCTTGAAATATTTTGTTTAGTTTGTACCAACTTTTTTTCGGTCCATTGCCATCCTATTCTCTGCAACCTTACATATCCATGGTAGATTTTTCATTGTAAATTTCATTCCTTGATGCTTCCATCCAAACCATATTTGGGAACACACCTCGTGCATAGATTTCCTGATTTCTTATTTCCACACCGATTGGTGCCTTAGTCCTTCCTGTTTATGAAACACCATTTTTTGTGGGGAGAAGTTATGAAATGATGTCATATTCATCTAGATTTTCGGTATTTTATCATTTATTCATATCATCATCGCAACAATGTGAACGCGAGTAATTGTAACTTCCCCTCACAACGATAACAATAAGCAAAGCTCTCTGTTCTTAGCGCTTCCATGGGAAATGTACAAGTTCTTGAGCGAAAGGTTAGGTAAGCCTTTCGTTAAAATACAGTAGTCTTTAGGATTTTTTGACCATTTTTTCGGTTCACTGCTGTCCTATTTTTCAGCACCTATTACTTTCTTCGTCTACTTCTGTCTCTTTTCATAAACTTCTTTCTTAACTCACTGTTTCTATTTCCCTTAACTCCAAAACTAAATGGTGCCTTCTTATCGGAAGTCTTTTTTTAGCTTAGAAGTTTAGATGCTGAAAAAGGATATACAACTGTAAATCAATACTCCTGCTCATTCAGTTCGTGAACTTACATGCAGAATATATCGCAGGTTTTATTTCAAATAAATATCTGAAACTGAATCTTATGTTATCCTTTTTTACGATTAAACACAGCGCGCAATAGTCAGCTTCATCTGCATGGAAAAAGTATTAAAACGTTTTGTATGATTGAATAAAGTAAATTTTCCTACAGTTTGGATAGAGCTGTCTATTTATGAAGCTGCCGGAATGATAAAATTGAAGATCGATAACCTTTTAGTTCTGGTAGATTTGTAAGTATCAGGACGGAATTCATTTTTTTAAAAATTCAAATCCGTTATCTGCGGAGGCACGCCGGCGGTCGGCCATGTTGTTGATCGTACGTCTGGCAGGGCAGAGTACGCTACGTAGTAGTAGTACGTTGCCGCCGCCGCTGACGTCATGGTGTGTAGGTGACGTCATCTGGCTTGATTGAAATGAAGCCTCCTATTGGCTAATCGAATTAGCGAATGTGCGTGGCTGTCCCCGTAGAAGTGACGGTACCTCCTTTAGTCTACCATGGCAATGGTCGACATGGAGCTAGGATATATGGAGGGAGCATAGCCGATTCCAATCGGGTTCAAATTAGCTGCAAAAGTTGGGAGACTGGGACCTTGGCAAGGCCCCACACGTGAGCCAACCACAGACGCTTCGCTGAAGTTGGCTCCTCCTCGCCTCCTCACCTCCTCTACGATTCGCCCTCCCATTCTCCAAAGCAAGATTAGTACCGCTCCACAAATCGAAGGATGAGGTGCGCGTGCAAGTCGCTCTCTAATTTTTTATATTCAAGGGCCTGTAATATTTATAGTTTTCAACTCTAAATGTATCTTTGCTAGTAATTTTGATGTTATTAAGTGTCCTCAAGTGAGGAAAAACAATTTATTATCTTTCGGAGTCTTAGAATCCGAAATTAATGATTGACGTTTAACTCAACAGCTGGAAGAGCATTCAGCGAGCGTGTGCGCATCCCAGCGTAGTCAGGAGGTAACTGGCTTCCGTGCTGACGTCACACTTGCGAGACGGCTATTGGTTACCACAGACTTAGGAGAAATCTCAAAAACTGGTTCTCTTCACAGACGGCTATGCTCCCTCCATATATCCTAGCTCCATGGTGGTCGACTGTGCGTCGTAGTGTGAGGATGTCTGCGACACCATCTCCGACTGGTTCATCATGGTCTCGATCCGCTATACAATTGATGATAGAAGGCTTTCATCAATGTCCTATGCTATGGAATGTAAGTACATGTTACGTAAAGAATAATATATCATTTTAAAATTACATAGTTAGTCAATTCTGGTAATTGCTCTTCAAAAAAGGCGGGAAATTTCCATTTACCATAAACACGTAATACGTTTCACTTTTAAATGCTGTCACTTTTCAAATATAATTGGATGTTTGTCAGGTGTAATTTTATGATAAAATAAAGTGGATTAAAATTTCAGAAGTTGAAACCATTAGTAAATACTTTGTTTGCGTGTTGTGTATCGCGATGTTTTGTAGATTTTTTTCCAATACTTGAAAATCATTACGACGGGGTTTCAGAATGCTTTAGTAAGGCGTTCTTTGTCTTTTTTTCTTTCGTTTCAACTATTAATTAAGGAATTTTCTAGTAGGATTTAAATTATTTCTAAGTTGTTAGCCATCTTTTTGTGTAAATCAAATCCAAGAGATTATATTTTGACTGTCACTCTCAATGACACAATTAGCCCCCGACACGGCTATAGTTCGCCTCGTGTGGTTGTCTATTAATTAAACACTAAATTAAGAAATGTCTTAAAATCGAATGTGTTATGTATCTCATGAAATAACTTTATTGAAAAACGTTTTTTCTTTCTTTTTCAAATACCACAAGTTGTGTTAAGAAACATAAACGACATTATGTATACCTAGATGCGCAGTTATAGTGTTTCTTATTAACTGTTCCTGCAGAAAATTCGGAACCATGATAAGCTGTCAATGATATTTTCAATTTTATTTCCAGATTTCGAACCCTCAGTACAAAAATCGTACGGCCAGGTACGAAGCGCTACGAAAAATCAAAGACAGCCTTACTGAATTTGATGTGACCATAGAAGCCATCCAGACAAAATGGAGAAACATCACCACCTGCTACAAGCGAGACAGGAAAAAGACGATGGACTCTATGAAGTCAGGTAACTAAATGTGCATTCCCTATACTTTTCTATCATAAGTAGAGGGTATAAAAGAGGCAATACTAACTAGGATTTAATGATCAGACTATTTATTGTGTTCAAACTTGAACCTAACTATAACAGTACAGAAAATGAATGAACTTACTTAAATAAATAGCTGTTTCTTTTCTCAAGTTTTATGTGATATAAAAAACAACTAGTTATATTAATAAACGAATATAAGCTGTCAAAGAGGAGCAGAAAATTTGTCACAATATTATAATGTTCTTAATAATGCAGTCGAAATTGATTCTTATGCATTCAAAATTAATTTTACAGAAGTTAATTATGCTTTACAGTGATTAAATTTAATCAGTTAGTTTTATGACCCTTCAACGACATCCATTTCTTTTTGACAAGTAGTGAATAAAGACAATAAATGGTTCCGGTATGATATCCACAGTGTTTTAAAATCTACAAACCTTTGTATCCTATGTATTTCTTGTTTCGAATTTCTCTTATTCAATAATAATTGTAAAATATCTACGCTACGATGTTGTACATAGTGCATAAGATTGAAATTATATTTCCTAAAAACGTTTCAATAAGAAAATAACACCATGCTTGCAAGAGATTTTTACAAACTAATTTCTAATGAAAATTCAGTTGTCTCTTATTTAATGAAGAACAATCTTCTTCACAACGTTGGAAATGTGCCACCTTGCTATAAATGTTGATCTATAATGCAGGAAAAAAAGCAAGAGGATCCACAAAGGAGAAATTACGGACTGTCGGAAAAACCTATGATAAAACACGAGAATCAACTGACTGCTTTCTTAAACGATGTACGATTTGCTTACAAATAATAACAGAATAACCTTTTGTAATAAATGTTTTCCTTATCTTTAGACAAATAATCTCCATCTTTAATAATTGATTTCAATGTACGGGAGATTTCACAGTATACCAGAATATTCACGGCAGATATACCATAGCAGAAAACCGACGGTAGATGTACTATGCCGGCAAACAATAAATAATAATAGGACATTCGAAGGTGCAAAATAGGAACTGAGTTTTGCATACGCTCTTAATGTTTTTAATGTAATTCGAAAATAATTCTAATGCTTATTTCAGGTGCAGGAGCGACGGAAACATATAGGTCGAAGCTGTGGTATTATGACATGCTCCATTTTCTGGCGGGCGACATAAACCCAAGAGCTTCGATCTCAAACTTGGAGCATTTGGAGAAAGAGGTAAGCATAAAATTTAAAATAAGTGTAAGCTATAATTATATACGCAATCATTTGCAGCATCAAAACTATTAGTTATCGTTTTTTAATCTAAATAGCTATTGTTCGTTTAGATATATGGTTTATGTTAATATTTTCATTTTCATTATTCACTTTGGTTTCTAAAGAATACATTATGTAGCTCTGACTAAGATGCCAACAAAGCTTCAATGCCAAGGAACGCTGCCCGAGTTGTTGAAGTACCATGTCAGTGTCTGGCGAACTGTTTTAGCCGCATCGCAGGTTTTCCCTCCGGCTCTGGGTCCCAGAGGCATCAACTCGTGAGATTCGGTTCCTGATGTTGCCGATGAAAGGGAAACTGGCGCATCGCTGTACCCAGCCGAATTTTCTGTTAGAAGGAAATTATGTAGGGCGACAGAAGCCAACACAATTTTTTCAACTTTGTTTGGATGAAGGTTAATGGGGGCCAAAAATACTCTGAATCTATTCGCTAGGATACCGAAAGAGTTTTCCACAGTCCTTCTGGCTCGTGAAAGCCTGTAGGAAAATATCCGCTGTTCTTGCGTTTGGTTTCGGAAGGGGTATGGTTTCATTAAATACGGTTTCAGTGGAAATGCATCGTCTCCCAGAAACACGTACGGAACAGGAATGTCTGTGCCAGGTAAATTTTCTTCAGGAGGAATATCAAGAGTCGAGTTTTCGATGGCTGACTTCAAACTGCAAGCATCCCAAACTCCCCCATCAGAAATCCTTCCATTTCATTTGTCCCCACATCTACGTAAACGAATTTGTAGGAAGCATCAACGACAGCGAGAAGAACAATGCTGTGGGTTGATTTGCAGTTGTAATAGTAGGATCCACTACCTGCCGGAGGTCGGATTTGTATGTGCTTCCCATCTATTGCTCCCAACACATTTGGGAAATTCCATCTCCGATGGAAATCAGCTGCAATGTCCCTCCATTCATTAGCCGTTCAAGGAATCTGGAAAGAGATTTAAGAAATATTTTAAAAAGTAATTAAGATAAGTTTCCAACATGTAGGTAATGACGACGGTACAACATTTAGCATCGATGATTCCTAATCCCGCAGGAATGTAAAAAACAATTTAGGCACTAAATTTTATTTCTATTGTTGCAACATCATAGAAGTAATGTTTCGTTTCTAATTATGAATAATTTGCATTGACAGATTGATGATGATCTTCAGAACATCGTAACTGAGATGGGGATCCCTGTAGTCGATGAAGGGAGTGTTGAATGCATTCCCGACACCTGCTCGCTTGAGGGGACTGCGCCTTCAACTCAGCCCCTAGAACCAGCCTCTGCAGCTGAGTAGAAGTCACAGCCCTCGACTAGTACTCAGCAGGAGGAGCTGCCCTCAACATTTCCAGCACCGTCTGCAGCGGCAAAATCCCGAAAAAGAAGAAGGAGTTCTCCTTCTCCCGCCTCCAAATTATTAGAAAAAGCCGTTGACTCACTAGAGGCCTACCGAGCCTCGAAAGCTGTGGCAGTTCCGAAACCGGAACACACGGAATTTTCTGAAATGGTTAGGAAAGAGCTCGAAACGATGAGCAAGCCGAGTTGCATACTCGCAAAAAGACTGATTAGCGAGGTATTATTTTTGGGGAATTATGACTTGATAAATGTAAATACGTGTGTTCATAAAAATTCCCCATAAGAAGTATATTTCATTTGTATTTATCATGTGAACATCCTGGTTTTTTATAAGCTTCAAATTACGGACAACATATTGTATTTGAGAAAACCAATATGTTGTCAAATACAATATGTTGTAAGTAAAATAAAGCTTCTAAAAGACCAGGATGTTGTACTTCTTATGTATACTTTGGAAGGTTTTTGTTTCATAAAAAGGAATTTTTATTTTGAAAGGTTGACTTCTGTTTTCTTTGTTCATTAAACTGTTGTTTTATTATGGTGTCATTATTAAAACCTTATCACTTACTAGCACTTATAGCTGCCTTTGAATGAATATGTCTCAAGTATACGATCGAATCCCCTTTCTCCTAATTATGGAAGTTCGGATAGAAATAGGATTGAAGTTATTATGGCACAAATGTGAAGTATTTACGTTTTTAGCATCTGATTCATCCTTTTTAATTTTAATTAAATGATATGAAAAACTTAAATATTCCGTTAACGATCGAATTAATTCAACCAAATATTAGTTATAATACTCGTTTCAGGGAATAATACGTTAGTTCACATATCGACATGTTTTTCCTCAGATATCCATGAACTGTTCAAAAAGGGAATACATTTTAACACAAATTTGATAAAAAGCATTAATTTGATAAAAGCATTAATGCTCTGAACAGTGCAAGTACATAATATTTGGAAATCATAATATTATTTAAACAAAGGCGAATTGACAACACTGCAATAATACTTATTAACTTACCTTGACATATTCTGCCTTCAACGCTTCATAAATGGCTTCACAAGTTTCAGGAATTATCGATGACAGACTCGGCTGGGAAATTCTCGTTGCAAATTTCAATGATGAATAGCTGCTGCCGTTAGCAAGAAAGATAAGCGTTGCTTCTAGTCTTTCTCCAGGTGAGATACTGTCTCGCATCAAAGTTTTCTCCTTTTCTATGTATGGGGAAACCAATCGCAAAAGATGAGTAAATAACTCTGGGGTTAATCGTAGGTAATAACGGAAAAGATTTTCATCTTCACAACTCAATTCATTAAAAATAGTATTGTAACTGCTACGTTCTTTTCTCTGAAGCCACGGCTTGACCCACACTTCTCGTTCTTTCCTTTTTTCTCTTCTTCTACAACACCAGCTGCAGCAGCAGTCACAGCTTCGAGCAAACACTCCTCTTCACTGTCCAATGCCGCAGCCATTGCGAACTACAACCTTCCTCTGAAACTGGCAACGTCACACTGGTTCAGTGCTGCCAGCGACTACTTTTTGAAAAACCTTGATCACACTGCAGAAAAAACCTAGATTTGAACGAAAAAACCTAGCCTTCAAAAATATACTTTTTGACAATAGATTTTTACTGTTTACCCCAAAATAATGTAAAATAATGAATAAAATACAGTTCACGTAAGAAAATATGCATTATTCCTCTTCCTCTCCCATATAAATGAAGACTTAATCAGCATTCTTTACATCTTGCAAATGAGTCCCCTATCTTTAGGCTAGGTCTCGTAGCATTTCTCTGTCTGGTTCCCATGTGAGGGCATGATTGACCATGCTTCGTTATATGTTGTTTAGCCAGAATTTAGTCTCTGGTTGTACGGGCTTTCACTTAGTTCGTCCGAGATGTTTTTACACTATTAACTTAGAGAGAAAATTCTCTCAGCGCAAGCTGAGGAATGCGGCAGAAGTGTTAAACTAGTCATAAATTTTTATAATTCTTCATATTTAGATTGGTCAAGACGATATATCTTTTATGAATCAAATGTTATACCAAAATTCAGGAATACTGACGTTTTCGTTGTTCCTCGTGCAGGGAAAATCTTAAGTCATTCTGAAGCTTCAATACTCATCGTCAAGATCATCTAACTTGCTTTGAGGTACCAGATATTTGAACTGCGCCGCCAATGTTGCAATGGACATCGGGGCATTATTAGCTGATAAAGCTTTAGGGTTCAAGATTGTAACTTGTGTAATAATGCTTCTTTCATCAAATGAAAGTATTTATTAATTTGAACACCAAATGCTTGTGAATATGCAAACATTCCTTCTTAAATTTGCTGAAGATTTCTTGATTGGGAAGGTGTTCTTGCTCCAACAACGCCAGTGTTCGCCCACCTGGAAATATATCTTGTAGGAGTTCGAAAAATTTGTTGTTACTTGGATCTATATCACATAGTTTTGATAGGGTTAAGTACTCCTCTTTCACAAAAAAAAGCTCAATATATTCCTGTACTCAATAGATACCTTTAAGTGGAGAAGATGTAATCGAAAATGTTCTGATTTAAATTCCCAGTTAAGGACATTAACTTTTTTAGAACATATTGAAGGAAACAAAGCATATGTTTCGTGGAACTATTGATCAGTAACTCATATATTTGACGAGTGCCATCAAATTGATCAGTCTTTGCCTGTGCCTGGAAGTTGAGAATAAGAGCATCCCACTGTTCCAAGATCACTGAAATTACATGATCTCTTGAAATCCATCTTGTTTGAGCAAGTTTTGGAATGTGATGATGAGCAACGTTGACAACATCTTGTATCATGTATAGAAATCATTTTCAAGTTCGCTACTTCGAGAGAAACCTGAAGTGAGATTTTTTAGCAAAGTTTTCAAAAAGTGAGGCAAAACGAGCGCAGCATTGCTTGCGCATAATGCTAGTGAGTGACAGACGCAAGCCACCACAGAAACACTTGGAATTATATCTCTCAGTAGCTTTTGGAATCTGTTCTTTTTCCAAGCATGGTAGAGTAGTTGTCACATCCTAAACCGATTATGTTTTCAAACGGAATGTTTCTCTTTCTCAGGATCAATTGAAATGCACCAAAAAGCCCTGCTGCACTCCCATTTTCTGCAACAACAGTATCGAGGAGGGTATCTATGTCACGAAACTTTGCACAGTGTAGCGTACGTGGCGCTGATCAGGCGCCTACACTGTGTTAGTTCGAATGGAGGACTCGAAACCTCCTTAGTAAGAGGGGAAAAATGAAAATACCAGAGCGGAAAACACAGCAAGAGGAAATGGTAGAACAGTTGGAAAAATAGAGAAAGTAGCTACTGATCTGCTCACCCACACCAATACCTCAGTTCAACATGGGAAATGAAACACTCGGTTAATGGTACATTATTGATTACTTTATTTCGAGTTAGTTAATGAACACGTGATTGGCATGAGACACTCTCGGCAAGCAAAGAAATTTGCGACACACAATATTAGCGAAAGTTACTGGCGCGCGTACCTTGTAACGCCAACACAAAACACCAACCAGAGACATATCCTGCACAATCCTAGGCAATCGCAGCGCGCGCGGAAGGAAAAAAAACAGTCACCTATGGCCTATTATCCATGACCTCTCTTGATCGTTCCGAACGAAGCGTTTCCAAGGCATACCCCGAGCTCCTCTTGAATTTCAGAGAGCCTGAACATTTTCTAAGCTCTATTGCTTGCATAACTTCCCTCTCAGTGTGACTGGTAGGCAGTAGGCCCTGGCACTTCAGCTTGGTAAGCGCCATATGGTCAGGTTGCTCTGCAACCCGGAGTCGCCTAGTCCCACATCGTTGAAAACTCCAAGCCGCTCCACACTCAAACACCCGACCCCTCCTGGGAACAAGGATTATATTAAGTGACTACACTCCACTTGAATCTTTATTCCTTGCAATGCCCCTACTTCAAATCGAATTGATTGAATTTTACCCCCTTTAATCCCCAAATCAATCATAAAATTTATTTATTTTCCTCTGAGAATAATTGGATTATTTCACCCCGCTTTACAAAACAAATCACAAAGCACTCTGTTTCGAGATAAGTTACATGAAAACCATTTAGCCTACACTTCAATAGTTCAATAAGACACGAACATTCTGATTTCCCTCTAAAAATAATGCAATAATTCTTTCATTCCCGTCATTAAAGTGAACTCCAAACACGAGAACAATTCGAGGATGATTTAAAATGAAAACCCAAAGATCAAATTGCAATATTAACAATGAAAATTACTGCGCCCCACCTAGACAACAACTTCAATTGCAATAAAAAATTGTCAACCATTTCTACTTGAATCACTCCACTCTTTTTATGAACACAAATTTAATAAGCTGCATGAGGATCTTCAAAGAACAAAGAACAATATCTCACCTCCCCCTCGAAGAACTCGTATCCCTACATCCTGCACTGAGTCAGTAAATCGACGAAGTAGACCGGCTCGCCTTCTCTCTGCGTTATTTATACGCCCCTTCGAACAAAGAATGCGCTCCGTGGGCTTTGCTACACCCGCGAAAACTGAAAGTGACGTAGCGTATCGCGATTGGCTAACCCTCAAGCGTCACCTCACTATACTGACGTGTCCCTTACCTCACTATATTGCTACGCATATATCTCTAAAATAAACCCAGAAACCTTTGATTTCCTGACACGTAGGCACTTCAATTTTAAATCCACTATTTCCTGTGCTATGTTGTTTATTTACAACAACTCCCGTATATGTGATGTATTTTGGACTAGCTCTCGAAATAGCCTCTACCCCCCTTTACCTACTTCTCCCTGCTCCTGTACCCCCTATACCTCCCGGGCAGACTAGCGTCGACCTGCCGGTTGTCGCGCCTGTCCTCTCTACGTATATAGATAACTTTTGTTGAATATATCGTTACAGCCCCGCGCCCTTCACAAAATTTGAGCCATCGGTTCAAATTTTCCCTATGACAATATCAAAGTATTATAAGGTTCAGAATTTTCACCCGTTAATTTCAATTACGACCGTGACATACCTCTTACGTTAAAATTAGAAAATGTTCACCCCCCTTTTCCAATTCCTTCGCTTTTCCCGACATCAAAATATCCTTACATATCACCTCATGGTTTACCTTCTTGCAACACGGCGATGTTGACGCATTTATAAAAGGTTCATTAATGCCTGACACACACACTACATAATTGAAACACACATTTCTTATACACATTATTATAGAACGCAAGGAGAAAAGAACACATCAAAGATAACTCATAAATCGGACAACCTCAACGCACAAATAAAACGCACACGACATATTATTCTCGACTTGCTCTCGGCAAATTCATCGACATGGATAAACATATAAATTAGAGATCGAAAATCGGCGAATTTGTTACAAGCAGAGACATCCTTTCAGCTTTCTCGGTTGCAATCCACCCAAAACACAATCTCAATGGAGGCAATTTCCAACCTCAACTCTTTTCTTCATCATAATTATAAATTAATGTAAATCGTAATAACTCTTTTATTCTCCATGTCTGGTATGCAGGTGTGCGCGAGCATAAAGGATAATATTATAAAATGTTTGGGGGTTGAGACTCCCCCTGCGTGCGTGATTAGTAACCCTTTTCACGTATCGCGACATCTACAGCTTCCAAATTTTTAAAATCAAAATACCTCACCACAATAGCCTAACACTTGCGTAACAGAAACATTCGTGCTTTCAACAATTATCCCAGAAAACTTTTGTTTCCTACAAATGTCGTTTAGCCCATTTTTTCTTTGTTCGCTATTCCATCTTGAATGATATAAGAGAGCTTTGTTCTTTTAAAGTCAATTTTCTTAACAACAGTACTGTCACTGAAAGCTCGCTTGCACACTCCAAGAAAATGATCAATATGTGCAAAAGGGACCTGGTGCTCGGAAAAAACCTGCAATCCATGCTTCTGCAGTAGCAATTTGATCAGTTTCAGGTTTAGTACTGTCATAGAAAAATTGTCAATACGTACGTTAGATTTGGCACGTTCAAAGGATTTTTGGTGTTTTTCGGTATTTTTATGAGTTAGTAGCATAGACTTGATTGCGTTTTTCAGCGTAACTGAACAGCATTTACAATAGATCAGTTTTTTATCTTTGTCTCTTTGTAACTAGTAATTCGCATGCATTCTTCTCCGAAAGACTGTACGTACAATGTGTTTTCCTCATATTCTTTGAAGATTCTTCGCTCATGATTCCAGACTGCTCTGTTTTTCCCAACTAATTAGAAATAATAGGCAAAACAAGCTAACGCGAAATTAACTTTGCGAAAAGTTGCAAACAGCCTTCCACCTACAATAGAGTGACTATAATAGCAACTCAGGCCGTCCAGTACACGGTCGGTTTGAACGGTCATTCTGTTTAAAACTCGTTTGAAACGAGAAATATTTCCGTTTTCTCGACATGTACATCTTTTACGTAGGAATACTTAATTTTTACAAGCAAAATTGAGTTGTAAGCTTCATTTATTGTTTTGATTTTTTGCGTTCAGTGCATTCTTATTCTAAAAACCTAGATTCGGGTAACTTTTCGAAGAAAAAACCTAGAAACCTAGCCTGAAGCCAAAAAACCTAGATCTAGGTTTAAAAACCTAGCGCTGGCAGCACTGCACTGGTTGCATTGTCTGATAGCGCACCCACAAGTTGCGTCCTTTCAGTTGCCGTAGTCGAGGCAAAATGTTGCACCGTGTAATAGGGCCTTAACTGATATATGACAGTAGACTAATTGTTGCATTTGCCTATCTCACAATGTTGAGCTAGTGTAGGTTTACTTGCTTATGATAGTTTGTACTCAACTGAATATTTTAAACAAATTTGAACTTCCAATGCAATTCTGGCAGCAAGTAGCAAAGACTCAGAAGTGGCAGTTATTGACATTGATCCATGATACTTATTTATGTGAAAAATTATACATAATAGCTAAATGTAGAAGACTAGGAATTTAAAAACGAAGAATGCACTACATATTGAAATCATATTTATATTTAATTAAGATTCTACACTAACTAAGTCAATTCTATAAAACGTTTCGGAGACCAGCTCCATCTTCAGTTAACCGTCTGCAAATAAAAAGTAAAGAAAATCAGTCTTCTATACAAAACACAAGGGTACAATAAAATTTACAAGTGAATTTGTAACGGGTATGAACTATTGGCGCTATTAAGATCTGGTTTTTCTTTTGAAATAAAAAGAGATTCTAAAATACGTAGATCTAAGTCATTGGATGCTGTGCGTAAGATTGAAAGGTTTTCCTCTGCTATTCGGTCACAACACTGCTCGCTGTGAAGGCGGATAGATGAATGAGGCGGTTGGGTCAAAGGTCTTCCGCTACGGTAGCTGACTCCACGGTGTTGGGCAATCCTAATATAGAATGGCAAAGTCGTCATGCCGACATAGCCAGATGTACACTGTACACAACTAAACTTATACACAATGGATGCCCGCATCCGTTTAGTAATCACGTCCTTGTAGCGAAAGAACGACCCAACTTTAAGTGAATTAACCGACACAATACACAGTTTTACAGCAGGAAAATGACGTTTAAAAAGAATTTCCAAATCTCGCGACATTTTATCAGTATAGTCTCCAAAATACGGGAAAACGCAATAAAGACGTTGCAATGGTTCTATCACGACATTTGTGACGGAGTATTTTTTAGTCAAAAATTTTTTAATATGAACATTGACAATAGACGTAGGGTACCCATTTTTTTGTAAAAATTTTTGTAAAAAAGAAAACTCCATATGAAGATCAACGTAATTAGAACAAATATTGAAGACACGATTTAACAAGGTTTTTATAGTATTGATTTTAAATCTATAGTTACAGAAGCTAAAAAAGCTTAAGCCCTTATTCGCCTGAAGAAAAGCAACTTCTCTGAATGTAGAAGACTTACTTGAATGCGCCAGTAATTTAACTGAGACTGGTTCCCAGTCATCCGCAGCAGGCAGTCCTTTGGATGCCCGCTCTCGAACTTTATTGAAGTCATTATCAGCAGGCCACAAGCATTTTGTTTTGTTCTTGGTTACTTGGAGCCAAATCTTTGGCACAACTTCGTGAGTCTTATCACTACTCGTAAATTTTACTGCAATAAATTTTTTTGCATTTTCAAGTTCAATCATTGTAGCTACCTACCTATTTCAAGATGGAATAATGGCAATGACTAAATTTAGCTATCAGCTAATGATGAAGATAGCACCTGCACAACATATGACTTTTTATAAGGGAAAATTATCATTTTTGACACATCTTTGAAAGGCATCCAAGTTGTGAGATTTTTTAAATCAGATACTTTGTAAACCCCTACTTTTGATGATGGAAAAGGGTCCGTGAAGAAATCTAACTTTTGTAAGAAATGTGACACGAGAATTTCAATTTCACTGTCGCGCTTATGAATTTCAATAACCAATGCAATTTTTCCATCTGCAAGCTGAACACAACTGTTCATTTCAGAGTAAGACTTTATTTTCAGACAAGAATTATTTTTCATAAACAATTTTTTTGTAGCACCTTCCTTTTTTGTGTACTTTCACAGCACTCTCTGTTCACAAATTTTGCATCTGGTTACAAATTTTTGCTTTGTCTCACTTTTCCAGTGTGCAATAGTATAGACCACGTGTTTACAGATTTGAATCAGTGGTTTATATCCAGATCTCACTGCAGCTTTAACACGGGTCCCTAAAAATGTTTCAAAGGGAAAGCAAGAGATGTTATCAAGATTTTCATATTTAAGGTAATCTTGTGAAAGATGGGCCAAGGAGTGAACGTTGTAGGAGATGAAACCTTTCCCAAATAAGCCAGCTGATTTTTCAATATATATATGAAGAAGATTTTCAATTGTTTCAACATTCTTTTCTTGTTCTTTTGTTAGCAAAAGTTTCATTGCCAGTGAAAAATGCAAAAAGGTTATGTAGACATCCTTACTCACAACCTTAGAGCTGCACAAAACCACTATTCAACAGTATAATAGAAAAGTACGAAATTCTGTAGCCTTCCAATGCACCATTTTTTCAATGCCACCTTCTAATTTTCTGGAAAACTCATCTGGCAAATACATAGAACACTGATCCAACTTCTCATTGAATTTGATTTTTGCTGGTGTATCCATATGCATTTTGTTCTGATTGGCTCTACTGGTCTTAAGCCTGTTCAAAAATCTTTTCATTGTGCCCAAAAGGCAGCAGTGCATATAATCAATGATGAAGTCGCTAACCATGTTGTATCCAAATTCTTCTAATGGAGACTTTAGAGGCGACTTGTGGTGATTTTCATCTATGCGCTGTAAAAAACTGTCATCTGTTCTTTCAACACAGTTAATTTCAGGGAAGACAACTGTTCGATCACGGTACTGGCCACGTTGAATGCAGCGCTCACAGCTTGAATAACCGCTGTGGCTGACTACTCCTTTTAGTGTTGCTCTTATTGGGGCGTCACATACAAATGGCCCCAGCTTTACTGTGAAACCTTTAGCTCCAAGAGATTGTTGCAGAGTAACAAAATCAAGCAAAAACTGCTCTAGATATTCTTTAGTTGGAGGCATGTGACACAGAAATATTTTATTTGTACAAAATGTTGCTGCACAGAATATGTGGCTGGGAATTTCCAATACTTGCAGAAGGATAGGATAAGAATTATACCTGATGCAACCATTACATAACGGCAATCCATCAATATTTATTTTTATGTGAATAATTTGACATTGATTCACATCTGTGGGAGAGTTTAAGATATATTCTTCTAACTGTATCCGCCAGTTTAGAAAAAAGGCAAACTCACCATCTCCCATACCTTTTGTGTGAAACTAATTTTCTTTTTGAACTAACGATTTTACTGAAGTAGGCAAGCCTGGATATCTAGGAGCTAGCATAGTTAATAATCTATCAACCGCTAGCATAGTTGGGACTAAATATTTGGCTAATCGATAAGTTGCGCAATTGTAAGCTGCGAATATAGGCCGAAACGGGAAAGATACCGCAAAGTTAGGTTTCCCGTTTCGGCCTATATTCGCAGCTTACAATTGCGCAACTTATCGATTAGCCAAATATTTCGTCCCAATCCTTAATCCACTCCGTGTTTATGAATATACTGTACCCAACTCTCCTGAATTCGTTGAATGCATTACCGCTCATGATAATGCTAACTGTTGCTACATGGCATCTTTCGATATAGAAAATTTGTTCACCAATATCACCCTAGCTGAAACCATTGAAATTTGCCTTAATGCTTTATTCTCTAGTCAATCTTCATTAGTCAGCGGTATAAGTAGAAAATATTTTAAATCACTGCTGGAAATAACCTTGTACAACTCGTTTTTTGTTTTTAACGGATCTCTCTACGAACAAATAGAAGGTCTAGGAATGGGCTTACCCCTTGGTCCCACATTTGCTAATATGTTCATGTGTTTTTATGAAAATATTTGGCTAGAAAACTGTCCACCGAGTTTCCGTCCAATTTTTTACAAGCGTTATGTTGACGACACTGTTGTGCTTTTTAAACAAGCATCTGAACATGCAATTGTTCCTCCATTACCTAAATGCTCAACATCCTAATATTAAATTTACCTTTGAATCTGAACGCGAGAACCGTCTAAATTTCCTTGATGTCTGTGTATACCGCATCAATGACAAATTTTGTACTTCTGTGTATCGATAGCAAACTTTCACTGGTCTGGGCTCAAGTTTTTTTAGTTTCTGTTCAAAACGGTTTAAAATCAATAGCTTATCAACACTTGTGTCACGCGCTTATAAAGTATGTTCCAACTTTGACGATCTTCATCATGAATTTTTGTTTCTGAAATCCTATTTCATTTCAAATGGGTTTCCATCTAATCTAATCTCCCTGATCAATAGGTAAATTCCTATCGAATGTTTATGACCCTTCTCCGGCTTCTAATCAAACTGCTTCTCAAGTCCATTGTGTTTTTCCATACTTCGGTCATCAGTCAAAAAAATTAAAACTAGAACTCACTAATCTCATTTCTAAATATTTTCCTGAAGTTTCCTTACGCATTATATTGGTTAATAAACGTACAATTAGTTCATTTTTTTCGATTTAAAGATGTACTTCCTAAAAGCATGCGATCTTCCGTCGTCTATGATTTTCGTTGTGCGCATTGCGCATCTCAGTACGTTGGTTCAACCCAGCGAGCACTGTATATACGGATAGCTGAGCATGCTGGACGGAGTCATCGTACTGGTCGGATATTAGGTTCTCCGTCTCATTCTAGCATAAGGGAGCACTGCAATGCCTCATGTGATCAAGTCATTATTAGTGACCATTTTAAAGTATTGGATTCATGTTCAGCTAGTTTTGACCTCCGAATATTAGAGTCATTGTATATACATAAGTTAAAACCTCCGTTAAATGAAATGCAGAGCTCATATCAATTAAAAATTGTAAGCCGCTAACTTTTGTCCGTGTTTCTGAATAGCGTCAGCGTAGTAAGTGTTAGAAACCAAGTTCACCGCCTTCCTATTTCATTGCTGTCCATTTTGCTATTCTACTTTTGCCTGTCAATATATAATTTTATTTGTGAACTGTGATTAAGTTTTGTCTTTGTATTTGCAGATTTCGTTGAGAATGAGCCCAGTGCTCGAAACGTTCGAACTAAATGTTTTTAAAAAACTTCTTTGCTGTATCATTCCTTTCGAAGTTGCTACGCAAACGTGATGTACCTAATACATATATGCGTGCGCACACACACATACACGCACCCACTTACATATATATTTATTCATATGTAAACGGATTGTAAATGAAAATGAATATAAGAAAAAAAAATGACAGTAGTAGTACGCAAACTGCCAGTTTAGGCACAGCTCCCACAATCACCTTATAAAGATAATAAATTACCAAAACCTTATAAAATAGTTTTCCATTGACGAATTTTTTTACTTTTTATAACAAGAAATGACTTACACAAATAATCAACTCACTTATAGATATAAATTTCAATTTTTTAATCTACCCTATTATGTATTGTTAGTATTTAATAATATATGCCATTAATTTTGCCCTGTTCAGGTGCATTTTTGAAAACCATGTTTTTTAGTTCCAGCTATTCTTAATATTCGGGGTCACTCGAAATGCAGTCTATAGGCGCTGTCTGCTATTTGTAGATGCCGTGCTTTTTATCATCTGACGCACAATACAAAGCTACAGCAACGAAAACGAGGGACATGCTGAGCAAAATATATTAAAATGATCGTACGCTTATACCGACCGATGGAACCATATTTTCATACGTTAGAGAAATTTTCGCTCTAACATTACTGTTGGCAGCAAGATAGTTAAAGTAGCACACAAGCAAAACGAATGACTTTCTTTAATGATCTTCGATAAAGTATGTTGTGAAAAATGTACTTCTTGCGAGAAAAACGATCTGCAGTAGAAAACCGATTGGGACCGTATTTAGTATTTAAAATAGGTATCCTAGACTTTTGATATGATCACTACTTGAATGATTTGTCACCAGTGCTGGAATACCTTCTACTCTTGTATCTGCAAGATTATTTATGATGTTATTTTGCTACACTTTATGATGAGTTTGATGATCACCTAAATGGGTAATAGATATGCTTCGTTGATCGTATTTAGATTAATTTGAACAGAGAGCACCTTATTTTCTCCCAGATGAAAGCCATATTTTATATGAATTTTATTTAATTGCATAATTCTAATAAGTGTCCGGCAATTTTTACCTTTCAGTCGAAGTATTTTGATAAATTACGGTTTCTGTTAAATTACTCTTTGTGAGGCCATATTGAAAAAAATGACACTGTAAACCAGAAATTGTACGAATAAAGGGTGAAGCTTTTTTCTTCTTTTTCATTTTTGAGTTTATTTTTAGTAAGATATGTGAATATTTAGGGAAATATGAAGTTGCTTTAATGATTCTTATACCAACACTCATTATCGCCGTAAAAAAACATAGATATGATAGGACAAAATTAGCAACGTCAACTGATGTCTCGAGAGATGCAGCGTTACATTCTCGTCCGACCTTTAAGTGGGTCATCGTGTGACTAACACGTGTTAACAACTGTGGCTGGAGGGCTCTTTGTAAGGCCGCGGCCAGACAAACAGCAGTGAAGCAGGGCTGCGCAGAGCAGTTTCGGCTCGCTCGTGGCTGCTAGCTTATGCTCGTAAGTTAGGTGGCCAAACAAACAGCAGTGGCAGTCCTGAGTCCGCAGCAGTTGCAATCTTGGCGCTACAATATGCGGTGTTTTGTGACAGGCAACCTCAAATTTTGCTTAATAAACAGATGTAGAACAGGCAATATTTCATCGAAATAAGTTTATTTGTATCATACATATTACTATGCTATGCATTATCTTCTTAGCATTACAAGTACATCCGTACACTGTCGTATAGTACTTTTCATTACGCTAAATTATTTCTACCCACAACGTTTGAATTGGCTTTGATACTGTTTTACAATTGTTTTAGGAAATTTCACAAAAAATTAATTGCATGATAATATGCTAATTATGGATGCTGATGGAATAATCATGCAAATGATTCACTGACGCATGACTTGAAACCTTATAAATACTTGAATGTGGATTATTTTGCAGTACTGGACGTGTAGAAACATTACAGAACAAGGAACAGATTCGTTCAGGCGTATGAATATAAACATCTATGGATATAACAACCCGAATTTGGAACTGTTAAACTAATAAACAATATCTAAGTATAAAAGGATCTTTTGTATTCGACGTGGGGCACTAAGTTTCAGTTTAATGGCAATTTTCACGTAAAATTCGAACATCACTATTGTTTTTAGGAGAAACTAACAGTTTTTTAGTTGCGTGCTTTCAAGGTTTTTTTTACCGATGTAATACTGATAAAACGCAAACTTAAAAAATTCTGCATCGGCTTTGCCCAGCACTTTGCGCTGGTACAGAAAAAGTAAAAGATCCATCCTCTCCACATTTGACTCACTTTTAACAATTCTATTTGTGTGCGCACATATACGTGTTTATATGTATATATATATATATATATGAATATATATATATATATATACATGCAGCACCTATGCATATATATGTTTCTATTCCTATTTTTTGAGTAAAAACAAAACCTCGAAACATATTACATTTTACCTAATGCTCTGCGACCAGTTAACACTGAATCATATTTCAGAAATAAATATATTTATTGCAATTGCTTAATGATTCAAAAATAGATCTATCACTGCCCCAGAGGGCGTATCAGTGAATAAAAACAATGAAAAATATAAAAAAGACAAATGAAAAAAGTGCTCATGAAAAATTATCATCTCTGTGCGTATGCTTATATCTATACAACAAATCATCATACAACAAATAATTGAGGAATTCCGGAGAATTCTCTACAAGTATTTTGAATTATATATAAGTTGTCAGCCATCTCTTGGGATATAAAATCTCCAAAAAGTATTTTTGATTTAACTAGCCATTGACAGGGTTAATCTATTTGCACGCCAAGTTTGGTTTGTCTATAAGTACGCGTCGTTTGGTTTATGTACAAACGATGTACACCTCGGATAGTTTGTCTATTAGTACGCCTCGTATAATTTGTTTATTAGTAAACCTCGAATGGTTTGTCTATTAGTAGACCACGTATAGTTTGTCTATTAATACTCCTCATACGGTACGTTTGTCAAAGGACGTCTTATATTGAGAAATTTTTTATAAGCCAAGATGTTGTCATGTATCTCATATGCCAACCTATTTTGAAATAAACATTTTTCTTTTCTTTCTTTCTCACAGATGACCTAACCTGTGTTTCCTCAGTATTACTTAGGAGAAAAAAGGTTAATGTTTATAACTAAAAAACGTATAGTTCATACGTAAAAGATATATATATGTTTCAAGTCAAGTTTAGTGCCATGTGCCAAAAATAGACCTGATATGAAATATTCGGCATTGGTACGCTCTAAAGTTTAGGTATTGACAAAGAAAATGCTTGATATAGTATAGTTTTTCGATTTATGAGGTAGAAAATACCTATATACGTATAAATAACTGTAAAATCCCACCTACCACTAACTTCCATAGCGTCTGCTATAAATGACCATTGTTCATTAACATAGATTAACATTAATTTATGGATCATATTCGAGAACCCAACTCCTTTTTCTTTACGCCTACAAACTCCTCCGATGTAATTACGTGCATAAACAACATGAAAAATAAATCGAGTGGGTTACAAACGTTTCCGACTAAAGTACTTAAAGTTATTGCTGACATTGTAGCCCCACTGATATCAAATATTATTAACCAGTCTCTCTTACTAGGCACTTTCCCGAACTCCCTCAAAGTTGCTAGAGTAACCCCTATCTTTAAAAGTGGTGAAAAAACCTGTGTAAACAATTATCGACCTATCTCCATTCTACCAATTATTAGCAAAGTATTCGAAAAGATTGTGTATAAAAAGTGTACTCTTATTTTGAACAAAAATCATTTCTTTACGATAAACAATACGGTTTTCGCTCTAAAAAATCAACAACACAGGCTATATTAAATCATTTACAATTCCTCTATTCTAATATAGATGAAGGAAAGCCTGTCTTCTCTGTATTTCTTGACTTCCGAAAAGCATTTGATTGTGTGGACCATAAAATACTATTATCGAAACTACACTGTTATGGCATTCGAGGGATTGCCCATGATTGGTTCAGATCATACCTAACAAATCGGAAGCAATACGTTGTCATTGACGACGCAAAATCAGACCCACAGACAATTAGCCATGGAGTTCCACAAGGATCTGTTCTCGGGCCTCTCTTGTTTCTGATTTTTATCAATGATATTGTAAAATCTACATCATTCTTCAAATTCATACTTTTTGCCGATGACAGTACGCTTTCTGCGGTCCTTCCGAACCAAAATCCTGCTATGATTGTGGAGAGTATAAATACTGAACTTCACAAGGTTTCATCGTGGCTCAAAGCTAATAAAATAAGCCTAAATATCGATAAAACAAATTATATTACTTTCTCATACAAGAAAGATGTATCTCTCCCATGCATTAAAATTGGCGAAGGTGAAATCGAAGAAACCAACTCATGTAAGTTTCTGGGCATCATAATAGATAAACATCTGACCTTCAAAGAGCACATCACTCATTTTAGTTCTAAATTATCAAAATCCATCGGAATCCTAAATAAAGTTAAAAATTTTCTGCCTGAAACAGCTTTACAAATGCTCTACCGAACGCTCATTTCTCCATACTTGCAATACGGAATAGAAGCATGGCACGGAACTGATAAAAATAAAACCAACAAAATTTTTACTCTGCAGAAAAGGGCTGTCAGAGCGGTAAAGAACCTAGAATATAATGCTCACACAAATGATTCTTTCAAAAATTTACAAATACTTAAACTTTCGGATCTATACAAAATCTCCATCTGTAATTTCATTTACAAAACATTAAGAAATGATGGCGACAATAGCCTAAGACAATTATTGACTGCGCAAACTGGTCATCACGACCATTTAACCCGAAATAGAAGTAAATTCATGCTTCCTTATTATTCAAAGGCCAGGTCGCAACACAGTATTCTCTTCGTTGGAACCAAAACTTGGAACTCTATACCTGCAGAGATCCGTGAATGTAATTCGTACAAAGTATTCAAAAGACATCTTGAGTCTCACTTCCTATCAGAATACTAGTAGTGTAAGATCACCGTGTCGAAATCTTGCCTCCTACATGTAACTAATGATAATGTCATAATGTAACTTGCCTTGTGTACCATAACCAATTTTCTCTCTGCTCTTGAATCGTTTTATCGAACATACTGTTAAATATAGCCGACTTGTAAAATATCGAGTTAATCATCTCAATGATCAGTCTAATGCGAAACTAGGTTAAGTGAACTAGGTTAAACTTTTGTACACCCTAGAATAGCGTGATGGTAGGATGCCCTAGAAGTCGCTGAACTTATTCGGGCCCACAGGTAGCTATACTCAAATTTGACCATTGTACTAGACTTAAGTAAAACTCTACCTCTGTATCACCTACCTCTGTATCTCCTGTGGTAAATAAATTGTTTAAAATTGTTTAGTTATGATCGAAATATTAAGAGATGCACCCCCGATCGCAGGAATAGCGTGTACCGAGGAGATCAGAAGTCGACATCCTCCCCGTACGAACTCTAGAGTGCAACTGACTGCTAGCTCCCGAGCAGTGTTTTATCACCCGAGATAAAACGCCGCTACTGCTTGCTTCAGACAGCGCTGCCCTGCTCTGCTCTGTGCTACTTGTCTGGCCACCCTAATAGGAATACCACTAACATAAAACTCCGCGCGGTGTCTGCTCTGCTCTGCCCTGCTCCACTGCTGTTTGTCTGGCCGCGGCCTAACGATCAAGCTTGGCACTGTTAGGGTAGCTGCACACCAAAAGACGGCAAGAGACAAAGCAAGCGAGAGAGAAAGATGTTTGGCAAGATCTATCACACACCAAAAGATAGCCAGTTTGCTCCTAAATGTCATGGAGAGAGGTTTATAACAAAAATAAGTGGAACTAGCATGTGTTTGTAACGTTGAGTATCATTCATACTTTGTCCCATTGCTTTGAAACATGTTATCTGTCATTGTGCTTTGGATTTTTTGACTTCCAAAGGCACAGTACAGCATAAACTTTGGATATAAGGAGTTCAGTCTTTGCTGGAGAAATTGTGTAGCACACCTCTCCCTTCGACTTCTCGCTGCGCACTGCCAGACGCAGCGCTGCCACTGCCAGAGGCTTCTCACTGGAGCTTTCAAGCGTGAAACCATCTTCAAGTCGCTTTCTCGCTGCAGCCAATCTTCAATCTTTCTCACTCGCTCGCTAGCTTGCTTGTGGTGTGCGCACTCCCATAGGAATACATGTATATCGATTCAAGCTTGCTCGCTTTCTCGCCTCAAATCTTTTGGTGTGCAGCTACCCTTACCAAGGTTCAGCGTTGGTGGCATGGGGAGTACATTTTTATTCGCGAAGGAGAGTATTGTGTCTTCGGATACATCAGCAGGAGTGAAATGTGGAATATTTTGTAGCTCTTCAGTTTACATCTTCGTAGATAAATCACAAGCGTGAATTGTCACTGTTGGAAACAGAAAAATAGAGGATCATTGAAATTCATAACTCCGATGATAGTAACTTCAACAATGTGATGCTAAATTTCAAGTGGAGAAAAGCACATCTACAGAAGTATGGAAGCATGATCGAAAATATTCTGTTACATTTGGGAATGTTCAGATGTTCGAACACGAAAGGTACTGAATTCCTCATATTTTTATTTCTAATGGGGAACTGCTATTTTAAATAAGAAGTAGGCCGAACATTGCGATATTTTAAAAATTTTACGATACTGAAATGCTTCTAAGGTAATGTCAGAACTGGCGCTCATGAACAGATGGTGATGACGAGAGTTCCCGAAGTTGACTCATTTATTATTGTTGCTCTAGTCCTAAATGGCGGAAGCAGTGATGAATCTAAAAGGATGCTCGTTTTATTTTGATCTATTGAATAAATCAATTCTTGTTGAACCAAAAACGCTACACTAAATCATATAGTGGTACACATCGGTTTTTGTGAAACAAAATATTAATCGACAAGTCCGTAGACTTGTAAATTTTGGCACTTTTTTTGCCGAAGCCCTGTTAATGAAATGGTGTCATATTTGGATTGCTTTTTGCGTAAAAATATATAATACCTAACTACAGTACCACAATACTCCATTCTCTAATGATTTGTTTGTGCATGTAACACTACAAACAAATCAGTGAATAAAAAGACATACGCTTTCTCTCATAAAACTATATCTAAATTATTTCAGTTCATTTTGTCTAGTAAATCTACGATTTAAATTACGTGATAAATATGATTTGTAACTTCAATGAACCTTATTTTTGTATCACTAGAACTAACACCATGATAAGATGACCATATCCGGTGTGAAACTGAACTGACAGGACCGCTTTTCTGCTTCCAGGCGATACGAGGCTCATTTTCCCAATCTGAGTTTCTCTAAAATATTCTCCTGTTCCGTGAGTTCTTTTAAAAATTACAGTCTTCGAGCTCTGGTTGAGACAAGAAGCAACTGTTGCAAATGGGTGACCTCAGAAAAACTCTCGGTCGTCGTTGTCATTGTAGAGTTTGACAATTAATTGAGTGAAGTGCTTAATCTTGAGTTAAATCCATTTAAAAGATTGATTAAAGAAATTTTTCCATCAAATGTAGAGGTGATATGTATAAGGAAATACAGGGTGATTGTTAGGCCCCGCGCTAGTATGGCCAGAAGGATATTATTGTATTAGGCTCCCGGCCTTGTAAATAATGTTCGCCGAAATTTAATCCGAGTATCCTAGATACTCGCCAAACCCCCTTGAATCCGGCTGATCCGAAATTCGACAGAGCGACGAAAAGAACTTCGGTCAGCTCCCTGGAAATTCCGGAACCGTCTTACCCAATGTTGAATGACTCTGCGATTAACCTTGTTTACCGTTCAAATAAAAATAGAAACAAAAAAAAACAATCTTCTCTTCCCCGAAGAAAGCATAACAGCCCTCAGAAAAACCCTAAGACAGGGACTTTAATAAAACGCCATACAAATAAGGACTCGGCTAATGAAAATATCTAACAATTTGGCGCCCGAACCAGGGACTGCCCAACCAAATATCTAACAATTGGCGCCCGAACAGGGACTGTCCAACCAAATATCTAACAATTGGCGCCCGAACAGGGACTGCCCAACCAAATATATATCTAACAAATTGGCGCCCGAGCTCAGCGACCTGAACTCTGGAAAGCTGCATCTATTATTAAGCTCAGCTCAAAGCTGCGGCAAAGGAAGTACGCCTCGAATCAACCATTCTGCAAAATCGATAAAATAAAACTCGCATCTCTTGCCTCCACAGAAATTCGCTGTTGGAGCAGTGCTAAAGGAACTACGCCTAATACTCAAACATCGGACAACTCGGTTAAGATGGATTGCGTTCAAAAAGCGCAACGATATGCAGAAGCTCTGGGAATAACCCCGGAACAGCCGGAATACCGAGAGATTTTCCTCGGGCGATTGCAAAGGCTGGAGCAAGAAGAACGAGATCGAGTACGAGATGAACGAGAACGAGAGGAACGAGAACGAGAGGAACGAGAACGAGAGGAACGAGAACGAGAGGAACGAGAACGAGAGGAACGAGAACGAGAGGAACGAGAACGAGAGGAACGAGAACGAGAGGAACGAGAACGAGAGGAACGAGAACGAGAGGAACGAGAACGAGAGGAACGAGAACGAGAGGAACGAGAACGAGAGGAACGAGAACGAGAGGAACGAGAACGAGAGGAACGAGAACGAGAGGAACGAGAACGAGAGGAACGAGAACGAGAGGAACGAGAACGAGAGGAACGAGAACGAGAGGAACGAGAACGAGAACGAGATCGAGAACGAGAGGAACGAGAACGAAAACGAGAACGAGAGCGAGAACGCGAGCAAGAGTATGAGATTCGCGTGCAACAGCTCCACCAGCCCAGAGCCCCAGAGGCGAGACGAATCAAGATTCCTGAAATAACGCCATTCGAGCCAGAAGAGGAAGGTATGCAGGAATTTCTACAATGGCTTGAGAACCACAGTACAGCCCAAGAGCTCACCGAATACGAGGCCGTCATTGCCCTCGAAACCTTAATAACGGCCAAAGAACGAAGGCTCATCCAAACGATACCCGCCGTCGATCGATACCGCTTTAATGAAATCAGGACCCTACTATTGGAATCCCATAAGGTCACTACGGCTACACTACGCGATAATTACTTGAAAGTAAAACCAGAAGAGGGCGATAATATGAGTCGTTATGTCCGCAGGATCGAGCAAGCTTTTGATGCCTGGATTACGAGAAGCCAAGTCGAGCCAGGTTCCGAACAACTAAGGGATTTTGTCCTGGTAGACCGAATATTTTCCGACCACCGCCGTTCGTGGTCACCCAGCTTAAAAACCGCGGCAGTAGTACTCTGGCGACACTGTTGAAAATTATTCCTTCATACTCGCCGTAGGTGTCCGCACTTCTTGGTAATGACATCTCATCAGAAGTACAAGAGGAAGCAGCTGGGGTCTTGCTTCGGGGGTGCAGGGACAAAATAAAGGAGAGATATTTTATAGTGCCAACCTGCAGGTTCTTCTCAGTTTCTCTTGTTTCTACTTAAGTTTTGTTTGTGTGATTGAGTTTCCTTGTGTCTAGTTTTCTTATTTGCATGTTCGCGCTTCTTGTGTTCCACTTGGTTAAATTTGTTAAGTTGGCTGTAAGCCACAAATTGGGTCCTGTTGGACATTTAATAAACTTAAAAGTTGAGGCTGCGGCTTCGTAGGCTCTGATGAGTTTTACAAACCGTTAAATTTGTGATTTCAAACCTTCGAAATTAAATTAATCTTTTAACTAGAGCGGTTGCTCAGGACATTGTCCTAATTAATCTAAATTTAAAATGTGCCTAATAACCTCTAAAAATTTGCGGCTTTAAGCTATACTTGAGTGTAGCTTGTGAAGTGTAACTTATACTAACCTTTAAATTGCAAGTGGAACACTGCCTCAATCTATTTTCCACTATCTATTAGCTGCATAAAGGTGGCTCTTACTATAGTCTTTGTACTATCGGGACAAATAGGTATGTGCTTTGCCAGTAAGTAATTGCTATAGGTGCAATGATAATTTGGATTAATGAAATAATTTAATTATTGTATATACAAAAATAGGGATCGTGTGAACTTATGGTCAACATAGATCTTCCTTTACCAGATAAGAATCTGTCCAGTTGAGGGAATTCATCTTCTGCGATCGAGCCGGGCAATTGTTGAAGGTTCTGCCTGCGTGCTTCACGTTAGATCTAAGAAACTATCGATTATCTATGGTGAGAGAGGAACGTGTACTCGGTACAAGCAACTGTGATATAAAGTGACCGATTGGCATTTGTTCCAATTTGAAACACTAAAATATTTAAATTATTGGTATCTGTTAGTAATGTATTGTTCGTAAATTACAGTTCGTTCAAAAATTGTACGCCACCCGGACTTCTTGTTGAAATTCGCTAATAGTTCTTTTTAAAAGAAGCTACAAACTACGGTTCTGTTACGTTAGCGTTGAAGCGACTTGTTCCTGCAAGAACTGCTACAATAAAAGTATTGAAATTCATCTGGGTTTACTTGATCTTTTGCTAATTTTCCCCGGAGCAAACAGGGGGATAGCTTCTTAAAGGCTCGACCACACACCTCCCTGCAACAGCTATGCGGCAACCGTAGCAGCAATGACTGGACAAGAAACAACGAGCTACCTACGAACAAATCTACCGCAACAATCCGAACCACGCGAACTTTTGGTCCCCCACCGTGCGCAAAACAACGCAGTGTCGGCAACCGCGCGTAACGAACCAGCACGCGTCGCGGCAACTTCCCAACGAACCAACTATGACCGCACAAATTCAACTGGCCCGCGAGAGGCACGACGAACTTTCTATTGTTCACACCATGGGGAAAACGCCACTCATTCCAGCGCTATTGGTGTCGTGCTTAATCCTCGATACCAAAGGTATCCTCCAAACTGGCGTCATCCAGGAAAAAACGGCCGGAGAGAGGGCGAAGCCTCCAATGCAAGAGTACACGCGAATACTGCCAGCTTCGACGAGGAACCAGAAGAATCCTCTAGCGTGCCGCCAATCAACTGCAATCATGTAGGTTTGGAAAAAGAGCTCGCACTAGGAGAGTTAAAAAACGGTAAAGGCCGAATCAACGAACAACCCGTCACAGTGTTATTAGACGTAGGGGCTAATGCAGTGTTTATAAGGAAGACCCTCGTGCCACGAGACGAGCTGACCTAAACAAAAATCACCGTGAAACTGGCCAATAGCCAAACATTTCAAGCCCCGTTGACCAAAGTACGGCTCGAATGTCCCTACTACCGAGGCGACGTCACCGTCGTCGTCATGGAAAATCCTTCGCACGACGTTATTTTAGGACGCATACCAGACACCCTTTCTTTTGAGGAACCGAACCTTGATCCGACTCTACCTCCTCCGGACGCAGCCACCTACCACGTGACAACTCGAGCGACCACCAGAAAGGAAGCCGAAGCTGAACGCGCAGTCCAACAACGACTCAAAC
Organism: Morinoia aosen; assembly: GCA_030386875.1. Lineage (NCBI taxonomy): Eukaryota > Metazoa > Arthropoda > Malacostraca > Amphipoda > Talitridae > Morinoia > Morinoia aosen. The sequence continues at coordinate 8,529,689 of CM059575.1, read as the reverse complement.
CAGATAAAAAAGAACTGGAAACGTTACAGCGTAATTGTGACACCTTACAAAGATTGTTCAAAAAGGCGAGAAACAAAACAGAGGAGATTATGAAAGACGGCCGAGTCATCACATACGAACTAAGGGATGAGATTCTGTTTTGGAAAACATTACAGAACGGTCAAACCACTTTTCAGATAGTGGCGCCAGCGAGTCTACGCAAACAAGTACTCGAGATGAGTCACGATAACCCCCTGGCAGGTCACTATTCCCAAAAGAAAACCCAGGCACGAATCGAACGAGATTTCTTATGGCCCCAGCTAAATCAAGAGGTAAATCGGTACTGCCATTCTTGCCACAAACGCCAAAAACATGCGCTAGCCCGGCCGCCCAAAGCACCTATTGCTACTCCATCTCTAACCAGAACTCCATTTGCCGCGCTAAGCGTGGACATCGTAGGCCCGATTCAACCATCCTCTGCTAGAGGAAATCGATACATTCTAACTGTGGTCGGCCAAGCCCCCCGCTATGCGGATGCAAAAGCCCTACGGCATATAGACGGAGTAACAGTCGCGTAAGCATTAAACGAGATCTGCACCCGCACCGGTTACCGGTTAATACATCTCACCTATCCAATTGAGGGAAAAAGGTTCTTTAATCAATCTTTTGAGTGAATATTACTGTGCTTTGAGTTTGTTAAAATTAAGTACTTCGCTCATTTAATTGTCAATCTCGACAATGATAGCGGCGGTCGAACGTTATTCTGAGTGCACCCATTTGCAACAGTTGTTATTGCCTCAACCAGAGCTCGAAATTGCATTTTTATATACAGCTTGGATCTGCTTCACAGGACAGGAGGATATTTTAAAGAAACCCAGGTTGAGAAAATGAATCCCGTATTGCCAAGAAGCAGAAAAACTTATTCGTCAGTTGAGTTTGAAACCGAAATTATTCATATTGTTAGATTTCCAGTTCTAGTTCCACAAATAAAACTTTCCTTCAAGTTACGCATCAATTTCATCTCGTTATTTCTTATCGCAGAATTTGTTCGTAAAACGAACTGAAATATTTCAAAACAGTTTTTTTGAGAGAAAAAGATGTTTTGTTTTTAATTCACTGATTTGTTTGTGATGATACATCCACAAACATATCATATGAGAGTGTAGTATGGTTATACGGTAGTCAGATTTCAACAGGATGCTTGTCAGGTTTTTTGTACTTGACTTCATTCCTAATTTCTCCCAACTATTAGAACGAGTTTATTAGGTGCTTCCATTAGCTTACTTTTCAAATGGAAACAAATGCGATTTTTAACTCGAAAACGTGTTAGTAACTAGGATAAAATTTTTAGGAGAAAGTGGGTGCGTCATTGTTTTTTTTTTGCAAAGCCTGAACTAGATCGTTCTCCAATGCCTAGGACAGATCGTAATGTACACTTCTATAGAGAAAATTGGCAAGCTTTCCACGTTCAATTTTGTGCTTGATAAATAGAATTTGAATTCAGTTGATGCAATCGTAATTTCTTTCAGGGATTGATAGACTGAAAAAATAATTCACAAGCCAATATTTTCTTTGGTGAGTAAATAAAATTTATTTTCGAAACTGTTAAAGAATTCAACCAAGAATTACGTCATCATCTTGAGGTTTCTTCCTTTCAAGTGACACACTCTGCTAGATTCAGTAGTTTAGGCGGGCTCGTCTTACCCGCTTTGATGATATTTACTGATACATTGAGTTCTTTTTCTTCCAAAGTTTACTCAGGATTAAATTTCGGTAAAATACTGAAAAGTTTTGGAAACTACGCTCAATTTTCTCGATACCTTATTTCCACAAAAAAATTATTGATACGCGTGTTAAGCAAGATAGTATTTTTCTCTCTTTTAATCATATGTTTTTATCTTTTGGCTGAATGAAAAGAACAGAATGATTATATTTTTCTCTGAAGCATAATATTCCCCAATCAATGGAGACATCTTTCTAAGAATAGCCTGAGCGTAGGGGGAAAAGTTAATATGAGATTATCCCTCTCTTCCTGAGATTATCTATTCATTTTTTCCAAGTGGTATACCTTGAAAGTTATGAAAAATATTTTACTAGAATTCCAATATTACGCGTAGATCTTCATAAGCAAAAAACACCAGCTGGCCATTTTTGAGAACCCATCTAAGATCCTTCCCGAGTTACCTTGCTCTCTGTCATCCCCCAGGGAGCGTTTGAGAGTTTTATTACACACTCAGAGTTGGAGAATAAATCGATCTTTATAATGAGACTAATTTCAAGTTTTTAGGTGCAATACTTTAGAAATTATGACTCGTACAAAATGACCAGCTAGCCATTTTTGAGAATTCATCTAAGACCCTTCCCGAGTTACCTTGATCTCTGTCATCCCCCAGGGAGCGTATGAGAGTTTTATTACACACTCAGAGTTGGAGAATAAATCGATCTTTATAATGAGACTAATTTTAAATTTTTAGGTGCAATACTTTAGGAATTATGACTCGTACAAAATGACCAGCTAGCCATTTTTGAGAATTCATCTAAGATCCTTCTCGAGTTACCTTGCTCTCTGTCATCCCCCAGGGAGCGTATGAGAGTTTTATTATACACTCAGAGTTGGAGAATAAATCGATCTTTATAATGAAACTAATTTCAAATTTTTAGGTGCAATACTTTAGAAATTATGACTCGTACAAAATGAGCCGTTTGAAAAATCGGTCGACCATTCAGAGGCTAGAAGAAACTTGCTCTTCATTTTCCTCCAGGGAGCGTATGACAGTTTTATTATACACTCAGAGTTGGAGAATAAATCGATCTTTATAATGAGACTAATTTCAAGTTTTTAGGTGCAATACTTTAGAAATTATGACTCGTACAAAATGAAGGATCTCGGAGGGATCTTAGATGGGTTCTCAAAAATGGCTAGCTGGTCAAAAAACTTTGATAAGACATCGCGTCTTATTTTCAGCTGTGGCACTGATATTTTTCCAGTGGTCCAACCATAGAGAATTTTCAGATGCTGAAAAATCTTTACTGAGGAACATACCATAACCTGGAAATGGATGCTGATGTCTCCCGGCATCAGCATGTAGCAAGCTGAGATTTAAAAAAACACAATATCATCTAAATGTTGATTAATCTCTTTTCGAGAGCCTCTATGATCAGTGGTCTTTGCTCAAACCAGTTCTTGAATACGATAATTTTTTTGAGTGTTCAAATTGTGCGATGTTGATGGAAGGATTTGCGAATTTAAAACTCTAAAACCTGGAGGAGAAACAAATCATAAATATCGTATATTACGTTAGCCACGGTGCGACTGCAACGCGTACCGTATAACCAGATACATTCCTGTGAGCAGAGAAGGTAAAATGCCACCAAGTACGCAATTGTCAGCCGAGTCCCCCAACATCCAGTAGCAATATTGTCATCAGAGCATGGGTATCGCGACGACAAACGTACGCGACTCACAAGCACCCAGTTGTCTTTATGAAACATAGAAGCTTGCGCAACCATCGCTAAGGCGGCATCTGGATTAATAATCTTGACTTTCCTGCGGGTGCCGGGGTTCGCGTAGCTATCAAACGACGCGAGACGTAAGTTTGTGTTTAGCTGCTGTGCAGGGAGTAAAGATATCTGTGGCTTGTCGATTTATATTTTAATAAAATAAGCCTGGAATTTGCGCATGGATACAAGAAGAACGAGATGATTGTCATATCGAAGCATAAATGATGGTTAAAAATAGTAAAGGCAGTCCATCAAAATGAAAAAAACTGTAAACTTCCATATTCTAATACAGAGGTTCCCAAACTTTCCGATGCAAAAGACCCCCCAGATATTCAAGTCCCATCCTAGGACTCCCAGCTAATCAATAGTTTAATTACCATACCAAGATAGGTGAAGATACCCATTACATGATTCTAATGAGATAAATTTACTTAATGCATATTCCTACGCAAAGAAAGTAAAAAAATATGCATTTAAAATGTTTTCAAAATTGTTCATTGTTTTAAATTCAATTCAAAGTAAAATTACTAGAAACAGCCACAATAGGTAGATGGTTACACTCATTACAGTATGAACTGTCACCATAGATAACCAAAAAAACCGAATACCTTCATAAAAATGAAAGAATTAAATTAAGAGCTATCAAACATTTCTCGTTTAGTGGGATGGATGGGCTTGATGATTCCTACACAGTGGGTCAATATGCGGGGCTTGATGTTAGTGAGTGCTAACGCATGTCGTTGTCCACTTGTAGGCGTGCTCTGGGCTTGGTTTTCAGTTTTGTCAATGTAGAAAATCTTTTTTCGCACAATTAGGTTGTGGCAAGGCAAAATGTATTTTAGTCTTCTCAGCCAGAGCATGATATTCAGTTCTTGAGGAGATCCAGAACTCTGTCAATGGAAGGGCAGAGGCTTAACTTTATTTTCATACCCCACCATTTCATAGTTCAATGAGTTCTTCTTGCGACTTCTTATTAAGATGTACACCTACCACGGCTGTGAAAGGGTTTCTAATCCAGTTCAAGTGGAAATTTTCCGGTTCAGGGTTATACTCCCTGAAGTAGTCTTGCAGATGAGATAGATGGGACACAATGATGGCCGTGATATCTTTTCTTGATGTCATACATTCATGGTGGTAAAATGGGAACATTTCAGAGACTCCTTCCTGGCATTTACTTTTCCACAATGCAAGATATGCGTGAATGCACGCACTTTGTCCTGTACATTTAAAATACATAATTCAAATCCTTGCATGCTCGCGTTTAGTACACTTAGATGTTGGAATATGTTTGATAGATGTACTAGCTTTAGCATCCATGACTTATCCTCGAAATAGATGCAAAGATCTGATTTATGTGATGAGAGAAAAACTGTTAACTCTCTCCGCAGTGCAAATACACGTTTCAAAACTACCTCACGCGATAACCATTGCATTTCAGAGTGGAACAGCAAGCCTTGAAACTCGGCATCCATTTTGTGACAAAGGGCTTCAAAAAGTCTTTCATAGGATGTTCTTTTACATAATTACCTGTTTTTACGTCAACCTGCAGAACCTGATACAGTTCATCATCGATGCGTTTTGCAACAAGTGCCTCGCGGTGAAGCATGCAGTGTGTGCTGACGACATTTGGGGCCTTTTCTTTTATGAAAGTAATGACTCCAATACGTTTACCTGTCATAGCAGCGGCTCCGTCAGTACACACACCAACACAGCGTAACCAGTCAATGGAATTCTGTTCCATGTATTCATCCAAACTCCGAAAAATATCCTTCCCAGTATTTCTACCCGTCATGGCTTTGCCGAACAGTATCTTGTACAATAAATTTACAGGATATCCTAAATTCGTTTAACGTTTATTAACTTTGAGTTTTTTTCTTGTTCTTGAATTTAATTTTAAGATTGAATTTAATTAACACTAAACTTATAAGACTTTAGAACTTGATATTAAATTTAGGTAGATAATCTAGCAAATTCATTACCTTATCATGTAGCATTTTCTAATAACCCAGCTTTAGCATTAAACCGTAGTTTACTTATTCTCTGACTGTAACTTGATGATTACATCATTTGTGCCAAGCAGCACTTACGTCGCTAATTTTCGGCATAGCAGATCAGATCGCCAGCAGACAACTAGATCCGTCAACGTCATTACTTGTACAACTTGAGCCAACTCAGCCTTCGTCTCCGACACCGTGCGGAACCCCCCTGCAACCAACCCAGGGGCGCCGGGGGTTTTTCGTCCGCTTCGCTGCGCTTTCCTTCCCTTTCATCGAGGACCGAGCGGACGGAAGATGAGAGGCTGAGGCGCCTTCCTTGCTGCTGACCTGCACCACTCACCGTCCGCTCGCCTGACTGCGCTTCCCGGCATGTCCTGACGCTCACGAGTACTTGTGGAGGTTTGTTGACCATTAGTTCAAACTTCAATGACCACTTACTTGCCATGCCATGAGCTGGGTACTTAGGACAACGTTTCCCCATGCATTCTTAAAAACTATAACTTACCTTATAACTTAAAAACTATAACTTACCTTATAACTTAAAAACTATAACTTATCTAATAACTTAAAAACTATAACTTATCTTATAACTTAAAAACTATAACCTACCTTATAACCTAAAAACTATAAATTGCCTTAAAACTTAAAAGCTATAACTTACCTTATAACCTAAAAACTATAACTTACCTTATAGCCTAAAAACTATAACTTACCTTAAAACTTAAAAACAATAACTTACCTTAAAACTTAAAACACATAACTTACCTTAAAATTTAAAAACTATAACTTACCTTAAAACTTAAAAACTATAACTTACCTTAAAACTTAAAAACCATAACTTACCTTAAAAGTTAAACTATAACCTACCTTATAACTGTATCAAACCTAAGATATAATGTATATCTCAACTAACCGCAACCAACTCCACAGAGGACGGCATGCTTCCTAGGACGGCACAGTCGCAGACCCCAAGTCCAACGCCCGCCTGTCTACCTGAAGTCCGGCTCTGACGAGTGCATAGTTTCGTTGCCCTTAATTTTAGCGGTTTAATCTTCTCGTTCAAATGTCATTCCGACCTTTCTCGTAATAAATGAAACCACTTTTCCTATAATTGGATACCCTTGCATTTACTCTTCTAAATCACGATTCATTTTTCCTTTATCAGATCCCGCTGAGAAACCATCTTATCTGCCTTTCCCGGAGTCGACACTATTCCGGCTAAATGGTCAGCACTTAGCTAGGCCGCAGGATCTCAGTTGTAGCCGAATGTGCCGGGCATATTTTGATCGGCAAGATTACTCCTTCATCTGGAAGTTCAGCTGGACCTCAATTGTGTCTACGCGTGCCTGGTGGAGTCCACTCGACCAAGAGGTTAATTCCGCTACCAACTTCAACACCGTAATTTCATACTTTATGAAAATGTACGAGTAAAACCGTACGCTAGAATGACGGACGGACCGGCAGCCGGCATCACGGAGCGGACGGCAACACCAGGATGTCGCTCGGAGGTTGGTCTAGCGCATCGTTGCAAATTGGCTGTTCGGGGACGGTGTGAACTTTTGGTGACTGCTTCCCATGTTTAATTATACATCGGCTTTATAAACTATAAACTTTGTCGTTCGACATTAAAACTATAAACTTTGTCGTTCGACTTTAAAATTATAAACTTTGTCGTTCGATTTTAAAACTATAAACTTTGTCGTTCGACTTTAAAACTATAAACTTTGTCGTTCGACTTTAAAATTATAAACTTTGTCGTTCGACTTTAAAATTATAAACTTGGTCGTTCGACTTTAAAACTATAAACTTAGTCGTTCGACTTTAAAATTATAAACTTTGTCGTTCGACTTCAAAACTATAAACTTTGTCGTTCGACTTTAAAATTATAAACTTTGTCGTTCGACTTCAAAACTCTAAACTTTGTCGTTCGACTTTAAAATTATAAACTTTGTCGTTCGACTTTAAAACCATAAACTTTGTCGTTCGACTTTAAAACTATAAACTTTGTTGGTAAACGTTTAAAGCCAATAAATTTTGCCTCACTGATAAATCTGATATACACAAGCAGCAGTGTTTGGTTTTAATGGTAGGTGGTACGTTTTGTATTAATTTCACGCTTTCGCTCAAGGCCATTTAAACTGTTAAGCGTTGCTGCTCAGACTCGAAACATTGCACAAGTGCATGATAAACGAGCTGATACATATCATTAAGTATAGTTCACTCTCTTCCAACACCTCACATTTGCGTCCAATTTCGATACAACTAGTCGTCTCCACAAGAATTTATGTGCAATAATCATTACTGTGACGATATTTATGGCCTGGAAACGACCGCATGCGTCATGATAAACTTTATCTTAGCTGCGCTCTGAGGTCCCGAAGAAAACACTTGTGAAGAGCGATCGTGTAAATAATGAGTTTGAATATGAAAACGTAAAAAAAGTCCCATGTTGCGAAGTTACAGAATTCTGATGCAAACAAAGTAAATATTTTTACACAGGTTTCTTGTTGTGTAATATTGGGCTTGCGATGACTACAGTATGTACAATAAGTTCTTACGACCTAATCTAACGAACCAAATAACTTTTACTCGAATAAGGAAGTCTAGCTATGTTTTGCGCAGCGATGCGATCGTGTTCATCTCACCGGAGAGCAACTATTCCGGTGTTATGTTCCATGACTAGAGCTACTTGAGGAATATTTTGCTTCAGTTATGAATGTGCTCACATAAAAGAGCTGCGTTGTGCAACATCATACTAGTTTGGCATCTATTCTTCTGTCACGCAATCTTCTACCAGAATTTTTCGGGATAGATCGATATTCTCATTGAGACCCAAAAATTGCGCAGCATTATTTATGACGTACTCTGTCCGCCAAATATTTGGATTCATTTCAAACACGCGCAAGTGGTCAGTATAGCTCTGAATTAACTGCAACCCTGTGGGATTATTGCACGAGTACTGTCATCTCTCATAAGTATTTGACTCTTGCAGCGAGGATTGCATTTCAGTACCCGGAAATTTTGCTGCTGTTTTGATCACATATCAAGTGATGAAGTACATTTCACAGCTGACGTGGTTCAAAGTCATCAAATGAAAAGGCTTTTCATTATTTGGCTTCCAAAATGAATTCGACTTGATATTTTCCGGTTGAATCTTCCCTAAAAACTCAACTGAAAATATTCTGGATTTGAAACGTTTTGGTTGCACATATAGGTGTTGTCGTCATAATCACAAAACAGACCACGAAACCTTCACATTTTTATTTGCTGCAATTAAATGCTATTTACTTTTTGAACTCGATTATTGGGCTTGCAGAATCAAAAGATTAAACTGCTATCTGACATGTCATTGAGATTGCGCCGAGATCAAGAAGTTCTCTCCTTTTACGACTGTTCATCAGTTGTAAGTTGGGTCTATCTGTGGAATATACAATTATTTTCATTACACTTGCTCCTTACGTGCATTAGCAGCCGAGGTACACTAGCAGCCGAAGCACACTAGCAGCCGAGGTACACTAGCCGCCGAGGTACACTAGCAGCCGAGGTACACTAGCAGCCGAAGTACACTAGCAGCAGAGGTACACTAGCAGCCGAGGTACACTAGCAGCCGAGGTACACTAGCAGCCGAGTTACACTAGCCGCCGAGGTACACTAGCAGCCGAGGTACACTAGCAACCGAGGTACACTAGCAGCCGAGGTACACTAGCAGCTTAGGTACACTAGCAGCCGAGGTACACTAGCAGCCGAGGTACACTAGCAGCAGAGGTACACTAGCAGCCGAGGTGCACTAGCAGCTGAGGTACACTAGCAGCCGAGGTACACTAGCAGCCGAGGTACACTACCCTATTGAAAATCGAGGACGGTGCACCGGTGGAATATGGTTGACAGGGCTTATTATCCGCGATTTATTGGTCATTCGGCCATTCGACCGATAAAACAACGGTACACCGCCCAATTTACGAGCATGTTATGATTGGCACTGCCATCCGTGGCCTCCCGTCCATACACCGTCTTTAATTCGCGGCATCTAGTAGCGATTCGAGGTTGACTTGGCCAAGGACGGCCATCTGGCTCAGAATCGCTGATACCGTGTTTTTCTGACACTTGTTTCTCATGCCCTCTCCCATTCAATAATTACTGCTCTGCATTTGTGGTTAATTCTCAATTGCATAAATTAATCCTTATCGCAGATCGTCAGTAGCTGCAGCAACTGGTTCTAAATGTGCACCCAAACCAAATACGGTAAATATGACTCATGCCAATAGTTTACTTCCCGTTTTAAAATATGATCAACTCTATGGTCGAGTGAAAGTGCATCAAATTGCCGAGGTGTATTGTGGAACGTTTCAATTATATTTAACTTGTTGGGATATAAATGCACAGGCGTAGCAAAATACATTTCAACAATATCATAAAATTATTATTTATGTAACGGAGGTGAATACTGTATTTCATGCTGTGATTATACATGATGGGGTTCAACAATACATGGAAAAATATTAATTCTAAACACTTCAACTGTTTGTCGTTTCATTTAAAATGATAAACATACCCAGGTAGCAAGAAATTATTAGGTCAATATTGGGTTGATAATTATTTATTGGCCTGATATTGGAATCTTGGATTACAATAATAGGCTAATAGTAAGACAATATCAAAAAAAGATATATTTATTTATTATATCAACTTGTAATTGGGACAATGTAGTAAATAGTTTTATTTCTAATAATGAACTAACAGTGTATGTATCTATGTACGATATTCACATAAGTGGAAACTATCTCCTATGAATTAAAATATCGTAATTTAATAAAATTTGTAAAAATACATATTATCATTGCCCAAACATTGGGTTGATATCGTACGCCAAGAAAACGGAGTAATTTGCATAAAATGTACCAATTAAGGTAATGGATAGTTATTTCAGTCATTAATGAGTGCAGATATATATGACAGATATCAAGAAATATGAATACGTTACAATAATATGTATATTCAGAATTACTGTATTCGCAGGTTCACAGTTCTAGTTTTTTCAGTCGTTCAATGAGTTTCGAAGGGCTAGTTTTTACAAAAAAAATGCTAACATCGTTTGTCATATGTTACTATAGCAATAAATGTCTATATGTACATTGAATTAAGAGGATATAAAGATATAAAGTTATTTATAAAGTTATTTATATAAATGATAGAAATGACTTAATTTCGTAATGATGGTATTGAGTAGGCCTATTCCTACCATATAACCCATTTGGCATGCATCATTCTTTGAGCAATTTTTCAAGCACGCATATACAGTATCTGCTGCTCAGATGAACGTAGCGTATGTGGTTGTTTAGTCTGATTTCACAATCCGGTATTGACATCAATCAACTGAAAGAAATCACAAATTATAGTTTTATTCAGCAAAAATAATTCAGTTGTGTGAAAAACCTATTTAATTTGTCAAAAACACATATAAAACTATTTTTGAGGGGTAATTTTAACGACAAACGATCTATTGCTGATGCAGGATGCAGCCCTTGAGTCGGACGTCTTGTGTGCGATACGTTAAGCTCGGCCGCAGCCACGGTGCAGCATGAGTCAGGCGTTCATCGCGGTAGTTTGAATTTTGTGACTGTCTGAAGTGAATTAGTTGCTGTGCTCTTCATGTTTAGGACATTCATTGCTTAGCTATCAACAGCAAGAGGGCAGTTAATGTGAATTTGAATACATTTAAGTAACTGAAGCAAACGTGTTACCATTTTTTTGTTTCATTAGGTTTTGAACAACTATATTTTTGAAACGAAAACGTTCCCTGCGTTTCAAATTTAACCGAAATACGCGTAGATAAACAGCCTCCATACTCCTAACACACAGAGTAGTCATAATTTGTGGTACAACTCATTGTAATTCAGTTGTTCGTGAATTAATGTTCCATAGAAATCTATATTAAGCATTCGTCATATTCGAGTTACTTAGCAGTGAAGGGCATGAATAATAGACGTGACAAACCTTGTTCTAAACGTTTTGATGACAATGGTGACCTGACACGATTGGTACAATTGCAAGTGTGGGAAGCATTGAAGAATTTATTTTTTCCAATTATTGATGTAAATGAAGTAATAAATATCGTTTATCCAGCAAGACATGGAAAATATTTGTGAAACGATTTTTTTTCAACATGAAAAAAGTTTTACGAGGGTGACAAAAAAAGTAGTATTTGCTTGGAAGGCTTCTCATTTAAAGTGTATTTTATTGAAAGTTTTCAATTTTGCAATGTGTGTAAATAACTGAAATAGTGATAGCTTTTTGAGTGATGCAGTGTGATCTCAGCGCACATATGTGAGTTCTGACTATTACATTATTTTGAGAAAACATCAATATTATTTCTTTTATTTTCTTATTTCATTAGCTAATTGATACAAGTTTTTTCAATTCTTACAAATTTTTTGATATAATAGCTTTATGTATTATACATATGTATTCTTAATTGTTGATGATAAGTGATGTTAATGTTTTTTCAACTATTATTCTCTATATTTTTAACAGTACTTCTATTTTCATTTTTATTGTCCAGAACAGCTGAAAAACGGTTTATTCATTAAAATACTGCGCAAATACTACAAAAATGAAAAATAATTAATATGTCTTTCACAGAATTGTGAAGGAAAGATATACATCCAAGCTAGCAGTGCCTGTTAGTGAATGGCATGTATGGTACCATATTAAATTTGGAACCATAAGTTATTCATTAAGGAAGTCAGCCACAATGAGTGGGCCATGGCACCCATGATACCCTTCCGTAATACTCATTTGCAAGTGACAAAACTTTATTTGCTTACGTTCAATAAATTATATTTGCATGAACATATTGCTCTTTACAGCACTTTTCAATGTAAAAATTAAATTCTTGCAAATGGGGGGGACTGACATTCAGAAATCTACCCATTGGATAAGGTTGCGCAATTGATTCATATATCCAAAATAAGGGTATATGATATTTAATATTGGTGTGCGGTTAGCATGGTATGTTAATATTGTTGCTTCTTCACCCTAGCAAAATCAGAATCACAGGTGATCTCTGTACGATGGATAAGAAACGCTCCCAGCTGCCAGTGTATGACGTCACAACCATATGTATATATGCTCGTGACGTCATACACTGGCAGCTGGGAGCGTTTTTTAAGCGATTGCGTAGAGGTGGCCACCCGTGATTTGGAGTTGATTAAGGTTGCGAAGCGAGCGATTCATTGGATGTAGAGTTGGGTTGAGGTTGATTTGAAGCTGTTCACCGACCAAAGTTGGTCGCAGTATGGGCGTATTGAGGGCGCGGTATGGTCGCGGAGACTGGACATTTGACCCTCAAATAGACGGTAAACCAACCTCAAATCGTCCATGTTTCCACTCATATTCCACCGGTGCACCGCCCTCGATTTTCAATAGGGTAGCAGCTGAGGTACACTAGCAGCCGAGGTGCACTTGCAGCCGAGGTACACTAGCAGCCGAGGTACACTAGCAGCCGAGGTACACTAGCAGCCAAGGTACACTAGCAGCCGAGGTCTTGAAGGGAAGTCGTTTGAACATTAAAGAGTTGTTATTCATAAAATTTGGGTCGATTTTATTGGAACTTGCTATTGATTTATTCGATCCTGTGTTTGGAGACACAGGTACCGGCGATGGCGGATAACCTGATAGTACATTTATGAAGCTCAACTCCTACGGTAAAATCTGAACAGAGATGAAACAAATTTTGGAACCAAAAATGAACATTTCGAGACATACAGTGCGGGCACATAACTACGAGAACTACACACAGCATGCCATTATCACTAACTAACATACATGAGAAACAAAGAAATGAAATATTTGTCGCTTATATAGAATTTACGCTTAATTTTAGCAAATTTTACTGCGGAAAGTCATTGAACTAATGAATAGAGACCATTTAATACTAAATTGCAATAAAATTTATTCGCAATAACCTTAAGTTGGCTTCAATAAGGTTCTATCAAAGTCTGACATTATTCAAGAAAAATCTTTTCCGACACTGATTGAACAAACTTGTTCAGTTTAATTAACGACGGTTGGTAGGTCAACTCACGTGTCTATATAATTGTAGTTTTCTCCATGACATCATTCCTCCGTTGCTGCGTGTAGAAGCAAGCCTGGAGTATGGATTGCAAGAACATAAGTCACGCTTTTCGTGCAAGAACCCATTACTAAAGAAATACTAGTCAAAATCAAAACAGAGCTATGATGTCGAAATCAAGCCAGGTGACTGACTGGGCATCAGGCAATTTTAGTACCTTGATAGAGTTGCTTCAAAATTATTCGCAAATTTCGCAGACAGAACGCATTGAGCCATAGTCGTGTTAAACAGCCGTTCACATTAGATCACAGTTTAAGTTTTTAGACAAATTGTTGCAATTTTCTTCGAAAATCGTGATATTTTGCTTCTATAATTTTTACAACTGTTTCCAAATCCGTATCATGATGATTCTATCATACAAACAAATGCCGTTGGGATGGTTGTGTTCTGAGCGTAGTGAGCTTAATCTTTTCTCCAAGTATGAGTAATATTGTGACAATAAAACCTTATTTAGCTGACAACAGACTAGGAAATTATTTATTTCAAATCAACGTTGTGCTCCAAAATAAAATTACTCAAATTTCAGTCTTCAATAATTTATTCTTGCGTGTAGAGTGTGATATAAGTTCTTGCAATGCATACTACAGGCATTCTTCTCAACTCAGCAACAGAGTTGGCCAAAAATAGCCAACATGAGATAGATTGTATGCTTTTTGATTCATTTACGATGCAGTGAGCAAATTATAGCACTCATTTGTATCTATACAGGATTTGAGCGAACGAAATCAGAGCCATTGCGGTTATCAAAGGCTTGAAATGAAAATTTTGTTTATTTTTCCGTTTGTTTATTGAACTGTTCCAGCCTTTTTTGGAACGTTTTGATAATCTAGTCAAATGTTTATCTTCAGTATCACCAATAGTGTATGAAATTTGAAAATTCATACTTTCTGTCAACACACGCATTTTTCTTTTGGAATTTCATGATTAGCTCTGTGAGTCGCAATAAATCAAAGCATAACCCGACAAAACTATAGGCGTACAATGTGCAAAGGAAGTGGTCCAGGTTACTGACGAAGATAATAAAAAGTTGTCACGGATGTCATTAGCTGCATCAGTGCACAAAGCCCATGGAACTGCTGCCGTTAGTCTCTGATGCTGCAGGAACATAATTTTTTTCAATAACTTCTCAAAGGAGATGACTGGTGCTTTGTAATGGAGAACTAATAAGTAATTATTGAGGAACTTGGTGGAGAGGGGGTGGGGAATCAGCCGTTTAGACGATCATGAAGGGCTTAAACGTATATAACAATTTGGCCGCTCTCACTACACTTCATGCCATCTATTTATATGAAGAGTACTTTTAGTTTTACTGACTTGGAGGCAAGCATTGATCGTGCGCTGGTATTCCATTACAAAGTCAGAGTTGCGCTAAACTATGTTACGGAAAAACGAATCAGATATTACAGTATTTAAGCTCTTCATTTGTCGCCGACCGTTCGAAAATGATGACTTAAATTCAACGTAAAAGACTTCACAAATATCCAGCCTGATAGTCGCATCTATACCTAAACGAAAAATTACAGCACGTAAATCCTCGGTTCATGCCGATAAATAGTTCTCATGCCATGGAGACAATAGTCGTGTGCTGTTTAAGCAAAATTAATTCACTGTGCGATTTGACGCCGTGATTGGTAAAGGTAGAAGGTTTACGTCGCACTTTGTCTTGTGTCTTGTTCTATGTCTTATGTCATTGTCTTATCTTGCAATCGTTAAATGTTTGATGGGATGAATCTTTGAAATTTTAGGACTAAAGACGCTAAATTGGCGATAGTCGTACAAGGCTTTTATCTTTGCAAATGCGGAGCACTGCTATGGATTAACTTCGAAAGCTGGAGTCAGTAGAGTGTCATCTATCGCACGAAAAATTTGAATTTCAGAAGTCGGTGTTTTCTTCAGAGTTATGGAGAGTGATGTTTATTTTTCCATCCTAAAAAACATGAATGATTTCATATCAACTATTGACAATAGGAAGATGTGGTTGAGCACTAAGCGAAATATCCAACAGGGAAAATTATACATAATACGGCCCTTCAGCAATAAAGCCCTGATAAACATTTGGTCAATGCACGAAGTTTCCTTCAGAGAGCAGCCTCTTGCATTCCAGATTGAGCTGAGGGTTATAGGAAAGAATCCTAGATCCTTCATTTTAAATTTAGACAAGTTCCTGGACACTTGGAGGAAATGAATCAAACCCAAATGATTCCCCTGAAGTGCCGCCAGTACTTCACTTTCCTCACCCTGCCACAAGAAATGACATCTTCCATCAGTTGGCCATTATGAGGGCCCTATAACCATGCAAACTTCGCAGCATGAGGGCTCAAATTTCTTCTGGGCCACGCCTCCCAAAATTAGGAGGCTTGGACCAATAATGACATTTACCTAGGACCTAAAGCTATCGATGAGGTTTCGATAACCAGCTGTAAAAAAGTTTGTTCTCCGGTTCTGAATGCGAATGCCTTCGAATTTTCGAGCAAGAAAGATTCGTAGTCACATCAGAGTGCATCCAGGTGATTTGTGTGTAACAACGATCCACATTATAGTTAATTTGTGTCAAGGTGTCGTCTGTGCTTGTGTAGTTTTAGGTGAATGATACAAAAGTTTTTGCTAGTAAATAGGAGTACAAAAGTTTTTTGTGGCTGGGAATTTTATACTTCAAAAAGTCGTTGAATTACTAACTGAAGAGTGTTGGAGAGAAGGTATCGTGTCATCTGATTAGTGAGCTTATTACAAAACTGCTGCGTATATCCGTCCATGATGAGGGAAGTTGAATTATCTGAGATCAAAATTTCAGCCTGTTCTTTTTCGCTCAAATAATATTGTTATTAACTGTTGTTTATATATTCGCGTGAATACATTATCATTATTGTTGAAAAATTGAATATTTTAAGAAATATTACAGATACTAAAATGAGAAAATTATCATAAAAATAGAAAACAAATATTGCCACCAAAATAATGTACATGCGTCATCCCATCATCATTTGCATGGAAGGTTGGTGGAGGCTACAAAAGACCACGCATCTGCCCTGCACTCGCGTCTGTGACCAATACTAACACTTGCGTTGGTCGCTGGAGCAGGAGGGTTCTGTGATGTTGCCAACGGGCTTGGCAGTGTTCAGTTGTTGACGCCCAGTGTTGCCGGCGGAGGGCGAACTTTCCCTGCGGGTCCAAAATAAGCGAGGCGAGAAAATAATCGTTAAGTTAACAATGATCTTTAGTGTTTAGTTATATTTTATTTACCAATTTCATCAAAATTTCGAAACTGTGCTCTAACCAATTTTGTTTTTTGAGGAGCATTACAAAAATAAATGAAAACAAGTAAACCTTATTTCGCTGGGCTTATAAATATTCAAATTTTTAGAATAACATTTGAAGGGTTTCTCGATTTGCGTTTCTAATGCTGGTCAACTGGACGCTTAAGGAAGTAACATCCGAAAGCATGGATATTTTCAATTTTTGTCGGCGAAAAACTTCTACAGTCATTTCATCACAGACTCACGCGCAGCTACTGATGAAGAGCATCTCCAATGTTGACTTATTTTTTCTGGCGTTGCCCTAGTCCAAAGAAACAAGGCCAGTGCTAAGTAAAAACTTCCAATTTAAAAATATAGAATTTTCAGATTGACTTTCGTTGGAGTCAAGACCTCATAAGTAAATCTCTCCTTGGGGCGTGGATGTTGTTTGCCAATAAATAAATGTTACAGGATGAATATGCAGGTTAGGTTAGGTTAGGTTAGATAGGTTAGGGTAGCATAGGTTAGCATAGGTTACGTAATGTTGACATTTTTTCATGGGTCAACGGTTTTTATGTTTGATATATCAGGAAAGCTTCGGTTAACATATGATAGGTTAGTATATACTATTTTAGGATTGGTTAGATTAGAATATGTTGTGTTAGAATTTGTAGGGTAATGTTGACCGAATTTTCTCACGGGTCCACCTAGCCTAACGATGACATTGGTTAAGTTAGGCTAGGTTAGGATAGGATACGTTAGGATAGAATAGGTTAGGATAGGATATGGTAAGATAGGTTAGGTTATCATAGGTTAGGTAATGTTGACGGAATTTTTTCAAGGGTCCACGTTTTATGTTTGCCATATTATCATGATATTTTCGGTTAGCATAGGGCAGGAAGAGATAGGTTACTGTAACTTAGGTTAGAATGTGTTATGTTAAAACTTGCTGGTTATTGGTAATGAAATTTTTCTCGGGTCCACGATTTTGTACTTTTGACGTATTATCAGTATCGGATTGGTTAGGGTAGGTTAGGATAGGTTATTACAGGTTAGATAATGCTGACAGAATTTTTTCACGGGTCCACGGTTGTTTTATGATTGACGTATTATCAGGATCGGTTCGATTAAATAGGATAGGATAGAATATGGTAGGATAGGTTAGGCTATAAAGTTATGTTGAAATTGGTAAGGTAATATTAACCGGGTCTACCTAGCTTAACGATGGGATTGTCCTTGGAATTTCCACGGGTTCTGCTAGTATTAATACTTTTACAACTAAGTTTTCGTGTAACGAACGCTCTCATCCGAGTTTGCGGCATCATGGATACCGAATTCCTGAGTGTTACATAAAAATATCACCTATACGTAAATGCATGCATTGAAACGTTTGACATTTTATCAGCTTCGCATAATTTAGGTAATATTGATGAAATTTTTTCACGGGCGGGTCCATGGTTTTTATTATGTTTGACATATTATCAAGGTAGCTTTGATTAGGATAGAATAGTAGGGTAGGTTAGGTTAGGATATGTTATGTTAAAATTTGTTAAGTAATGTTTACCGAATTTTTTGATGGGTCCATCTAGCATACTGATGAAATTGTTAGTGGAATTTCCATCGGTCCTGTTAGTGCTGATGATGCCCTTATGGATGGGTAGAATCGCCGTAATTTAGTGTTGCTAAGATTTTCAACATTGTTTTCCAGGGGAAATGCTTTGAATAATCATATTAAATGTTTTACGACAAATCAAATGGTTCACGCAATCAATATCAGTTTGTAACTTTGTCCCTTTGTAGTATCCTTTTAGGTAAAGGTGTTCATAGGTTTACGACGAAGAAATCTGTTTGAACGCGTTGTTCGGTTGTTCGATGTAACTTTTGCCACGCTTTCAAGAAACCAAAATTCGTGAAGTTCAGAAGATCTGAAATCAAACTGCACATGAAAAATTTAATAATTAGTACAAATTTTTTTATCTATTTTTATTAATTTTTTTGAAAATCACAATTATAACGTGAATATGAAGTTATGCATGTAAATTATCGAAATAAAAATTGAAACTGCATTAATTACATAAATTGTCAATTATATTACACTTCAACAAAAAATTTTGTTTTTGGCTTATACCCAAACATATAACTTTCAACATTCAAACCGTATCAACTCATCGAGTTTTGATGCTAGAACAAAACCAAAGACAGTTTTAGAATCCTTGGAGCATTCCTAACAAAACATTGTTGGGATTCTTCCAAATTTGAGAAAATAAAAACGTTATACGGCTCCAAACCCAAAAATAATTGTTCGTGATGTATTGATAAGTATCGCTTATCACAATTTTTTTTTTAAATGATAAATTTTACAACATATATAATTTTGTAAGAAATGCTTCAAGGATTCTAAAACTGTACTTGGTTATGTTCTAGCATCAAAACTCACTGAGTTAAAATGTCTTGATATATACGTAAAAATGTACCAAAAAACTAATTTTTCGTAAAAAATAAGTCCTGAATCAAAAAGTGACTGGAGTAAAAAAAGTTTACTTTCAAAACATACATGTACTGGAACACTTTCAAACGAATCGGACGAAAAATGTTCGAAAATCCGGATGGTCTTGTTTACGCATCATTAAGAACGTCACAGACGATCACACCAATCAAGCAAGCTACAACTGTGTATTATAATTCAAATTAGTATTAGCCAAGAATTTGAAAAAAATTGCAAGACCTTTTTCGCGATAAGCTAAACTTTTTTAACTATATATTCAATTTTCACGCAATATTTTTTACTTATAAACATAAGCAAGTAGATGCCAGATTTTTCATACTATTTGAATGGTATTTATGATACCATCCAATCAAGCAGATTCCCATTGTAATAACATAGGAGAAATTACGCCAAAAAACATTTGTTTATTTATAAATTGGAGACACCTGACGTGGTATTATGCCGGGTGTCCCACAAAAATGTCCCAATTTATTAATTGATTAATATCTCGCTTTAAATTAACATATTTGAATTGTCGATTTTACACAATTTAGCAAGTTTTGTTTCCCTTTCGAATAATTTAAGCTCTTATAAATCATTTAATAACCACTTTACAGTGATCGATTTCCTGAAAGAGGTAGAAAAACTAATTGTTCAAAGGAAAAGTTTTAAAAACTACACTGTTGTTCTTCCTCATTTCTTAATACCTAATGTTGAAAATAAATTCACAATTATTTATTCTGCATACCAGCAAGTATTTAAACCATCTGAGTGATTATTTACTTCCTTATTTCATCATTTGAAGACACCTAAAAGGCAGCTCACTAACGATCAAAGAATTTTCATATTATTGGAATAAGAAGCAATGAAAAACTATGAAAAAGTTAGAAGAGCATTTAATTTCCTTTCTAATTTTCTAACTGTGCAATACACAGTTTTCTTATCGGGCGAGCTCCTTTTCGGGAGTTTTTATTAAATGCTCTTCGAACTTTTCACAGTTTTTCGTTGCTTCATATTCCAATACGAGGAAAATATTTTGATCGTTAGTGAGCTGCATTATAGGTGTCTTCAAATGATGAAAGGAGGAATGAAATAACCTCTCAGAAGGTTTGAATACTTGGTCTTACGTAGGATACATCATTGTGAAATTATTTTTAACAGTAGGGATTGAGAAATGAAAAAGAACTTCAGAGTTGTTTTAAACCATTTCCTTCAACCAATTACTTTTTCTACCTCTTTCAGTAAATTGATCACTGGAAAGTTGTTATTAAACGATTTTCAAAAACTTAAATTATTCGAAAAGGAAACACAATTTATTATATTGTAAAAAAAGACAATTATAATTTGTTAATTCAAAGCGGAGAAATAACCAATTAAAAAGTCGGAGACATTTTTGTGTGACACCCGGAATTTATAGGTTTTTGTGGGAAAAAATTTGACAATAGGTTGAAAGACTCAAAATAAACCGATTTTCGCGGAATATAAAATGGCCAAAACTCCTCAGTTTTGGAGTTATAACGATTTAAAGAAACTTTGAAAGTAGTAGGAGTAGGAAGATACCACGTGCGCGCAATTAAATTTAATCCAAGTCAAATTCAATTTAATCTAACCCTAAGTTCTTATAAGAATTGACATAATCACTCGTTAATTTGAGTGTTTTCGTGTTAAATATGTGATTGATGCGAAAGGTAATCGTTTTTCCTCTCAGCAAGGAATGCATAAAACTTCCGCCGGTATTGCAGTCTAAAGACAAGCTGTGTTAAGTTTCTAGCATCTGCAGGCGGAGTGTGATTCAGATCTAATACCGGCGTAAAAGATACAAGTCAGTTTTAAAAACTTCGGATTAAACTACTCATTAGAGTTATTTTACTATTCTACATTAATAATAGTTTGCATCTATTCAAATATTTATGTTCAAAAGGTAAATTTATTTAACACATAGTAGTATCGAACATTTATTCACACTCATATAGAGATTTATAGGTGTGAAATTACACTTTATCACATATTTATATATCTGGATATGGAACACACGACCATAGAGAAACCTCGCGAAATGTCGGACATTTTTCACAATGGACAGAGCCTCCCTTTCTGTCGTGCGGTACCTGGTCTCCGCGAGTGTAAATTTACGTGATTAATATGCGATAGGATGATCTAGGCCGTCGGCTTCCTGAGTCAGAACACCTCCCAGCGCTACATCGCTCACGCCCTTATGCAGCCGAAACGGTCGCTTGAAATCAGGATAGCGTAAAATGACGCTTCCGCGTGAGCCAAATTGAGCGAGTCAAATGCGGCCTGGTGTTCATTCGTCCACACAAATTTGGCACACTTTTTGGTCAAGGCAGTTAGCAGGGCCACTCGCGCCGAGAAGTTTGGATGTTGTCTTCGATAATAGCATGCCATTCCTAAGATTCTCCTGACATCCTTCGGTTTCATTGGGGGCAACAACTTCCGAATGGCTTTGATTTTCTTCGGATCGACCTGAATTCCGCCCTTAGAGACAACGTGTCCCAAGTACTCAGTCGATGGCTTGGCAAAGCCGCACTTCTTCAGTGAAATTTTCAGTCACGATTTCTGAATGAGAGCGAAGACCTCATCTAAATGAGCAATGTGATCTCCAACTGTATTAGAAAATACCACCGCGTCGTCGATAAAAACCTAGCTAGTTTTTCCAATTACTGGCTCCAGCACTCGGGTGACTAAGCGCTGAAATGTAGCTGGAGCTGTGGTCAGGCCGAACGGCATCCTATTGAAGCGATATTGAGCCGACGCCGTAGCAAATGCTGTTTTATCTCGGTCGGCCTCAGCGACAGGGATCTGCCAATATGCGGACTTAAAGTAAATGGCTGAGAAGTAGTGCACACTGCCCAAGGACTACAAGATTTGTTCCATTCTGGGCATGGGATATTTATCTGCGAGGGTGACTTCATTAATTCGTCAGAAGTCGACACAAAATCTGTGACTACCGCCCTTCTTTTTGATGAGGAGCACTGGAGACGCCCATGCACTCACCGATGGCTCAACAATTACGTCCATTTCTAGCATTTTCTGCACCTGTTCTTCGATGGCTGCACGTGTTGCCTGCGACAGCAGTCATTGTTTCGTAGCAATCGGCGCCGCGTCTCGGATGTCAATTCGGTTTGGGAGCAAATCGCACCTTCCTAAGTCCTTCTCGTGTTGGGAAATGGCTGCAGCATACTTTCCGAGCAGCGCTAACAAACTCTCACGCTGCTGCGTGTTCAGATAGTGTCCTCAGTGACTCCGTGTGGTGAGGACGTGTGTGGCGCTCGCTCCGAAAAAAAGCGCCTATTATTAGAAAGAATGTACTTCTAACCTAAATGGGTACCCACTCTCGTCATGAGTATTCAAATGTGATTTAAATACCCCCATATATAAAAATAATCAAACTATGAGTATAATATTCCCTCAAAAAGTGTGAAAGTATTCAACCCTCGTTTACACAACGAACCGAACTCCCTCAATCTTCAGGATGGCACCTAACAAACGACGCAGTACCAACAACAGCAGCGAGTTTCAACCGAAGTTTAGTCAATACCCTGATGTGTCTAGCCTAACGAAAAACGGTAAAGAAGGGGTTTCTGTCCTAATAAAATACTTCTATTCAGTGATGACAAAAATTTAATAGTGATATTGATAAAATGCGAAATGAAATAAGCCACCTTAAAACGCTATTTGAAACAACGGCGGGAAAAGAAGCGGAACACAAAAAAATTCTCGAAGAACAGAATGAGAAAATAGATTGCTTAGCCTCCCGCCTCGACCAGTTGAAAAAAAAAACGATCAGCTCCGAGACATTGAAGACAAAAAATGTACTCTCGTCATTTCTGGAAGGGAAATACCGCAATCTCATGCAAACGAAATCTGTAAGGATACAGTCTGCCAGCTCCTGAAGGACAATATCAACATTGACCTCTCCGACACTGACATCACGTCAGCTACAAGAATGGGGAAAAAACCAGTAACTGGGAACGTAGATCAAAGAAACATTGCATTTGAACTAAAACATTATAACAAAAAAAAAACGTGAAATTCTCAACGCCTGCCGAGAAAAGAAACCAAAGTTCTTCTTCATAAATGAATACCTCATACCTTCACGAGCTAGTGCCATGTACATTCTGAGTATGGCCAATAGGAAATTCCCGGAGAAGAATGGAATCCCAAGAACACAGGATGGAAACATCTTCATATTTAACCCCGAAACCCAGATTCAAGACGCAGCGAGATCAACACGCCAGATGACCTCGAGCAATACCTGATGCAACAACTGAAAATGTCATCGAAGCAAGTCATGGGTGACTAGACTAGGTGATCCCCTAAATTAGATATGTCAGTTTCGTGTCCGTTTCACCTCAATTAGGTATCATGTCAGTTTACCCTTAACTTGATATCAGTTTAACCTGAATCTAGACAAATGTATAACAGATGTGTTTGTAAACATTTATGACAGCTGTGTGTGAACTTTTGAAACAACGCAATCTGCAATTTTTTACTTCCCAGTGTTACTGTGAATTTTTTCTTTTTTACCACTAAAGTTTGTATTACGCGTAAACCATATTAGCTGATTATATCATTGTTGCTATGATCTTTGAAACTTATTACCTGTTGTATGTGAACTTGTAAAAACGCCCTCATGCAGCAATCTGTTTACACCAATGTTGTGATATTGAACTCCAATATTATTCGCTCATGGACTGACTTTGTGCGTACTCACGTAATCGCACTAGATTTTTTTACTCTATTCTCTCGTACTTCATAAGCTAGTTTTTTAGACAGGAATATCCCTTAAAGCTTGACACTGTATTTCGTTTTTAACTCTGTAGTGCCTACTTTTCTTACTGTTTACTAATTTTAAATGACTGATCACCCTGAGATATATGAGGAAATCGACCCAGATCTCAATCATTTGAACAGAATATATCCAAACCTAAACGACTCTCAAGAGTGTAGGTATCCTAATATATCAAAATTCAACGAAACTATACGAATAACTGACCAAGATTTCTCACTCCTGTGTTGGAACTGTAGGTCACTCTATCCAAAATTGGAAGAGATACAATGTTCTATTACTGAACTTAAATATCACCTAGACGTGATTAGCTTCACCGAAAGCTGGCTAGATGACTCGACTAAAGACATGATTCGATTTGAAAATTATCATAGTTACCATTCGCTACGAAAAAAACAGCGGGCGGAGGCATCAGCACATATATTTCTAACCACATAGACTCGAGAACCATAGCAAGTGCAACAATGAATCAGGATCATATAGAATTACTCTTCGTAGAACTGTCTAGAGATGGTAAACGCATTGTGCTTGGAACGGTGTATAGGCCTCCTACAGCCTGTCCTATATCCTTCCTGAATGAGCTGAATCGTATTATTTCTCAGTTCAACAGGCCCTTATACAATGACATAATAATATGCGGTGACTTCAATTATGATCTACTGAAACATGAAAGCTATGAACCAATCTCTAATTTCCTAACAACCTTTCAGTCTCCATCCTTCCTTCCGATCATTACAAAGCCTACACGAATAACCTCTGAATCTACTACGCTGCTTGACTATATCTTTATGAAAGACCCAAGTGATTTTCTTTCTGGAATCATTACCTCTGACTTATCAGATCATTTTCCAATTTTTGCTGTTAAGAAAAATGTCTATATTGCTAGCACCAAGCCACGGGCTGAAACTTACTCCTATCGTAAAGTAAACGAATCAAATTTAGAGGAAATGCGCACCGTTCTAGAAGAAACATCACCAACTGCAGGCTCTCTTTCTGGCCTACGATATTATAGGGGAATTAACTTCTCTTTACCACACGGTTCAATAAATTGATACTAGCCCGTTGGGTGCTCTCATGATTTATTCAGGGAACATGAACAAACATCACAATCCTTTTAACGGTAGCACAGTAATAGCAAGCAATGATAATAGCAATGACATTGGCAAGTTTCAATATATTGAGGAATTGCGAGGTGTCTGGAAAGATAAAGAATAAAACTAAGTAAATCGGTAATACACAAAATAAATGAAAATGCACATGTCATCAGTTTATGCCTCAGTATTGTCAAATTAAATGTACCTAGAAATAAACAAAGACAATTCAACAGTGAACTACACGCTGGCCGATTGTCACGCATCTGGCGCCTAGAAAATCGACCTAGCATTAGCACGCTGGGATGATTCTTTCAACTATCTTTTAAGAAGCATGGACGGCGCCAACACCAACATTGCACATCTCTCAATGCAATAATGCAACGAGCATTGATGAAGCAGTAGTAAAATTGACTGAAACTATAATGACCGCATACAATCAATGTTGCCCAATTGTAACTCGTACAGTTACCCCGAAAAATAAACAAAAGCCCTGGATTACTGGTGACATCGTGATAAACGTAAAGAAACGTCAAGCGTACCTAGCCCTCCTTTACGAAGGGCAAATATCTAGAGAAACATATGACCGATTCAGAAACTATGTGACAAACCAGATGAGGGCATCAAAAAAGAACTACTTCACGCGCTAGTTTACTCAATTTAAAGCTGACGTTAAAAAGACTTGGCGCCTTCTCAACTCTTGCTGTAAACCGAATAACGCTGACAAAAAGAAAATTAAACATATTGTTCAAGATAATGTAAAATACCATGAGAAGAAAGAAATTGCTAATCTCTTTAACAATTTCTGCGTAAACGTAGGGAAAACTATAGCTGATGATATTCCAAGTGAACCTGCTGATCACCTGAAATACATGGATCATATTCGAAAACACAACTCCTTTTTCTTTACGCCTACCAACTCTTCCGATGTAGTTGCGTGCATTAACAACCTGAAAAATAAATCGAGTAGGTTACAAACGTTTCCGACAAAAGCACTTAAAATTATTGCTGATATTGTATCCCTGCTGATATCCAATCTTATTAACCAATCTCTCTTCCTAGGCATTTTTCCGAACTCCCTTAAAGTTGCTAGAGTAACCCCTATTTTTAAAAGTGGTGAAAAAACCTGTGTAAACAATTATCGAACTATCTCCGTACTACCAATTATTAGCAAAGTATTCGAAAAGATTGTTATAAAAAAGTGTACTCTTATTTTGAACAAAAATCATTTCTTTATGTTAAACAATACGGCTTTCGCTCTAAAAAATCAATAAAACAGGCTATATTAAATCATTCACAATTCATCTATTCTAATATAGGTGAAGGAAAGCCTGTCTTCTCTGTATTTCTTGGCTTTCGAAAAACATTCGATTGTGTGGACCATAAAATACTACTCTCGAAACTACACTGTTATGGCATTCGAGGGATTGCCCATGATTGGTTCAGATCATACCAAACAAATCTGAAGCAATACGTTGTCATTGACGACGCAAAATCAGACCCACAGACAATTAGCCATGGAGTTCCACAAGGATCTGTTCACGGGCCTCTCCTGTTTATGATTTTTATCAATGATATTGTAAAATCTATATCATTCTCCAAATTCATACTTTTTGCCGATGACAGTTCGCTTTCAGCGGTCCTTCCGAACCAAATTCCCGCTATGATTGTGGAGAGTATAAATAATGAACTTCATGAGGTTTCATCGTGGCTCAAAGCTAATAAAATAAGCCTTAATATTGATAAAACAAATTATATTACATTCTCATACAAGATAAATGTATCTCTCCCATGCATTAAAATTGGCGAAGGTGAAATCGAAGAAACCAACTCATGTAAGTTTCTGGGCATCATAATAGATAAACATCTGACCTTCAAAGAGCACATCACTCATATTAGTTCTAAATTATCAAAATCCATCAGAATCCTAAATAAATTTGAAAATTTCTGCCTGAAACTGCTTTAAAAATGCTCTAGCGAACGCTCATTTCTCCATACTTGCAATACGGAATAGAAGCATGGCACGGAACTGATAAAAATAAAACCAACAAAATTTTTACTCTGCAGAAAAGAGCTGTCAGAGCGGTAAAGAACATAGAATATAATGCTCACACAAATGATTCCTTCAAAAATTTACAAATACTTAAACTTTCGGATCTCTACAAAATCTCCATCTGTAATTTCATTTATAAAACATTAAAAAATGATGGCCACAATAGCCTAAGACAATTATTAACTGCGCAAACTAGTCATCACGACCATTTAACCCGAAATAGTAGTAAATTCATGCTTCCTTATTATTCAAAGGCCCGGTCGCAAAACAGTATCCTCTTCGTTGGAACCAAAACTTGGAACTCTATACCTGCGGAGATCCGTGAATGTAATTCGTACGAAGTATTCAAAAGACATCTTGAATCTCACTTCCTATCAGAATACTAGTCGTGTAAGATCACCATGTCAAATCTTGCCTCCTACATGTAACTAATGTTAGTGTAATAATGTAACTTGCCTTTGGTAACACAACCGATCTTCAGTCTGCTATTGAATCGTTTTATCGAACATACTGCTAAATATAGCCGATTTGACCTATATTGTAAAATACAGGATAAAATATCGAGTTAATTATCTCAATGATCAGTCTAATGCGAAACTAGGTTGAGTGAACTAGGTTAAACATTTTTTGTACACCCTAGCATAACATGATGGTAGGATGCCCTAGAAGTCGCTGAACTTGTTCGGGCCCACAGGTAGCTATACTCAAATTTGACCATTGTACTAGACTTAAGAAACATTCTACCTCTGTATCACCTGTGGTAGATAAATTGTTTAAAAATGGTTTAAATATTCTAGGCTCGGAATTTCCGTCTCGGGTAGCTCGTTGGTAATTCCATACCAAGGAAGTTGGATACATGGAACCGGCATCATCGCTCTAAAGTGAAGCCAATTTTCGGTAGCTGTGGGCAGACGGCCCCAGACACGGAGATGGGGTTCAGTTCGCAAGTGGCACTCGGCGTGGAAAGGTGCAGCTTATCCATGCTGCGTTCAAGGACTACTTTCCCTATATGATGAGCTCATGCATTATACACATGTGCAGTTACTTTCAAAAAAGATTCAGACATAAGTTTTCACGTGTACGTAAAGAAATTTCATGAATTGCAAACGATGTTCAGTTCTTGATGTTGGAGGTGGTGCTACCCCTCCACTGCAACACCACCTCTACACTGGGGCTAAATGCCGGGTGAGCGGGGCTTGGGACGGCAAAAGTGCTTCACTCGTTTGACTGGCAAAAGATAGCTATGCCGCCTCCAATCCATTAAACCTCCTAGTTCCATACTCACTATCGTCGCAGCTCATTGTCGGTTGCGTCGCAGCAATCTCAGACGCTCGCATACTTATCATTTCTTTTGTCTGATTAGACTGATAAATTTGCCGGCATACTCACCTTCCGTGAATGCATACGAATGGCCGTTCACTAGCACCCGACTACTTAATCCGTCTGTCATGTCAAGCTTCACTTTGCCCATGCGTCTGAGTTAGTTTAGTCCTACTAACATGTTTCCGGGATAATTACCGACTTGGGCTATTACTACATCTTGCACATAAATGTTCCCTCCTATTTGAATTCTCAATGAAATTTTGCCACGCACGTCCATATCTTCACCGTTCATGGTACTTAAGCATTATCCCATTTTTAAAACTCCTATACTATTTGACCGATCCTCATTAAACTTGTTATAGGTATGTAACTTTGAACAAGGATTAAGATTGGACGGATGTGTATTTTCCATTTTCCCCCATAGAAAACGAGTTATTCAAAGAAAAGGGAAAAATGGGGGGTCTGCGGAAAATCCCTGGACTCAATCAGATTTTGAGATAAGGAGATAATATTGGTATCAAAAGAAGCAGAATTGTATTCTCTACCACGTAACGTGGATTTTTTTAATTTTTGAAATACTTTTTGAAAGAAATGAAAAGTACAAAAATTGAACCCATTTTCACACTTTTCCCCACGCAAAAAATGTAGCTAATTTTCTATTCCGACAATGAATAGAAGCCGACGTCATTTTGTAGAGAAATAAATTCCGGTTCTTTTGATATCAAAATCATCACTGTCGCTGAAAAAGTGAAAACTACCCGAGGTGTAGAAGCTTGCAAATTGAAATTGTTCAGGAGAGCGCTGAACGCAAGTGCTGAGAGCGGCGGCTCTTCGGCATGATCATAACCCCCCCTTAACAGTTCAGGCACGCGACTGGCGGATTACTCCACTACAAAATCAAGCATACACTCATGGACAGGTTGCCAAACATCGCCAGATAAGAAAATTACAGAGAGAGAAAAATTTACATGCTAAATGGCAAGAACTGCGTAGCTTGTATACCCAACCGCTCTTGCCCCCACTGGACTGGTAGCGGTCAAGATAGAGCGAGCTCGACCTCGTTTACGGCGCAGATGGGTTTACGCGGCTTCTCGTCTTCCAGCAAACGTTCGCATCTCTGTGCCATTCTGATACAGTCAGCGAGCTTCCTAGGTTCACTGGCTGCCATTGTTTTCTTTAGTGCTGGGTCGAGGCCCTTAATAAACACAGTTGCCAGTAGCTCCTCTTGGGTAGACTCGTCTTGGAGTTCTTTTATTGCATGAGACAAAGAAGCCGCGCACCTTTCTAATCGCCCAGAGTAATCGTTATCGTGGCTCGGTCCATTTTGACCGCAAACAGTTCCGCGTTTGCATCTGGTATAGAAATTATCCTGAGAAAGCGTGCCTCAAGACGTTCGGACAACGTTCTTAAATCGTATTATTCAAGCTCTGGATCAGGGTCTAAAACGCTCTCCGCGGTCTCTAAGCACAAGTATCGTATAACTTCTGCAGTTTGTGTTTCTGTGCATTTCTCTAGAGCAGCGCGTTTTTTTAACGTTTTCAAAAATTTTATCACGCTCGATTTCCCATCGAATTTTGGAAGTTTACCTAGCACCGAACCGACTGTTACCGAGGATGACGCTCTGGCCTCCGGCAATCCCATGTCTGCGGTCGCGTTCCCTGCTTTGTTCGACTTATCGTCACTTTTTGTCATCCATGCGACTCGAAACTCGGCTATGATTTCAAACGTCAAGTGAAATGATTTCAAGTAAAATTATATATTTTACTCTGCCTAGTTGTAAAACGATGGCCACTTCCACGCTGATACAAAAGAACTTCACGTTGCAAATTATACCTACATTCGCTGTAAAACTTTAAGGCCTTGAAGGCCGACACCAAGCAAAAAAAAAAAAAGTTATTGACACACGTTGTTCTAATTATCCTATAGAGAGCATACACAAAAACAAAAAAATAATGAAATTGTTGTATAGTGAAGTACTGGTGGTGTTAATGGGAATTCCGGCAGTTGAGATTTATGAGTCTCGCTCGGCACGGATGCCTTCGTGTCACATGTCTAGACATGGCATCCGCCGAAAGAGCCGATGGGCGCTGGCGTTTACGAGCACCGGATGGGTCGGAAGCGCCCCTACCGCCGGCGCCGGAAGAAGCCGGGTGGAACCTCATTGTTACGAACTAGGCTTAAGAGCAAGCTGTGTGAACTACGGCGAGCAGTACAATACTAGAAGTCCTGCTGTGCGTTTTCTTTGCTCCTGCCTGGTATTCGGCTAGGCGGATTGAAGTTAAAGCTTCCTCTTAAAGCAAACCTAATGTCGTACTGAAAATAGCGACATTACAGAAATGGTGTTACTTACAGTTTGGGTTCCTTTGAAGATGCCGCTGCGTTGTTGCCTCTGGTCTGCCGACTGCACCTCTCTTAATTCTTCACTTTTACCTACGCTCCTCCCTCGCACAACAAAATTCACCTCGAATCCCAACGCTCGCGCCACCACTGTGTGAACTCTGAGTGACCGGACTGGTATTTTCTTTATAAACATAAACTTTCATTTCAAGAATATATATATATAATTAGAACTTGGGAAATCATTAGAGAAGTTGCTCTGTATGAAAATTCAGACTGCAAAAGCACTTTTGACAACCCCTCAAAAATGGCGAATGACTTTAACACTCTCTTCTCAAAAGTTGGCGAAGATGTTTTCAATGAAGTTTCCAGGACAGTTTCAGACACATCTACAGGGGCAAATCTGAGCGATGTTTCATTTTTAAATAGCAGCAACAAGTGGAGACCAAAGCCCGTTAGCGTCATAGAGATACAAAAAATCTTATACTCACTAAAGAATACTAAAGTGACTGGACATGATGGCATAAGCCTCCAACATATAAAAGACAGCTTCCCTGTCATAGCACCCCTTATTCGCTTGATAATAAATACATCTACAGCCACAAACAAGTTTTCCGATCAATGGAAACTATCCATTATTAAGCTATTACATAAATCTGGTGATATCGACATAGCGTCAAACTACAGACCAATCAATCAGTCTCCTGCCTGTTATGTCCAAAATATTAGAAAAAGTAATAACAAACCAGCTCTCGTCTTACATAGACGAGTCACATCAACTGCATCGCAATCAATATGCTTACAGAAGGAATACCAGTACTCAGGACGCCCGGTTAAACATAACAGAAAAAATTTACATTGGTATTGACCAAAAAAAATTAACTCTCTTACCATTGCTTGATCTCTCCAAAGCTTTCGACTGTGTTGAGCATAAGAAACTTCTACAAAAATTTCAAACCTCAGAATAGACACTCAGTGGTTTGAAAGCTACCTACTAAACCGCTCTCATGCAGTGTGCTTGAATAACAAAATGTCATCATTCATACCAAATCATTTTGGCCTTCCTCAAGGTTCAATCATCGGCCCACTCCAATTTTCAATTTTCATCAAAGATTTCCCCACCATGCCGGCAAACACAAAAATCTCAATGTATGCTGATGACGTACAAATTGCCATGACAAGCTCAACAGCGGATTTAAAAGAAACACAAGCCAACGCTGAAAACCTTCTGAGAAATCTGAAATTGTGGTATGACCATAATTGCCTCAAACTTAACGCAAGTAAAACGCAATGCATTATTTTTGGATCACAGAATGCGACTGAAAATTTACAACCATTCAAGCTAACATTTGGAGTCGATACAATTGAACCAGTAGATAAGGTTAAAAATCTGGGTGTTTGGTTTGACAAAAATATGACTTTCAATTCACACGACGAAACAATGTGCAACAAAATTAACGGAACCTTAATGTTCTTTCATCGCATTAAGAACACACTTAACGAAAAATCTAGATTATTAGTGATTCAGTCTTCAAATTTACCACGTCTGGACTACTGCAGTCTTGTGTGGGGAGATTTACCTCAATGTCGTCAGGAAGAGTTGCAAAAATGTATGAACTTCGCTGCCAAAGTGGTATGCAAAGGAAATTTCAACAAATACGATCATGTCGCCCCTCTTTTGAGAAAACTCGACTGGATCCCAATGCCGAACAGATTCATGATCCAAAAAGCTCGACGAGTATTCTCCTCTCTGTATCTCCCCCAAAGTAATGCAGAGGTGGTAAAATTTTTTCCATCTAATATCCCTAACAAAAGACCAAATCGGAGGAACGATGTTTTAGTCAGTTACCGTTCATCTAACGTGGGACAGAAAGCTCTCTCAGTTTCTGGAGCTTTTTTGTGGAACAAGCTTCCCCAGCATATCAAAAACTCTAAAACTGTAAAAGAATTAGAGTAAATGTGTCACGTCATTTTTCATCTCTGTCATAGGGCCTGCAGCATTTCGGTGTGAACTTCCCATCTATTAGAAATTTTAATTTTCCTGAAATTTCTGTTAGAAAATTAGAAACTATTTCATTTAACGTTTACTAAGCCATTCGTATATTCATCTTACTTATTTCTGTCGACAACAATGAGCACCACAGCCGTCAGTTCAATGCAGCAGAACGAACGTTATTTCCATAATTAGGAGTATTTCCTCATCTTTATTTTGTTAGTTCTTTCTCTTTTCTGTATTAATATTTAACGTCTGTATGACGAATATACCATGAAATACATTTTGTACGTACACCAATAAACAGGTTTATAGATGTGAGGGTTGTGCAAAGTTTTAAATGAATAAAATTTTGGCTAACGTTGTCTCGCTATTTCAAAATCATTCTCAAAGATGTTTTCAATCGATTTCGGCTGAGCTGGGGGGAGGGGGTAATATAAGCATTTCATTTAGTCTTTTTATTTTTTTCCGTGCGTTCAGCGCACATTAGCACTGAACTTTCAAATAGGAAAAAAAACTCTAAATTTCTGTAATTAAAATTATCACTTTGGATCATTGCCTATTCTACCTATATGTGCCAAATTTTGTGAATATTCTCCACTCAGATTTGATATCCGGCCACTTTGTTACTCCATTTTATCCCATGTACACATGTCCGTATAATGCTAACGAGTTGTGTTGTTTCTTGACTGTAACCTGAGTTTTCTTAAAAATTTCTATGAAGAAATTAAAAACCAGTTCATTTTTATGATTTTCGAAGTCTTCTTTTCCTTTTAGATTTTTTTTTGCAAAAAATTTCTTAGGAGAACAGTGAGCTCAACTGTCATTTTCTGTGTAGTAGATGGTAGGTTGTTTTTATCTTTTTATTTTACATATGTATTTTTTTTCTTATATATCATATTCAATAAGTATATATATTAATATGTGTGTGTACGTGTGTAGGTATATATATGTATCTACATAAATAGATATACATGTTTCTATTTCATTTCTTTACGCAAAAACCATCCGGTTAACAAATTTTATTGCACTAGCGAAATGCTTCAAAAATAGATCTATCACTTCCCCAGAGGGTGTTTCTGCAACACGTGAATCGGATTAATGACAAATACAATTAAAGAAATAAAGTGCAATTTGAGCATATGAATCGTGGTAAAATTATCTTTCTGTCCGTATGTTGTACAAGCTATGAATTTTGATGTTGAGTATATGTTTGTTTACCCATTTCTGCCAATGTTTTGTAGATATTTGTCATTCATGAGTGATAACCGGCTTACACTGTATCTCCATTTATCCCATATACCCATGTCCGCATGATGTTGTGGTGAATATCGAGAAGATATGAAATATGTTTTTTATTTCCTCCGGGGTAACTTGAGTTTTCTTAAAATTTCTTTTAGAAACTCCTAAGTTCTTAGTTGAAATTATCGAAGTAGGAAAAAGAAGACAAGGGGCGCTATGCCGGAATCTCCTGGAATATAAAATATCCACGAAATGATATTTTTCATTTCTCATTCAACTACCCTTGACAGAGATAGACTATTGGCACGCCACGTATGGTTTATATATTACAGTGGTTCCTAAACTAGAAGGCGCGCCCCCTAGGTGGGCGCGAGGAGGATATATGGGGGGCGTGAAGTCATCTGCTCAAAATTATTTGTTTTATTAGAATAATAAAATCATTTAAAGAACAAATATCTGTCATTACATACATGCTAAGTATAATTAAAGCAGTCAATCCAACCTGTTTTCTATTAAGCTAGTTCTCTTTACACGTTTAGGACAAGTCAATGATACCAACACACTGACGCCACTGAGGGACTCGTCACACACTCCCAATACTCCATCCCGTCAACATGAGCACATATTTCCCTTGTCCACGATAGGGATTTATTTCACTCTTCAATTCTGGATCACATACGTGTATGAGTGACATTGTAACCTTGACGATTTGCAAGGGTGGAACGATGCAGAATGGAATGTTTTGTTGATTGTGTGAAATATTCGTACTGATCGAAAGTGTAAAATGTGAACAATACGCAGTGAGTTTTGCACGCTAGTTTGAATGTATGTGGTGAAGTCCAGTATAGGCGGCGAAAAGTGTGTGTGAGACAAATTAAGTGTACTGTATATGTTGCTGGGTTGATGGTTCAATCGCCATATCTATTCACTTAATGAAAGACCTTAATAAAAATCTCAGACAGCAGAAAGAAGCGAATCTATTATAAAAAGTGGAAGTGATAAAACAAAGCCAAAAACACGATAACAGAATAAACCACTGCAAATACAATCTCAACTCTCGACACGTAAACAAAACTAAACCACCGTGTGTGCACTACTCTACATCACACCAAAAATGTGCCATCATATCACAATTCAGTCATCGCCAAACTCGCTAATATAAGGGTGCCTGCTCACGAAAAGATTCGAAGCGAGAAAGCAAGCAAGCTTGAATCGATTAACACGTATTTTTATGGGAGTCCACATACTGAAAGCGAGCAAGCGAGCGAGCGAGAAAGACTGAAGGTTGGCTGAAGCAGTTGTTCTCATTGTCATTATTGTTAAGATATAAGCCACATTGTGTGCTGAATATTTTTGGTGTGTTACAGATTTATGATTTCCAGTTGTGTGATCGATGTTATATGAATGTGTGATTTGGTGCATGCTTCTACGGTATGTTATATAACTACTTAGTTCCATGGTGCAGTTTATAAGTTTGTTGCTATTTTCACTTTGCAGAAATGTCTGGGGCAAAGAAAAGAAAGTATTCATATGAATATATCAAGTATGGCTTCACTGTTATAGAAAGGAATGGATTTCATCTCCCTCAGTGTGTCATATGCCATACAGTCCTCAGCAATGACGCCTTAAGACCTGGTCGTCTGGAGCGACATTTGATCACAAACCACAAAGCATTAAAAGAAAAGCCAAAGGAGTTATTCACAGCCAAACTGCATTAGCTGAATCGTATGAAGCTGGTCTCAAGCAGTGTTTTTCATCAAGAAGCGATGAAACTGGTGGAAGAATCTTACGAGCTGTCACTATTTATTGCTAAAGCAAAGAAACCTCACTCTGTGGGGGAGACTCTTGTAAAACCCTGCCTTTTGAGTGCTGTAAATACTGTGCTTGGGGAAGAAAGCCAAAGAAAGTTATCAAAGATTTCCTTATCAGATAAGATAACACAGTGAAGCGTCGCATTGACGAACTTTCAGAAGACATAAAAGAACAAGTTTTGGACAAAATAAAAGCATCTCGCTTTTTTGCAATACAGTGCGATGAAAGTAATGATGTCGCTCACCTCTGCCAGCTGCTTGTTTATTCTCGATTCGTGGATGAAGGAACTGGAAAAGAAGAAATTCTTTTCTTAGCAGCACTGGAGACAACAACAAAGGCCATCGATGTTTTTTCAAAGGTTGATGAGGTTTTCCAAACGCACGGTCTTTCATGGGAAAAATAAGTCTATGTTTGTACTGATGGTGCCCCATCAATGATTGGATCTCGCTCTGGATTTGTGAAGCTGGTGAAAAAAAATCCTGCTGTAACTGGGACTCACTGTGTTATCCATAGACAATCATTAGCAAGCAAAACTCTGCCTGGTTTTCTACGCACTTCACTTAATTTAGCAATAAAAGTGGTGAATTTTGTGAAGAATAGCTCTTTGAATTCTAGGCTTTTCGCAGCTCTTTGCTCAGATTTTGGCACTGATTACAAGACTCTCCTGTTTCGCACCGAAGTCCGCTGCCTTTCCAAGGGAAACATGCTGAGTCGTCTTTACGAGCTCAAAGATGAAGTGAAAATTTTCTTGGAGAAGCAGAAACAAGACAAACTGTATGAAGCATTCAGAGAGGAAGACTTTCAGCTGTCACTAGCATACCTTGTGGACTTTTTTGGGGCTATCAACAACCTCAATTTAAAGTTAAAAGGAAGAAACACAAACATCATTACACACTCTGATGTGATCAGAGCTTTCACCAAAAAAAAATCAGCTTTGGAAACGAAAAGTACAAGTTGGGAACTTTTCATCGTTATCACATCTGAATAAGCTCTTATCTGAGAAGAGAAACAATGAGCAGTATGACGTGACAAAAGAGGTTTTATCACATCTGCATTCCCTTGCTGAGGAATTTATGCACTATTTTCCAGATGTCTCAATGGAGAATTCTCTTTGGACATTGGTACAGAATCCATTTAACACTGATGTGGAGTTGTTACTGGAATCACTGCAAGAGGAAGCCATCGATTTGAAATGTGACTCCCGCGCGAAAAGGGACTTTGAAACCATGAAGTTAGAAGAGTTTTGGGTGAAATATCTCCCCATGTACCCAAAAGTAGGTGAAGAAGCCCTTCGCGTGATTCTTCCCTTTTCTTCTACTTATCTTTGTGAAGCAGGATTTTCAGCTCTTGTTGTTCTGAATACAAAACAGCGCAACCGACTTGATGTAGAAAATGACTTGCGTTGCGCGCTGTCCTCCTTCAATCCTAGAATTTCTGATCTTGTGAAGAAGAAGCAGCAGCATCCATCTCACTAAATTAGTTCATAAATTTTGCCTTAGTCTCATGAGTCATTCCAAATATTATATGCCTTGTTTTCAAATTATTTTTTCTAAAAATTACAACTCAATTTTGCCAATTTGCTAATGTTCAAACCTTTTTTTTCGCTCACTTTAAACCAAATGTTTTCTATTTAGTTACTGGAATGTAGTATTATTTGTTTGAGTGGGTTTCATTATTAAACTGTAATACAAACAAATATGTTTTCCTGAACAATGATAAGAAATAAATGTAAGAGTCATTTCATATGAAAAAAGGCACTGGGGCGTGCGAGTCTACTGGAAGCAAAAAGGGGGCGTCAGGTAAGATAGTTTAGGAACCACTGATCTATTAGTACGGCTCGTATATTTTGTCTATTAATATGTCTCGTATGGTCTATCTATTTGTACACCTCTGATAGCTTGTCTATTAGTACACCTCGTATAGTTTGCCTATTATTATGCCTCGTATGGCTTATGTATTTGTACACCTCGGATGGTTTGTCAATTAGTACTCCTATTATAGAACTTTTGTTAGACTATTAGCACACCACGAATGGTTTGTCTATTAGTACGCCTCGTATATTTTGTCAATTAATATGCCTCGTATGGTCTATCTATTTGTACACCTCTGATAGTTTGTCTATTAGTACACCTCGAATAGTTTGTCCATTATTATGCCTCGTGTGGCTTATCTACTCGTACACCTCGGATAGTTTGTCAATTAGTACTCCTCGTATGGAACATTTGTTTTAGAATGTCCTATATTAAGAAACTTTTAAAAGCCAATATGTTGGCATGTATCTCATGTGGCAACTTGGAAATAAACATTTTTTCTATATACTCGTATATACCAGGCTTTTCTTCCTCGCGGGAGGGTAGCCGACAGCAAGCCACAATCATTCATTCTTAGTCACTAAGAGGCGAGAGAGGCAGCACAGGCCGCACCAGAACTGCCCGGATCAATGTACAACCCTTTCCCACAGGCAGGCCCGACAGCCATAGCTGGTTTATCCTGACCGCTTCATTTATGTGCAGCCTCCCCCCCGCACATGCAAGGACTCATCATATACCCCAACACGTGGGGGCTGGCTTCTAGTGACCGCGTCAAATAATTACATCATACACTGACTGCTTCCACTCAATTCTGTCCGCAGTCACCCCTTTCGCCATGTCCACAGTCAGACCCCTCTCATACAATGCACGTTTCACCCATCTACCAAACTCATTCGTGGCCTTTCTCGCGCTCTAATACCACTCACTTGCGACGTATAATTTTTTTATCAGTCGCTCAACATTCATTCTTTCAACATGCCCAGACCATCCAAGCACTCTTTCATCCACCTGCCTGCTCATCGTTTTGACAACACCTGTCTGCTTCCTAACCAACTCATTCCTAATCCTATCTCTTCTTGTTACTCCAAACATGCTCCTCAAACACATCCATCTTCTTCTTCTCAGCTGATCTCAATCCTCAAGACTCTGCTCCATATACCAAATCTAGCACGATTAAACTTTCAAACAGTTCTCTTTTAGCACTCATACTCTTGCATTCAAAAACTTTCCTCATTGCACCCAATGCCTTTCAGCCTTCACTCACTCGATGTCTCCCTTCAACTTCCATACTTTCATTCACAGCCACGTCCGATCCGAGATACCAAAAATGCGCTACCTCCTCTAACACTTCACCATTCATCTTCGTATCCAATGTTTCAAACACTAAACCTCTTGAGCATCTCATGAACTTGCTTTTATTTACATTCACTCTCAACTTACGCCTTCCGAACACTATACCAAACTCTGCAATCAGTCTCTGCGGTTTTTCCTCTGAATCAGCCACAAGCGCTGTATCATCTGCAAACAACAGCTGACACACTTCCTAATTCGTACCATTTTGTACCACCAACTGCGCACCTTTTCCCAACACTCGCGCATTCATTTATCTCACTAAACTATCCGTAAATAAATTGAACAACCACGGCGACTTCACACATCCCTGTTTCATGCCTGTAACAACTGAAAACCAATCACACACTTCATTCCCAGTTCTCATACATCCTCTGCTAACAATATAGAAACTCTTGATCGCATTCAACAGTCTCCCACCCACTCCATACAAGCCTACAACCTGCCATAATGCCTCACGGTCCACCCTGTCATTCGCCTTCTCCAGATCCATAAATGTTCAATATACATCTTTTCCTTTCACCTAGTATTTCTTATTCATTTGTCTCACAGCAAAATTTGATCCACTCAACCTCTACCACTTCTGAAATACCGTTGTTCATCAGCTAGCACACCATCTGCCATCACTTTTACTCCTCCAGTTAAAACTCTTCCATACAGCTTCCCAACGACACTCTGTAGACTTATACCTCTGGAATTACTGCACACATAGCTGTCACCCTTTCCCTGATACAACGGAACTACACACATTTGCTACTCCAATTCACAGACACTTTACTAGCGTCAAAACACACATTAAACAAACGTTCCAACCATTTTACAACCGCATTTCCTCCTTTCTTTAGGCATTCAACCGTGCCGTCATCCATACTTGGAGCTTTCCCATTTTTCATCATATTCAACGTTCTTAAATAGGAGTTTCACTTCTGCACTTCTTATTCGACTACTATTCACATCTCCAAACACAGGCATTCTAGCATCACTTCCAAGAGCTACCACTCCAATCCTATTATCCTTCACGTTCAGCAGTTCCTCAAAATACTCCGAACATCTCTTCCGCTCATCACATCCCTCCACTAGCAGCCTACCATAAGCATCTTTCACTCTTGCCTCGCTCTCTACCTATCCTTTCCTAATTCTCTTAACTTCTTTCCAAAAAAACCTTGCTTCTTTCCATCTAGTCTCCTTCTAACTTCCTCCCCCACTCCTCATCCACCATCTAGTCTCCTTCTAACTTCCTCCCCCACTCCTCATCCACCGCCCTGTTTGCTCTCCTAACAATTCTGTGAACTTCTTTCTTCCTCTCTCTATACTCCTCGAAATTATGCTGGCTACTCCTTTACAGCCATCTTTCGAACACTCCCCGCTTTCTTCTCAAAGCCGCTCCTACATCTCCTTTCCACCAATCACTTCCCTTTCTAATCCCGACTTGTCCCCCCCCCCCGAAATTTCCTTACCCCACACATTTCCCTCGCACACTTTATCACTGCATCTTTGAATAACTTCCATTCCCCTTTCACTGCACCAACCTCTCTTACCTTCACCCTCCCATATTCTACGTCCATCAACTCCTGATACTCACATCATCATTTCAAGCATACCGCAAAGAATTTTCGAGATCATCAACAAAATTGCGGAAATCAGAGATTACAAACATTAAGAAACCGAAAACAATTTTGTATAATCAATACAATTAGAAAAA
The DNA here is from genome assembly GCA_030386875.1 of Morinoia aosen. Classification (NCBI taxonomy): domain Eukaryota; kingdom Metazoa; phylum Arthropoda; class Malacostraca; order Amphipoda; family Talitridae; genus Morinoia; species Morinoia aosen. The sequence continues at coordinate 8,488,839 of CM059575.1, read as the reverse complement.
CATATTTTAAGCAATTGAACAGCTGACAAGCTGGTCAAATATTTGAGACCACTAAATCAAAAAAGACATATAATAAAGTACTGATATAGAGAAATAATGGTTAACGCTTATTTCGCTTATTTCTGCTTTTCCACAAATTGGTTTTAAATTTTTTGTTAGCTGACAACCAGTCACTTGAAATGAGATTTTTCTCATTAATTTAATCGGAAAGATATTATTGATCTTCTTTATCTTTTACCTTTGTTATGAGAAGACTTCAATATAGAGACTTTTAAAATTAAACAAAATTGAGATATATCAGTTTCCAACAAGCTTATATTAAGATTCAACGTATTATTATGTATGTGTTTAATTTTTTTCACTCACACTCGTCACAAAAGTTTTGATAAAAACAATACTGAGCAAAATATTTCATGTCATTCCATTCCTTCAAAACGGGTCCATAATATGACTTGCAGAGTGATGTCAACGCCGTGTTGGTAAATCAAGGCATAAAGCTAGAGATGTACCATAAATAGGAAGCATCCTTGTTGTCGTTACGGAAATAAGGCTTTTTATCGTTGTAAAATTTTTAATTTAATTCCTGTATCGTAAAAAGAAGAATGAAATTCTGAAGATTTCAAGGACGTTCAGTCAATATCATTTACCGGTAAGCTGGTTTTAGAAACTATTTGAATTTGTTGACATAACTAATTTTTCTATTACTTATACAGGGTGTTGGTGGAACTCTTGGTACAAACTTCGGCTACTAGTAGAAAATACAAATTTGAACACTATTTCATCAGTGAAAAATATCGAAAAACGCTTAGTTTTTTAATTATTGGGCTTAGCAGTTTTTAATGCTGCGCTTCAAGAACTCACGGCGATCCTAGTTAATCACATTCACTAATGTTCAATAATAACACACGAGGGTAATGAAAAACATTAAATAACATGAGGTACTTTATTAAATAATGGAAAGTAACGCATCAAAGTAGGTGTTCAAAATTTCGACCATTAACATCGATACACGCACGACACCTTCGTCGAAGCGAGTTGCGTACGTTACCAAACATTCCTATGTTGTCAGCGATATCTCCAGCAGCGACTGCAATTCGAGCGACAAGGTCTTCTTCCGACTCCACAGGTGTCGCATAAATCAGAGATTTCAAGTGCCTCCATAAGAAAAAATCTAACGGAGTCAAATCAGGTGATCTCGGTGGCCAGGACACAGCACCACCACGACCAATCCATCGATTTGGAAATTGTTGGTCAAGAAACCGTCGCACATTTAGAGCATAATGTGCCGGAGCTCCATCGTGTTGAAAGCAAAGTCGTCTACGAATACCGAATGGCACATTTTCCAATAAACCAGGAAGGACTTCTTCAAGAAAGATTTAGTACACATCTCCAGTAAGACGCTCTGGCAGAATGTATGGACCAATGAGTTGATTGTGCACGATACCTGCCCAAACATTGACAGTGTAGCGATGTTGGTGATGACGTTCATGGATGACATGAGGGTTGTTCTGTGTTCTGCTGCCATGAGTGAAAGTTATGATAATCAAAAATTCCATCTCGGCTGAAGGTTGCTCCATCCGTAAACAAAACACACTCTTCAAAATTGGCATCTTCTTCCCCCAGATCTAAAAACCAACTGCGCGAATCGCTCACGAGGACCACAATCAACGGGAAGGAGACCCTGGACTCTCTGGAAGTGACACGGATGATAATTATTCCGGTTCAATACGGTCACGAATACCCAAAGATGCTGCTGCGGCACAGGTGCTCGTACGCGGGTTTCTACGGAAATGTTCTAACACTTCTTGCTCTCGATGATAATTTATTGGGCGACCAACGTCTACTCTGTTTACACTAAAACTGCCGGTTTCCGTCAATCTTCGGTGCAATGCGGTGAATAATCGATGATCAGGGACTTCTCGATTAGGGTAAAGTTCGTGATAGATTCTCGCGGCACGTCTTGCATTACCATTAGCAGCACCATAAGTGAAATGCATGTCTGCCATTTGTGCTTTTGTAAGGTGATCCATCTTACTGCTTCAGTGCCACGGTGCTAACTGACCAAAGATACACATACGCTTCTCACCAGGGGTCGCTAACATTGACTAGGAATTTCTAGAAATTTCCTGAATCTGTGAATTAATGTTTTAAACTGTAAATAAACCATGTTCGATTCTGCCAACACTTGTTCATTACCCTTATTACCCTTATTCCTGTCTGTTGCGAAATCGCTGTTGTGTTCTTGTAGCGTAGCATCAAAAACTTCTAAGCCCAATAATTAAAAAACTAAGCGTTTTTCGATATTTTTTCACTGATGCATTTGTGTTTAAATTTGTATTTTCTACTAGTAGCCGAAGTTTGTGCCAAGATTTCCACCAACACCCTGTATAATAACATAACATTATAAATAAAAGTGCCAAGATACACATTTTAAGTCTCATTATTTACTTAGAAAAGTCAATGAATAAAAGTTTCTGGAACGTTTCGACCTCCAAGGTCATAATCAACCTGAAAACATGTAGAAAAAACTAGTAGGAAAATAACCCAACATGAAATTAACTGAGGTGTGGGAGAAGACCCTTGTATCTCCTCGATCAATCAAGGTTTATCTCTACTTGGGAGTGTACTAAATTAATGTTTTTTCCTGAACTATAGGTAAGTAATCACTTTATGTGTATCGTAAAACTGCAGTTTCAAGCGGCAACAATAGTAATATGAGGTAACATCTTTACTATTTTACACGTTGTCTTTCGTATTTAAATCTAAATTTTTCTTATTTTTTTGCTCAGTATCTAGTGAAAAGGTATTCTTCCAATTCGTGAAGTGAACACTATGTAATTTTTACTGCATATTTTATGTACTGCATATTACGGGAGCCTTGCGTAAACACCTTCGACTTTTGAAAAGAACAGTATAGTAGTTTTATTAAAGATGCAGCAACAGTACGATCCCTTAAACCTCCTTTGAGCGTCAACCAATTGAAATATAACTTATCGCTTCAACCTCAACTGCAACTGGCTACCATGGAAAAGCTTCAAGTTCGCCTTATGGTTCTCATTGCACTCGGAACGGTAGGTACCAAGGCAGTCTACTTTAAATTAATGATACATTAATTTATTTATGTGTCTCAGAATTGTTCTTCTCTTCGATGCTGATTGTGGTGGTGTACATAGTTAAAATGCTTATCGTACTTCTTCCATTTTGGTAATTCATAAGTAAAAATTAGTTTATTTGTACCACTTTGTCAACATCGTTCAACTGTTGAAAGAATCACCAACACTCTTCCACTCTCCAAGAATTGAGACCATACAGTCGTGCATCAGGTGTCCTTAATTTACTCTCGAAAAAATTGTGAAAGAGCTCGGGCCAAACGATTTGTTTTGTAGACGAACTATAAACCCCAAAGTGGTGAAAGGATGGATTGTAGCGTTTCACTCAGAAATACATACTTTGTAAGCCTTCAGAGTAATTAATTACAGGAAGAAATTAAGTACGCACTGTGTACAGACAGCAGATCTCACAAAGAGTAATTCATAAGCAGAATACATTCCTGTAAGGACATCTGATGCGAAATAAAGTTATTCAACGGAATAATGTAGACGAAGATTTTTGTAGGCATATATTTTCAACTGATAATTATAGTAATTATCAACTGGAGGAAAACTACGAATATGACAGTAGACTAATTTAAGGAGATCGTCCCACTTTTTCAACTTTTTTTCGTCCGATTCGTTTGAAAATTGGCCAGTATATGTATTTTGTGAAAGTAAATCTTTTTTACTCGTGTCACTTTTTCGATTTAGGTTATAGTTTTTTTACGAAAAATTAGTTTTTTTGGTATATTTTTATATATATATATTTCAAGATGTATCTCCTCATTCAGTTTTGATGCTAGAACAAAATCAAAGACAGTTTTAGAATCCGTGGAACATTTCTAACAAACTCAAATGGGCTTTTTTCAAATTCAAATTTTTTACATTTATTCAAATTTTTTAAAATTTCTAAAAACAACAGTAATTTTTTGGGTTTAGAGCCATATATTTTTAAAATAAATTTGAATATGAAAAAAAACATTTGAGTTTGTTAGAAATGTTTCAAGGATTCTAAAACTGTCATTGGTTTTGCTCTAGCATCAAAACTCAATGAGGAGATACGGTTTGAATGTTGAAAAGTATTTTTTTGAGTATAAGCCATAACAAAATTTTTTGTTGATGAGTAATATAATGGACAATGTATGTAATGGAATGCAGTTTTAATTTTTATCTCGATAATTTCCATACATAACTTCATATTCACACTGTGAATTTTGATTTGCAAACTCAAAAAAAAATATTATTTTTCAAAAATATGAAATTTTTTATTTTCAGTCTGATTCTCATGAAATTTGACAATGGTATGTAACTTTTGAAAAGAAACACAATTTTCTATTCATTTTTTCGATTTAGGCCTTAGTTTTCGAAAAAATTGACATATTTGTATTTAGGTATTGATATTTCACTGATATTGATATTTCAAGACGTATCTCCTCATTCAGTTTTGATGCTAGAACAAAAAAAGACAGTTTTAGAATCCATGAAACATTTCTAACAAGAAAATGAAGCGAAATTTTACATTTCCCGTTTTGCTGTCTTTTTATATGGGGTCGAAATGGGTCAAAAATTAAAGATTTTGGTCCCCTGACCCCCCCCCCCCATGGGGGGGAATCTATTGTCCGTAGCGCCATAAAATTTTAGGACCGAATAGTCCACTACCTAAGGGTCCTTTTCTAACAAAAACATGAAAAATGACCAGCGTAGCGACAAGGGCCTGGCAGGTGCCTGGGACGATCTCCTTAATAGAATAATTATTGGATATAATTGACGTGATGCTTAATGCTATTTCCTCACAGCTAAATTTGATCTGATATACTTTTCTACGTGGTCTGCAGATTTCGAGAGGTGAAAAAGTCGGCGGGCCGCACTTCGACAGCGTAAGTTTCTACTTAACACAACATACTGAAGCCCCGGTGTACTTCTCTGTGTTTGCTACAGTCATTTGTAATTTTAACCAGTACAAAATATTGTCTATAGAACTTGCTTAACATCAGCATGCTGATTTGGTGCTCATTCAGTGATATACAACAATGAAAATCAAAATTATAGCTCTTATCATAGTCAAAGTATAGAACTGACGAACAATCTGAAAGTTCTACTTTCTCTGTGACTCTCCACAGGTGAGTGTTGTTACATCACCCACACCCCCGTACGGCTGTAGGCCGAAGACTGTGGACGTCCGCTTCAATGAAATCAAAGTTATGGGCGACGGCTCCGATTTGGTGAGTGGAGCTGTTGTAGTTTTTGCGTTCCATGTCCATCTTTTTTCATGCAGTAGGATCTTTATTTCATGTGGGATTATCACTGGTTTGCACTGTTTGTGCAGACAATCACATAACATCCTGTTTCTGTGGTGACTTATGACTAGAGCCCGGACGTTTAGGCGTTTATAAAAAGGCATTTATGGCACTTAAACATAGGCAAATATGGCACTTAACCATAGGCATTTATGGCAATGTTCGTAGGAATTCATGGCGGTAAAGTAGGCATTTATGGCAGTTAAGTGGGCATTCATGGCACTATCCATGGGCATTTCTGGCAATTTCGTGGGCATTTGAGACATCCAATGCAGGTATTTTGGAATTGAACAAATCGTGCTTTTCCTGATAATCAGCCGGTCCCGCGGTATCGTATAAATGAGTTTTAAGGTAAGGAGTGAAAAATAAAACGAATTATAAAGGTATTATTTTTACTGCAATATTCACGAGTAAACATTTTTAAGAACTGAAATTCATTATACATATGAAATACAAATATTATTCTACAACATGGAATGAACTTCTATAGTAACATGTAACAAAACTTTAACTTCAACAACATTGAAAATTCTGAAACAATGTTAATAGATACAACCAAAAACTTTTATAATACACTGTTATTCGTCAGTCAGTTCACTGTTACAAGCTGTGACAATAATTTAGCTTCTTGACGTTTTCACTGCTTGAACTCAATCGTCGATCCGAGAGTATATGCTTAAGTTTTGAGAATGATCTTTCGACAGATCTAACTTCAACAGATGTAATGGGAGCGTACTTGAAACCTGCTACATCGCTCGTTGAAAGATTACCAACGCATTGAACATTTGCTCCGTTAAGAACCTGTGCAATATCTTTCATCTGTCCAAGGCCAACACTAGAATCAAATACGTTACGATATTTTTCAGCTATGTGTTTTCCTTTTTCTCCGGGAGTGTTCCTCAATTATTCTATAGTGCTATCAACCAAACCTAAAGCATAATGCAGCGGGATATTCCTTCTTTCTAGCACTTGTATGGTTTGCGGTAGCGTTTGAAAGTGTACATCGATGAAGGAAAGATCGTTCTGCAAACTAGAATTGCACATCAATTCCTGAACAATGCGTATGGAGGCAGCGTCTTCAGCATCCAAAGTGTTGAAGATGTCTTTTAGAGCTTCGAAGTTGGAAGAATAATAGAGAGCAGCTGATAACCACGTTCCCATCTCGTGATAATTGGTTGTGGGGACAAGCTCAGGGTTGGAGCACATTCACGAAAGTGAGCACACCTTCTTGGCGACTTTAGAAAAATTTTCTTGCCATTTGCTATCAAACTGTCCACATATGTGGAAATAGCGGGCGAACTTCTTCGGATATTCTATGAAATCCATGCACTTAACACGTAACACGGATCATGCAAGGAAACAGAACCTGCAAAGTTCTAGCTGCTTTCTTTATGTACGGAGCAGCATCCGTAACAAATAGAAGTACGTTGTTACACTTGATGCCATCAGGCCATAATATTGCAACAGAAGAGTTGATTACCTGTGGTATATTTGAACTGTTGGTTGACGAGACAGACTCTGTTGTAAGTAAATGCATGCTTTGTTCATCTGACGCTTCTAATGCTGGGTTCACATTGACACTCGCATTGGAAGCTCACAACCATCGGGCGCGGGCAAGTGCGCGCAGCGAAAGGGCAGCGATTGTTCACATTGGTACAACGCTATCCAGGCAGCACAGGCGTCATGGTCGGGGTGCAGACAGTTCAGTGTTTCCACGAGCAGGGTAATTACCCTAGTTTAGGGTAATCGGGGGTACCTTAGGGTAATGTTTAGGGTAATGAAAAATATGGGCGAATCTAGGGTAATCAGAGCTCCATGAAGGAAGTGACCTCCTAATCTACGAAAAATAGAAAATTGAAAGCCAATATGCAAGCACCCTACTGGTTACCACTTGAACGAAATGTAATGAATCGGAATTTAGTGATCGAATTTAGTAATCGAATTGTAATCGAATTTAGTGTTCACAAAACTGCACTGCTGCTGTGGGTAGTGTCGCATATATGAATGTCATCAGGTATCGCTCACGAAAGACGGCGTCAAGATACGAAGCCATAATATCTCTTGGCCACTTCGTTTTGACAAATGATTCCGAGTTGCATTTCGCTAATAAAAAACTCGATCGGTGTCAGCAACAGACAGTCGACGAAAGTCACTGTCCTATTCTGAGTGTGATTGTGCTTATAAGCTTCAACAGAATATTGACAGGTATGTTTGTTGTATTGTTAAATACCACAGCTAATATATTTCATCGTAGAAATAATTAATAGGTTCATTCTTGTGATTGTCATTGAATTAACAGCAGTGTTGCCTCACAGCGCCGGTATTTTGCCAGCTAATTAGATGGAAGGCGTCGTATTTCTTAGTCATGCTTCACGCCAAAGAAGCATGTTATTGTAGCGATGCAAACAAAAAAATTTAGACAGGGTTCTTTGAAACTTCGAGTTACAAAAGGTGCTAAAAGCGATAGGAAGAAGCTATAAAATTAGTTACAAAAATTCATATAAACAAAAGAGTACAGTTATCGACTTAAAACTTGCAATATATGTTTGTATTCTCACTTTCTTTCTTAGGCGCTGTAACACGGACGTAGAATTTGATGTAGCTGCTGCGATCACGCCTAGAATTCCGTCAACCAAAATTGAAGCACTAAGGCTTCTAGCAACTGAGTGTTGAGGAAAGTTTATGCATATTAATAAAGGCAAGGTATCTTTTTCCAAAAACCTCTGAATTTTCTCACCCGCCCTTCAGGAAATGAATAAATTTGATTACTTTACGATCAACTTTATGAGTTGATAAATGAATGTGATGGCAACGAAGTCTCTGAGAAGCATATGTGGTGTAACAAGATTGGTTAAAATCCGTTATGAAAAGATATGACGAAAGTCATGTGTGAGGGAAGCCAGAAAGTCATCGCAGAGAGTGGATCAAAATGTTAGGTTAGATTGAGCGTGTGGAAAGAATGGCTGAAGCGCATGAATGGATGGAAAATTGAATAAAAAATGAGTAATTGTACTAGGGATAGGAACACATATTATTGCATTTCTTGCAGCATAGCATATGATCGCGCACCGAGTGAGGAAGAGCCAACGAAACCACCTCGAAAAAAGGAAAGCATGGATTGAAAGCTAGAAACTAGGCTCAAACTACCAACAGAAATTTAAAGATTCGTTGACATCGGAACCTGAGTTTGAGGGATGGTTAGTCAAATTCTCAAAATCAACAGAGCAAAAGGATGTGAAATATTGTAAGGTTTGTCGAACCTATATTACTTGTGGGAAATCGGAGATCAGGCGTCACATGCTCTCAGCGACACAAACAACGATCCATGGTGGCAAAAAACTATCATTGCCAGATATGTGCTATCCAATGATCCTCTCGAAAATCGTGCTCGTAAAGTGGAACAGCAAGTTTGTGCATTTTTAGCTAAGCAATACCTATCTCATTGTGTGAGCCTCTTTTAGTTTGATGAAAACAATGTTCCCAGATCAGGAGTCGCAGAAAAAAAGGGCGCCTTGAAAAACAGCGGCCATCAAACTTAATTCGACAGGTATTTGGCAAACATCTCGTACGTGATATCGTCTGGATATCAAACCAGCATTATAACGTCGTTCGACTGGATTTCCCTCCTGACGTCATGCAGTATGTAACACAGGACTGGTTTCCATACTGACGGAGCTCTGAAAACCAGTCCATTTATCTTTTTGTTAATTTATAGATCATAGGTCAGGATTAGCTGTTTTAGGGTAATCTGGGGTAATCAACACCCTTCAGTTAGGGTAATCAGAGTCGCCTCGCGTGGAAACCCCGGGTGCAGTCTCCGTGCAGCAGTGTTGCCAATCTAGCGGTTTTCCCGCTAGATCTAGCGGTTTTATGATGCATCTAGTGGTATGAAAGTGGCATCTAGCGGCTAGCGGGAAATCTAGCGTATTGTTTTAGTGTCTAGCTTTTTTCTAGCGGTATTTTTATTGAAGATTTTATTTGTTATATAAAATGTATTTGTGTTATAAACCACGTAGAGCTTTCGCATTCAGTTTGGCTGAGAGCGCTAGTTCAATCCAGATTTTTTCTCGTTTGATACGCGTTCAATGTTGAGCAACTGCTCGGTGCTAGTGCTAGCCGGCACCGCATTAGTCACGCTACCACGCCGGCCACGGGCAACCGTTTGAGCGTCGATACGTTGTGTTGCCTGTTCGTAACAAAGACGCGGACAAATATGTTAAATAAGTGAATAGTGATTTGTCAAAATCACATTGTAGCCTGTGAAAAATAAATTTAGTTGCCAAATATAGTGACCTAATTAGCCACAGTAAAACTAAAAAACATGTTAATAAGAGTGGTGCTCCAGGGACAGATATACCTCGGTTCATTATCCAGAAATGTAATGGACCTACCGTACTAGAATCCAATCTTGCATTGATTTAATTTACCATTCTTTCATTGTAGATTATAATCATCTGACAGATATGTCGAAGTCCACAATCAATGGCAGTAAGGTAACGTCCCAATTAAAGATGCGCAAAATAAGATGCTCAGAGATTATCAAAAAAAGTTTAAAGTCCTCATTTTCAGAATGATTTGCTAGCTGATATTGGTGGGGGCAAGTACAGTCTACTCCTAGAAGAGTCAAATGACATAACAATTTATAAAATGCTTTGTATTATTAAGTTCTTATAACTTATCTAAATCTTGTTAAATTGAAAACGTGTAATGCCCAGTCTAATGTGGATTCACTAAAATGGGAGTGCTCAGTTGCCATCAAGACACCATGCAGGGTGATGTAGCGCTCGGCGCTCTAGTTCTTCTCGCCAGGAAGCGACTGATGAATGATGATTGGTAGTACAGCTCTAACAATTTATTCCGTATGTCATTGATTGCTCTTTCTTTAATGTTCATGTTTTTGTATATTCAATACCTGGGCGTCTCCAAACGTATTCTGATGACTATGGATGTGACAATATGCAGCGTAAAATACGCTGCTTATTTGCTGATTTTTGTAGCGCATATGCAGCATAAAATATGAAGGCTTCGGCAAGAATTATGCTAGTAAAACCATAAGATATGTGGAAACACTCGATGCATATATGGTACACTCTATGCATAATTGTGGAAGCGCATATTACATGCTAAGCAGAAATATGTATCCATGTAAATGCTTCACTTGAATAGCTCCAAATTTATATTTTTTTGTGAGGAAAATTGTACAGAAACAATGATACAGGATACAGTGTACTTCTTCATACACGGAAACAATAATTTCTTTCATAATTTCCTATTAATAATTAGGTGTATACAATTCTCAACTAAGTTTTATAACTAATCAAAACATAAATATTTTGAAACAGTAATAATTCTAATCTGAACGAGTCAAGGACGATGATAACGAACGAAAAAAAAAGTAATCTAATCCGAAGCTGGTTCTGAACTATATATGTTTTTCATGAATGCAAGGAACATTTCTTAATCCTACTTTTATACGAGGAATATATTTTAGCATCAAATTAGAGGGTTGCACTTGATAATTGCGTGGTATTTTAGATTTTCAAAAACAAATCTACGATTATCTTCCAGCAAAGTTTTATGCAGTGAAAACTTCCACTCGACATCGCAAGAAACAAGAGGAGCAAAGGTGAAGCAAGTTAGTTCGGAAGGTATATATAATGGATTCATCCATTGCGTCAGAGATCTCACGAGTCAAAATTGAGTTGATTGTTTTATCTTTTCAAAACCTTCGTTTATCACCAAAATGCATTTTAACTCTTGATAATACCTTTTATCATATCTGTTCTTCAATGTTTCCTATACGATATCCATTCATTTTATTGCTTTCGAAGTAGGAAGTCCCTGTGTTGCCATGCAAGAGCAATTCATATCCTTTGATAACAATAATTTGATAAAGTGTGCACTAAGCCCAACATGGTTCTACGGGATAATATTTAGAAACTAAAACCTTGCACCACGCAAAACTTCTCTCACGTGTACTGAGTGAGAAAAAAGTTTTATATTTCACCCGTTTCTCGCAATAAATGCAATAGAGAAATTCTTCCTCGGCTTGAAAATCTTCAAATACCTTGTAGTAGTCTAAGAATGATGCTTTTTGCTCACCTTCGGCATGGTTGTAGATCACTACTAGCCCTACTAATTTCAAATACACTTTATAAGATAACTATATCTAAAAAAATTTAAGCGAATTCCCGCAAAATTAAAAGGAACTTTTGAAGTAGCTGTAGCACCTTACAATTTTAATTGATTTACGAAAAATTTAAATTTAAAAATTGATCCAGGTATACAAAAAGATTTATATAATATTGGATGAAAAAAGAATATAATTTAAAAGTAATGGGATTTTACTTGGTTTCAGTTTACTGCCACTTACAGTTAATCATGCATGTTCGTCATATTTTATACTGTTCCGAGTAAAATATGCGATATGCTCACACTGCATATATACTTGCGGGCATATTTTATGCTATCTAAAATATACTCAAAAGCATATATATGCAATATGTTCAATGTCACATCCCTACTGATGACATGCTGCAGGCTACGGCTCATCTGTAGATGGAGTGATTGACGGGCAGGCGGCGGCAAAGAATGGCTAGGAAGAATGTCCAAGTGAACCTCACTTTGCCCGCCTGCAAGCCCGGCAACAGTGTGTGTGCCCGTCGAAGTGACGCTCAGTGTGGTGAAAAGAGTGTAGTGTTCTCCCTCAGGCTGCAACACGCTTCGGGCAGGCTTTGAGCTATCTTTTTCGTGATAGGATAGCCCGAAGCGAGTGCCTGAGGTACAACCGTATTCGGCAGGATATGGACAACACGGGGGTAACACGGTAATTATATTGGTGACTGTTAGGTACACGGAACACGGACCATTACACTGGGCCCTCGGTGACTACTATGAGCACTGTTCGTTACTCGTAAATTACGTAATGATTGGAAAACAGCACTAACACGTGATGGTTGAAATACAATACTATTCGAGAAGTACGTAATGATTGAAACACAATCCTATGTGAGAATAGTACAAATATGTGGTGATTGAAGTACAATCCTATTCGAGAATGACATAAATTGAAACTTAATCCTATGCGAGAATAGCACAAATACGTGATGATTGAAGCACGATCCTATTCGGGAATGACGTAATGATTGAAACACAATCCTATGCGAGAATAGCACAAGTACGTGATGATTGAAGCACAATCCTATTCGGGAATGACGTAATGATTTGAACACAATCCTATGCGAGAATAGTACTAATACGTGACGATTGAAATACAATCCTATTCGAAAATGACGTAAATTACGTAATGATTGAAACACAATCCTATGCGAGAATAGCACAAATACGTGATGATTGAAGCACAATCCTATTCGGGAATGACGTAATGATTGGAACACAATCCTATGCGAGAATAGTACTAATACGTGATGATTGAAATACAATCCTATTCGAAAATGACATAAATTACGTTATGATTGAAACACAATCCTATGCGAGTATAGCACAAATACGTGATGATTGAAGCACAATCCTATTCGGGAATGACGTAATGATTGGAACGCAATCCTATGCGAGAATAGTACTAATACGTGATGATTGAAATACAATCCTATTCGAAAATGACATAAATTACGTAATGATTGAAACACAATCCTATGCGAGTATATCACTAATACGTGATGATTGAAATACAATACTATGCGAGAATTACGTAATGAATGGAACAAGTACCAATAGCGGGTAACGTCCGCGAGGACGCTACTTACGAACGCAGCGGCGAGACGTGATAATTGGTGCTACGTCGTGCGACTGTTACGAACAGGTCAGCTGGTGTTAGCGGGGCGCCGAGACGAGGCTAGTCAGCTGGGTCGGGCCCAGCCGAGCTTGGTGCAGGTACGCGAGAGACAAAGTCGATCTCGGAAGCTAGATGTAGGAACACGAGGCTGGTGCTGGAGATGTGACTTGAACGAGGACGAGGGCTTGAGTGAGAGCGAGCCTTGTTGGGGTCGCCTTATGTAGGCCTCGAGTGCAAGCCTTGAGTCCGGGCGTGAGTCCTGATTGGTCGCGAGTTTGTGGGCCTGTGGTGCTGGAGGCAGGAAGCCGTTGTAGCTTACGGGCACCTTTTCTCATAGTCGCGAGGCGGCTTCTCTCAGGTCCCGTGTTTTGTTGACTAGGCGCTTCGGGTCCGGAGGTGCTCTGGAACGGATGCGGTTGTAGTCTGGAGGCAGCTTTTCTCAGGTCTTGTGGAGGTCCGCGGCTTGCCGCTGGGATCACCACAGGTGTCCCTCTCCTGTTTTTTTTTTTTTTTTTTTTTAACACACTTAGTACCTCACTGGTGGTCTGCTTTCTCTGCCGTATTTAGTGAATACTGCCTGTTTTGCTGTTTCAGGGATTGCTGTGCCTGTTCCAGGGAACGGAACTCCCTCGTATACTTCGTAGTTTGTTGCTCTCGGTGCCTTAGCCTGTTGTTGAGGTTTATCCTCGATGGTGGGTAGGTACGCTGCTTTGACCCTTTCCGTCGCGATGTTAGCTTTTTTTCCTTGTATATCTACGGTGATGTAGTTTGGTGTCCTTTGGAGCACGGGAAAGGGACCTGCGTAGGGTTTCTGTAAGGGTCTTCTGTGCCCCCCGTGTTTCACGAAGACGTTGGTCGCCTTGTATAGAGCGCTCGGGACATTGGCTTTTTGGGGTCCCTGTTGTCGTGGCAGTATTGGCTGCAGGTTTGTCACTCTTTTTTTTAGGCATTGTAGAAATTCTCTGGCGGGCCGGTCTCCTTTTTCTTTCTCGGGTAGCTCTCCTGCGAGGCGCAATGTTTGTCCGTATACCATTTCGGCGGGGGAGATGTTTGCGTCCGTGTGTGGCGTGGCTCGGATGTTAAGCAGTATGAGGGGTAGTGCGTCTGCCCAGTCTGCGTCAGTGACCGTAGCTTTTAACGCCTCCTTCAATCTTCTGTGCATCCTCTCCACCAGTCCGTTGCTCTGCGGGTGGTACGCTGTCGTTCGCAGTCTCTCAGCGCCCAGCGCCGTCAGCAAGTTTTTCCATAAGTTAGACTCGAACTGGACGCCTTGGTCCGTGATGATTGTTGTTGGAGCGCCGAATGATGCTACCCAGTCTTTTAGGAATGCCCGTGCTGTTGTTTCTGCCGTACAATCGGCCATTGGGGTAGCGGTGCACCATCTGGTGAAGCGGTCAATGCACGTCAGCAGGTACCGTTTGTTTTGTGACACGGGTAGTGGTCCGACGATATCGATGTGTATCGTCTGGAACCGTTCCTTGGGTACCGGCATCTTCCCGGGCGGGCATTTGGTGTGCCTTATTATTTTGCTTGTCTGGCATGGAATGCACTCGCGTGTCCACTTGCCGACGTCTTTGTTGAGTCCGGGCCAGATTACTCGCTGCCTCAAGAGGTCCCTTGTTGCTTGTATGCCGGGATGACTCGCCCCGTGGAAATGCTGAAATACGTTCTTTCTGCAGCATTCCGGGATGTATGGCCTCCGTAGGCCTGTTGACACGTCGCACCAAAGGGGTGGTTTACCGGGCTGTCTGATTATGGGGCGTAGTTTGAGCGCGTTCTTTGATGCTGGGTGCAGCAGTTCTTCTAATTCTGCGTCTCTGTTTTGTTCGGTCATTATTTTGTCGTAGTTGATCGCGGGTCCTTTAGGTATTATTGTTGACACGAGACGTGATAGCGCGTCTGCGACCGTGATGTTGTCGCCGCTGATGTGCTTGATTTCGCAGTCGAACTGTGAGAGGTAGGAGAGTTGTCTTGCTACCCGGAGGCTGTTGCCTTCCGTGGCTTTTTGCAGGGCAAAACAGAGCGGTTTATGGTCTGTCCTGATTTCGAAGCTTCGGCCTTCCAAAAAATGCTCGAAGTGTTTCACTGCGAGGAATATCGCCATTAGTTCGCGGTCGTAGGTGCTGTATTTACGTTGGGTGTCGTCTAGTTTTTTGGAGAAAAATGCTACGGGGCGCTGTTCTTGCCCGACTTTTTGTTGTAGTACGGCGCCGACTGCGGTTCCTGATGCGTCTGTGATTAAGGTGCTTTTGCCTTCTGGAGCGGGGTGCGCTAGCAAGGTGAGTTGCGAGATCTCGCGTTTTAGGCTAGTGAACGCTGCGTCTAGTTCTGTTGTCCAGTTAATAATTTTCTTTGAGTTTTTGGAGTATCCTTTTGTCAATCCGGTCAGAGCTTGCATCTTTTCTGCTGCGGCTGGGAGGAATCGGTGGTAATAGTTGACTATTCCTAGGAATTGTCGTAGCTTTTTTACTGTTGCTGGTTGGGGAAAACTGCATATTTCCTCTATTTTCTGAGGGAGTGGTGAGATTCCGCCGGCTGACACTCTGTGTCCGAGAAAGTCTGGCTCGGGCACTCCGAAAATGCACTTGGCGGGGTGCACGCGCAGTCCTTCTCCTTGTAGCCGTTGGAAGAGTTGTCGGAGGTGTTTTTGGTGCTCCTCTGCGTTTGCGGACGCTATCAGTATGTCGTCGATGTATGCCGTTACGAAGTCCATGTCTCTTGTTACCGCGTCGATGCATCGTTGGAACGTTTGGGCTGCGTTCCGCAGCCCGAATGACATCACGGTGTATTCGTACAGCCCAAATGGTGTGGTGATGGCCGTTTTCTGGATGTCCTCGTTTTTGACGGGTATTTGGTGATAGGCTTTGACGAGGTCGATTTTGGAGAAGATTGTTTTGTTATGCAGTTGGTAATGGAAGTCTTGACAGTGTGGTATTGGGTAACGGTCAGGTTTGGTGCTTGCGTTCAGTCGTCTGTAGTCTCCGCAGATTCTCCATGCCCCGGGTTCGGCTGCCTTTGGTACCATGTGCATGGGTGATGCCCAGGCGCTCTTCGACGGCCTGATGATGCCATGTTCCAGCATTTCCTTGAATTCTTGTCGCGCCGCTTCCAATTTTTCCGGAGACAGTCTCCTTGGTCGTGCATATACTGGGGGTCCGGTTGTTTCGATGTGGTGTTCTACGTCGATTTTCTTTTGTGTGTGCCGGGTGTGTTGGGAGGTCGGTAGTATTCCGGGGTATTCCTCGTACAATGTGTTGAATTCCGGGGCGGTTTGGTGTTCGATCCTGTGCACTCGTTGGCTTCTTGAAACGACACGTTTGCAGGGTACTTTGGTTCCGGAAGTTTGGGCCTATAGGCTTGCGTTTGCTGTGTCGACGCTTAGCTGGTGTGCGGCGAGGAAATCCATGCCAATGATCGGTTGTCCCACGTCCGCTTCTATGAAGTTCCAACTTACGGGCCATAGGGGGTTGAGCAGGATGATGCGCTCAGTCGTCCCGTAAGAAGCTATGGGGGTGTTGTTGGCGGCGAGTAAGTCGTAGGACGGGGGTTTGAGCGTGTGTTTCTTTTTAGCTGGTACTAGGCTGACGGCTGAACCGGTGTCGAAGAGGTATCGTACGTTGCCGGTGTCTGTGACGTACATTAGCTCGCCTTTTTTTGTCTGTGCGGAGACTGGGGCGTTTACCATTCTCCGCGGTCGTCGTTTCCCGCGAAACTGCAAGGTTGGGTACAGTTTCTTGCTCGGTTACCGAAAGTTTGGTGGTAATAGCAGATTGCTTGGTCCTGCTTGATTCTTGTATTGCTTCTGTTTCCGTACCTAGGTCCTGGGGTTTGG
Source organism: Morinoia aosen (assembly GCA_030386875.1). NCBI lineage: Eukaryota > Metazoa > Arthropoda > Malacostraca > Amphipoda > Talitridae > Morinoia > Morinoia aosen. Next base: position 8,471,823 of record CM059575.1, on the reverse strand, counting down.
TTTCGCCAATCTTCTGCTTGCTTCTTGTTTTCCTGTGGGCGTAAAGCGTTTGCCAGCATTTTCTTGAGTTCTGCTATTTCCTGTAGGGCTTTGTCAAATTCCGCTCTTGAGACGGTAAGAGATGGTGGTTGTTTGATGGCAGTTACGGCGATGGGTTCACTCATGGCAGTTTGGCAAGCGGTTTGCCTTGCTATGATCTGATCTGCGATTACTCTGTATTCTTCGTCCGTTTTTCCCCTGCCTAGTGCCTCGATCAGCGGTTGTGCTGTGATTGGTAGCTTTGCGAGGTGCATGGAACGGATGACGGACGGTGGTAGGGGTGCTTGCCTGCAGCTGTTCAGTCGTTTCATTTCGAGGAGCAATTCTGATGGCGTATTGTCTCCCATGGTAGTTTGACGATGGTGTCGTAGTTTGCTTCCTCGTCGTGTCGCACGAAACGGTGCGTTAATGCGGCTTTTAATGCGTCGTATTTGTCGTTTGCCGGTGGGTTCAGGAGTATTTCTTGGATCTCGGATACGATGTGTGTTGGGAGTCCTCCTAGTAACGCTCCGAACTTTGCGCCGTCGTCCAGGTTTGGTACTTGTGCGAGGAACACGTCGCAATGCAGTAACCATCCTTTCACATCTCCGCTGAATGCGGGCAACCGGATATCTTTCCCAGCCATGCCTCCTATTGCCTGCCGAATACCTCTGGGGTCAACCAGTGTAGTGTTCTCCCCCAGGCTGCAACACGCTTCGGGCAGGCTTTGAGCTATCTTTTTCGTGATAGGATAGCCCGAAGCGAGTGCCTGAGGTACAACCGTATTCGGCAGGATATGGACAACACGGGGGTAACACGGTAATTATATTGGTGACTGTTAGGTACACGGAACACGGACCATTACACTGGGCCCTCGGTGACTACTATGAGCACTGTTCGTTACTCGTAAATTACGTAATGATTGGAACACAGCACTAACACGTGATGGTTGAAATACAATACTATTCGAGAAGTACGTAATGATTGAAACACAATCCTATGTGAGAATAGTACAAATATGTGGTGATTGAAGTACAATCCTATTCGAGAATGACATAAATTGAAACTTAATCCTATGCGAGAATAGCACAAATACGTGATGATTGAAGCACGATCCTATTCGGGAATGACGTAATGATTGAAACACAATCCTATGCGAGAATAGCACAAGTACGTGATGATTGAAGCACAATCCTATTCGGGAATGACGTAATGATTGGAACACAATCCTATGCGAGAATAGTACTAATACGTGACGATTGAAATACAATCCTATTCGAAAATGACGTAAATTACGTAATGATTGAAACACAATCCTATGCGAGAATAGCACAAATACGTGATGATTGAAGCACAATCCTATTCGGGAATGACGTAATGATTGGAACACAATCCTATGCGAGAATAGTACTAATACGTGATGATTGAAATACAATCCTATTCGAAAATGACATAAATTACGTAATGATTGAAACACAATCCTATGCGAGTATAGCACAAATACGTGATGATTGAAGCACAATCCTATTCGGGAATGACGTAATGATTGGAACGCAATCCTATGCGAGAATAGTACTAATACGTGATGATTGAAATACAATCCTATTCGAAAATGACATAAATTACGTAATGATTGAAACACAATCCTATGCGAGTATATCACTAATACGTGATGATTGAAATACAATACTATGCGAGAATTACGTAATGAATGGAACAAGCACCAATAGCGGGTAACGTCCGCGAGGACGCTACTTACGAACGCAGCGGCGAGACGTGATGATTGGTGCTACGTCGTGCGACTGTTACGAACAGGTCAGCTGGTGTTAGCGGGGCGCCGAGACGAGGCTAGTCAGCTGGGTCGGGCCCAGCCGAGCTTGGTGCAGGTACGCGAGAGACAAAGTCGATCTCGGAAGCTAGATGTAGGAACACGAGGCTGGTGCTGGAGATGTGACTTGAACGAGGACGAGGGCTTGAGTGAGAGCGAGCCTTGTTGGGGTCGCCTTATGTAGGCCTCGAGTGCAAGCCTTGAGTCCGGGCGTGAGTCCTGATTGGTCGCGAGTTTGTGGGCCTGTGGTGCTGGAGGCAGGAAGCCGTTGTAGCTTACGGGCACCTTTTCTCATAGTCGCGAGGCGGCTTCTCTCAGGTCCCGTGTTTTGTTGACTAGGCGCTTCGGGTCCGGAGGTGCTCTGGAACGGATGCGGTTGTAGTCTGGAGGCAGCTTTTCTCAGGTCTTGTGGAGGTCCGCGGCTTGCCGCTGGGATCACCACAAGAGTGTCAATGTGAACCCACCATAAGGTACCTACAATCACATTCACTAAATGTCTTCCCAGTGGATCAGCAGTTTCATCAATTGAAATCCAAATGTTTTTACAACGAACATTTTTCCTTATTTTATCTAGATTTTTAGAGTAGTTGTTATCTACATAGTATTTTCTCAGAGTTGATTCACCTGGGATGCTCTTTCCGGTATATTTTTCGAGAAATGATCTAACCGTTTCATTGCCAATTTCCATAAGGGTATGTTAGCATCAATGAAAGTCTTGCACAAGTCCTCTTTAAACGTACGGTCCAAGTATGGCGAATACTGAACAGTAGACGCGTTAGCAGAACTGGCCGCACTTCCTGACGGTTGTGAATTGTCGACTTCCAGGTCGTCTCGTCGGTGCCACTTAGACCGTAGGTGTTGGTGTACAAATATTTTTTCTTCACATTTATCCGTGTCTTGCATTTATTGCAGTATAATGTATTATTTGCACCAATAGAAAAAACATTTTTCGCCGTATTCTGCTATGTAACCAAGAATCTTGGCTTCATCTGTTTGTTTGGTTTTAGGCATTGATGGGATGGCAATTGAACTTATTTTGTACAAATTAGTAGCAGTAATCTGGAAAGATGGAGAGAGAGAAATAATAGTCACTTGAAAACACATGTAACAAAATCAACTGGGAATACATTAAGCATCAAATTTTAGTTAGGGTAATTATTTGGATTTACGTAATAACGACCCCGTAAAATACACAGTAAAACCGGTTACCGTAAAAAAGTCACGCCTACCGTAAAAGTCACGGCTAAAAAGTCACGCCTATGCCAAACATATCGTCATATGATGACCGAAAACCTTAAAACAACAAACCTAAAACCTAACCACGACCGTGTACCTAACCCACATTTCGCTCTAGGCGTAAAGCGGTCCATAGGCGATCAATTTAATGGTCAATATTATTGACTCAATATATTGATGAAATTTTTTGTTCCCTGCAAACGGCGTCAATCTTTTCATCAATATCAATATAATTGATGAAAACGGTCATTTGCTATGCGGACAGCTTACGTGATGGTCGACGAAGAAATTACCTTTGTAGCGCTAGCCTTGGCACTTTCATCTCCCAGAAAATCCCGCGTAAACGCTAGACATGGACCAAAAACTGGCTCAGGGAACGTGGCAGAATATTCGAAACCGACGCATTGCTCAAGGAATTATTTGCAAATGAGCCAGAAGATTTTCAGAACTATCTTTGATGTGACACTACATCATTTAATAAACTATTGCATCTGGTCACTCCATAAAGAGTACCAAGACGGAAGTATCAAGAACTGGAAAGTACCAAGTTTTTGCTTTTCAAGATAATTTAAACAAATAGGGTAACAATTATAAAAAATAACCTAACTACATTCAAATAATATAATAATAAGACATTAAAAGTACCAGATAGTAGTAGCGTCCTCCAGCATTCAAAAAGTATCAGATCTGCATGTACACAAAAATGAAATTTCAAGTATTCCCAGACCTATACCCTACGACTTTCAGAGCTAAGAATGAAATATTGACGAACCATCAATAAAAAATCGAACTGATTTGAATGCGTCAATACATTGAGTCAATTAATTGACGGTCATCAATCAAGCCTACAGACGATCAATTAAATTGTCAACATTCATCATTGACAATTACATTGGCAATTAAATTGATCTTCTATGGGCCGCTTAATTAACCTCGCACATTTCGCTCACATTGCTAACTAAAATGATGTTATCACCCGCATCACATACCGTATATGCGGTCACTTCCAAGCAACGAATCTCCGGCAGCCACTGAATAATTTTTCTGTGTAGGAATTCTTCACTGATGATATGTACTATGTAGTTATGTTGTGTTGCAATACTCTAGAAATAAAAAATCTAACATAGGTAGCATTAGTAGGCGTTTATGGCATTATGAAGGCATTTATGGCGCTATAAAGGCATTTATGGCATTATATGCACTTATGGCGCTTTAGGCGCTATAGGCATTTATGGCAAAAGTCCGGGCTTTACTTATGACAACATAACCTTGATTTTTTTTGTTCCAGGTCAACCTTTTCAGTCGCTTCGCTTTCGAAACATAATCTCATATGTCAGATTACCAACCGAAACATGGGAAACAAATATATTCCTTACTTGAACATGCGTAAATTAAAATTCTCGTCATGCTCCATTGGTATATCATTTATTTTATTGAAGGCTAACTCAATCCGCGGCAGCCACCACTCATGAACGAGTTTAAAATAGTTTTTAAACGAAATTTAGTGAAATATCATTGAGCAAGAAACGATAAATTTATTAGGAGATAGTTGTAGGCGTGGTCTGATAATATATTGCCACAAATTAAATTCTTCAAACATGATCAATGGTGTTGAACGCAAGAAAGCACATTTTATCATCGTTGTCATCATCATTACAACACCTTTATCTTTTCTCAATTTTCTAAGCCTTATCCCCTGAGTACGAATGGGCAATGGAATTAAGTATACTAATTCTACTAATAATTATTGGTTTAGAAATTCATCATTTGAATACAAACTTCATTGAGGAGCTAGAATAAGGGATTTGAGGACACGGTGATATTTCGATCATACTTTATATACTTATGGTTTTGATATATTTGGCTTGTAGATGAGTTTTAAGAGCGAGGCCCTTCAAGTATTCTTATTGGATGAGATCAGTATTATATTCAATATAAGGCTTCATGCGTTAGTCGAGGCATTTATGAAATTTAAGGCTTATGCCGTATTAAGGAGATGGTACTCATGGTCACTCTGACCGGAGAGCGTAATGAAAATGTGAGTAGTTATACAAAAAAACGTCTAAGGGCAAATTTAGTTTCAAGGCCTGAATTCACGTAAAAAAATTCTCAATATCTTAGAGAAAAATTAACAGTTTCGATAGATAATTTTGAACATTTTTTATTTATGTATATAATTTCGAAATACAAAGAAACTCAATTATGAAGAAAAATTTAAAAACGTCTCTGAATTGCTAATGCGAATGTCTGAATGGATATCAATTATTATTCACGTCATACTGGTGACTCTCAGCAAGCCCAAAAACTTTTCAATGGGCACCATACCTATATGATAAGTAAGAAGTGAGTTGCAATTAGCTAGTCATATGTACATCAGCTGAAAAAATGATCATTTGAAAATGTTAAGCCCAGATGGGAGCATTTGCGAAAAAAAACATACAAATACCACGTAAGTCAAAGCCTGAATGGCGACAAGGAGTTCACACTTGGGATCCAAATGGACATCAAGTGGAAAACCCAGTGGCTGGCTGCCGGCAATACCAGATGGGAACGAGACAGGCTCACACTTGGGATCCAAATGGACATCAAGTGGAAAACCCAGTGGCTGGCTGCCGGCAATACCAGATGGGAACGAGACAGGCTGGCCATCTGGAAAACCAAGCGGTTGGTCTATGTCGAGCCCAGATGGGAACAATACAGGATGTTCATCTGGGAAACCAAGCGGTTGGTCTATGTCGACTCCAGATGGGAAATTTCCAAAAACCACGTGGTCCCTATATGGTTTCGCTATGTGGGTTACAATGGGCCGATGACATGGGCCCCATGTGGGTCAATATCCGTGTCTACCTGTGATGAAGTTCCATGATTACCAGAACTTTATTGTCCTCCGTTTCGTATTTTCTGTGATACTCAATCGAACAAATGCATTAACCAATTATCGATTAATGCAATTTTTCTCTTTTATGATTTAAATCCCTTCGGTCATTTTTGTTCCTTACTTTTTCGATGTAAATGAACTTATTTAAAAGTAGTAATAACTGAACTTGATTCTAAATAATAATTTTGATATCATCAGGCTCACAATGAATATCAGTTCATATTTGGGGTTCATAATCATGAATTTTAAGCTCATGAATTGTTTCATCAATTATTCTAGTAGTGTTATCCTATTGTAAAGTATCCATTTAAAAAAATTATCGCTTACTTTTTCCAATTTCGTGATCCTAAGTGTAACTGAAGAGCTATTTCTCGACTTCAGGTATTGGATAAACTCGTATTTCTATTTTGATCCGGAAGCCATATTCTTGAACAAACAATTTTTTAAAAGGTAAATGATTTCCCACAAATTCGATTTCCTGTCGAAACGTTGGGGGAAAATGTGCTTTTAAAAATCTTGTACTAGCTGTTGAGATTATACATTTAAAATGGATAGTTTACAATAGGATCACGCTTAAAATGGATGACCCAATGCATGAGATTAAAACTCATAATTATGAATCTCAAGTAAGAATTGATTTGAATTGTCAACATGATATCAAAATGATTATTGAGAAACAAACTTACTACGGTCAAATAATTTAATTTAAATCGATGGAGTTTTGAACAAAAAATAGAAGAAATTTGAAACGTAATGGTGAAAAAATCCCACTGTTCGAAAATTGGTTGATTCATTTGTTTGATAGAGCTTCTGATAGAATAAGTGATGGAAGAATAGAAAGCTCTGGTATACATGAAATTGCACCCTAAGTAGACACGGATATAGGCCCACATAGGGCATATGTAACTGGTCCTTTGTGACCCCTATGGCTGATCCATATGGTGACTATGTGTTTTTTTAAATTCACCCCATCTGGGCTTGACATAGACCAATCACTTGGTTTCCCAGATGACTAGCTTACATCTTCCCTTCCAGGATTGAGACATGCCAACCAGTGGCTTTTCTAGTTGATGCCTACATGGATGTGGCTTTTCAACCCCATGTAGCAATTTCAGCTCCGGCATGCATGGTGCTTATCTGTTTTCTTCGAAAATGCACCCAATTGGGATTTTTTGAGAAAAATTTTTCAGATGATGATGACGTTCATAAGGCTAGCTTATTGTAACTCGTTCGTTAGTCACCACACATGGTGCCCATTGAAAAGATTTACTAGTTTACAGAGAATCTCCCGTTTGACAAAAATAAATGATACTCATTCAGGGCATGTATTGGAATATCACCGAAAAAACTTATATATGAGACTAGGCATATTAATTCATATAACAATAAAACCAAAATTGGCAGGACACAGTATATGCAGGGTTACCCATTTTATCATGTGTAAATCTCCTCATTTTTTAACATCTCCACCAGTTATAGAGCATATGCTTAATAGGTATAAAGCCAACCATCAGAATTCTTTAGAATTTTATAGTTCCTTGCTTTCCTTGTTTAAATGATATTTAGTACTCGATAATTTTGGGTATCGATTTAGGACCAATTTCATGATAATTTTTGCTCCACGAGTTCCATTTGAAAGATAATTTATATACAATACCTTCCTATGATGTACATTCAGAAATCATTCGAAAGTATTCACCCCTTATTTGAAACAAGTTTTAAAAATGAAAAAGATTCAGAATCTTGATCTGATACGAATTTTTCCCAAGTAGCTGTATATTTATCAAATGCGATTCCATTCAATGTTGTATTTCACTCTAGATGATTTCAATTCATTCTAAGAGGATGGGGGAAAAAAGTTTGTCATTGATAAAAAATGTATAAATAATTTCAATTCATACCATGAAATTCGTGCAACCTGAACCTCAATTTTAAAATAATATGATACATATGAGAAGCGTAGAAGCCAAACCTTGATAAACAGCTTGTGTAAATAGTTCACAAAAAAAATTTAAATATTTTTTAGAACCGTAACAAAGGACTCGTAAAAAGCCAACCGCTGCAAAAAAAGAGTTATTTTGCACCATAGAAACAATATCCAGCCTCCCCAACAAAAGCAAGGGCGACCAAAGTGGGGAAGGTACTGCGTAAATGGAGTTCAGTGTACAGGAAATCTATGCACAAGAAATTTCCACTCAAGATTACTCGTACAGAAAAACAATGAGATACGGTAGAAGTTTATGAGACGAGATATAAGTAAACCTCATAATTTCCAAATTATTTTTCTCTAATGCGAAATACTACTGTAATTTTCCCTCATTTATCTCATTTTTCATACATGAAACCCTGTAAGGTGTGAACTTTTTATCAAAGCATTTAGAATATAAGAACTATGTTTATGATTTATAAATGTCCTTCAGAAAAGACATTGGTCGATATTGGGTTGAAGAAGAGAGTAGTTGGCGAAAACAAGACGGTAACAAACCAAAAAAATTGTTTTCCCTTAGGAGTACAAATTCACATAGTGTGGAGATTTTCTTCAAACAACTCTGGCTGGAGAGTCAAACAAAAAGTAATAGTACTAATAGATTCATTGGTTCAAGCTCGGAACAAGGCGCAAAACGAGGCGCAAAGCTCCAACGGGCGCCCAAGGTCAACGCAGTAACAAGAGCAGGCGTAAAACCCTCCAGCTTGGTGACAATTTATTGTCAGTTAATTAAGGCCGTTGAGAATACTTCCAGGCACAGCAAAGACTAGGTTTACAAATTATTTAATGGAAAATAGAAGTTATAACCAGCACTTCCGTTAACTTCAGCGAAGAACAGATGTCTCAAGAACTTGAAGGTTGAAATTTGACGGCCGAACGTCGGGCTATGCAGAACAACGCAGCGGCATGCGAACCCCGCTAAGGCCGACAAACGCTAATCTAGAAAGACAAATTAAATTAGAGGCAATAAGGGATAGAAAGTGAAAATTGAGCTTAATTTTAATATTTCACAAATTTTAAAGGAATTAAATATGGAAGTATTTACCTCAGAGTCAAGGACTGAGTGAAATCGAAAGAAGTAGCAATAACTAGTCCAAGGTAGCCATTGCAGAGAGAGTTATACTGTAAAGAAAGATTAAGGCATTGGTAAGCATACAACCAGAAAATAAAGAAATATAAAGAAGGAATTTATCAGGTTATACTCAGATTAGATTAGATTACAGACAAGATTCCCCGTACCTGAACTTAATTTGGTCCAGTGTGCAGCGACTTTCAGACGTAGACTCGGAATGAGACAAGATTTTTAAGTTTCAGAAGAAACAATAAGAAAGAAGAAAGAAGGAAGAATTGCTCGGAGAGAATTTGCACTCTCTTGCTAGATGAGCAAATCTTAGGTAAGGAAATTTAGGCAACAGCCAAGGTAAGGTAATATAGGCAACAGCCAAGATAAGGTAATAGAGGCAACAGCCAAGATGAGGTATTAGAGGCAACAGCCAAGATAAGGTAATATAGGCAACAGCCAAGATAAGGTAATATAGGCAACAGCCAAGGTAAGGTAATATAGGCAACAGCCAAGATAAGGTAATAGAGGCAACAGCCAAGATAAGGTAATACAGGCAACAGCCAAGATAAGGTAATAGAGGCAACAGCCATGAAAAGGTAATGTTACCTCGCACACAATTATACACACACAAGCACACACACAGTCACATCAATCATTATAGAAAAGTGCAGAGTAAGGGATGGGGAGTTGAATAAAGGTGAGAAACGATTGCGAGAAGTTTGACTCGCAGTTGAAGATCTTCAGCACAGTTGAAGTTACGCTCATCTTGGCAGAAAACGGTAACTTGCCAGACGAGAGCAAGCATGATGGACGCAACTTGCTGCGCACGTCTAACTTAAAGAACGTTAATGAGTTTGACACTGTAACAGACGAAAATCATAAGATGGAGACGAGGTTTTTCCAAATTAAAGGCTGGCCTGCAGATCATGCTCTCCATCGTTCGACTAAACCCTAAGTAAACATACAAAAAAAAACACAGAAACAACAAAAGGTTGGCGCGCAATGTTACTGTCGGGCCCCCACTAGAAACTGTGAGGAAATTCCTCACAATAGATACCACAGATACATGTATCCCTCTGTGGGCCTCGGTGCTTATTTATCTAATCAAATGTTTATTTTTCGACCGAATGCAAGCAGGAGGTAATGACAGATATGAAACCTCTGAGCTGGAGCAGTAATTTACTGTTGAAACATTAGGTTGGTTAACTTGATTACGTTTCTCATTTTCACTGCTGAAGAGGGGGCGAGGAGGAGCTACCGCTATGTGTGGTCTCGTTACAGTTCTTGTTTCGCCATCTGTTGTGTCAACCACGCTCATGAACTGTCCTCTCATTTATTTTTAAGCCATGTCATCATAAGAACAAGATTTGCAGAGTATCCTGCAACTAAACTTCGCCAGTCATTTTGAGGTTAGGCAAGCTGCCTCATTATCGTTGGAAATCGGTGGGTATGAAGCAGTTTTGGACCATTTACAGTATTCACTTCCATGTTGAGCAGTGAGCCAGCTTTGTGTTACACCATCAACGAAACGTTCCTCATCAAAAATCACTATCGCACAAATGTGGGTAATTCTCTACAAAACAACAATGCAAAAATTTATTAGCATTCGTTTTACTACAATGAATGTAAGAGTGGCATGACATAATACTTAGAGCTATCAGTGTCGATTAGCCTGCATTTTTTACTTATTTTAGCTTTTTCAACGAAGGACGAATGCTTTGATAAATGACCAACGTAGACATCGACAATGGACAAATCTGCTGGATACCTATAGACGGGGTCGAGCTTCAAGAACTTTTTCGTTTTGCACATGTTGCCAACTTTAGTCCTTAGACCCATCTTTAGCATGTCAGCATATTCTATCGCAACTGGTTTGTTTACTTCTAATATTTCCCGCTGAAATCAATCCATTTCATCTTCGAAGCCACTAGGAGCAGAATGGTGGAATGTTGAGGCGGCATTTTTAAACTTTTCTATTGACGACGTTATTACATGGATATTTTCGAAGAAAGTTAGGCGCTTTCTGCTGTTGAAGATAGGTTGGAAATCTTAAGTAAACGAATATAGCGAAATTTTTTTGGGTTCCAGAGACAGACTTTCTCAGTGAGAGGAAACACGGCGGCTAATATTTCAGGTTGTAAACGGTCGCTCGTGTTTTTTTGCAGCTAAGCGGTTAAAATTTGTCCATGAATTTTCCACTGTAACCGAATGAAGGCTCGTATTATTTCTCGCATCGAAACTTTGGTAGCTCGCTGAACACGTTAACTACGATGGGTTAAACTGCAGTTCAATATTCAATAAAAATTATAGGCAATTGTGGTAATCAATTTTGAAAATAGCAAACATTAACTGGATCGGGCTTTCATTCAGCTTTCATTAGGTATTTATAAAAAAAATGAGTTAATGACTGCAGGTGGGTCAGCAGCAAGGAAGTTGGATGCATGGAAGCGGCATCATCGCTCTAAAGTGAAGCCAATTTTCGGTAGCTGTAGGTAGACGGCCCCAGACACGGAGATGGGGCTCAGTTCGCAAGTGGCACTCGGCGTTGAAGGGTGCAGCTTATCCATACCGCATTCAAGGACTACTTTCCAAATATGCCGAGCTCATGCATTATACTCAGTACATTAGTACTTTCAAAAAAGATTCAGACATAAGTTTTCACGTGTACGTACAGAAATTTCATGAATTACTAACGGTGTTCAGTTCCTGATGTTGGAGGTGTTGGTACACCTCCACTGCCACACCACCTCCACATCTGGGTTCAAATGCCGGGTGAGCGGAGCTTAGGACGGCAGAAGTGGTTTCACTCGCTTGATTCGCAAAAGATAGCGATGCCGGTTCCATGTATCCAACTTCCTTGGTCAGCAGCACTATAAAAATTACCTAAGTGATCACCGATGGGTACCTCGCAGGGAATGTGTTAAAGCGAGGGTATCACGCACGCAAAATTATTACCCGCTCTTCTAATTTTTACACGGAGTAAAGGCAAGTGAAACATGTCTATATAATTGAGTCTACATCTATTTTTGCTAAAATGAGTACAGTAAACAATGTTGTTGCTGAAAAAGTATACTTTCATGTGTAAGAATTGTTACTTATGACTCAAAATATTGTAAAAAGGATATCAGTCCCGTATTGTACCAAAAAACATAACTAGAGTCTATCCTGCGCAGGTGTACCGGCGAGTGACTGTAACAGACTGGCACATTCGATTCGCTATGAATGCCAGCGTCAGTTTACCCAGCGACAGCTTTGACGAGTGTGCAGAAGCTGCGGCAAGAGCAGGTGAGGCACCAGTTTTGGGGTCAGAATCACGCCTAACTGGCTTCTGTATAGATGAAATCCTACCACCCGTAGTACTGAAAACTAGGTAAGGTTGCTGTTATGACAATTCTAATTTTCATTGTTATTTTGTTAAAGTTTACGTTAAGTATTGTTATCTCTATTCTTTAGCGATGATAAGATTTATTCTTGGATTTGCAATAATCACTCACAATAAACGTGTGGTCTTGAGAATAAACATAAGCGGTTGCGCATAGAATAAAAATTTGTTCAATCCATTTGAAACGATTGCGCTCAAGAATGATTTAATTCGCTGCCACATTGATTCTTCGCTAGGTGCCGCATGATATAACTCCCTTGTTCTGACGTAGCGACAATCATACTAGAGCTGTTCAGAAAATCAAGGATAAACTTATTTATAAATTGATTACTAATGGACTAAATGATCCAAGGGATTAACGACACACAAAATTTATTTAGACTGAGTTGATTTACCCAGACATATTTAAGAGAATGAAATTGAGATTAAATTTATTTCTCGACTCCCAATAATGTGAGATACTGCACATGACTAATTTGGTGGCGGTAGCACTGGGATGAATATTTAGAATTCGATCATTGGAGATGATCCCAGATTTAACCATTTAAAACATGATTTTTCATCGAATCAGTGAAGCTTTGTTCACTAACCTTCGTCTCTTGTACCCGATTCAAATTTCGCAAGTACTTAAGAAAACAATTGTTTCACTAAGATCAATGAATTCAAGTAATGAAACTCCTTAAGCTCCATTTCTTCGTATGCTACAAAGTTTTGAGATTCGATGATTTTAACTGGAGGCTGACCCAATCTTGACAAGTGATAGATCTCTTTATTAAATGCACGAATAGCCACCTTATATTTATCTGGCTGTCGAAATGCGTACGAATAAATTTAGATTATGAATTGGCAAATCAACCATCTTACCTGGTATTAACACCATGTTTCGTTATTTTCAGCAAATAAATGAAATTTATTTCTTAGAAACCCTCTTTGACAGTCGTAAAATTCAGTTCATAATTACCGGGATTTATTAAAATTTGTAAAAACAATTGAAATAAACGTTATTAAGTCCTACATTTCCATGTAGAGATTATCGGAGTTCCTTTCCATGAATGATCTCTGAAGCCTTTTTCAATTAACTTTCACAAATTTTAGAAATTGACAATCGGCTTGGAAGTAATTGTTACATGGTCGCGAATCTGACGTTTGCGAATCCCATGGTGCGCGTTATCAGCGTGCGTGGTCCAGACAAAAATGGTCATCAATTTGAACATTAGTGAACATGATTCTTCAATTACATTTGTCTTTTGTATTCGAAACCATTCCATTTCACTCTGTGTTCATAAATAATGGCTTTCTCGCCATTCCAAGTGTGAGTACATTTTCCGAGACACGCTGTATATTGATCTTATTTTATTCAACTAACTCAAAGTGCAAGTTCTTCTCCCCATTCATATCGTAACTTTTAATTCACATGAAATTGAACAAATTTCGTTGAAAAATATCAGACTGAGATATATTCAAAAATAACTTGTGGCAAACCCGTTAGTAAAGCCTTAGGCTTAACTACTTAAGCTCGAGTGCAGGTCGTGCTGAACTTTTGGGGCTTCATGTATATTTTGTGCGTACGTCATTTGAGACAGGAAAGTGCTCTTAGTCGATCCCTACAGTTTACTGATGAATATTTCTGAGATCGGAATTAGGAAAAATTGATCCTGTACCTCGTCACTTTACTTCGTATGGTACAAACCAAGGAGGTTTAAGAATGGAGACGGCATCAGCGCTCTAAAGTGAAGCCAATTTTCGGTAGCTGTAGGGTATACGGGCACACACTCGGAGATGGGGCTCAGTGCGTGTCAGACACTCAGCGTGACAGGGCGCCGCTATCCACGCTGCGGTCAAGTACGAGTTTCCTCAATATGAGTTTCTTAATCATTCAGCGAGGATGCAATTGAAATATATGCCTAAGAAAAAAACGTATAGCACAGAGTAGCGCAAGTCTGCCATTTAACAGCGCGGTCTTCAGTCGCTGATGATGGAGGTGGTGCTACCCCTCCACTGCAACACCACCTCCACACAGGGACCTAATGCCGAGTGGGCGGGGCTTGGGACGGCAGAAGTGGCTTCACTCGCTTGACTGGCAAAAGATAGCGATGTCGGTTCCATGTATCCAACTTCCTTGGTACAAACGCTTAAAGAGATCCGAATAAATGTGTATTCAAAGGGGCAAGGAATTCATTATTGCACACTGAAGAATCAGAAGCGCCCTCGTGCTCCTTTGCTCTTGGAGTTATCACAGCTTCTGATGTGAATTGGTGAAAGCAGTTTATAAGCTTTCCATTCGGTGGCACATTACTATTGGACTAATCTTGATATTGCATGATTTCTTGCAGGCTTGGAAGCATTTGTATTTAGGGAGAACTGCACTGGATACCGACTCAACTATGGGTTTGTAAAGTGCCAGTGGGGAGACATAGTCGTCTTCGAGCGGACGGACACTTTTGCTGAGGAGACTGCTGTGGTACCTTTCGGTGAGGCGTCACATGCTTAGATATCGTCACACTTTTAGCCGTATAAGAAATTCCACAGTTGAATACTTTATTATCTTATAAAGCTTTGCATACTGAACATAAATCGAAGGAAAAACGAGCAAACGCATCCAGGCGTCCTCATGGAGGCTGAAATAAAATGACTAGATTGTATTCATTCTTTCCTAATGCATTAAACAGTGTAAATAATTCATTTCAAGCAGATGTTCAAGATGTACATTAACGAATATACATGAAAGGAGTTCATGTTCATGATTTCAATCGGAAAATGAAAATCATCATAAACAAACATCTCTGTCCGATCCAAGTGTTAGATTCGAGTGCTGTGGTTAAGATAGAAGGAGTTTTACAATTAGTTAAGGAGCAGTAGAAAAACTTTTCCTTCAAAAATTATTATTGCGATTAATGATACTGGGTCATCAAAAGTGAGGGACAATTTTGAATTGTACAAAATCTGGTAAACTAAAAAAAATAACATCACCAACGTTTCTCACGCTCTTCACATAGAGAGGTTTTAATATTCCGTATAGACATGACAGCGGATACATGGAATATTTTGTTGTCTTTGTATCATTCAATACAACTCGACTTTGAAAATGGCTGCCCCTGCACACCAGAAGTTCAGCTTCAAGAAAGATTCGCCCTTCTCTGCCGAAGAATCTTTCCTGAAGCTGAACTTCTTGTGTGAAGGGGCAGCCATTTAAAAGTCGAGCTGTATTAAATGACAGAAAGACATCAACATATTCCATGCATCCGCTGTCATATCTATACGAAATAATAAAACGTCCCTATGTGGAGAGCTGGAGAAACGTTTGGGATGTTAGTTTTTCTTTAGTTGAACAGAGTTTTAAATAAATACTGCTCCAAATACAGGGTGTCTCTTTATTTAATTTTAGGTGTATTAATTCATCACAGCATGACAGGAAATCAACTTAGCTTGAAAAAGAGGAAGTGGGCCCTGAAATGTTATTAGAAGACCGAAAACGCAAGTGAAGTGCAGATTCAGAACTAAATGTGCAAAAACCGCCACCTACGAGTCAGACCATTGCTCGCATCAGAAACAAATTTGAAGCAGACGTCAGTCAGAAGCCTTTGGGACGACCACGGACATCCACGAGTTCTGGAGAAAAGAGCAGGTGCAGGGAACACTCTTTCAATTTCCATAGAAATCTCTTCGACAAACTGCAGACACACGGAATGGACGAAGGGGTACCATTGAATACCCTGCGCATTCCCCAGACTTCACATCCATGGTCTTCTTTTTGTGTGGATATCTCAAAGACAAAGTTAATCGCACCAAACCAAGAACAATTGATGCATTGAAATTGAAAACTGAAAGACAATATCTCGACATTCCTCATGACCTGTTTCCTGACGTTTGCGAATCCCATGGTGCGCGTTATCAGCGTGCGTGGTCCAGACAAAAATGGTCATCAATTTGAACATTAGTGAACATGATTCTTCAATTACATTTGTCTTTTGTATTCGAAACCATTCCATTTCACTCTGTGTTCATAAATAATGGCTTTCTCGCCATTCCAAGTGTGAGTACATTTTCCGAGACACGCTGTATATTGATCTTATTTTATTCAACTAACTCAAAGTGTGGGATTAGCGTGTCTGTGGTACACGTTTCATACCACTCAAAATTTCAGTTTATAAGTCTTTCTTAATCAAAAAAAAATATTATATGCCATAGAAACACCCATTACACAAATACTCTCGTCGAGAACTTTCATCTATTTGATTCAGAAGGTTAAATTAGTAAAAACGAAAGCAAATTACAAGTTTATTTTCCTTCATATATACAGGACGATTTTTTTGAGCTCCTAATATTTTTGAATTGCAATTAACGAATCTTTTGTCAGCTAAGAGATGGAATTACTCATTTGATGAGTGTATCTCTCAAATCGGGTCATAACCTCTAATGTGATTTTTATAAGTCTAACTTATATTCGTTTACGTTGTTAACTTTCAAGAAGCCCACGTTATTTTATACATCAGGTCACTCAAAACCTTAGACCATGAAAAAAATTTCTTCTGACAGCGAAATCTGGTGTGATTTCATAACTCTTCATTTTTTTGTCATAGAGTGGTAGGGTAAATCGCGAATTTTATGCCCCTGAATTTTTTTTTTCAGTTCAAAATTGTGGCAAGACGGTCCAAGTTCCTGATACAGACTTCGAGACCTCTACGTTAGTTTTATCCCACCCGGGATTTGGATGCAAATACTATCCTAGTGATCTTCCGGATGAATGCACAGTTATATTCGAAACCGAAGGTAGTGCTAAAGTTTACTTTGGTTTCTATTTCTCCGAGTCTATCTCCGATAACGCAGGACTCATCATGCGCGTCACTGTGTCAAATCCAAGCATCGAGGAAATTAAAACCGTGCAAATGCCATCCTCTGGGGGTGTTACTTTGGTAAGTATAGACTTATTCATATTGAATTATTGATTGACAAATTGGTCGTGAGAATGTGCATCTCTACATAACCTCCAATAGTGGACCATGATAGCCTAAATAAAAATTTTTAGGTATTAGTCATGCTCTACCCTCACACTGTACTCGTAGGACTACTCGATATTAGTCCATAAGTTCTGTATGCACATATGAACACTACCTTTTAACTTAGTCTTTTTTGTAAGCGCTTAAACCGCTTAGACGGCGGAAAACATGCACGCAGGCGGCAAAAAAATTAGACTGGGCAATAGCGGGCAACGAAAAGTTTTCACTTGAATTACTTTATGAGAAATACAATTTCCTCCTCCGAAGGAGGAGGAAATTACTTCATGGTTGGAACGTCAGCTTTAGAAATTAGAGGATGATATTAATCCCTAAAATTTGGTGACAGGAATATGATTCAATCATTTGAATAGTTCTTTTGCTCCTTTCTTCTTAGTGGATACCTAAATTTCAGTAATCACCTTGAATTTTGTTTGGGTTAATTATTATATTCCGTCTATTACCAAGCTGATTTTACTCGCAACGATATCAGGGTCCATTTAATATAATCCCAATTCATTTTAATTCTGACTGGTTGCTCAAAAAAGAAGAAAAAGCATTACTTGCATACAGTTTTTGTTACCCAGTCGGTTATGGTATTTTTCTAAAAATAACGTACTAAATATTTTACACTTGATCAACAAAATTATTTACAAGGTGAAAGAAGTGGCACGCAATCTAAACGCCATGTGTAAACGCCTCAAGCCATGTGTAAGGCTTGAGTGGAACGCAATCATGAAGCATCGTCCACGGTTAGAAGCCACGAATACGTAGCAATTAAAAAAATATTTATGTGTAACGCTAGAAATGATTTCGGCCTATAACAGATGTATCAAATTTATCGGCAATTCTATCTACCTTTACTTCTCATGCCAAGTACGCTCAAAATGTTTCAGTCGTAACATAATGTTGTTCTTTTCTCATTGGCTAAAATTTAAATGATGCTGAAAATCCAGAGTTTTGATAACACAAATAATACTGAGAAATGGGAATGAATTTTTGAAATGTGTCGGGAGGAAAACTTTCTAGATTTGAACATCGCATATTAGAATTGATTATGACACGTGGAGTTATCAAGCTGTTGAATTACACATACGTATGACCAGAGACTGAACTAATGCATTATACGTGATTCTTAGTTGCACTATTAGGAGTAAATACTCTAGAAAAATGTCGGGTCGCTGCTAAAACAAATATGCTTGAAGTAAAAGTTGATATTCAGCACATAAAATTAGTAACGTACTTAATAAAATAATATAAAAGAACAAAAACGTTCTAAAAAGCAATCCTGTTAATGGTAATTATAATTTCAAATATTTTCCTGGGTGCTATAGTTATTGAAGATTTTATTTTTAGTTCAAATTATAGTCAGAGTGCCAGATGAACAGAGTAGGGAAGTCAAATAAACTAAATAATATGAAGTTCAAGAACTTAAAGTCTAGGAAAACCGAAGCTGTCATCATAGCATCGCAAAATCTATTATTACTGCATGACTTCTGAAAGAATTACATTCTTCACGACCACAGCATGAAATATTTACGAAACTTTATATCAAGGAAGTTTTCGTATTTTGTACATCATTCTTTTTACTTCTGCGTAACGCGTGAATGGTTTCAATGATAGTAAAATGAATAATTTTCATCATTTCTAAGCACTATTGGTTTCATCCTTAAAACACGCATCACAGTATTGAATTTTCTCTTTTTCAGTCATGGCCTTCGCCTCTGTATGACACGTTCAAATTTTCTCTGCAACGGCAACCGTCAAAACGAGCAATCGGTTTCTTCATCGACTTCTACTGAGACGAGACTGACAGAAATGAGAACATCTGGGAAACTTGCAACTCGTCCAAGTCATGCCACAGTTTCCCTAGCGATAATAATAATGAGGATTGCTGTCATTGCATTTACCATGGTTTTGGTCGTAGCTTTTCAAGTCCAAGTTGTCGCCTAGAAACGGGCTTTGCTGCGTTGAAAATGACTTACTCATGGACAGATGATCATTGATTTCACCAAAATACTTTGTCAGCATGAAAATGAAACTGGTATTTCCCAGGTTGAAATATCTAAATAGAAAAATATAGTTATTGACTCAACAGAAAGAACAGTAGGTAAGAAGTAATTCATGAGTAGTAGATAATAGATAGGCGAAAAAAGAGTAGGTTAGTGCAATGGGTAAAATGGAAGTAGAATAGTGACGCTACTAAAACTTCGCTATCAAATATTCAGACAAAACTGTTTGGTGTAAGAGATAGTGGCGAGCTGACAAGACTTTTGACAGGTTACCTGCGTGAATGGATGTGGAGTAACCAAAATGTTGCCGTTTTTATGATCTGTAGCTGTGTTGGTGCGCTACTGATACCAACCAGACATCACCACAGACGGAATTATTTTTCAGAGTTTTATAATTTGTACCGTGTGCCTAAGGGCCATAAGTATTAATTGTAATTTTGTCTACGGCTGAAGGACTCTAGTAGATCTTGAATTTGATTAAATGTCAATTAAGACCTTGTTTCACGTGACATGGAGGAAGAGTAGACAATAGGAAGAGACCTTCGCCAGAATGCATCGCTCCTATAGCTTGTGTTTTACAATATTCTTAAGGGCAGATTTCATGCATTTTTAGTTCAACTGAGGGACAAATTTATTTGTGTAAATTTTCGCTTTAGCGTGAAGCTCATCATGACAGGCTGCACTGCACAACCTCGTGGAAATTTTTGTCCGTAGAAATGTAAATAACATTTGGCGAGAAGTCATGACATCATTCATGAGTGGCAATAGCTTTAAATTAGATATTACTAGCGTATTTTGCTGCAATAATATCGCAGTATAAATGAAAGTTTGATAGATTAGGTAGAAGAAGAAGCCTCCATTAATCAATTGTTTTCTTGCAGAAGTTTAGTTGTGACTATCAGCACCAGTACCAGGGATTTTGTGTGAATTTCAATATCCAGTAGTTGATGCTGCGTTTGTAGTTATGCAAGCCTTGAGGCAGAAAAACTTGAGCAATCTGTAAAACTCGCGAGGTCATTTGAGTTTTTTAGTTTGCACGGTCGAGCATTTTAGGTGTTTGAATTGTGGTCCTGCACTGGTGTTTAAGCTTCTCAGCGATGACTTACAAAACTTAACGTGAGAGCCTTTTAATGTTTTCTAAGAATATTTCGATTTTCACTAAACATGCCCGAGTGCAAATGCGTTTCTGGACGTGCGAATCTTACATTGTGTTTGTATTGTAGTTTGTGGAGCTTATTATATAGTAAGACACCGCATCTGATTATATAAATCTATTTTTATCGGCCGTATAATTTATCAGCGTTTGGATTTCCCCAGCATTAGCCTCGTTTTCTGCCAATAAATAGCACTCAATGCCATCTTGTAAGATTTGGTGCTAGAAATGCGGGCGGATATTCGGCGCTGTCCTCAACACAACTGTGAGGCAGCAATTACAGGTTGCTGGAAGCTCAGAATACTTTTCATTTTCTTTTATATTTTTTTGGAATGAAAAGGTGTCAACCGATCGCTTTTGAAAAATTAGTTGTTTACAAAATTCAAGGAGATCTTTCTTTTGCCTTTACTTTTAGTTACCCTGTTTTCTTTCTGTTACTCTGTATTACACTCATTTTCTGTTACTCTTCAATTCTTATGTTATTATGCTATCTTTAACATTCGCTGTTGATTGCTGTCGAGGTCTGGTGTTCTACGTTTTGTAAGAAGGTCCTCCCTTATCCTGTTTTGCTCATTTCTCTCATGTTTTCCGTTTTCCTCTCGTTTTCTTCACATGTAGTTCCTAACTATATGGTATTTTCTCACGTTCTTTGCTTCACGTCGTGTTTTCTGTTGTTTTGAATAGGCTGGATCTAAAAAGTGTTTGGGCGGTCAAAATATCGTACAAACCGAAGCGCCACGCAGTCGGTGCAAGGAGGCTCTGTCAACTCAGGTGCAGCCGTGGCTTGTTCCTCTGTCCTGCTCCGACTATGTTAATTTGTATTTAATTAGCACCATTCTCGATCAGCGAAAATACATTAATAATGAAGCGAATTTTTTTTTAGAATTTTAGACAGAAATAAAAAGGATCAAAGTTTGAACTATTGATAGATTTCCAACAATTTGTAGACAATGCTCACCGTTCTGTTCACGTAGATCGAGTTAGGGACGCTAACAAATAAATGACGCTCTTTGCCATTTACAATAAAAAATGTGATCAAATAGCTGTGTTACCCCCAGTTTAGCGGGACCAAGCTAGCCACAGACCAGTGAAAAACCATTTAAATGCATCTTGCTTCTATTTCGAATTTTAGCGAGAATTCACACTCAAATTTTTTTCTCTGAAATGTCTATTGTGTTTTGAAGTAAGGCAGTTTAAGATTTGTTTTGTATTTCCAGTTATATTGATAAACCTTAATAAAAATTGACTATTTTTATTAAGGTTTATCAATATAACTGGAAATACAAAACAAATCTTAAACTACCTTACTTTCACTGACAAACAATTAAGTTCGTGAAGCGTAGGCAATAACAGTACTTGCAGCAACGAAAGAAAAAAAGATATGTTTTTCAGAACCAACATTTCGTCAAGTTAAATTAACTTCCGATCGTATAAAATTGCTCTACAGAAAGACAACATTTCAGCGACAAGTTGTTGCTCACCGAAGCCAGTGTGAGAAAATTGGCATTTTTGTTAGATCAAGCAGATACAGCGTTATTGCGGTTCGTTCAGGAGGAACGATTTTCTCAAGTAATCACTTCTGTGCTGTGCTCGTCATAGTCGTGTTGTTAAAGGACTCGCTTTTCCATGAAGGCGTGGAGGGTTCAAATCCCGGCGCTGGGTGGTGACGATCTCCGTTGGGTATAGGGGAAAAATTCAAAGCACAAAACCCCAGTCTACCCAGGTGTCTGAAGTGGGTACCGGTCTTGACCGGGGGGAACCGTCATGGCGTCCTGGTGTTATAAGAAGGCATTTGAAAAACCACTGAGCAAGGTGATTTGTCCCAGGCCTTAATTAGAAATTAAGCATCCTTATATGCCGATGTTTGTTTATCAGGTGGAATCAATTATTGTTAGAACGTCAAACTTTTCTTCAGTAGCTAGCTGTGTCCTTTTCTGGATGAGAACGAGTTATTAAGGGTGTAGAGCGACTTTGTAACAGCGCTGAAGACATCGAAGTGATGCTCGTGGAACATTGTCAGGTGACCATTCTGCATTATTTTCACAAGCTTGAAAATATCATTCACGAGGAGATTACGTAGACTTGAATTATTCGCTAAAACCCTAGGGGAAAATTAGTGGAAAGTCAAAAGAACATCACTTACTAAACGAAAAGAAACAGAGTGCATCATTGCAGAGAGTTCTAAGGAAGAACAGGACGATCTGGTGTGTTGGATTTGCCAGCTGAAAGACCGCGCGACGATTTTCTTTCATTTCACGTAATCTCTGTGAATATATTCTTGCGAGGTTCAAAACATTTCTGTCTAGTTAATTCATCAATTTATCTCTTAAAACAATGCCAGAGCAAATGTTACTTACCTATAGCTATAAATTTTAAGGAAAATATGCAATAAGCCCCTGCATACTCCAAGAGCGTTAACATTGAACTACACCTTTTTCACTTCAAATTAATATAAGTCAAGTTCAATTTAATCCAAGTCAAGTTCGAATTAATCCGAGTCAAGTTTAAATTAATCCAAGTCAAGTTCAAGTTAATCCAAGTCAAGTTCAAGTTAATCCAAGTCAAGTTCAAATTAATCCAACCATCAGTTGAGTTAAAAAATGGCATAATAATTTGTTAATATGAGTTTTTTGTGTTAAATATGTTGGATTGGCAGTGATGAGCAAAACAGGTTTCGAGGATTTATTCACACTCATAGATATCTATATACGTGAAATTCAACTTTACCACATATATGAAATCAAATACATGCAAGTACAAAATATTATCATTGGAAGATATGTAGATTTAATCTTTAAAAGAAATATACAAGTGCGATTCACTGAGTACTAATATACGACTCCGTTTAACTACAATTTATACTTGTACATTACTACCCAGATACATTCTTGCATTAGCAATTAATTTGTTACCATCCATTCTAATTCCGTGTTAGTCATTGTGAAGAAATGTAGGATCCACTCACAATACACAATAATAATACAAGAAACAATGTTTGTAACTTAATATTGATTTTATTTGTATGTGTTCACAATTCAATATATAATACTTTCAAGACATTAACATTCATAAAATGATTATTGTAAAAGTTATTGAAGTTTTAAAAGTATCATATATTGAATTGTAAACTCACAACCTGTTCCTTGCCTCCTACCTTCAGCATTAAAGGGCAACCCTATCTTCTCTCAGCTGTAACTTGGAATACCTTGATGAACGGCTTGAATTTACTTCACATTTCATAAAATACTTACAGAGCGAGGGAAAAAAAATTAGCAAATCAATAATCAGTACCACCGATAAATATACAAAAGCTACTTCGTTCTCAGAATTCAGTTATAGCTTTGCAAAAATAACGCAAAATGCATCCTTACGAGACTCGCTTCGCAGCTCGGAAAGTGATATTATCTGAACGAACGTTGCCCTCCACGAGATCCCGAAAAAATGTTTTTTTCAAAGGTAAAAATACGGCCTTACCAAGCACAATGCCTGCAAGTAGGAGACTTACACCCTCACACTCACTGGATCCAAGTGCTCAAATGACAGCAGACTCGCAAACAGCTGCCAGTACTCCCGTCAAAGGATGTGTGTCACTTTCCAAAGCAACGTCAGCGAAGACCATACAATCAATATCGCCCGATGAGGGAAAACATATCTGCCATACTTCCATCAACCATTTGAAGGTTCCAAGCAGTCAAATCTCAGCCGCAGCACCACAACCACCTGCTGCGCCTCATCTCAACGAGTAAAACAGCGCGTCAGCTCCCCAGCTCTGTGTTACCAATAACGCTCCAAATTGTCCTTCAGCGACGAGGACACCGACGCCATCCTCGTCAGTGGTACAGGACAGAATAGTTGATATAAATACGGAATCCTGTCAAGACATTTGAAGCGTGGTAGACTCTTCTCCTCCTCGAGATTCTACGAGTATGTTCGATAATATTCGCGCACAAACCGATACTGGCAGTAAAATACCCCAGAGCGTGAGCGGCGAGAACAAAAAAAAATTCCAGTACAGAGCAATACAAAAAACACTGTTACTTTTTTTAATGGATACTTGCACCCACTTCAAATAAGAAGCTCTTAAAAAACTATGAAATTATTCCCTATCTGTCTCTAATAGCTGCGTGCTTCAATAAATCCAAAAGACAACGTGAGCCTTCTAGCCCGTGGTCGATTTTCTCTACAGTATCAAAAATTCATATCTTAACCGGGCAATTTTTTGCTTTAAATCCACGTATAAGTTCTCAAGATCTGGCACCTGTGGTATCTGTCAGTATTTCTTCTAAAATCTACTCCAATGGTCGAGAACCTTCTGATACTTTGCTGCTAGGTGACATTATCCTAAGCACAATCATATGGAAGGACACCGATCGTTCGTGTTGGATCCAAACTGTTCCCTCTAGGCGCATTGATGATTTCCTCTATACTATATAAATCGCATGCCTTCATTTAAAAATTACTTTCCAAGTTTTGATGGTCTCTGCCACTTGCCTCCAGACCTAGCTCGAATCAAAATACTAATTGTAAGGAAGTACGCACTTTCTCGTATTTATATTGCTAATGCTTGCAGTGCGCAAAGATTCAACAAAGAAATGAATTTATGCAAAAACCTGGGTTTAAACTTAATTAAATTTCAAACTTACACAGAAAATAAAAATGCTGACGAACTCAATAATTTCCTATAGTCTTGCACCCAAGAAGAAAACTTTTATTCTCTAAGGCAACTCGCAATGAAATCAACATTGCGAATCATCGTGACCCATTGTCCTCATTGCAACAAATGTCAAGCAATAAGTGGAATTATGGATCGTTCCAGTGAATCGAAGACTTCACGGAATGAAACAAATATTCTCACTTTAAACTCTGAAAAAGAAAATAAGCCTATGCACGTCATGCACATGGTACACCAAACTCTTCGAAGTTGAAATCGTCATCAAGCAGAGCTTTGAGTAACTCACCTACCCACAGCGTGAAGAAATTGAATGAACCTGTGCCTTTCCCTAACTCGATCTCAGACCACTAAGTATGTACGAACAAAAAATTTGCGCTACTTGCAACAGAGACGCATAATGACAGTGACATGCCCTCCTTTCCAATCGATCCTCAACTTTCCAATACGTACGCATGAACAGGGGAAAGTCAAACGAATAAAGATATCCAAAACCATTCGAAAGAAAATCAAATTATTCGGAATAATCTATTGCACATCAAGCCTTTTTCCGGAAATCAAAATCCCTTACGCAGTCATGTAACGAATCACTGCAACGGATAACGACCCCTGAGAAACTCTCCTGCCTCTGCAAGGCCCCCAACGTACGACCAAACCGATACTGATACCGAAAATTCACCAGTAAACCAAATTTACACACGCGTTGCAGACACACTGGATGACTTGAAGCGATGGCTCAAAATGGAGCCTACTTACTCTTTAGGTGACGAACACTGTCTCTTCTATGCAGTAACGACACAGCTGGCATCATAATAAACCGAGCAATGGAATTATATATCTCTGAAAAAAGCCATCAAAACTGAGAGTCCAGAAAAAAGACCAGAAGGCAAAATTCGTTGACAAGAGCAATGGCAGTTTCGAACTACTCATCGATGAATACATCGATAGAAAGGTCTTTGATCACGCAGTTGGAGACATAATACCCCAAATACTTTCTATTGGGACGAGAAAAACAATACACTTATTTGATGAAAAATATGATGGGATTTAGAAGACAACAATCTCCCCTACATCAAATGCTCTGATACATTGTCCTCCGGTTAGCATACCCCGGAAGCAGGGCAACTATAGCACCCTCGTAAAAGAGCGCGATGAAAATTGTGCTGCTCTCGCTCCCATTTTGTGACTAAATGACATTGATCAAATTAAATTTTCTGCTAAATCGAAATCACAACCAGAGAACGCGGTAATAATGACCTAGAGGCTAATGCCAAATGCTCTACTAGACCTAGCAAATACAACCACTCAACTAATGATCTGCCTATGGAGATCAATAATATGAAAATATTGCACATAAATGCTCGCAGTCTCAATGGTAATATGGATGACATAGGGTAATGTTAATCACTAGCGATATCGATATTTTATGCGTATCTGAAACATGGTTCGATTCACGAGTCGAAAGTTCATATTTCAGCATTACCGGCTGCACATTGTACCGTTATGACGGAGTCAAGAGTAAGAAAGATAGCGGTTTATTCATTTTCATTGAAGATGTCTACTCAACATCCTTATTTCCGATAATAGAAAAATGCAGACATAGAAATGGTTTGGATCAATTTTCAAGTAAAAAAACTCCAATCTTTCACTATCGGCAGCCTTTACAGACATCCGTCAGCATCCCCACGTCCAACATTAGATTTCATTGTCAAAACGCTTAAATTAATCTCTGTAGCCAAGAAGTCTTTCTATATTTTGGAGATTTTGACGTAGATCTGATAAATAAAAACAACCAGCTGAACAGGATGCTTCACAGACTTAATCTTTCACAAATGGTTCAAGAACCAACGCGCATTAATAGCACTTCCAAAACTCTTCTTGACCTAGCAATTAGAAACAATCTCCAAGCGGTACTCAGCACAGAGATTCTACCGTCCTTTTATGATCACTATTCTGCAGAATGTCTAATCAATATTGCAGAAGAGGAACAGAATTATTGTTACATTGCATATTACATGAAAAACCACTACTCCCCTGAAATGTTTCAAGAAAAGCTATTCGACAGATGGAGCGAATATCAAGGCATGGAAAACACCGATGATGTCAAGCTACAAGTTTCAGTTTTCAATTAAAATTTTGTATCAGCCCTTAACGAATGCGCACCTTTCACTGCGAAGAAAGTTAAACCAAGAATTTCTAAATGGATAACAGACGAGATAAAAGAGTTGAGCAAAGCTAAAAAAAAATTTGCAGCGTGAGTACAAACTGAACATATCAAACGGTACGCTTAGAAAGCTATATAAAGATCATTGAAAGATCGTGCAAAGAAAAGTTTGTGAAGCAAAACGAGACTACTTCCACAATGAACTGTTGGGGGCAAAACAAAACTCAAAAAGAACTTGGAAAATCATTCACGAAGTTGCTCAGTATAAAAAATCAGACTGCAAAAGCACTTTTGACAACCCGTCAAAAACGGCGAATGATATTAACACCTTCTTCTCAAAAGTTTTCAATGAAGTGTCTAGAACAGTTCCATACGCATCTACAGGTGCAAATGAAAAAAATCATTTTATTCGATGCCGGTCTCACGGTGCGTTGCGAGTAAGAGCCAGAGGAGAGCTCTATTTTTTGACGATGTCATAAAACCATAAACGCCTGTTAAATAATCTAGTCTTAGATTTGAGATTTTACGGAGGCGTTATAAAAAACTAACCACATGTTCGCCCATCCGCTCAAGATGGCCTCCTGATAAACGAACTTCAGACCAGCCATCATAAATGTATTTAAGAAGAAAACCACATATCGTCTTTGTTCGTCGAGCTTGTTTCATTAACCATGAACGGAGAAAGCCATTGCACCGGCAAAATATACCCCCACCCTTTGCCTAACCCCCCCTCTCCTGTGGAGTCATGACGCTGTGCCGGCGGAGTCTATGGGGAGATCATTGAGGGATCACTCCGGGTTGAGTGGCGTAACAGAGCAGTCAGTGTAACGGGCAGCAAGTCAATTAGGTCGGTCGCGAGTTCGGACTCTGATAATATTCGACTAGCACGATAATCGGTGAGGGCAAAATCTAAGACCATGGTTGTCTTGTTTTGACGAAGTTGGTGCCGGTTCAGTCTCTCAGGATTGTGTTCTAGGTTTGCTTTCGGAAGGATAAACTTCATGGATCGGGTTCCACTTGGATAAACTCTCATGGATCGAGTTTCACTTGGGCGATTACGAAGGTGTAAAGTCATAAGGGTACGGCCAGACTAAACGCGTTGGCGCTGACGCGTGCGTACGCTTCACGCGTTCTGACGCTGTCATTTGAATGGAGGCGGCCACACTGCACGCTGACGCGCGCGTTCATTGAGAAGCATCGAGCTTCGGGGATAACTAATTGTCATGATGACTTCTAGTGAGAAGGTGTTCTTGTTGGAGTCCTCATACGTAGAGTACCTAATTCTTGATAGAAATCTGTGAGTTGCCGTTCATCCAATTTTATAAAACAAGATCCGAGCGTGGAGAATGCCATCATTAATTTTCTGATCAACGGAAATGTCCAAAAAAGTTTAAAGGATATACAAGGATGAGCATGGCTATATTTGATGAGCTGCTCAGCTTAGTTACTGAGGATATATACACACAAACCACTGACTTTCGGCAGGCAATCTCCCCAGAGGAACGGCTGATGGTAAGAATAAGGTAAGTAAAATTATGATAGTTCAATCAACAAGATGTTCTTAATATCGCATCACAATGAAATTAAATGAAAGTTTATTGATCATAAAGTAATTCTTTACGCACTTTTATTTGCGAAGCAATAATATTTCAGGTTATATTACTAGCTGTTAGTTATACGTCTGTAATCCAATAGGTTATAGTATACTCTCGATTTGTGTATCAGTATTATATTTGATTATTTATTAAACGTAAAATTAATTGGTAAACCTTTAAGACTAATACAAAATATCCACTGGAAAGTGCTGAAAAACTTGGGGAAACATACGAATGCCAAAATCCACATTTAAAATAATGCGTCATTTTTTCCGTTTAAGAACTCGTAAACTAGTTCTTGAACCTTAATCTTAAACAGGCATTGATTTCTTTTGCTCATGCTTTGCATTGAGGGTACAACACTCTGAAGGAAGAGACTGCATTCATCAGGTTCACTCTTTCCTTTGAGGTATGCAAGTTTCTTTTTTTCTAATTGCAAGAAATGCTCCCTGATGTCACTCTCAACTCTTCCTCTTTTTCTATAAGGTTCTTTGGGGCGCTCTTCCATATTCCTCTTCCTCCCGTTTCATCAATACCAGTTTCCACAAGTCATTCGAATGCTTCATCATTGTCATGAACAGAAGTCAAAGTAATACTTGCACTCATCGACTCTAATTGCTGTCCATCAGCGCAGTTTTGCTTCGAAGCCATCTCTGACAAATTTCCAATTGTCTGTTTTCCGTTCATTTGAGGTCTAATGAAAAAACACATTTCAAAAAAAGGCCACTTGCTTTCATATGATTCAGGAGGAAGTCTGCGTTTCCCGACTTTCCTTGCGAAAGTTTCTTCAATTCCACTCGAAATTTATCGCGCAGAATTTTATACTTCTTCCTTGATGCTTCTTCTGAAATAAGAGAAGGTCTATCATTTAAACTGACTAATGTGACATTTCAAACATGATAAATATGCTTTTCAGATACGTGGCAACTGGATCGTCCTTTTGATTGTTAGCTTTTCAATTCAGGATGAGGAAATCCACAGTTGTAACTATTGTGACGGTGACGTGCAAAGCTATTTGGAGAAACCTTCATCTCATATTTATGCCTTACTCTGATCAAAAGTTGTGTAGCGAAATTGCAGAACAGTTTTATATAAAATGGAACTTCCCCAACTGATTTGGCACCATATAGACAGCAAACATATTCGAACAACATGCCTAAACCAAACTGGATCCCTGTATTTAACTCCAAGCATTTTTTAAATAATTCTCAAATGTGTTGCAGATCATGAATACAAATTTGTGTGAGTTGACGTTGGAGCATTTTGTATGCAGAGCGATGGT
The DNA here is from genome assembly GCA_030386875.1 of Morinoia aosen. Classification (NCBI taxonomy): domain Eukaryota; kingdom Metazoa; phylum Arthropoda; class Malacostraca; order Amphipoda; family Talitridae; genus Morinoia; species Morinoia aosen. The sequence goes on along the minus strand of CM059575.1, from coordinate 8,441,562 downwards.
AGAGTGTTCCCTAATATTGACTTGTATGAATGCATGCTGGAAATTTTTGTAGGAGATGAAGCCTACACATTGCTCCTTTATTTGATGCGCCCATGCCCACGTCTAAGCTTAAATGAAATAAAAAAAAAATAATTATCGCCTATCTAAAGCTCGGCGTTGTGTAGAGAGTGCTTTCGGAGTAATGACATGACAATTTAGAATTTTGACAAAATCCATTGAAACCAGTGTGGAGAATGCAGTGGTAATCACAAAAGCAGTAACAGCACAGTACAGAGAAGAGAAGTAGTTTCAAATAGCGGGGTTGGCACGACCGCTTTTGGCAGCGTGTGATGTCATGCTTTGGCTAAGCGTGACGTCACAATAGCCGGCCGCTGATTGGTCTATTTCGTGTACACTTTCTGCCAGACGTACAATACCTCGACTGCGCTGCTTCTGGCGTTCCCAGCTGTTCTTTGTTTGCTCATGACTTTTATCTAGTCAAATACGATTGGAATAGAAATGTAAGTAAAACTAAAACGCTGGGGCTGTATTATTTATTCAATGAATACTTCATCGTAATAAGTTAGTTTGCTCTGGATCATATTTTAACGAGCATTCAAAAAGACATTTTTACACCCGTACCTGCATAATTTACAAAAGCTATCATTTACGTGTTGTTTGAGGGTATAGTATTTCAATGTTTTGATCCACAAATTCGTGAGTTAATGTCCATGATTCCAAACCAACAATATTCGTCAACACGAGCTTTGGTGAATTAGAGACTCGTGAGTTAGGGTCATCGACATGACACATATTTTCGGTAACAAAATTCCGACGCAGATTAAATGAAATATTTACATTTAGGATGGTAAAAGTGCACTCTATATTTTCTACTAATGGATGGCAGTAACGCTTTATCATGAAACTAAATACATGGACATAATTCAAGCTTAGTTTACTAATAAATACTATTCCTTCTCCAATAGAAGAACACCAGTTCAACTTAGTTGATTGCTCCTAAAAGAAAGTACTCAACAGTAAGTACTTATTATTTCCTATAACAAGCTACGTACCGCAACTCATCGAAAACAAATAGTAAAACTAGACAAAAGTAAACAAACATCTCCATGTAACATGAGTAGTCAATATAATTCTCATATAATACGCATCTTTGAAGAGTGCGTAATATATTACACCACGACGATTATATACTGAGTTAGTTTAAGCCTCTCACACCACGTGAAAGGTGGTCCCAAGAAAGGACAGCAGAAGAAGCCATTTAGTGTGCAATTAAGGGAATGGAGAATCAAAGGACGAGATACGTCCACACACATCACGCACAGAAACAGCAAGATTCAAGAATGTTGTTGAAATATGATAAAAGTGGACAAAGAAAGTAACTGATGCTGAAAAAAGACACCAGTGAACCGAAAAAAAGATGGTCCGTAACAAAATCAAACTCATATTTACATCTATCCCTATGTCAGAGCTAATTCCCACAGATTCAATAGTTGGCTACTTACACCAGGAAATAAAGGCGTTGGTTATCGATGAGAGCTAATGGGGATTCTGTGACGAAAATTGACACCAGAAAATTAAATGAAACATTGTCCATAGCGAGAGAAAGTAAAATGAGGGCAGCCCATAATTAATTGACCTTTTAATTGGTTGATGAAAGTAGAGCTATGAACACTATGTTGTTAATACTTATTTATTCGACTAAAAAATATGTTCATGCTTACATATAACGTGGCACTTAATTAACTCAGCAACTAAAAAGCTACTCTCGCTTTGCTTCGGTTTCAAACCCACAATTTATCATGATTCACTTGACCCCTCGTTCTTCAAATTTGTTCCCTAAGCGAGGTTTTCTTGTGGGACTCGTCACGAGTTATGTAACAAAATCAACAAATGTACAATAACTAAATGAACTTTTCATGAAATAGCTTAACTCTCGTGTAATGCGCGATGGATCGTTATTGAAACGATAAAGAATAAAGCTCAAATTGTAAAAACGGCCATGGCTATCACTTAAAGAGTCCTGTTTTCAAAACGTAGCTTTCATAAACCATATGTTGTTTATCCTTAGAAGAAAATTAGTTTCAAAATCCTAGCATTCATAGTATTTTTTTATCGGCAAATGAAAAGGATCGGTTACTTCTGGGGCAACACATACAACGATAATATGTTCAGCAGATCGTAAATAATGAATCAAAAATATATATTATGATCACTAATATGAAATTACTATTTGTTCAAGCACAGACATTGCACGAGAATTGTAATAAGTCAGCGAATAGATTAAGAATAAATGAACTGCCAATAATAGAAAGAACTAATAATAACACCAGCAATAATTTCAATGTTACCTGCTTGTTTCTTTCTTAGTCAATCAGACTTCTACAATTATGAAAAATACCACAAGTGTGCGGTAAATTATTCCGTCCTTTCTCTAAGCAAATTTACATACTTGTATTTAATTCTGATTGAGTTTTCTCCTTCCATCCATGCGTGACAATCTTATCATTGACACTATTCAGCATCACATGCAACAAATTGACAGGCTTTTACACGACTACAGATACTTTGTAACATGAATATCGCTGCGCTCAATTCAATACAATACGGTGGAACGAAAGTAAAGCGAAAAGGAATTACGGAATTAGCTGACAAATTAAGAGAAATTTAATACACAATTCTTAAGAAAGAGCAATACGAACATGTATACAATCGTGCACCAATGCTGTTCATTACAAAGAAATAAATAACGAATAACGAAAAGAAATGAAGCTATATTTTTCCAAATCCAAGTCTTATTGTAACATTTTATTGATGTGTAATTTTATTTATTTTATCACTAGGATTACTGCTCTCTAAGGCTTTATTGATGTGCTTAATGGTTTGATAAGTCCTGCAAGTCACATAAAATTTGATGAAGAACTCCTTCACATCAGCAGCGCACAATACAGGCGGAGAGCACGCCTCACCAATGACCTTCTGAGCTAGTTCACAGAAACCTTGAACATGACTGAACTTATCAAAACAGAACAAAAATACTCTCTCGTAGGTCATGATTGTTTCCATGAAAGATTTGCTGCAGTAATGGAGGCTTCGTTGCGGATCATTGTTTTGTACATATTCTTTGAATGGCACGAAGAGGTGCGTGTTTAGGTCTTCAGGCGCAAGAATTAACTAACACGCTGAACAGTCTTTTAACATTGAACCTTTCTTACTTCGGTGATATCTATCAACTTTCATAGCAACATACCCATTTAAGTAAGCTGCTGCATTGTTGACCTCGGCCGACTCAAACAGAGTTCCAACCGATTCGTTGCCATCGAAGTGCTTCGCGGTAGTCATGTCTTCGTCGTTGGGTACAACCGGCGGCGGAGACAAATCCTCATCTTCTGGTCGCTGAATCAGAGGAGGAGAACATTTTAATATTTACACATGCCGACTTCCATATTTAAATAGTAAAAAGTGGTAGGAGTGGTGGTGGGAGTGGGAGTGGTGGTGGGAGTGGTGGTGGTGGTGGGAGCTGCAGCAGTGGAATTCGACAACACCTGAGCTGCAAGTTTCACTTTCATTTTTGATGAAAACCTCAAACTGTGCACATGCCTATCAGACAGCTTTGGAACCATTTTCAAGCTGTGCATTTTCTCTTTTTTTCAAACAGTGTGACGATGTGATCCCAGCTTGCAGCGTGCTTAAAGCCTGGCACAGGAACGTCACTTCTGAGCAAGAGACTTCTAGAGTTTTTCAGTAGATGGGGAGGGTCTTTGTAGACAAAGTAAGACTTCGTTCCTAGCTCAATAGTTGGGTTTGTATGTGAGCAACCCAGGGATTTGAAAGCTTTTTCAAAATTTGAACCTTGGTCAGAAGTTATTCCAAGCACTACAAAGCCCTCAGTTTCAAGGGATTTTATAACGGTCTGAAGAATTTCATTAAGACTGGTAGATTGAACAGCACCCGATGTTAAATAATATCCAATTGGAAATTGCCAGTGTTTCTTCACCCCACACGCCATAACGCACAATGCTGATGACACCAAGTTCTTTTTTCTCTTAAAACCATCGTCTGCGTACCCTAATATTTTCTTCTTGTCGGGACTGTACAACAGGCCTCTTTTTAATGACATTTCATCCATAAGGATGAAAATTAGCTTATCGTGTTCACTTTGGGGATTAACTTTGAGTCTTAACATTGATATGTTCTGTTCATTGCAACCGGGGTTCATTTTGTGGGCCTTCAGGACACGAAGAATTGTAGAAGGCGATGGTAGTGGTAGCATTATCCTCAACAAGTTGTACCCGAATATGCTGCAACTCACTAGCATGTTAACTGCCATCCACTCATGAAACGATGTGTAGCGTCGCTTTCTTTTCAGTTTAAATTTGACAAATTCCGTGATGTACGGACCGAATGATGGATGAAACTGTTGTACTATATTCTGCAGGTTATACCGACGATTGATGATAGGTCCCATAACTCTCTTTCTCATGAGAGAAGCCCCCTTACTTTGGGTTTTAAAAATGTAGACGAACGATTGGTCGTTACTAGTGCAGAAGGCTGATCAAACAATTTCTTCTTACAGGTCAGAGTTGCTTCATCTTTCGTCATACAGGCCTTTTCCTGGAAGAAACGAACAAATAAACAAAAAGGCAATGGAGGGAAAATTCAGATGAAAAGAGGTTGAGCGCTAACAAAAATAAGTAACGAAGAATGTGATACGTTATTTGTACACGACAGGGAAGGAAAGTAGGGCTGTAGGAATATGAAGGGAAGAATAAATTTTAGGGGCTTTATAATTTGAAAATACACAAATCAAATGGAGGTGGAGCGAGAGCAGGGTTGACACATAAAACAAAAAAAAAACACCCAAAAAAGGCAAAAAAAAACACGTAAAAAACACTAAATAACGTTTTTTTAGCTTTTTTGGGTTTTATTAGTGCTATTTAAATTTCACTTGTTTTCAAGCTTATAGAATCAAAATGAGCTAAATATTTATATTGTCAAAAATTTGTCCAAGGCATTTGCATGACCATGACAATAAATATTGAAAAACAAAAAACACCACTATAAAAATAAAATAAGAAAAACCCGAATCACAGAACAAAACTCGAGGGACTAGTATACTTCCATGAGTTCCATTTCCAAGGTAAAAAACAAAAACTAAGAAACAAATGCAGTTTGACTATTTGAGAGTATAGAAACTTCTGAATTCTTCCTGTCTTCTAGACTAGACTGCTACTACAGTACTACTGTGTTTCTCTTTCTACATCCACTGCCATTTCATCATAGTCATCCACATCATGATCATTTGTGAGGTGGCGATATAATGAGACCAATTTCTGTGCACGTTCCGATCCTAATCTATTTATCAATTTATTCCACACAATTCCAAATGTTGAGAAAATTCTCTCAATGGATCCTGAACTTGCGGGCAAGAATGAAGATTGCTTATAAACTTGCAGAAACTCTCTGTCAGTGTTTTTTCAGGAATCTGCACTTTCTGCTGTTTCATGTCTTGAATATCCCACCATCAACGAGGAGTCATTGTCTTACTGATATTCTTGTTGAACAAGTGTTTTGGGAAGATGTTTGAGCCCTTCAATTTATACAAATAAAGCGCGCTGATGAACTCCGGATTGTATTCAGCCAACCACTCTTCAATATCTGTCTCCTGTGAGAGCTTTGCCTGAAATAAGTCTTAACAATTATAGTCAGATGGGATAAGACACGACCGCAGCCAGCATGGGGTAAGAAAGTAAAGAAACGACTGGCCTATGGTAAGCATTCAAGCTGCACTGGAGCAAACTTGACGATGGAATCTGTTAGAGCATTTATTTCTTATAATTTTAGGGTTTGTTGCTATCCTGAACTGCAAAAAGTGATTTTTTGGGCAAAAAATTTTTGGCATGTCACTACATGTTGTAACATGTAACAGTGTGGTTGATTGACTTGGCTTGCGTTGCTAAGCACTCCAGCTCACACAATACACATGTTAAGTTGTTAACAGCATGCCTGTTAAGTGATGTGCAGCTGTCTTGCTTCAAGTTGCTTGTGGTGGTTACTAATGATCTGCATGGTGCTACCCTCTCACATGACTTGCGTCTGTCTGCTGCTAAAACAACTCACTATGAATTGACAAGCACAGCAATTCTCTTTGCACATCTTATATCTTTACAGACTGCAGAGCTATGTCCCTATGCATATGGTAATTGGTAAATGGTAATTATGATGGACAAACTTAATTCATATATTGTTCATATATGTAATAATTCATATAATAATGTGATATAATGTTGGAAATAAAGTAATCAAATAACAATATTTACTCAAAAAGTGTATATATGTATATATATATATATATCTGGAAAAGAGGCAACTGGAGCTGTGTGAATAACTCTTTTAAACAAAAACAGGTATTAAAAAAAAAAATAAATAAAATCCCCCCAAAAAATTCAACCCAAAAAATCCCATGTGGGATGTTTTTTTTTAAAAAAAACATGGTTTTTTCCATCCCTGAGCGAGAGGAATGGGAAAGTGGAGGAGAATGGCAAGGTGAGTTAGGGATGAAAGAGAGGGAAAGAGAAGGAAGAGAGATAGGAGAATGAGGAAAGTTAATGTGTGATTTTAATAAATGTTCTATATGAATATAAAGAATTTAAATGGCAATGAAGACAGTATAAAACAAGCAACACTCACTTTCCAGTTGAAGGAATCTTTTTCAACTTTCTCAGTTGAACCCAAATTTGAAGGAGTAGCAATTTGTTGAGTCTGTGATACACAAGTTGGGTTAGGGACCTGAAATGAAACATACACACTCTATTAAATCACATGCACAGGAATAAATGTGTATTGCGAAATTCATTAGTTATGGAATCTACTTTGAAATGACATGAAATTGATAGAAAATCGAACAGAATCTTCATAGAATAATTTAATAATTAGAAACCAAGGGAGTAAAAAATCTATTTCTATAATTCAAAAATAACAATAACCAGCTGTCCTAGGTATTTCTTGAGTTTTATTAGACCTCTTTATTTCTTGAGCTGAGAATCAGCTAAATGACTGGTTATATGTAAGATCCTTTACACATAGATGTTTGGAACCTAAATTATAAGATAAAACCATACTTTAAGGCATATATATACACAGAGCATAAATACTTCACGAACACTAAACACGCCAGTAGGACCCTGGTGCCTGCTGAGCTTAAGCAACAAAGAACTTTCTAAAACGTAATGCCCATGAAGAAGCTTACAGCGGTGTACTTTTATTTTAACAGGAACAAAATGTAAAACAGAATATATAAGTAGAGCTGATAATTGGCATACCTCGTAAGTCTCATACGTTGCACATTATGAGACCCAACAACCTTTTTTCCTCACATCTTCTGTGATTCAATTATATTGTCACCTCCAGAATGCTAGAACACATCAACAATCATGATCACACAAACCACACAACAAACAGTTGTTGAAGGCTCAGCACATGAAGAATAAATCACTGTGAAAAACAATGGTCCTGATTTTATGTTATGAACAAGTTTGAGCTACTATTAAGACAAGAAGCAATCCGAGCATAAAAAAAACTTTTTAAATGTAACACAATTGTTAGAATTGACCTTGGGCAGTCATTATTCGAACTACAATCTTTTGAAACTACATTGGAAACATATACACAACTGATCAAAAGTTTAAGACCACTTTAAAAATTTAAATAATAAAACAATTCGGATACATAAATACATACTCCTTCACTAAAGGCTCACTTATTAGGCAAGGTTAATTACCACTCTTGACACCAACAACCATCACTGGAGTGCTACTACTTACAGCATTGATGGAGGCCTTTGACAAAACTGTGGCAGGACTTGTGACTCTGGCTTTGACTTAGGTTGCCACAGAAGATCTGAGGGGGATTCTGATGGGAGTCCTCATGGGACTTCTAACTGAAATCTTTGTTGGGGTAATCACAGGGACTGCTCCTGAAGTGCTGGCTGGGAGTCTAGGGGTGCTGATTGGAAGCTGATTTGGGTTGTGGGGCAGGCTTCTGATAAGGTTCCTAACAGGCGTTCTTGTTGGGGCTCTGGGAGGTGTTCCGATTGAAGTCCTCATTTTTTTAACGGAGACTCGTCAGAGATTGATGGAGAAACTCTCTTTGCAGGGAACATGAGCTGAGCATTAGCTGTGAGGAAGAAAGAACCCATAGTTAGCTCTTTGCAGCAAAATCATTCCCCTTCTTTAAAACCTGAGAGGTTGTCACAGGGTTGGCTAAAATCTCTTTTGCCCAAATTGAATATTGTTTGGCAAAATTAAAACCTAAATACCTCATTGTTCAGAATTAAAAAAAGTATGAACAACGAGTATATTTAAAAAACAATCAATGAGAAATAAATGATATACACAACTCTTTCAATCAGGTTGGCCAAAATTTATTTCTTTAAAATCCAATATCATTTAGAGGTTATCAGGTTTTTCCAGTAATATTTATTTCTTCGAGTGTTTTTTATTTCATTCCAGTATTTTATTCGTTGGGAATTATTCCCATTTTTTCTTCCAGGACTGACAATTAATATTTAAATATTTGCAATTTTATCATTTAATAGGAGTTGTAAGGAATCAGGGTAACAAATTTGAGCCTGAATACTTCAAGAACAAAACACATCCATCACTGTTACACAGTGCCTTCTAAGCATAGCTAACATGAAAACTTTTCAAAACATTGTAACCAATATGACAGTTGTATAAATATACTGCTACTTTAATACAAACATATATGAGTGCAGATAATAAAAACAGAGCTAGAATATTCTTAGCTTCTCATATCCCTTGCCTATTATACTAAAAGAACCATTAGGTAATTAGTCATCCTCACATGTTGAGCAACTCAGTGATATTTTACAAAATATGGGAAAATGATGAAAAATGAACTAATACAATAATGTAAGCTCATATTGCACCTTTATTATAACTTTTGTTGTTCAAGAAATAACTGTTTTCAAAATTCATTTAGGGGTATTATTCTTCATCTCATATATCACTGAACAAAATGCAAATTTGTGATTGAGTTGTAAATACTTGTCCACAGCATATTTGAATGGCGTGTATTTACATGGTTATATTACTTTATTGGTTGCAAAAGTATGAGTTCAGATCTAGGATAAGGTTCAAAGGGGTATTTTCATTTGTTAACTCTGTCTTGTGAGTTTTTAATACTGACCTTGTCCTTGATAAAAGCTCAAAAAAGTTTGCAGTTTTTGGACTATATTTTTTTTGGGCACAAGTGTGAGGTTTGGACAAAAACCCAAAGCTCTGACCAACTATAGCAACTGTGTGTTAGTTTATATATCTGACAAAGTCTCATCCTCCTTATTGAAAAATGAACTTTGTTTCTATGAAATTAAACCTGAAATACAGCTAACAATGGGTTTACAATTCTTTATGTTATATTAGCACTTGTGATTTTTACTTCAATGACCCTTGATTTAAGAATCATAGCTAGGTATAGGTATTTCTGAGGTCAATATCTACAAAATTGGTAGTTGCACAGCAAATTAATAAATTCATGACTGTTTTCAAAAAATAGCAGGATATACAAGAACACATATTATCAGAAAAAATGTTAAATCAAAGTATCAGCAAAATTTCAGGCAGAAGTACATTTATTATACAAATGTAAGTGCAAGGAAACAAAGGTTCACCAACATTGTTGGACTTTCTACACTAAAATTAAGAATCAAACTCAAGATCTTGAACTGTCCTTCTTCATTGATTAAGAAGTGTAATATTTGAGAACTGAAATTTCCAGAACTTATAATAGTAAAGTAGTGTACTCTTTCTAAATGGAATAAATTTTTATTTTCAATTGATAAGAACTGAAAACCAACTACTTAACACTTTCGTGGTGACCAATACATTAGCACATACATTAAAAACTTTGGAGAGTATCAAAGGAATGCAAACTATAAATAAAAGTGTTATAAAAGTGCAACTCATTGGGAAATAAGCATGAAACTGTACTATGAAGTGACTGATATGTTATGAAAGCCAACAAATAATCCACAAAAAGAATAAGTAAAACCCACCAAAATGTAGACGAATTTCAAAGTACAATAAATTAAAAATGAGAAGATTTTAGTATGACCATAACGGTAACAAACTTTCTTAGGTCAGGCTAATGTACCCAAATAAACACTTACCTTCATCAGACTTAAGAATGTCAACAAATTTTTGTGGTATTGCACCCTCATTCAACCAACTCTTAGCCTTTAAAGGTGATAATGTTTTTGCGAAATCAGACCGGTGGAAGTGCTTGGCACAAATGTATCACAAATGTAGCCATCACTATTATTGTTAAACAACTGTGGCGAAAGCCCTCACGATTCATACAGAAGGTCACGTCATTCACATCCGTGCTCTGAGTGGATGATTGTCGCTGTGACGTCACAATTGTTATGACGTCACAATAGCCGGTTTTGGATATGAAGTTACTTCTCTTCTCTGTACTGTGGTAACAGCTTTACACAATTTGATTGTTGTCAGGGAGAAAGTGGACATAGGGCTGGAATTTACAGCACATTAATTCTTTGAAATTAATGAACACTCTGAAACATCTCATTCTGGCAGAAACAGCTCACCAATTGCAGCAAATGTGAGAAATAAATTAAATTAAAAGATAATGGTATTTCTGGTGTTGAAAAAGTCGAAAGATATATATATGGTAAAGATACATCGTACATGTTTAAATTTGAATGTTATTTACACGAGTTTAGTTTAGGTGACAGATCATATTTTCTGCAATAAAGGAAATGAATTTTACTAAATTTCATAATTTACTTATCTTTATGTCGAGGAAAACTTTGAAGCATCACGAGTATGCTAGAGGTCTTGGACACAGCCACAACCCACCTGAAACTTGCAGTGCATCCGCTATCATCGACCACTGGTCGCTTATGAACACCCTGTCACTGTGCTTAGGGTGAAAAGCATTCCAATTTGCGGGCACAGCCTGAATGGAAGGGAGTAGCAGCTCTACATCCATCACTCACGGCTGCTCGAGACACACTGAACGCGCCGCGCAGCGTCAAAATATTTCTCCCAAGTAATCCCGATTTTTGACAGCGCGACGCGGCGTCTGTACGCTTTGGTCTGCTTGCGTCCGCACGCGTCTAGTGTGGCCACTCTCATAGCAACACATGTATTTATTATTGCAGCTACTGCCTGCGTACGCGCGCGTCAGCGCCAACGCGTTTAGTCTGGCCGTACCCTAAAGCGTTCCTGTAGTCGAAGTCCTTGTCGAGTGTTTAACAGTCGGTACGGCTGTCGAGTGTCCGTTCCGCGAGTGCTCCATCAACTTCAGTAATTGACTCCCACCTCAGTAAATTAATGAATACACATAAGTAGTTTTTTTCACCTCTCTCGCAAGGAGCAAAACTAGATGCATGTGCCTAAACTTGGCCGGCGCTACCGAAGACGTTTAATATACGAGTAGGGGTGGACGTAAAGGCGACGGTTGCGTGCCAACGCTACCCGGTAAACGCATACACGAATTTTATTTCAGTCATAATCATAAAAAATTGAGACTGGTGTCTCTGGTGGCAACGCCCTTTTTCTTTTGTTAATCAACCCTCCTAAAGTAACGTAATTCATTGAGCTCGAAACAATTAACCCAGAATCTATTTTATACACAAATCTGAACTATGTTTCATCCCCAAATACTAGAACCAAATGGAGACCATAGCCGGTTAGCGTCATAGAGATACGAAAAATCTTACACTCATTAAAAATAACTAAAGCAACTGAACATGATGGCGTCAGCCTCCAATATATATAAAACAGCTTTTCTGTCACAGAGCCCCTGATTTGTTGGATAATAAATACATCTATAGCCACAAAAAAGTTTCCCGATCAATGGAAACCATCCATTATTAAGCCTTTACATAAATCTGGTGAGTTCGACATAAGGTCAAACTACAGACCAATCAGTCTCCTGCCTGTCATGTCCAAAATATTAGAAAATGTAATAACAAACCAGCTCTCGTCTTACATAGACGAGTCAGATCTACTTCGCCGCAATCAATATGCTTACAGAAGAAACGCCAGTATTCAAGACGCCCTGCTTAACACAACAGAAAAAAATTACACTGATATGGACCAAAAATCATTAACTCTCCTACTATTGTTTGATCTCTCCAAAGCTTTCGACATTGTTGAGCATAAAAAACTTATACAAAAAATTCAAACCTCAGAATAGACACTCAGGGGTTTGAAATCACCTACTAAACCCCTCTCATGCAGTGCGCTTGAATAACAAAATATCACCGTTCATACCAAATGATTTTGGCGTTCCCCAAGATTCAATCCTCGTCCCGCTCCTACGAGTATTATCAATTTTCATCAATGATTTCCCCACTATTTCTGCAAACACAAAATCTCAATGTATGCTGATGACGTGCAAATTGTCATGACAAGTTCGACAGCGGATTTCAAAGAAACACAAGCAAACGCTGAAGGCCTAATAAGAAATTTGAAATTGTTGTATGACCATAATGACCTCAAACTTAACGCCAGTAAAACGCAATGCATTATTTTTGGATCACGGAATGCGACCAGAAATTTACCACCATCTACGCTAACATTTGAAGACGATAAAATTGATCCAGTAGATAAGGTAAAAAATTTTGGTGTTTGGTTCGACAAGAATATGACTTTCAAATCATACGTAGAAACTATGTGCTACAAAATTAAAGGAACCTTAATTAATGTTCTTTCATCGCATTAAGAACACACTTGACGAAAAATCTCAGTTTTTAGTTATTCAGTCCTTAGTTTTATCGCGTCTGGACTCTTGCAGTTTAGTGTGGGGAGATTTACCTCAAAATCGTCAAAAAGAGTTGCGAAAAATGTATTGTAAAGTAAAGTGGTATGCAAAGGACGACCACGATCATGCCACCCCTCTTTTAATCGACTGGACCTCAATACCGAACCGATTCATGATCCAAAAAGCTCGACGAGTGTTCTCATCTCTGTTCCTCCCTCAGAGTAATGCAATTGCGGTAAAAAAAATTATCATCCAGTATCCAAAACAATAATTCAAATCGGAGGAATGAGGTCTCTGTCAGTTACCGCTCATCTGACGGGGGACAAAAAGCTCTCTCAGCTTCTAGAGCTCTTTTGTGGAACAAGCCTCCCCAGCATATCAAAAACTCTAAAACTGCAAAAGAATTTAGAGTAAATGTGTAACGTCATTTTACATCTCTGTCATAGGGCCTGCAACACTTCGGTGTGAATTCCCCACTTGCGTGAAATTTGGAATTTTCTAATAATTCTGTTAGAAAATTAGTAATTATTTCTCTTTTACGTTCGCTAAGTCATTCTAATATTGATTTCAAATGTTGCTGTCGCCTACATTGAGCAGCACAACAGTCATCTCAATGCAACGGAATGAAGGTGTTAATTAATTTTTTATTATTAGTTATATTTTCTCACCTTTTAACATTTCTATTTTTATTTTCTGTATTTATATTTAATAACCGTATGATAAACAAACTCTGAAATACATTTTGTGTGTACATCAGTATACAGGTTTATAAATGTGAGGGTGTACAATGTTTTCAATAAATCAATTTTAGTTAATGTTGTTTCACCATTTCAAAATCATTTACGAAGGTGTTTCAATCGACTTCGGCTGAGCTGGGGGAGGGGATAATTAAAAATTTTATTTTACTTTTTTTATTTTTCAGTTCATTCAGCGCACACTAGCACTGAACTTTCAAATCAAAAAAATTCTACATTTCCTTAATTAAAATTATTATTGTAGACCACTGTTCAAGGACAGAGTCCCCCATATGAACTTTTTTATGATTTAACTTAGAGCAATAAAATTTGGTTTACCAATTAAAAATGCATTTTAGAATCGATTATCAATCATAAAAAATGCAGTTTTCTTTGAAGAAAACGAGATATTCATAGAAAACTGTGTTTTTGGGGGTCATTCAAAATGATTTTTGCCGGAGAGTTTTTGAGCTACAGTGATGATTTTGGTCTTATTGGATGCGAAAAGACGTGGACATTTAAAAAACATCAATGTTTTTTCCAAAATTTCCAGTTTTAAACAAAAAATGAAATATTTTGAGAGCAAACCTAATTTTCGAAAAATTTCGGGTTTATGACGTCATAACTTTTGAACAAAAATTTATTTCGAAAAAAGATTCGAGATTTCTGTATGCCCACGTTTTTTCGCATCCAATGATATCAAAATCATCCTAATAGCTTAAAAACTGTAGGAGAAGAAGCATTTTGAAACCCGAAAGTCCATTGTTTACATTATAAGCAAAACAAAGAAACCTAAACAATTTTAAATGAAAATGTTTACACATTTTTAGTTCAGGTTAGACCCCTGAAATTATTATGGAGTAATACAGAGACATATGAGATGACATAGCAACGTCGCGCCGTGGAGAATGTGCCGAGAGAGAGGTGTAACATGATAAAATACCCCTCCCCCCCATTTTCAAATCCCCCTAGCGGGCGAACGAGTGAACGAACGAGTCTCATTTTTTCACAAGATGTGTCTGACCTCCTACACTTCATATTGTAGCAACAATTTCCTTTTGTGAAATCATCGCCAAAATCCTGGGTCCTATGGGGGACTCTGTCCTTAATCTACCTTTACGTGCCAAATTTTGTAAATATTCACCACTCAGATGTGATATCCGGCCACAATGTTATTCCATTTTATCCCATGTACACATGTCCGTATAATGCCAAAGACAATACCGAAAAAATGTGAACCCCGAGATGTTTTCTTTGCTGTTGTTTTGTTCCTTGACGGTAACCTGAGTTTTCTTAAAAATTTCCATTAGGAAATTAAAAACCAGTTCATTTTTACGTTTTTCGAAATCTTCTTCCCTTTTATTTATTTTTTCCGAATAATTTCTCACGATTACAGTAAGCTCGACTATCATTTTCGATGTAGTAGGAGGTAGGTTGTTTTTTATGTTTTATTTTATGTATATTTTTTATCATATTCATTTTCAATATGTATATATATTCATATGTGTGCACGTATGTAGGCATATGTATACCTACGTAAATAGATATTCACGTTTCTATATTATTTTTCTACGTGAAAACAATCCGGTTAATTAATTATTAGTGCACAGGCGAAATTATTCAAAAAAGATCTATTACTTCCCCAGGGGGCGTTTCTGTGAATCGGAGAAATGAAAAAAAAACATTAGACGAGTGAAATAAAGTGAAATTTGAGCATTTGAATCGTGGTAAAATTATATTTCTGTCCGTATGTTGAACAAGCTATGAATTTTCATGTTGAGTATATGTTTGTCTACGCATTTCTGCCAAAATTTTGTGGATTTGGTAATCATAAGTAATATCCAGCTTACGCTGTATCTCCATTTTATCCCATGTGCCCATCTCCGCATGATGTTGTACAGAATACCGGGAGGATATGGAATATTTTTTTTTGTTGTTGTTGTTCCTCGATGGTAACTCGAGTTTTCTAAAAATTTCTGTTAGGAAATTAAAAAATATTTTATTTTTTCGTTTTTCGAAGTTTTGTTTCCTATTCCTTATTTTTCCTCAGGTTATTTCATACGATACTGTCATTTTAGATATAGAAAGAACAAGATTGTTTTTTACGTTTATTAGTATTTTTCTTATATTCATTTTCAAAACGTATATATATATATGAATATGTGTGTGTAAGAGTGTGCATGTATGTGTATGTGTGCGCACGTATACATATATGTTTATGTATCTGTATGCGCATGTACATGTTCACACATATACATACACACATATGCATACATATGTTTCTGCTTCAATTTCTGTTTTTTGCGTAAATGCAAAAGCTCAAGACACATTACATTTTACCTAAAGGTCTGTGATCAGTTAACAGTCACCCAAATTCCAGAAATAAATATATATATTGCGCTTGCTTGATGATTCAAAAATAGATCTATCACGACCCCAGAGGGCATTTCTGTGAAAAGAAGAAATGAAAAATTTGAAGAGACAAATGAAATAAAGCGCTCGTAAAAATATTATCTCTCTGTTCGTATGCTAAACAAGCCATGAATTTTATTTTTGCGTGTAAGTTTGTTTATGCGTTTCTAGATGTGCGTGCTGTGTTGCGCGATTTTCTTTATAAATTACTTTGTGAATATGTTGGCACGTATCTCATGTGGCAACGTCGTTGGAAATAAACGGTTTTTCTTTTCTTTCTTTCTTTCTATTGTTCTCTGTTATAAACATACTTACACCTTTGGCTCTCTTACCTACTGAATTTTTCGCTTTGTAACAATATAGTTTTGCTCTCAGACCAACGAATTCTTCAATTGGTATTCCAGAGCTTTCATCTTTCATTTTCCAAATTAGTTTCATATTTTTGGTTGAATATAGGCAGTGTTATTTAGAATAGCATGATGTCTTATATAAGTCTTTTTTCCCTCCATATCTCCATAAAAAGTTTTTTGTTTTTATATCATAACATGATGAATCTGTATCGGTAAGCAACAACTTTGCCTTACTGCCATATTTCTTCTTAGAATGATTATGATGGAAATCATACATAATGTATTACTCAAGTATAATACAGATAGCCCTACGTAGATCGGTTTTTCAAATTTTAGTCTTTGTTTCTGCATATGGAAAGCTACTAAGTTTTCCGATAATTTAAAACTGTTAAAATATAGCTTATTTGCTAATTACTTTATTCTTTCTGTGACTTTACTAAATAGACATCTACACTGTTTCTAATATTTTTTATTTTCCCAAATGCTGAATTGTTCATAATTTTTAAGAAGTCTTTCTTAAACTCAAATTTAGCTTGCTGACGCATTTTTGTATAGATATCAATGTAGGATTTCATCGATGGAATTTCGTTAAACTCAAATATTCTGTGAATTATTTTCTTTAATTTCAATCATTGATCTAGATATTATGTCAAAGATTTAGGATGTACAACATATTTTTCTCGTTTTCCAAGAAGTGGAATTGATTTATTTATATCGCTTACCTTTAAATTTTCTAGAACTGATGGTAAATCATTATGGATTGCATTTAAGTCTTTTGGATAAGTTAAATCAACTTCTAAAATATAATCTTTACCAGTTTTTAGTTTAGACTGTGGATCTTTCCATTTAAAGGTTCCCGTTGGTAATGCTTGGCTAATGGCGCGACCGTATAAGTTATTCGCATCCATATATGTGATATGACAATTTGGTCTTCCTTTATCAAATGTTTATGGAATATAATCATTCGCTTTTGCATATCGTGTTGGTTTTTATAGAAATCCCACCTCTAATTCCTTTTTCGTTAATATATATACGTATTGTGCTCGTACGCATTATTATGAGTCGGCGCTGCCGCACACGCTTGTTCATGTACTGTCTACCAGTGTGTGTTGCTCTGGCACTGAAAACGAATGCACCAAATTCCTTGACGCGTGTTTTTCTAGTTCCTTGCCATGCGCCAAAGCATCAAATTATTGAATAATAATCATGAAGGCGAAATAAGCAAACGGAGCCTTCATTCAGTTTGTGCCTAAATTCATCAACACCCTAATTTTGGCAAGTTTCTTGAAATATTCTTTTCGCTTCTACGAGCGCTGGAGATTCTAATCCCATGGGGTCGTAAATTGAAGCTAGAGTTTTTAGAACTTCTCTTCTGGTCGAACAACTGTTCTTGATTCTCAGATGATAACCCAAGGTATCTCTTTCTGTATTCCATGTTACTCCGAGTGCCTTGCTTGCTGGGAGAGGATTCGCAATTTTGACACTTTTGACATGTCCTGATAAGTTTTCGTTGGGCATGGCAGAAAGAAATTCCGCAGAATTGCTACTGAAATCCTTCAAAATGAAGCCTCCTTTTTTAACAGTCTTTATAGTTTCTTCTGCAACAAACTTTGCATGGCAGTTTGTGACCACCGATTTTAATAGGTCATCCACATAAAAGTTGCGGAAAACTGTTTTCTGAACGTCAAGATCGGGTAGTGGATGTTCTCTGGCTGTTTGTTGCAGAGCAAAATTTGCCACGCTTGGCGAGCTTTTCGCTCCAAAGACATGAACAGTCAATCTATATTCCTTGATTTTGTCATTTTTCTTCCAAAAGAGTCTCATGAAGTCAGAGTGTTTTTTTGGAACCTTTACTTGGTAATACATCTTTTCGATATCAGCGGTAAAGGCTATCGGTTGCTGCCTGAAGCGCAGCAATACTCCAACTAAGTTGTTTGTTATGTCAGGGCCTTGGAGAAGTTCGTCATTCAGAGAGGTTCCACCGAAGCGCAGGGAACAGTCGAACACGACTCTTATCTTACCCTTCTGTTTGTGTCTTACTGCGTGATGGGCAAGATACCAGGTTGTGCCCCTTTGGCGTTGTAGCTCGTCCTCGGGAACTTCCTCAATAAATTTTTGCTTTATCATTGTCTCCATAAAGTTAGTATATTCCGAGGATAAGCTTTCATCTGTTTTCATCCTTTTCATTACGTTGTTGAAGCGATTAAGTACTTGTTGCCTATTGTCTGGGAATATCGGGTTCTCGCGTTTGAAAGGCATTTCTATTTCGTAGCGATCGCCTAAATTCTTCAAGCTTGAGCTCACGATGCGCAGCCATTTTTTGTCGTTCACTGAGGATGCGTAATCATTTGAGGTGTCGACATAGTCTTGCTTGAAGAAATTTTGGATATGAGTTTCAATTTCTTCTGAAGAATTTACTTTCATCTTGAAATTATAGTGTGAGCCCGTTCTTTGCACAGGTCCATTTATGGCCCATCCCAGGAGGTGTTTAGACGCATATGGGTCGTCGAAGTCTCCATTAACGATTTCGAGCGGCTTCAGCAAAGACGGGACATTCATACCAACCAGGATGCTCACCTCCGACTCCACGAAGTTGAAAGGTAAGTTTTTAAAATTAACATAATTTTTCACATCCTTTTCGTTGGGTATGTCATCTTTTAAAAACGGCCATTGATGGTTTGGTTTGGTGTGAACGACTGGGATGTTAATAGAGTTGTTTCTGTCAAGATCCATCAGCTGCACGTTGTTCACGACCTTAGTCTTAGTTTCGTTGTTGCGACCCTCCATTGTTGTAAGGTTTATCATTTGGTCTTCCGTTTTTATTCCAAGTTTCGTCAACAGGTCTTCGTTCATCCAGCAATCCGATGAGCAATTGTCCAGGGCAACATTTACTGAAATTTCCTTTTCGCCACCTTGCACCTTTACGAGTGCCGGAACTATAGGGCAGAGAATTTTTGCCGATGCTGCTCCGTGGCTGCGCCCGCAAGACTTCAAAGAAAGACTAGACTGGCCTGCAGACAAAGATGTTTCTTGCGAAGGGCTTGGAACAGAATGTTGGACAGATTTAGTGCGAAAGGTAGGAGACACTAAAGGAGAATTGAAGGATTCACTCTTGGAATTATCGGGAGCAGGTTTGTGAACGTAATTTGGTTTCGCGTGGAAACTTCGAGTGGAGATATGTAAAACTGTTGGGTGTCTTTTCTTACAAATGCCACAGGTAGAACGATTAGTGCAATTTTTTGAAACATGATCCGGTTTCAAACACCCGAAGCATAATCCATTTTTCTTCACAAAATCAGACTTTTCTTGTCTATTTTTTTTCCTAAAAAAGATGCAGTCGTCAAGCTGGTGGTTAGTTTTTTTGCAGCAGCTGCACGATTTCTGCTCTTCGTTCTTGCAAACAGAATTTGTCACTAGCGAGCGTTTCTGTCTGTCGTTCGGTTTTCTCTGATGATCGTCAGAAATGTCGCCAAAAAGCGGTTGTCTCACGATGGCTGTCTCGTGCTGCACGAAATCGACGAGGTCTTTGAATTTTATTTTCCCGTACTGTTCGATGGCTGAGTAGGACTTTCGTCGCCATCGTTCCCGCAGTTTGGAAGGGAGTTTTCTTACAATTTTGACGATTTCGTTAGGGCTTTGAAGATGGTTGCGGGCTGACATGTTCTCGAAGTAGTGAAGGCAATCTAGCAAAAATATGGATAAATTTTGCAGGGATTCATGATCGTCATTTTTCACTACTGGCCACCTTTCCAGTTTATTCAAATGTGCATTAGCCGTTTCAAACTCGTTTCCAAATTCTCTCTTTAGCAATTCTTTGGCCTTTAGGAATCCATCAGTCGCATTGTAATGACTACAAGTTCGTACGAGCTGGTTAGCCTTTCCAGTCGTAAATTGCTCGAGATAGATGATCTTGTCTTCGTCGTTGCCACAGTTTGATTCTATAGCACGTTCGAAATTCAACATGAAGGGTTTGAATTTAGTTATGTCTTCTCCACTAAACGGTTCGAGATTTTTCTTAGGAAGAATTTCATTTCTCTGGGCCGCAATTAATGTTTCTGTCATGTCATTTTGACGTTCAAGGATGCGTACGACCGTAGGGACTTTGTTGTCCGTTTCTGATGTGAACTGAATTTTCTCCTTTTCCTGTGCAGACTGGGAGAGCTGAACTACACTAGGAGTTCTTTCAACCGATGCGCCTTTCTCCGAAATTAACAATGAAACAACTGAAGCTTCGTCGATCTTCCGTAATTCTTCTTCAAGGAGAAGAGCCTCAAGTTCGGCTTCTTGTTGTTTTACTTCTTTTTTACGTCTTTCATGTTCTTGTTGAAGTTTTCTTATCCTTATTTCTTCATCGTCAATTTCCTTTGAATTGGCAAGGGCTAATCTTGGTGCAGCGGCCCGTGCTTTCTGCTCTGCTAGCCTAACTCTAGCAGATATCGCGACAGATGATGTAGTCTTGCCTGAAGATCTTCGTGAGGCCCCAGTGAGAGAAACAGGCGGGTGTATAATGGCCTCTATTTTAGACCTAAACTCTTCAATGTGCTGCTGATGAGGCTCTAGCCATGTCGTCAATTCTGCGTCGTCACACGCAGCATAGAGATTTTCAACGCGCTTCAAGTATTCATTGTAGAGCCCTTTAACCTTTATGGCGTCAAACTTGGGTTTCTCCAAGAGGGTCTCTATTTCATTTTGTTTGCGTGTAACCGAGCCAAGTTTTCCAGAGGGTTTCGTAGAGGCTGCAGTCTTGTTAATTGAATCTTCGAACTCGGACATTTTCACAACAATAACTGATCATTAATTTGAAACTGAATGAAGGCTCCGTTTGCTTATTTCGCCTTCATGATTATTATTCAATAATTTGATGCTTTGGCGCATGGCAAGGAACTAGAAAAACACGCGTCAAGGAATTTGGTGCATTCGTTTTCAGTGCCAGAGCAACACACACTGGTAGACAGTACATGAACAAGCGTGTGCGGCAGCGCCGACTCATACTAATGCGTACGAGCACAATACGTATATATATTAATAGTTTTAAATTATTGACTGACTGATCTGAAATGAAAAAAAAGACAATTGAATACACATTAAGAACGTACGAGAGCTAAATATTTACAACTTATGAAAACAATAAACAATGTTCATGTTCGGCAAAGATCTATTCTATGGAACAATACAAAGAAGCAAGATCACAAGATGTGGCTATCCTTCGGGTAGACTACACGAATGCCAAGAGGGCACGTAAGGCTTGACCTAAACTTATTCTTAGTATATGACAACGGTTATAAGTATGGCGGAGCGCGGCAACAAGGAGTATATGAGGATCTCCAAACAAGTCCAATTCAATTTTTGTATGTTTTGGTAAAGCATCAAAAGACAATCCTGGAACTGTAAAATACTGTGCTGGGTCTAGAGAATAAGTTTTCAAGCATGTTCATCTAAATTGTTCATATACTTCTGCTAATAATAATGTATCAACTTTTAGATATACATAAATTGCAGTAATCTTTTATTGTTGTACAATTGAAAGCTCTCCACACTTTGAGTGTACGCTGATATTCATCCTCTGAAATTTTTTTATTATTTAACTTACTGTAAAACTCACTTTTAGCTGGTAAACTATTGCAGTTCATTCTTTCATCACTGTCTACCCGGTGGCCCGGCGAAGTGTGTACAAATAAAATTTATGTTTTTCTGTTATATGAAAGCCAACCAAAGCAACTTACGAATCAAGTAAAAGAGAAATATATTATCTTTCATTACATTTAAGAATTATTCAACATATCCTCCTTTCTCCTTGATAACCTGGCGGAGACGAGGGATCACCTGATCACACGTGGCACGCACAGTTTCGGTGTCAATTTCTGCCAAAGATTTGGTCAGTTTTTGCTTCAGAACCTCCACACTTGAGTGTGATACAGGGCAGGACTTCTGCTCCAAGACAGACCATATCCCAAAGTCCATTGGATTGAAATCAAGAGAAGATGGAGGCCATAGTTCCTTGGGCCGAAACGACTTGAAATTGTCTTTGCACCTGTCCTGGACCAATCTGGCTGGGCGGGAGGCTGCTCCATCGTGCTGAAGTGTAATTCCTTTATTCTCAGTGACTTTTTTCATCCAAGGAACAGCTTCATCCCTCAACATCTTCAGATAAACATGTTGGTTGATTGTGACACCAGCCTCGATGAAAATCAAAGGGGCTTTGAGACCTGTGGATGTAACCCCAGCCCACACAATTATCGAAGCTGGATTTTGTCTCCTAAATGAAGTTCGACGTACAAAAGGCATTAAATCTTTAGATTTAATCAAAATCCGATCATTTTGGCTATTGTGTATAGCTTGAACGATGAATAATTTCTCATCAGTCCAGAGAACTTGTGGCTGCGTGCCATCAAGGAGCTTATTCAGATTTTTTTTTTGACATTTCGAACCTGTTCTTTTTTGTCATTTGGTAATTTGGTAGGGCTTACCAGCACCCTCTGGACTGTTGAACGGCTAACATGCGCTCGTTAGCAAGTTTTCTGGTGCTCCTTCCATGATTCCGTTTCAACTTTTCTCTGATGTTCTTATTGAGTTTTTGGTCCTTACTGACCTCTCTGGGGTGCTCCTGACCTTTGGTAAGCAGCTATCAGTCTCTCTGAACTTTTTTACTGCCTTGTATACACCATAGCGACTCACAAACCCTTTAAAAACCTTAAAAATCTCAGCAGGTGATAGCTCTTAGGAGAGTGCGCTTCAATGATCTCATTTAAAGTCTTTGTTATTGCTGTACCTTTATTTTTCAGAAAATTTATGGAACATTAGTAATCTAGGATGAATATATCGTAAATCGGTAATAAATAGAAATAATTTAGTAGGTGGGAAATGTGTTTAAATTTAACATGAAATTCAGTTCACACTTCTCTGGGACACCCGGTACATATTCATACGGGCTAATACCGTTTTTGTTGATTAATTCCGATTGTTTTTCATTTAGAAAGCACTTCGACAATTCGTGTGATTGGGTTAATTTTTCGACAATTTGTCTAACGATGATGGTTTAAATCTGAAAGTAGCCAATAAACTCAAATCTATCGTAATGCGTTTAATTTTTCCTGCATGTTAACATTTATTTATATATATATATATGTGTGTGTGTGAATCAACAATTATTGTTGGTGTAAAACTAATGTATTCTTCATCTGTTTGTGGAATAACATTCAATTTTACGGATGTATTTCTAAGTATTTTACGAACAAATGACAGACTATGTAAAAACACTGGTATAAAATTTGGATTCTAATTTGTTGAATTACATTTTACGTGAGGTGGACCCCTCTAATGACCTGTCAAATGATTGTGATTTTGAACTTTATAATTTTCATTCGTAAATTCTTCTCAAAGTACAAAATATCTTGTAGCTTCTCAATAAACTTTAAATTTTTCTGATAGTAAATACATATCTTATTTATTTCTATCTGGCTGTAAATTCTCATGGTTTCTTTTTCTAAATATTCTACTAAATTTTATGCGGCATCTACACCACAGTATATTTCTAATTGAGTATACAGGTAACTCTCGATTTATCCTCATCTCGATTAGTCCCTCGATTTATATAGCTTTGTTTGCCTCCGTTAGTCCGCGCCATCTCGATTTATCCCCCCCCCCCTTCGCGTTCGTCGTGTATTCTGCAACATTCCTTGTTAGAAAAAAATCAAAAAGATATTTGCAAACAAAAGCTGTTAATCTGTTACTCTGTTCAATGAGTATTGGTATGATATATAGGCCAATATGACAACCCCTATGAGTTCAATTAAAATGATGATGGACTCAAGAGAGCAAAAAAACAGATAAAACAAAATAAAAACCAGATTTAAGAGCGTTAAATTATTTATTTAAATATTTTCGGTTTATTTATTCCTTTATCGTAAGATGTTAGGATAATTATTCGTATGCAGCATGAAGTTTCCCTTAAAATAATACGTTCACTTTTTCTCTTAAACAAATATGGTACCTCGATTTATCTACCATGTCTATTTATCCAGTCCCATCCCAGGAGATAAATCGAGAGTTACCTGTATTCACCTGCTACACATTTCGTACAGCAACAGAATGAATTAGGATTGTGTTTCTGAATGCTCATCACCTAACTAGAATTTTGATATGGTTGACACGTATCTATTTTTGTCAACGTTGATTCAAAATCAGCATAAATTGCAAATGGATACTTAATGGTTTTTTGGTATTGTTTAAATAAATTTCAATTCGCCCCTTTCAAGTATATACTTTGTGCAGTGTGAACATCTAGAATATCTAATCTTCTGAAAACTGTTTAAACAATATGGACATGTATATTTTGTGTGGTGATAACTTGTTTTCAAGAAGGACTCAATGACTTCATGAGAACATAATGAGCCTTGTTTTCATCTGTATTCAGCAGTAATGATACATCTTTATTCTTTGATGTTGAAATTCTAAGTGGACACAATTCAGTATTATAATTAAAGCCATAAACGTTTACTGACATGTTAATCTTGCTCTCGAATTTGCGAATATCTTTTAGTTATACGGGGAAAGTGATATCGGTAAATTAGGTTTTTTGGTTTCTGCTTTCAGTCTTTTAGAAATTCATTGACGGTTTTTCATAAAGACAGAAATATCTTCCGATACACTATTCAATGCATTCGTTGTGTGTTTTATATATTTATTTATTTTAATTGGAATTTCAAAACTTTTCAGGCAATTGAATATAATTTGACCCTTTAATTGGTTTGCATTCGACGATTTTCCAACTGAACTCTAACAATTTTTCTATCACCCAACCAGATGAACTTGTGAATTGATCGATTTTATTAACAACCTTTTTGTGAAAATTTCAAATATTTATATATTCCTTTGATGCTGCAGTAAATTTTCTAGAGTTAAACCGAACTTCACATTTATTTTTATTTTCTAATTTTAATTCATAAAACCGCACTTTTGAATTAAATTGTAACTTGATATTGTCGAATCTTTGTTTTTCAATTTTTTTAATTTCAGGTATTATGTTTCTCAGAAATACCTCATGATCCTTAATTGAAATATCTCCGTTATCAAACTGTGAGCTCATTTCATGTATTGCTCATGTAACTTCAAAATATACATCCATACACATTACGGAAATGTTTTAACGATTTTCTATGACAATAGATATATGTCATGCTTTTGTTACATGTTACAATTTTTTGAGCTTGTTTTTACGTTCAGTGAAAAATTTATTAGATATTGGGATATAATTGATGTTCTTTATATGTTTCAATGTCTTCTCATGTGTGCTAAAGCTATTAACAGCTACTCTACATACGTTACAAAATCCACTGTGTTTTTTTTTCATTTTTAAAAGATTTTTATCTGAATGAACTTTATTTTTGCATGATCAAAAGAAGGTAATATTTTCATTGTGTGTAATTTTGAGTTTTTATGTGTGCGTGTATTTTTTCTGCTGCCTAATGTGTATACATTTGACGATTTACCATCAACTAGTTTTCTGCAGTAAAAATTCAACTAATTGGAAAAAGTAATGATTATATTTTATACCTAAAAGACTTCAATATAAATATCTGAATTTATTCTAAGTTATTTTAAGAAATCTCATTTCGGATTTAGAAAGAAGTAATAGAAAGTAATAGAAAGTTTTCCTATGAGTATTGGAGAAAGAAAGTAATAGAAAGTGTTTCCAAAAAATCCGACATAATTGAATAAATATTACATTATATGATGTGAAATTGGGCTATAAAACTTGAACTTTTTTGGCTGCAATTTTCGTTAATTAATTAAAGATAAAATTGTAGGTTTATTTTCTAATATATTACTGTGTTATTTATTTAAACGAATTTACTTTGGTTATTTAGTAATTCAATTGTTTAATAATACGTGGTTGTATATGTTACTCTCCTCTATCTTGAATTATTTCTCTATATTTTCTAACTTGAATTTCTTCTTAATATAACTGAGATATTTCCCCTTCACATAAACTACTTACACGGGAAAGCTACATTGTGCGGCTGGTAAACGTGGTCATGGTAAGGAAACTCAGGAGTTTTCACAGGTGTTTACTTGGAGAAGCGGACGCGGTCGATAGCGATAGGCCTGAGGGGCCGACTGCTTATAAACCTTCCGAGGCGCATGGGGTTGGGGCGTGCATGGATATGGGGAGGCATGTGCACACACCAATTAATGGAAGTGAGGTACTCAGCACCGAAATCGAAAAAAAAATTTTAATATTTACAAAAAAAAATTTCACTGCTAATCAACAGAGTAAATTGGTTACCATTGGTGCTGTGCCTCAAGCGGGTAATTATTCAAAATTAATTATTTGAAAACATATTAGTACCATAATCAAAACATTTTTCCATAGTACACCTCGCCTTAGTTTCATAAAGAACGAAAATACACAACAATAAAACGCATTACCGTAAGCAGGAAGAAGGGAGGCAGCGAACAATATAAAGCCTTCTTCTTCAATACTATAAACTTAAAACACGAGTTGCTAAAATACTCGATACATGCTGCGAACGAAATACGCACGTCATCAATTTGTGGTAAGAGGATAAATAAACGCCAGATAACCACAATTCTAAACATAATTAATAGAAAACCAATTTCGATTCTTGGAACGCAATAGATGCTTAAAGTAATAAACAAGTTACAAAATAGGTGATTACATCAATAATTTCGAAACAGTGAAGCATCACATAATGTACGCGAACACCATAACTTAATATTCGTATATAAACAATCGAAAACTTTTACCACGTATGTGACGATTAATGAGTACGCAGTATTTATTATAATGAGTGCACAACTGTAACAAATTAAAATAATGATTTAGTTCATTAGTTATCAAGTGATTAATTACTTCCCCAGAATTAACGAATGAAAACCGGAATAACAGATCCGTATGTTAGGAAATAATTGATATTAGGCATATATAAGCAGTACAGGCACGACGCAGCCGGCAACCGTAAGGACGCTGTGCGGGCCGAGGGAGCTCGGAGGAGAAGGGAGGAGTACGTAGGGGGTAGCGTCTGTGTAAAGAGCTAGCTCGAAAACTACACATAGTATCACACAAGGGCAACTTGATTGTGTGGTATAAGAAAACAATAGGTTAAAAGTAATTACCAACGAGAAGGGGAACTATGGAAAATATGCATCTCAGAAGAATATGTTAGAGGGAAATGCGCGTAGCAATACCAAGTTTTGTGACGCAGGGAACACGTCAGAGGTGACGCGTGAGAAGCACCCAATCGCGAGATGCTACGTCACTAAAAATTTTAGCGGGCATCCCGCACCATCAACGATGCGCATCCTTTGTGCGGGGGAGGTATAAAAGGGTAGAAGGAGGTAGAACCGGTCTATTTGACTGGTGCAGTGGCAAGGATGTAGGCTTCCTGACAGCCAGAGGGGAGGTGAGGATACGTGGTTTAATTTATTGATAATTCATGTGGAGTCATCGAAACGTAGTACGTCTAACTTCTGGAAGCGTGATTTGCAGAATGCTAATTATTGTTATTTGCATTTTTTTTTATTACATTGATTCTCTCAAACAGGATGGTTTGCATTGGGCTTTTAGTATGACGGTAAAAAAGATCATTTCTCAAAAGGGAATTGTATTGAGATGGCAGAAAATGGGGAACCAGAATATTCGAGGTCTTATTGGAGGGTTTGCATTGGTAGAGTGTTCTCAAACAGGGTGTGCTTAGAGTCTAACTGTAATATTTGTGTAAAATTTCAAAGGGGGTTATTATCTCGCAAAAGGGGATTCATATTGAATGGGAGAAAGTGAATTCATCATGTCGGGAATAGCCCCAGTCTCAGTGGAAGCTTCGAGTAAAATCTTAAAGGGGAATTAATAACGATCACATCTCAGGGAATAGATAATATAACACTGTGCATTGTTCACAGGCGGGTGGGTCGTAGCACCTCGGCCGGGGGTTGCTCCACACAACCGTGGTGCAGTAGCTGATGCCGGGCGTTCTCAATCTAGCAGCGGTTACACACCAGCCTGGTATTCAGCAGTAGAAAAATTCACATGGTGCTATGCTTCGTGCCGCCACAGGCCGCCGTCAGTGAATCAACTAGGGAGCGCTCGCAGCAGTGATTGTGGAGAAGGCAAAGATAAAAGGCACGCTGAAACAGTGCAAATCCATTTTTGGCGCGCAGTGAGAAATATGAATTGGGCAGTCTGTGAAGTTTGATGGCAACCGACACCTTGCTGCGACTACCAGGTTCTATTCCCTTTGGCATCACCATTTATTTCATGTGTGCGCTAGCCAGGATGTTCTTTTTATGCTTCAAATTTATTTTTGTTTGTACGTAATCTCCCCGTTTGACGATCACCAAGAAACGGTGTTTCGCGTTAAATCATGTGAACGTTCGCTGGCATTCAATAATTTTCGAGCCTGAATCTTTCATTTCATGTGTCGTATTCAAATCCACGTGTTTTTTAAAATAAATGCAGGTTAATCTGTCAAATTCTTTTATTCTCCATGGGTGGTATGCAGGTGTGCGCAAGCATGAAAGTATAATATTAAAATTTTGCGGGGGTTGAAATTCCCTCAGCGTGTGGAAAGGGGGTTCTAACCCCACCCCTTTCTCATATCGCAACAGGAAAAATATTAATTATACTAAGCGAGCGTACTGACTGTATATTAGCATGGAGAATTTTTTTTCATCATTTTTCAGTTGCCTAAAAATTATACAATTTTGTAATGATCACTCAAGAAAGAATTCAGATAATTGTCCAATCGTTTTGCAAAGATAGATCCGGTATTATGTTTCTCTTGCTCTTTGTGGTTCATTCATTTCAATAACAAGCCGTGGAGCACAGCCGAAAGTTGTGGCTGTGAGCCTTTCCTTGAAGAACTGCAGTTCCGTGGTGTAATAGCCTGCCATTGTGATGGAGTCATAAATGCATAGGTATGTGTGGCTCGGCGACTCAACCACAGCGCGTCTGGCTCAAATTTAGGTGATTGGAGAGCGCTCACTAAGTCAAGTAAAGATTGAATGCCACATTTCTATTGAAAACTCTCTTAACACAATGAACGATTCAGATATCAATATTGAATTCTTGGCTCAAATTTGGCATGACATCTAGGGTGTCAGTTAAATGCTTAGTTAAAACGATCCAAAGTCTTGTCATATGCTGAAGTGCAGTCATCATGATTAAATTCTTTCATTTTTCAGTGGAAAAATTACAATTAAATGTGTTATGAGTAGAATTAATCGGTGTGCATTACTAAATGAAATCGGCCGCATTTTTTGTGCTGCGACGCGAATTCCTCCAAAAATTTTTTATATCTTCTGATAATGTACAGGATAAATGAATTGTGCCTAGAACAGGGTGAGCCCGACATCTATGCGAAGAGCATGAGTATTGAGTAATCATTCATTGTCTTAAAACTTTTTTATGTGTGATGCTCTCTTAAACATTGAATTTAGTCGAACAAGTGCCCGATATTAAACAGATATTTCTTCCTGTACCGTTTTTTTTTTGCTCGGGTTATTTAGCGTGCTATCTGCATTTCTGTATGGAATTTTTTTGTCAGCATTTTAAGCATTTTCAGCTGTCTCAAAATTTTTATGATTGTTGTAATAACCCTTCGAGTAACGCATTAATCATCAAATTGTGTCGTATGAGTGGAATGTGCTCGACCGAGAAATGTAAAGCTCATAACTAGCTGCCTGTAAGTTGCTAAATGCAATGGGAGGTTAATAAGCTCATATCAACAGTGTTACATATGTTGCTCAATTATCGGGCTGTCGAGTCTTCTGATCATATTTTTGGGTATTGAGAAACCCTCATTTTTTTTGAGTGTTGTTAGAATTTTGTCTGAGTGCATTGAAAGATAAAAGCAGTAACATTTTGTTGTGCAGGGGCTGGCTCTCGAATTTTTTTATTACCTCATGTTCATGTGTGGGATAAGAACTTTCTGTGTGCTGCATTTTACGTGGATTTATCCACTCATAGTATATACTTCAGATTGAGTTTTAGCAATGGCTCCGGATTTTATGCCTTAATTTTATAAAAACCTGATTGTCTCAGTTGAAGCTTTGAAACCAATTTGATATTTTGCAGTGTTTAGGAATTCCTGGTAATTAATCAAAATTGAAATTTACCATCCCGTATGCATTAAATTAAAATAACCAGTAAAAAATTTTGTGCGCTGTCGTATGAATTTGTTTCCATAGTAATTTCTGACAAGCCTTAGCAACGTGATGCACACCTTTGTTAATGACATTTGAGACCTCAAATTCCACAATTTATATTTTCTGACCCACGGTGATAGAATTTTCCTTCAAATCAAATTTTCTTGCTGTATGATACAGAGTAGTTCAATGTATGTTTCTATGTGTGCTGGTTTCCCGGGTCCTTTGAGTGCAGTTTGATATTTGAAGTAAAATTCCAGCATAAAGGCTCATGCCGCTGTGTAAGACCGTGCGAGCCGGCTGTTAGAGTCATAAAATTGAAGCTCTCATTGCTGCGGCCCGACCTTTCTGAGTGGCTCGTTGAAATGAACGTGAATTAGTGTGCAGGTTTGGGTTGTATTACACGTTGCCATTAATTTTTCTACACGTCATGAGAGAAGAGTACCATCAGTAACTTTGATCATTTTGCAGTGAATTCAACCCATATCTTAAAACGGCGATGCTGAAGCTTCTGGGTAGATTTTGTTTTGGGAGCATGTAAAAGCCATCATAATACCTTCGAGTTCTGAGGTGCAGCCATTATAATTGAATTTTAATTAAAAACATAGGTGAGTGCCATGGTGTTTCGAACATTGTATATGTACTTTGAAAGAATTAATTCTGCTGTTTTTTATAAAATAACATATTAGCAAAAACTTTCTCGACAATGTGTTGGGTGAAATTATGTGCGGTGAATTTTGAATGTAGCCATTATTGATCCACCAAGTACGATTTGCTAAATTTTGTGTAGAAATAGAAATAGGTGGCGCAGGAAATTACTGCTTTAATTTTAGTGGGAAAACGCCTTCGCCATAATATCTGAGGACAAATTTTGAAGCGTCGTATGAATTCAGTTTCATAGCAGCTGCTGTTTAACGTAATGTAAATTTTGTCGAGAAAACTTAATAACGTGATTCACATTTAAATTCGCTGATATTTTAATAATTTTATTATAAAAATTTATCATCTGATAAAGATAATGGAATTGTTTTTGAAATTCAATCTTTCTTGCTATCATAGACAGAGTAAATATTACCTTTTCCAATCGTAGGAGTAAACTGAGTTGAGTGACGGAATGTAGGATTATCGATAATTTAGTGTGGTGGATTTTTAAGAATATGTGTGGTATCTCTGAGATGCTACGCAGCTAATTCTTGACATAGTTTAGTTACTTACTTAAGAATATATGAATACTGCCTACACATGTGTTAGTTGAAGTAAGCCCCTTTGTCATGATTTCTCCGTTCCCAACAGCATGATGCTAAACTCCTTAATTTAAAATTGAGAATTTGGAGTGCTTGTTAATAAGTGATAGCTACATTTATCAGTACAAGGTGCCACATTGTCTATGCGTGACATGAATAATTGATGCAGTGACGGACCTAAGTTCTAATTAATTGTGTTTCTGTTTGTGGCTTTCTCTATTTTTGGGTACAAAATCTTTGCTGTGTCATGCTCCAGTTTATTCAAATTCATGGAAAACATAATTTTGAAGATGTCAACCGTGTGAGGCACAGTAATTTAAGTGTGATTCTTTCTCAGTTCCTCTAGTTGGGAAGGAAGTTTACATTAAATGTACGTAGTATTAAAGAGGAACACGTGGATGAAACATTACAATTTTGACTAAGTAGGCGCATATCCCCGACGAATAAATTCAACTGAAACATGTATTGAATTCAAGATTCTATTTTTGCTGCGTCTGCAAGTGGGTTGTTTAATGAAGCTTTCATATTATTTCGAGTGTGAAACAGGATTCCTTTTTGCCGTTGATGGTGGGGGCCAGAATCTACGAACCGCTAGGTGCGTTTATTCACTCGGCCGTAAGAAAATCACGAGTTACGAAGTTAAATGATGATTTATGCATTCGTTCGCAATGCTCTATGTGTGAATTTCATGTTCAGTGAGGGAACATTATTTGAATCTTCATATTTTTTTTGAAAAAATAAAATGATGGTAACAATTTCGTCCGTAATTCCAAGCGAATTACCAGGTTGTATCGAGAATGTGTCCACATAACTGTTGAATAAATTGAGCTCATTGGAATATGTTATTTTCTACGATGAAAATATACAATATATTGAAGTGAAGCCTTGATTTTGTTGAAAAATTTTTAGTGATGAATGATAGTTGCGCACTGTAATGAAAAAACGGGAATTTTGTGTTAATGCGTGTGCTAGAGATGGAGGATGCGAAGCAGAGGAGACGTGTGAAAGTTTTATTACTGTTTTGATCCCAGGGCAATAAAAATTTTTGCGTTCGTCGGGTCTCATCTTTTAATCACTCGTGTGTTATTGTGTGAACGCAAGAATATAGAATTCTATAGGAAATGAAGTAGAAATATTACTGGTGTTATTATTTAAAAATGTGTTGAACTTCAATGGCAGGGAATTTGACTTTAAAATAGTACAGCTCGTTTTTTTTTGTGTCTCTGTTTTTTTTTACGAGTCGTAGAATTTGCAAAGAAAAATCCCCTGTGCTATTCCTGTATCAGCTAAATAAAAAGAATCAGAGTAAGTAATGCAAAGGTTTCTTGTGTTGGTGATGTCGAGAAGGTCAGACTCTGAGCAGGCTGGATAAGGGACAAGTAGATTAATAAATGCGTAAATCAAGGGTTCCCTGCAGAAATTGTAAATTATTTCACAAATTACACGACATCGTAGTATAATAAGATGAACTTAATCCGTCGCACTGAATTTCACGTAGGAATGTTTGCTTGTTTTTTTTTGTTGCGTCTTTCGATCAGGCGGACTCTCGTGAATTTTGAGGTGCTGGTGATAGTTCATTAATTTTAAGTGTTATAGAATAAGAACTGTTCCTTAATTCTGAATCTCTTATGAGCGTTGCTGGGAACTTTGGCTCTCTTACGCCTGGTGAACGTTGAGTGAGGGAACGAGAATGGGAACTGCGATTTTGACATATATTTGCAGTGGCGCAACTGAAGAGATAAAGCATATCCTATTTTCTGAATTGCGTGATTGCGATGTTCAACGAATTTGACACATGGATTGGAAACTAACTGAAGAGGCAAGCAGGTGTGAGTTGTCGCGGCGTTCATGTGTGGGAGTTTTGGTTGTTTCTCTTCCCATAGGGATGCTGATGGCACTCGCACTGTTTGTACTCCAACATCGACGGATATGCTAATTTAATTTTCTTAGTATAATAGTTAAATTAAGGTGATACAACACTGTCTCCGTCATTGAACGGCAAACATACTGCAGGCTCCCGAGTTATGTAAATACATTGATAATGTCATGAAAGTTCAACGACGTCTCTTCGAGTGGAATGACATAATATGGATAAAGGCTAAACTGTCTCAAAGGCTGGGTAAATCAGGTGAATTAGGATGTGATTGTAATTTTCCCATGATTCTGTGGGTGCTGACGAGTAATCGGATCGCCTAAAACTGCAGCGCACGGCAGTGTGGTGTAAGTCTGATGAATGTTAACACTCTATATTTTTATAAGAGCACACGGGATATCGGCCGACCTGGTAACTCTCTCGTCTGTGCATATGTTATTTTTGTATCCATTTTTAGGAAGTTAGGTGAAAGTAACTGATCAGTGACACCGTCGATGTATTGTTGACTTTGTCTGTAGTTCGTTATGGATACCTGCACTTATTTAATTTAATTTAAAAATTCTTGTGAACCCACTTCTGCCACAATCTGAGCAGGCTTGAAACGAATGCGAGAAATCAACTAGTATATGGAGGAACTAAACAGTACACAGTCTCTCGATCACCAAGGTGACAAAGTTAGGCGCAAAAAAAAGCGTTACTCATGAAGTTGACCTCTGAAAGTATGTTTTGTCATGAGAAATGATATAGAGCTGACGAGCTCCGACGATGGAATCTACAGATTTTTCCGCGAAAACGCGATGTCTACTTTCCGCGTAAGCCGCTACGCAAGGATAATGTCAACGAACACTTTTCCGCGCAGATAGCGTGACGCAAGGATGGAGTACATTGGATGAATCTACAATGAAATATTAGTATGTGACAAACCCTGATGAACCAGAGGACCACCTTTGATGATAACGTTTGCCGAGAAAATGTGATAATAATGCTGATAATGATGTTGAGGATGACAATAATAATGATGCACCACTGCTCGAAAGGAGAACGAGCTGAGAATAAATAAGAAGATATTCAAGGTTGAAACATTGCCCAAAATTTTGAGATATGTGGTTAGGTGGCTTATAAGCGCGATAATGTATTGCCTTGTAATGAACACGCCTATTAAACAATCTCTAATGTCGTTGGTGTTGCCGAAGGCAAGCCGAAAAATAAGATAAATGTCTTGTGTGTGTTTCAATATTAAATGTCATGTGTGTGTTTCAATGTTAAATGTCATGTGTGTGTTTCAATATTAAATGTCATGTGTGTGTTTCAATATTAAATGTCATGTGTATGTTTCAATATTATTGTGTCTATTTGGCCGACATGTGTGTTATGTTAGCTGTGTCTTCCTTCGAGTCCTAGAATGTTTCTTTTCAATGTGATTTTTGGACGTTAGGATGTCATAGTAACCCAATGCGAGATGGGTTCGTTAACGTCATACGTCTATGAGTATCAACGTCAGCGTGCGTCAACAACATAATAACGTGAGAGTTATGTTCATTTCTGCGGGTATGCAAAGTACGGATGGAAGTTTGCGACCTCATAAAAATTTGATATTGGCATAGAAAATTTGAACCTTTGGCTCAAATTTTTGTGGAGCGCGTGGGGATGTGTTAGGAAATAATTGATATTAGGCACATATAAGCAGTACAGGCACGACGCAGCCGGCAACCGTAAGGACGCTGTGCGGGCCGAGGGAGCTCGGAGGAGAAGGGAGGAGTACGTAGGGGGTAGCGTCTGTGTAAAGAGCTAGCTCGAAAACTACACATAGTATCACACAAGGGCAACTTGATTGTGTAGTATAAGAAAACAATAGGTTAAAAGTAATTACCAACGAGAAGGGGAACTATTGAAAATATGCATCTCAGAAGAATATGTTAGAGGGAAATGCGCGTAGCAATACCAAGTTTTGTGACGCAGGGAACACGTCAGAGGTGACGCGTGAGAAGCACCCAATCGCGAGATGCTACGTCACTAAAAATTTTAGCGAGCATCCCGCACCATCAACGATGCGCATCCTTTGTGCGGGGGATGTATAAAAGGGTAGAAGGAGGTAGAACCGGTCTATTTGACTGGTGCAGTGGCAAGGATGTAGGGTTCCTGACGGCCAGAAGGGTGTCGTATTCAAATCCACGTGTTTTTTAAAATAAATGCAGGTTAATCTGTCAAATTCTTTTATTCTCCATGTGTGGTGTGCAGGTGTGCGCAAGCATGAAAGTATAATATTCAAATTTTGCGGGGGTTGAAATTCCCTCAGCGTGTGGAAAGGGGGTCCTAACCCCACCCCTCTCTCATATCGCAACACGTAGAGTTCAATGAATATAAATGAATCTCCCTCCCATAACGCCGGGTTCGTAATGATAGGTCATAAAATGTTTTAAAACATTGGTAAAATCAATCGACAGGCAGTACGCAAATGACGAAGTACCTCAGAACTCGTTATTACAAAACTTAATTATATCGGTTACAATGTTATAAAACACATCGAGTATACGATTATATGAAATACTAAAGAATTTTTTAGCGGAGCTTTATCCGGTTAGATGGGGCTTGACACGCTAACTAATAGACCAAATATAACAAACTAATATAACAAACTACACTTCCGTAGCCAGCATGCCGATGGTTGTTTGACCCAGACTTGACATAGTGCGACTAGACCGCCCCGGCCGTCTTGAGCGCCTAGGCTGTTTCAACCCAGACTGCACGTTGATTATCACGTGTCGTATCAACGCTCACTGTACTAATTTGTTGCTCATACTACCGGCCTGTTTGTAAAACTCCGAAGTGATTGTCAATGGTTGCTCACCCAGTAGGACCTGAAATTAGAACGAGAACGAGACTTGATTAGCATGGTCATGTATGAAAAACAGTGTCGTAAAGAAAAAATGATCTAACTAAATCAAAATACAATCTTAAATACAATCAATGAATAAACGTTACTCGTCCTAATTGTCAATTAATAAATGAACAACAGTAGCCAGTAGCAAACGCACCCGCAACTAGAGTTGCTTACAGGATATTTTCAGTCTCTTAAATGCTGATTCGAATCGAAGTGATTTTTGATTAAAGCTCCCATGATGTATTTCGTCTCATCAACGTAAGACCTTGTCAGCGATTGCATTTCGCAATTGTGGAAGTCGCTCACCATTTTTAAATTGGCTATTCAGCATCAAGATTCGAGTCAACGTGGCGTCGACTGGCGTGAAAAAAAAAAATTAAAAAATGCAACTGCACAGATAGTGAGAACATACGTTGAAGGACGTGATATGTGATTATTTGTTAACCTTGAACTTTGAAGTACAAAACTTGAGCTTAACATAGGGTAACCGGTTCAGAAGGTTATTGCATATTTTGCTAGCAATGAAACCACTAATACTAGAGCACAGGCATAAACGAGATTATTATAATGCGAAGCAAGTAACATAAAGAAGATACTTAATACCTAGTTACACGTTAAATTGATAATTCAGTTATAACTCTTAGCAAAGTCGTAACCTGTCACGTCATGAGTGTTAAAGTCGCATATATAGTTATAGGTAAAACCATAAACGCTGTCATTACGTTTTACGTAGGGGTAGCACATGGTTCATGTTACTCTTTTGAATTTTGTCTCCAATTTTAATTTCGACCCAATGTCCCATGACTTTGGTAATAATTCCTGGCCCAAGCCATGAAAGATCTAATTTGTTAATTTTGAACTGGTTCTTTAACATCACTCTGTCACCAATAACAAATTTTTTATCTTTGCGTCTCAAATTGTGGAACATTGTTCGTTCCGTCATATTATTTATAATCAAATTCCTAATGTTCTCAACAATTCGAGCTGCTTCTTTTGCAAGAAAATGTATCAAGTCTATTTAGTCATCGTAACTGTAGGAAATGCTGATATTTTCCCCCTGAAAATAGGGACACGTATCTCCTCCGAAAACAACATAACTGGGAGTATCTCACAATGTGATATTCAATAAATTATTTATCGCATTCTATACCATTTCCAAACACTGGTCCCACTCCGTGTGAGCTAGGGAATTAGTATACAATTTCAGCAAATTGGTTATTTTTTATTATTTCGTTCAATAACATTCGAATGAGGGCTAAAAGCTAGAACTTCTTTCATTGCAATAGCGTGTATTTTGGCAAATTGTTTAACTGCTACTGATTCAAACTCTAACGCTTGATCACTTAGCAACGTTTTCGGGTAGTCGAACGTTGCGAAGCAACTACCTAAACATGATATGACTGTGTCTGTTCGACGGTTAGAGGTCGCGAACAATTTACAGTACCGGGATAAGAGATCAATCACAACAAGTATGTATTTATGCTCATTATCGGTCACTTTGAGGGGACAAACAAAGTTCATTGAAACTACTTCAAAAAGTTCTTTCGCTATAGGAGGCGTTAAAATTTTTATAGGTACCGAAGGGTGAGCTTTAAGAAGTTTGCAAACTTCACAACTTTGTACGAATTTTCTCACGCAAGTTTTATCTAAACTATTACAATATTTGAGCTTGAATTTAAATAGAGTGTGCAAAGCATCCGTATGGTACAATGAATGTATAGCTAGAACTGCCTTCTTCATGAGGGAAGTTGGCACTACTGATGTTAATATAGTGCTAGGTCTTGAGTCAATGCGTCGCCGTCGATACAATATGTAATTTAAAATTAAATAACTCTGTAAGTCAGGAATTGTAGACGTACTTCTATGAATTAACGCCTCTCTAACTTCAATACAAAAGGGATCTTGTTTTTGCTCGTCGATGAACTCTTTTAAAGTCTAGGAAATTTCCTTTTCTGTCGGCACATAGTCAATTAATTTAGGTGTCAACACGTCGCCACCGTGTGATTCCATCATCGAGTCAGTGGGAACGTCTTGTTTTGCTTTAGCTCGTGTCTGCGCTAAGCACAGCTCAGATTCGTGCTCAGGCATCAGTGGGTCACAGCATTCTAATTCGTTAATAGTTAGTTGATCATTGTTTTTTGGTAGCCTGCTTAGGTAGTCGGCTATGACGTTTTACCTACCTGGTAAATAATCAACGATAGGTTCGTATGAATGAACGTTAATGCACCATCGAGCTATTGCTGCATCCTCTGGTAACTTTTTCGTAAATAGAGGAGAAAGTGGCCGGTGGTCTGAGTACACATGGATAGGATATCCAATAATTAGGATTTAAAAGCTTTAAGAGCACTCCAAATGGCGAAAAACTCCTTTTTGGTAGTGCTGTGACGTTGTTGGCTAGAATTCAAACTTTTGCTGATATATGCAACCGGACGCATTTATTTATCACTTGAAACTTCGGGCTGCATCAGGACGGATGCTATGCCAAAATTTGAGGCATCAGTAAAAATGTGAAACGTCTTGGTAAAATCAGGGTGTCGTAAAACAGTGCCAGAAGCCAGGGCTGATTTTATATAGTCAAAACTTTTCTGACAGGCATTGCTCCGGTTAAAATTGGCATTTTTCTTCAACAATCTGTACAGGGGGTTGCAATTGTTGCAAACTGCGCTATGTAGTTACGGAAATAATTGGCTGCATCGAGGAATTGCTGCAATTCTTTTACATTTATTGGTGCCGGACAGTTTTGAAACTTGTCGGAATGCTTACACCGTATTCCATCGGCTGAGATAATATGACCTAGGTACTCTTTTTTTCTTGAAAATTGATATTTTTCGAGTTTATTGGATAATTTACCGGTGCGGAGCGTCGTAAGGACAATTCTAATGTCGCACAAATGTTGCTCATTGGTTTTTGAGTACGCAGTATTTATTTATACACGCTTTGGCTCGAACTAAGTCCAAAGGGAATTCTACGGAATTGATATTTTTGGTAACATACGCTAAAGGCTGTAAATTTCCGGCTTTCCTGTTCTAATTCTACTTGGTGGTGTGAAGCCACCCGGTTATAAAGTGGCAACAAAGTCCAAAATTTTAACGGGGCACAAAAATTTACATAAATGCCTGACACCCTTAAGGGGTCGGTAACACATAGTAGTTATTAGACAAGCAGAGCATGGCAAAAAAGGGGATTCTCACCTTTCGAAAATATTGTTCAGGTGAACTCTTCTCAATATAGCCAGCTGTCCATGAACCAAGGGTCCAAGGTAGCGAGGAAATGTTGACCAATGGCCAGCGGAGAACGAGATTAAGATGCATCCGTGGTCGCGGCTAGATGCGGTCTAACGTGGCCGCCGCGGACGACCGCTCACGTTGGCTCATCCGAATCCACTGTGGTGACTTAGGACTCGGAAGAATAAGCGCAGGCTTACTTTAGGAATTTGCATCTACGCTTGCAACCGAAGATGTGAGGAACCCCCACCATTGCTCTGCTAGTCGTGGATTACTTGCTTTATTGATTTAGGGTTAACTAATTTGACTGCAGCCTAAGACCCCTTACTGCGGAAGGCCATTAAATAATGCTTTACTAAGTCCGCAGAGGACCTCAGCTTCGAGCAAAGGCTAGAATTTCCACACAATCCCGGCAAACAAAAAAACAGAGTTTTCATTTTGAAATTTCCTTTACACATATTTTAAAAACAAAAATATTTTATTACATTCATAATAATTTCTAGAGGAAGTATAGGAAGCACTATCACTTCATTTTATGCGCATATAATTTTTTTAGTATAGGAAGATAGAGTAGAAAGGAAATCAGAGATGACCCCTACTAATTAAGTCAGCAAGTTTGCCACATTGCTGGCGAGCTGCCTGCCGTTTAGGACGGGCAGCTGCCTCCATTTCAAGTTCTTCGGAAGATTCCGAGGAATCGTTTTCAGAAATGTAACGCTGATCTCCTGGGTGTTCGGTAGAGAGAGAACTACCCTCATTAGGAATGGAACTCTCTGGAGGCTCAAAATAAGGATGTTACTCCTCACCAGAGCTCCCTTCTGCGCTTTCCCACCCCTCCTCTGAAGCAGTATCAGAAGCAGCTAACTCCAGGGGGTGAAGGAGAGAAATCTTGACAGCAGACTCAGAGTTATCAGCTTTACTAATTCTAACAACTCGGACCTTACCATCGCGTCCAGGTAGCAGCGCGATGATGCGGACCGAAGTCCAAAACGGCCTAGGTTTTATAGGATGCCTTAATAAGACAACCTGACCAACAGATAGAAATTTATTGTTAAGAGGCAGAGATTTAAGAGGATATGGACCTCTTAGACCGATTAAATATTGGGAATACCAGAGTTCCCTGAACCTGACCACCATAACGTCGCGCTTTTCAAGCGCGGAGAGCAAACTCTCTCCCCGCTCGGCGTCCTCGGTTTCCAAGTCAGGGACCTCATCGGATAGAATTAAAGCGTTAGAAGAAGGGTAAAGTTGAAGGAATTGTATAGGCATAATAGGCAAAATAGTGTCCCCCGTCTTGGTGTAGGAAAGAGGACGTCGATTAAGATTAAGAGTGATATCAGAAATGGCATTGAATAAAAGCAAAACAGAATTCCTCCAGTGTCATGGAAGGAAGAAGCTCTATGTGAATTGCTCTAGTTTGGAAACATGTGAATAATAATAAATATACTTTTTGTTTATGACCAAAAGGGTCAAATACCCAGAAATGAGCTGAAAAGTCCATTCCCGTGGTGGCGAAATGTCTTACAAAATTAGTCCGACTGTCCGGCAACGCAGGCGGGTCGGGATAGGAAAAGGCTTTGGCGTTCACCCGCTTGCAAACTATACACTTTGATAGAATGCTGCGAACTGTACGCTTACAGCGAGGTATCAAATAACCATCCAACTTGAGTTTTTGCACGGTTGATTCAACACCTAGATGATTTAGAGATTTATGAGTATGCAAGATCAGAAGATAGGTTAGATGAGAAGAACTAGACAACAGAATAGGGTTTCTGGTATCGTAGTCTAATTCCTCTGCTAAAATTATGCGGCTGCTAGATCTAACTAAATTATGAGAGTCAAGAGATAAGTTAAAAGATCTAACAAGCAAAGACGGACGAGGATCCTTGTTCTTCAAGGCCTCAATCTCGCTGGCAAAATGCACTCTTTGCATAGAGGAAAATAGGTAAAGAAATGCTCGCGTTTTTGCCTCTACCGGATCTGCGCGCTTCCAGATTGCTACAGCTCTAAATACCTTCTCTACCACACCTAATAGTCTGGGGTAGGAGGAAAAGCGCTCAAGCTCCACAATCGAAGCTTCATCTGGGGGAGCGGCATTAACGGCAATACACGTATCAGAAATAAATTGCTGGGGAATACATCCTAAGTCTCTTATCCATGATGGACCTTCTAACCATAACGATTTACACTTTAGAAATTTAGAGACCTTCAAACCACGAGTTAACATATCTGCTACGTTAAACGAAGGATAGTTCCTTGGCGTAGGAGATCATGACGTTTGTACACCGGTAGTAATAATTTGTAACTCAGGAAAAATCAACAAACATCCCAAAATTTTGAATTTAGAGCTGCCTGATGACCACATGAGAAGCATCACAGGGACTCATAACCAGGGTTGCGAAGTCGGAGTCGGGAGTCAGAGTCGCCGGAGTCACATGTTTTAGGGTGGAGTCGAAGTCGGAGTCGCTTTTCTGAATGTAATAGACTCGGAATCGGAGTCGCTTTTCCGAATGTGGTGGAGTCGGAGTCGTTCATTTGGATGTGGTGGAATCAAGGTTGGAGTCGCTATTTTTGGGTGTCTTCGATTCTGATTTTTACAAAAATTATGTATAAGTGTATAGAACCGAAAATAAACAAAACAGAGTTGAAATACTTTACTGACAAGATAAAAAATACCCAGTGTTTTTGTTGATTATTTTGTTCGAGGTTCGAAACAGTGTATTTTTTCCTACTACCTAATGCTGTCATTAAAATCTAGTAAATGTGGGTTCGTACACATATATATGTGAGACCTACGAGGGCGAAATATAATTTTCGCACTAAGGCACAAATGCATAGTTCACAGTTAAAGATCCGGAATTAGTAATCGGAAGCATCGAAAATTCATTCTATTTAATTCTGTTTCGTTCATTTCCCCTTCAGTTAATACATAGTATGTAGAAACTAGTAGTAAATGTGTTGCAAGTTACTTGTCCAACAGCTCAACTGGTGTGATGCATTAAACTCACATAAAAAGTGGTAACTCTGTACGCTCCTCATGTGTCTATATTCTATACCAGAGGTTGCTTATAACGATCTTTTCTAGTCTTTTTTTTGGTTAGGTCTCAGTGTATTGATTGATAATGACTATATTTTTTGCAGAAACATAGAGTTATGTTGTGATCATAAATATTTCTAGTGTTTAGGTCATGATGCACTGATAATGACTAGTCTTTGCCAAAACCTGAAGCTCTGTTCTGATACATAAAGACTTATAGTTTTCAGATTATGTTATCACCATTGAAAATAAAAATCCAATCAGCTTATTCTGATGTTAATAACTGGAACATTAGTTGATTTTTTCTGCAACATGTAGTACCTATGTACTTTAAATTGATCTCTTTGTTTTGTTTATTTCCTTGTCTCTAGGTCAAGTTGACACGTATTAATATTGAAAATTCCGGCTCATTTCTGAAGTTATTCCTTTAATGTTGTTTGGGTCTTTTAGAATTATATTGTATTTTACCATTTCATTTTCAAGTTTAATTTTTATCGCCTTATTACTCCCCAGTTCCTAAGTAAGCATACGCTAAGATGAAGATTTTTATAATTATGTTTTTACCATTTTAAAACTGAAATAGTATCCGTTTATCGGCATTATATTGTATGAAATAAATTTCATTGCGATTCAGGCTTACAGTGCGTGTGAGTACGATGTAGAAGACGGCTCTATTTTATGACGATGTCATAAGGTTAATAACGCCGGCCATATAATTAGTCGCGTACTTTAGAGTTTCAAAGACGCTAATAAAAACTGACCGCGAGCTGGATCGCCGACGCCGTAGAGGCGAGCGGGCGACCAAGCTCATGAAGTCACGAGATCAGTCATGGCTGGAGAGGCGCTGAGGCACCCACCACATATGCCCTCTTCTTCCTTCGCCTAAACCCCCCTCCCCCACCCTCTGTGAAGGCGCGGCGATATCGAGGAGTCCATTAGGATGATCATTAATTAAGGAATAAGGATCACTCAGTGTCGGGTAGCGATATAGAGCGGTCAGACTCTTGGAGGTACGACGTGACGGACATTGAGCAGAGACTCGGCGTTAAGCGGTGACTAGGGGGGCCAGACCGTAGGTGACGTTAATAAGTCCAGTATACGAGCGGTACTTTGATTGTTTTTACGAGGTTGCCCTTTGTGAGAAGCGACTCGCACAATTATCCGGGGATTGAATTCATGGGTTGTTCTTTGAGTGTGGGGAGAGGCATTCTTCCTGGTTCTAATCTAAGTCAGTACGTGCTCTCCGTGGCACAGCGGTTAAGGGATCGGACTTGTATGCTGGAAGTCGCGGGTTCGTTCCCAGCGCTGGCGCGGAGATTTTCCCCGTTGGGTATAAGGGAAAGCTCAAGCACAATACCCCACTCAACCCAGGTGTCGGAAATGGGTACCGGCATTACGGGGGAACCGTCATGGTGTCCTATATATAGGCTTAGTTATAAGACATTTGAAAAACCAATGCTAAGATCATATGTATCAGGCTTGATTGGAAATAAAGCATCCCAAAGATGCCGATGTTAACCTTCTATTTCATGGGTTGTGTTTGATTGTATGCACACAATCGTGTGGTTTGGGTTGTCAATTGAGCGGTCATAGATGACGTGTTATTTTTTTGGTCATAGCGGAAGTGTGACTTTTGAGCGGATTTCGGTCGGAACAATCCCTGCCAGCGCGTGCTCTCGCCGTCCAGTATTTGCCTCCAACCAGTAAAGTTCAAATCTTTGGGCCTTCTTCTTATCCCTCTCATTCGCACAAAATCGCCAGAAAATGAAACACGCGCCTTGGAAATCGGGCCCGCTACCGTATCGTTCACGCATTGTTAATTAAATTATTTAATATTTAATTTCGGGGTTTCGACCGCTGGTAGCAGCAAATAAATATTTTTTATTACAATCAACCACTCAATATTGACGTGATACCTTGGCAGTGCGATTAAATTCCGAAAGAAAAGAAAAGACTCATAAAGAAAATACCAGTCCGGCCACTCAGAGTTCATACAGTGGTGGCGCTAGCGTTGGGATTCGAGGTGAATTTCGTTGTGCGAGTGAGAGAGCGTAGGTAAAAGTGAAGAATTGAGAGAGATGCAGGCGGCAGACCAGAGGCAACAACGCAGCGGCATCTTCAAAGGAACCCAAACTGTAAGTAACACCATTTCATTATTTTTTTGTTTTTGTGTATGCTCTCTATAGGATAATTAGAACAACGTGTGTCAATACCTTTG
Source organism: Morinoia aosen (assembly GCA_030386875.1). Lineage (NCBI taxonomy): Eukaryota > Metazoa > Arthropoda > Malacostraca > Amphipoda > Talitridae > Morinoia > Morinoia aosen. The sequence goes on along the minus strand of CM059575.1, from coordinate 8,396,619 downwards.
TTTTTTTTTGCTTGGTGTCGGCCTCCAAGGCCACAAAGCTTTACAGCGAGTGTAGGCATAATTTGCAACTTGAAGTTCTTTTGTATCAGCGTAGAAGTGGTCATCGTTTTACAACAACTAGGCAGAGTAAAATATATAAGTTCACTTGAAATTATTTCACTTTATAAGAAATTTAGTTTGACGGCGCATCTGCGCCGTTATTTGTCCCGTGCGCGGTTCAGACGCTGCTTCGGAAGCATGTTTCTAACATGAGACAGATGCGATCGACACCCTGGTAGCGCAGGACTGAGGTTACTGCAGCCCCGTGTTGGGGGGCGGCGCGGTGTTCTTGGTGCAGCGAGTGGCAGTGGCTGAGGTTCCTTCATCTTCCTAAAATCTAACTTCAACTATCGTTATGTTGGTGTGCCTGTGACCTGTTTAAGTTATTTCTTTGATTGTCAGGGTTCACGTTTAATTATTCACTGCAGGCTCACCGTAGTACGTCTGGGGAACATCCTCCATCGGTGAATTTAGCATAGTTTGTTTGGGGTCTAGTAGGGTTAGAGTGGAGGATTAGGTTTCTTTCTCTCTAACTTTTTCCTAAGCAGAAGAACCTTCAACTGTTCTTCCTGTCCTTACGGTGAGCCTGACTACCACTATCCCCTCATCTTTGATAGGGTTTCAAATTTCTCTAACCTCTGAAAGTGGCGTTCCTAGGCCCACTGGGCTGAATCAATCAGCTTAGGTGAGTTGTGCCCTAGTTTTGTGAAGTCGTGCTCAAATATTGATCTAATCGTTTCACACTATTTAACCCACGATTTGCTACCTAGGCGCCAATTAACGGATTAACTCTTCAACAGTATCTCCTACATCATTCCACTGGTCAAGCTGCCTCTGCCGCGTATACTACTGCTACTGCTGCCGCGTGTACTACTGCTACTGCTGCCGCGTGTACTACTGCTACTGCTGCCGCGTGTACTACTGCTACTGCTGCCGTGTATACTACTGCTACTGCAACAGTCTCTACCGCTGCGTCCATCGATGCAGTTTCTACTGTTGCCCTTTCTGCTCTGATAGTAGTGGGCTCGTACCTGAACTCATGGGCCCTGTTCAGAGACCTCAAGTTGCCGGCTCTGCACTACCTTGGTTATGCGAGCTGCTGCCGTCCTGCCATGTCTCGTCGTCGCTCTCATTGCGATATAGTTCGTGTTAAATTGCGTTTAGTTGAAACTTAACTTTTGGAAATTCTTGTTCAACTTAAAATTATATTTAGTTCAACGAAAGAACTTAACTCTTCAGTAAAAAGTAAATGCCTCACTGGATAAGCGTTAAATTCCTTATTATTACCTTTACTACTATTGTGTAAGGTTGCCACGGAAAAATTCCTTACAACTTGACGTTTGAATTTATAGCCGAGTTTCGAGTCGCATGGATGACAAAAAGTGACGATAAGTCGAACAAAGCAGGGAACGCGACCGCAGACATGGGATTGCCGGAGGCCAGAGCGTCATCCTCGGTAACAGTCGGTTCGGTGCTAGGTAAACTTCCAAAATTCGATGGGAAATCGAGCGTGATAAAATTTTTGAAAACGGTAAAAAAACGCGCCGCTCTAGAGAAATGGACAGAAGCATAAACTGCAGAAGTTATACGATACTTGTGCTTAGAAACCGCGGAGAGCGTTTTAGACTCTGATCCAGAGCTTGAAGAATACGATTTAAGAATGTTGTCCGAACGTCTTGAGGCACGCTTTCTCAGGATAATTTCTATACCAGATGCATACGCGGAACTGTTTGCGGTCAAAATGGACCGAGCCACGATAGACGATTACGCTGGGCGATTAGAAAGGTGCGCGGCTTCTTTGTCTCATGTAATAAAAGAACTCCAAGACGATGGTACCCGAAAAGAGCTACTGGCAACTGTGTTTATTAAGGACCTCGACCCAGCACTAAAGAAAACAATGGCAGCCAGTGAACCTAGGAAGCTCGCTGACTGTATCAGAATGGCACAGAGATGCGAACGTTTGCTGGAAGACGAGAAGCCGCGTAGACCCATCTGTGCCGTAAACGAAGTCGAGCTCGCTCTATCTCGACCGCTACCAGTCCGATGCTGGTCGTGTAACAAATTAGGCCATATATATAGAGTGTCGTAACAAAGCGGTAATTCCACGGCGGAGTATATTTTCCCAGAACGTACGTCGAAATCAAATAGTGTTTTAGTGGTGGACAGGCAGGCCATATGGCTAGACATTGTAAAATGCAATGGAATGTACAGAGTCCAGCTGGGCAGGCCAGAAATTTAGCGGAGCCACAAAGCTCGAGCTCAGCAGCCCAGCGAAGGCTCAACGCAGATAACGAAATGGGACCATGGCGAAACCCACAATGGCGAAACGCACAGCCCCCGCCTCACAGAAAAAACTAATAGCTCCTGTCGACACGTAGGGTGATGTGTTCACGACCCGGACAGTAAAGTGAATAATATTCATAAAAAAAAGTTATTGAGCTACAGGAGAGATTTTGTGCCTAAAAAGAAAGCTTAACTAATTCCCCACCTTATGCTATAGATATCCTAGTATTGGTTTTACAGCCGTTTTCAAAATCCAGAATTCTCTGTCCGGGTCGAGACCGCGTGTTCACGACCCGGACGGGGGTGTGGTCTCAACCCGGATGGATGTTTTGGTCCACCAAAAACACACTTACACCAATGTTTTATATTTTTTCTTACTAAGAACATCCAGAACATGACATTGAAAGGTGGAATAAAACAATTGGTAGCAAAATATCAATGGATCGGACATCACTTGCACACTGTCCGAGTCGTGACCACGCACATCATTTTTTTTAAGAATCGTAAAAATATAAACAATTGGCCTAGGTTAAATATTTCAATTTGGAGAAGTAAACACTAATGAGGGGCACATATTAATGATATAAATAATTCACTTCCATCAATAAAACACTTCGAAAAACCACTCGATATTTAGCCGTGGCAAACACTCATTTCCAGCCTTTTCCATGGCTTTATCTCACATATGGTACATTATAGTTGTAAGAACTATGCAATCATTCACTATTTAATTGGTTTTTCCAGTACACTTAATTTGCATGAATTGCCAAAAATTGTCCGAGTCGAGAACACGGCATAATTTTGTTTAGCAGGCACCCCAAACGAGTACATTGTTGTTTAGGCACTCTGTATTATCCCTGACTTTGTGCCAATATGGCTATATTACATAACAAAACTTATCACAAGTTGGTCACGCCTTATTTGTGGTCATGGCACAATATATCCTGATGCCGAAAATTAAGATCGCGACCTCTTAAAATCGAAATTCTTACCTTGCTTACAAGCGGAGCGTCGGCGGGGAGGTTTGCAAATAGCGTCTAGTTAGGACCGCCCTCCCTCATACGTCATAGCTCTGACGTCATCCTAGGCTTGATCGTTCATTGGTTAATCAAGACTGTCCGGGTCGAGACTTTGTCCGGGTCGTGAACAAATCACCCTACGATGCCAAACCGATAATAAAATTAACAGTAAATGATAACGTTTTCGAGCCTGTTCTTGATACAGGTACGGTGTGTTGTTTAATTAAGCCTGACACGGCAGAGAAATTCTTATCGACAGGATTAGGCACGGATAGAAAAAAACCAACAACAATCAAATTAAGGGAAGCATTATCCCTAAAAATCGATATGAGTTCGGAATTCGTTTTTATTAATTAAAATGTACGTAAATATGTAGGGGAGGGGCGAGAGTGGTGGGGGAGGGGCGAGAGCGGGGGGAGGGAGGGGCGAGAACGGTGGGGTATACAAGCTACGCAGTTTTTGACATTTGGCATGTCAATTTTTCTGCCTCTGTAATTTTCTTATCTGGCGATGTTTGGCAACCTGTCCATGAGTGTTTGCTTGATTTTGTAGTGGAGTAATCCGTCTGATTCCGTCAGTCGCCTGCCTGAACTGCTAAGGTGGGGTTATGATCATGCCGAAGAGCCGCCACTCTCAGCACTTGCGTTCAGCGCACTCCTGCACAATTTCAATTTACAAGCTTTTACACCTCGGGTAGTTTTCAGTTTTTCAGCTACAGTGATGATTTTGGTATCAAAAGAACCGGAATTTTTTCCTCTACAAGATGATGTCGGCTTATATCTACTTTCGGAATATAAAATCAGCTACATTTTTTTTGTGGGGAAAAATGTGAAAATGGGTTCAATTTTTGTATTTTTCGTTCTTTTTCAAAAGGTGTTCCGAAAATTAAAAAAAAATCCACGTTAAGTTGTAGAGAATACAATTCTGATTCTTTTGATACCAACATTATCTCTTTATCTCAAAAACTGATTGAGTACAAGGATTTTCCGCAGAACCCCACATTTTCACATTTTCTTTGAATAACTCGTTTTCTATGGGGAAAATGGAAAAAAAACACATAAATTCAATCTTAATCCTTGTTAGATTTTACATACCTATACCAAATTTCATGAAGTTCGGTCGAATAGTATAGGAGTTTTGAAAATGGGATAATGCATCAGAATTTCATTGAGAATTTAAATCGGAGGGAAAATTTATGTGCACGACGTAATAGTAGCCCAAGTCGGTAATTACCCCGGAAACACGTTAGTAGGGCTAAACTAACTCAGACGCATAGGCAAAGTGACCCTTGACATGACAGACGGACAAGGTAGTCGGGTGCTAGGGAACGGCCATTCGTATGCATTCACGAAAGGTTAGTATGCCGACAAATCTATCAGTCTGATCAGACAAAAGAAAATGATAAGTATGCGAGCGTCTGAGGTTGCTGCTGTGCTACCGACAATGAGCAGCGACGATAGTGAGTATGGAATCACCGACGAGCTACCCGAGACGGAAATTCCGAGCCGAGAACATCTGCACGCGCAGCAGCGTGAGAGTTTGTTAGCGCTGCTCGGTAAGTATGCTGCAGCCATTTCCCAACACGAGAAGGACTTAGGAAGTGCGATTTGCTCCCACACCGAATTGACATCCGAGACGCGGCACCGATTGCTACGAAACAATGGCTGCTGTCGCAGGCAACACGTGCAGCCATTGAAGAACAGGTGCAGAATATGCTAGAAATGGACGTAATTGAGCCATCGGTGAGTGCATGGGCGTCTCCAGTGCTCCTCATCAAAAAGAAGGACGGTAGTCACAGATTTTGTGTCGACTTCTGACGAATTAATGAAGTCACCCTCGCAGATAAATATGTCATGCCCAGAATGGAACAAATTTTGGAGTCCTTGGGCGGTGCGCACTACTTCTCAGCCATTGACTTTAAGTCCAGATATTGGCAGATCCCTGTCGCTGAGGCCGACCGAGATAAAACAGCATTTGCTACGGCGTCGGCTCAATATCGCTTCAATAGGATGCCGTTCAACCGGATCACAGCTCCAGCTACATTTCAGCGCATAGTCAACCGAGTGCTGGAGCCAGTAATTGGAAAAAACTAGCTAGGTTTTTATCGACGACGTGGTGGTATTTTCTAAGACATTTGGAGATCACATTGCTCATTTAGATAAGGTCCTCGCTCTCATTCAGAAATCGGGACTGAAATTTCACTGAAGAAGTGCGGCTTTGCCAAGCCATCGACTGAGTACTTGGGACACGTTGTCTCTAAGGGCGGAATTCAGGTCGATCAAAAGAAAATCAAAGCCATTCGGAAGTTGTTGCCCCCTAAGAAACCGAAGGATGTCAGGAGAATCTTAGGAATGGCTGGCTATTGCCGAAGACTACATCCAAACTTCTCAGCACGAGTGGCCCTGCTAACTGCCTTGACCAAAAAGTGTGCCAAATTTGTGTGGACGGTCGAACACCAGGCCGCATTTGACTCGCTCAAATTGGCTCTCGCGGAAGCGCCAGTTTTCCGCTATCCTGATTTCAAGCGACCGTTTCGGCTGCATACTGACGTGAGCGAAGTAGCGCTGGGAGGTGTTCTGACTCAGGAAGCCGACGGCCTAGATCATCCTATCGCATATTAATCACGTAAATTTACACTCGCGGAGACCAGGTACAGCACGACAGAAAGGGAGGCTCTGTCCATTGTGAAAAATGTCCGACATTTCACGAGGTATCTCTACGGTCGTAAGTTCCAGATCCAGATATATAAATATGTGATAAAGTGTAATTTCACACATATAAATCTCTTTATGAGTGTAAATAAATGTTCGATACTACTATGAGTAAAATGAAATTACCTTTTGAACATAAATATTTGAATAGATGCAAACTATCATTAATGTAGATTTGTAAAATAACTCTAATGAGTAGTTTATTCCGAAGTTTATAAAATTGACTGGTATCTTTTACGCCGGTATTAGATCTGAATCACACTCCGCCTGCAGATGCTAGATACTTAACACAGCTTGTCTTTAGACTGCAATACCGGCGGAAGTTTTGTGTATTCCTTGCTGAGAGGAAAAACGATTACCTTTCGCATCAATCACGTATTTAACACGAAAACACTCAAATTAACGAGTGATTATGTCAATTCATATATGAACTTAGGGTTGGAGTAAATTGAATTTGACTTGGATTAAATTTAATTGCGTGCACGTGGTATCCTACTTTAAGTGTCAAAGTTTATTTAAATCCTTATAACTCCAAAACTAAGGAGTTTTGGGCATTTTAAGATCCGCGAAAATCGGTTTATTATGTCTTTCAACCTATTGTTTTAATTTTTTCCCGCAAAAAACTCTAAATACCGGGTGTCTCACAAAAATGTCTCCGACTTTTCAATTGATTATATCGAATAATTTAGGTTTTTGAAAATCGTTTAATAACAACTTTACAGTGGTTAAGTCACTGAAAGAGGAAGAAAAACTAATTGGTTGAAGGAAAAGTTTTAAAAACAACTCTGGTGTTCTGTTTCATTTCTCAATACCTACTGTTAAAAATAATTTCACAATGATGTATCCTACGTAAGACCAAGTATTCAAACCTTCTGAGAGGTTATTTCCTCCCTTCTTTCATCATTCGAAGACACCTAAAATGCAGCTCAGTAACGATCAAAATATTTTCCCCGTATTGGAATATGAAGCACCGAAAATCTGTGAAAAAGTTCGTGGAGCATTTAATAAAAACTCCCGAAAAGGAGCTCGCCCGATAAGAAGACTGTGTATCGCACAGTTAGAAAATTAGAAAGGAAATTAAATCCTCTTCTAACTTTTTCATAGTTTTTCGTTGCTTCATATTCCAATACAATGAAAATTCTTTGATCGTTAGTGAGCTGCCTTTTAGGTGTCTTCAAACGATGAAATAAGGAAGTAAATAATCTCTCAGAGAGTTTAAATACTTGCTGGTATGCAGAATACATAATTGTGAAATTATTTTCAACAGTAGGTATTGAGAAATGAAACAGAACACCAGAGTTGTTTTTAAAACTTTTCCTTTGAACAATTAGCTTTCTACCTCTTTCAGTTAATCGATCACTGTAAAGTGGTTATTAAATGATTTAAAAAAGCTTAAATTATTCGAAAAGGAAACAAAACTTACTACGTTGTGTAAAATCGACAATTCAAATATGTTAATTTAAAGCCGAGATATTAATCAAATAAAAAATCAGGACATTTTTGTGGGACATCCGGTATAATACAACGTCAATTGTCTCCACTTTATAAATAAACATATGTTCTTGTGCGTAATTTCTCCTATGTTATTACAATGGGAATCTGCTCGTTTGTATGGTATCATAAATACCATTCAAATAACATGAAAAACCTGGCATCTGCTTGCTTATGTTTATAAGTGAAAAATATTGCGTGAAATTGAATATATAGTTAAAAAAAGTGTAGCTCATCGCGGTAAAAAGGTCTTGCAATTTTTTTTTAATTCTTGGCTAATACAAATTTGAATTATAATACACAGTTGTAGCTTGCTTGATTGGTGTGTGCGTCTGTGACGTTCTTGATGATGCTTAATGACCGTATCTGTGGTACGAGTTTCACCAGTGCACAAGTACAATGATATTTTAATCTCGGGACTATTAGGATGGATATACAGTATGTTCCACAAAATCCCGAACCGAGTAAATATTTTCCTGTATCAGTATTACCATCAAAAGAATACTATAAGCATTTAATTTTTAGCAAATTTATTCTTCAAAATTCACCAATAGAAATGGTATTACTGATTATGATTCATAACCCACCTGAAATCGCAAAAAATGTGACTGCGTGACATTTCCTTAAATTTAATTCTAAGATATCACAGTATTGGTATTACTGATGCAGGAAAGTAAATACTCGGGACGGATTTTTAAGGGACGTTCGGTATTGGTTTGTCATTTATATCTTGAGACTTTTTTAAAGGAAACTATCAAATCCCGTCATTTTTGACAGATCGTGTACACAGTAGATAGATTTTAGTGAAATTTAATTTTTAACGTTCTATTGCCAATTTAAAAGACGTTTGTAAATAAAGAATATACGAAACATATGAACAGGTTGCGACACCTGTAACCACCAAGAAATAAAATATTCATCTCATAAATTTTGAATAGGTGGAGTTGGGGTCACAAAATCGGGATTGGGTGGAGTCGGTGTTGGAGTCGCAAAATTCTGGAAAGGTAGAGCCGGAGTCGGAGTCGCCAATTTATTTCTCCGACTCCGCAACCCTGCTCATAACGTTTTCTACTGAAATTGATTTAATCGACATCGTTAGTCGTCTTCATCCTTTTTCTTCACCCATTAACAAACTTTAGATAAAAAACTTGTGTAGTGTATCTTTATAAATGTTATTTTATATTTTTTGTAAATTTTCGATTAGGAGTTCATATGTGTTGGGCTTATTTACTGTATGCAATCTGATTCCAATGCTAGTGAAATGAATGAATCGTGATTGAAGCTCTGCAGTGCTTGTAGGGGTAGGTCTATTGCCGAAGCATAATTCTGTTTTAGTGTCCTAAGACTTTTGACCTAACCAACGATTTATGACGACTTAGTGTTTATAGGACCAAAATGAAAAAAAAAATTATGTTATGATGCCTTACTTTCGGCTACTCAAAAGAAGCAACGTAAAAATGAAGACCCCAACAACCCGCCTGAAATTGCAAGAAATGTGGTTGCGTGATATTTCCTTCAATTTAATTCTAAGATCAAATGCCGTAGGTTATGCAGAACGCAAACAAGATCGACTGCGCTTCTATGTTCTGTAGCATCAGAAATAATTACCGGACTCTGAATTTTGTATACGCTCATCTGGACTATAAAGTTTCTCTCCGTGTCTCTCGACATCTTACAAAGCCCGGTCAGCCCCGTTCCAAGGGCAATCAACTACATATTTTCCACCATATATTTGCTATTTGATTCATCACATGAAAAGAAATCTCCTACATAAAAAATAAATTTCCTAAATATCCTAAACCTCCTAATCTCCTAATTCATGTGACGTATGATTTCCATGAGAAAACCTGCAGATGTCGGAAGAGCTTAGTACTGTCTCAAGGGACTGAAGTTGAGTCACTGTGTTATTCGGTATATGTTAATTGAGATAATGCAATTTTTTATATTTGCTGCGTATACAGTTTGGCCGAAAAAATGACATGTGAGAATCAAGTGTTCATATAAATATTGTAACAAAATGATGCTTGTGGCAATAGAATTTATTTTAACACTTTAAAAAAAATTTTTCTCTTGCTTTATACATCGCTCATTAGTTTTTATCTCTATTCATTCATAAACTAATAAGATTCTAGCGATCCTGGCCCATGTCATACGTATAATCGTTGTAGTAAATTGCAAAAATATTTGAGTGCGTTGGATTGAGCCTACATAATAATTGACGCAAAATCCATCAAGTCCGCATTTTGAGCACTACAGACGACGCTGAAACATAGCTCGGAACTGCTGCCCAGGTGACACATATCATCTGCCATGAAATTCACCAGTTGATTTCATATCTTCTGAACTTCACGAATATTAGTTTCTTAATAGCGTGGCAAAAGTTACATCGAACAATCGAACAACGCGTTCAAACAGATTTCTTCGTCGTAAAACCTGTGAGCACCTTTACCTAAGAGGATACTGCAAAGGTCCAAAGTTACGAACTGAAATTGATTTCGTGAACCATTTGATTTGCCGTAAAACATTTAATAAGATTATTCAAAGCATTTGGGGAACAAAGTTGAAAATCTTAGTAACACTAAATTACGGCGATTCTGCCCATCCATAAGGGTATCATCAGCAATAACAGGACCGATGGAAATTCCACTAACAATGTCATCAGTATGCTAGGTGGACCCATCAAAAAATTCGGTCAACATTACTCAACAAATTTTAACATAACAATCCAAACCTAACCTATCTTAACCTGACATATTCTAACCTATTTTGTCCTAACCTGTCTTAACCTAACATATTCTAACCTATCTTGTCCTAACCTATCTTAACCCAACATATTCTAACCTTTCTTGTCTCAACCTATGCTAACAATCTATTCTAACCTAGCCTAACCTATCCTATCCTAACTTTACTTTACCCGATGTCATCGTTAGGCTGATGGACCCGAGAAAAAATTCGGTCAACATTACGCAACAAATTCTAACTTAACATATTCCAACCTAACTCATCCTAACCTAACATATCCTATTATTCTATCCTAACAAAAGCTATCCTGATAATATGTCAAACATAATAAAAACCATGGACCATGAAAAAATTTCATCAATATCACCTGAACTATACTAACTTTAATAAAATGTCAAACGTATCAATGCATGTAAAGACGACCTTTTTATGTAACACTCAGAAATTCGGCATCCATGATTCCGCAAACTCGGATGAAAGCGTTACACGAGAACTTTGTTTCAAAAGTATTAATATATAGATAAAAAATTTATAACAATAAAAAAGGAAATGGATAAAAAATTAAAATAGAATAATATAAAAATATAAAAGAAAGAAATAAAAGAAAAAGAAAAAATAAAATAAAAATACAATAAATGAAATAAACAAAGAAACAAATAAATCAAGTGAAAAATAAAAAAGAGTAAAAAAATGAATGTTAAAAACCGAAATAAATGAAATAAAATAAATTGAATACATAGAAGAATATGAAAATTGGGAAAACGAAATGAAAAAAATACAAATAAAAATGAATATTAAATGAAAAATAAGCAAAATATATATATAATTGAAATCAAAAGTGAAAAAAGGACAAAATAAAAAATATGAAAAAATAAAGTAATAAGAAAATTTTAATAATAAAACTTAATAAGTATCCTAACCTAACCTACCTTAACCTATCCTACCTAGTACCTATCCTGATGAAAAGTCAAATGTGTGAATGCATGTACGGCGATCTTTTTATGTAACACTCAGGAATTCGGTAACCATGATACCGTAAACTCGGATGCGAGCGTTACTCACGAACTTAGTCTTAAGCGTATTAATATATAGATAATGATAAAAAATAAAACAACAAAATTATGAATTGAAAATAAGTTGAGAAACAAAAAAATTCATTAAAACGAGAAAATAAAAAAAACAATAGAATCTGAATGAATGAAAATGAAAGAATAAAAAATAAAATGAAGTCTATGACAAAATAAAAAATAAAATGAAAATCCGAAAAATAAAACAAAAAATGGAAAAAGAATAAACAAAAGAAATTAAAAAACGAAAAAAAAGAAATATTATTGAAAATACAACAAATGAAGAGAAAAATATAATGAAAACATGAAAAAATTTGAAAATTTTGAATAAATAATAAATGAATCATAAAAAGAAAAAATAACAAAAAAATGAAAATTGATAATAGAATGAAACATAAAAAATAAGAAATGAAAAAAAATAAATAATGGTTTACGAATAAAAAATAAATGAATGAAGAATTATAAAAAATTGAGTAAATGAAAACTAGAAAAATATGAAAACAAACAAGAATAGAAAAACATTGAAATTTTTTTTTTTAATTGAATTTTAAAAAATCATGCATGAAAAAATGTGAAAAATGATATTAGAATAAAAAAATTAAATAAATGAAAAATCAAAGATAAAAAGAAAAAAAGGAAAAAAATGAATATAATTTCAATCAATTTACAGAAAAAATTAGATGAATTCAAACAAAAAAATTGAGAAAAAGAAAACAAATAACAAATAAATAAAATTATTTGAATAAAAAATAGATATGTATGGAAACAAGATATATAAAATAATAAACAAAAAAGTTACAAAATTTTTAAAAAATGTAGGAAAAAACGGAATAAACATAAATAAAACAAAAAATGAACTGAAAAAATTGAATGAGTGAAAAATATAACGCAAAACAAAAAATGAAATAAATAAAAAATAAATGAAATAAAAAATATATATAAAAATAAACAAAAATATGTACATCAATGAAAAGTTTGAAAAAATCAAAATAATGAATAAAAAATAAACTAAAAATTGAAAAAAATGTCGATAATAAAAAGATGAAAAAATTGAAAAATAAAAAACAAATATGGAAATATATGAAAAAAGGATAATTAAAAGATGTAAAAAAAATAAATAAATAAAATAGAAAAATGAAAAACCCAAGAAAATAAAAAATAAAATAAAATAATTGAAACTGAAACACCATAGAATTTATTGTCACAAGGTCACGTTTAAAATTACAATACAGGTAATCTAGAAAGGTGACAAGGCTCATTCGCTTATTGAGCCTAATAAAAACAAGGGGAAAATCGCACAACCAATTGCTAAAATAAAAACTACACTATTAAACATCCAAAATAAGAGTTCTAGCGAGTCAAGCTAACAGAGAAAAGACACAGTAACAAGAGGAAAACACACGAGAGGGTAACATAGAAAAGGCAAATAAAATAGGAAAATATCAAGTGACAAGGGAATAAGTAAGAGTAGAATTGTCAAGAATAAAAACACAGAGTTCCAGCTCCTCTCCCTCGCTAGCACACATGCGCCAACCCATGCTGGAACTCCCTCCCAACAGGACGTTGAGAGTAGTAAACACATGGCGGACACATGGAAGACAATAGAAATGCCTTATACATAGTCATAAGCAATCAGAATGACAAGAAGAGGTGCACGACTGACCAGAGTACTAAACAAAGCAAATACTTAACAACAGAGGTCAAGATTAAAAAATTGCAACAATAAAAGAAAAAGAGAAAACAAAATAAAACTGACATAATAAAATACCAGGGGATAATAAGAAGTTACAGCATCCCCCACACGCTAAAGTACGAGCGCCTAACCCTTGCTGGAACTAACTCAGATTTATAGCTAAGTAAATCACAGCAGGCGCTCGTTAATCCACAGAGAAAAAGTAAAATTTAAAAGTATTAAAATGGGAAGCGTAACTAATAATGCGCAAACGCAGACTTCTTTATTATTATACAATACAGGTGTTCTTAAAAGGTGACAGGGGTCACTTCAAGCTCATTCGCATTCTTGGGCGTAATAGAACGAGGGATAATCGCAGAAAATAAGACAACCGCTAGATGTACAATCACAGTGACAAAACAAATACAAATGTAATAAACATGGTCACGAGCTATCATAATGACTAGAAGAGATGCACGAGAGACTAGAGTACTGGACACAAAGCAAAACTTAACAACGAAGGTCCAGATTAAAATTGCAACAACACAAGAAAAAGAGAAAAACACTATAAAACTGACATGATAAGACATAAGGGATAATAAAAAGTTCCAGCAACCCTCACACGCTAAAGAACGAGCGCCTAACCATTGCTGGAACTGACTCAGATTTATAGCTAATTAAATCACAGTAGGCGCTCGCTAACACATAAAGAAAAGTAAAATTTAAACGTAATAGAATAGGAAGCGAGACTAATATTGCGCAATCGCTGATTTCTTAAATGCATTTTTAAAGCGATACCCAGGCAACGGCATCAGCCAATCAAAATCCAACGTATTTAACATTTGAACCATTTGGTAAATTATTCCACATTTTCCACGTCAAGTCGTACATAGGGTAGTCTGAATATATAGTTCCTTAGCTCATAATTATTCGTTGGGACAAGCGGTAACAAACACTTATTAAGGGATATGTCATCGTTAAAAAGGAACCTACGAGCTAGTTTTAATAAAAAAATCTGTATATATCGTCAAATTGAAGTAATTCTAATGCTTTGTACATGCTGGTTGTGTGAACTTCAGGTACATGGTTATTATATTGCACTTTAAGAATTGCACGCAGAATTTTATTCATCAGGGTTGAGACTTTTGACCTAGCACTGGGTGGCCCACCGCCCCACAGCTCAACACAGTAAATTACATATGGGTAGACAAGGCTGTAGTAGATGCTCCTAAGGGAGCACAGTGGCAGTTTCCTAGAGAGGCAATGAAACATGCCAAGAGCACGGCTCAACTTACCACAGACATGCGATATGTGATGGCCAAAAGTTACCTTCTAATCGAGGAATACGCCAAGATATTTAAATTCAGTCACCCACTCTAGTTTAACATTATTGAAAAAAATATCTGGAAGGATTGGGCTGTCTCTGGTTGTAATTAGCATGAGCTTTGTTTTTTTCTCATGGGGCATAAGTCTGTTCAGCTGAAGTCAGTTTGTCAATCGTATCAAAAAATCCTTAACTTTTTGAACTGCATTTGCAAAATTGTCGTCACTCACATAAAATACTGCATCGTCAGCAAATAGGGCACCCTTAACATCAGGCAGTGAGGCTATATCATTAACGAAGACGTTAAAAAGAAATGGGCCAAGAGTAGATCCTTGCGGGACGCCAAGCAAAACAGGCTGATCAGACGAGGACGAGTTACCACATGCAACAAATTGGGTACGACCAGTCAGATATGACCTCATTAACTCGAGTGAACGCCCAGCAACTCCATAAGCCTCGAGCATCGTGATCAAGAGAATCGGGTCAATTGTGTCAAACGCCTTACGAAGGTCTAAAAACAGGCAGATAGTGAACATTCTTTTGTTGAGAGCTACAAGACAATCCGAAACTACTGACAATATTGCGGTCGATGTTGACGAACCTTTTTTAAAACCAAACTGGAAGTGAGTTGAAATATCACACGAATTAAAATAGGAGCTGAGACGTTTGTAATTAACATTTTCAAACACCTTGTTAAAAACAGACAGAGTAGATATTGGCCTATAGTTCCCCGTTATATTATGGTCACCACACTTAAAAACGGGTACAACTCTCGCTCGTTTTAAAATGCTTGGATATACACCACTCTTAATACCTCGGTTAATTATACCAGCAAAAGTGTCCGATATAAAAGGCAACAATTCAAACAAGACCGAAGGGTCTAAGTCGCCATGGTGGAACTTCTTATGTTTAAAATCAGCCACTATGGATTTTATTTCACTTGATGAGACCATATGAAAGTTTCAGCCGACGTTCACTCCAGGTATGCCAGTCAAAACATTTTGGGTGCGCGGAGGCATGTTTCCGGGTAATTCCATAATGAATTGGGTGAAATAGTCATTAAACACACGCGCCACATCACTCGGGCAACCCCGATCCCCAACCAAAGTAATGCTAGAGTCTCTGTTTGAACGTCCCATGACTTCATTCAGTATCCGCCAAGTCTTCCTTGGATCATTGCCATTCAATTTAATTTTCTTGATATAGTAAATTTCTTCAGCTAGTTTTATTACAGTCCTTAGAGTGTTCCGAAACCATTTATAATATGAGTGACTAATAATGCCTCTGCGGTACCTATTAAATAGGTTATTACGTTTACGAATGAGAGATTTTAGGTCCCGCGTGATCCATGGAGAGGGTTTCGACCTTTTATTAATTAATTTACTCACTACCGGGCAACTAGTGTTATATTCCTGCATGATTGAGTGGATGAACTGAGACATGGCTACATCAGGGTTATCCCGCACAATCACCCCCAGGTCACGCTCACTAACACGGCGTACGAATGCTAGCTTCCTTGCCTGACTGACCAGTCGGTAAGTTACCGGGATCCTGGGCTCTAGAGTGTCAGGTTTAAAAATTACGTAGGGCAACAGATGGTCAGCCAGCTCAAAATCACAAACACCAGTCGCAATTGTACCGGTAAGACTAAAATTTACCCAGATGTGGTCAATGAAACTATATCTTGTAAGCCCGCGACATTTACTGATTTTCGTGGGCTTCGAGATGAGAGGGTGGAAGTTTAACGCAGCCATCATTTGAATAAAATTCTCAAAGTACTAAGATAAAATGGGTTGAATAAATTTATGTTAAGATCACCGCAAACGAGAATGTTAGCCTCTGATGCGAATGTAGATGCAATGAAATCAGCAAAAAAACTCATTGAAAACTGAGATGTCTAGACTCGGGGGCCTATACACACAGCACACGTCCACTGGGACTCCATTGATCTCAACCCTAAAGACAAGAATCTCACCAACTGCATAGAGCCGCGATACATCAGCATCGATTGTAATGGCAAGAAAATCACGGTAGAAAACACAGATCCCCCCTCCACTGCGATTACGGTTAAGACAGACCTTACGGTACCCCTCAATCATGAAGCAATCCTGCACATTGTCATCAAGCCTGGACTCAGTAATAACTATGATCGCAAAACGAAAGGAAAGAGTACTAAGGAATGCCTGCAGGTGACAAAAGTTCCGCGGAAGACTCCAAATGTTATAGCAAATGCATTGCATCCCATTAATGCCCAGCGACTTTCAAGATCACCAATGGTTCCAAGCGAACAATGAACACTTACTATTTCATCAAATTGGCCAAAGAACACAAAATCGGGAATATCCTCCTCAGTACTAACAGGATTAGATATCACAATCAGCATGTACTGGATTCACGACTGAATTAGCATTAACCGAGTCAGGAACCGGGGCCGCAACCGGATCATCCGCAAGAACAACAGACGACGCGGGTGCCGCGCCGGCAGCAGATACATTCAATGATACCACGCCGCTGGAAGAAGCAGCAGCACCTGAAAAGGAGGCAGCAGGACCAGGAGCTGAAGTAGACACGGCTTCCTTCAATTTCTCAAGATCCTTCACAGTGTTGACAACGTGGGGTTTCATACGGCCCTCAACACGGCAATAGATCGAGCCAGATCTGGTATACACTCTCGATATAGAGGGTAGAGTCCGCTTGGCCACACGCACTTTGTAAAGTAGTTCTGAGCGTGCTCGTGTCAGATACTCATTAGCAAAAATACCACCAGGTCTCTTCAACTTGATTTCTCTCAATACCCGCAGAATGGCGTATTTGTCACGGTACTCCACCCGCAGATGCTTGGACTCACGCCGACAACCACCGCCGAGATGACATCTAAGTCAGCGACCAATCGAGGAATAGCCCTGTTGATCATGGCAGACACAAGGTCAACCATCTGAGACCTCTCACCCGCACCAGAGCGACGGGACTGGGCGATGGCTGCATCGACGAGAGATCCCCTCAGCATTAAAACATTAGACAGGCCATCCTGTTGAACTTGGTCGACATCAACCGAGAGCCGGTTGATCGACACTAGCGCTGAGGACGGCAGAGAAGAGGGAGCCGCAGATGGCAGCGGACCAGAACCGGAAACCACGGCTGCCCTGTACGAGTCAGGAGAGCCCAAACCTTTCACTGTTGCACTAAGTTGATCAAACTGGGACTGAAGCTTTTTGATGGAATCAATAGTTTTTTTAAGCGTTGAAAATAAGGAACTCAACTGATGGGTGAAAATCTCGTCGAACGAGCGCAGGTCATCCACAGTAGGAGATGAGGGGAGTTCATCATTCAACACACAACACGGGCTAGCCCCACTCGCAGTAGCACCGCCGGTATTTTCGGTGCCTCTCTTTGGACGCCCACGAGATCGCTTCCCAGCAGCTGGTTGACCAGGGCGAGTCTTCCCCGGCTGAGAATTCCGGAGACGAGAAGTCAGCATGAGGCTCTCCATCCGACACACGTCCTCATCGAGACCAAGGTCATTATCACTTCAGTCAGAATCCATGGAGTCTCGCTCGACCCGATGCGCCGCGGAGTGCGCCATTAAACTGACACCAGAGACGCCACCGAGGTCCCGTCGGCAGTAATTTCACTCTTTTTGGCAAATACGTTAGAGACGTGCAGGCTCGCAAACAAAATCCTGTAAAGCCTGGGTTGATCTGAAACACACTTTACCAGCCACGTCTCCCGCCAGTAAAATTGGTAAAGGGAACAGTGAAATTTTATATTAAATAATAATATTATATTGTACTAATATTAAATATTAATATGATATATAAATGGACCAAATGAAGATATACCAAAAAATAACAATATAAACAAATAAAATATATATGAAACAAAATGATTTGTAAAAAATACAAAATGAAAAAACTAATATTAAAAATAAAAAATAACGGCCGCCAACGGCCGCCAATGCGGCCGTATAAATTTCAGTTGCCGAACTCTTCACGAGAAGTAATTCAGTTTATCTGTATGGAAGGGAGAAGATAAAATGCCGCCCCACGCTGTGGTTGTCGAGCTCGACTTTAAAATGCGTAAAACATTCTACGATAATAAGGGCAAAAAATCGTAAGTGCACAGGCTACGAGTTTTAGATTAACTTTTATAATTAAAATGTTTTAGTTCAGTATCAAACACGTAAGTCAGATCGATTCAATAAGAAAAACTTTTCAATCACTGATTGAGGTGCGGTGTAACAGTTAATGCAAGGCAATATCAAACGGATTTTAAACATCATCAGGGTCACAATAAGAATGTTAATACCAACATTATACTAGGAAACTCTCAAATAAACAAAAAATTATATATACATAAAAATTCACCAAATTTCCAACGAGTAGAAAAATTACTAAACCCGAACAGACGCCACCAAAATTCTGCAACCTTCATATTCATCGTGTAGCATTTATTTATTGGCAAACAACATTCACGCAACCAAGGAGAGATTTACTTATGAGGTCTTGACTCCAACGAGAGTCAATCTCAATATTCTTTTTTTTTAAATTGGAAGTTTTTACTAGGCATTGGCCTTGCTTCTTTGGACTAGGGCAACGCCAGAAAAAAAAGTCAACATTGGAGATGCTCTTCATCAGTAGCTGCGCGTGAGCGTCTGTGATGAAATTACTGTAGAAGTTCTTCGCCGACAAAAATTGAAAATATCCATGCTTTCGGATGTTACTTCCTTAAATGTCCAGTTGACCAGCATTAAAAACGCAAGTCGAGAAATCCTTCAAATGTCATTCTAAAAATTTAAATATTTATAAGCCCAGCGAAATAAAGTGCGCTTGTTTTCATTTTTTTTTGTAATTCGCCTCAAAAAACAAAATTGGTTATTGCACAGTTTCGAAATTTTGATGAAATTGGTAAAAAAATATAACTAAACACTAAAGATCATTGTTAACTTAACGATTATTTTCTCGCCTCGCTTATTTTGGACCCGCAGGGATAGTTCGCCCTCCGCCGGCATCACTGGGCGTCAACAACTGAACACTGTCAAGCCCGCTGGCAACATCACAGAACCCTCCTGCTCCAGCAACCAACGCAAGTGTTAGGGTAGCTGCACACCAAAAGATTTGAGGCGAGAAAGCGAGCAAGCTTGAATCGATCTACATGTATTCCTATGGGAGTGCGCACACCGCAAGCAAGCTAGCGAGCGAGTGAGAAAGATTGAAGATTGGCTGCAGCGAGAAAGCGTCTTGAAGATGGTTTCACGCTTGACAGCTGCAGTGGGAAGCGTCTGGCAGTGCGTTGTGAGATGTCGACGAGGGAGGTGTGCTGCTCAATTCTTTCAGCATAGACTGAACTTCTAATATCCAAAGTTTATGCTGAGCTGTGCCTTTCGAACTCATAAAATCCAAAGCAAAGTGACAGATTACATTTGTCAAATCCATGGGACGATGTAGAAATGAAACTCAACGTTAAAACACATGTTTGTAATGCTTGTTTTTGGTATTAACCTCTCTCCATGGCATTTAGGAGCAGACTAGCTGTCTTTTGGTGTGCTGTAGATCTCGCCAAACATCTTTCTCTCTCTCGCTTGCTTTGTCGCTTGCCGTCTTTTGGTGTGCAGCTACCCTTAGTCAGGCAGGAGAGCTATTGGTCACAGACGCGAGTGCAGTGCAGATGCGTGGTCTTTTGTAGCCTCCACCAACCCTCCGTACAAGTGCTGATGCTATGACGCATGTACATTATATTGGTGGCAATATTTGTTTTCTATTTCTATGATTATTTTCTCATTTTAGTATCTAATATTTCTCGAAATATTCAAGTTTTCACCAATAATGATAATGCTCTCACGTGAATATATCAACAGTAGTTTAATAACAATCTTACTAGAATGAAAAAACAGGCTGAAATTTTGATCCCAGATAGGGAAATTCATCAAATATCGAACTGAACTGATTATCGAACAACTTTGGTAATATGCGCGTAATAAATTTAGTAAGCATCCAAACTTGCTCAGTGCCGGTGATCTTACATCTTAAACTCCCATTTTAGTGATAAAAACTCATTTCTGTGAGCTGCAAACTGCAACCAGCTGTTGCAAACGCATTTTCGGTACGTCCCTTACAAATTGGCCATATTTTTTCACTTGAAAAATCTTACGCACCTCCGGAAAATTGCGACGGTTTAATTGTTGTTGGGTCACCGTCAACCTCCCGTCATATCTAGAGAGTAGTGTTGCCATATGATGTTCTGTTGCTGTATTTTTTTTCCCCGCCAAAACCTTGATAATTATTTCATGTTCGACATTCAGTTCCTTTTTCATGTCCGTATTAATTAGTGAACAAAGGTGTTCGAATCAAAATTCCTTATAAATCATAAATATATGCCTCGAACAAGGCTTTTCGATTCTTAATTCTTTTAAATAACTGAATCGATCTATTGAACGCCTGTTTCATTTCCTTAAAATATTGTATATACATAGCAATTGTGTGTTTTGCATTCATCCATATATTGTTCTATGTTTATTTCAGTTTCAGTTTATTTCAATTTATCTTGTGTCGATTAGCCTATGGCAATAAGCCTAGCCTAGCGCAATAGTTAGGTGTTGAAAAATAAATAATAGTTAATGTGTTTCCAATGTCACAAAACTCGGTTAATAAGTCGTATTTCGTAAAGTAGCCCGTGTACGATAGTTATTTCTGCTTTAGCAGGCGGATGGACCCTGTCTTGCATTCACTAAAACCAATTATTATTTCTGGCGAATGAAATGAATTCTTTTCAATCATTTTCTTATGTAACCGCACATTTTTTGTTAGTTCATGCTGGCATTATTTTATATTATATCAACCCTTTTTGTTCTTCGTCAGATCACAGCTACCCCCTTACGTTTACACTCTTTTAGTCGCACTATTTTACGTTCTCGTTACTTCTTGAGTTTACTGGCCTCAGTAATCTAAACAATAAACCCGTTTCTCCGACCGATTTGTTACTATCCCTTACCGGGCCTTGAACCCCATGATAGACTCAAGGGAGGTGCTACAGAAAATTAGCAACCTTTCACCAGCCTATGGCAATATATACGGTCGGGCTTAACATTACAAAGTGTATTATACGGGTCAAAGTTCAATAAAAAGTCAATTTAATTACTGAAGAATATATTTGTGTGAGGAACGCCTTGTTCGTTGTACAGAGGGTCCGTTGTGCAGGGGGGGGGGAATCCCCCCTCGGCACAATTGATAATCCCCTCTGCACAACGAACTTTCATCAGTTTTCTCTGTTGTGCTCGTCGTAGCCGTGCGGCTATCGAACTCGCCTCCGTGTAGGCTGACCCTGGTCGAGTCCCGGCGCTGGTGGCGATTTTTTCTGTTGAGTATAGGGGAAAAATTCCAAGCACAATACCCCACTCTACCCAGGTGTCTGAAATGGGTACCGGTCTTGACCGGGGGAAAGCGTCCTGGCGTTAGTTATAAGGCATTTGAAAATCCAATGTACAAGGTGATATGTATCAGGCTTGAAATTGGAAATAAAGCATCCGTAGATGCCTTCATTATTTATTTATTTGTGCGGAAGTCCGTTGTGCGGGGGGCTTACTGTAAGTATAATTGGCTAGGTATCGTCTTGAGACATATCTAGTTGCGCGGAAGTCCATTGAGTTAAAAAGGAATTTATTTCGTGTCGATTAGCCTATGGCAATATATACGGATGTGCTTAACATTACAAAGTGTATTATACGGGTCAAAGGTCAATAAAAAGTCAATTTAATTACTGAAGAATATATTTGTTACAAAAATAAGTAAAATAAAATAATATCTCCGTCTTAACTGTATACAAGCTCGGTCTACCTCCCCAGACGATATAGGCTACGTTGCAGTACTTAGCCATAATTGTAAATCTAAGATCTAGAAAATGTACTGTAGTATAAAGAAGAAGGCGCTCCTTAAATATATTGATATAGGGTATCTCACAGCCTTTTTTCCCTAATCCTAGATAGGCCTACATAGTTTTTAGTAAGTTGTGTTCGGATTCAAAATTCGAACAAAAAACCTGTTTGGATCAAAATTCTTGTTCGATTCATGTTCGATATTGATGAAATTATGTTATTAAAGAGTTCGATTTTTAGAACAATGAATAAATTCCAACAATCTACGTTGTCTTTAAAGCGACATCACAGAACATGAAAGCAACTGTTCAAGAATAATCTTAAGGCCCGCAACAGTTATTCAGAGCAAAAGTTACCGATTTATGAAGGTTGTTTCTAGACACACGTGGTTTCTGTTCGATATTTGATGAATTAACCTAATTCAACTTCCACCATCATGGACGTATATACGCAGCAGTTTTGTAATAAGCTCACAAATCAGAAGACACGATACCTTCTCTCCAACACTCTTCAGTTGGTAATTCAACTTTTTGAGGTAAAAATTCACAGCCACAAAAAAATTTATACCCCCAAATACCAGCAAAAACTTTTGTAGTATTGACCTAAAACTGCACAAGCACAGACGACACCTTGACACAAATTAACTATAATGTGGATCTTTGTTGCACACTAATCACCTGGATGCACTCTGATGTGACTACGAATCTTTCTTGCTCGAAAATTCGAAGGCATTCGCATTCAGAACCGGAGAACAAACTTTTTTACAACTGGTGATCGAAACCTCATCGATAGCTTTAGGTCCTAGGTAAATGTCATTATTGGTCCAAGCCTCCTAATTTTGGGAAGCGTGGCCCAGAAGAAATTTGAGCCCTAATGCTCCGAAGTTTGCATGGCTATAGGGCCATGCAAACTATAAGGCCATGGCTATAGGGCCATGACTTCAGGGGAATCATTTTGATTTGATTCATTTCCCTCAAGTGTCCAGGAACTTGTCTAAATTTAAAATTAAGAATCTAGGATTCTTTCCTAGACCCCTCAGCTCAATATGGAATGCAAGAGGCTGCTCTCTGAAGGGAACTTCGTGCATTTACCAAATGTCTATCAGGGCTTCATTGCTGAAGGGCCGTTATATGTATAATTTTCCCTGTTGGATATTTCGCTAAGTGCTCAACCACATCTTCCTATTGTCAATAGTTGATATGAAATCATTCATGTTTTTTAGGATGGAAAAATAAACACTCTCCATAACGATGCAAAGAACACCGTCTTCTGAAATTCAAATTTTTCATGCGATAGATGACACTCTACTGACTCCAGCTTTCGAAGTTAATCCATAGCAGTACTCCGCATTTGCAAAGGTAAAAGCCTTGTACGAGTATCGCCCATTTAGTGTCTTTGGTCCTAAAATTTCCAAGATTCATCCCATCAAACATTTAAGACAAAGTGCGACGTAATCTTTCTAGCTTTAACAATCACGGCTTCAAATCGCACAGTGAATTAATTTTGCTTAAACAGCACACGACTATTGTCCTGCATGTCATGAGAACTATTTATCGGCATGAACCGAGGATTTACGTACAGTAATTTTTCGTTTAGGAATAGATGCGACTATCAGGCTGGATATTTGTGAAGTCTTTTACTTTTAACTTCAGTCATCATTTTCGAACGGTCGGCGACATATGAAGAGCTTGAATGCTGTAATATCTGATTCGTTCATCTGTTACATAGTATACGCGCAACTGTGACTTTATAATGTAATACCAGCGCACAATCAATGCTTGCCTCCAAGTCAGTAAAATTAAAAGTACTCTTCATAAAAATAGATGGCAGGAAGCGTAGTGACAGTGGCAAAATTGTTATATACATTTAAGCCCTTCATGATCGTCTAAACGGCTGATTCCCCACCCCCTCTCCACCAAGTTCCTCAATAATTACTTATTAGTTCTCCATTACAAAGCACCAGTCATCTCCTTTGAGAAGTTATTTAAAAAAATTATGTTTCTGCAGCATCAGAGACTAACGGCAGCAGTTCCATGGACCTTGTGCGCTGATGCAGCTAACGACATCCGTGACAACTTTTTATTATCTTCGTCAGTAACCTGGACCACTTCCTTTGCACATTGTACGCCTATAGTTTTGTCGGGTTATGCTTTGATTTATAGCGACTCACAGAGCTAATCATGAAATTCCAAAAGAAAAATGCGTGTGTTGACAGAAAATATGAATTTCCAAATTTCATACACTATTGGTGATACTGAAGATAAATATTTGACTAGGTTATCAAAACGTTCCAAAAAAGGCTGGCACAGTACAATAAACAAACGGAAAAAATCAAAATTTTGATTTTAAGCCCTTGATAAGTGCAATAGCTCTGATTTCATTCTCTCAAATGCTGTATAGATACAAATGAGTGCTATAATTTGCTCACTGCATCGTAAATGAATCAAAAAGCATACAATCTATCTCATGTTGGCTATTTTTGGCCAACTCTGTTGCTGAGTTGAGAAGAATGCCTGTAGTATGCATTGCAAGAACTTAAATCACACTCTACACGCAAGAATAAATTATTGAAGACGGAAATTTGAGTAATTTTATTTTGGAGCACAACGCTGATTTGAAATAAATAATTTATTGCCTTTAAACGTTTACCAACAAAGTTTATAGTTTTAAAGTCGAACGACAAAGTTTATAGTTTTAAAGTCGAACGACAAAGTTTATAGTTTTAAAGTCGAACGACAAAGTTTATAGTTTTAAAGTCGAACGACAAAGTTTATAGTTTTAAAGTCGAACGACAAAGTTTATAGTTGTAAAGTCGAATGACAGAGTTTATAGTTGTAAAGTCGAACTACAGAGTTTATAGTTGTAAAGTCGAACGACAGAGTTTATAGTTGTCAAGTCGAACGACAGAGTTTATAGTTGTCAAGTCGAACGACAGAGTTTATAGTTGTAAAGTCGAACGACAGAGTTTATAGTTGTAAAGTCGAACGACAGAGTTTATAGTTGTAAAGTCGAACGACAGAGTTTATAGTTGTAAAGTCGAACGACAGAGTTTATAGTTGTAAAGTCGAACGACAGAGTTTATAGTTGTAAAGTCGAACTACAAAGTTTATAGTTGTAAAGTCGAACGACAGAGTTTATAGTTGTAAAGTCGAACTACAAAGTTTATAGTTGTAAAGTCGAACGACAGAGTTTATAGTTGTAAAGCCGAACGACAGAGTTTATAGTTGTAAAGTCGAACTACAAAGTTTATAGTTGTAAAGTCGAACGACAGAGTTTATAGCTGTAAAGTCGAACTACAAAGTTTATAGTTGTAAAGTCGAACGACAGAGTTTATAGTTGTAAAGTCGAACTACAAAGTTTATAGTTGTAAAGTCGAACGACAGGGTTTATAGTTGTAAAGTCGAACGACAGAGTTTATAGTTGTAAAGTCGAACGACAGAGTTTATAGTTGTAAAGTCGAACGACAGAGTTTATAGTTGTAAAGTCGAACGACAGAGTTTATAGTTGTAAAGTCGAACGACAGAGTTTATAGTTGTAAAGTCGAACGACAGAGTTTATAGTTGTAAAGTCGAACGACAGAGTTTATAGTTGTAAAGTCGAACGTCAGAGTTTATAGTTGTAAAGTCGAACGACAGAGTTTATAGTTGTAAAGTCGAACGACAGAGTTTATAGTTGTAAAGTCGAACGACAGAGTTTATAGTTGTAAAGTCGAACGACAGAGTTTATAGTTGTAAAGTCGAACGACAGAGTTTATAGTTGTAAAGTCGAACGACAGAGTTTATAGTTGTAAAGTCGAACGACAGAGTTTATAGTTGTAAAGTCGAACGACAGAGTTTATAGTTGTAAAGTCGAACGACAGAGTTTATAGTTGTAAAGTCGAACGACAGAGTTTATAGTTGTAAAGTCGAACGACAGAGTTTATAGTTGTAAAGTCGAACGACAGAGTTTATAGTTGTGAAGTCGAACGACAAAGTTTGTAGTCGTTAAAGCGGATGTTTATTTAAACATGGGAAGCAGTCACCAAAAGTTCACACACAGTCCCCGAACAGCCCATTTGCAACGATGCGCTAGACCAACCTCCGAGCGATATCCTGGTGTTGCCGTCCGCTATGTGATGCCGGCTGCCGGTCCGTCCGTCATTCTAGCGTACGGTTTTACTCGTACATTCTCATAAAGTATGAAATTACGGTGTTGAAGTTGGTAGCGGAATTAACCTCTAAGTCGAGTGGACTCCACCACGCACGCGTAGACACAATTTAGGTCCAGCTGAACTTCCAGATACAGGAGTAATCTTGCCGATCACAATATGCATGGCACATTTGGCTACAACTGAGATCCAGCGGCCTAGCTAAGTGCTGACCATTTAACCGGAATAGTGTTGATTCCGCGAAAGGCAGATAAGACGATTTCTCTGCGGGATTTGATGAAGTAAAAATGAATTGTAATTTAGGAGAGGAAATGCAAGGGTATCCCATTATAGGAAAAGTGATTTCATTTATTACGAGAAAGGTCGGAATGATATTTGAACGATACGATTAAACCGCTAAAATTAAAGGCTACAAAACTATGCAATCTTCAGAGCCGGACTTCAGGTAGTTAGGAGGGCGTTGGACTTGCGGTCTGCGACTGTGCCGTCCTAGGAAGCAAGCCGTCCTCTGTGGAGTTGGTTGCGGTTAGTTGAGATATAGAATAAATCTTCGGTTTAATTCAGTTATAAGGTAGGTTATAGTTTAACTTCTAAGGTAAGTTATGGTTTTTAAATTTTAAAATATGTTAAAGTTTTCAAGAATGCATGGGGAAACGTTATCCTAAGTACCCAGCTCACGCAATGGCAAGTAATTGGTCATTGAACTAATAGTCCACAAACCTCCAAAATACTCGTGAGCGTCAGGAAATGCCGGGTAGCGCAGTCAGCCGAGTGGACGGTGAGTGGTGCAGTCAGCAGCAAGGAAGGTGCCTCAGCCTCATCCTCCGTCCGCTCGGTCCTCGATGAAAGGGAAGAAAAGCGCAGCGAAGCGGACGAAAAACCATCGGCGCCCCTGGGTTGGTTGCTGGGGGGTTTCGCACGGTGTCGGTGACGAAGGCTGAGTTGGCTCAAGTTGTACAAATAATGACGTTGACGGATCTAGTTGTCTGATCAAGGGCTGGAGGCGATCTGATCTGCTGTGCCGAAAATTATCTGCTTGGCCCAAATGGTGTATTCATTAAGGTGCAGTCAGAGAATAAGTAAACTACGGTTCAAACCAAAGACAAGCCACTGCTAGAGCTGGGTTATTAGAAAATGTAACATGCAAAGGTAATGAATTTGTTAGATTATCTACCTAAATTTAATATCAAGTTCTAAAGTCTTAAAAGTTTAGTGTTAATTGAATTTAATCTTAAAATTAAGTTCAAGAACAAGAAAAAAGCTTAAAGTTAATAAACGTTAAACGAATGCAGGACATCCTGTAAATTTATTGTACAAGATACTGTTCGGCAAAGCCATGACGGGTGGAAATACTGGGAAGGATATTTTTCGGAGTTTGGATGAATACATGGAACAGAATTCCATTGACTGGTTACGCTGTGTTGGTGTGTGTACTGACGGAGCCGCTGCTATGACAGGTAAACGTTTTGGAGTCATTACGTTCATGAAAGAAAAGGCCCCAAATGTCGTCAGCACACACTGCATGCTTCACCGCGAGGCACTTGTTGCAAAACGCATCGATGATGAACTGTATCAGGTTTTGCAGGTTGACGTGAAAACAGGGAATTATGTAAAAGAACATCCTATGAAAGACTTTTTGAAGCCCTTTGTCACAAAATGGATGCCGAGTTTCAAGGCTTGCTGTTCCACTCTGAAATGCAATGGTTATCGCGTGAGGTAGTTTTGAATCGTGTATTTGCACTGCGGAGAGAGTTAACAGTTTTTCTCTCATCACATAAATCAGATCTTTGCATCTATTTCGAGGATAAGTCATAGATGCTAAAGTTAGTACATCTATCAAACATATTCCAACATCTAAGTGTACTAAACGCGAGCATGCAAGGATTTAAATTATGCATTTTAAATGTACAGGACAAAGTGCGTGCATTCACGCATATCTTGCATTGTGGAAAAGTAAATGCCAGGAAGGAGTCTCTGAAATGTTCCCATTTTTCCACCATGAATGTATGACATCAAGAAAAGATATCACGGCCATCATTGTGTCCCATCTATCTCATCTGCAAGACTACTTCAGGGAGTATAACCCTGAACTGGAAAATTTCCACTTGAACTGGATTAGAAACCCTTTCACAGCCGTGGTAGGTGTACATCTTAATAAGAAGTCGCAAGAAGAACTCATTGAACTATGAAATGATGGGGTATGAAAATAAAGTTAAGCCTCTGCCCTTCCATTGACAGAGTTCTGGATCTCCTCAAGAACTGAATATCATGCTCTGGCTGAGAAGACTGAAATACATTTTGCCATTCGCCACAACCTAATTGTGCGAAAAAGGGTTTCTACATTGACAAAACTGAAAACCAAGCCCAGAGCACGCCTACAAGTGGACAACAACATGCGTTTGGCCCTCACTAACATCAAGCCCCGCATATTGACCCACTGTGTAGGAATCATCAAGCCCATCCATCCCACTAAACGAGAAATGTTTGATAGCTCATCTCATGATTTAATTCTTTCTTTTTATGAAGGTATCGTTTTTTGGTTATCTGTGGTGACAGTACATGCTGTAATGAGTGTAATCATCTATCTATTGTGGCTGTTTCTAGCAATTATACTTTGAATTGAATTTACAACAATGAACAATTTTGAGAACATTTTAAATGCATAATTTTTACTTTCTGCACGTAGGAATATGCATTAAGTAAATTTATTGCATTATTATCATGCAATGGGTTTCTTGGTCTGGTAATAATAACTATTGATTAGCTGGGAGTCCTAGGATGGGACTTGAATATCTGGGGGGTCCTTTGCATGGGAAAGTTTGGGAACCTCTGTATTAGAATATGCAAGTTTACCGTTTTTCTCATTTTGATGGACTGCCTTTACTATTTTTAACCATCATTTATGTTTCGATATGACAATCATCTTATTCTTCTTGTTTCCATGCGCAAATTCCAGGTTCATTTAATTGAAATATAACTCGACAAACCACAGATATCTCTACTCCCTGCACAGCAGCTAAACACGAACTTACGTCTCACGTCGTTTGATAGCTACGCGAACCCCGGCACCCGCAAAAAAGTCAAAATTATTTATCCAGATGCCACCTTACCGATGGTCGAGCAGGCTTCTATGTTTCTTCAAGACAACTGGGTGCTTGTGAGTCGCGTGTTTCTCGTCGCAATACGCGTGTGCCGCTAGGGGTGCGGCCTTGGTTGTGGTAAGGAAATACGGAGACGTTTTCTTAGGTGTTTACTTGATGGAGGTGACGAGAACGATAGCACCAGGACTAAATTGTCAAGTGCTTATAAAGGCTCTGGTACGCATGGATGGGGGTTGTACCAAAGGGGGCGTACATACCTCCCCATCCCTTTTTCAAAGTGAGGTACTTTTCGCAATGTTTTTCTTTAATTTTTAATAAGTGATTAAAAAAATTTCATAAATGAAATTAATCACTACTAACGTAGCAAATTGGTTGCTCCTCATCGGGTGATTGTTGAAAGTTAAACATCTCAAAAATCGCAATATTGAACAAAGTTATTTTAAATATAAGTAAGCGTGTTTTTTATCCATAGTACACCTTGTTTTATTTTTAACAATAACAACAGAATAAAGAAACGCACTAACGCAAGCAGGAAGAAAGAAGGCAACGATTGGTTAACAATAACAATGCCATCTTCTTCAACAGTGTAAACTATAACAGGAGTTCCTACACTACTACTATGGAAAAATAAAAATCGTCAGTATTTTAGATTAAGGGAATATAAATAAAAACGCCAGGTACAAGGTTATAAAAACACAATTAAAAAAACTGAATATCGATACGCATAAATTCAATAATTTTAAATACATTTCGCATTTAACCTCGATCGATTTAACATGGATATGAAAAATGGGTGTACACGTCCGTGTACTTGAATAGTCGCAAGTTTGGCATCGTTCCCTGCCTCACATAGAGAAAACGGAGAACTGCTTTCAAGGTTAATTGGAGTCAAAGTTCTTGACTGCGCCCTAAGGTTAATTACAGTCTAGGCTTCAATGTTTGTTGACAGACACTCGGAGTCATGCGGTCTCGGACAGACACCGCGCCGGAGTTGGAGGTATTATTTTTTTAACTATTATTGAACAAGTTGGAAGCTTTCAAAGCTTTGAATGACTATCAGACTATTAAATTAAAGCAAACTATGGTGTGAACGCAGAGGTAATAGTAGATTGTGGAACTCATAAGCACTTAAATTACTTGTAGGGCTATTCTATGATTATAAAGACATCGACTAGGCATCGAGTAAACATTTGGTTATATGAAATATGTTTAAACGGAACATTTTTCAGCAGAGCAGTACTCTATTTAATGGGGTTTGATACGTTTACAAAAAACCGAAATATACCAAATTTATTTCCAAATTTGGTTATACCTCCGTTGACAGCATTTCGAAATTCGTTGTCAGCCTTGGCATGTTTGCCCGCGCCGGTCGTTTTGGAGGCCTAGGCCATTTCAAGATGGGTTGCAAATTTATTACTACGTGTCCCCCTACAGTTACAGTGGTTACATTTCTGATAATGTTCCCTTTGTTTTGAGGGTATTTCGACGTAGCTGAAAATCCTTTTGTTTTATGCGCTCGGCCAAAAGCTCCATTTGCTTCCGCAAATAATAAACTAGGACCGTTAGGGTTATCATGACTATGATTAGGATCATAAGAAGCACATCACTCACTCGGTCTGGTATCCAGTCCGTGTTACTGTTTGCTGCTATCCAGTCGTTGGTTATTTGGCCTTTAGTGTCAACTAGAGCTGCAGTTAGTGTGTCGACACTGATACTACTTATCTTGTTTCCCATAATGTAATGTTTCCCGTATTTAGTATTTGAAGTGGTGATTGTTTACTCGTGGATCAGCCACCCGGATCTGCAATGGATACAAAACCAAGACTATTAGCATGGCCACAAATTTTTATAATCTTACACACCCAATGAAACATATAATCCTAAACACAATTATAAGTGCAATTAAAATATAAATGTATTCGTTGTTTAAATTTGAAAGTTAACAGTGAAAGTCTAACTATTAACTGAGATTTATTAAATGCTAACTGAACTACTAACTATTTCTGAAACAGTTAACTGAATGTGAAAACAATTTGAAGTGAAAAACTATCAAACTGATTGTCAATCAAATAAGTTAACAACAGTGTTCAGTTTCAACCCGGAAGTTTCTCACGATATATTCACGATGTATTTCGAATAATTTGTTGATGTCCTCAAGTCGCGAGGTTGATTTTTTCATCAACATTGGTGCTCTGTTGATGTGATGCATTTAGCAAATGCGGAACTCGCCCATCATTTTTAATTGGCTGTTCAGCATCAAAATTTGAACGAAATTATTGACTGTTGTGAAACATATCAATTTCACAGATGGTGAGAACATTCGTTGAAGGATGTTCTCTGTGATATTCGTTAATCTTGACTTTTACTTACAAACTTGAACTTTAACATAGGGTAACCTGTTTAGAAGGTTAATTCCTTTGCTGCTAGCAATGAAAATTACTAATACTAGAACACACGAGATTATTGAACACAAGCATACAAGTGATTAATATGAAACGAGATATAGTATATATGAGATTAATATGATGCGCAGGAAGTAACGCAAAGTAGATACTTAATAATTAATTTACCTAATACATAGTCACACAGTCGTATTTTTAGCAAAATGGTAACTTGTCACGTCTGAAACGTTATAGTCGCAAAAATAGTTATAGGTGAAACAATACGTTGTAACGTTGTCATTTCCTTTTACTTAGGGGCAACACATGGTTCATGTTACTTTTATGGATTTTATCTCCTATTTTGATTTCAACCCAGTGTCCTTTGACTTTCGTAATTAGACCAGGACCCTGCCATGTAAGCTGAAGCTTGTTTGTTTTGTAATTATTCTTTAACAAAACCCTGTCACCTATTCTGAAATCTTTGTCCCTCCTTTTTAAGTTCTGGTACATTGTACGTACAGCCGTATTATTCAAAATAAGATTTCTAACGTTTTCTACGGTTCGCGCCGCTTCTCTTGCACGAAAATTCACTAAGTCAATTTCGTCATCGTAACTGTATGAAATGGGGAGATCTTCCCCGCTGAAAAATGGGCATGTGTCCCTATTGAACAATACATAACTAGGTGTATCACCTAAAGTAGAATTATATGCGTTGTTGATGGCGTTCTCCACCATCTCCAAACAATGGTCCCATTCGGTATGAGACAGGGAATGAATATATAGTTTTAGTAAATTGGTTATTTTTTTGTTATTACGTTCAACAATCGCATTTGAATGGGGGCTAAAAGCTAGAACTTCTTTTTTAGCAATAGCGTGAATTTTTGCAAATTGTTTCACTGCTACCGATTTAAATTCAACTGCGTTGTCACTTATTAGAGTTTTAGGGTACCCGAATACGGAGAAGCAACTTCCTAAACATGATATTACTGTGTCTGTTCGACGGTTAGAGGTAGCGTATAACCTACAGAAACGTGAAAAAAGGTCTATCACAACCAATATGTATTTATTCCCACTATCGGTAGTTTTAAGGGGATCAAGAAAATCCATAGAAACTACTTCAAACGGTTCATTTGCTATCGGGGCTGTTAATATTTTAATAGGTACGGTAGGATTTGCTTTAAGAAGTTTGCACACTTCACAATCCTGAACAAATTTTCTTATAACCGTTTTCTCTGTCTTCTCTTCTTTCTCTAACCGAATAGCGTGTGCAACGCATCTGTATGGTACATATAGTGTATGCTTAAGATTGCTTTATTCAACAACGAAGCTGGCATTACCGCTGTTAGTATTGTTGTAATTCGGGAGTCAATGCGTCGTCGTCGGTACAATATGTCATTGACAATTAAGTAACTCGGTAAGTCATTAATTGTAGACGTACTTTTATGAAGTAATGCTTCTCGAACTTCAATACAAAAGTTATCCAGCTTTTGCTCGTCAGTGAACTCTTTTAAAGTCCATGAGATTTCTTTTTCTGTCGGGACATAGTCAATTAATTTTGGTGTCAACATGTCGTTATCGTGTGATTGCATCGTCTGGTCAGTGAGAACGTCTTGCTTTGCTTGTGTCTTGGCTCGCGTCTGCACTATACATGTCTCAAATTCAAGTTCAGACATTAATGTGTCACAGCTTTCTAATTCTTTAATTGTGAGCTGATCATTGTTGTTTGGTAGATTACTTAGGTAGTCAGCTACGACGTTTTGTCTACCTGGTAAATAATGAACAATAGGATCGTAAGAATGTATGTTTATACACCATCTGGACATTGTGGTGTCGTCTGGCAATTTTCTTGTGAATAGAGGTGTTAACGGACGGTGGTCCGTATACACATAGATGGGATACCCAATAATTAGGTTTTGAATGCTTTAAGAGCACTATAAATTGCGAAGAACTCTTTTTTCGTGGTTGAGTAACGTTTTTGTGTTGAATTTAAAGTTTTGCTGAAATATCCAATTGGACGCATTAATTTATCGCCAGAATCTTCGGGCTGCATCAAGACAGATCCTATGGCAAAACTTGATGCATCAGTAAATATGTGAAATGTCTTTGTAAAATCAGGGTGTCGTAAAACAGTGTCAGAAGTCAGAGCTGCTTTTATGTAGTCAAAACTTTTTTGACAGTCGTTTGTCCAGTCGAAAATAACACCTTTCTTTAACAATCTGTACAGGGGATTAGCAATCACTGCAAATTGAGCTATGAAGTTGCGGAAATAGTTTGCTACGCCAAGGAATTGCTGCAATTCTTTTACGTTTGTTGGGGCTGGACAATTTTGCAATTTCTCTGAGTATTTACAATGTATACCCTCTGCCGAAATAATATGACTTAAGTACTCTATTTTTTTCTTGAAAAATTGACATTTTTCCAGTTTGATAGATAGTTTGCCGGAACGGAGCGTAGAGAGGACAGTTTTAATATCGCACAAATGTTGCTCATTAGTTTTTGAGTAAATTAATATATCATTCATGAATACAAAGCACAATTTTCCTAAAATAGGTGCTAGAACAGATGGCATTACGCTTTGCAGTACGCTCGGACTCGAAGCGAGTCCGAACGGAATGCGCCTAAAATGATATTTTTGATAATTTACACTAAATGCCGTACATTTCCGACTTTCCTGTTCTAATTCTACCTGATGAAAGGCACTTTTTAAATCTAGAGAGGAAAATACGGTATTGCCACCCAGGGTAGACAATATTTCGTCCACTCGTGGTATTGGATAACTCTCCTTGATCACTATTTTATTCAGGGCTCTGAAATCTATTACGGGTCTAATTTCACCCGTCTTTTTTTTACCACGATAATTGGGAAATTGAACTCTGATGTTGATTTTTCAATAATTCCCTGTGAGAGCATTTCTCTGTTCACCTTGGCCAACTCCTCTTGGTATTTGTGGGGTATGCGATACGGCGGTATGTTTATAACTGGTGCATCAGTTTTTAATACAATTTTATGTTTTGTCACATTCGTGACACCTATAGTTTCGTCTTGTAATGTGATCACGTCACGGAAATTGTTCATCAATTCCAGCAATTTTAGTTTTACATCAACTTCATCGCATGTTACATCATTACATGTTAGCGGACGGCGTACGTCCTTCTGTACATTAGATACACTTTCGACTTGTGCACCACACTCACAAAAATCACCAAGAACATCGACCTTCGACTCAAGTCTCTCCGTGGCTATGGTCTTTGTTTCACCAAGTCCTGAGATGACTTTGTATGAATCCGATGTAACCTCAGAGTTTATCTCAACATTATTCGCCTCATTAAGCGCTTCCTCTACATTTGTGAGGTAAAGTTCGGCTCAACTTCCTCTTCAGGTAATGCCTCCATGTTACAGAGCATTGTGTTTTCACTAAATTGAATGGCCTCATCTGTCGGGTTCAGCACTAATAAAGGTACATTCCCATTTTCATTGACTGTAACTATTGATTCCGCTATCAGTGCTCCATTATTAAATCCTCGTTTCAACACGATATAATTACCTTGCTTAGCTTTTTTGACAAAGGCATTAATGAGCTTGATACAATTAGCAGCCACTTCTATTGCGTCACAGTGAACCACAAGAGGTCTATTTTTTTTCTCTCTTGCGACTGTCTTTGGCCGCTCGGGTACGCACTCGGGTTCAGCCTCTTTTTTCTTGCCTCTTTTTACAGCGTCTTTTTTTCTCTCGCGACCATTCATTGAGCCCCGGCATCTGGTTCTCTTCCTAGCACAGGCAACTACCTCCGACATTAAACAATCACTGTTTATTATATCCATTAATATGGCTTCTCTGCTTATTGTAGGCTTATTCTCTATTTCATTGAAGGGTACTCTGGTTCCCTTCCAAAGGAGTGAACCGTCCTTCAAATTAATAACCGCGTTGGTTAATACATCTCTACCTAAAATTAGATCATATTTGAAATTAGCATCTTTAATGACTAAATCACTAGTCTTCAGTACTTTGTCAGTACCAGGTATTGAGATATTTAAATCAATCTCACCGCTGACATTACTCTGTGCGTTTATGCCTCTAACGCTCAAAAAACTTGGTTTTAGCTTTTCCTTGGGGTTTTTGATGTTACTGTAACTAATGAGGCATTTTTCACTACCGCTGTCAAGCAGCGCACTCAAGTACATGTCTTTATTAGACAGTATAGTGGTCGGCCGTTTAGTTCTCCTAAACGTAACAAGATCTGATGCATTTTCACGTCTTTCTCCACTTACAACTGTAGTGTTAAAATATATTTCAACTGCTTTTTTCTGTGATATCTCATGAGTCAGTTCTTCATCTTTTAACTTGGCAAACCTATTTCTACATTTAAATAATGGATCAATGTATGATTCACTCTCTTCATGATTACATCTTGTCGTCTCAGTATCTGGATTCGTTTCGACCACAGCGTTTGGATTAACGAGAATGGTGCGGTGATCCTCGGGCTTCGTCTCATTTTTTTCTTCACCTTTTTTACCTCCACCTTTAATTTCTCTCACTCTAAAAAATCTCTGTCGTCTCTTTCGTACTCCTCGTACGAAATTTGTGAGGCAATAACTCTTTCGTACCACGGTTATTGCCTCTGTAGGCATTATACCTACGCAAGTATGTTTTATACTGCCTGATTTCATTTTCTGACGCTCTGCAGTTTCGGACGAGGTGTTCTTTTGAACCGCATGCAAAGAAGGGGCCAAGGACCCTAGGTTTGCTCTGATCTCTTCGGGTTCGACAATTGGCTTCGGCATGTCCTGAAACGTTGCATATACTGCAGTACAAAGAACCTCTCGTTCTAGCTGCAGAGTGCACCGGGGCATGATTCGAACTTTCTGCCCGCATAGTGTTACATTCAAGTGAACCTATTCTTCTGTCACCTACATAGCCACTGACATTCCTTCCTACTCTATGATTTCTCAGCCAGAGTCGAGGAATTGATCTCCGACCAGCGAAACGCCCTCTACGGTAGTTTCCGTAGAAAACTTTACTTTCCTGAGGGGAATCTTGCTCATCAATATTGTCTTCTGACTTGGTAACTTCGGCTACAAAGGTTTCTCTATTGTACTGCGTCTCATAGCGAGTCGCTACTATCTGTTTATTTTCGGGCTGATTTCGAACCGCGGCAACGATACGTGCCAATAATTCCTCTGACGTATTGAACGACCTATCAAATAGTTTCTTAGCAAATGATTCTTCGAGTAATGGTGCTAACACGCTGATGGTGAGACTTAGATCAATACTGTCTCCTACAAAGCGTTTTAGTTCTACTTGATTTGAACTTGCCCTGAAAAATGGGTGTCTCGCTCACGCTATTGAATTTGAGTTCAATAAATGTTCCGACAACTTTCTGATTTTTGCAAACGCGGTTACCAACTGGGCTGCAAGTGCATCATTCCTGACGAAACGTAACTAATTTAAATCGCATGCTAATGCGTGAATAGATTTCTCGCCTCTGGCGACATAGATATCGTTCAAGATTTTGACGACATCTCCAAAAGAATATTGAAGATCTGAATTGACTAACTTTGTTACGATGCTATTAAAATCTCCTACCTGTTTGTTAGCAGATCTAACCAAAATTTCTTTCTTTGCACTGTCGGAATTCACATCCGGGAGTAATGTCATGTAGGCGCGCAAGTTTCCTATATGAGTTTTAAACGTTTTATTCTCAATGAAGTCCGCATCCTCGCGTCTACGACTTCCTCGAAAAAGGGGAAGCTCTGAGCCTGATAGGATTGTTCCTGACCTCGGCATACTAGCTGCTATCTCCCTTGCTAAACTACTAGGATTTGTACTCGGGCCAACGGCCGCGCTAGCTGCTGGTTCAGTCATTTCAGGATTGCTCTCAGCACGAAATCTAGTCTTACTTGTTCTACCTCTACTTGTTTTGGTCGCTGTTGTTCTAATAGTTTCGTCTGAATCGGACGTGTCCGACATACGGTAGTTAATAATTTTTTACACAATGTTAATAGTTGTAAATCAATATTTGCTTACAGATCAATATTACACACATTTAGAAATCAATGTTACACATCCTAGCAATCAATATTACACATTCTAGAAATCAATATTACACACCCTAGAAATCACTTCAATAAACACAAATTTTATGAAATAATGCACTCGTAGAGAAATTTTTTATCACTCACTTCTAAACGCTATAGCTATCTTGCACAAGTTCAAATTACTACTGCGGCTTCACAGCTGTTGCTACTCTGCTTGTTTTGCCTGACGCAAGCTGTCTATGCACTGTGCATTGCCTTCAGCTGATGCAAAAATAATATGCTTCTCACGGAGCAAGAAAAAAAACTACCTGCAAAAAAAAATGTTACTCTGCCTGCCTGTGCTGTCTAGCGATCGCGCTGCTGCGATAAGGCGGAAAAACTATCTGTTAATTCAGTGCAAGCTATTATTTACTTAGCTTCCACTGGGTGAATGAAGGAAGTTGTGTAGTCGCTCGCCACTGTAGACGTACACTGGGATAAGGGGAGGAAGTGAAGTCGCTCATCCCTGTAGACGTACACAGGGATGAGGGGAGGAAGTGAAGTCGCTCGTCCTTGTAGACGTAGTAGTCGTTGTAGCTCACTCGTTGTAGGTAGTCGCTCCAAACTGTAGTTGTAGAACAACTTCAATGTCTTCTCCCGATTCAAAGATGAGTACTTTGGTGCTGAAGGAGTAGCAGGTATTTATCCACGCTGAAAATTGGACAGAGGTCTCTACCAATGCAGTGTACGGGATCTTGAAACTGATGTTGAGTACAGACGGAAGTATTTGTCGAAGACTCGTATTTTTGTTGCCGCCAGTCATTTGCGCGATTTAACAATCTTTTCTTCTTTTCTTGACTCTTGCTGAATTTCAAAAATCTTCGTAGTAGGGATTTCTCGTAGGTTTTGAATCTCGTAGTAATCTTCTTCTAACTTTATTATAACTTCTTCACAACGTCATAGGTTAGACCGATTCTGGCCACCATTTGTGCCGCTAGGGGTGCGGCCTTGTTAGTGGTAAGGAAATACGGAGACGTTTTCTTAGGTGTTTACTTGATGGAGGTGACGAGAACGATAGCACCAGGACTAAATTGTCAGGTGCTTATAAAGGCTCTGGTACGCATGGATGGGGGTTGTACCAAAAGGGGCGTACAACGCGTGCTCTGCTGACAATATTGCTACTTGTTGTTGGGGGACTCGGCTGACAATTGCGTATTTGGTGGCATTTTACTTTCTCTACTCACTGGAATGTGTCTAGTTGTACGGTACGCGCTGCAGTTGCACCGTGGCTAATGTAATATACGATATTTATGTTTTGTTTCTCCTCCAGGTTTTAGAGTTTTTGAATTTGCAAATCCTTCCTTCAACTTCGTACAATATTACCACTTAAAAAAAGTATCGTATTCAAGAACTGGTTTGAGCAAAGACCACTGATCATAGAGGCCATCGAAAACAGATCAATCAACTATCAGATGTTATTGCGTGTTTTTTTTAATTCAGCTTGCAACATGCTGATGCCGGGAGACATCAGCATCTATTTCCAGGTTATGTGGTAAGTTCCTCAGTGAAAATTTTTCAGCATGTGAAAATTATCTATAGTTGGACCACTGGAAAAATATCAGAGCCACAGCTGAAAATAAGACGCGATGTCATATCAAAGTTTTTTGACTATGAAGATCTACGCGTATTAATTGATTTCTCGTAAAATGCTTTTTACAATTTTCAAGGTATGCCTCTTAGAAAAAATGAATAGATAATCTCAGGAAGGACGTATAGATTGAATTTTATCCCCTCCGCTCAGGCTATTCTCAGAAAGATGTCTCCATTTATGGGGGTAAAATTATGCTCCAGGGAAAGATAATCATTCGGTCCTTTTCATTTGACCAAAAGATGAAAAGCATGACTGAAAGAGAGACAAATGCTATCCTGCTTAAGAAGCGTATCAATAATTTTCTGTAGAAATAAGTTATCTAGAAAAATCGAGCGTAATTTTCAAAACTGTACAGTATTTTACCGAAATTTAACCCTGAGAGAATCTTGAAAGAAAAAGAACTCATTGTATAAGTAAATATCAGCAAAGCTGGTACGACGAGCACGCCTAAACTAGTGAATCTAACAAAGTGTGTCACTTGAGAGGAAGAAAGCTCAAAATGATGACGTAATTCTTGGTTGAATTCTTTAACGGTTTCCAAAATAAATTTTATTTACTCACCAAAGAAAATATTGTCTTTTGAATTATTTTTTCACTCTATCAATCCCTGAAAGAAATGACGATTACATCAACTGATTTCAAATTTTCTTTATCAAGTACAAAAGTGAACGTGGAGAGCTTGACAATTTTCTCTTGAGAAGTGTACATTACGATCTGTCCTAGACATTGGAGAACGGTCTAGTTCAGGCTTTGCAAAAAAAACAATGAAGCACCCACTTTCTCGTAAAAAATTTATTCTAGTTACTAAAACGATTTCGATTTGAAAATCGGGTTTGTTTCCATTTGAAAAGAAAGCTAATTTAAGCACATAATAAACTCGTTCTAATAGTTGGGAGAAATTAGCCATAAAGTCAAGAACAAAAACCTGTGAAGTATCCAGTTGAAATCTGACTACCGTATAACCATACTACACTTTCGTATGATATTTTTTGTGGATGTACCAGCACAAACAAATCAGTGAGTAAAAAAACAAACCCTCTTATTTTCTCAAATAAACTGTATTCAAAATACTTCAATTCGTTTTACAAAGAAATTCTACGATAAAAAATTACGAGATGAGTTTGTGGTGGTTCCATCTAGCTGTGCGCGCTCACCACCACACAAGCTCATAAGCGCCACCTCACAGCCACGAAGTGATCCGGCCAAACAACCAATCAGCGATGAGATCTGGCGCTGGGGTGGCGGACCGAGCCTCTACAAGCCGCGCGCACCGAGCATCCAGGCGACACCTCTGAGCACTCATGTACGTTTAGCCGAGTCTCAACTGCTTCATAAGCGCCACCCCGAGTCCTCTAACCAGAGGGCTGGCTCGCTTCAGTGAGGCCGCTACCAGCCCTATATAACGAGCTGCGCGCTATGCGCAGTACAGTTCACACAGTTCACACAGTTCGCACAGCTAACTCAGTGCACTCGCAGGAACCCTGATATTCACACAAGTCTTCTTCCTGCGAGCCTCGTCACTGCAACGGCTCACACAAGCCTTCCAGCGAGCCTCCTCACAGCAGCTCACACAAGACTTCTCCCTGCGACTCTCCGCGCAGTGACTCCGACATTCACTAGTCTCGGCTGCACACCGCGCGGTCCGACGTGAAAGTAAACAGGCGTTCCCGCCAATCAGAGACCCGGCCGGGTGGAGTCAACCTCCAGCGAGGCCTATATAAACAGCCGCGCAGCCAGCGGAGCACAGTACACTCTCAGCGTCCCTGATATTCACACTAAGCCTCGACGCTCCGCCAGCACCTCACCCGTCGGCTTCACCGCCTCCTCGACAGCCAGCCGCCACGTCTTGTTGCTTGCTAGGCGCACCAGTTCCCCGCTACCGCCTCTGGTACTCCTTGGTCGGAGACCCTCGGACAGCAGCAGCCTCACCGATCTGCTCTCGCCCCTCAACCACGCAGCGTCTCCCCGACAACCGTCGGTCCGCCAAGACGTCATCTGTCACTGTATTACTCGACTGTAATATTCCCTTGTGCCATTATTGTCGGCGATCTTCATAATAATACGGCGTTTATTCCAGTTGTGTTTTCCTCACCTTGCCGGTTCGTTTGCACCTCAGGCACTCACTTCGGGCAAAGATATTTCACAAGTCTATCGATATTCACCAGTCTATAGATATTCACAAGTCTGCCCGGAGTGTAAAGCAGCCTGAGGGAGAACACCACAAGTTTGATGCGTAACTTTGAAATAAAGTTATATTTGTGGAACTAGAACTGACAGTCTAACAAAATGAATATTTTCGGATTCAAACTCAACTAAACGAATAAGTTTTTCTGCTTCATTTTCTCAATTTTCTCAAGGTTCATTTTCTCAACCTGGGTTTCTTTAAAATATCCCCCTGTCCTGCGAAGCAGATCCAAGCTGTTTTTAAAATTGCAATCTTCGAGCTCTGGTTGAGGCAAGAACAACTGTTGCAAATGGGTGCACTCAGAATAACGTTCGACCGTCGCTATCATTGTCGAGATTGACAGTTAAATGGGCGAAGTACTTAATTTTAACGAACTCAAAGCACAGTAATATTCACTCAAAAGATTGATTAAAGAACTTTTTCCCCTAAATTAGATAGGTGAGATGTATAATGATGATGATTAAGGCATCTACGGATGCTTTATTTCCAATCAAGCCTGATACATATCACCTTTTACATTGGATTTTCAAATGCCTTATAACTAACGCCAGGACGCCATGACGCTTTCCCCCGGTCGAGACCGGTACCCATTTCAGACACCTGGGTGGAGTGGGGTATTGTGCTTGGAATTTTTCTCCTATACCCAACAGAGAAAATCGCCACTGCCTGCGCCGAGATTCGATCCCGGGTCCTTGCCGCACGGCGGCAGAACCTATACCACATGGCTATGGCGGCACATATAAGGAAATGCAGGGTGATATAACCCGGATTTTGTACGTCGACGTATATTTAAAGCATTAAACTGGCAACGCAGCCTACCAGCTACCATTAAAATAAGTCTGAATATATATATTTAGAAATTTGGCAATGGTGGCTTGTAGTTTACGAAGCCAGTTTGATGCTTTAAATGTGAGTAAATATAAAAATCTGTGCTACATCACCCTGTATTTCCTTAGATATCTCACCTCTCCAATTGATGGAAAATCTTTTTTTAATCAATCTTTTAAACGATATCAACTCAAGATTAAGTATTTCACTCATTTAATTATCAAGCTCTACAATGACAGCGACGGCCGAGCGTTTTCCAGAGGGCACCCATTTGCAACAGTTGCTCCTTGTCTCTACCAGAGCTCGAAGGTTGCAATTTTTACAAGAACTCACAGGACAGAAGAATATTTTAGAGAAACTCAGATTTGGAAAATGAGCCTCGTATCGCCTGGAAGCAGAAAAGCGCTCCTGTCAGTTCAGTTTCAAACCGGATATGGTCATCTTATCATGGTGTTAGTTCTAGTGATACAAAAATAAGTTTCATTCAAGTTACAAATCATATTTATCACGTAATTTAAAATCGTAGATTTACTAGATAAATGAACTGAAATAATTTAAATATAGTTATTTGGGAAGAAAGCGTATGTCTATTTACTCACTGATTTGTTTGTAGTGTTACATGCACAAACAAATCATTAGTGAATGGAGTATTGGGGAACTGTAGTTAGGGTATTAAAAACAATCCAAATATGAAACCATTTCACGAACAAGGCTTTGGCTAAAAAAAGTTGCCAAAATTTACAAGTCTACGGACTTTTCGAGTAATATTTTGTTTCACAAAAACCGATGTGCGAACCACTTTATGATTTAGTGTAGCGTTTTTGGTTCAACAAGAATTGATTTATTCAATTTTTCAAAATAAAAAGAGTATCACTTTTGATTCAGCACTGATTCCGCTATTTAGGACTAGAGCAACAATAATAAATGAGTCAACTTCGGGAACTCTCGTCATCTCCATCAGTGCATGAGCGCCAGTTCTGATATTACCTTAGAAGTATTTCAGCCTCGTAAAAAGTTTAAAAATATCGTTTCAGTTTTTAAAAAATTTGAGGAATTTAGTACCTTTCGTGTTCGAACATTTGAACATTCCCAAATGTAACAGAATATTTTCGATCATGTTTCCATACTTCTGTAGATGTGCTTTTCTCCACTTGAAATTTAGCATCACATTGTTGAAGTTACCATCATCGGAGTTATGAATTTCAATGATCCTCTATTTTTTCGTTTCCAACAGCGACAATTCACGCTTGTGATTTATCGACGAAGATGTAAATTGAAGAGCTACAAAATATTTCACATTTCACTCCTGCTGATGTATCCGAAGACACAATACTCTCCTTCGCAAATAAAAATGTACTCCCGCTGGCAACAACGTTGAACCTTGGTAACGGTGCCAAACTTGATCGTAACAAAGAGCTCTCCAGCCACAGTTGTTAACACCAGTGATAGTCACACAATGACCCATTTACAGGTCGGATGAGAATGTAACGCTGCATCTCTCGAGACATCAGTTGACGTAGCTAATTTTGTCCTATCATATCTGTGTTTTT
The DNA here is from genome assembly GCA_030386875.1 of Morinoia aosen. Taxonomy (NCBI): domain Eukaryota; kingdom Metazoa; phylum Arthropoda; class Malacostraca; order Amphipoda; family Talitridae; genus Morinoia; species Morinoia aosen. The sequence goes on along the minus strand of CM059575.1, from coordinate 8,352,547 downwards.
TCACGGCGAAAATGAGTGTTAGTGTAAAAATAATTAAAGCCACTTCATATTTCCCAAAATATTCACACTTCTTTCTAAAAAATACTCTCAAAAATAAAAAAGAAGAAAAAAGCTTAACCTTTTATTCATGCAATTTCTGGTTTACATTTTATTTGTCATGAAATATTAATTTCAGTAGATTATACTTCGAAGAAATAAACAGTTTTTTCAATATGGCCTCACAAAGAGTAATTTAGAAGAAATCATGACGCTGAATAACTTCAGCTGAAAGGTAAAAATTACCGGACACTTACTAGAATTATACAATTAAATAAAAATTTATATAAAATATAGCTTTGATCTGGGAGAAAATAGAGTGTTCTCTGTTCTAATTAATCGAAATACGATCCAGGAAACATATCTATTACTCATTTTGGTGATTATCATACTCAACATAAGGTGTAGCAAAATAACATCATAAATAATCTTGCAGATACAAGAGTAGAAGGTATTCCAGCACTGATGACAAATCATTCAAGTAGTGATCATATTAAAAGTCTAGGATACCTATTTTAAATACTAAATACGGTCCCAATCGGTTTTCTACTGCAGATCGTTTTTCTCGCAAGAAGTACATTTTTCACAACATACTTTATCGAAGATCATTAAAGAAAGTCATTCGTTTTGCTTGTGTGCTACTTTAACTATCTTGCTGCCAACAGTAATGTTAGAGCGAAAATTTCGCTAACGTATGAAAATATGGTTCCATCGGTCGGTATAAGCGTACGATCATTTTAATATATTTTGCTCTGCATGTCCCTCGCCTTCGTTATTGTAGCTTTGTATTGTGCGTCGGATAATAAAAAGCACGGCATCTACCAATAACAGACAGCGCCTACAGACTGCATATCGAGTGACCCCGAATATTAAAAATAACTTGAACTAAAAAATCGTGGTTTTCTAAAATGCGCCTGAACAGAGCAAAATTAATGACATATATTATTAAATACTTACAATACATAATCGGTTAAATTAGAAAAATTGAAATTTATATCTATATGTGAGTTGATCGTTTGTGTGAGTCATTACTGGTTATAAAAAAGTAAAAAAAATTCGTCAATGAAGAATAATTCTATCAGGTTTTGTTCATTTATTGTCTTTATAAGGTAATTGTGGTGAGCTGTGCCTAAAGTTGTAGTTTGTTTACCACTACTGTCATTTGTTTATTATTATTTTTCTTATATTCATTTTCATTTTCAATCCGTATATATTCATATATATACGGTTTGAAAATGAAAACGAATATAAGAAAAATAATAATGTGTGGGGGTATGTGTGTGTGCGCACGCATATACTGTATGTATTTCTATGTGTGTGTGCACATTTATATGTTCATATATATATATATATATATATATATATATATATATACATATGTATATATATATATGTTTCTATTTTTATTTTTTGCACGAAAACAAAACCTCATGACTCATTAAATTTTACCTAAAGCTCTACGACCAGTTAACACTGAACCATATTTCAGAAATGAATGTATTTATTGCACTTGCTTATTGATTCAAAATAGATCTTTCACTACCCCAGGAGATGCATCTGTGAATAGAAATATGAAAAATATAAACAAACCAATGAAATAAAGCGCTCGTGAAAAAATTATCTCTGTGTGCGTATGCTGAAGAAGCTATGAATTTAATTTTGTGTGTATGTTTGTTTACGCGTTTCTAGATGTACATGTTGTGTTGCGTAATGTTCTTTATAAATTTCTTTTGTCACCAACCTTTTCCCAATACGTGATAGTCATTTACGACGGAGTTCAATATGCTTCGGTGTAGCGTTTTTTGTCTTTTCTTACTTCGATTCAACTAATAATTTAGGAATTCCGAAGAATTCTCTAGTAGTGTTTACAGTAAATTATTTATAAGTTGTCAGCCATCTCTTGGGATATAAAATATCCAAGAAACAATATTTAGGATTTAACTAGCCCTTGACAGGGTTAATCTATTTGCACGCCACGTATGGGTTGTCTATTAGTACGCCTAGTATGGTTTGTCTATTAGTAGACCACGTATAGTTTGTCTATGAGTACTCTTCGTATGGTACGTTTGTCTCAGGACGTCTTTTATTACGAAATTTTTAAAAGCCAATATGTTATAGATCTCATACGTCAACTTTTTTGGAAATAAACGTTTTTTAGAAGGGAAATATAAAGATGAACAAATATGAGCTTTGTTGTATCTACCTGAGAAGTTAAATGTTGAATGACTATATGATTCCGAGAGCAATCCTTCAATTCTTGCGAATGGAGTGGAGAAATATTACTGTACTTACTGTTTCTTGTTCGCTTTTCAAATGTTAAATAATATTTTCGACGTAAATAATTACTTTAGCGCGTATAGCTTCATAGCTCTGTAATGGAATTGTTGATTGCTGCTGAGTGTTGTTTTACTCGTATTTCTAAGTTTCATACATATGTTTTCTCCCTTATTATGAAAATTCAGATTTCTTTCGCCTTATTTCTTATTCAGAGGTTAGCTATTTCCATCTAAGACGCTAATTCAATCTAGAATTAAGTCTAAGCTGTAAGGTTCAAAGCATGGTTTCGAATGGGTTTAGTCTTTGAGAAGCTCCAATTCAATTTTCAAAGTTTCATGAACGGCATCTACCGAGAGCATATTTTCAGATTGCAATTTAACAGAATTATATGAAAATTTTACGCCAGCCAGCAGAGGTCAGGAGCAGCTTTCCAGTTAACGCTAGCAAGCAAAAGTCATGAACAGCCATTCAGCTAAGCTCTTTAGAACAGTATCGTAACAATCTAAAGTCATAAGAAGCCATCCACTTCAATGCTAGCTTCCAGTTAACGAACATAAATTACGGGCAGCTTCGCAGATGTTCGTTAGCACATATGAGTCACCAGTAACTACACAGGTTAATACGTGCAATCAGATGTAAAATAAAAGAGGTGAACAGCTTCCAAACTCAGAAACTTGAGAACGAAGAAAATTCCGATAAAATTTATCATCTTCACTGAGAAAACGTTTCCGAGCCCCGCTCCACCATGTGTTGGAAATGAAGTATTTCTTGAATTGTGATATGAAGAAAACTATAAATAGCTTTGGAAATAAACGTGCTTGGGATGCGGAGCGGTAGAGGGCAGAGCTTTTTGGCAGACCGATTACGCTTTGTGGCCGAATCTCCGTGATTCTTTATTTTATTTTGAGTGATCACTATTTTAATTTTCGTTAACTTTAATTTTCGTTCTGGTTGCATGTTTGAGCTCCAGTTTAACTCTTACCGAGAGGCCTAGTACGCATTAAGCCCTACTTGGGAAATATCCTTACACTCCTACTTTGGAGTTCTTAAATCCTTAATTAATATTGGCCATGAGTGCGTAACTAAAAATTCTACTTAACTTCTTCTTATTATCTTAATATTAAAATACTTAAAAGTACAAGGTCATCTTATACTTAAACTCTATAATTTTCCTCTTATGGACTTAATATGTGCCTCTTGAAATGTGTCCATTCAAGAAAGTTTCAAGGTTGGTGCAACAGTGTAACTCTTAATTGAGTAATCAATGTGATATCTTGAACGATATGAAATATATGCCTACTAAATGGTAATTGGTGCTAAATTCGGTAAATCAATGTAACTTTTCTTCTTCTAGAATAACTTTGAAGTCTGCCCAAGACTGTGCGTTTTAACCCAGCCGTGTTGTTGTCCACCGCACCCTTAAAAATTAATAAGTTAATCCTGTCGCTTGAGCTGTGCTGTTTAATCCCCGTAGTGGTTCTAGTCTAAGCCTGCCCGCTTCATAGGTGTGTTACGTATAGAGATTTGAAATATCCTTTGATATGTGCTTGTCGTGATATCTGAAATTATAAACTTCTAAATAATTTGGTAACGATACGACTTACAGCCCTTATATTCTCCTTTTCCAGTGATGTTGGACTGCCAATTGTGGGTCACGCTGATGTTGGCGTGATTTTAAGCATTTATCGGCACATCAGGAGTTTGCTGAAGTTTTATAAAATCGGTTCCCTGCTTTAAAGGCTTTCCTTTCTTTCTTAAGTCTAACACTTCAGTTCAAACGAAAAAAAAAATTACGTCTGAAATAGAAGATCAAATTACAATGAATTGTAGGTACCAAAAATAAGTCATGAGAGTAAAAATGCAAAGTATGACACGGAAAAACAAGAAGCAAAACACCGAAGCACAAAAATAATACATGTGACACTTAGGTATGAAATAAAATTAGGCAGATACTGACGAGGAATCCACCAATTCACTATTTGCAAAGGGTACGAACTGTCCATATTGTTCAAATCCGGGTTTCGCTTGAAAATATGTAAGGACTCTAAAATTCTGAGGTCATACAGGGTTGAAGCGGAGTCTAAAATTTTGAAATCGGCAGGAGATATGGGAACATTGCATTTTGTTCGTACTACAGAATGCGATGGTTGTGCAAGTTGATTATCAGTACGGAAGCTTCTACCTCTATGCTCTGCCACTCTGACATAGAAATTTAATGACGTCACACCAACGTACGAAGATGTGCATTGCACACAACTATGAGAGTATACCAAAGATGCTTGCATGTCACTGGGAAGCGTATTTTTGTACCGAAAAAATAAGCAATTTTGAAATTATTAACCTGAGTGACATGTAAAGAAAAATCATGGAAATATTTCGCACACAGTAATTTCAATTCACACGACAGCTTATCAGACGTTACCCGAAAATACGGAAATAGACAGTATAACCGGTCTTTACTACTAACTCCGGCAGCTTGTGACTTGTATTGCTTAAACAAAAAAATTAATTTGCGAAATAATAAGACCCAGCGGAACCCCATTAGCTATAAGATATGTTCGTAAGAATTAAAATTCACAATGCACGTACTTGAAAGTTTAACATACTTTGTAACCCCTGATAATTAATATTGGGATACAATTAATTTTGAAATTTAACGAACAAAAACTGAAAAAACTAGAGCCTTATCCGGTAAAAGCGAGCTTGCGATACACAGACGTCTGCAACTGATCTTTATCCTTAGTCACGAGACAGTCTAAAAAGGCCAATGTGTCATTCTTTTCCACCTCCACAGTAAATGTTTATTGATTTATGCCTAAGATTAAGGTAGTTCAAAATTTGATAGACATGTGATGGATGGCTAAATAGAACAAAGGTATCGTCCATGTACCAATTGTAGAAAACAGGATTAAAGTCAGAAGGGCATTCATTTAACCATTTATTTTCATGAAAACACATAAATATATTGGCGAGTGTTGGGGCTGAAGGAAGTCCCATTGCTAGGCCGTCTATTTGTTTGTAAAATTTGACTGCAAAAATAAAGAAAGAGTGCATCACTGATAATTCTAGTAAATTTTTGAGCACTTCACTAGTTAGGCCCATGAATTTCGGCTTACCCTCCGAAAAAAACTGTTTCTGACAGATATCAATAGTTTCTCGCAGAGGGATATTAACATAAAGTGATTCTACATCAAATGAAGCCATAGTCAAATTTTTACCGATAGGAATTTTTCTAATATTTTCACTGAATTTAAAAGCATTGTCGGCTGTGTTCTCATTTTTAGTTAAATGAGCTAGGACTGGGACAGAAGTAGACTCATTAACTGGGAGTATTGTAAGCAGCCACATGCACTTAGCCTGAATTGAAATTTTGAAGTGAAATGGGACTTTTGTATTTTTGGTAAACCGTACAGCACAGTTGGGGAAGAGCCTGATACATACAAGTTAGAAATATTTTTCGAATCTGAGTTTGTCGATTCTTTTAATCCGCGTAAGAAATTATTTATTTTATTTTCAACTTTCAATGCTATTTTATTTATTGACTTTGTAATCTCAATGAATTTTGAAGTATTAGAAATTAAATTGAGCATGCTTTCATGGTACCTTTGACAATCGATTAAAACTACAACAGAGTATAGAGGTAGAAGCTTCCGCACTGGTAACCATCTAGCACACCCATCGCATTCTGCAGTGCGAAATCATGCCGAAAAATGTAATGTTCCTATTTCTCCTGCCGATTTCGAAATTTTAGACTCAGCTTCTACTCCGTATGACCTCAGAATTTTAGAGCCCGTGCATATCTTCAAGCGAAACCCTTATTTGAACGATATGGACAGTCCGTACCCTTTGAAAATAGTGAATACATAGAATCCTTGCGAGTACCAGCCCAATTTCAATTCATACTTAAGTGTCATGTATTTTTTATGTGCTTCTGTGTTTTGTTTTTCGTTTTTTTGCGTGATACTATGAATTTTTACTCTCATGATATATTTTTAGTACCTACAATTATTCATTGTACTTTGATATTTTATTTCCGACGTAATTTTCTTCTTTTTCATTTGAAATGATGACGGAGCAGGACTCTGAAACGTTTTCTTAATAAAGATAATAAATTTCATCGGAACTTTCTTCGTTTTTAAGTTTCTGGTAAGGTTACGATTAGAGCAAACCTCTTCCTAACTATAATATTCTTTCCCAGCATAGCAGAAATATTAGTAATGCCTAACCAAATAATCTAGCCAATAGGCACAGTAATTCAACCGACATCAATAGACACCGAGATCAATAGGCATAGCATCAATAGGCACTGCAAAACATAACACACATAGATTAATAGACCACTCAGCTCTGATATATCCTTCTGGTTTCTAGCAACTCTAAATAGGATTTTAATCCAAAATAGAGGAAATAGGAAAAATAGGAAACACAGGCAGGATAGACAGAATGAGAAATAGTAGCCTTAAGAGTTAGGTAGGATTAGCCAACCTCTAGCGTAAGAGCACACTTGACCTCCTTTTACTCTTGACAGGTCAAAAACTCAAACGTAACTGACTGCGGGTCTCCGATCCGGAGTGTTGTCACAAAGATGACTTAAACTAGTAACTTACATTTTACACTATATTACACTAACTATTCCCAGCAAATAGTCATTGCCCAGGCCAACACCGTATAGTATGTAGATGTCAGGTAAACGAAAGGCACGGACGGTTCATGCAGCACACCCTGCTTCAGCCACTTTGGTGACGACTTGCATTGCTTGGGAAGACATATTGTTGGCAAGTACGATCGAGACACTATTTCAATTTTCCCTACATTATCCATTCATGTGTCATGCCAAACTCAATCATACACTTAATTCAGTCTTTGCTTCAGAAAATGTTTACGGCGGTTCGAACTGGAAGCATGTCAGAGAGTTCGTCATCGAAGTTCGAACACACTACCACACAACTGCTGCAAAGTAGTGTGTTCCGGAAATATTCCGAGTGATTAGGAACAAGATTTACCTTCGTTCCACGATACCATTCAAAATTCGAAGTTTATCTCTCTACTCAGATAATGCTGCTCAAGTTCCTTCGTATCGGGCACGAATGAAAAAATTTTCGTTGTTCCATGTCTTTAGTGTTTTGTTCCAGGTTCTCCAGAACAGGTGTTCCAGATGTATTCTTGCCAGGAGCAAATTTGCCGTTTTTCCAGTGCGTCAGACGCGATTCAAGTTGTTCTTTCGTTACGTGTTTTCAGCTCTGCGAAGCAGATTGTGCTCGGTGTTGCGGAACAGTTTTTTCTGAGTGCTTTAATGCAATATGTTTCTCGGGCTCTGATAAAATTTGTTCCTGAAGTGTTGCTGGATTCCCGGAACACGTAATTCGCTCGTTCACCCCACGTCATTCAAGCCCTAAAAACTATTTCCGCGTTCAAGCTGTGACCCATCATTCCGATCCACCATTCCGATGTATCATTCCGCGACAGCATCGTGTTCTACGTGTTTCGGTACAGTGTGTTCCTTAATTGTTGTCAGATGAATACAACTTTTGTATTTATGGGAATCAGCACTCCCAGAGGAAAAAATGTGGTGGGTGGTGTTCTCCCTGAGTTTACATTCCGGGCAGGCTGTAAATCTCTAAAGTTTTTGAATATCAATGCCCGAAGCGAGTGCCTGAGGTACGAACGAACCCTACAGGGTACTAAAACACAACTTGAATAAATGCAATTTCAATGGAAATATCGCTGACAGTGATTACACACGAGGAAAATATTGCTATTTGGTATTAATACGCCAAAATACGTCTTGGCTTGGAGGACCGTCAGATGACGTGGAGTTGCAGCGCGGGTGGCGGTTGAGTGCGAAGCGGCGGTAGAGGCGGTGATGCTACTGCTGCCTCTGGCTATTCTTTTTGGCGTGTTGCGAATATCGGAACCGCTGTGAGAAGTTTGACTTAGCTCCACTGCACCTCCTTATATAGTGCCTGGTGAAGCGGCAACGAGCTGAGCATGCGTCTTCATTGGTTGGCGGTTAAGTGGCGCCTCTAAGCTCGCTGCTGCGCGGGGTGGCATCTCAAAGCTCGTGTGGTGGTGTCCTGAGGAGGCACCAGGTCGCTCGAAGCGAACGGCTTGATGAAACAGATGAAATAAAACGTTTTTGTTATTTAAGGACCAATTTTTTTTTCGCTTCACTTATGTCCTGCTTTCCAGCACCAACTATTCTCTTTTTCAACTTTCATATTTTTCATAATCTTCTACCTCAAATTACTGTTTCTGCGCTCTTTTTGCACAGATTCCGCGTTCCCTGAACCCCATACTAAATGGTACCGTTCTCCTTCTTCTCTTCGGATCGCATTGTGGCGGATCGGGAGGCGTAAACTAATTAATAATCAAATTATCAAATGCAAAATTGTTTCAGGCTGCCCAATACAAGAGTGGGACTCGTTTCATAATGTCGGGCTTAAATGAAAGAAGCTTCACAGTTCTGCATTTTAGCGTTTCGTTCCGTGTGCAGCGAGTTCAGGAGGTTCTGGAACAGTTTTGTTCATTTGTTCTGAGTGCTTCGGAGCGTTTATTTCTGATATATAACAGTTTCTGGGTGTTCCTGAACAGTTTGCTCTTGTGTTCCGGAATGGTTGTAAGGTGCATTCCGGCACAGTTTATTCCGCTTAATCAAAATAATTTGTCCCGTGTATTCCGGAATATTTTGTTCCAGGTGTTCGGAATGGTTTGTTCAGTCTATTCCAGAACGGTTCGTTCCGTCACATTCGGAACGGTTTGTTCTTTTTATTCCGGAACTTATTGTTGCGTCTATTCCGGAACGATTACAGGTTACTCTCGATTTGTCTCCTGAGGTGCGACTGGATAAATAGAGATGGTGAATAAATCGAGGTACCATATTTTGTTTAAAAGAAAAACTGAACCTGTAATTTTAGGGGAGACTTTATGCTGCACACTAAAGGAGTAAATGAAACGCAAATATCTACGAGGCGTGTCCGTAAAATAAGTTACACGGGCTGCCGCTGGCGCTAGGATCGTTTCTATGCGCGGTCAGGCAACAGAGGCAGGTTGTTTGGTTCCCCCGCTCCAATCCCTTACCAAGCCAGTGTCGCTGCGACGTTTAAGGGCCGTTTACACTGGTCTACATTTTGCTGCAGCCTCACGTGTAGACGCCTCGTGTGGAGCTTCACAAGAGCCATGTGCGTTTAGACTAGACACCATTGGAGCGAGCCATGGAGCGCGCGCTGCTCAACAGGGCTGCCACGCTAGATATTATATAGCTAGATCTAGGTGTTTTTGCTGAAGCTTAGATGTAAAATTTCGAACCTAGATATTAGCTATAAAATCCATATAGTTTTTTCAGCGTGATAGAAATTTTCTAGCTAGAATTACAGTTAAGCTATGTTTATGATAGATTACTGTAAATTCGAATTAGGAAGTCACCATAATGGTTGGTTACTGCTTCATTCTTATTATATTTGTTAATTTACTTAAGCAAATTGTCTGAATAGTGAAGCAACCATATTCTGATCATGTTATGTTCAGATTATGAACGACACCAAGACGGCTATTTCACGCTTCATAAGCTACAGCACACTATCTCCAATTGCAAAACTAGTGATGATATCAGAAAATCAAGGAATAAAATGCACATACATTATCAAAAATGTAATGTGGCCTCATTTTGACGAAAGACCGACCAATGATATTGGTAACAAGGAGTTCAGTTTATTGTTGGATGGAGCAATGATATTTCTATCATGAAACTACTTGGTGTATCAGTTATTTACTAAAGTAATGCATCTAATAAAGTAGAATCAACTTACTTAGTAATTGCAAAATTATTAAAAGTGATGAAGATAGCGGTGTGAAAGCCTTAAAACAATTGTTGAGAAGTAGGAATCTGAGCATTGATGAAATGCAATGCAATAGAGACCGACCTTTCTACTCGCAACACGTGTAAAATTGAAGAATATTTGGATACCAAGCTTTATTAGGGTAAATATCAGGATACTAGATAATTTATATAAAGATAAATTGCCTAAAATAAAGCAATTTATGAAATAAATATCCTTATATGCTATTGTTCAACTAATTTATTATAGTAGATAATTAATTTACTTCTAGATAAATTTTTGGATGTTTTATTATTAAATCTATATGTTTCTCGATATTTTTTGAGGTCACACTAGATTTTTTGGTCAAACACAAGTGGCAGCCATGCAGCACAAAACCAAGTGGCAGCCATACAGCTGTAGACGAGCTTGTGTGAATATTGTTGCTGCATCGTAGCTACGTAATCTCTTTTTTATTTGCATGAGTGAAATGTTACTATATTCGTTCATCTTCATTAAAATATAATGGAAAGCAGCCTCCTTATATTCACAGCTTTTAGTCTGCCAAAGGCATTGATGGGCTTAGTACATTTCAATTAGAAGCAGTGTAGTTTCTCGCGGTAGTGTTGAGTCAGCCATGACGGGTGAGAGAGAGGCGCTACCTCACTTGATGACTGCCATCCGCACACTGACCGGTCGAGCTGCGCCTCGCACACGTGTAGCCGCTGCACGAATTCAACCAAAGCGAATCGGGAACTTCGGGCTCACACACACAAATTTGAGCCTCAGTGGTGAGCTTCGGCTACACGAGTCGCGCCTCACAGCCGAAATGTCCCCTAGTGTAAACACCCCTTAAGTCTTGGCTCAGCAACCGTCAGCGATGGAGCTTCCTCTTGCGTCTCCCGCCAGCTGCGAATTGCGGTCTGTTATTCGTTTCCTGGCCGCAGCTTTCATCATTCTTTCTGAAAATAGGCTAAACCCTAGGTCACCTCTAATGGCTTCTGTAGCTGTCCATTTTGGAGCACCCAATGCTAAACGTCCTACCTTATTTTGTATTACATCCATCTTTTCAAGATCACTTCTATTCCAGGCAAGAGCACTCATACCATGCATGATACTAGGTACAGCAACATACTTTCACATTCCTCTCACACATTCATACTTGTTTGCTCTGTATCTGGCCACACTATTTAAGCGTCCACTGTACTGCATTGCTTGTGCCCATTTTTCACCCTTAGTTCTAGTACATCCATCTTCCTTTATCATACAACCTAGATATTTGTATTCTTTTGTTCTACCTATTCTGATTTCTCCAATATTCCACAGTCTGTCTCTATCAGTCTCATCACTATTCATAACCATAACCTTACTTTGACCGGCACCAAAGTTCATCTTGAAATCTGTACTATATCCATTCACAATGTCAAGCATCCTTTGTAGTTCATGTCCACATTCACTAACCACAACCACATCATCAGCATACAACAAACAGCTAAGTCTCTCATTACCAACTTTCAGTCCTAAACCACTCATTCTCAGTCGAACTGCTAATTCTTCTGTGTACAATCCAAAGAACAGAAGTGACCGAGTACAGCCCTGTCTCACTCCTCTAACACTCCCCACTTGCCCTGTTTCCAAATTTCCTAACCTGTATATAGCGTTTGTGTTCTCATACAGACTCTGTACATTGTTTACCATTTTTCTGCTAAATCCAACTTTTCTCGAAATTTCAAACAGCCTAACCCGATCCACTCTGTCATACGCTTTCTCAATATCCAGAATGCTAAATATGCTTTCTTATCATCCTTCCTCATTCGCTCAGTTATTTCCCTCGCTACAAACAGATCATCCTCCCCACGTCTATCTTGCCTATAACCATTCTGTTCTTCTCCCAGGACGCCTAATTCCACAACTAAATGTTTCATTCTCTCATTCAAAATACCGCAAAAATTTTACAATCTGTATCAGCCAGTGCAATTGGTCTGTAATTTTCAAGTTTTTTCATACTCTTATGTTCACCCTTATGCAATAAGACTACATTACAATTCGTTCAGTCATCCGGTACTGTTTCATTCTTCCATATCTCATCAAAAACATTTCAACATACTGATTACACTCTCTTTTCCGCATTTCTTGAAATTGTATGGGATTTTATCAGGGCCACATGCCTTTCCATTTTTCACCTTCTTCAAAAAACTTACAATATCTTCACAAGTGATTTCGTCTTCCATTTGCAGCTCATGTTCACCAATCAGAAAATTTACGGGTTCATCATCTGTTACGGGTTCATCCGCTCCGCTCTGCGCCGCCCCGCGCCGCTACGCTTGTAGTGTGTACGCACCCTAATACAGTTTCGATTGCCGGTGTTCGAAGTGAGAGATTCAGTCTCGTCTCCGGAAATTGTGATCATGTGGTGACTGTGCTTTAATTGCGACGCTAAGCCTTTTGAAGTAGTTTCCGTCAGACCAACGTACAAATTTAACTGCGTGACCCTTCGGACGGAGGGTTGTCTCCTCCAATCATGCCTCCAAAGTTAAAACCCAACTTGGCAAACACCAGAGAGGAACCTGGAGATCAGGATGAACTCAGTGAGGACGTGATCAGTGCCGACGAAATGGAACTGGAAGACTGCAGGGCAAGAGAGAGATGCCAATTTGAGCTACCGAGTACGACAGTAATTGAAGGAACCTGGTTTAAAGACAACGAAAGATCAAAACGGACAAGGACAACAACAGAAACCTCATCTGATTCGGCTCGGGAAACAGCCAGAAAATATTGTGGGAAATTCCACAACTTCATTTTCATTTTCAGTTTTGTTTTCGTTAATAATCGACAAGGAACAAAGTCGTACAAGTTTTTAATATTTTATTAAGGAGCCGCACAAGGTAGTTTATACCTTTAGGCCTTCAGAGGTGAACACATCTGTTCATAAGTAGTTTTAAGTTTCAAGTTTCAAGTTTCAAAGTTCAATAGTGTGCGACAGTTGCTCAAAGACAGTAGGAAGGATGCTTCGCAGCGTCAAGGCACGGAAACAACAACCGAGCGGCATCTCAGCAGGGCAGAGCAAGGTGTGCTTTAACAGAAACGTTGCCGCCAGAGCGTGAAGCCAGAGTAAGAGGCCACATGCCGACCTGAAGCGAAACAACAACAAGGTAAGTTCAGATTAGGTACAAAAGAACAAGACCAGACTCAAAAGTACCATTGTCAGAAAACAATTTCAGAGTATCAATGTTGACGACACACCTACACGCACCCGCAAGGCCTAGGTGAAGTCGCACGTTAGAGGTGAGGAAGACGAGACGCTGGACTGAAGAAAGAAAACTGCCAGTGGAGTGCCCCCAGTGTCAATGGCACGGAACGTAGAAATCATACTGAAGACAAACAAAAACCAAGTTAAACGAATGGTACAACCAAAATATCGAACAAATAGAGCAAACAAAAACAAACAAATCCAAATGAGTCAGAATCAATATAGACAAATTAAGCCTGCAATAACTCACCCAAGTTTATTGCCACACTTGGTGAGTATAATACCACTTTTAGAAGAATTTTAGGAAATTTAGAGGAAAACAGTCAAAGGCAGGTGTTCAGGTAAGGACAGAAAGAATAGTTCAAGGTTTTAATTCGGTTGAAAGTCATAGGCCCAGAGGAAATAAATTTATTAAACAGCTCAAGGATGAGAGGTAGCGCATCCAAGTATTAGGAGCTGATGTTAAAGAATTTAGGTTCACTGAGATATGAGCAAAGCTCAATCTCTAATATAGTACGGCGAGATGCCGTTAGTTCAATTCAAGTTCAATGGGATTTGAGCAAAGCTCAATCCCTAACAGTAGCGGCACTATGCCGTCAATTCAATATTTCAATTTCAATGTTTAAAACCCTGAACACCTTTAAGAGATTTAAATAAACCCAAAAATAAGCAAAAACCGAATAACAGCCACAGTCACGCAAACATAAAAATAGTTGAAACACAGAAGCAGCAAGAAATTAGAGATACTTAGGTATTGTGGCAAATTAGAGGGTTGACACCGGGAGGACGACTCCAATGCAGCAACAGACCAGCGCTCACCTTAAATCCCAACTAAAAACGGAAAAACTCCACCGAAATTACTTCCCACTGACTGTAAACGACCGAAAAACAACCGAAAGGAGCAAAGCGACTCGCCCAACTTCACGCCACGGTTCCGACTGACGAGTGCACCTCGCGAGCATGTGGGAGATTTTCCCACAATATATTGCAACAGAAAAAGGAGACAAACCATTTCCAAATTTTCCAGTTAGTAAAACGCAGGAATCTCTAGGAAAAAAAACTGCACAGTGATAATTTCACAAGTTGAATCAAGTGAGAGCAGCTGAAATTCAAAGAAGAAAATTAAACTTGACCCTATATGCCTATCAAAAGGATTAGAATCTGTGCTAGACTATAGTGTGGTGAAAGATATCAGAGTCAACAAACTTAGAAATGTTATTGCTGTAGAGTTCAAGAGCTCAACTGCCCCAGAGATTGGAAAACTTTTATAAGTGGAACACATTGGAAAGTGTGCTGTTAAATGCTACTTACCTACAGCAGAAGAGCAAAACAATGTTTATGGAATGTTCGGCCCCATTAAAGAGGATGTTGACCTGGAAGAGTTACAGCCAGTAGCCAGCTGTGAGGGAGTAAAGATACGAAAAATGCAGAGCATCTACAAGTTTTCAAAGGGACGCAAGGAACCTACACGATCAGTAAAGATAATGGCTCAAGAAACATTCCGCAGCATCTGAGACTTGGTTTTGTGCAGTACAAGGTGAGACTATTTGAGCTCCCCCCTCTTCGATGCTACCGATGTCAGAGGCTGGGGCACTTGGCCAGTGAATGCTCAGCTCCATTGAGGTGTCTAATCTGCAAAGGAAATCATCCCAAAGAAAGTGGCCAGGCTGCATTGCCAAAATGTGCAAACTGTGGAGGACAACATGTTGCATGTGCACGAGAGTGCCCAATGATGCAGGATGCAGCTAGACTACAGGCAATACAGCGTGATGAGTTCACCTTCTTTCACCTTCTATGAGGCTCGCAAACAAGTGATTGAAGAGAGAAAAGCAAAACAAGAGCAAAGAAGTACTGGAAATGCAAGTCAACTGAATCATGCAGGAACATCCACACATTATATCGTGCCCTCTGGAGGTGCTAGTCTCAACTCATGCCCAAGAAATACGGCAAATTTGACGCCAAATCACCCTTTAGAGACAGTTGAAGTTGAGGTTGATGTGCATCAAACGCAGGGCTCCTACTACATCCCGCGAAAAGTACCGTGCCGGAAAGAGTCCTACGCAAATGCTGTGAGATACCAGATGCCAAGTCAAGAACACCAAAAATCCCACAGTGAAATGATGGAAGCAAGCATTAT
Source organism: Morinoia aosen (assembly GCA_030386875.1). NCBI lineage: Eukaryota > Metazoa > Arthropoda > Malacostraca > Amphipoda > Talitridae > Morinoia > Morinoia aosen. The sequence continues at coordinate 8,337,033 of CM059575.1, read as the reverse complement.
GCAAAAATCAGGAAAAATGTAAATGATGAACTAGAGAAAGAGGTTACTGAAAAGTGCCAAAATTTAGTGCAGACAGCAGTTGAGCAAATATTTGCTAAAATAACCAAATTCATAAGTGAAGCGCTATCAACCAACTTATCGAAAGAAAATAAGAAACAAAGAGACTTGCTTCTCATTGGAATGGCACGTAACGACTTTGGGACCCAAATTGGAGAGGCTCTTCTTGAACAATTTTGTCAATCAGAAGACAGTTCTCAGAAGGTGAATGCAGCCCAGGACCAAGTTCCAGTGAGGGGAAAGGAGGCTGCAGTGAAGAACCAGGATGGCCTGCTAGAAAGAAAGGAAAGTGTGAAGCAAGTGCTCTCTGCAAGTGCTGGTTCAAAGAAAAAACCCAGAAACAAAGAGTTCAGTTCAGAAAACACTGCCTGTAGGAAAGGAACTCCACCTTTTTACTCAAGAATCAGAAACAGAAGAGACAACCGAACATGGAAAATAAGCTCGTATTGGTACAGTTCAATTTTAATTGTATATCTAGCAAACTAGCAGAGCTTAAGCTCTACATTTATACTAACAAACCTGATATTGTTTGCTTATGTGAAACCTGGCTAGATCAGAATGAGCCAAAATTTGTGGGATACCAGACTGTGTGGTTGCATCGGGATATTGCTCCTAGAGGAGGTCTAGGAATATTAATCTGAGATGATGTTGAATATTCTGTAAATAGGCTTGATTAATTTCCAAATGGAAGATTGAAAATTTGTTCCATTCAAATTAGTTCCTTATAGGAAGAGTAGATATATGTAACATTTATAATGTCAATCATAATGTTGAACTTGATAAATTTGTGCGTCATTTTTCTCAAATTTCTGATAATTTTATTCTGCTTGGGGACTTAAATGCTCATTTTTCAGTTTGGGACCACAGAGGAAGGCACAATTTCACAGGGGGAAGCATTGAGAGGTTTATGCAGGCATGCCCAGTGGGCTTAATGAACCCTTCTGATCTTCCAACATATATAGACAGAAGAACGGGCTCTGCCTCAACCCTAGATCTGTGCTTAGTTTCCCATTCACTTTTTATACAGAGTAACATACGTAGAGGGAGCTGATTTGGGAAGCGATCATTTCCCTATTGAGTGTTTTTTGGGGGTGCACATAACAAAATCTGAACCGGCATGCCCAAAGCGCTGGATTCTTGAGAATGACAAGTGGAAAGAATGGTCCTCAAGACTAGAAAAGTGTCACAACATTTTCGGTCCTGCAAGTGTTGATGATTTACTGGGATACTCCAGTACTCCTTGGTGGGACTGTGGGTGTGCTGCAGCAGTTGCTAGGAGACGCAAAGCAAAGAAAATTCCGTCTAAGACCACAAACACCATAAATTTAAAAGCATGTCTCATGGCTGAAACACATGCCAAAATTATTATTAAAAATAAAAAGCAAAACCGCTGGAAATCCTTTGTGCAAAATATGAATTCTGATACAAATGTTGCACAAGTATGGAGAGATGTGCGTAGCATGAGTGGGCTAACAACACCTAGATCCAGTTATCCAATAGGCAACACTTAGAGCACTAAATCAGAGAGGGCAAAACTGTTTATTGGTCACTTTACAAGACATAAAATCATAACCACAGATCATTCTGCAAGCACCATTAGAAGCAGGATCGATAATATTGAGTACATGGCAATAGACGAAACTTGTCATAATGCCCCCCCTTAATGTTATTTGAAATTAATAGAGCCTTTGAGGGGTTGAGGCAGACCAGCTCAGGGAGTGACAATATCCCCTATGATATGCTTCAGAATTTGCCTGAGTTGTACCTTAACAAGTTGTTATATCTATTTAATACCAGCTTTTTTGGGGGAATTGTGCCAACCTCATGGAAGACTGGCATTATGTGTCCAATAAAGACACCAAATAAAGATCAACATTCTGTTCAGGGCTACCGTCCAATAACCCTCCTGACATGCATTTCAAAAGTGATGGAAAGGATTGTGAAAACTCGGTTGAGTCATTTTCTTGAGTTCATAATGTGTTCTCGGTATATCAGACTGGTTTTAGGCGTGTAAAATCAATAACTGATGCTCTGGTGCTCATTAGTAACTTCATTAGACGATCCCCCAAAAATGAAAATTTCTCTGTGCTGTAGTATACCTCGATTTAGAAAGTGCATATGACTGTGAGTGGCATGATGGGTTAATATCCAAGCTATTGAATGTGAACTGTGATACGAGGGGTAGTCAAAAAGTTCTCAGACAAATGCCATAATTTCTTCATTTAACAACTCATTACTTTTATTTTCCTTCATAAGCTCCATTGTTGTCTTTACACTTTTGTAACCTATGTTTCCACCTGTAAATGCCTTCTTGATAAAATTGGAGGGGCTTGTTCCACTAGGTTCTGTACAAGATAGATGTTTTCTTTATTTGTTGCTGAGGTGGGTCTTCCTCCTCGTAGGTCGTCATGAAGTTGGACTCTTCCCTCTTTAAAGCATTTAATCCAATCATAAACGACTGCTCTACATGGTGCATAGTCTCCATAAACCTGCTGTAAAGCTTCGATGATCTTAACAGGTTTCCAATTTAGTTTAGTTAAAAATTTGATGTTAGCTTTGATCTCAAAATTTGCCATTTGAAGGATTGAAAATTACTATTTTGAGATGCAACTTCTCTCTGACCTGACATAGACTGATGAGACAGCTGCAAGTTATCATGGAAGCTCTAAGGACAAGTTTCAATTTGTAAAAACTCGTAAATCTTCGTTCAGTTCAAAATTATGGCATTTCTCTGAGAACTTTTTGACTAACCCTCGTATTAGGACAGTGAAATGGATTCAGTCATATTTAAGGAACTGAACTGTTAAAGTCAGGATTAATTGAAGGGCAAAAAGCACAAGTAAGCTGAGCGCAATTTTTCTGCATAGTATGCTCTGCGGCTGAGTACTCTAAGCTGAGAAGTTCTCGTATTCAAACACCAGAGCTCAAGTAGGCTAAGCGACACAACGGCATACTTCGAACGATGATAGATCTTGCCTCACTTGACTGTGTCAAGTAGGACAAGCGCACTTATTTAGAAAATGTTAAGACAAGCGCACTTATTTATAAAATGTGAAGATGCCGTGCACAATGAAAACGGACTTAGCTAGAACACCGATATAATGTTGAATTCAATCTCTAAATGCATTTCACTGACTGCCTTAAAATTTTTGAAAAATTATGTTTGGATTATTTCAGTAACAACTTATAATTTAATGTATGTTACATCATACTTGAAGGCTAGAACGTAATAAAAATTGCAGCTTTTCTGTATTTTTTAGTCATTTATCATTTTACTTTTATTTTGTGACGTAACTTTATGCAATCATGAACAATGATAAGTGTTTGTTCGGTTGCATAAGAATGTTCATTTCTATTTCCATATCGATTTAGAAATTATTCAAGTCTGCAACAGTGGCGATATATATAGATACTGAATTGAGCTCGTCAGTTTCGAAGTCATTTTTAAAAACATCTATAAAATGTGCCACCGTGGATAAAAAGTTTACTTGTTCAGGGGCACTAGGTTTAAACTATCGTACTCCACTGTTCTTGTTGTTGGAAATGCTCAATAGAATGCTCATTTTGGCAGCTTTTATTGCTAAATTTCCCTTAGTAGTAATCGACGGTGGCGGGATAGTATGAGATCTACCGTTTGTTTTCTGGTATAGTATGAAATATCTCGTAAATTGAAATCAGTTATTATAGATGAAGTTTATCTGATTTAGGAGAAAAAATATGGTACAAAAGGCTAATCTGTTAGCATGTGGTTACTCAGTCATCAAATCTCACATTGTTTAATTAAGAAAGAAGTTGATCCTCGTGTTTTCTGATAAGTTTCCAACAGTATTGGAGGCACATTTTCAAGGAGATTTTGCTTTCTTTATAAGAGACAACTGAATTCTCGCTGGAAATTACTTTTTAAAAATCTCTTGCAAGTATTGTGTTTTCTTTTTGAAACATACATGTAGGATATATAATTTCAATCTTATGCAGTATTTACAATATCATATCGTATATACTTAACATTTATTATTGAAAAAGAAATTGAGACCAAGAAATACATAGGATAAAGAGGTTCATAGATGTTAAAACCGACGGTATATATCATACCCGGCACCGAAACGACTATCGTCTCTACGGGAAGTACGGTAAAACTCCATAGTAGAAAGCGTACGGGTCCTAAGCAAAGGTAAGGTGTGCCGTTTTTTGTTGAGGTGATATACATTTTCATTGTTATTTTTTTCGCTTCAATGTTTTCATTTTTTGTACGGCTCCAAACTCTCTTCTAGAACTAATTTTTTCAATTCATTTACTGACTTCCTGTTTTTGTGCTTATTAAATCGTGGGTTCGAAAGCATTATCGGGCGTAAATTCCCCGAGCATGTACTGATACTTTATAGTACAGTACGACAATCATAACTTGCTAGGTAGCAAGACGTAGGGTATACCGGCTATGGATGGTGCATGTCTACTTAAATTAATGTTTTTTTGTGAACTACCATCATCGACGCTAGTCCCGCGTGCGTTTGAGTATCATGTTACACTGTCTATACCATGAGCCATATAAAATTATGACCTCTGCTTCTCACCGCATCCTTCACGCAAAGTTATCGTAGTATATTTAACACGTACGTGGTTACTGATGAGGGGATATTAAATTGAAACGAGCTTGGTTGAACGACATTTACTCAACTCGCTTATAAGGAGCTAATTTTGGATGCCTAATTTAGAAAATAAACCTAATGGTATTTACCAAGCCTTTTCTCTTTTTAGTAGAGAGTGGCTGAGTATCAGATTAGATTAGTCGTTAGTTTTAGCCTCCCTGCCCAGCAACAAATGCGATCCAAAGAGAAGAAGGAGGAAGGCACCATTTAGTATGGAGTTAAGGGAACGCGGAATCGACGCAGAAAGGCATAGAAAGAGTAAGTTGTGAAAGAAGATTATGAAAGAAGATCAAAGTTGAAGAGGAAAGTAGTAGGTTCTGAAGATCAGGACAGCAGTGAACCGAAAAAAATGGTCCTTAACATAACAACAACATTTTATTTCAACAAAAAAGAAGGCCTACCTAACCTTAGCTCAGGCCCTCACATTGTCCCCCTGGGAGCGCTAGTTCCCATAGATAACGTAATTGTATCCCCCTGAGGGGTGGCTGAGTATCATTGACATGAGACTTTACAGGGGATGTACAATATACATGATTGGGGTTCCCCAGGCTTCTAGTCACGCCTGAGCGTTAAGGCCTTATTTTCCTCTCGTTTAGTGCTCAGGTAACACTCCTTGAGGACAGTGACCACACTGCAGGCAACGACCCTGATTTGCACGTCAGCCTTTTTCAAGCCAACTGCTGCGTACAGGGCTCGAACCCGTGAAGAAAGCACAGAACGCAAGCGCCCTGTACACTAAGCCACTGCAAGGCCAAAACAAAGAAAATAAACAAATAAGGCAAACTCTCAGTAGTAAACTAAAACATAATTGACCTTGACTATTTCAATAATGTAGAATAGATCTTCAAATATCCATCTGAAAAGTTCAATGTGAACTGTTCATGCAGCCACTCGATTGAAGTCTAATGAAAAGAACAAAGCCGTAGAGTGACGTAAAAAATTTAACGCGATCAATTCCGTTCAGCAGTAACTAGGGTTGCTGAAACAGTTTTTCTATGACATGGCATACTAGAAAAACATACCTGTGATGGGGCGTAAACTTATTGATACTAAAGGTTGCAATGTTTACGACGCGAAATTCATAGCAAATAGAAATATGGTGGCGCAGTGCATACACGAGCATGACCCAACGGTAAGTACTTAGATATTTAGCAGTAAAACCGTAACACCAAACAGATCAGAGTCTTATGAAAAAACGCTGCATTTTAAGCCTATGAAAACAATTAAAACGCTCTGTGAGTAAACCGACAGTTTCTCATGACCCCCTGGAAACATTCAATCATAAGATGGGCAGATGGCGAATCACCAAGATAGGCAAAATGAAATACCTATCACGTAGTGTAGTTTAATTTGAATGACATGAGCCGAATCCAAAACTAAAGAATCGGGATGGTTTCTACATCCACCAAAAAGAAAAGGACATAATTACTGTACATGTAAAGGAACTGGTAACCTTTATTTAGTGTCCAGTCTATAATCCTCACAGAACCTACTGCAAGAAGCATCCAGGCTGAATTTAACCATACATATCAATTAGTGACCCCATACAATATCAATTAGTGATCCCATACAAATACTTACCTATACTCTTCTGTTAATTAACACTTAGTATGAACTCATCATTCATGGAGATATTTAACAGAAAAACATTCCTACACGCCACATGAATTATCATGGAAGACACTAACTCATATAAAATGAAATCTATGAAAATAAGTACTATGTTCTTTGGGTAGGTAAATGTTTTAGTAAGATCAAACATTTTTTTGTACTTCAAAGCTCAGATTGCATAACATCTTGTAAGTTTGAAGCTACGTTTTCATAACTATGACTTCGCTGGGCAAGGGGATGGGCACCATGTAGTATGAACGTGTAAATGAAAAATCTATGCACAAACAAGTTCCCATGTGTAACAAGCATCCGTGAGCATATAATATAAGTCAGGACAGTAGTTCAAACATGATATAAATTCCAAAAGGAAGTATTAATGATTGTAAATAGATACCAGTGAACAAAAAATAGATGGTATCGAACAAAGAAGATCAAAACAACACACTAATATGATAAAACAAGTCCTACCTTATTTTCAGATTGAGCCTTTACATTCTCCTCCTGGGACCACCACTTCCCATACACAGTAGTTTTACCCCTTCAAAGACATTTGCGAAAGAAAATGAGTAGATCTATGAAGGAAATAATATCTTTGATACTAGATGTAATGTAGGTTCCCTAGTTTCTCTTTATCGAACTAAATCAGACCGGAGCTCTCATGGTTCAACAACAGATTAAAACCAAATTAATACTGCATTCAATAATCTATACACACGCCATTCTAACCGTTTCCTTTTTCACTTCACATTTTTCACCCAAAAGGCAGATGATCATACAATTTTAGCCTTTTTCACTACAAAGGTTATCGCAAGAAACGCGAAATCCACGTTCAAGACACATTTCTACTCCTACAAGCAAAAAAAGTGTTGGATGAAAGATCATAAAAATGGTAAATGTGGGATTGAAACAATACACACATAGTATCATTTAACCACAGAGAGCTTGACTTTTAGAATCCGGTAGAAAATTTAGCTAAAAAACAGAGATAAAGTAATAAATAAAAAAATATGGTCCTTAACAAAACTGAAAACATGGCATTTCATGATTCAATCATGAAACATAAGGTTTACCTAACCATCAGCTCGGGCCCTGATCCTGTGTCCCTAGGAGCGCTACTTCTTACAAATACAACAGTTATATTCCCCTGAGGAGCTTGAAATTATTCCAAATCCACCTTTTTCAATATGTAAGAACCAAGGGTAGGGAAACATAGACGGAGAGCTGAGTAGTTTACTGGAATGTCACGCGGAGTACAGACAAAATGCGCCGGTTAAAGGCCCGCACCAATATTCATATAAGGATGATTGCTGATTCAGCATGCGCATTGCGGACACCTGCATTGAGGGCAACGTACTGAGAACACACACACGAAAATATGGCCACACACATCTCCCCCCAACCAACGGATGAGCGCAACCGTCAAAAGAACTTCCCAATCATGATATCAAAATTAAGAAAATCAAATTCAGGTCGAAATCAACACCATACAACGAGTGAAAACCAAACAGCTCATTAACGCCAAAAGCAATATAATACTTGCGGAGCAAAAATATCTACAAATATCGAAGAGTAAAACAAGCATCAAGCTAATAGGATAAGAAGGAACGCAAGCATAAATAGGTAAATGCCCTTTTTAATCAATGCAAACTTCAAACTAGGTACTACGCAACACACGTATACAGTATCAAAAAGAATAAAAAACACACAAGCTCGCATAATATCTTAAAAGTTTGGGTATAAAAATAACCAACACCAATACTAATTTTTACGTATCGCCAAAAAGAACGAACATCAATCCAGAAACTCAATTGGTAAAAGGCTAACTTAAATTTTTTTCACTCAATATTGGAAGAAATAGGACTGCGTAATGAAAACAAAGGAAACATGAAATACTACTGCGCAAATAAAAATATCGATTTTTTTACAGAGTTATAGCCCTAGAAAAAGTTTTCAAAACTTATTACAAAGTTTAATACGCAGGAAAAGAATTCAATCCCATAATAACACAGTCGATTCAGATTACGCTAATTCTCATTAACATAAGAACGACTTTTGATTCATAGAAACAAACAAAAATACATCATAAACGCAGTTATTAACATTGAAAAACGCAACATGAAATTCAAATCAAACTGAAACCGTAGAAAAATTAAACACATCACACACCAAATTCGCTAAACCTCGCGCATCAAAAAATAAAAATAAATTTCAAGTAAGACCAAAATAAACATTAATAACGGAAATAATAATTAAACGCATTTAAGTCGAATCCAATAAATAAATTTCACACATTTACCAAAGTTAACACCTTGGTTTTCTCCTAACATATTTGCACCCGCTCGATCGCATAACAAGCGTAAAACACATACAACCTTAGCATGATTAAGTAGTGATTATATAGGCAGAAATAGATTAAATAGTGATATATAAGGAGAATTTTCGAACTACACCTCGGTCGCTAGACTTTTCGAAGCTGGTTTCGACCGTTTAGCACCATTCACAAAACTCGAACACCTCCCACAATGACAATGTGAGAGCTTTGGGCAACACCGCATAATTTACACCTGCGGCACGCCCATCTTCATTGTTCAAGATGTGGTGAGCGTAACTGCTGGCGACGGAGAATAAAGTCCTCCGAGCGGACTCTTTCCGTCATCACATTCATTTCCTTACGGATGTAATATACAACTCCAAGTGCCATTACAATTAGCACGAGGAAATTCATAGCCACGTCCGTAACCCTGTCCGGGAGCAGATCAACTTGCTGATTAGCTTTGATCCAATCCCCCCGAAATCTGTCCTTGGTGTTCTGCCAAGACATTCGTGAGGGCCTCCACACTCACGGAGCTGACCTTGTTTCCCATAGCGGTTGAGAACTGCTATGAGTTACGGGCAAGGCCAGCAGACGTACTTGTCACGAGATAAGGGTCGCGCCTCCTTGTTAACATTACATTAACAAGAAGATCAGGTTTTCGGAAGAGAGGAATTGGCACACCTCCAGGTACATACCCAAACACACAAGAAATGCGAGGATATATAAAGAACTCAGTCACTAAGGAAAAAGACAAACAATTATTGTATACTAAATTTAGAGCGGTACTCACCGATGTAAGATGTCACTCACTTACACAGCGCATTTTCTGAGCGCCCCCGTGATGTTATGAGCTGTCGCTTCTAATATTGTGGGGCATGAAACACAGGGTACAATACGCTTGATATTTATGATTTACGGCCATTCATCATACAAACATCAACAAGCGTACGCACAATGAATGTTATTAGGAATAATGCAAACTAAGTAATGCAATCTAGAAACTGCATCCGCTAAATTGCTTACATCACAGAACTATACTGGCTGATTCGATTCGGCTGGCCAGCCCTAAGTTAACGAGCGCTACACATGAGACATGGTATATTCAGGTTTATTCTATCTCAGCTATTCCAGCAGCACAGGATGTGGTCATTACTTCAACCCACTCATTCATGAGCTAATACAGCTTCAGTTCAAATCACTGTCTTATGCACAGTGCAAAGAATGTCTGATGCTAATCGCTAAATTCGGAGCTCCCGAGCATTTCCTTTCCTTGCGAACTTCTATCCACAGGCCTCCCACCTGCAAGATCAATTTATAACTCGTTAATCATGATTGCGCCAATTACGTTCCCTCAAAACATTTCAATTTTTACATCACTGAATGCCAATAAATTTCAGTAAAATTTATTTTAAAAAAATATTCTTTTTCCAAGAAACTGCATCTCTCTTACCCTCCCAGAGACGTTGCATCTAAATGTTCCATTAATGATTCCCACGTTGGTTGGGTTTTTTTCAATTTACTTCTCTGCAAGTAAGAACAAAAAAATTTATAAATTTCTGGATTACATCATAGCGTGAAACTTTGGTATCAATTTTTAATGTAGCCACTTTTTCCATTATCTCTTTAAGCACGTTTGTTACCGCGAACACACCCGCGTTTATTTCTTGTACTTCGCGTCACGGCGTCGACTGTGGAACTGCCTTTTGTTCATCACGATACCTAGCGTATTTTTGAGGGTTGTCCTCTTTCTCATATCCGACCAATACGATCCTTCCAAACTTCGAAAGCGCCCGCCTACCACTTTCCTGTGCTATGTGTTGGTATCACTGCTTCCCACGCCCAAGCTCCTTCAAACCGTTGGTCGGCCACCTCTCTAGGCTTAAGTGTCGCGATTTATGTTCGACAACAAGGCGGCTTTGTTTGCGACTGGGTAGGCATTTTTTTGAACGTCTAAAGTTTCCAAGGGCTCGTCCGAGGCCTCGCGAAAATTGCTAACTCAATGTAAACAAACCTCGCCAGGACCAATACAGCTTATGGCCCAAATGTATACAACCCCTTTTCCACTACACCCAACATTTGTTTAGCCCAAACATACGAGTACAGGCATGTGGCATGTAAAATACATGTTGAAGCGACCCATCTGTACTGCTGGAATTTACTAAGATATTTCAACGGACAAATTTTTAAGTAAGCACAAAATTTGTTACACACAATTGAAAGATTTATTACATATAATTAAAATTTCCCTACATTCTCATCTTTAATTCGCAAAATTGATCATTCTTAACATACTCGATAACTCGGGCACGCGAACTGCTGTGTCAGCTCACACTCGCGTCCTTGCTCTGCGAAGGGAACGAGACAGGCCGATTAGCATGACCCAAAAAAACAACAGCAAACAATCCTAGCTTCGAGCAGATAATGAAACGCTGAGTAAGCAATAAATATCTCAGCGTCAGCAGTCTTGCTGCACCGCTTCCAAATTCTGATTCCGCACCAGCGATGAGGGCACAATGAACCCCGCAAGCTGAGCGCTGCTTACACTTCCTTAATGCAAATTATGCAATACAATAAAAGCTGGAGTACAACTCAATCAAAGTGAAAAGTTAAAATACATACATAAACAATGGTTACATTTTTAAATCAAACTAGACACGTATAAAGCTTAAAAATAAATAGTTGCATTACGATGCAGACATTCATCGATCGTAAACTCTTTCAGGTTGTCTTACGTAATGGTAGCGCGTAGTTTTTGTTACTTTTATGCATTTTATTGCCAATTTTCAATTCTACATAGTTTCTGTTAACCTTAGTAACGATCGCAGGACCTAACCAAGATAATTCTAATTTGTTTTTCTTCAAATGGTTCCTTAATAGGACACGGTCTCCTACGGCGAAATTCTTATCCCTACGTCGAAGGTTATGGTACATCGTTTGTTCAGCTGTATTGTTGACAATTGCGGACCTAACATTTTCAACGATATAAGCCGCTTCTTTAGCTCTAAATTTTACCAAAATCAGCGTCGGTATCATAACTGTAAATAGCTTCAAAAGTTTGCGCCTGAAAATTCGGACAAGTATCTCTATTAAAGATAATATAACTGGGTGCATCACCCAACGTAGAATTCAACGAATTGTTTAAGGCGTTCTCCGCCATTCCTAAACACTGATTCCATTCACTGTGAACCAGGGAATTTACGTACAATTTAAGTAGGTTTGTGATTTTTTATTGTTCCTTTCCACAATTGCGTTAGCATGAGGACTCCATGGGAGCACTTCCTTCTTTGCAATGGCATGAGTTTTAGCAAAATGTTTTACTGCCAATGACTTGAACTCAAAGGCTTGATCCGACAGCAAAGTTTTCGGATAGCCAAAAGTACTGAAACAATTGTTTAGGCATGAAATAACCGTATCTGCCAACCGATTTGAGGTATCGTACAGTTTGCAAAAATGAGAGAACAAATCAATTATCACTAAAATGTATCTATTCTGTTTATCCGTTGAAGTAAGTGGTCCAAGAAAGTCCATTAACATAATTTCGAATGGCTCTTTTGCTATAGGGGCGTCTAGGATCTTAATGGGCACGGTAGTATTTGCCTTCAGAATCTTACATACCTGGCACATCTTAATAAATTTCCTTATTACAGTTTTTCTTATAAATGAAAATATCTAAGTTTAAACTTAAACAAGGTGTGTAAAGCACCGGTATGATACAAAGAATGGATACCGAGCACCGCTCTATTCATCAGCGACGTCGGCATAACTGAAGTTAAAATAGTACTAGTTCTTGAATCAATCTGCGTCTGTAAAGCACGTCGTTTAAAATTAACTAACTTTGCAAATCGGGGATCCTAGATTTATTACCATTCAGTAAATCGTCCCTCACTTCCGAACAAAAAGGGTCCTGCTTTTGCTCAGTCCGAAATTCATCAATTCCCTAAGATACCTCCGACATCTTAGGAATGTATTCCGTCAGTCTCGGTACGGCCGACCTTGGCAACGCCCTGTCTGCTTGCGTCAGCGCATCGCCAGAGTTCGTTGCACCTTGCCTGGTAGTCACAGCACACACCTCTACCTCTCCGAGCTCAGCACAGTTATCTAGGTCAGACGCAATCAATTGCTCAGGTAATCTACTCAAACAATCGGCAACAATATTTTGTTTACCGGGGTAATATTTTACAATGGGCTCAAAAAATGAACTGTTAGACACCAACGTGCCATGGTTGAATCGTCAGGAAGTCTTTTTTGGAATAACGGAACGAGCGGCTGGTGATCCGTATACAAGTATTTGGGATATCCTCAAATTAAATATCTCGAACGCTTTAAGAGCACAAACAATTACCATAAATTCCTTTTTAGTAGTACTATAACGCTTTGCGTGGAATTCAAACTCTAACTGAAGTACGCTATAGGATGCATTGGTTTATTCGTATCGTTTCCGTGCCGTATAAGCACTGCTCCTATTCCAAATTAAAAGCATCTGTAAACACGTGGAATGGCTTAGTGAAATCCGGATGCCGTAAAACGGTATCCGATGTCAGAGCAGATTTAATATTCTCAAAAGCTTCCTGGCATTTAGCCTCTCATACAAAATCAACATTCTTTCGTAATAACTGATAAAGCGGGTTCGAAATCGAACCAAACATAGGGATACGGCTTCTAAAATAGTTCGCTACACCTAAAAAACTCTACAATTCCTTCACGTTTCGTGGAACAGGGAAATTTGAGAGCTTTTCCGATTCCTTACAGCGTATGCCGTCAGCTGATTAAACATGGCCCAGATATTCTATAAAACTTTTTAAGAATTGGCATTTCTCAAGCTTCAGGGATAGGTTGCTATCACGTAATTTCTCAAAGACACTTTTTAAATCTTTCAGATGCTGGTTCATTGATTTAGAGAAAACTAATATATCATCGAGAAACACAAAATAGAGTTTCCCGATGATATTTGCAAGAACGGAAGATATTACTCGCTGGAAAACGCTGGGACTCGAGCTGAGTCCAAACGGTAACCTCTTAAATTGAAACTTCTCATAACCGATACTAAAAGCAGTATATTTACGGCTACTCTCTTCCAATTTGACCTAGTGGAAAGCCGATCTCAAGTCCAAGCTTGAGAAAACGCTATTTCCACCGAGGGTATAAAGGATCTCATCTATCCTTGGTATCGGATAAGACTCCTTGACAACAATCTTGTTAAGCGCTCTAAAGTCGAGAACTGGACGTATCTCTCCAGACTTCTTTGTTCCAATTATTAACGGAAAATTATATTCCGACATGGAAGGTTCAACAATACCTTGATCAAGCATCCGTTTATTTGCCTGCACCAAATCCTCTCGATATTTATGCGAGATTCTGTACGGTACCAAGTTTAGTACTGGCGCATCTGCTTTTAATACGATTTTGTGTCTCATTAAATTAGTAATGCCAATTGTTTCGCCTTCCAACGTAATAACGTCACGGTATTCGTTTAGCAAACTAATCAATAAGGGTTTTTCCTCATTTTCATCGCAATCTACGTCTTTGCTCGTTAACGGGCGTCGCTCGCCCCTAGATGCATTCTGTACATCCTTATCCAGTACATTAATTCCTAGTTCGTCAACCCGAGTACAATAACAACAATGCCTCGTCTGATAAGCCCCCAACACAAGCTCATTCCCAGTGATGGTATTGAAACTTCCACCAAAGCACCTGTCGACCTTGGTTGGATCCGCCAGTTCGTTGACCTCACATAAATTTGCCTCTCTCACAGCTTCTTGCACAGTAGTCATGTATATCTCTTGCTCTACGTCAAGATCGTCTACTGCCTCTATATCTCTTAGCATGCTATTTTCACTAAGATAAACCTCTTCTTCAGAGGCATTTAAAAGCACGACGGGTACAAAACCCTCCGAGTCTAATTTCACCATTGATTCGGCCACATAAATGCCATTGCTCAAAATTTTTTTCCTCGTTAGATATTTTCCAGGTCTCGCCTTCCGCACATAGCCATTAATGACCCTTAACGAGGTACTCGGTATTTCCACTGCTCCGCAGTGTCCAACAAATGGTCGGCTTACATTCTTTCCTCTTTTTTCTTCCGACTCTCTCTCTGTTGCTCAGCAGTTTTTATTATCTCTAGGCTGCCTTCTAGCCTCTCGCCATTTTCTAGGCTGCTTTTTTCTCTCTCCTGCCTACATTTCTTTTTTCGCATGCTCTGAGCAACCACGTCTGCCATCAGACAATCTGTCTTATTTATGGTATTCAGGAATACTTTTTTCTTACTTTGTTCGTGCATCCCATGCACATCGTGAAAGGGCACTTTCCCTCCGTCAAGAATAATGAAACCTTTATAATCTAGGACTGCATCCTGCAGCACATCCCTTCCTAGGTGTCGATACCATCGTGCGGTCGACGTGAGGGTTCATGGAAAAGGAGCTGTCTTCTGTACAGCTACCTTTTTCCGGGGCGCTAGCTCTTCTGTGCAGCTACCCTTCCTGAGGTTCGTGTGGGTACCGCCTACCCCGTATTATGTCCGCTAGGGCAACAGAAGTAAATTCTGTTCGTGTCGAACTACGACGGTACCGTTAGAGTGGTGTGTGTGGGTACCGCCTACGCCGTATTATGTCCGCTGAGGCGGACATAACTACGGCGGTACCGTTGTGTGTGTGTGTGGGGTGAGGTTCGTGTGGGTACCGCCTATGCCGTATTATGTCTGCTAGGGCAACAGAAGTAAATTCTGTTCGTGCCGAACTACGGCGGTACCGTTAGAGTGGTGTGTGTGGGTACCGCCTACGCCGTATTATGTCCGCTAGGGCAACAGAAGTAAATTCTGTTAGTGCCGAACTACGGCGGTACCGTTAGGAAGACGAACAACTGTCTGTGCCGTATTAGAGCGTTAGGGAAACAGAAGTGAATTCTGTTAGTGCCGAACTGCGACAGCGTCTATCTAGTCGACAAACTATGCGAACCAATTCGTCCTTCCGAGGAGGCTCCTTAAATCCCGTATTAGATGAGGTGTCGTATAAGACTAAAGCCTGTGTCAATAAGGAGGAAGGAAAACTCTTTTAACCTCTGGGTGTGGCTTTTTTAATGCTGAATCTCTTTGCAGTCCCTATTACATACACTGATATATTTTAACAAAGATAGTGAATTATTTTCTGTTGCAAAAATAGTGCGTACAGACATGAGCTACTGCATAACAGGGTACAACACTCAAAATTGCATATAAAATATTAGTCTTATTTAGCTAGGTAATCAAAGAAACATTGGAATATCGAAATGTAATACAAATGATATTTAAGGGCTAACTAAAGTAAATGCACAGACGCATCGTCAGCGGAGAGAAACAGACAAGTCGGCGTTCAGGGAGCTGGACACATAAAGAAAATACTTAAGATTATAGGTAACTAGCACAAAAGGCTCGACAACACCTGTGCGGCCTGACACTAGGATTACATCATAATTAAATTCACCATCTTTTAAAATCAAAGGGCTAGTATCTAATTTTTTATTATTAGGCAGGGTGATACATAGGTCACCTTCCCCCGTGACTTGGCTTTTTGAATTTATACCCCTGACTCGTAAATTACTAGGCTTAATTTGCTCGTTCAGGCTCTTAATATTCAGGTAACCAATTAGGCATTTATCACTCCCACTGTCAATTAAAGCACTCAGAAATTTGTTATTGATTTTTTTAAATAATCGGAGGCTTTTTCGATCTGCGTAATGAGAACAATCCATCGCCTTCCTGTCTCAGCCGTCCTGCTGACATAATTGTGACAGCTGAACAAACCTCTACTGGTTGTTCTGATCTTGCGCTCTCATTTAGTTCTTGTTCTTTCAAAAATTGAAACTTGTTCCAACACTTAAATAGCGGATCAACAACCTCGGTCAACCTAGCTACAGTATTTGGCTTCGCAACCACCACATCAGGATTAACGAGAGCTGTAGACCGACCCTCGGGCACTGTCAAATACTCCCCCTCAACTTCA
This sequence comes from Morinoia aosen, assembly GCA_030386875.1. NCBI lineage: Eukaryota > Metazoa > Arthropoda > Malacostraca > Amphipoda > Talitridae > Morinoia > Morinoia aosen. The sequence continues at coordinate 8,320,432 of CM059575.1, read as the reverse complement.
CCCCTCTCAACCGATTTTACTCTAAAAAATCGTTACTTCCGGGAGCTTCAGCGTAATGCGCCTCGCTCCTACCTCGTCCACGACCACGTGAATTACACTCACGAGCAAAATGCCCGAACTGTCTACATCTATAGCAGGATCTGCCCTGGAAACTTGGTTTGCCCTGACCCCCTCGTCTATGACAGGTAGTTTCTACATGACCTGGACTATTGGAGAGTGAACAGTAGAGATTTTGACTCGCCTGTTGCCTCGAATTAACAGGTTGTCTCGAATTCTCTACGACAGCCTCATTACACTCCAGAGTTCCTAAATCTATGTCGCCTACATAGGCACAAGGTCTACCTCGCGAGTATCTCGCCCCAGGTCTAAAAAATTATTTTCACTGCGCCCCTGAAAACGCCGATAACTATGAAAAGAAGCATAAAAAACTTCGCCCGACGCTTCACAAGCGCCGCTTCCTGCCGCGTCCATGAAATATGTTTCTCAATGCGAGAACTGCGCACTGATCTTTGTTTCCGCCATTATTGGACTGGTACCCGGATGGTTACGGACCGCAGAGACTAACCGAGCTAATAGCTCTTCTGAAGTTAAGAATGGTCGCGAGAAATTTTTTTTGGAAAAGTTCTCGTCTAAAAGGGGAGCTAAAATGGATGTAGCCAAACTGTACACAATCAAGTCTCCAGCAAATTTTGTTAACTCATTTGCATTCGTACTCGCTACGACAAAGGGATGCCTTTGAAAAGCAACCTCCGAACATGTTAGAATGTGCTCGCTCAACTTTCTTATCTTAGCTAGGGCTGTTGCCAGCTGAGCTGCTAGGCTATCATTCCTCAATAACTTTAACTGATTAAAATCGCAAGCAAGAGCATGTATGGACTTTTCGCCTGTGGCGATATATATATCGTCCAGTATACTAACTACCTCCTCAAACGATTAATTTAAATCCTGATTTACTAATTTAGTTACTACTGAATTGAAATCTCCGACTTGCTTGTGAGCAATACGTACCAACAACTCCTTTTTAGCATCATCTGAATTTACATCGGGAAGAATGCTGAGATAAGCACGAAAATTTGAAACGTGAGTACGAAATGTTTTCGTCTCACAAAAGTCTGAATCTTCTCTTCGCTTTCTACAGCGGAACAACGGTAATTCGGCACTCGACAGTATTGTACTGCCTCGAGCTAGCATTGTTGGTACGGAGTTACTCGTAGTCATGACTGTGTTCACACTGAAGGTACTGAACGTTACTGTTTGCTTAGTCATTATGCTAGGACCAGCGGTTGACAAATCCGTCATCTTTGACGTCCTATTGCTTTGAACAATCGGGTTGTTAAAACGCGGCGTCGACACACGACCCCGACTAGTTTTAATTGCTACTGCACGAATCTTCTCCTCCTCTAAATCCGACGAGGACATGAATTAAACACTACCCAAGATTATGAGAACACCACCAAAAGAAAATCCTACAAAATTTAATCCTCACACCTACACATCCTACAAAAAAATTAGTACTGCGTCAGAAATCAATTTAAAAATAGACGTCTCAAAGTAATACACGAAATCTTTCCAACATTTTCACTTCTCAATAATGAGCAAAATAGTCCAACACTACGCTCAAATAAATTTTTTTAAACCGAACAATTTAAATCAACTCAATCTGTAAATTTTAATAAATCCTGAGATTCGCACTGACGATAAATCAATCACAGCCTTTAAAGTACAAAGCCGTCCATCCAACAATAACAATATCACTGCAAACAATACTACTGCAAAAATACAAAACGTCATAATATGCTTACTCAACTCTGAGCCGCAGGGATGGCTCTCAGCTGGCTTCGCTGATGTTGCTTGCTGGTTGTGCTTTTGCCTGAAGACTGATGTTGTTGAGCACTTGTGACTTAAACTGTTTATGCTTAAACTGTTTATATATTAAATTGTTCGTTACTAATAAAATACAACAGAATGATATTCTCACAGTTCAAACCAATTAATACACGTCACTGTCCCGAAATGTTGTTGCACTAGCACTTCACAATAGAATCCGCTTACTAGCACTGTTATTGCTGATTTCTATGAAAGTTTATGCAGATAACGATGTTGAACAAATCTTCTTTACACAAGGATAACTACACCTTAAAACCTTCACTTAGAGGCACATAAAATTCTACATCGTACGGTGTCAGCACCTGTTCATCAGAGACTCGACGAGTTACGAAACGAAATACGTTGGGGTATGCTTCTCTTATTTCTCGGCCGGTGATCCTTTATCCATACTCTTCTGCAGATACACTCAGGAAATCACAGCTGGGAACTTCTTCAATTCCTCTTGATCCTCTTGCGAAAATTCTCCACACTCTCTTCAAGCACGAAGAAAAGTATCTCGCGTTGTCACAAGGCACAAAACGCAATTTCTTCTGACGCAAACTTCCGTGGAATTCGAACACAGACTGGCCACCAATGTAAGGACCAAGGGTAGGGAAACGTAGACGGAGAGCTGAGTAGTTTGCTGGAATGTCACGGGGAGTACAGACAAAATGCGCCGGTTAAAGGCCCGCACCAATATTTATTATATTTATATTTTTGCTGATTCAGCTTGCGCATTGCGGACACCCGCATTGAGGGCAACGTACTGAGAACACACAGACGAACATATGCCCACACAAATACATTCTATAAATAGTAAGGAACTACGAACCTAGGTCCATGGGAAATTAATATATTTTATCAGAACTTGATGATACGCCCATCATTTGCTTCGAAATATTCACGTAGCTTATAATGTATGTTTGCACATAATGAATTTTCGAATTACATACCAACAGCGGTCTTGTTCTGTGCACAAATTTCAAACTGAATTAATGTACTGTTGAAGTCAATACATAATATGGTTTAGATTATGGGTTTCTTCAACATATTAGCAAAAGCCGCATACGTGATTTCTGAGAGGACACTGGAGCTCAATTTTTCGATTTGTCCCACGACAAGTGAAAATTGGTTTACTGACGACTTCCATACTAGGGCCCATTTGACCATTGACAACTGGGTGGGGGCTTTTTTTCTTGAGTCGGATTAGTCCAAAGCTTCGGAGAAGTTGCTCCTGACGTCTTTCTGACCGCTGATTAGGCCCTCGAGATCTTTGCCGGTATCTTGTTCTGATGACCTGAAAGTCAGAAAGATTAATTCATTCAATGTGACATGAGAGAAGGAATTTATTTTCATTTGGAAGAATTTCATGACAAACATCACCCATGAAAAGAAAGTCTATTCGGAGTCAAATGTACTGCGAAAAGGGGAGTAGTGTGCAGAGTGTTCAAACATAATTGACTACTGAGATTATTTTCACGATGGGTATGTTACCGATGATTCGATTAGATTATTAGTTAGGTTAAGCCTCCCTATCCGCAACAAAGGCGATCCAAAGAGAGGAAGAAGGAAGGCACCATCTAGTACGGAGTTTAGGGAACGTGAAATCTATGCAGAAAGGGCTTAGAAACAGTAAGACAAGATAGCTGACAAGATGTGATAGCTCAATATTAGTTTACTGCAGCTATGTTGGTACACTCGAAGACTTGGGAACTCACACGCTAGATCGAGTATTAAGAAAAAACTACAACTCAGGAAGCTTTATAACCACAACAAGCTCAATGAACTAAGCAAAATTACGTTCTCACAACAGTTGCTCTTTGCTTACCTTACCACACTTAACTTTTAGTAATAAATCATACGCTGATTCTCAGAACAATTTCCTATTATTGAGGCGAGAATAAATGTAGCCAAACAGTGGGTTTGAATGGCAGTATACATTTGCTTGTCAATTCATTATTCCATTTAATAACCACATTCTGAGAGTTTGCAGATAACCCCACATAAATTTGCCTACTCAACAACGAGAACAGCCCGCATCAAAACGAAGAAGTAATTTAACATGATTATTGTCCGCATTTGCGCACGTCTTCCATAAGCAAACGTTTGCATCAATAGAGTGACATAGAGATCAATATCATCAATCGAGATCATCAATAGAGTGACACCGAAAAGAATGAAACTACAGAGACCAATCAAAAGCAAGAATCAATGTGGAAATAGAGACTTAAATTTCCAATGATACTAAAAAAGATGCATGCCCTTGTAAATGAAAGATTAAATAACGGTAAAAATTTACAACTTAGAGCTTAGATAATTGCCTCATCCTCCCGCTCAAAGAACGAGCGGCTGCAACAGGCCACCTGTCGTGAAAGTTTGTGAAAGCGTACTGGTAAAAGGCCCCATTTTTTATCAATCACAGAAATTAGTTGTAAGTTTTTGAGAGTGTAGGTAATCGACTAAAGGCACTTATAATCTTTGGCACATGCATTCATACGAGTTTGCTGGAAAGCTACTGGTTCGAGTAAAATCGCTCTTCTTTTCCATAACAGCGTGGGAATTATACGTTGAGTCTTGAAATTCGAATGATGCGTACACAGAAAATCTTTGCTATCTGTAAGCGTTGATCTCAAAATAGGCAAACTTTCGAGAAATTTAGAAAGTTGTCTTCCCTTATATAGAATAAAAGCGAAACACCTTCAGAAATCAACCATGAATCAAAAATGTGTAAACACAAGGCATCAAACTTCGGTAAATGTGTAGCGTTTGGTAAGAATCGATTTTCCACTTTTCGGTACCTAAAAATTGTTAATTAGATGTAAATAAACAATTTTTATTCTATGCACTTTCCGTCGCAAATGAGTATATAACGAGTTATAGCTGTAGGTTTAGTTTCGTCTCTGATGATGAATACGCTCAAGTAAACAGCTACTAATCGATTTTAAAACGTTTGTTGCTTGAATCACGGTAATAACATCGAAATGAACTACTTTTCTTCTATAAACTTTTTGCGGTAAATGAGTAATTAACGAGTTATAGCGGTAGGTTTAGTTTTGTCTTTGATGACGCAAGCGTCGGACGTGAGCCTCCATCGCAGTGTTGCCATACCACGGGCTGGATGAATTACTTCCCACTTCAAACACTTTAGCCGCGGTAACTAATTTACCGCTATAACTCGTAAAATACTCATTTGCGGCGGAAAGTGAATGGAAGAAAAATTGTTTATTTAGATTTAAATATCTATACATAGGCACCTAAAAGTGGAAAATCGATTCCTACCAAACGCTACACATTTACCCAAACTTCTAATAAGCTCACCACTACGACTTAATCAAGTGATCATAGAATAAGCAAAAAATTATAAAGAGAGAACTTGAATAATTTGAAGAACCAATAAGGAATAATAGTGTACAAAACCTACCTAACTGCAACCAAAATAGAATTTATTGTTGACACAGCTGAAAATGTGTTCTATTTTGGTTTCAAATATATTTTATACGGTAAAATTTACTGAATGGGCTGCTATTTCGAAAAGTCATAACAAATTCGACCTAATTTCATGATACATATCTACCATATAATCATAACGATTCCACATAACGTTCCAGATGGAGTTGGAGAGACGCCCTGTCTCTCAACAGGTACTGCGCTGGGTGTAGTTGGAGCGCTGGCAAAATATTCATCCGTAGGAAGTGCTGTCGTATTGGGCAGTACTTCGCCCGCTGCGTTATCATCTGGATAAAGTGACTTACATTACTGAAAACACATTTGAATGGTAAGGAGTACAGTTGACAAGAAATAAATAACAAATTAGAGACTCAGTCAAAGTAATATAATAAAAAAAAATGTATGTACATTTGGGGCAAATGGTTTGTTAAGACTTTCCCCGTCTTACGTTCGTTGGGAGGATTCTAGCCTCAGCAAGGACAATAAATTGAATAAATACAAGAATTAAATATTAAAGAAGGTTGGGTTTATAATACAGTTCCCCAATAGAATGCGCAAAGTTAGACTTGTCAGGTCTAAGGATCGAAATTCGAGAAAAACTTAAGATTACTGAATGAAACAATTAACATGAAATTCGGTCGTTTGGGATTAGAGTTACAGGTAAGGGTGAGGAGGAGTCGTGCGAGTAACGAAACCTAGAACAAAAAGGAAATACATTTACAAACGGAACGCTAACTCTCGCACTGAACACCATCAACACAAATTAAACGTTAACACTTCATATACTGATCACACAAATTTACACAACTTTATATAGAAGCACAAAATAAACCATAATCACATATGGTAATGCTCACCAACAGCATGGACGTCACAGACACAAACAGAGTGACCGTCACACGCCGCTCGGCTACAAACTAAGGTTACACAGACAGAGGGATTTACCTTGAGATGTCGAAGGTATTTTGGAACTACCTTATTCCCGCCAATAAATCCTAACATGGCTTATCAGCGACTGTGATCGCAGTACGTGATCAGTGAAATAAGTTTCCTTTGTATGCTGACTGATCGTTTGAAGCGAGGAAAAACATATGGCCCGGAGATCAGGAATAAAAACACCACTATTTTGCTCTACAATCAGTGATAAAAGCGCCAGTGCTTTTAAATGTTTATACGTCCTAAATATTTTTGGCATGAAAGTTAGTTCAAGGCTCCTTACCCACAACAAAGGAGCTAAAAAAGAGAGTAATCACGATATAATCATCGAGTATGATTACGAACATGGGGAGCCTATGCACTAGTGTGTTCCCACACAAGTCTCTGCGCAAAGAAAATATGTCAGGTTGAAATGTCAAAGATACAAGTTGAAGAAGAAGTTAGTAGGTGCTGAATAAAAGGAAAGCGGTCAACAGAAAAAAAGTTCTTGTTGAGAGCAAACGCACTATTCCACCTAAAATGGATTTCCTAACCATCAGCTCAGGCCCGTACATTCTCCCAAGCGTCATAGGTTTAATAGTTGCATCTTTCTGAGGGTTTACGCTGAGAAAAGACGAAGAAAGTGCCGGGAAAGACACAGAGAGGCTTGATGCAAGGTTTGCGAAGGGATGTACCGTGATCTTCCGATTTACTAAGGTGGCATAGATGGAATTTTATTTGCAGTTAATAGTTATGTGCTTTTTCAAATGAACAATTTAAAAACGCACTCAAAGCTTACCGATATGCCATTTTTTTACGAACGTCGAAGCGTTAATAGCTGACTCCACAAGTAATGATTAGAAACGAAGAGTTTACTGAGGAAGGATATGAAGTAAATACAACAAATTTAAAATTTCAGGAGTTAATCGTTTCGATATCTGTAACCCAAGTACTAATGATGAAATAATGTATGCAGTGGGAACATTCGTGACAAAAGCACACATCCTGCTGCGTGAGGACGAAAAGCTATGTAATGAAGTGTATAAAATGGGTTAAAAAATTATATGCATTGAGTTTAACCGGTCCCAACTCACCAAAGTGGGGACCATGAAAAATGATTAACCAATGCATTCATATATTTTTTGAGGTGAAATGATGCAGAAATAATGTGACTTGCTGAATGAATGTTTGAAGAACGACAATTTATCTTAATTAAGACAACAGACGTTAACTGTTACACACGCTTAGTTAACGGATCGAATATAAAAAGAATCGAAGGATTATTCTTATTATTTTAAAAGAAAGTTTTAGCCTCCCTTAACCACGACAAAGATGTTCAAAGAGAGGAAGGAGGAAGGCACCATTCAGTATGGAGTTGAGGGAACGCGGAACCTATGCACAAGGTGCACAGAAACAGTAAGCTAAGAAAAAAGTTCATGGAACAAGAAAAAGTTGAAGAAGGAAATAGTAGGTGCTGAAAAACAGGACAGCAGTGAACCGAAAAAAAGATGGTCCGTAACAAAACAAAAACCTATTCTATTTTAACAAAAAGGAAGACTACCCAACCTTTAGCAGCAGGGATTAGTTTACAAAAAAAATGTGGAAGCCCAATGCAATGCCCTGAACCACGAACAATGACAAGTTCAAATACAAAATTCACCTCATTGGCTGCATAGCCAAAACTATAGAAGCACCTCGTTGAAAGAAGTGGTCACTTCAAACCCGGATTGCATCAGAATGTTAGAAGACCCTGTAGCCAATGGCACAAAGAAATAGGCTAACTCTCAAGCCCATAGACGCAAAAAAGGAAACGGTCGTACAATGGGAACTTCAGTGATGAAAAAGAGGAAATATTAGGGGTATCAAAATATAGTAATCACAGATTAAAACTCCCTACGAGTGCCATGAAACCACTTACGTGAGTCAAGAGAGTGTTGCGTAAGAGAAACAAAAACACATGGGGTATGATTGTGCCAAGGAGGTCCCTAGGCGCCTAAAGTCACTCATGGAATGACAACTAAGCTGACAAACGCTACTAGTGGAAAAACAATCAGAAGAGAGATGCGTAAACAAAAAATGTTCGGCGGTGCAGCAACTTCAGAGCCATTGATGACTTGACAGAGGATTACATTTGTTACTCCTTGCCGCATTTCGGTGTGGAGAACACCAGCACGTGTTTCTGATACAGATTATAATGACACCGCCAGCACAATAGTGACAAATTTCTGTCGTTAAATGAGGGCTGGGGCAGCCATATCCTGGTATTTTTCCAGACCCGTTAACAACATTCATTAACATTACTGCAAAGGAATGCGTCATCATCTCATGCTGTAGGCTTTTCTCCGGATTGGCTAATGACCTGTTTTAAATTACTGAGACCGAAGTAAACCTATTCAAATTGTTAACCGGCGCTAAGACTGTTACATCTCCATTAGTCTCCACTGTCACCATGCCTGAATATATCATTGAGCCCATGCGGTCATTGGTGGATAAAACTTTGTGCAGCTGCTTCAAAGGAAGAATGTTACTCTCTTTGGAGAACTTTACACGACTTGGGTGCTTCTATTATACGTATATTTCAAGCCATTCTGAGAGCCAGATGTATTCACACTTTCATTTCAGGTAATTAATTACTATGTGTCATATGTTTTTTTACAAACCACCGTTCAAAATTTCGGATAAGAGCATCTTAATGCTGCAGAACACAAGATCTAAAATATTTTTTCACTCAACATCTTCAAAAAATTTTCGCAAAGTAAGAAAAACGTGAACCAAATCGTTCCCTTGCAATACTAAAATATTCGTATAAAGGCATACCTATTTCATGGAGAACTCTTGATGGAATAGGGAATGAGAGTGCCAGGTGGCGAGGATGCTGTCGCATTTAGAAATATTGAATTTTCTTCCACAGCAAGACTGCAGTTTTCCATGATGAGAGTTAATTGTCCCTCCTCTGCGTTGTCATCTAAAAGAAATTAAATTATTTATTCAAATGAGAATGGACTAAGATATTTTCAGTGATGGTTGTTCAATGACTAAACTCTTTCGCAGAACCAAACGCTACATCAAATAAGCAGGCAGTATGCTGCTCATTACATTTTAAATCTGCATGACTATATTTGATTTAGGTTATCCTGACTTTCGAAGCACCGGCGAAGAAAAGACATTTTAGAGGAGTTTTGAACATGCCCCTGTATCACAGTGTATGGCGTAATATTTTCTTTGTATCGAACATTTAAAATTCACTAAAAGAACGAAACAAATAATAATTCCATAATTCGATAGGCCAGAAAGTTACCATAATTCTATGAGCCATTGGCTACAAAGTCTGCTAACATTGTGCCGCAATTCAGGTTTGAAGTGACAACTTCTTCCAACGAGGTGCTTCTTTAGTTAGGCCAATCAACTAATGAAGTGAATTTTATGATCGTTCATGTCATTGTTTAATATTTAGGGCACTGCATTGGGTTGTCGCATCACTTTTGTCAACTCAACATTGCTGCTCTCACGCTTACAAATCAACAAGTACTCATGTTCCCAGTCTCGATATCACATGAACATTGAGGGAATGCCATGGTGTTGAAACCGAGATAAAAGAAGTAAAATAATGAATCGACAGGTAAATGTAACCTTTCTGCTTTGACTAGTTATATTTAGGTAGCAGTAGACCGAAACAAGTCATAATTACGTAAAAGCAATGAAAGGAGACGTGCAACAAATTATGTTAACTATTGATGTACCGATGTATCTGTATCGGCAGTATCGCTCATTTTTACTTGTATCGGTATCGGCAAGATCTGGCAGATACTTTCAAATAATACGTATTTTATCATAAAAATGAAGGGCATAAATCATGAAAAAAAATCGTAAATCAAATAAAGAGTCTATTCATACCTAGTAAATTAGTTAGCTAAATGTTGGATTCAGCGATTGAATCAGGCCCGCTAACTGAATAAATAAATTCAGTTAGCGGGCCTGATTCAACCGCTGAATTCAACATTTAGCTAACTAATTTACTAGATATGAATAGACTCTTTATTTGATTTATGATTTTTTTTCACGATTTATGCCCTTCATTTTTATGATAAAATACGTATTATTGGAAAGTATCTGCCAGATTTTGCCGATACCGATACCAGTAAAAATGAGCGATACTGCCGATACCGATACATCGGTTCATCACTAGTTGACCTAATTTGAATTGAATTCTTTGAATTCCCGATGAGTCACGTATCAGTAAGTGAAAGCTGTGTAGCATGAATAGTTAAACACAGCAGCGACATAAAATTATTAAACTTTTACAACTAAAACCTAGATAGTTTGGCCCAATTTCCATTTCTTAAAGTATGTGACAGGCAAACAAAAATCGAACCAATTAAATAAAGTTGAAAGTGCATTTTAAAGTTTTCTGTAAATTTAGAATAGAAGTAGCTGAATATCCTATTTAGCTTGTAAATCGTCAAATATTATGCAGCTAATAACTTTATTTTAATTCAGCATGTAAATCACCTTACATTACGAATCTTGCATTTTTCTTCTATTTCAAGATGTTTCAAAGATTCACGAGCAAACATATAGTTGGTTGAACGTTTGCGGATTTTTTCGGGGCATATGAAATTTTAATGTTATCTTTTCGCCAAAGTATGTATTTTAGTGAGAAAAACACGAAAATTATAACCATTTGGTGGAGAAATTATTTTTTGGTTCACTTATGGAACCAGTTGCCATTATAGCTAGTCTATTTTACGTTGCAATACGATTAGAAACACTTATCTATCGAATGGATTTATTTTTGTTATTTTTTCTCAAGATCATATAACATAGCAAGAACAGTTTTATTATTCCCGACCGAAATTTTATTGTCAATATTGTTATATTATTAGATATATTAGTATATCATTTTATCATAACACCCATACAGGGCTAATATTTTTTTAATATAATTGCAAAAGCATCGGTATCGGTCAAAGTATCGGTATTCCCAAGTATCGGTAACGGTGTCGGCCAAAAAATGGGTATCGGTATCAGCCAAAAAAAATTGAATCGGTACATCGGTAAAATCAACATTAACATTCGCTCACACTGTGTTAGATTAGGATATGTGACAACGGAACTGCATATTCGATAAAACATATTCCATTAGAAAAGAGCAGCACTCGACTGTAGATGCAAAAAACGAGAATACGAAATAACGAAACAGATTACTGACAAAATTAGATGAAAAAACGAAGCTGTTAAAAAGTTAAAAATAGCAAGTCGAGTGCAGAAATCGATGCATTCAGCGGGAAATGAGAATAACTCGCAATACAATAATTAGTGAAAAATTTCAGTTAAATGAATTGCTTTAAACATTAGCTATTTAAAGACATATGGAAAAAATCTAAGCGATGAAGGATGGAACCGGAAACCGGAAGTGAAATGATCGAAAAATACACCCATATATGGAACAGTCCGTAACAAATTGTCCAAAATTAAGTAGTATAATACCAAATAGTGTAAGGGAATATAGGAAAAAAGACACGTCCAGCACAACGAAGTCAGGTAAATAAATGAAATCTGTAGGATAGTCTCACTCAAATGAAAGAACGGATTAAAGTGATAGCCTAACATAGAAATCCCCTACTTCACCAATCAAACGATCACATTTTATAACCAACATAACAATTAACTCAAGAGTTAATTTTCGCATTTCTATCATACCTAGCCTTCATTGTACTTCATCAACTTCATGACCCAACATGAACGGTTTGCGGTTTCAAGTCCCAGAGGTGAAAATAAAAAGGACCATATAGTACACAAAGCTATGAAGTCCATTAATATTACATCATTGTAGTACGATGAAGACAATTTGTAATGTAAAAAATGAAAAATATCGCTGTCAACTGCTGTCGTTAAAGAAGCAAAATAATATGGTAACAAATACATTTGCGATTTAATCCGAAGGAATCAGCTAATTTGATTACTTTAATCAACTTGTTTAAGCGAGAGTACAGAGAGCACTAACAAAAAAAAAGATAAAATTATCTGGCGCAATGCCGTACGCAGTACACACACACAAGTGTGACTCTGCTTTATTTCAAACGTTAAGACGCACGAAACGTTTCGAGAAGAATACGTGCATAAAATCCGCGTACTGTCGCACTGCTCTAGTTTACTCCCGCTGGCAGTGCCTAACTAGCTTCTCAGCTACAAACGTTCGTACGTTTGTCCTTTGGCTGCTCGGGCGGCACAGACGTCACTCCAGTCTCGCGAATTTCTACGCCGCTCACCCCTCTCCCTCCACCTCCGTGTTGCTACACAAAGTTGTCATTCGCGCCAATTATTTAACTATGTAGTAAAAGTGAGGTTTATTAACCTATCTGTTCGTTATACAGTTATCATTAATCAGTGAATTATAAGCACTACAAGTACTTAGTAAGTGGATAGTACAGCGGAATACGAAAGTTAACCTGCATTAAATCATTATAATAAGTTATGACAAGACCGCTGGTGTCAGGCCATTCGACCCTCCATCTCGGCACTGATGAACAGGCATTTTCAAACTTTTTCAACTTAATCTTACACTAACTGAACTTGGCCTAACCTTACCCAACCTAACCTAACTGAATCAAATCTACTTAATCCAACTTGAGTAAACTTACCTAACCTTAATTACCCTAACCTAACATTGCTGTAGCTGCTAGGAGGTGGTGATGTAGCTGCTCGGAGGTGGAGGGAGAGGGGGGGCAGTGTAGAAATTCGCGAGACTGGAGTCCATGCGCTCGGGCGCATCGCGGTTTGAGTAATGATTATGATTTTTTAACCTAAATAATGTATGATTTAAACTAAACTAAGCGTAACTGATAAAATAACATGATAAAATTACGGCAAAATTTACCATAGATCATCTTATTTTCAAGTAAAAAAAATAACAAATTACTACGCTAACCAACTTCAAAACTTCTGCGACGCGTTCGTACGTACATTTCTGATTTTAATGACGTCGATGTGCACAAAAAAGTGATACAATGCGTTTTTAAACAAAAACAAATTTATTACTTACCCCAAACAACCGACGTCTACATTTAGAATGCTTTTTCAATATTTTTTAGTACTTCGCAACACCGGGAAGATCTAGAACATATGTACATCCATCACTCACGACGTTCCGAACCCGACTGTTGAGATGATGTACTGACACAGAAGTGACAGAACATTTACTAGTATATGGTCTGTGGAACTGATGTACAGTGCTACACCGTCACGTTACAAAGAGATCGCTTGAGCAGCTTGACTACGCAATGATGTTAAGCCATGATTTTATCTCTATCACTCAAATATGCTTTACTATAAGTAAGAAAATTGAGTGCGATGTAATGTATTGTATTTTTCGTGTATAGAAAGCTTCAAAGCTCAGATCATTAAGGATATTGAATTTATTGCTCTACCTTTTCACCATTTAATGAACATCATAAAACAAATAACAAATTGTTTTCAAGCCTCAAGAAAACCATTAGGTCTCTGTAACTACGTTAAGCCATTGATTGACTTCAACACATTGACCGCTGTGTGCAAAAACAGTGATCATGTCGCACACCACCTGTCACACGTACTTTACTGCACGTAGTATCATGACAATATTATTGCGCTGAGAATTAATTATGAATAATATTGTTGACGATAGTTTATAAGTTGTTGAGAAAATATGGCACTATGCAATGGAAATGTAAAGTTTATTTTTGAATGGCTCAATAAATGTTTTGTACTTTTTTGTTGTTAGAACAAAAAATGCGTCGTTATAGAAGACGGAGAACTTCGGTCGTGTGGGAAAGTGGCGCTGATAAAGCTAGTTCGAATAGCAGGTTTTTGGAGTATGAGTGTTTATATGTTCGTCAATGTGTACTTTAGCCGCAAGAGCAGTAAGGTATGAATATTGATTTAAGAATTTTACCTGATGTAACACAAATGAGTGATAATGCAAGCAACAAAATGAAGTCTCGTCAACTTTATCAATTCATGTACAAAAAATATGCAATGCATAATCATTGATTTTCATATGTGAGCTGCAGTAGTGAAATAACATAAATGAAAGCTTTTCACATTATGTACTCAGGTCTATATATGCTCATATGCTAGCTAAATGATTTAATTAAGGATGTCATAAAACACTCGTTTTTTATTCAGGTGGCGGCGAATAGAAAATATCCAACAATGCGCTTTTCCTACTACGCTTCACGCCTATTTGAGAACATAGCCTTTCGTTTCAAAGTAGGTTCTGATGCTTAGCATAGTTGTTGACTGTTTTCGAAAAAATCGGGAATCTTGCGCTTGTCCTACTTGTACTTTTTACCCTTCAATTGAAGGGTAAAAAGCTCTAGTAGGAGAAGCGCAGAATTCTCGATTTTTTCGAGAGAATATCCAATTATACTTGTATGTCAAATGATAGGTGAAGGAGTGTCAACAGAGGCTGTACACAATTTCCTGACGTGAACAAAAAAGGTGCAATATTTATGATGAAATCCATAACTTTCATTACTTGGTTTGTGAGCGTCAAGCTTCATCACCTGAGAGCATAAAGGTTCCTTTATTTTGCCCTTTGCGACCGAAATAGTAATATATTAAACGAGAGGGAAGTGACAAGTAAATATACTGATATGAGCACATAAAATATTTTAGTGAAATTTCTATGTAATGTAATCGAATTCATGTGGCGTAATTACGCATAAAAGGCGACTTACAAAACGCTTCAGCCCTAGAATATATTTTATTTAATTGATATTATGAAGCACTTGGTAGTTGCTCGAATTAACCTGTTTATGATAGAAACTAGATGACATTTGCATTGTTACCAATGCATTGTGACATATGAACAATACACCCCTCAGGGGGATGCAACTATTTCATCAACGGGAATTAGCGCTCCCAGGGGGACAATGTGAGGGCCCGAGCTAAAGGTTAGGTAAGCTTTTTTTGTTAAAATAGAATAAGTTTTTGTTTTGTTACGGATCATCTTTTTTCGGTTCACTGCTGTTCTGTTTTTCAGCACCTACTATTTTCTTCTTTAAATTTGATCTTGTTTCATGAACTTCTTTCTCATCTTACTGTTTCTATGCCTTTTGTGCCTAGGTTCCGCGTTCCATTAACTTCGTACTAAATGGGGCCTTTTTCCTTCCTCTCTTTGGATCGCATTTGTTGTGGATAGGGAGGCTTAAATTAACTAATATTAACAATGATAATCATATGAACCATACATTATGACATACGGTAGTATCGCAGTAACTGTGTTGTTATTTGGTTTAACTCGTTATATAATATGTGTCGTTTGAAACGGCTGTGACATTAAAGTGTTAAATGAAACATAGTGTATTCTATTCCATTATTAAAAGGTACTTATACTGCCGAGCTATTCAATAATAAATGTTCGCACTAGACTTTAGTCACTCAGTCACTTGTGGCAGCTGTTGAAGTGCGCATGGTAGTGATTCTTGGTGGTGGTGACGAGACATATACGTACACGGACTAGCACTCGCAGTCTCGCACACTCAGAATATGCGAGATTGACGTGGGTACCGCTCGGGCGGCCAACGATGCACAGATATATGTACCTGTTAACGCACAGCTGAAGTTTTGATTTCACAGCTCTGAATTCTAAAGCCTGTGCAGTGTATGTATTTTTAAAGAAAAACCAGTGTTTAATAATTCTGATAGTTCGCACCCCCCTACAGATAGGAAGTCCATACATTATTTTTGTATCATACTTGTGTGTATTTTGTGTTCAATTTATTGACGTACTTTTCTAGTTTATCTTTTCCCATTTTAGTAACTTTTCCAGTGCCTTTTTTACAGATTGATTTTTGACTGAACATGGAGTGGGTATCCGAAAAATTTTAGAAGAATAGAATGAACAGTTTTTTGAGTGGTTTCTTCTTTTTTGAACTTTAATAAATTCGCAATATATATAAGCACATTGGCCTAGTGTTTACAGATAATAGAGGTGTATCGTGTTTTTGAATGGCACATCTCTATACATAAAAGTCATCACAGTGCGAATGAAAGAACACCGATTGTCCCGACTAGGTTATTAAGGGGTTAGTGAGAATTTTCGTGTCTCTCAGACAGCACTTTCGTGTCTCAGCAACTCATCGTATGTGCAACTAAAAAAGCTACATTAGCTTGGGGTTGGGGATCCTCACCGAGTAACATGTCATTCCTAGTCGGATTTAAAGATACATTCGGATTTGATTACATCATTGCACTTTTCATTCAGATGACAACGCAGTGGATGACTACCAAAAACCGCCCGTGATGGAGAACTGCCTTCCTGACGAGGAAGAACACCGTACCATGACCCAGGTCTCGTAACTTACTGTCACAAAACCTCCACTGCCTACATCTTGCCCCTCTATTATTCCTTCAAAAATACTATGTAAATTAAGTAAGCTTTGACGCGAATCAATTTCTTAACATTGATACTGCTAATGCTAATGCTCCTACTGCCAATGTTGTTACTGCTAATTATGTTACTGCTTTTGATGTTACTGCAAATTCTCCTACTGCTAATGCTACGCCTGCTAATGCTGCTGCTACCGCTACTAGCACTATTACAATTATAAAATTTATTGGTACTACCATTGCTATAACAACTATCACTACCATTACTCTTACTACCGTTGTTGTTACAACCATTACTATTGCTACCACTACTATCATTACGGTCATTACTAACACTACTACTATTACCACTATTCTTTTTGTTATTATTTATACTATAATTTCCATTATTACTATTACTACGTTTACCAATTTTATTATTATTACGATTAGTATTATTACTACTCTTAGTACTATTACTATTAATACTATTACTACCACCACTTCTACGACTACAACTGCTATTCGCAATGTTGATATGTTGATTTTATTATTATTACGATTAGTATTATTACTACTCTTATCACTATTCCTACTAATACTATTACTACCACCACTTCTACGACTACAACTGCTATTCGCAATGATTACCCCGACTACTGCAGTGAACTGAAACTTGTCGCTGATTCAACAGGGTAACGTTTATTTCGATTTTCTGCGTATATAATTTTGTCGTAGAGTATACATACGTTTGATTAACGCAAAACACAAGGTGCACAAAACATACATTAACAAAGGAATTATTTTCAGTTCAGTAAATTTCATAGTCTTTAACACTAAAGAGATTATATAACAGTCTTGATTTTTTTCTTCTTTGTCTTCATTGACAAACCAAGGTTGGAAAATTTATCTCGAGAATGAAAAAATGGAGTGATCATTAATTTCCCCTAAAGACGTTCACTACTGAAAAAGCTTACGATTTGGTCATTTTATTTTTTGTTTAACATTGAATGTTAGCAGTCGGTTAATCTGCTGTGAGTGGATAAGGTCCGTTTTCATTTGATGCTATCAATGCTTCTCTATTCAGATGACGACGCAGTGGACAGCCTATAACCGCAACCAATGGTTCACTGCAACCCAGGCGATCAAGAAAATTGTCGTTTGACGCAGCCCGCGTCTCGAACTGTCGCCATGGCTCCACTGCAAATCTCATGCACCTCCATCACACCTTCAAAAGTACTTTGTGAATTAGGTATGTTCTAATAAACCTGAATCTCTATGCATTGAATTTTGGGAAAGATGTTCCAGTTTAAATTTTTTACAGTTTTCATTAGTGATTTCGAACATGTGTCATAACAAGACCTATATATTTCCTTGTATGTGTATGCAGCAGTGTTAAAGCACTCAAACCCTACGATTTCGAGTAATTTTATTTATTTTTACGATTTTATTGTTTCGTGACTGGTACTGATATCATTCGTTTCCCTGGCATGCAATCCAAGCAAGTTTAGCCGAACAGATTTTAAGTTCCCCCAGCTGCTCTCGACTTATTCCATCTCCCGTACTGATTTGGTACGATCCTCATTTCTTCAATCTGCTCTAGTAATGTCTTGATACTCATTCAGCCTGATACAGTGGTTACCTTGCGCTTTTCTTTTTCTTTCTGTGGTCTTTCTCAGTGCTCATACACATCTTCAGTTTTTAGCAGAAACACAATCCAGCATGTTTCAATCAACGCATGCAGCTGCTTCCACATATTGTACTTACTATGTCTCAAAACATTATCGCTGTATCAACTACTTTTCCTCTAGCTGAAAACCACGTAAACTGCGGAATATGGTTAATCAAAACCAAGCATTTCTCGCGCCCACTGCCGTGGCTCATTGCTTATCTAGCAGACTGATCAACTTTGCTGGATCATGTAGAAAAACATTTCTTACCACCTTTCATAGCTTAACCATCAAAGTATGTATTAACAGCTTTTCAAACGATTTTACCTCTGGCCACCGCGTATGAACTTGAGTCAGCCATTCAAGTATTAATTTCAGCACTCAACAAAGGATTTTTTCTTTTTAACTTCATACACTCTCATGGCCATACACACTCTTTGCATCCACACATCTCGATGTACCTTCTCTCACTTGAACTTCGTCGACACTCCTGTCCTCTTCACACACAACATTCATTCAGAGTATACCCATTTAGCGCAAACTTCATATTTTCTTCTCCAACATGTCTACTTCAAGAAATTGTTCAAGTTCGACACGACTGTCTCATATACCTTGAGCACTCATTTTCCATTTTATCGTATTGACTGTAATTCTATTTACACTTTTTTCTCAGCATGACTCTGAAGTTGGTCGTTATTTATCTAATTGACAGAGAGTAAATGAATTAACATGATTAGCAATTTTATAAAAATTTTGTCTAGTTTTGGACTCGAACATTAACGTATTCGAATAAATTCTGCTGAACCATCCATGATAGCAGACTTCGTGTACTTACCAGGCACCAGGCAAACTCATAATCTATCGTTATGAGTGAGTCACAGACTCCATTCTAACTCAGAAAACTTTCGCCTCTCAAACAACATATTAATTTGCGATCAGTTTTGTCGCCCCCATTGCACCTACGCACATTCAGCGTGTCTCTTCTTTGACAGCTCGTCCACTCGTAAGAACAGAAGTAATGTAGGTAAAATTTTTCGTCTTGTCGCCCCGTTGTTTCCGCTGACTCAGACACTACAATAGAGATTTTCTTACCCCACTTGTCACACATGACTAATAGCAGTCAGTGAAGCCCTGTAGCCGTAATAGTTAATTCACTGTTCTATATGTTAATTTGTCTGACTTTCTGGTTCAGCATAAATTTGCTTCTCACGTTGTTTTTAATTTAAGCTATTTTATTTTTTACATTCAGATGATACCGAAGCGGGTCAAATATAGCCGCAGACGGTTGGAGCTTGCATTTTTGACGATGCAGAATATTTAACTAGCGCACCCTCTGCCCCTTCCGCTGTTGGTCCATTGGAAAGACTGGACGCCTCCATTATTCCGTCCGAAACACTCCATGAACTAGGTATGATTTCGAGATAAACACTTAGATGCCCCCATCACCGCAATTTAACATAGCACCCCTCACTTTCGAATGGCATTTCATTATGAGAAATGAACTAACTTTTTTCAGGATTTAAATTCTTGTAACTTTTTCATTTTATCCTAGTTATGTGAGTGCGTTCCGTTCATTAGACACTATTTCAAAATTAATGTAATTATGGTATTCAGATGAAATAATTTTCCTCCCACTCTTTAAGGAAAGAGGATACATTTACATAATTTTATGTTGATAGTTAGTTTTTATTACTCTAGTATTTTGTTATCTATGAACACCATTTTTTCTGTCAAGTTTAAAATATTGCTAAGGACGTTGTGATTCTTGATTTTGAGGCCATTTTCTTTATCTCAAGCTTAAAATGATGTATTTTCACCGCAACAGGCTTTATGATACTTTTGAGAAGCGTGTATGCTTTCGTCTGATCTAAATATTCTGGAAAGGCTATGTCATTAGGGTATGAGTTAGGCGTAAATCGTAGTACTAACAAGCTGCGGTACGAGTATGAGGTGAGCTATGAATAAAGTTCTAAGGAGGAGGAACGTAACATTGAATAAGGACGCGTTAGAGGAGGTTAAGTTCTTATTCGTACTTGAAAATAAGTCAGGACGCAAACCTTGTTTGGTGTATAAAATACAGAAATGAGGCATAAAAGCGTATAAAAATTTGGGAGGATTGAAGGCAGTTGTACGGAATTAATTCTTCGTTATGAATTCTAAAAGGAGGTTCGACGAGTGTGATGAAACAAACTGTAACTTACGATGCGTTGCAAATAGTAATTAAATTTGGGGTATTTGTGCGTATCCAAAAAAAAAAGTTTCATCAGTCTCGAATGAAGACGTTTATAATTAGAAACCCAGCAAGATTTGCGCTCTGCTAATTATGAAATTTTACAGCTATCAAGAAAGAAGATCGGATTTTATAAAGCAGTTTGAATTTGAAGACGGAACAGCAGGGAAGAATCTAGGTACTGCATTGAAAACATATAATAGGCAGACCAAAGTTTGGACTGGACAGACTGTAAGTGCATGATAAACATGCTGGGTTTAGATAGTGTTTAGCGGCACACATTCTACCATGTTTGAAGACCCTGTGCCCACACTTCATCGTATTTTTAAACCGATTTATGTTTTTATGTACCGATCTGTTCTATACTTGTCATTCTCGGATTGCTATAAATTCTTTGATTTTCAGGTCATCAAAAGAGATCAGCGACTGTTTCCAGCCTGCAGTCAGCAGTTACATCGACATTCGGAACGTCTGCAGCGATATATTCGTCTGTCGCAGCAGCAGTGGATTCAAGTGCGAATGGGCAAATAGGTCCCAGTACCGAAGTTTTACGAAGTCCTCTTGGACCATTACCACGCCGATATATTGCGAAGAAATTAGCGAGGAATTTTGGACGCTGCTATTTCACGCGAAACGACAAATATATGGAAAGAAAAAAATTGTATATCACCATTGTAACTGTCTTTACAACTGTAATGACTTAACAGAAAATAAACGCAAAAATTTATTTGAAAGATTTTGGAGTAGTCAAAATTGGCAAGCGCAGTCAAATTTCATTATTAATACAATAACTGAAAACCCGCCAAAACGAGTGTACGCAATTAGTAAGAAGTCCAAGTCTCGCACTTATGTTTAAGAAAATGTTAGGGTTTGTAAAGAAGTGTATCTCAAAACCCTTGGAATTTCTAAAATGTGAATAGAGTATTGTTTTAACAAGAAATGCAGAGGGAAACTGAGCTCTCCTGATAAAAGGGGATCAGTTTGCTATAACAAAACATTAGAATACAAAAAAGAATGCATTAGAAAGTTTTAGACTCATTTCCAAAATTTACCAGCCACTATTCGAACAGTAGTAAGTTATATTTCAATGAAAATCTGTCAAAACCGATTCTTTACGATCTCTATATCACAAACCAAACCGAATGTAATGCCAAATATGTGAGTAAACCCATTTTCTGCAGGGAATTCGCCAAGTTTAATATTGGTATTTATGTTCCAAAACGGATACCTGTGCTGTTTGCGATGCAGCGGCAATGAAAATGAAATCGGCAGATTTGTTGAGCAAAATGGAAATTGAATCATACCTGGAAAAACATCATAGTAGAGCTCAAAATGCCAGATCTAAGCTAAATCAATCCAGAGAGCTAGCAATAAATGATACATCTCTAGTGTCATTTACGTACGATATGCAGAAAACTCAACCATTGCCACGACTGAATACTTCATCCGTGTTTTATAAGCGTCAACTTTGGGCGTACAACGTAGGTATTAATACTGGACAAGGAACTAACGGAGGTCATATGGCAATGTGGCTAGAGAGTGAAGGAAAACGAGTATCAAAAGAAATCTGTTCAATCATTTTAGCATATCTGAATTCTATTGATTGTTCTCGAATAAAAAATGTCCGAACATTCAGTGATGCTTGCGGGGGACAAAATAGAAACAAGGCTGTTACGTGCTTCTTCATGTACATGTGTGGCATCAAAGCGTTTGAGTCTTGGGAGCACACTTTCATGGAAACTTGCCATAGCTATTTGCCCAATGATCGAGATTTCGCAATTTTTTAAAAAAAGGCTAAGAACAAATTAATCTATTCAAAAGAAGAATGGTACGATCTGGTCTCAAAATCAAGGAAAATTAATCCATTCAAAGTTATTGACATGAAAGATAGATTTGTTGGGATAGATACACTCGTTGATTCCCACCACTTCAATCCAACTCGCACAAATGCTGGTACAAAATTCAATTTTATGAAACTGAGAGCCTTTAACTTTGCTAGAAATTCTTCAACAGTCTTCTACAAGACAACGGAAAGTGACGAGGAATACCAACTTGACTATCCTACGAAGCCAGGTCATGAAATAATTTTGGAAAGTTCTACGGACTGTATTTTCATCAGCAGCGAAAAATACGAAGACTAAATGTAGGGGCCTACCTGCTAAATTTCGTACTACCCATCTACCAAAATTTTTACAGAGATCTTCCTCACTCCTAATGTTTCGCAACTGCTAAGTGCAGGACTTGATTAATTCATGAGTGACGATATAGTTGTGTTTATATCGCAGCTAATATGAGGGATTTAGATGTGTGAAATGAACCTCATTTGAGCTGTAATATTCTGAATTTTATGCATTTTGTTTTGTGACGCCTCATAGCTTTTTTAATTTCAGGACCATCCACTATTTTTCTTGCCTTTTACTCAGCACGGTTTCAACTTTATTCCCTCAAAGTACGCGGACAAATGGATTTTCATTCCTGCAGTTCATTGCTCAGTACATTTATTAAATATAAACAATGCGTAGTATTCAAGCGATGTAAGAGGTCACTACGTTTAGTGTTAGAATAAGTTATCTCTGTAAATTTTAATATGAGGCAAAAGAGAAATATCCTGATAAATGTCCGTAATAAATACATTTACTGAAATCTTCCATACACTGTCGTTGACTTAAGGCCCGTCTACACTATCCAACTCTTCGTCAATCACGAACACACCAAAACGCGAACAAAAACACAAACTTTTCCGAATCGTGTCCAGACGTCCAGACTATACGCTTTCAGCGGAGAGAAGTTGTTCGCGAGCAACATGTAAACAAACAATACTGCTTCCCAAGTAAGTTTTAGTTAATTGATGCATATAATTGGTAAATTTAATTTGCTGAGAGTTAGTAACCATAATTTATCTGTGTGGGCATGTGTGAACAGAAAATATTAAGAATCGCTGATGTATTATGAGAATATTTCGAATACTATCAGTGTTACATTGGTAAGATGGGGTCAGCTGATGTCCATGATCTTTTTCAATGCTCTTTATGAAGTTTCAATTTATGGACTTTTGCTTAAAAGTTTAAAATATGCTCCTACTCTGCCTATAGAATGTTTTTTTTTACTTTTTGTGACCTAAATTTTCTATAAGAGGTGAAAAATGCTCATATTTTTCATTTTGTCATAAAATATTCCTACAATATTTGAAGTAATTTGCCAAAGTAATATAATATTTTTCTGTTTAATTAAGCCAACAATTTATTTCAAAAATTTAAAATTTAGCTTGTGCATTTTATTGGTGTTTTAAACTAGGTATATGCAGTATCCATACTTTCTGTGTACATTTTTGAAGCATCCATTGCTCAGCCAAGCATACCAGAATATATTTCTACTATTGCGCAATAAGTTTTTGTGCACTTTTCTGGGATATTTTTCTGAGAACATCGTTAACGCCTAGATCTCTTATAACTACTAAACATATCTAAGAAATAGTTCTAAGGGAAGAATCTGAGAACTCAAAGCTGAATGTCAAGCAGACCATCTTTATATTGAAATTTGTTTTGCTTGTTAAGGACCATATTTTTTAGTTCAATATCATTTATGTCAGCACCTGCTCACTTACATATTTCATGAAAAGTATGACTGTGGAATGTAAGTTATCCATGTATATAATTTTGTGTAAAAAATCTGTGTATAAAAATATAATCCATGTATGAAATATAATACGTATATAAAAAACAAAAGTATAATAATTATTCTGAATTATTGTTAGACGTCTCATGTTGATTATAAATAATTTGCTCTGATTCAGGACCTCATAACAATTATATTCCACAAATTTTGATGCTAGTACATAATCATTTTTATGTGTTCCTCATGTATGGAAGATTTTTTACAGGTGGCTGGCACGAGGTGATTCATGCACTTCTCTACAGTATTTGACAAGAATATCAAAGCAGTCGCTCTCTATCATACCTGAAACTTGTGAGGCCATCTATACTCTACCTAAGGATGAAAATATGAAGGTATGCATCCCATTGTGGTGTTGGGTTCAAATATTACTTTGCAATGAGTATTGTAATGTTCTTCAAATAAAAAACTAATTTTTCTGGAATATTGAAACCATTGAGAAACTTGCAGTAGATTGAAATCCCTTGAAATATGGTAATGAAATGAGTTAAGTGACCCACGTATCATAAATACGGTATTGACTTGGTACAATAGCAGAGCTGAGCACTGTTTTTGCTACACTGTCTGGGTGCTACTTGAATTGATGAACTCTTGCACAAAAAAGTAGTGGTGTGTAAAGTACATATATATATTTCAATTGTTCTTGTAGCTGATTGTAACCTACTACAATTAGAACTACTTTGAAATCAAACTAGTTCCATTATTTGTAAACTTTCAGGTGCATGAGCAAAATGTCTATTGTGTGATATCTAGGGGAATCAATATAACCACTGTTTTCTTCCAGTAATATTGTTCACATCTCATGAAACGATAATGCATAAACCATCCAAAAACGTTGCGGTGGACTTCCACCTGTAATTCCCTTTGTTGTACTCATTTACACACTCCACAAGCGCAGGCAGAGTCGGAATCAGCAGACAGTGATTTCTACCTGAAGTGGAACTTCCCATGCAACTTCTCGAATTTCATGCACTCTTCTTTAGAGATTGCATGCCACTTAAGTGTCACTATGATGGAGTGAGAAGAGAGAGCTCCTTGGGCTGGCAGCAGCGGTGGGGACTGTGCTGCTCCGCGATGGGAGTGATGCTCTGTGATGTTGTGCTGCCGTGCCATGGAGGCTAGACTGCTGCTGCGTCCTAGAGCGATCATGAGCTATTGGCTGCCTCGACTACCTACATTGGCAATGCACAGATAGCGTCCCCGTGAACTTCCTGTAGACGACCGCAACGGTACCAGAGACTTCAGAACCAGTTCGCTGTTGAGGTGGGTCACAGTGAGGTGTAACGCTGGGTTCGGTCGACCATTTCTTTAGAGAATTTTCAATCAAAAATGTCCGTCCACTCTATCCCTTTCGATAATTTCAATGTTGGTTAGACTGGAGTTTGGGGTCTTAAATGAGAAGGGATTGGGCTTTATCTACACATGTTAGAATGCCAAGAATGATCATTTTGATCACTTTCTTGTATTCAAACTACTCTTATGATTGTAAGAATCCTTTCAATTTAAGGGAGCTATGATTCAATCTGAAAGGTATTTTGCAAAGTAAACGCGGCCATAGTATTGTTAATGTATTCATTTATAAACATCTAAAATCTTGCTAAGTGTTGAATTTTTGAAAACTAATAGTACTCAAAAAATTAGGCTTTTTGTGAATTATAAACTTAACTCCGCTCTGCATGAAATTATCCATTTCCTTGGGACCTTGTTTGACATTAATGTTTGTTCACAGCCCGAGCTCGACCTTCCTTTCGTCTCTGCCGGTGGGCCAGCCGTTGTCCTGTCAAGCGCTGCCAAACCTTCCTGGTTTGGTTTTTCAAGACTGGCGAGGGGCATTTGCACTATCGGTGTAAATGGTTCATGATTTTACAATACTATCAAATTATAATGCACTGGTGTCCCAATACTTTCCTTTACCTGCCATCATATCATCATGCACATTGGGTTTTCAAATGCTTTATAACTGACATCAGGATACAATGACGGTTACCTGGTCAAGGCGGTACCCATTTCCAACGCCTGTGTTGGGTGTATCAGAGTTCTCTCCTTCCCCAACGGGGAGAAATCACCCCATGGTGCTGAGATTTCAAAAATCGATACTTTCCCATGAAGGGTGCATTCTTAATTATTAAATTTTGTAAAATCATGTAATCCTGTATTCAAGCCAGAGGAAAAAACAGTTGAATATTTTTATGTATTATCCCAAACATGCAGGCCATAGATCAGTCACCAAGAAGATGATAAACCTATTCTGAATACAATTTTGTAGGCCCATAGAGTACAACCATATTAGTTAAAGAATGCATTTTCATAAAACTGATTAATATAAGGATAACAGGGAACCCAGAACAGGTGTTCTTAAAAAGGAAGTGTGTGGATCTATTTTATTTAATATTTACAATGAAAATTACAGCATGAATAAAAACGTAAGTCAAAGGTTGAGGCACCAGAAACAAGTTATAGAGGTACCTTGAGAGGTAAAAATTTGCAAAGGTGACCTGCTGCATGCACAGATATTGAATATCTTATCATCCATTGATAAAAACTATAATTAAACAAAATGTAGTGCTATCTAAAAATAATTCACCACTAAAGATATAATTTTTAAACTATTCCAAAGGTTTTTCATAAGTTGTTAATGGTATCTTTTAGCTTTGATTACATGTTTGTTGTTCCCCATACCTTGCACTATTTTCATTATCAAAGAAGAGAACATATGGTACTTTAGCCTCCTTGACCACAACAACGGTGTTCCAAAGAGAGGAATAAAGTAGGGATCATCGAGTACAAACACGTACATAGGGTTTGTACAATGTTTTAAAATCCACTAACAATAATAACATATTTCTGCAATAAGTAGTCAACCGTAAGAAATCTAATTCTGAAATGAAAATGATGAAAAGTATATGGCAAATAAATATTTTTTATAACAATCATCACTATACAACATAACTTACATTCGGCTAAATAATTAGTGAACATTTAGCTCAATGGAAAAATCTGAATAGAGAAGCGCATCCCTTAACCACAGCCTCGTCTTATATTTTGTACGCAAAGTAACGTCACTGCATAGACTATCATGCTGCGCTTGACGTGCACTTCGATGGATTTTTAATGCAGCCTTGACCAATTCTCAGGTATCAAATTGTAGAGTTTACTTCAGCTTAAATTAAGTTAGAGACGTGCTTAATTTATACGTCTCCTGTATAGTCACAAATGTCGCGTAAATCCTCACTATACAATATAAGTGTCATTCTGGTAAAAAATTGATGAACATTTAGCTTAATGGAAAAATATGTCTTAGAATTATGGCATTTATATACCACATATGTAATACAGATAATTAGACTTGTCAGTGACTAATATAAAAAGTATATTAAAGCAATGTTTAAATACCCTTTGGTATTGTAATTGTTAAATAATCATAACTGGGCATAGCAAAAGTATAACTAGCATATAATGTAGCATAATGAAAGTATAATTTGTAATTACTGGTCAAGCACATCATTAGCAAGGTACAAAAAGACTAGCATTTCATCAATCCAGCACTTCACTCATTTCATTATCTCAACATTATTTTAAGCATTGCAGGAAAATTTTTGTAATACTTCATACACAATTGATTTGCATAGATACTACAAAAGTAAATACTTACGTACATTTTGTTTAAGCACATCAGGATGCTAATGGAACAAAATTTTCCACTATTCGAATATGATTGGCTCATGTTCATCAGTTGAAAAATTTCCTTTGTGGAATTATAATCAACAAAAAATTACACAACACCCAAATCATTTAGACACGATGAAGAAAGGGCATCCTGCTTTATTCTCTTAGAAATTTTTAACCTTCACTATTCAATTCATGTAGAGTATAACCAAAAACATACCCAACACAAGTCTGTTTAGAGACTTGTGTTGGGAGAAGAGTACCACCAGAGAAAAGGACCATAGTGATGGTGGTAGGGATTCATCCGATGTGCTTGAACTTGAAGGCAGGGCCTTTGTAACAACCTGTAGGGAAGATAACCAATTCGAGGAAGGCCCGTGGATAGTCTTCAATGATTTCAATTGTTTCTTGGATGGCAATGGGCTTCCCAACCTGACGGAAGAGAAGAAAATACTTAGCTAATTAACCATATGTGGCTTTCTAAAAATGATAGAAACTCTAAATAATTATGAACAACCTGGTATATTAGAATAACACGCTGGAGCAAATTAAAGTTTAATTTTTTAAAAAAATTTAAATTGTAATCAAGCATAGATGAAGCTCATCAAAGTAGTTTTTGTAGGGAGATGTGACTCAGCTAGAATTTTGCCAAATTTAAAGCACTGGAACTGTCACAGGATGTTAAAAGTTGACAATCATTTCCAATAGTATTTGTAACAAATAATATTAAAAAAAATGTATCCAATTTACAACCTGCATAGAATGCTGGCTTGTTGAAGTACCAAAATTTCATTTCAGAAATAAATTTAAAAATTTACTTTAATTCACACTTTTGCATTTCTTATTTTTTATCGTTATATGCCATGAAAACTAAATACTTATGGATTATATTTTTAAAAAAGTGCTTCCATACATATAAATCTCACTAACCTCAATAGTGATGAATGAAGTTAGGAAGAAAAATTTTACAATGCAATGCAATATTAACCATTGTTGAAGATTCTGAAGACCCAGCTCTGCAGTTCAGTAGAGACACCTAATGACATTGAGTCACCACTGCTCAAGAAATGCTCTGAAGCACTACAGGGGCAAGAAAACTGCCTTAGGTTTCATTTAAATAATTTTTTCTATAATTGATTCTTCTACACAAACTTCTTTTATGCAAAATAGCCAATTGTTTGAAAACTATCTGAAAAATACACAAAAAGGGATAAAACATTTGGTTTAATTTCACAGACTCTGCCTATGACACATGGCAGTTAAGAAACAGCCCTAAATGTTAAATATTACTGTTACAGCAAAGTCTACACAAACATACATCTATTCAATATAATGATAATTGATGCTTATACTACAGCATACACTTTACCATTAAGAATGCAATGTTGGATGAATTTAATTTTGTAGATAGATAACAGAATTCTTTTGAATTAAATTTGAGGCATAATAGTTTAGAACAGCTGATTTATTCAACTTTTCATTGGGCCACATTCATGACATAACAAAGGAAAACAATATGTTACCCAAAGTAAAAGATCTTAGGCCAGATTTAAATAGAATTAGCTATTATCATAATTTTAGAAAAAGCTTAAATTAAAGGAATTCACTTTTGGATCCAAAAGCAAAAGCAGTTAAAATTTTTAGAAGCCTAACAAGTCCCAGCATGCAATTTTCAGAAATGCAAAGAGAAACATAAATGAAAGGAGTTCACCAATGCTTTTTCATAAAAATATTTAAACTATAAACATATATTTAATTGACTCTACATACAGCTATACCTTTTTTAACTACTAATTGGGTCAACAGGGCAGATAAATTTTTGAAATAAGTTGCAATTATGCTTATTTTAAACTACAACTATAAGTTTGTAAAAGATTACATATTTCTCCCTGATAATTTTTATATAATACAATTTCTAATCTGAGGACTTGATTTTAATGTAACCATCAGGGTATAAGAGAAATACAGTATTTTATTGAAATAAAAAATTTTTTAACAAGAGATACAATAAAAAAAGGCCACATATTGTGCAAATGAATTTTTGTGGCAATTCTATCATCAAATAAGTAGCTACCATTGTTGAAATACTACTGAAATATTTCCAAAACTTTATTTAGATATCAAAATCACTAAACTTTGATAATATTATGCATGTTCAGTTTCATTTCAGAGAGGTAATATTTCGATTACATTCACATCAATCAAATCCAAACCTACTTACATACTCAGCCATATCTGAATAAAATGAAATAACCACGTAACGAAGTTCATTTTGATAAGTAAATGTCCGTGCCACCCTAAAATCAACTAAATTTGCACCAAAAACATAATTAATTCGATAAAATAGGAAAAAAACAAATTATTCACTCGCAGCAGAACCACATTCAACAATACATAAACAAGCGAGTGTTCGCTGTTTGATGGAAAGTTCGTGTTCGTGTTTTCCAACACGATGGAAAACACAAACACACCGAAATATGCGAACTTTTCATCTGTGTTCGTGTTCGCGGACTGCCGAAAAACACGAACTTCGGGCAAAAGATTGATAGTGTGGACGGGGCTTTTAGATGTAGAACCGAGTACGAATATAGTGCTGAAAAGATTATAATACTTTTGATTTTCAACTCACAATTTGTTTGCAATGAATAATTTTTCACAATTTTTTACTTTCAAAAAGTTATTCAATGTCATTAAAATTTTACTCACGAACGATTTATCCGTTTTTATTAATTCCCATTCGTTTTGAGAGGGAATTGTTCGAAACACAAGAATCTATTTGAAGCGTACTTTGTACTTTGCTCTTTATTGTCGTCAGTAGATATTATGCCTTTAACCAGCCGAGGCACAAAATTTTTCCTCGCGTCACTTTTGCAACATGTTAAACATCTTCATCTATGTCTTATCTTCCAAGCTCACATGTTAGACCAGAGAGGCCTCTTTCCATCTTGGAATAATGGAGTACGACAACGATTATAAGTATGAGTGTGGGGTAGAGAAAACACAGTTGGTAATCTAGGAACTACATGTACTGTACGTCCGTCGAGCACGGCGGCAAGAACAAGAAGAAGGAGCTCGATCGCTCTACAAAGGCGGTTAACACACGAACATAGAAACCGAGACGGAAGCAATTTAATGGGCGACTGCGACAACTCATATATAATAATAAATATATATACTGAAGTTGGATCTCAACACACCCCCTCCAACTGAAGTATTCCATCCCACTATGCATCAATTCACATAGTAATCAATTAGAGCTAACATTTTAACGTTCAGATCTTTCATTGAACATTGAACAGCAGAAAAACAACATAAAAAAATCATCAGTGTAGATCAACAGATTACACTGAGCACGATACAAAAAATATAACGCACAATAATGCATAGTCCGCAATAGCGTTAAGAGTATTGTACTCAAGAAAGTTCTACCTTTTCTTGCAATAATTGATCTACACTAAGCTAAACTGGAAACATGTCAGACACAGTAACTTAGAATTAAACACACACTTTGAATTTAAGCAACGACTGTCTAGTAACAGGCTTTGTGAACATGTCAGCCATGTTTTCCTCTGAAGGAACAAAGCTCAAAACTGCTTTATTGTCTTGAATGATTGCTCGAATGAAATGAAATCTTATGTCTATATGTTTTGAGCGTTGATGATGAACAGGGTTTTTGGCTAGGTCAATAGCACCTCTATTACCAACAAAAATTTCAACCGGTTCATCATATCCATCCATATCACACAAAAGCTGTTTGAGAAAAATTCCCTCCTGCACAGCATAAGTCAAGGCAACGTACTCAGCTTCGCAGCTTGAAAGAGCAACAATATTTTGTTTCTTGGACTTCCAAGATATCAGTGAACTGTTGCTAGATGACTTAAACACATATTCTGATATGCTCTTCTGCTCCCCCCTGAGGATCCACCCCAGTCAGAGTCAGAGAAACCAGTAATTTGCACCGGGTTCTCGAAATTCACAAATTTCAAACCATATGAAATAGTACCTTTAAGATACTTCAGCACAAATCTACACAAGTTCAGATGAGTATTTGTTGGACAAGTTAAATGTTGCGACAGTAATGTAACAACATAGCAAATATCAGGCCTAGTACAAGTCATAAAGTAAATCAGGATGCCAACTATCTCACGGAACAGTTTTGGATCGCACAAATTCCTAGAATCAGAGCTTACATCAAGCTTGTTGGCACTGGGATCACATGGAATAGACTTAGGCTTACAATCAGACATCCTAAATTTTGACAAAATTTTCTCAACATACTTTGAATGCTTCATCTCAATTGAGTCATGCTTCACATCAAATTCAAAGACTAGAAAACGTGAAATTTGTCCAAGATCTTTCATTTTGAATTTATTTGACAACGAACACTTTACTTCACTCAATACAACAGCGTTAGAAGAGGCCAAAATTAAATCATCAACCCATACAATGATAATCACTTTTCCAGAGTCGCTTTCCCTCACATAGACACAAGTATCACTGAGAGATTGAACAAAATTTTGTTCAACAAGAAAATGATGCAAAAGGTTGTTCCAGTTACGGCCACTTTGCTTTAAGCCATACAAAGATTTTTTGAGTTTGAGTTTGCAGACTAACTTCTCTCCATTTTTGTCAAGTTCAACAAATCCCTCAGACTGTTCTACAAAAACATCACAGTCTATTTTTGCATGAAGATAAGCAGTGCACATATCCATCTGGTGCACAATGTACGACTTTTGCACAGCAATATCCATCAGCATTCTAACAGAAGTTCTAACAGAGAAAAGGTTTCTGTGAAGTCTACATCTGCTACTTGGGAATATCCCTTCGCTACATAACGAGCTTTGAAAGTTTCCTGGTCATTGGGTCCTGATTTAACACTATAGACCCATCGTCCCCCAATAACAGATCTATCTTTTGGCTTTTCAACAAGTTCAAACGTTTCATTATCGGCTAGTGCAGCCATCTCAGTGCTCATTGCCTGTTTCCACTCAACAGAATCTGGGGATGAAATTGCCTCAGAGTAAGACTTAGGGATACTGCTCACTCTGTAACAATAATCAACAAAATTATTAGTGATATCCAATTCATCTGGATCAACATAGTCTTTTAAATAAACTGGGGGCTTCTTTTCTCTCAAAGGAAATCTTCTAGTGGGCTCTGCATCTGAATGAGTTTCATTTTGAATCACTTCTGGGACAGTCCCAGGTTTCAACTCAGCCTCAGCCTTGTCAGCCTTCTCACTTTGTTTCAACTCAGCAGGGTTATCTACAGCAATGAACTCATCCTCACCCACCACATTTCTAGAAATTTTATCACAGAATGTGACACATCTGACTCTTTTTATTTGACAAGTTTCAGGGAAATAAATCATGTAAGCAGGGCTGCACGGGTCATATCCCAGAAAAATACCCTGCTCTGACCTAGGGTCAAGCTTTCCTGGGTTTTGAACCATGGCAAAACATTTTGAACCAAAAATGTGCATATTGGAGAGGTCAGGTTTCTTTCCCGTGAACATCTCAAAAGGAGTTTTGCCTGTCCTTTTGTTGAAACACCTATTTCTAATGTAAGCAGCTGTTCTTACAGCATGATTCCATAATTCTTTTGGCAAATTTGCATGTAGCAACAAACACCTAGCCATCTCAAACAATGATCTCCAAGATCTCTCAGCAGTCCCATTCTGATGGGGAGAGTACGGAGCTGAAAATTCGTGTTTTATTTTATTCTCCGTAACAACAGCTTTGAACAAGTTTGAGGAATACTCAGTGCCGTTATCTGTTCTTAAACGTTTAACAGAGCCAAATGGAGTAGAATCAGCCAAGAATTACTTAAATGCCCCAACAGCGTCACTTTTACTTTTTAGGAAATAAACAAAAATAAGACCTGAAAAATCATCCACAAAAGACACGACATACATGGAATTCTCGAAAGAAGTAGGGCTTATAGGTCCAGCTAGGTCACTATGGACTAGCTCTAAAAGTTTTCTTGACTTTTCATCAGGGTCTCTGCTCCTATATTGACACATTTTACCCTGGACACAGATCTCAAAATCGAAATTATGCTTGTTGGTAATTTTCATTCCTTTAGTAATACCTTCTAGGCTCAACACATCTTTTACATTACAATGCCCAAGAATATTGTGCCACTCCTCCAGAGTGTGTTCACCAACAGCATTAATGGAATCAACAGAGCTTACAGAATTTGAATAATACAGCTTACCACATTTTTTAATATTAAACGCATTCCCATCTGAAGCAAACAACTTTGAGGCGTTTTGACTGAAATTAAATGATGCACCCTGATCAATAGCAGCCTGGACAGAGAAAATATTCTGCTTAAAACTAGGAATACAAAGAACATTTTTTAAAAGAAAAGAAAAAAGAAAGAAAGAAAAGAAAAACGGTTTATTTCCAATAGAGATGGTACAAAAGTACCATCATTGGTTTTTAAATATCTTAAAATTAATACACTTAGATGATACACACACACACGAGTATTGAAAAACTCCTGTCACTAGTCAAAAGAAATGATTGAGGGCAATGAACTCCTATTCTAGCTTAATCTACATTTGATAATACATGTAATGATAATTGTAAGAGATAACACAATTTCATGGACGATGCATTTTCATTGTGGGGTGAAAACACTTTTGACAGTTTACATGTACATGACATGAAACTTCGCAATTCTTGACGCCAGGAAATAATATATGAAATCGCTTGTTTAGGTCAATGTTCACAAGTGTCATTTTAAGGAAGCATGAAAAAAAACATATATATATAAATATATATCCATATACACACATATGTACATATACGTGTGCATGTGTGTATATATCCATACACACACTCACACACACACACACATATATACATATGTGTACATATAAGCATGAGGACCAAGAAGATCATAGGTTTTGTATTTCTGATTCAACAATTTTAACATAACGGTCATTAGTTAACAAGCATTTTATTTAAATATAAATGGATGATCGCACAACAAATGTATAGTTTTTACATGAATGCTTTACAATACTAAAGATATGACGAGTTAGGTAATGTTAGAAGTTGAGAGTGCACAGAAAAAAGACCATTATCTCTAGTAAAATGCTAGTTGTCAGTCTAGTACACACATATGTGCACGTATACATGTAAATATTTACACATACACATGCACACATATACCCACGCACATATTTACACCTAACTCGTAAGCATACACAAATGCATATCTATGCATTTCTATGCATCGAGGCAATACATACGCATTCTACAGAGTGTCATACGCATAGCGTGGACACGTACACATTTACACAAGTAAGCATGTGCGCAAATATCAGATAAACAAACTAGTCAGTATAAACCAGAATTCCAATCGAGGGAAACGGAGAAAATATCTTATATTATAGCATGAATTTTATAAAATTTCGTACTAAAAATATTGGCACAAAACAGTCTACTTAAGTCAGAAACATGAAAACGATTGTGGACGTGAATAAGAAAGAAAACATTAATGTCCTATAAAGGTTTCATATTAGAAAAAAAAATCGCATTATCTTTGATATATGGCGCAAATTGTTGTCAATTGATAAACAAACATAGGTATCACATTATTATAAGCATATAACTATAAGCCGAATAAGTATATTACTGCAGTATAAATGGATGATCACACAACGAATTTTTTTTTTTTACATGGATGCTTTACAATTTCATATTAGGAAAAATACATTATCTCTGTAATATGGTGCAGAATGTCTGTAATTGATCAACACACACACATAGGTACCATGACGGTCTAGTTTGATGCTTGCACAGAAACGGAGAGGAATGACATAAAATGCACCTTCGACTGGTTCATCTACTCAAGTGCACACAGTTGTACGTGCACATATACACACCCATATGCGCACATACACCTATATACGTACACACATATACAAGTAAGCATGTCCGCAAATGACAACGTATAGGCGGTCAAATCATAATACCTACGCATACTTCAAAACTGTAGTTTGATGTCTTGAATTATAAAACAATGAGCGAGGGAGATTGTTCAGCAATGGAGATACCAGGTAAATGAGATTCGTCAGTACTCATTCAGTATGTTCTGTAACTAAGGATTATTATTGAGACACAAGATGACGAGTTATTTTGGCTTTAAATTCTCTCGGTCTTTGAGGGACTTTAATACTCAGAAGAAGTTTGTTCCACAGTAAGGCGCCTGATATGGACAGAGCCTTTTGCCCTAAGTGAGATGAACGATAGTTGACTAAGACATTATTGCTTCTGTTCGGTTTTTGATTGGTTACAGTGGGTGGATGGAAACGCACTATCTCAGCATTGCTCTGAGGAAGATATAACGAGGAGAATACGTATTGGGCTTTCTGCATGAGGAGCCTTTCTTGGATAGGGATCCAGCCGAGTTTATTGAGGAGAGGGGTTACGTGATCACTTCTTTTGAAATTACCGTTGCATACCACCTTGGCTGCAAAATTCATGCATTTTTGTAAGTCCCTTTGAAGGTATTGAGGTAAGTCTCCCCATACTAGGCTGCAGTAGTCAATGCGCGATAACACAAGGGATTGAATGGCTAATAATCTGGATTTTTCGTCTAGCATACTTTTTATACGATGAAAAAACATTAAAGTTCCGTAGATTTTGTTGCAAGTAGTCTCAACGTGAGATTTGAAGGACATATTTCTATCGAACCAGATACCTAGATTTTTAACTTTTTCTGATGCATTAATTTTATCATTTCCAACTGCATGAGTAAGATCTGAAGTTTTTTTAATTGCATCTTTGGATCCAAAAATAATGCATTGTGTTTTATTAGCATTTAATTTGAGACCATTTCGGTCGTACCATGATTTCAGGCTAGTCAGTAAATTTTCGGCTTTAATTTGCGTCTGTGGTATTTCCGATACAGAACTTGTTATTGCAATTTGAACATCATCTGCATACATTGAGATCCGTGTGTTAGAAGGCATTGGAGGGAAATCATTAATGAAAATAGAAAACAGTAGCGGACCAAGAATGGATCCTTGGGGAACACCAAAATTGTTTTGAATGAATGGGGACAATTTGTTTTCTATGCGGACTGCATGAGATCGATTTGACAAGTAACTTTCAAACCATTGCGTGTCTATTCCCAAGTTCAGTATTTTACGTAGAAGTCTTTCATGTCGGACGCTATCGAACGCCTTAGAGAGATCGAGTAGTAGCGAGAGTGTTACATTCTTTTGATCGATGTCACTGTATATTTTACCTTTTTACCTTGATCCTGTAGTTTTTATCATTTTTATTTTTACGTTACATTTTACTTACTGTCTCTTAATGCTAATGACTGACCATGTTGACATATTCGACAATATTGATCCAGATCTCAATCATTTGAATAGACTGCACCCAAACCTAAATGAAACTGGAAACTGTAAATACCTAAATATTAAAAAATTAAATGAATCGATGAGGAAGACCTGTAACGATTTTTCTCTACTATGATGGAACTGTAGATCCATTTATCCGAAAATAGATGAAATATCTTGTACTATCACTGAGCTGAACAGCAATTTTGATGTTCTCAGTTTCACCGAAAGTTGGCTAGACGACTCATCTAAAGACCTGATTCAAATTCAAAACTATTATAGCCATCATTCACTCCGTAGTAACAAACGTGGTGGTGGCATCAGTACGTACATATCTAAACATATATCTTCGAAAGTCATTTTAAGTGCAACTATGAATCGTGAACATATTGAGACCTTATTTATAGAACTAACGAAAAATGGTAAACGGATTATGCTTGGGACAGTATATAGACCCCCAACAGCTTGTAACGTCTCTTTCCTGAACGAGCTTCAAAGCATTATATCTCAGTTCAACAAGTCTCTATATAATGACATAATAATCTGCGGGGATTTCAACTACGATCTTCTACAATATGATAGCTGTGAGCAAATCTCAAACTTCATAAATGTTTTTCAATCTAGCTCCTTCCTTCCAATCATCACGAAACATACACGTGTTGCTTTTGAATCGGCTACGTTACTCGATAATATTTTTATGTTAGATCCGACTGATTTTCTCACCGGAATAATAATTTCTGACTTATCTGAC
This sequence comes from Morinoia aosen, assembly GCA_030386875.1. NCBI lineage: Eukaryota > Metazoa > Arthropoda > Malacostraca > Amphipoda > Talitridae > Morinoia > Morinoia aosen. The sequence goes on along the minus strand of CM059575.1, from coordinate 8,282,501 downwards.
CACTTCCCGGTGTTTCTCATCAAGAAAAATGTCTATAATCCTTGTTCCAGCCCACAGGCTGATACTTATTCATTTCGTTGTGTAAACGAATACAACTTGGGAACAATGCGAACTGTTCTAGAAGAATTAATGCCATCATTAGACGTCTATGAACGGGACAATAATGCGATTAACATTGATGAAGCAATACTAAATTTAACTGAAATTATAACGACCACATATAACCAGTGCTGTCCAATAATCACCCGCACAATTACGCCGAAAAATAGACAAAAGCCCTGGATTACTGAAGATATCGTGATCAATATAAAGAAACGTCAAGCGTACCTAGCCTTACTATACGAAGGGCGAATATCTAAAGTAACGTATAACAGATTCAGGAATCATGTGACAAATCAAATACGAACCTCAAAACGAGACTACTTCACGCGCAAATTTACTGAATACAAAACTGATATTAAAAAAACTTGGCGCCTGCTTAATTCATGCTATAAACCGAATAATATTACTACGAAAACAATTGAGTCCGTCGTTCACGAAAATGTAAAATACCACGAGAAAAAAGATATTGCAACTGTGTTTAACAACTTTTTTGTAAACATAGGAAAAAAATATAGCCGATAGTGTCTTCGGTGAACCCAGAGACCGCTTGCAATACATGGACCATGTCCGTGAACCTAACTCTTTCTTTTTCACGCCAACCAATCCCTCCGATGTAATTACGCGCATAAACAACTTGAAAAATAAATCAAGTGGATTGAAAAATTTTTCGGCTAAAGTTCTTAAGGCTATAGCTGATATAATAGCACCGTGCATATCTTGTATTATCAACCAATCCCTTTCTCAAGGTATCTTCCCCAACTCTTTCAAAATTGCGAGAGTCACCCCTATTTTTAAAAATGGTGATAAAAACTGCATTAACAATTATAGACCTATCTCTGTACTACCAATTATTAGCAAAATATTCGAGAAAATTGTGTATAAAAAAATGTATTCGTATTTTGAACAAAAAATCTTTCCTCTACGACAAACAATACGGTTTTCGTTCTAAGAAATCTACGACACAAGCTGTATTAAATCATTTGCAATACCTTTATTCTAATATAGATGAAGGAAAGCTTGTTTTCTCCGTATTTCTTGACTTTCGAAAAGCATTCGATTGTGTGGACCATAACGTATTACTCTCGAAACTACATTGTTATGGCATTCGAGGGGCTGCCCATGATTGGTTTAGATCATACTTAGCAAATCGGAAACAATACGTTGTCATTGACGACGCAAAATCAGACCCACAGACAATTAGCCATGGGGTTCCACAAGGATCTGTCCTTGGGCCTCTCCTATTTCTAATTTTTATCAATGATATCATTAAATCTACATCATTCTTCAAATTCATACTTTTTGCCGATGACAGTACCCTTTCTGCAGTCCTTCCAGACCAAAATCCCGCTAGGATGGCGGAGCGTATAAATAATGAACTTCATAAGGTTTCATTGTGGCTTAAAGCCAATAAAATAAGCCTTAATATCGATAAAACAAAATATATTACATTCTCATACAAGAAAAATATATCTCTCCCACGCATTCAAATTGGCGAAGGTGAAATCGAAGAAACCAACTCAAGTAAATTCCTCGGCATCATAATAGACAAAAATCTAACCTTTAAAGAGCACATCGCTCATATTAGTTCTAAATTATCAAAATCTATCGGAATCCTAAATAAAGTTAAGAATTTCCTGCCTGGAACAGCCTTACAAATGCTCTACCGAACGCTCATTTCACCATACTTGCAATACGGAATAGAAGCATGGCACGGAACTGATAAAAATAAAACCAACAAAATTTTTACCCTGCAAAAAAGAGCCATAAGAGCGATAAAGAATCTAGAATATAATGCTCACACAAATGACTCATTCAAAAATTTACGAATACTTAAGCTCTCGGATCTCTACAAAATCGCCATTTGCAATTTCATTTACAAAACATTAACAAATGATGGCGACCATAGCCTAAAACAACTATTAACTACGCAAACTGGTCATCACGACCATTTAACCCGAAATAGAAGTAAATTCATGCTTCCTTATTACTCAAAGGCTCGGTCACAACACAGTATCCTCTTCGTTGGAACTAAAACTTGGAACTCAATACCTGCGGAGATCCCTGAAAGTAATTCTTATAAGGTATTCAAAAAAAGTCTTGAATCTCACTTCCTATCAGATTACTAGTCGTGTAAGATCACAGAGTCAAACCTTGTCCCCTACATAACTGGTCCTAATAATGTAATTCGCCTTGATTAATTTCGCCGATCTTCAGTCTGTTCTTGCATCGTTTGTCGAATATACTGTTAAATCTAGTCCATATGAACTATATAGTGAAATAAAGTGTCTAATTTCGTGTTACTTATCTCATTGATCAGTCTAATGCGTCTCTAGTTTAAGTGAATTAGGTTAAACATTATTGTACTCCTAAGACTAACCTTGATGGTAGGATGCCCTAGAAGTCACTGAACTTATTCGGGCCCACAGGTAGCTATACTCAAATTTGACCATTGTACTAGACTTAAGAAACATTTTATCTCTGTATCTCCTGTGGTAAATAAATTGTTTAAAATTGTTTAAATATTTTTTCATATATATTGAGCAGAGCGTCTTGAGTGCTAGTATTTCTTCTATAGGCATATTGATTTTGGTGGAGTAAATTTGACTCGTCCAGGTGAAATGACAGTTGATTTATCACCACTTTCTCCAATAGTTTGGACATGACAGGCAAAAGACTGATGGGCCTGTAGTTTGATGCTGTATTTAGGTCACCACTTTTGTGCAACGGTCTAATAATGGAGTGTTTCCATTGGTTTTGAAACGTATTGGTTACTATTGATGTATTAATTATCAGACGAATCCATGGTGCTGTAACAGGGAAACTGTCTTTGATATATTGAAGACTGATACCATCATATCCAACTGCCTTTGTGTTGTTTAGTGAGTGTAAGATGTTTCGTAACTCTGGGAAATCGATAGGGCGTGGTCTCCACTTGACATCAGTCCTCGAGGGTGCAGTGGGGCATGAATTTTCAATTGTCGTTTCATCTGGATTGGTACACACCTCACTGAAAACTTGAGCCCCTACTTTTGAAAAGAATGTGTTGAAATCCGTGGCTGTTGCCAAGGGATTTTCAAAATTACTTATGCGATCTTAATTTTTATATGGGGCTACCTCACTAATGATTTCCCAAGTTCACTTCGGGTTATTTTTAGCCGTTATCAGTGCCTGGTGGAAGTGAGTTTGTTTCGCTTCAGTGATTTTCTTTCGAAGAATTTTTTCATGTTCTTTATATCTCTTGTATAAGGTACTGTTTGATCTATTGTTTTTGTACTCTCGCAAGTTAGCTTTCTTTATTCTGCTCATCTCTTTAACTTCGTCAGTAATCCAAACAGTCCGTTTTGGCTTGGTTTTTTTGATGACGTAAGGTGCACATTCGTCGAGAGCTGCTGTGAAGTTCTCGTTGAAAATTGACACTTGTATGTCAACATCGTCAGATTGCATCATTTTCTGGAATTTGGTAGACCTATCGAGTAGTTTTTCTTGAAATAGTTCTGCTGAATAGTGCCTTTTCGAGCGATAGGTCATTAAGCGGTATTTTTGTCTTTCCTTCGCAATATTAATTTCACATTCAATAGAGTGGTGATCGGAAATAGAAGGTGATATTACTGCACTAAGTATTGCGGTGGGGTTATTTGTGATTGCTAGATCGAGGAGAGTTGCAGAGACTTTAGTGATGCGAGTTGGTTCTTTGACCATTTGTGATAAGCTTAGTTTATACAATAGTTTGCTTAGCTGATTGTTTTTGTCCGTTAGGTCAACATTGAAATCTCCGAAAGCAACGAATGATTTTTCTGCCTGAAGGATTTCTTTGAAGGTTTCCTCAATGAAATCTAGTGTTAGATTTAGGGGAGACGATGGGTGCCGGTAAAGGCTGCCAATGATTATTGATTTGTGTTTATTTATTTGCACTTCTAACCAAACCATTTCAATGCCTTCGCAAACTTTATTCGCTAGTAGTGAAGATGTTGAGTACATTTCTTTCACAAAAATACAAGATCCACTACCTCGGCTGGTTTTACCGCCATCGTAGCGGTACAACACGTAATCAGGAATGTTAAAAAATGAACTTTGGGTTCGTGAATCAAACCATGTTTCTGAGACACACAAAATGTCAATTTTTTCAGTGACCAACATTACTCTGATTTCATCCAATTTACCATTCAGGCTTCGAGCATTTACATGCTTGATTTTGATTTTACCTATATTAGCACTATTTTTAAAGGTAGCGAGGTTACTATCTCGATGGGATCGTTCAGGGGATTTATCGATTTTGTCTAAGTTGCCCAGGGTGTTTGGCCCAGCATCTGCTATGTAAGAAAGTCTATTATTTGGCTGGGCAGCGGCACTTTGTCAAGATGAGGTAACCCCGGTCGGATTTTTGCCTTGTGTGACAAGAGCACTGTAGTGATCGTTTTTACGATGGAGCAGTAGTGGAGGGTTATTATTTGATAACTCTGAAATGGGAACGACTGATATTTTCAAAACACAATGACCTTGTTCATCCAGGACGAGAAGTTTTTGGCCAGTCACATTTGAAATGATTAGTGGCATAAGGTCTACAGCAGCTTGGTCAAAATGTTTTTCGTCAATGTAATTATCTATGAGGTTTTGCATGTCGCCAGTGTTCTTGTCAAAAAACTTAGCAAATGTGCTGTAGTTTGCTTTACTCTCTGTTTTGATTGCAGCCTTTAGGGAATTGTAATTCCATTTTGATGCTGGTTGTTTTGTAAGTAGATGAGCTACTGCGTGGAGGAGGCAGTGTCCATCGGCTTTGGTGGGAATCAGTTTTATGTTCCATGATCGTTTCAATTCATCCATTGTGGAATTCATGCGTTCACAAATGGGGCTGGAGACGTTTTTTTCGCACTTTTTTCTTCATTAAGAGGTTCTGAGAGGTGCGGGGAATTTACGTTTTTCTGGCTCTGAATTCCCGTTCTGTGGTGATTTCTCGTATGGGGATTTGCAGAGAACTGAGAAATGCTCGTGTCAATTATATTTTTCTGGTGATGATTGTGCATACCGTTTGGTAGTGGATTTTCCATCAATTGTCGACTGCAATTTTGCAGCGATTTCTCTCTTCCTGTTGATTTTACTGCCTCCGAGTATGTGATTGGATGTTGATTTATACTCGTGTCTGAGAGGGGCTTTTCATCCTCTTCATCAGCAATGAAAACGGATGCAGGAGAGGGCTTGTTATATGAGGGCAAACATCGGGAGGAGAGGGGAGGAGAGGGTTTGTTATATGAAGGCAAACATCGGTTTATGCTGCTGGAGGTTTCACGTGGATAGGCGGTCAACTTAGAACAATCATTCAACTCATTTTGCTGTTTTGAATAATCATTAGAGTATTCAATTTCTTCATTCAGATCATGGGAGTTTCTGACACAGGAGATTGCAAAAAACCGGGTAGTAAGCACGAAGTTAGGAACGAAAACTATTCCCATGCTAGAAATGCAAGCGATAGAGTTGGGCGTGGAAGTTTTGATAGACCTTGTAGCAGACCTAACCGGTTCATCACTGATGAACCCCATCAAGATTTCATCTTTGACTCTGTACACGGACAGCTTGGTGTGCCTTCATTGGTTGAATTCGTTTGCCGTAGAGTATGGAAAAATAGAGAAAAAATCAGTCTTCGTTCAAAATAGGCTTGCTGTGATAGACAATCTCTGTAAAACCTTCCCAGTAACTTTCCGACACACGGTGGGAAATGTTAATCCTGCAGACTTTTTGACGAGACAAATTAGCCCTAAGCAGCTTCAGGGTAGCAACTACCACTCAGGGCCCGCGGAAATATCTTGCCCCCCACGGGTAGATGAGCTCGTAGTGACGATTCCAAACTTGGAGGTAGAAAACTCTGCTTCAAACTTTGCTGTGACTTCGCTTCAAGCTAACTCTTACAGTGCCTCTGCAGAAATTCCTTCAGAGGACCATGTGGTTTCAATTGATAGATTTTCTAGTTGGCGAAAACTAGTCATGGTAGTAGCGTATGTACTATTTTTTCTGTCACTCTTGAAAACTTCAATTGGTAGAGTAAAAGCTTCATTTTCTGAAGCTCCATCTGTCCTGTCTTTCTACGGTGATGCAATGTCTCGTATCATTAGAGTAGAACAACGTAAGCATTTTCAGGATATATTCTCTTACCTAACTAGTAATTCAAAGCAACGTTATGCACCGAAATTGATACAGAAACTAAACATTGTCATTAATGATTCAGGACTTCTCTGTGTTAAAGGAATGTTGAACAACAGCTACAACTTTCCCATCTTGCTACCAAAATCTAGTCCACTTACTAACTTGATAATATTAGACATCCATAAAAAACTTGCTCATTCTGGTTTGTACGTAGTTGTTAAAGAATTTCGAACCAGATTCTGGGTTCAATGCCTATTCTCAACAGTTCGTAAAATTGTTAAAAGTTGCATTACTTGTAGAAAACTCAACGCTAGAGGTATTGCACTTAATCAGAACTCTTACCGTCAATTTAGGATGGACCCTCCGAAAGCAGTCTTCTCTTCTGTGTTTGCAGATTACATGGGGCCATGGACGGTAAAACTAGGGAACAGCACCACAAAGGTGTGGGTGCTTATTTTGACTTGCATGTGGAGCCGAGCTGTTAACCTGAAAATTTGCGCGAGGTCAGATGTATCAGAATTTCTGAGGGCATTGCAACTGCATATCTACGAGTTCGGAATGTTCAGTAATTTCTTTTCCGATTTAGGTAGTCAGATAGTTGCGGGCACTAATGTACTGAAATCGTTCCTATCAGACTATGAGACAAAATGCTTTTTAGAAAGCTATGGGATCAAAGTAGTAAGCTTCAGCGCCTATCCTAAAGGTAACAGTTCATTGGGTTCACTAGTTGAGACTCTAGTGAAACAGACCAAAAAGCTCATTCATTCATCTCTGAAGAACTCAAAACTCGAGTACTTAGAATTTCAGTTCATTATAGCCTTAGAGATGATCCCTTGGCTCCCCCGCCCATTACACCAGAGATGTTAACCAGGGGTAGGGAATTGATCTCTCTAAATGTTGTGCCGACCTTCCAGGTAGATGACCTAAATGATGCAGAGTACGGCACAGACACGTTTATTTCTGAAAAATTCAAAAAATTGAAGCGTTCTTTGACGCGTTTGCACGATAACTATCATGAACAGTTTTTATCAACTCTTATGACACAAGCTACTAACCGACAGGATCGATATAAGAGAGTACTTCATAGGCCACTCAGTGTTGGCGATATCGTGCTGCTAAAGGAGCCTAATTATAAGCAAACAAACTACCCTTTAGGGGTAGTGAGGCACGTGGAACGAAACTCTATCAACGAGGTGACTGCTGCCCGAGTATTTAAGGGCTGCACTCGGGAGCTTGTATATAGACATGCCTCATCACTAATCTTGATTCTTCCAGCAGATGCTCACCGTTCTGATGACTCAGCGGCTGGGGTTCCAACTCCGTCCGGTGGTTCGTCAGGTTCTGCGCCTGATACGGCTAATATGGCTACTAAGTCCTTGTACCCTTCGCGTGTTCCCCGGCATGCGGCTGTTCGTTGTAGCGAGCGTAATCGCCGCTTGCTAGAGAACGGCGAACTTTAGGTTAAGTTAGGTTTAAAAAATTCTCTCGTTCATGAGCTTGTACAATAGTTCCCTACGTTACTAACTAGTACAGGTCTCTGTTCTAAATTATTGTTTAAGGCAATTAGATTCTAGTTCTTGTTGGTTTTCATTTCATATTTCACTGAAAACCAACCTGTGGCCGGGAGTGTCGAAGATATCAAATATAGGGGTATGTGTGCTCAATGTCTCCCATAGCTTTTGCCATTCTTTCTTGCAACTTCCTTGAATACAACCATGAGCTAATGCCCTCTGAACGCAACTTATACCTCTTCCTCTGGAGAGTTTTCAACAGTTTCAGCAGATACCTATGAGCACTGACGGATTAACCAGCTGGACTCTCGCTTCTTCGCAGCACTCTAAGATCACCACATGCATCGTTCTTGTCACTTCGTCATCAGTGGTACAAGGATGATGGGCTAAATCGTAATCAAGTGCCAGCCTCCGTTCAGCTCGTCGCGTCTGCTTCTCTGGCACGCCTTCTAGACGCTTGGGAGCAGGACCATCTTCCGCCCACACGCCTACCCTGCACCTGTGCATCGTGGGAATATTCAGCGTCTGCAGCGATAGCACGCCTTACCAATTGGCATTCAGAGGTTAGTTGCTGGTAAGCTTGGCGCTAGCTTATGGGTGATTCTGATGTCAATTGAGCACAACTACCGAACCTAATTGCCTGGTATATACCCAAAAATTTATCATTTATAGCTCATAACTTATAACTTGTTACTTATAACTAATCGTGCCTAAGCGCACCCTTATATAACTAATCGGGCCTAAGCGCATCCTTATGCAACTAATCGTGCCTAAGCGCACCCTTATGCAACTAATCGTGCCTAAGCGCACCCTTATGCAACTAATCGTGCCTAAGCGCACCTTTATGCAACTAATCGTGCCTAAGCGCCTCCTTAAATAACTAATCGTGCCTAAGCGCATCCTTAATTAACTAATCGTGCCTAAGCGCATCCTTAAATAACTAATCGTGCCTAAGCGCATCCTTAAATAACTAATCGTGCCTAAGCGCATCCTTAAATAACTAATCGTGCCTAAGCGCATCCTCAAATAACTAATCGTGCCTAAGCGCATCCTTAAATAACTAATCGTGCCTAAGCGCATCCTTAAATAACTAATCGTGCCTAAGCGCACCTGTGCCGACACGGTTACGTACTTGTTTCGTACCCATGTCAGTAAGTACGTAATGCCACACCTTGGTGCGACTCGGGCACAGTGTGCGCCGCTGAGTCAGCAAATTATAGCTATAAATAGGGTGTGTTCAGCGCTGCAGAGCGCATTTGGATCTACTGTATCTCTGAGTCAAGTACACGTTGAAGTCTACCCTCGTCTACTCACTATCCACCCTTAGATACGGCCTAGAAAGGCACACTGGTGGATCAGTTCGTACGTACCCACGACGTGAAATTAACTTGGTACTTGTGCTGTGATTTGGATGGTGCGAGTACGGTGATTGAAGAGATCTGGAATTTCACCCTATTTTATCGACGACGTTTTGGAGATCGCGTGTCTACAGAGGTTGGAGGAAGTTCTACGTTGGTGTTCTACGCTTCGCTTCGTGTGACGTGAATCTTTTTGGTGAACTCGGCAACTCTGCTATGGAGAAGACTGCGGCAACGGGCCGAGAACTTGAAGAAGCACCGAAAGTATATAATAACGTGTTCAGATTTCTTATGAAAAGGGTTCCTGAGAAAGATATGGTCGATTCCTACAAATTGGACCTGCAGATTCCCGTAGGAGTGCCGTACAAAGCGCGTGTAGATCTGGAGCAGGACGGTGATCACTGCGTGATTAAATTGTGCGTAAATTTCCATCGGAAAGAATAACGTGGTAATTTATGAGTTGAATGCATAAGTGATTGTGTTCATTAATTTCTACGAACATTTCCTGTGATACTACATCTTCGAGAACATTTGTGACACGTGTATGTGATAAATAGATTGCATACCTAAGTGCGCTTACTTAAAGTCTATAAAGAAACTGTGTTAAAGTTATCCATACGTGTACATAAACTGTAGACTGTGATATTACACGCAGTCTGGACCCGTGAATATACGTAGAGACTCGGAGAGCGTGCTCGTGCTCCCATCGCTACCCCGCTGTGTGTCGACGCTTCGTGTACGACCTTCGCATCTGGCAGTCTCGCATCTGCCCGTGCTGTGACTACGCTACGCAGACGACCTTGGGCGAGGCTGCACGGCATCTGCTGTTACTGTTGCTGGGCAGTCTACTTGGGCGTCCTTGACATCGGCTGTAGCTGTGCTGCCTGCTCCCTGCGGCTGCTGCACTGCCTTGGCTGCGTTGCTGTATTATCAGTTAAGTGTTCTATAACTATGTTGTTCTTGTTGAAATTGTTAGGTAATTTTCCGTGACTTCGTCAGTTTTTATTTTGTTACTTTTTATTGATTCAGAAATTGTTGGGATCGATACTTTTGCATTCGTGTAACGAGTTCCTTGTTAGTAATTAATTTAGGTTCGGTTTGCAAGTAGCAAGAAAAAATTTTGGGATTTAAATTTTCAGTGATATGTAATTGGAGATTTAACCGTGTACTATCTCCACGATTGGTGTAACGTGTGTCTTTAGCGTTACGTTCTGTGATTAATTTTTTGCGAGGTAGAGTAATTTTTTTTGAGGGTGTACAGTCTTATTTTTGTGGTGGCGTTGGAATATTGCGTTGGTCAGTGGCATTATTCATTTTTAGATTTGTGCGAAAAAATTGTTTCCTTGTTACGATAACTGATGGGTGACTCGGATTCAGATCCAGAATTTATCCGTTCTACGAGTACTGTTACTGGTAGTGGAAGGGTTTCTGTTCCAGCATTTAGTGGTACGTTACCTGGTACGTGTATACATACTCCATCTAGTGTGATAATGTCTGGACCACAGACCACGACAGTAATTACGACCACTGTTAGCACACAGACTGTGTCTTTCAGTACGCCGAGCGTTAGTACAATGACGTCCTCTAGCGGACCGATGACAGGTGGTGGTGTAACAACCACGTTACAAAGAGGCAGTACTATTTTGTCAAGTGCAGAGCTACCTTTGTTTAAGGGCCGTCAGAGAGTCAGAGATCCGATTTTCAGTGAAACGAAAAGTTTTCGAACGCATGTGGCCAATCTTAAATCCTATATGTGTTTGTTGCCCGACGTCACTTCAGATAACGCCAAGAAAGAGTTACTTGTGCGCAGCGCTCACAAAAGCGTGGGTGACTTTAATGGCGTCGTCACAAAATTAGTAGACCCTGCTATTAATTATTCATTTGATCAGGTTATCGATATTCTCGACGACATCTATGTCTCGAAAGGTGAACGATCTGTACATGCTTTAGCTTGCGACCTTAACCAGCTACGGCTGTTACGAAACGAAGGATTGTCTGCCCAATTGGTTATGGCAATGTCAAAAATAAGAAATTTGAGTGATCATATTCTTAATAGTAATGAAGTAGCAATACAAAGACATCCATTTGTAACTGCCAGTACAAATCAAACCGAATTGAAAAAGTTCTCTGGCGATTTGATTGTTTTCAGCCTTGCTACAGCACTTCTTGCCCCATTATTGGAAGAGAATTTCTGTAAAAAAATATTTTCACGACCATTCATAAGTTCGGAGGAGCTTTTAGCTCGCCTCGTTTCCGCTGTGCGTAATAACCCTGAGGGAAGAGAAATACTTGCGCGCAAAAATAATAACCAGTACCCGTATCAAACCAGAGAGACTTATCTTGCGGTCGTACCTGAAGAGGGAGAGTGGGATGAGAGAGATTCGTCCCCCGAGGTCTTGTATGCATCACAAAATACCAGCCGACGATTTCAAGGTCGGAGACCATTTTTCAGAAGCAATTGGAGAGCTGCTAGATTTCAAAGGGGAAGACAGCATGCTTACTTCGGAGATCGACCTTTAGGTTCTTTGGAGTGCCACGAGGCTCAGGTGGTAAACCCACAACAGACTAATAATGATAAATCTAAGTCGTTTTGTTCACTGTGCAATACCGCAGGTCATGTTCAAAGTATGTGCACGAGTAAAAGAGGCCAAAGCAAACCAAACTTCCGAGGCCATGTTTGTTACGCTTGTGGGAAGACGGGTCATTTTGCACGAGAATGTCTTTCGCGTGGTCGTAGTAGAGGACGAGGTGAAGCGTTCTACGCTGCATCTTGCGAGGGTGAAAATTTTTTAGAGTAGACAAAGAAAAATTGGAAAATGTAGAGTGTCTTGGAGTAGAGAATGAGTTGCCAGTGCCCGGGGTTGGAGCTGCTATCCCCGTCAATAAAAATGTGGTGTTGAAACCAGATACTATTAATAAGTCGACGACTGTGGTGGATCCGCTTTTCTTGTGTAAAAATAAATTTGAATTACTAGGTGAACAAGAACTTGATGTAGGTGCAAATTCTGAACTACCTGTAGAAGTTTGTTTGTCAGCGACGATAATGAAAGAAGGTCGTTTAAGGAAAGAAAGCGATGGATTATTTTCAGTACGGCGTTCTAAGAAGCCTACCATTATATTACGTAATGATAACAAATTGATGAGCGCTCTAATCGACAGCGGTAGCGACAGATGTTTAGTGAGTTACCGGAATTTAAAGGGTATAAACGAGCGAATTAAGCCTAGTGCCTTGAGTATTCGGGGTGTAAATTCCAAAAGCCAAGTATCAGGAGAACTCGATCTTTGTATTACGCTGCCTAATAGTAAGGAAATCAATACCAGTGCTTTGATTTTGAAAGATGCCGAATTTAAATATGATGTAATCCTTGGTAGGGATATTCTACAAGACGCTGTGATTAATTTCAAAGAAGGATTCATTGTTCTCGACGGCGTAAAAGTACCGTTTCATGATGTGCAGGAATTGCACGTGCAAAGTAGGAAGGAGATATTTTTGAACACTGTAAGTAATCCAGAATGTCTGATGGCGGACATGCTTACGAATAGGAGGAAAATAAGGAGATATCAGCTGAAACAAGGAGAATCAAAAATTGCGAGCCAGGAAAGTGGCGATAATAATGGTATAGAGATAAATACTGCAGAAGAGAAGGGTATCCCAGGCCCAAAGACAGGGCGAGAGAATAATGGGAAAGTAAAAAATAAACAGCATGCGAAGAAAATAAGAGAAACTAAGGAACATGCGAGAGGTTTAAAATATAGTAATAAACGAGAAATAGTTGTTCATTGTGGAGCAGTGGAAATGCCCAGAAACTGTTTACGTGTTATTAATGGGTATGTCAAAAAGGCTAAGCCCGGAAGGTATATTATGAATAAGACAATTCTAGCGAATGGTATTTATGTCGCCGAATCTGTTGTGGATATCAAGTCAAATGGGTTTGTCCCTGTAATGCTTTTGAACGTCTCGGAAGACGTGGTATATTTGAGCGACAATACGATGTTAAGTACGATTGAAGAAATTAACGACATGGAAATTGAACACGAGAGTTACATGTCTACCGTGCACGAAGCTGTGCGAGATGCAAATTTATGCGATGCTCGAGATAATGCGGATCTACCCAAAGTCGACAGTGTTAATGGTGGAAAGTTCAATGCCATCTCTGGTAAAGACGTTGGTTTGGTATCTGCAAAAACGAGGCATTGTGGTAACGATAATCGTGTTGATGAAGTGGGAATTAATAGAGACAAAGATGTCGTCCCAGAAGGAGGTAGTAACGAGAGACGTCCTCTGACGTGTAACGATGTAAATTGTGAAAATGATGATGCTAAACCATTACTGATGAATTTATTAAACAATTTTAGAGACGTAATTACTCTTGAAGGCGAAAATATTGCAGTCACGAATGTCATGCGACATGATATTGTATTAAAACCTGATGCTCCAGTACTTAACATCCCTCCATATCGAATTCCACATAAGTATCAAAATTAATTATTGGAAGCAAATAAACAGATGTTGAATCAAGGAATTATCGAGCCTTCAAGCTCCGAATACAATTTTCCTTTAATCGTTGTGAAAAAGAAGTCGGGCGAGATACGACCCGTCATAGATTTTCGTGAACTCAATAAAATAATTATCAAGGAAAGTTACCCAATTCCACGCATTGACGAAGTTCTTTATTCCTTAGGTGGTAATTGTATTTTTTCAAGCCTTGATCTCCGCTCAGCCTTCCATCAGGTCAAGTTGGAAGAGAAATGCCGTAAATTCACCGCGTTCAGTATCGGTTACGAGAAATTTCAGTTCAAGAGGTTGCCATTCGGGTTATCCTCGAGTCCATCAGTTTTCCAAAGAATCATTTCTTCTGTTCTTGCAAATATCATCGGTAAATTATGTTTTGTATTCCTTGATGATATACTAGTATTTTCCAAATCCATGAATCAACATCTGAAAGATTTACAGAGTGTTTTTGAGAAGCTACGTAGTGGAAATCTGTCCCTTAAACTTGAAAAATGTCATTTTCTCAAAAGCTCCATTGAATATCTTGGACACATTGTGTCGGCAGACGGAATCCGTTGCAAAGAATCGGAAAAACTACAAAAATTCCCGATTCCAAAAAATGTGAAAGAACTACAAAGTTTTCTAGGTGTGGCGAATTATTTCCGCAATCACATTCCGATGTTTGGTTCAATTTCATATCCTCTCTATCAATTGTTACGAAAAAACGTTGAATTCATCTGGACGTCTGAATGTCAGAAAGCTTTTGAAAAGATTAAATCTGTTTTAACATCAGATACCGTTTTAAAGCACCCTGATTTTTCCAAGCCTTTTCATGTATTTACAGATGCTTCAAACTATGGCATTGGGGCAGTACTTTTGCAACAAGATAATGATTCAAAAAAATCCATGAAGGCTATAGCTTATTACAGTAAAAGTTTAAATTCAACACAAAAGCGCTATTCAACGACTAAAAAAGAATTCTACGCCATTGTGAGCGCACTTAAAGCATTTAAATATCTCATTCTTGGATACCCGATCCATATCTACACTGATCACAAGCCCCTACAACCTTTATTTTTCAAAAAGCTTCCTGACGATTCGGCTATGTCTCGATGGTGTCTAACAGTGCAATGTTTCGAGCCCATAGTAAAGTATTTCCCCGGGAAAAAGAATCTAGTTGCAGATTGCCTAAGTAGATTACCCGAGCATTTAACTATTTCTGATCTTGAAGAATGCTCAGAGTTCGATGAGGTCGACGTCTTGGCAGTGACTACACGCCGTGGTGCACTGGCAGCCGACGTAGACGATACAGACGCGACGCCCTCAAACCAAGTGGCGCCAGAGCCGACTGAAAAACCCCGACTGATTGACTACGTACCTCAGTTAAAAGACGTATCATGGACTTTAGACGAATTCCGAAATGAACAACAACTAGACCCATTCTGTTCTGAAGTTAAGGACGCATTACTATCTAGTAGACAATCTACGATCCCTGACTTAGAAAAATACCTAATTCTGAACGACATTCTTTATAGACGACGACAAATAGACTCTAGGGAAAGTACTATTCTTACTTCGGTTATACCGACATCGCTCATGCACAAGGCGGTGCTGAGTATCCATTCCTTGTACCATACTGATGCCACGCATACGTTGTTTAAATTTAAGTTGCGTTATTTTCATTTATTAGAGAAGAGTATCATTCGTAAATTTGTCAAAATGTGTGAGGTATGTAAGATTCTGAAGGCCAGCAGTACTGTACCTATTAAAATTTTAGACGCTCCCATCGCTAAAGAACCATTTGAGGTAGTATCCATGGACTTCCTTGGCCCTCTACCTGTTACAGATCAGCAGAATAAATATATTCTAATTTTGATCGATCTATTTTCGCGTTACTGTAAGCTTTACGCGACAGCAGATCGATTAGCAGATACAGTTGTCTCTTGTCTGGACAGCTGCTTCTCAACTTTTGGCTATCCTAAAACACTTCTAAGTGACCAAGCTCTTGAATTTAAGTCTGCGGCAGTTAAAAAATTCTCTCAAATTCATTGTATTGCGAAAAAAGAGGTCCTCCCTTGGAGTCCTCACAGTAACGCTATTGTTGAACGTAATAATCGCAAAATTACGAATTTATTAAAATTATACATAAATTCTTTGGCGCATACGGAATGGGATCAATGCCTCAACAGCACGGAGAACGCGATAAACAATAGTTTAAATACCACATTGGGGGATACACCCTCGTTCATTGTTTTCAATCGCGATACGTGTCCGAGCTTTAGCGCTGTAACTTTCGAACCTAATTACAGTCACGACACGAACGTTGATATAATAAGATTTCGAGCTCAGAAAGCTGCCCGCATAGTTGAAAACGTTAGAGCTACTATCATAAATAATACCAGTGAAAGAACCATGTATCACAACCTTCGACGCAAAAATAAAAATTTTGAACTCAATGACCGTGTATTATTGCGCAATCACATGCGAAAAAACAAGCTAGATATCGCCTGGAATGGACCAGGTATTATAACAAAAATTAACCGAAATTACGTAGAAATAAAAATAGGCAATAAAACATTCAGGAGTAATAAAAATCATGTACTACCTTTACGTAAAAAGTGTTGAATGCAAACTATGCGACTTACGACTGACGATGTTACTAGGTCCACATTATTCTATTGTGTGATTCTGTTTCGATGTTAATTTTACGTATGTTTTTAACTGGAACTTTCCTTATATAACCGTATGCGTTTACATTATATTTTCGTTTCGTATTGGTGTACCGTGTTATTACGTGCGTGATTGAGTCTGTACCCATTAACTTCACCACCAAGGCTTACATCTGCCCGAGAGCCTTGCTCAGTCCAATAACATCTCGCTCAGTCCAATAATATCTTGCTCAGTCCAATAACATCTTGCTCGGTTCAATAACATCCTGTGTTTAGAGACGCGGCCCCTCATTGCTGTGGGAGCGAAGGCTGGCTCCCGATTTGTTTTGCAAATAGGTGCGCAGCTGTCGAAGCCGTGTGGGACCTGCTGCGTGAAGATTTGATGTTTGTTTTCTTTTCTCATAGCAGTTGTCGCCAGCTGTGACTATTGGTTTCTTTAATTAATTTGACGTAATATTAATTAGTTAAAAATTTTTTTTGTGTGGCCATGCTAATTGAACTCTGTGTTTGTTCAATTTCAGACGAAGCAAGCTCACGTTCCTGCTTTCCACGATGGGGAACAGGATGACCCACGTGTCAGTTGAGGCTCTCACTAATGCTTTGGAGCAACACCAGGGGAGAGTGTCAAACGATTGGGTAAAAGCTAATGCCCTCGTCGACATTCTTCCCGATCGCATATCTGATTTAGGCATTCTCTTTCTCTTTCCTTTAACTCTGGCTTTAGGTGTATCTTTCTTCTACCTTCGCCGAGAACTCCATCTGTTAGCGGATCGCTTTCGCGCTGAAGATGCACTACTGCGCCGTCAGCAGCTCAGATCGAATAACGCTGAGCAACCACTGCGTCACCTGCAAGCAAATAGCGAAGTTTAGGTGTCAGTGAAGCATGTGTTTTTCTTGTTTTTTTAAATATGTGGACTTTATTTTTTTTGCGTGTCTTCTAAGCGACACTATTTTTCTCATGCGTTATAAAACGGAATTCTAGTTTTATGTTTAACATATACCTCAGGAATTAGTTGTAAGGTATTAAGTTGATTCAAGTCTTGTAATTGTGGTAATTCCTTCTAAATTTTAGCATTGATGTTCAAAAATGATATGATGTTAACGTAACTCAGTATGTATATATTGTTTTCCGAATTCAGCGAATGTAATGCGAATCTTCTGATCAACTAATTTAATAGACAATGCGTCGGAATTCTTTTCATGCTTGATTATTCTTATATTTCACGAATATATTGTTCTTACCACAAATTCATAGCAAAGTAAAACTCTTTATTTCTTAAATTATGTTTGAATAAAAGTATATTGATTGTTGTTTCAAGATGCGATTTTCGATCTTTACTGCGTTTAGCATTTGCACTATTCATCAAAGAACCATGTTTGCGGTAATTATGTTTTCATTGCGAATGTTGATGTAAATGTAATAATACATACATGCGATGTTTAATAATTATCCTTCTCCATGCGTAATGAATATAAAAATTTTTTTTCTCCAAAACTATAAAAATAATAAATAAATTTGACGTTGAAAAAATTTTTCTAATAAAATTGTTTGTTGTTTTAATTTCATATGATGCCTACGTAGTTTGATATTGATGTTGTTCGTTACTGTCGTAACGTTTATTTTTCTTCGATGATTTCCTTACGAGTATTTGCAACGGTAGAGATAGTTAAATATTGGTTCCTTGTACCGTAGATTTTTTTTTGGTACGATATTTCTGAATAACTTCACTACTTTTGCGGTACGCTGATATTGTTCTGTTGCGATTCTTGCCGACTTGACTTCGTCGCGTTTTACTTTTCTTTACGGATGTTTTTTCTGTTTCGATAACTATATTATTGTTGTACTTGTACGAATTTCAATACGGGTTATGGCTTAGAAACGAGGATATCTTTCACTGTTGTTTACGAAATGTATTCATACCTGCGGCTCTCATCTTATTTTTGTTGGTGGGGGTATATTGCGCATTTTCACTTTGCATACCTAAATCAAATTACATCGACGTGTTTATTTCACTGATTGTCACGAATTAATAATTTTCAATTTTAAACACTGATGCCTCGAGATACCCTTGTTGATTTTTGAAGTTATGTCTTTTCAAAATTGATTGTTTTATTCAAAAGGGAATTTAACCAGGCATGGTGGGGGAGGTGTGTGCCGACACGGTTACGTACTTGTTTCGTACCCATGTCAGTAAGTACGTAATGCCACACCTTGGTGCGACTCGGGCACAGTGTGCGCCGCTGAGTCAGCAAATTATAGCTATAAATAGGGTGTGTTCAGCGCTGCAGAGCGCATTTGGATCTACTGTATCTCTGAGTCAAGTACACGTTGAAGTCTACCCTCGTCTACTCACTATCCACCCTTAGATACGGCCCAGAAAGGCACACACCCTTATCTAACTAATCGTGCCTAAGCGCACCCTTATCTAACTAATCGTGTCTAAACGCACCCTTATAACAACTGTCAATCTTAATTACTTATTCCTAATAACGAAAACTAAACTCGCCTTTTCCTCTGTTCCAACCAGGCAACGGGAGATGAAGGGATTGGCGGAGGATGAGCGCCTTGTCATCCTTCGAAACTCCGGAAGTTCTCGGAGTACTTTGTTAACGTTTAAATTCATCCGCAACGGTATTTTCTATGTCACCACTTTCTCAGTAAAACGAAGTGCTCCCGGCTATATCGGCATTTAATTTCTCAATCCTTTCTAAAATCTTTTGTACCTTCGACTGGTTCATCTACTCAAGTGCACACAGTTGTACGTGCACATATACACACCCATATGCGCACATACACCTATATACGTACACACATATACAAGTAAGCATGTCCGCAAATGAAAACGTATAGGCGGTCAAATCATAATACCTACGCATACTTCAAAACTGTAGTTTGATGTCTTGAATTATGAAACAATGAGCGAGGGAGATTGTTCAGCAATGGAGATACCAGGTAAATGAGATTCGTCAGTACTCATCAGTATGTTCTGTAACTAAGGATTATTATTGAGACACAAGATGACGAGTTATTTTGGCTTCAAATTCTCTCGGTCTTTGAGGGACTTTAATACTCAGGGGAAGTTTGTTCCACAGTCGTTCGCCTGATATGGACAGAGCCTTTTGCCCTAAGTGAGATGAACGATAGTTGACTAAGACATTATTGCTTCTGTTCGGTTTTTGATTGGTTACAGTGGGTGGATGGAAACGCACTATCTCAGCATTGCTCTGAGGAAGATATAACGAGGAGAATACGTATTGGGCTTTCTGCATGAGGAGCCTTTCTTGGATAGGGATCCAGCCGAGTTTATTGAGGAGAGGGGTTACGTGATCACTTCTTTTGAAATTACCGTTGCATACCACCTTGGCTGCAAAATTCATGCATTTTTGTAAGTCCCTTTGAAGGTATTGAGGTAAGTCTCCCCATACTAGGCTGCAGTAGTCAATGCGCGATAACACAAGGGATTGAATGGCTAATAATCTGGATTTTTCGTCTAGCATACTTTTTATACGATGAAAAAACATTAAAGTTCCGTAGATTTTGTTGCAAGTAGTCTCAACGTGAGATTTGAAGGACATATTTCTATCGAACCAGATACCTAGATTTTTAACTTTTTCTGATGCATTAATTTTATCATTTCCAACTGCATGAGTAAGATCTGAAGTTTTTTTAATTGCATCTTTGGATCCAAAAATAATGCATTGTGTTTTATTAGCATTTAATTTGAGACCATTTCGGTCGTACCATGATTTCAGGCTAGTCAGTAAATTTTCGGCTTTAATTTGCGTCTGTGGTATTTCCGATACAGAACTTGTTATTGCAATTTGAACATCATCTGCATACATTGAGATCCGTGTGTTAGAAGGCATTGGAGGGAAATCATTAATGAAAATAGAAAACAGTAGCGGACCAAGAATGGATCCTTGGGGAACACCAAAATTGTTTTGAATGAATGGGGACAATTTGTTTTCTATGCGGACTGCATGAGATCGATTTGACAAGTAACTTTCAAACCATTGCGTGTCTATTCCCAAGTTCAGTATTTTACGTAGAAGTCTTTCATGTCGGACGCTATCGAACGCCTTAGAGAGATCGAGTAGTAGCGAGAGTGTTACATTCTTTTGATCGATGTCACTGTATATTTTACCTTTTTACCTTGATCCTGTAGTTTTTATCATTTTTATTTTTACGTTACATTTTACTTACTGTCTCTTAATGCTAATGACTGACCATGTTGACATATTCGACAATATTGATCCAGATCTCAATCATTTGAATAGACTGCACCCAAACCTAAATGAAACTGGAAACTGTAAATACCTAAATATTAAAAAATTAAATGAATCGATGAGGAAGACCTGTAACGATTTTTCTCTACTATGTTGGAACTGTAGATCCATTTATCCGAAAATAGATGAAATATCTTGTACTATCACTGAGCTGAACAGCAATTTTGATGTTCTCAGTTTCACCGAAAGTTGGCTAGACGACTCATCTAAAGACCTGATTCAAATTCAAAACTATTATAGCCATCATTCACTCCGTAGTAACAAACGTGGTGGTGGCATCAGTACGTACATATCTAAACATATATCTTCGAAAGTCATTTTAAGTGCAACTATGAATCGTGAACATATTGAGACCTTATTTATAGAACTAACGAAAAATGGTAAACGGATTATGCTTGGGACAGTATATAGACCCCCAACAGCTTGTAACGTCTCTTTCCTGAACGAGCTTCAAAACATTATATCTCAGTTCAACAAGTCTCTATATAATGACATAATAATCTGCGGGGATTTCAACTACGATCTTCTACAATATGATAGCTGTGAGCAAATCTCAAACTTCATAAATGTTTTTCAATCTAGCTCCTTCCTTCCAATCATCACGAAACATACACGTGTTGCTTTTGAATCGGCTACGTTACTCGATAATATTTTTATGTTAGATCCGACTGATTTTCTCACCGGAATAATAATTTCTGACTTATCTGACCACTTCCCGGTGTTTCTCATCAAGAAAAATGTCTATAATCCTTGTTCCAGCCCACAGGCTGATACTTATTCATTTCGTTGTGTAAACGAATACAACTTGGGAACAATGCGAACTGTTCTAGAAGAATTAATGCCATCATTAGACGTCTATGAACGGGACAATAATGCGATTAACATTGATGAAGCAATACTAAATTTAACTGAAATTATAACGACCACATATAACCAGTGCTGTCCAATAATCACCCGCACAATTACGCCGAAAAATAGACAAAAGCCCTGGATTACTGAAGATATCGTGATCAATATAAAGAAACGTCAAGCGTACCTAGCCTTACTATACGAAGGGCGAATATCTAAAGTAACGTATAACAGATTCAGGAATCATGTGACAAATCAAATACGAACCTCAAAACGAGACTACTTCACGCGCAAATTTACTGAATACAAAACTGATATTAAAAAAACTTGGCGCCTGCTTAATTCATGCTATAAACCGAATAATATTACTACGAAAACAATTGAGTCCGTCGTTCACGAAAATGTAAAATACCACGAGAAAAAAGATATTGCAACTGTGTTTAACAACTTTTTTGTAAACATAGGAAAAAAATATAGCCGATAGTGTCTTCGGTGAACCCAGAGACCGCTTGCAATACATGGACCATGTCCGTGAACCTAACTCTTTCTTTTTCACGCCAACCAATCCCTCCGATGTAATTACGCGCATAAACAACTTGAAAAATAAATCAAGTGGATTGAAAAATTTTTCGGCTAAAGTTCTTAAGGCTATAGCTGATATAATAGCACCGTGCATATCTTGTATTATCAACCAATCCCTTTCTCAAGGTATCTTCCCCAACTCTTTCAAAATTGCGAGAGTCACCCCTATTTTTAAAAATGGTGATAAAAACTGCATTAACAATTATAGACCTATCTCTGTACTACCAATTATTAGCAAAATATTCGAGAAAATTGTGTATAAAAAAATGTATTCGTATTTTGAACAAAAAATCTTTCCTCTACGACAAACAATACGGTTTTCGTTCTAAGAAATCTACGACACAAGCTGTATTAAATCATTTGCAATACCTTTATTCTAATATAGATGAAGGAAAGCTTGTTTTCTCCGTATTTCTTGACTTTCGAAAAGCATTCGATTGTGTGGACCATAACGTATTACTCTCGAAACTACATTGTTATGGCATTCGAGGGGCTGCCCATGATTGGTTTAGATCATACTTAGCAAATCGGAAACAATACGTTGTCATTGACGACGCAAAATCAGACCCACAGACAATTAGCCATGGGGTTCCACAAGGATCTGTCCTTGGGCCTCTCCTATTTCTAATTTTTATCAATGATATCATTAAATCTACATCATTCTTCAAATTCATACTTTTTGCCGATGACAGTACCCTTTCTGCGGTCCTTCCAGACCAAAATCCCGCTAGGATGGCGGAGCGTATAAATAATGAACTTCATAAGGTTTCATTGTGGCTTAAAGCCAATAAAATAAGCCTTAATTTCGATAAAACAAAATATATTACATTCTCATACAAGAAAAATATATCTCTCCCACGCATTCAAATTGGCGAAGGTGAAATCGAAGAAACCAACTCAAGTAAATTCCTCGGCATCATAATAGACAAAAATCTAACCTTTAAAGAGCACATCGCTCATATTAGTTCTAAATTATCAAAATCTATCGGAATCCTAAATAAAGTTAAGAATTTCCTGCCTGGAACAGCCTTACAAATGCTCTACCGAACGCTCATTTCACCATACTTGCAATACGGAATAGAAGCAGGGCACGGAACTGATAAAAATAAAACCAACAAAATTTTTACCCTGCAAAAAAGAGCCATAAGAGCGATAAAGAATCTAGAATATAATGCTCACACAAATGACTCATTCAAAAATTTACGAATACTTAAGCTCTCGGATCTCTACAAAATCTCCATTTGCAATTTCATTTACAAAACATTAACAAATGATGACGACCATAGCCTAAAACAACTATTAACTACGCAAACTGGTCATCACGACCATTTAACCCGAAATAGAAGTAAATTCATGCTTCCTTATTACTCAAAGGCTCGGTCACAACACAGTATCCTCTTCGTTGGAACTAAAACTTGGAACTCAATACCTGCGGAGATCCGTGAAAGTAATTCTTATAAGGTATTCAAAAAAGTCTTGAATCTCACTTCCTATCAGATTACTAGTCGTGTAAGATCACAGAGTCAAACCTTGTCCCCTACATAACTGGTCCTAATAATGTAATTCGCCTTGATTAATTTCGCCGATCTTCAGTCTGTTCTTGAATCGTTTGTCGAATATACTGTTAAATCTAGTCCATATGAACTATATAGTGAAATAAAGTGTCTAATTTCGAGTTACTTATCTCATTGATCAGTCTAATGCGTCTCTAGTTTAAGTGAATTAGGTTAAACATTATTGTACTCCTAAGACTAACCTTGATGGTAGGATGCCCTAGAAGTCACTGAACTTATTCGGGCCCACAGGTAGCTATACTCAAATTTGACCATTGTACTAGACTTAAGAAACATTTTATCTCTGTATCTCCTGTGGTAAATAAATTGTTTAAAATTGTTTAAATATTTTTTCATATATATTGAGCAGAGCGTCTTGAGTGCTAGTATTTCTTCTATAGGCATATTGATTTTGGTGGAGTAAATTTGACTCGTCCAGGTGAAATGACAGTTGATTTATCACCACTTTCTCCAATAGTTTGGACATGACAGGCAAAAGACTGATGGGCCTGTAGTTTGATGCTGTATTTAGGTCACCACTTTTGTGCAACGGTCTAATAATGGAGTGTTTCCATTGGTTTGGAAACGTATTGGTTACTATTGATGTATTAATTATCAGACGAATCCATGGTGCTGTAACAGGGAAACTGTCTTTGATATATTGAAGACTGATACCATCATATCCAACTGCCTTTGTGTTTTTTAGTGAGTGTAAGATGTTTCGTAACTCTGGTAAATCGACAGGGCGTGGTCTCCACTTGACATCAGTCCTCGAGGGTGCAGTGGGGCATGAATTTTCAATTGTCGTTTCATCTGGATTGGTACACACCTCACTGAAAACTTGAGCCCCTACTTTTGAAAAGAATGTGTTGAAATCCGTGGCTGTTGCCAAGGGATTTTCAAAATTACTTATGCGATCTAAATTTTTATATGGGGCTACCTCACTAATGATTTCCCAAGTTCGCTTCGGGTTATTTTTAGCCGTTATCAGTGCCTGGTGGAAGTGAGTTTGTTTCGCTTCAGTGATTTTCTTTCGAAGAATTTTTTCATGTTCTTTATATCTCTTGTATAAGGTACTGTTTGATCTATTGTTTTTGTACTCTCGCAAGTTAGCTTTCTTTATTCTGCTCATCTCTTTAACTTCGTCAGTAATCCAAACAGTCCGTTTTGGCTTGGTTTTTTTGATGACGTAAGGTGCACATTCGTCGAGAGCTGCTGTGAAGTTCTCGTTGAAAATTGACACTTGTATGTCAACATCGTCAGGTTGCATCATTTTCTGGAATTCGGTAGACCTATCGAGTAGTTTTTCTTGAAATAGTTCTGCTGAATAGTGCCTTTTCGAGCGATAGGTCATTAAGCGGTATTTTTGTCTTTCCTTCGCAATATTAATTTCACATTCAATAGAGTGGTGATCGGAAATAGAAGGTGATATTACTGCACTAAGTATTGCGGTGGGGTTATTTGTGATTGCTAGATCGAGGAGAGTTGCAGAGACTTTAGTGATGCGAGTTGGTTCTTTGACCATTTGTGATAAGCTTAGTTTATACAATAGTTTGCTTAGCTGCTTGTTTTTGTCCGTTAGGTCAACATTGAAATCTCCGAAAGCAAAGAATGATTTTTCTGCCTGAAGGATTTCTTTGAAGGTTTCCTCAATGAAATCTAGTGTTAGATTTAGGGGAGACGATGGGTGCCGGTAAAGGCTGCCAATGATTATTGATTTGTGTTTATTTATTTGCACTTCTAACCAAACTATTTCAATGTCTTCGCAAACTTTATTCGCTAGTAGTGAAGATGTTGAGTACATTTCTTTCACAAAAATACATGATCCACTACCTCGGCTGGTTTTACCGCCATCGTAGCGGTACAACACGTAATCAGGAATGTTAAAAAATGAACTTTGGGTTCGTGAATCAAACCATGTTTCTGAGACACACAAAATGTCAATTTTTTCAGTGACCAACATTACTCTGATTTCATCCAATTTACCATTCAGGCTTCGAGCATTTACATGCTTGATTTTGATTTTACCTATATTAGCACTATTTTTAAAGGTAGCGAGGTTACTATCTCGATGGGATCGTTCAGGGGATTTATCGATTTTGTCTAAGTTGCCCAGGGTGTTTGGCCCAGCATCTGCTATGTAAGAAAGTCTATTATTTGGCTGGGCAGCGGCACTTTGTCAAGATGAGGTAACCCCGGTCGGATTTTTGCCTTGCGTGACAAGAGCACTGTAGTGATCGTTTTTACGATGGAGCAGTAGTGGAGGGTTATTATTTGATAACTCTGAAATGGGAACGACTGATATTTTCAAAACACAATGATCTTTTTCACCCAGGACGAGAAGTTTTTGGCCTGTCACATTTGAAATGATTAGTGGTATAAGGTCTACAGCAGCTTGGTCAAAATGTTTTTCGTCAATGTAATTATCTATGAGGTTTTGCATGTCGCCAGTGTTCTTGTCAAAAAACTTAGCAAATGTGCTGTAGTTTGCTTTACTCTCTGTTTTGGTTGCAGCCTTTAGGGAATTGTAATTCCATTTTGATGCTGGTTGTTTTGTAAGTAGATGAGCTACTGCGTTGAGGAGGCAGTGTCCATCGGCTTTGGTGGGAATCAGTTTTATGTTCCATGATCGTTTCAATTCATCCATTGTGGAATTCATGCGTTCACAAATGGGGCTGGAGACGTTTTTTTCGCACTTTTTTCTTCATTAAGAGGTTCTGAGGGGTGCGGGGAATTTACGTTTTTCTGGCTCTGAATTCCCGTTCTGTGGTGATTTCTCGTATGGGGATTTGCAGAGAACTGAGAAATGCTCGTGTCAATTATATTTTTCTGGTGATGATTGTGCATACCGTTTGGTAGTGGATTTTCCATCAATTGTCGACTGCAATTTTGCAGCGATTTCTCTCTTCCTGTTGATTTTACTGCCTCCGAGTATGTGATTGGATGTTGATTTATACTCGTGTCTGAGACGGGCTTTTCATCCTCTTCATCAGCAATGAAAACGGATGCAGGAGAGGGCTTGTTATATGAGGGCAAACATCGGGAGGAGAGGGGAGGAGAGGGTTTGTTATATGAAGGCAAACATCGGTTTATGCTGCTGGAGGTTTCACGTGGATAGGCGGTCAACTTAGAACAATCATTCAACTCATTTTGCTGTTTTGAATAATCATTAGAGTATTCAATTTCTTCATTCAGATCATGGGAGTTTCTGACACAGGAGATAAAATGTGAAGTTAGTCTCAAAGGTGATTTTAGAGCAATTTGTTGAAGAAAATGATGCGTGTCTTCTCGCGTAACGGGCCAAGTGCGGACATTGTTGTAAGCTTCATTAACAGGACCGGTTTTTACATTTGCTCGCAGCGGAATCAGTTTAAAACTAATTTTTCTGCACAGGCTCGATGCCATGTACAATTGCTGCCCACTGCAGGCGCTCACCACATAAATACAAGAAAAAAGATTCTTTGTCATGATCAAATTTTTTAACTTGTTGAGATTATGGGACGAGAGGCTCAAGCCTTTGAAACTAATTATATAGTTCCTGAAAGGAGGTGCGCGTTCAATCTCATCATAGAGATCATTTAGACGTTCCGAAGTTATGGTCTGAATCCTGCATGCACTATCAATGTCATCTCTGTTGATTTTTGTGAGACTATTGTCTCCAACGAGAAAAGTGTCTAAAGGGGATTTCGCATAAGGATGGTTACTCGCAGCTACCACCGGCGTAAAATCATGAGCGCTGATACAATAATTTAAAGCAAAAAGCTATTCTGTAATCACTTGAATATTTGATACAGTGGAAAAAATCGACGCTGGGCTTGGGGGACAATTTTGTCTCAAAGCTTTATTGAGAAATGCAGCTGTAAGAGACAGCGTGTTATTTATTTCGTGAATAGTTTGGGAACTGGTCGTTTGGAGAGGATGTAAGTACCCATCAAAAGCGGTAACAGGTCTGGTTGTATTTTTATCCACTGAAAATCTTACGTTATCCTCGCAGTTTACGCTCTGAGGTATTTCACTGCCAGTATCAGCTGCTGCATATGCATTTTCAAACATAACTTCGCCGCCTGAAAGGTCTACACACAATTTATCATTAAAATTATAATTAAAATTACCCCTTATGCTTTTTGACTGGTTGCACACATCCCAAATTTTTCCGCGTTCTAACGATGAAGTTGGTGTTTCCGTCGGTGGTGAACGATTTTGAGCTTTCTCAGTGACGCAGGGCAGGGGCGACGTCGCCATGACGCAATCGTTCCGGCGAGACGAAGGAGCTCGCAGTGCTGTGGCAGCCTCCGCCAGTGAGGACGTATCTTCTTCACTAAAGATTCTCGGCTTTGTGGACGATGAATCTTCTCGGACACAGTCCGAGAGTCGAGTGCTGCTTGTACGGAATTTCTTGAACTCGCTTCGGGTGTGCCCGTAGCAGGTTTCAGAACTTGAGAAGATGAATTATTACTATGAGCTGAATTATTACAAGCAGCGCCTGAGAGATTTTCGCCCGTGTCAGATGACTCTGATTTTTCAGTCATTAGTGATGCTTCAGGGGCTGAGAAACACTTGCTGATACCAGACTTCACGAACTTCCGAGAAGCATTTTTCGTTTTGAGTGTTTGAGGACCTTGAACGGATGGATTCACAGGGGCGGATTCATTAGGTCTGCCTTTCCGCTTTATGGCTGGTGCTTTACGCTTTTTACTGAGCTTTTCGTACGAAGCTGTACTGGAGGATGTTTTTTCAGATGGGGCAACCTTCCGAGTAGTTGAACGAGTTCTATATTGATACATTGTGACGTTGATAGAGAGGAAGAAAAATTAAATTTTATTCATTGGGGGAAAGTAGAAGACCTCGCCTTTTAAAGGTAGATAAAAAGAGACTGCCAGTAAGAAAGCAAGGGGGGGGGGGCTTGGGGTGTAAGACAGAGGAAGACAGAGTGTGAGCGGGAGGAGGGGGCAGGATGCTTGCGGTCGGCAGAGCAGCGTTGCTTGCTGTCCTGCTTGGGGAAGAAAAGAGAAAAAAGAAGAAGAAAAGAAGAAAAATAACTTCAACTCTTCCAACAGAAGAACATTGTGTTTCCTATTTTTGGCGTCAGTCAGGGTAATTCTCGCATTACCTTTACACTCTATAATATTGTTCATCCCAGAACCATCCGCTAATTCAATGAAATGATTCCTAGGGTCAAAACTTTCATCTAAAGATACAAACTTAGATTTATCACAAATAATGTGAGCAGTAGCTCCACAATTCACCAGTAACTTTGCACTGTCTACAACAGAAGCACTTTCTGAGTCTGTTGATACTCTAAAACAATAAGAGCTTTTCACATCTTTGTCATCAGTAGCCATCGCTTTCGCGGTATCTCTTTTTCTGCAAAAATTAGTATCATGAGATGCACTTTTACAAATAGAACACCATCGATTTTTCTTTGCACTGTGACGTTTACACTCATATTTCTTGTGACCTGACTTACCACATAAGTAACAAGTAATTTTAGAATCTTTCACTTTCATAATTCTTTCCTCACTTTCACTGAGGCCTTGCCGGGTTTTCTTCGTTTCCTCTTCACTCTTGAGAGCCGATTTGAATTTCGTGAAGTCCATTTCTTTACTGTCACTTTGCGTGATGTCGGTAGAAAAAGCGTTGTAGGCAGCTGGCAATCCTCTAATAATCATGGCGATAATCAGTCCATCGCTGACATTCTCGCCGGCTTTCTTCAGGTAGGATGCAGTTGTCTCTGCCCGCAGCAAGTAGTCGGTTACCGTCTCGCCATTTTTCATCTTCAGCGCGGCCAACTCGCAATACAGAGAAATAATTCTCGGTTTACTGCTACCGAGGTAATGATCACGCAGAATGTTCATGGATTTTCTTCCATCTCCATAGGCGTCTCTGATAATCAACGAGAGACTTTTATCATCGAGCCTTTGCACGAGCTCGGAGAACACTTGCTTGTTCTTCTCAACATCCAGACTTGATTCTTCGCCTTCAAGGACGGCATCCAACGACTTCAAGTCTAGGTAGGCCCGAAATTTCACTTCCCACAACTCATACCTTTCGTCATTGCCATCAAAAGTTAGGCTACTGGGCCCATAACCTGTTAGACCAGAGAGGCCTCTTTCCATCTTGGAATAATGGAGTACGACAACGATTATAAGTATGAGTGTGGGGTAGAGAAAACACAGTTGGTAATCTACGAACTACATGTACTGTACGTCCGTCGAGCACGGCGGCAAGAACAAGAAGAAGGAGCTCGATCGCTCTACAAAGGCGGTTAACACACGAACATAGAAAACGGGACGGAAGCAATTTAATGGGCGACTGCGACAACTCATATATAATAATAAATATATATATTGAAGTTGGATCTCAACATCACATCACCAGAACGAGACTTTGTGAACCAGTTTCTTACTTGATCCGTTTCGACAGCCTGACTATACATACTGCATAATTTTACCGTTCTCTGCTTCACATTCTTTGTTTAAACTCACTTAACATGTCGGGTATGTAACTTCAGCTCTTCCATTGCCAGCGTTATTTAGTAAAATTTTACTGCAATACGAGTGATCAGATGGTTCAAAAAAAGTGGAGAGTTTTTACTTAAATTCAAATTAATTTATCAGAATCTAAACATTTCTTAACGGATAAAGCACTTCTAATTTACATCAAAAGATCGGAAGCTCAATTATGAGTAGTTGCTGGTTATTTCTCAATTTTTCATTCCCAAAAATTACATTAGCTTTCGGGTTAGTTTTGCAAGGTGTCAAGAGGAAATTGAACGCAGTAGGGGCAATGGGAACGTTTAATTTGTGCAAAGGGTATATCCCAACACAGGAAAACCGCAAGTTAAAAATGAAGAACAGACAACAAAGAATAGAAAATTCTCAGAAGCGTGCACGAAAGATAAAAGTTCCGAATTCCGAATTAGAGCGAAGATTACCTAACAAAATCCCCTAGCGTCAGTAATTATCTTTGCACAAGATAGACTTCCCTATTTAACCTAACCCAATTGCCCATCCTATTATCTATCCAGATGGGTTTCATCCTGAAAAAATAATTAATCGGGAAATGCCTCATCCAGTTACTGAAAAAAGTAGACGTACAAATTTTGAGAAACACATAAATTTTTACACTTGACTCGGTATTTTATGAAAATTAAATAAATGGAGATAATATAATGCTGCTGGATTGCAAGTAATAATTCTACACAACTTTAAACGAAGATATACGAACAACATGCCGCAACGAATATATTAGTCATCGGCCTAATGTTAGTCCTAGACACGTTTTCATTGAAGGAAGCGTCTTCCCATTTCCATGTTGAGTGTGCTCGTCCTACTTGAGGAAACCGATTTGAGCAACATGCTTTCATCATCCTGAGTAGTCCGGGTCGTCGCTTAACCTACTTGAGCTCTGCGGGTGAAACACGGACGGCTCTTTGCCTGGTACACCGAGCAGCCTGACCTACTACGCAGCAAAATTGTGCTTAACCAACTTGGGCTTTTTGCCCTTCAATTCAACTCTGTCTACAGAAAAAGTTCTTGGCTGTGGTTTACCTCAGGGGTCTGTCCTGAGTCCTCTCCTTTTCAATGTTATGTTGCACGATTTGCCTCGCTGTACTGATGTAGAAGTGGTGCCGTGTGCAGACGATATAACCATACTATGTTCGTCCGAGTCAGTGCCTAGAGTTAAAACTACAATGCAGAACATGGATAAACTTGATAGATGGCTGAAAACTTGGAAGCTCAAAGTCAATCCTGTTAAAACTAAATACCAACTATTTCATAAAAAAGGAGATACTATGATCTAGAATTGAGACTGTGTAACTCCCATATATTACTCACTGTGAATCAGAGAGTGCTAGGTGTTGTTTTCGATGCACCTAAGCTAACACTGCACGGCCATGTTAAGTACATTCGAACTGACTGCCTAAAGAGGATTACCGTTATAAAGCTCTATCAAGCTCTAAATGGGGATCATCCCAAATGCTAATGAGAAAATTATATATAGGGTTTATTAGAAACAAAATTACTTACGGCTCTGTGATTTATCCTGAATTTAACAATAAATATATAAATATCTTGAATGTTTTGCAGAACTCTGCTCTAAGATGTATTGTGGGTACATGGAAAACCACTCCTATCTGCTCTCGTGAAGTTGAAGCTTTTGTGATGCCTCTTAATTTATATTTTAAGTTTCTCTTAGTGAAGTTGTGCTATCAGAAACAATGTAATTTAGGATCAAGGAAAATCTCAATGCGAGATTTGTTTGCTGCGTCGTATAGGAGGGACATTTCTGTTAGGTTAAATAAGGTTTTGCGTGAAACTCATGTGGAGATACATCCAAAACCATGTAGAATTTCATCGTATGTCATTCCACCTGTGACAGAGTTCAGTCACTTGATTTCCTGTGATGTACCAAATAGGGAATCATTGTTGCCAGCTGAAGCCAATGTTAACTTTGACATGTTGATGTGTAGAAAATATAGTAACTGTGAGAGGATTTTCACTGATGGATCTAAAGTAGCAACAGGATCAGTGGCTGCTGCCATGTATGTTGCATCATCTGGAATTGCAACTTCCTGGCGGATGAACCCATCCCACTCAGTTGCAGGGGCTGAGTTGTTTGCCATATTACCGGCTTTGAGATACGTCCAAAACAAACCAAAGAATATCTTTGTAATATTCAGTGATTCACAAACGGTACTTGGATTGTTGCTAAATAATATAAAGGAGGAATATAGAAAATATTGTTTGGGAATAAAATTGCTGATATTAAATTCCTCTCATTCAATACATTTGCAGTGGGTCCCTGGTCACTCAGGTATTCAGGGAAATGAAATTGCAGATAGATGTGCAAAGCTTGGCCATCAAAATCCTAAATGCGTTAGGACAAACCTTTATTATGAGGAGTTTTAAAATCAAATTCAGAACCAGTTCCTCAACTTCTGGACGCACCAATGGCCAGGGAAGAATTTCGAGGAAATTTTTTATGCCTGGACACAATGGAAAATTGGAACTAGATGTATCAGCCAGGCGAAATTTTGTGAACTATTCTGTCGAATAATTTCGAAGTGCCTTGAAATTGAAATTGGCACCATAGCTTAGAACTAATGTTATCTAAAATTAGTTTCTAAAAGGTTCCACCACACAACTAATCAAAATAACTATTATTGGTTAATATATGCATCTTTTCGGGAGGAAGTATGAACTTAGGCTCGATGGAGCGACAGAAGCGTCGCAACCCTCCTCAGGCTATTAGCATAACCGTACTGATCTGAAGAGCGAGTGCTGTGACCAGGGTTTCCAAGCGAGGCGACTCTAATTACCCTAGCTGAAGGGTGTTGATTACCCCAGATTACCCTAAAACAGCTAATCCTGACCTGTGATCTATAAATTAACTAAAAGGTAAATGGACTGGTTTCCAGAGCTTTGTCAGTATGAATAAGACCTGTGTTACATACTGCATGAGCGTCAGGAGGGAAATCCAGTCGAACGACGTTAGAATGCTGGTTTGATATCCAGACGATATCACGTACAAGATGTTTGCCAAAAACCTGTTGAATTAATTTTGATGCCCGCTGTTTTCCAATGCGCCCTTTTTTCTGCGACTCCTGATCTGGGAACATTGTTTTCATCAAACTAAAAGAGGCTCACACAATGAGATAGGTGGTGCTTAGCAAAAAATGCACAAACTTGCAGTTCCACTTTACGAACACGATTTTCGAGAGGATCATTGAATAGCACGTAGCTGGCAATTGATGGTTTTTTGCCACCATGGATCGTTGTTTGTGTCGCTGAGAGCATGTGACGCCTGATCTTCGATTTCCCACAAGTAATATAGGTTCGACAAACCTTGCAATATTCCACATCCTTTTGCTCTGTTGATTTTGAGAACTTGGCTAACCATCCCTCAAACTCAGGTTCCGATGTCAACAAATCTTTAAATTTCTGCTGGTAGTTTCTAGCTTTCAAGTGGAGCTTTCCTTTTATCGAGGTGGTGTCGTTGGCTCTTCCTCACTCGGTGAGCGATCATCTGCTATGCTGCAAGAAATGCAATAATATGTGTACCTATCCCTAGTACAATTATTCATTTTTTATTTAATTTTCCATCCATTCACGCACTTCAGCCATTCTTTCCACATGCTCAATCTAACCTAACACTTTGGTCCACTCTCTGCTATGACTTTCTGGCTTCCCTCACACATGACCTTCGTCATACCTTTTCATAACGGATTTTATCCAATCTTGTTACACCACATATGCTTCTCAGAGACTTCGCTGCAATCACATTCACTTATTAACTCATAAAGTTGTTCGTAAAGTTATCAAATTTATTCATTTCCTGAAGGGCTGGTGAAAAAATTCAGAGGTTTTTGGAAAAAACTACCTTGCCTTTATTAATATGCATAAACTTTCCTCAACACTCGGTTGTAGAACCCCTAGAGCTTCAATTTTGGTTGACGGAATTCTAGGCATGATCACAGCTATATCAAATTCTACGTCCGTGCTACTGCGCCTGAGAAAGACAGTGGGAATACAAACTTATAATGCAAGTTTTAAGTCGACAACTAAACTCTCTTGTTTATATGAATTTTTGTAACTAATTTTATAGCTTCTCCCTTTC
The DNA here is from genome assembly GCA_030386875.1 of Morinoia aosen. Lineage (NCBI taxonomy): Eukaryota > Metazoa > Arthropoda > Malacostraca > Amphipoda > Talitridae > Morinoia > Morinoia aosen. The sequence goes on along the minus strand of CM059575.1, from coordinate 8,248,343 downwards.
GCCTTTAGCACCTTTTGTAACTCGAAGTGTCAAAGAACCCTGTCTAATTTTTTTTGTTTGCATCGCTACAATAACATGCTTCTTTGGCGTGCAACATGGTTAAGAAATAGGACGCCTTCCATCTAATTAGCTGGCAAAATACCGGCGCTGTGAGGTAACTCTGCTGTTAATTCAATGACTATCACAAGAATGAACCTATTAATTATTTCTACGATGAAATATATCAGCTGTGGAATTTAACAATACAACAAACATACCTGTCAATATTCTGTTGAAGCTTATAATCACCAGCGCAGTCAGAATAGGACAGTGACTTTCGTCAACTGGCTGTTGCTGACACCGATCGAGTTTTTATTAACAAAATGCAACTCAGAATCATTTGTCAAAACGAAGTGGACAAGAGATATTATGGATTCGTCTCTTGACGCCGTCTTTCGTGAGCGATACCTGATGACATTTAAACATGCGACTCTAACCACAGCAGCAGTGCAGTTTTGTGAACACTAAATTCTGACCCGTTTCATTACAGTTCGTTCAAGTGGTAACCAGTAGGGTGCTTGCATATTGGCTTTCAATTTTCTAATTTTCGTAGATTAGGCGGTCACTTCCGTCACGGAGCTCTGATTACCCTAGATTTGCCCATATTTTTCATTACCCTAAACATTACCCTAGGGTACCCCTGATTACCCTAAACTGGGGTAATTACCCTGCTCGTGGAAACACTGGCTGTGACTGCTGTCGGCTCGGAGTGCACTGCAGCGAGGCTGCTGGCTGCAGCTGAAGGAACGCAAGTTCCAACTTAACATCATTCTTTATATTAAAAGATAATTTTATACCTTTTATATTGTTTTAAATGGCCCTCAAATTACTCCATTAAAGAGAGAAATCATTCAGCTTTACGAAAAGGTAATTTTTTGGTCACAAAAACCCTTTAGAGTACTGGTTATTCATTATTGTTCCCTGTGAACGAGACAGGTTCGAATAAATTAGTGTTATTCCTACGAGAATGAATCGCTCTTCGGTCTCGTTTTAGGCACAAATTCGACTCGTTCCACAAAAAATGAACTTAATAGAAGAGTGGATCCGAAAAGTTACTTCCGCGCTGCAGCTACCTGGCAGGCTGCATGCCATGGTTGTACAACATGCTGTGAAATAGTTATATTGCAAATTCCGTTTTTCCTTTAGAGGAAGTAATTATTCGTGTGTTATTTTGGTTTGTGGTAAAATACGCTGTATGAAACTTTTTATTTTTTTATAATGATGGTGTCATGAAGTTAAAAAAATTAAATTCTGCCAGCATATTTGGTAACTTGAAATAAAATATTAGGTATTAGTGCTAAAAAATGTAATTCATTAGTCCAAAAAATGTAATGTAATCGAGCAAAGCGTAACATCCGAAATGGCAGTCGGTGTCATGCAGAGGCATTTGGGAATGATTTTCTTTCTTTGTTCACGTTTGCAAATAAAATGCTTCGAACGTTTTTTGAGTATAAAGTTCACAAAGAAAATATCTATATATATATAAATAAAATTCCTCCCACTTATAATTTCAACACTGATATATGTAATTCATTGTGAATTGAGAAGGTAATTTAATATCCGATAGAATAAGTCTAATTATTTTTATAAGTCTAATAAGTCTAGAAGGTCTAATTTCTCGATGAAGTTAGACGGGATAAGAAAAAAATAAAACTCATTTATTTTCTAAAAATTTTATTCGTGAGATGCATTACAACATATTGGGTTTCAAAACTTTCCTAATATAAAAAGTCCCTAAATGATGTCATAAGATTTCATATATCGTAAAATTATGAATAAAAATGATAGGAAAACATAATATTTAATATGACACTTGTGTTAATTAAAGCCTGTTGATACATTTCCTTACATGGTATTTGTAAGTTACGACAATATAAAATTTCAAAATTCAATTTTAAATGTTGTACAAAATATTTTCCTATATTGTTGTTTTTTCTTGTTGTTCAAGGCCAGAGAAGAAATATTAAAAATGATGCAATTAATGACTAAAGAGACATTGAGTGTCCCATTTACAATTACAGTCAGTGGTTTGAGATTCAAGTGGCCAACCCATCTATAGTCATTCCACTGGCGCTAATTATTGAATCATGTCAGAAAACTATTGAGGTTGAAAGGTATGGATGTGCTGGAGCGTTCCTACTTACGTTTGTTCTGATTTGGTTAGTTCGCCAATTAAAGTTTTGTACTTTTTTTGTTCATAAATACCCGATGTTTTACAGGGATGTTCAGCAAAATGTGCAGCAGTTTTGTAACTAGTGTAAAGATTGGATGTATACAAGTAAATACACATGCCGGTGTATAGCCAAACATTCTGGGGACCCTAGTGAAAATAAGTTTTAAAACTGTTTATTTTACTTGTAACTTACGCTGCACAGATGAGGTTTTGCTTGCTAGTCCTTTTAATTCCTATAAAATGTTTTAACAGGATTTGAATGAAATATCGTGTAAAGGGCCTGTTTGGAGTACACGCTACTAACTAATTATTGCCACTCGCAGTAGTTCGAGTTACATCGATACAGTACTTCATTGCGAGAGCTGAATTCTAGAGATATCATTTTATCCATACTTTCTCCATGGTTTTATTTTGCTTCGAGAAGATTACCTGTTCACAAGAGTTGAAGTTAACACAAAAGTTAATTTCTGTCTTCTCGGACTCAACAAGCTCATGTAATGAACAGCTTATTTGTCATTAAGATATCTTTTTTGTAATACATACAAATATTTTTGTTTTACTAAGCTTCACCCAACAATGAGAGAAAGCTGAAAACTTTTAAACGATTCGTCCGGATTCCCGAAAAAGACGAAGTCGGACAGTGTGTATTGGGTGCTCTAGCGGAATTCTATCTTCGCTTCAGCACGCAATTGAACGGAGTTCAGTAGGACGCTCAAAGAAAAAGAGGTCTCTTCAGGTTTTTATTTCATATCCCGTTGACTCCGTAAACTGCACAAACAGGTAGAATTCAGGTTTTTTGGCATGACAGTACGAATTACAGAATTCCAGTTCCAGATAGTAGCACTCAAGAGAGTAGCACTTAAGAGAGCAACACTTAAGAGAATAGCACCTAAGAGAGTAGCACCTAAGAGAGTAGCACCAAAGAGAGTAGCACTCAAGAGAGTAGCACTCAAGAGAGTAGCACTCAATAGATTAGCACTCAAGAGAGTAGCACTCAAGAGAGTAGCATTTAAAGGATTAGCACTTAAGAGAATAGCACTTAAGCGGATAGCACTCAAGAGAATAGCACTCAAGAGAGTAGCACTCAAGAGAGTAGCACTCAAGAGAGTAGCACTCAAGAGAATAGCCCTTAAGAGAGCAGCACTTAAGAGAGTAGCACTCAAGGGATTTATTTTCAGCCCTGACACGCGTCTGCCGTACCGAACGGCGGATTGATCAGTCAGCGTCTCTAGCGCGTAGTGAGTCTCAGGGGTTGTCACGCGAAGGGCGTTCAACAACTTAGGAGAGCAGAAGGAAGTGGTACTCATCTCGTCCAGGATTACGTAGGCGCGGCACGACCGACCCGTGTTCTCGTCGATAACGTCTGCCAGGACAACTTTGCTGCATGCACCCTTCTCGGCTGTGGGCACGTGAGAGGCCAGGGCCACGGCTCTCAAACTCTCACCGAGTTCACTCTGAGCCCTGTCGTCGCTCGGTTCTCGACTGGGTCTCTCCTGACGAGTGGTTTCACTCGAATTTCCTGCTGCTCGCCTGTTGATGTGAGCAGTTTTGCTGTGATTGTTGGCTCAGCAGCCGTCGCACTTCACAACTTCATTGCAGTGCTTGGCCCAGTGAGTGCCTAGGCAGCGATAACACAACTTATATTCGCGGATGAAATCCTTCTTCTTTTGCGGTTCCATTTTTCTCACCGCTTGGCATGAGCTTGTCTCGTGCTGTGCACTCTGGTGGAGAACACAGCTGCCGGGTCGATTCTCCGAGGATGTGTAGAGAACTCGCGGGGCTCTTGGACTAGGGCGAGCGGGGACCGCGGTGTCGCGTCGATTACTCACCCATTTGAGGTTCGATGCCCCAAAACTGTCGCACTGGGTGTCTGACAGCGTTTTGATGAACTCGCAGAACCTGGCGAAATCAGGTAGCGATCCAAATAATCTTCTGTGCCTAGTTCTTTCGCTTCTCCAGGCATCCAGAACGAAGAAGGGCAGTCTCTCTACGATGGGGGATAGCCCTACGTCAGATGTTCAGGAAGGAGAGGCTGTGGTTATGTTGCATGGTGTGATGAATCGCTAGACAGGCATCGCTGAACTTCCGCAGCTTGAGACCGACCGTGCGGTCGCCCTTCGACCCTTTGATGTCCGAAGTTTTCGCGAGGCGTTCGAGCAGGCTGTCGGCTACCCTGTCGTCAGAGCCGAAGAGAGTCTTCAATTGTTCGACGATGTGGGTGAGCAGGGCCGCTGTGTCCAGGTATGTGGCGGCTAGTATATCGTCGATCAGGCTCCTCGGCTCTCCGCAGGTATGGCTTGTGAGGATCTCGATGGCGTCGATGGGCTCCACGGCGAGCCTTTCCATCCTTCTCTTGAGGGCATCGAACCATCTGTGGAACAGATGAGCCTCTCCCGCGTAAGGCTGGCTGGGCCTCTTTTTTAAGTCTTCGATCATTGAGAGCCTCATAGCTCCGTCGATCACTGGTGGCCTTGTTTCGAAGACCACGGCAGGTGAGCTGGTGGAAGCCCTGGGCTGGAATGCTGATGCGGAGGGATTTATCGGAGGTGCGAGATTGGTGTCACGGGGTAGAGCGTTCGCAACCGCCGTGGCGCCCCCAGCGGGCTCAATGACGTGATGCTGGAAGGCTTGGTCGACCCATGCTCCTGTGCGAGCCTCTTTGCACTCGGTATTCTCCTCGCCGACGGGCCGATCGTCCTCTGTTCGGTACCCACTCCTCAATTTTGACCTCTCAATGGTGATTTGTGCCAACACCACTGATGGGTCTTCCGTGAGGTCAATGAGCATTTTCGTGTTGCCTTGTCCAGGGGACTCCCTGTCTTCGTGTTGGAGGCTGGCGCTTGGCAGGCTCTGGCTGTGATTCGTGTCGACTGGCGTGGCTCTGACTGCGATAGCTCGAGTTTTGGTGACTCTGGCAACGATGGCTGGAGCTGGTTTGGTCTTTGCCCTGATGTTTGGAGTCGTGTTTGCCCTGACTCTTAGCCGAGGGAAGTTTTGAGGACCCGCCTCGCTGGTGTGCAGCGTCTTGCTGCTGGTCTCTGTGTGAGGTCCTTTTTGACCTTGAGCTTCTGCGCTCGGAAGGTCTCTTGACCATACTTCGTGACGAGCTTTCCAAGAGTTCCTCGCTTCTGTGGTCCATTGAACTCATCAACTTCTTTCTGCGGGCTCTGGCGATTTTCAGTGAGTCCCGAATCACTGTCGCTTCTGCTGTGGCTCCTGAGCTCTCGAGAGCCATGACTAACTAGTCTCCGAGTTGCTTGACGGCCTTAGCCCTTGTTCGGATTCCAGAGTACACCTGGTCGACCTCGCCGGGAGTCTTGAGATCTCGTGGTACTGCACCATTCAGGAGACTTTTCAAGGCTGCTAGCTCGGTGTCGAACTGGTCTTCCATCTGTGGAAGTCTAGGCTTGTTCTTTCTTCCGAGAGAGTTCATTTCTGTGCTCTTGAATATTCGCCACGGGCTGCTGAGAATCTGCTGTGGGCCTTCTCTTTGGAGGACTTCTTCGTGGAGGAGCACCTTCCGCTGACGTCTTTTACTGTATTGGGTGCTCTAGCGGAATTCTATCTTCGCTTCGGCACGCAATTGAACAGAGTTCAGTAGGACGCCCAAAGAAAAAGAGGTCTCTTCAGGTTTTTATTTCGTATCCCGTTGACTCCGTAAACTGCACAAACAGGTAGAATTCAGGTTTTTTGGCATGACAGAACGAATTACAGAATTCCAGTTCCAGATAGTAGCACTCAAGAGAGTAGCAGTTAAGAGAGCAACACTTAAGAGAATACCACCTAAGAGAGTAGCACCTAAGAGAGTAACACTCAAGAGAGTAGCACTCAAGAGATTAGCACTTAAGAGAGTAGCACTCAAGAGAGTAGCACTTAAAGGAATAGCACTTAAGAGAATAGCACTTAAGAGAATAGCACTCAAGAGAATAGCACTCAAGAGAGTAGCACTCAAGAGAATAGCACTCAAGAGAGTAGCACTCAGGAGAATAGCACTCAGGAGAATAGCACTTAAAGGAATAGCACTTAAAGGAATAGCACTTAAGAGAATAGCACTTGAGAGAATAGCACTCAAGAGAATAGCACTCAAGAGAATAGCACTCAAGAGAATAGCCCTTGAGAGAGCAGCACTTAAGTGAGTAGCACTCAAGGGAATAGCACTCAAGAGAATAGCACTTGAGAAAATAGCACCCAAGAGAACAGCACTCGAGGAATAGCACCTAAGAAATAGCACTCAAGAGAACGGCACCTGAGAGAATAGCACTCAAGAGAACAGCACTTAAGAGAACAGCAATGTATGGAAGGAGTTAATAGTTGCCAGTCCAAAACATAACGCAGCGAGAAGCCGTCGCAACAACCGAGAAGAAATAAGTCTCTCCGGCTGAAGAACACATTGCCAAAGAACATTCTCCAGCTAAAGATCACATTGCCAAAGAACATTCTCCAGCTAAAGAACACATTGCCAAAGAACACCTTGCTAAAGAACACCTTGCTGAAGAACACATTGCTAGAAAACACATTTCTAAAAAACACATTTGTAATACACGCACAGGACCAAAGGAGGACAGCCTACTCACACACACATTGATCACATTTTTAGCGTCTGAGTCAGCATGTTAAAATTTCAGACTTTCAAGATGAGAAACTGTTATAGATCATAGACGGAGATATAATATTAGTACACACCATCAAGACACAAATAACACATCAATAGACAAATGCAATGACACAGCAATTTAGGTAAATAGTTCACTCACCTCTTGGATACCTTAACTTAAATACTCAATGTGCAGTACTGTGGCTAGTCAGAGTAGAGCGGAGATAGACGAGAATATATAGAATAGGGTAGAATAGAATTAGTACATTAGTTTAGAAATTAAGAAGTTAGATACTAACCACAGTAGGTGATTATATACACACTCGGTCAACATTTACTTGTTGTCGAACCCGAGATCACTAGCAGACTGACTTGCAAGTGTTGCTCTCTTGAGCGTTGCCAACTTTTGGCCTCTCTAACTAGAACTTACACTACTCGCTATATTACACCCCTCCCTCCTTAATTAGAAACCCCCCCCCCCCCCCCTGTATCCCCAGTCCCCTTATTCGATATAGTCAATCCTAAAGGTCCATTCTCACCACAGGCTTCCGAGCCCGGATAGACCTGCGTGAGATGCTAGCACTTGGAGGCTCGTGCATCCTAGCCTCCTGGGTGGGAATCGGGTAATCAGGTGTTTCGGAGTCAGGTTCATTGGTCAGAGGTGGTGGGTATGAATTTTGAGCAGGTTTTGGAAACACAACGGTTTCCTCCGTAGGTTGTTCCAAGGGTTCAGGGATGGTGTTCGAGCAGGTAATAACTTGGTCCTGGTGTCGACGAACGACCTCTCCCCCCTTCAGTTTTCACTTGTAGGATACCGGGCCTGTTTTCTCAATGGTGGTAGCAGGGGTCCATTTTGGGGGACCCGGCGTGTATTGACAGACCATCACAGGTGACTCCGGCGGAATGTCAACCGCGCGAGACCCTGGGTGGTATCTTTTCTGAGCGTCCTGGCGTGGAGCAACTTTGGACGCGATTGCTTCTGACGGCCAAAGCAGATCAAGACGAGAGCGAACTTTCCTGCCTAACATCAGTTCGGCCGGCGTAACACCTGTTGTTGAGTGGGGTGTCAGCCGATAGTTGAATAGAAACCTGTCTAGTGCTAGGCGTAGGGGTTCCGTTGACTTCCGTATATTCTTCTTGAACGTTTGTACCATACGCTCTGCCAGTCCATTAGTTGAAGGGTGGTATGGTGCGCTCGTAATATGTCGCATACCACATGCCTTCACAAATTCTTGGAATTCAGCCAATGTGAAACACGTTGCGTTGTCCGAAACAATTGTTACTGGAAATCCAAATGTCGCAAAAGTGTGTTTCAGGCACGAGATCGTTTCGCTAGAGGTTGTAGTAGATGTGGGAAAAATTTCAACCCACTTAGAGTGTGCATCCACAATCACTAGATAGTATTTTCCATCCATTGGGCCCGCGTAGTCAATGTGTATGCGATGCCAAGGCTTCGCAGGCCATTCCCACGGATGGAGTTCAGCTTTCGTTGGTGCAGCTCGAGTGCTCAGGCACTCGCTGCATGACTTAGTCGCTTCTTCTAGATCTTTTTCCAGCAGCGGCCACCATACATAGCTGCGAGCTAACTCCTTCATCCTGGATGATCCAGCATGGCCAGAGTGAAGTTCGTCCACAATGGCTTGTCTGAGAGCTTGGGGTACAATAATTCTTGCTCCCCAGAGCACACAGCCATTTTGTGTGGACAATTCGTCTCGCCTCCTAGTATACGGAGCGAGATCAGGGTCACCAATTACCGTCGAAGGCCAGCCTACTTGGCAGTATTTGTATACCTTTGAAAGTACTGGGTCCCTTAGGGTGCCGTCGCGGATGTGGGTGCTGGTGACTGGAGCTGACTCGAGGAAGTTTACTAAGGACGTCCATTCCGCAGGAATAGGTGTGGCTTCCTCGGGAGTTGTCAAAGGTAGACGACTGAGAGCATCAGCCGTGCCCAACAGCACGCCAGACCGGTGACGCAAGGTGAACTTGTAGGACTGCAGTAGTAAAGCCCACCTTTGAATGCGCCCGGATGCCATCGGAGGAATGCTTCTACCCGGATCAAATAGTCCTAACAAAGGTTTGTGGTCCGTGACCACAGTGAAATCCTGTCCCCACAGGTAGCAATGAAATTTTCGAAGTGCGAACACCATAGCTAGGGCTTCTTTCTCAGTTTGAGAGTAGTTGCGTTCTGTTGCAGTTAGAGTTCGGGAGGCAAAATAGGCGGGGCGTTCAATCCCACCAATAAGGGGACACAGCACCGCTCCCACACCATACGCACTACTGTCAGCCACTACCACTATGGGTTTCTGAGGGTCAAAGTGGACTAGAGTCTGAGAGTCCAGGAGGGCTTGTTTAGATTTCTGGAAAGCTCTCTCCTGACTTGCATCCCATTTCCAAGGGGTTTTATCCCTCAGTAAGGTATTTAGGGGCTCCAGCATGGTTGCAGATGATTTTAGAAATTTCCTATAGAAATTTAACAGCCCAAGGTAGATTCTCAGTTGAGTCACATCAGTAGGAGCTGGATCATTCTGGATTGCTGCTACCTTCTCTGCAGTGGGGTGCAATCCATCCTTGTCAATTTGGTATCCAAGATAGGATACCTGTGGCACTCCAATTTGGCATTTATCCATTTTCAGTTTTAGCCCTGCCTCCTGTAGTTTAGAGAAGACTTGATAGAGACGCTTGTTGTGCTCTTGCTCATTAGTGGCACTCACCAGGACGTCATCCAGGTAGCAGAACACTCTTGGGAGGCCCTGCAATAGTTCTTCCATGGCACGTTGAAAGATTCCAGGTGCGGACGCAATTCCAAAGCTGAGACGGTTGTAGGCAAATAAACCTCTGTGGGTGTTTATTACCATGAGTTCCTTGGAGTCTTCATCCAAGGGTAGTTGAGCGTATGCCTGAGACATATCTAGCTTGGAGTATATAACTCCTTCTGCTAACCCGCTAAATAGATCTTCCACTCTGGGTATAGGGTAGGTATCAAGCCTGGTGGCTCTGTTGACGGTTAGTTTGTAGTCCCCACATATTCGGATGCTTTTATCAGCCTTGAGCACAGGGACGATAGCCGCTGCCCATCTTGAGTACTGTACAGGGGTGAGGATACCTTCCTGCACCAGTCTATCAAGTTCTGCCTCCACCTTAGGTCTCAGTGTGTAAGGCACGTTCCTGGCCTTACAAAACTTTGGTGGCACGGCTGGATCCACTTCTATTTCGAAATTCCTTCCCTTAAAGCAACCTAGACCTGGTTGAAAAAGGTCGGGAATTTATTTGCTAACTCTTCAGGGCAAGTGATCAATTTGTTGACCTCATTTGCTACTATAGTTAGCCCAAGGGAATCAATCAGGTCTCTACCCAGCAAAGCTGGCCCCTCCCTGTCTACAATCACAATAGTTGCTAGCTGAGGAACCATATTACCAGATTCACGCTGAATGTTAGCCCTAATCTCCCCACAAATCACTAGTGGGGTTCCCCCATAAGTCCTAAGCTTAACATCAGAAGGTCTCAGCTCGGATCTTGACTTAGCTGGTATTTTTGAGTAGGTGGCCATTGAAAGGATAGACCTGCCAGCACCTGTATCTACCTCCATCTCTAACGGCACACCATTTAGTAACAATTTTATTTTGATTGGGGGTTTCATTTCCTCGGCTAAAGAAAATATTTCCCCATAGCATCCTTGATTGGGGGCTGGGTAGTCTGCACTGGTTCCGTTGCTAGTTCCATTAGGGTTAGGGTGGTTTTCCCTCCCCCTTTTTTCATGCATAGCATGCACAAAATTATTTTTGTTGCCTCTATCAGATTTCTGCCCTTTTGTTAGTTTGAAACAACATTTTTTTAGATGACCTTTTTGGCCACAGCCATGACAATTACTGTCTTTATAGGGGCAATCTCTACGCCAGTGCAAACCACCACAGCCGCTGCATGCTGATTTGGGGCTAGCTTGTGCCTGAGTCTTGCCCTGAGGCTTGTACGCAGTTTGCTTAACTCTGCTCTGACCTACATTTAGAATTGAATTTGGTTGCCTCAACCCCACTGTTTCTCTCAGTGTGGTTTCTTTAGCAGTAGCTAGATCCATGGCCTTTTGCCATGTCAGGCCAGCTTCATTCAGCAAGCAATTTTGAATTTCATTACTGGACACACCCAGAATGAAACGATCTAGAAGGGTCTCTTCTAGCACTTCCTGTTTGAAATTACAGGTATTAGAAAGGGCTTTCAAGCTAGCCACAAAATCAGCAATGCTTTCCCCTGGTCTCTGGTTCCACTTATGGAACCTAAACCTCTCAAAGATCTGATTTCTTGTTGGCTTAAAATGCCGTCTCAACGCTTCCACAATCTCGTCATAAGTAGCATCAAGGACTTTTTTAGGAGACATAAGGTCTTTTATCAACCTAGCAATTTTAGGACCCACTAGTGAAATTAGCGTTGGGGCTTTTTCTTTTTCCCCTATTTTGTTTATTACAAAATAGCAGTGTACTCTAGTTTCATAGTCTCCAAATTCTTCCTCTGAAGGATTAAATTCTCCCACTGAACCTATCAATGGCATTTTAACTTTTTAGTAGTCAAACACACTGTGAATAGTAAAAAAAAAATTTCACAGCACAAATAGTACAATCACTTGATCAATTCTGAGTTTTCTTACTAGTCTAGCCAGTCTAGCAACACCAGTGAGCAGAACAACCACAAAAAAAATCACTAGGCAAATTCTATGTTCCTTCACTAGTCACTACCACTGAGCCACTTCCAGCAGTTCTCCCAAATTCTCGTCGCCACTTTGTGTAATAGATCATAGACGGAGATATAATATTAGTACACACCATCAAGACACAAATAACACATCAATAGACAAATGCAATGACACAGCAATTTAGGTACCAAGTTCACTCACCTCTTGGATACCTTAACTTAAATACTCAATGTGCAGTACTGTGGCTAGTCAGAGTAGAGCGGAGATAGACGGGAATATATAGAATAGGGTAGAATAGAATTAGTACATTAGTTTAGAAATTAAGAAGTTAGATACCAACCACAGTAGGTGATTATATACACACTCGGTCAACATTTACTTGTTGTCGAACCCGAGATCACTAGCAGACTGACTTGCGAGTGTTGCTCTTTTGAGCGTTGCCAACTTTTGGTCTCTCTAACTAGAACTTACACTACTCGCTATATTACAGAAACACATTTCATTCTCTACATGGAGTCTTGACTTGTCAACTTGTTATAATCTTTAGGCTATCAGATATGTGCACTGTGTTCAGAGGAAGACAGCACGTTAACACACTAATTTTAATTTTAGGTACCGGCTTCCTCTGACTGTTTGCATAATCAAATGCTACAAAGGCAACGGTTGCATCCTCGATAGAACAATCTGACAACGCTTTAGAATACTTACAGACGGTGGAGGGAAGGTCCCTCACGCTAGAAAAACTCTGAATAGCCTATTTCAACATACAAGAGGAATGACTACTTATTTTTCTTTACTCTACCTGTGGGAAGGGAAATGATTAAAGATTAGGTCTCTGATGCAGGGGCAAGCTAAAATAGTAACAGCGGACTAGTGCTACAGCCTATCCGGTCGCAGAATTTATCAGAACCTAATATCAGAATATCAGAACTTAAGATACAGCAGATCAGCCATTGTCAAAAAAATCCTATTGTCAAAAAAAAACAAACGGCTATCTCATGATCAGCCTAACACTGAAAGCATCTACCCGGTCATGACTCGCCAATTAAATTACTCAACTTATAATACAGGGCAACAAGTACACATCGACCAACGTCGCCTTGAAAACACCAATCATATGGGCTAGTGGTCTTATAAATTTTCTGTGTATATTCCCAGTCTACTTTTGGAAGTGCTTTAACTCTAGGGTTCTACCTTACTGACCTGCGCAGCGTGCCCAGCACAGCTCATGGGTGAGAAGCCAACAAATATTTGATAAAAATATTTTATTTTTTATTAGTGAAATTTGAGTTATGCATGGTTACTTTACATCCCACGTTTTTATGCTAGAACACGTCACTTGTGATTGGTTAAACTGAAGTTCAATGCCCAGCTAAAAATCCAGAGTAAAAATCAATGAATAAGTTTCTAAAATTTACACATTCAGTGGGCCTGCTGAAATGCGGTTATTTCACAATCTGAGTAGTTAGAATACTAGCATCACAATACAGCCTACAGTTTAGAGAAAGCACTAGAATAATCACAGCATCACGACGGCTAGTCTCACTCAATGTAGGTGGTTCGCCGGCCGCCAGAAACATCCTTGAACGCTCTAGCGGCCGGCTGTTCACCGCTGTCAAACACAAAGACACAAAGTGGCGAATCGACAATATAGCTAGTTCAAAAACACGTAGTTAATAGTTTTCTCGCAGAGTAATGGCCAAAAGGGAAATTCCTAAGGATGGCCAAAAGGAAATTCCCGGATAAAGTTGGAATCCCAAGAACACAGGATGGAAACATCTTCATATTCAACCCAGGAAACCCAGATTCAAGACGCCGCGAGATCAACACGCCAGATGACCTCGAGCAATACCTGATGCAACAACTAAACATGTCATCACAGCAGATCATGGGTGACTAGACTAGGTGATCCCCTAAATTAGTCAATTTCATTTTCATCCCCTAAATATGTCAATTTCGTATTAATTTAACCTCAATTAGGTATCATGTCAGTAAACCTCAACTTGATGCCAGTTCAACCTGAATCTATACAAATGTATAACAGATGTGCTTGTAAACATTTATGACAGCTGTGTGTGAACTTTTGAAACAACGCAATCAGCAATTTTTTACCTCCCAATGTTACTGTGAATTTTTTCTCTTCTTAACCACTTAAGTATTATTACGCGTAAACCATATTAGCTGATTATATCATTGTCGTTGTAATCTTCTTATAATCTGATTATATCATTGTCGTTGTAATCTTCTTATAATCTGATTATATCATTGTCATTATAATCTATCAGCAATTTTTCACTTACCAATATTACTGTGAATTCTTCCTTATTTACCACTACAGTTATTATTACGCGTAAACCATATTAGCTGATTGTATCATTGTCATCATAATCTTTAAAACTTATTCCCTCTTGTATGTGAACTTATGAAAACACCCTCAGCAATCTGTTTGCACCAATGTAGTGATATCGAACTCCAATATTATAACAAATAAATAATAGATGTGTGTGTAAACATCTATGACATCTCTGTGTCACATTTTGTAACATCGCAATTAGTAATTTTTCACCAACCAATGTTACTGTGAATTCTTCTTTATTTACCACTACAGTTATTATTACGCGTAAACCATATTAGCGGATTGTATCATTGTCGTCATAATCTTTAGAAACTTATTACCTGTTGTATGTGAACTTGCGAAAACGCCCTTAGCAATCTGTTTGCACCAATGTTGTGATATTGAACTCCATTATCACTCGCTCATGGACTGAGTTTGTGTGTACTCACGAAATCGCGCTAGATTTTTCTTTTTTACTCTATTCTCTCTTACTTAATAAGCTACTTTTTAGACTGGAATATCCCTTTAAGCTTGACTCTGTATTTCGTTTTAAGCTCTATAGTACCTAATTCTTACTTTTACTTATTTTAAATGACTGATCACCCTGTAATATTTGAGGAAATCGATCCAGATTTCAATCATTTGAACAGAATATATCCAAACCTAAACGACTCTCAAGAGTGTAGGTATACTAATATATCAGAATTCAACGAAACTATACGAATAACTGACCGAGATTTCTCACTCCTGTGTTGGAACTGTGGGTCACTCTATCCAAAATTGGAAGAGATACAATGTACTATTACTGAACTTAAATATAACCTAGACGTGATTAGCTTCACCGAAAGCTGGCTAGATGACTCGACAAAAGACATGATTCGATTTGAAAATTATCATAGTTACCATTCGCTAAGAAAAAACCAGCGGGGCGGAGGCATCAGCACATATATATCTAACCACATAGACTCGAGAACCATAGCAAGTGCAACCATGAATCAGGATCATATAGAATCACTCTTCGTAGAACTTTTTAGAGATGGTAAACGCATTGTGCTTGGAACGGTGTATAGGCCTCCTACAGCCTGTCCTATATCCTTCCTGAATGAATTGAATCGTATTATTTCTCAGTTCAACAGGCCCTTATACAATGACATAATAATATGCGGTGACTTCAATTATGATCTACTGAAACATGAAAGCCATGAACCAATCTCTAATTTCCTAACAACCTTTCAGTCTCAATCCTTCCTTCCGATCATTACAAAGCCTACACGAATAACCTCAGAGTGTGCTACGCTGCTTGACAATATCTTTATGACAGACCCTAGTGATTTTCTTGCTGGAATAATTACTTCTGACTTATCAGATCACTTCCCAGTTTTTCTTATTAAGAAAAATGTCTATATTGCTTGCACCAAGGCACGGGCTGAAACTTACTCATATCGTAAAATAAACGAATCAAATCTTGAAGAAATGCGCACCGTTCTAGAAGAATCAATGCCTACATTGCACATCTTTCAACAAAACAATAATACTACGAGCATTGATGAAGCAGTAGTAAAGTTGACTGAAACTATAATGACCGCATACAATCAGTGTTGCCCAATTGTAACTCGTACAGTTACCCCGAAAAATAAACAAAAGCCCTGGATTACTAGAGACATCGTGATAAATATAAAGAAACGTCAAGCGTACCTAGCCCTCCTTTGCGAAGGACGAATATCTAGAGAAACATATAACCGATTTAGAAACTATGTAACAAACCAGATAAGAACATCAAAAAAGAACTACTTTACGCTCAAGTTTACTCAATTCAAAACTGACGTTGAAAAGACTTGGCATCTCCTTAACTCCTGCTGTAAACCGAATAATGCCGATAAAAAGAAAATTGAATATGTTGTTCAAGATAATGTAAAATATCATGAGAAGAAAGAAATTGCTAATCTCTTTAACAACTTCTTCGTAAACGTAGGGAAAACAATAGCTGATGGTATTCCAAGTGAACCTACTGATCACCTGGAATTTATGGATCATATTCGAGAACCCAACTCCTTTTTCTTTACGCCTACAAACTCCTCCGATGTAATTACGTGCATAAACAACATGAAAAATAAATCGAGTGGGTTACAAACGTTTCCGACTAAAGTACTTAAAGTTATTGCTGACATTGTAGCCCCACTGATATCAAATATTATTAACCAGTCTCTCTTACTAGGCACTTTCCCGAACTCCCTCAAAATTGCTAGAGTAACCCCAATCTTTAAAAGTGGTGAAAAAACCTGTGTAAACAATTATCGACCTATCTCCATTCTACCAATTATTAGCAAAGTATTCGAAAAGATTGTGTATAAAAAAGTGTACTCTTATTTTGAACAAAAATCATTTCTTTACGATAAACAATACGGTTTTCGCTCTGAAAAATCAACAACACAGGCTATATTAAATCATTTACAATTCCTCTATTCTAATATAGATGAAGGAAAGCCTGTCTTCTCTGTATTTCTTGACTTCCGAAAAGCATTTGATTGTGTGGACCATAAATTACTATTATCGAAACTACACTGTTATGGCATTCGAGGGATTGCCCATGATTGGTTCAGATCATACCTAACAAATCGGAAGCAATACGTTGTCATTGACGACGCAAAATCGGACCCACAGACAATTAGCCATGGAGTTCCCCAAGGATCTGTTCTCGGGCCTCTCTTGTTTCTGATTTTTATCAATGATATTGTAAAATCTACATCATTCTTCAAATTCATACTTTTTGCCGATGACAGTACGCTTTCTGCGGTCCTTCCGAACCAAAATCCTGCTATGATTGTGGAGAGTATAAATACTGAACTTCACAAGGTTTCATCGTGGCTCAAAGCTAATAAAATAAGCTTAAATATCGATAAAACAAATTATATTACTTTCTCATACAAGAAAGATGTATCTCTCCCATGCATTAAAATTGGCGAAGGTGAAATCGAAGAAACCAACTCATGTAAGTTTCTGGGCATCATAATAGATAAACATCTGACCTTCAAAGAGCACATCACTCATATTAGTTCTAAATTATCAAAATCCATCGGAATCCTAAATAAAGTTAAAAATTTTCTGCCTGAAACAGCTTTACAAATGCTCTACCGAACGCTCATTTCTCCATACTTGCAATACGGAATAGAAGCATGGCACGGAACTGATAAAAATAAAACCAACAAAAATTTTTCTCTGCAGAAAAGGGCTGTCAGAGCGGTAAAGAACCTAGAATATAATGCTCACACAAATGATTCTTTCAAAAATTTACAAATACCTAAACTTTCGGATCTCTACAAAATCTCCATCTGTAATTTCATTTACAAAACATTAAGAAATGATGGCGACAATAGCCTAAGACAATTATTGACTGCGCAAACTGGTCATCACGACCATTTAACCCGAAATAGAAGTAAATTCATGCTTCCTTATTATTCAAAGGCCAGGTCGCAACACAGTATTCTCTTCGTTGGAACCAAAACTTGGAACTCTATACCTGCAGAGATCCGTGAATGTAATTCGTACACAGTATTCAAAAGACATCTTGAGTCTCACTTCCTATCAGAATACTAGTCGTGTAAGATCACCGTGTCGAAATCTTGCCTCCTACATGTAACTAATGATAATGTCATAATGTAACTTGCCTTGTGTACCATAACCAATCTTCTCTCTGCTCTTGAATCGTTTTATCGAACATACTGTTAAATATAGCCGACTTGACCTATATTGTAAAATACAGCATAAAATATCGAGTTAATTATCTCAATGATCAGTCTAATGCGAAACTAGGTTAAGTGAACTAGGTTAAACTTTTGTACACCCTAGAATAACGTGATGGTAGGATGCCCTAGAAGTCGCTGAACTTATTCGGGCCCACAGGTAGCTATACTCAAATTTGACCATTGTACTAGACTTAAGTAAAATTCTACCTCTGTATCACCTGTGGTAAATAAATTGTTTAAATTGTTTGTTTAAATTGTTTAATCACCATCAAAGTACACGGAAACTTAAATTATCCGGGAAGACGTTGTTCCCTCTGTGCACACTTTATTCAAATAACACGCTGCGTCAGTCTTGCGAACCAGCGCGGATCCGCAAAATGTTGCCGTATGGAGAAGTTCAAAATTCGCGTCTGGTAGGACGCGACACAGTGCATGGAGCTAGGATATAAGGAGGGAGCATAGCGCACTCCGATCGGGCTCAATTTGGCTGCAAAAGTTGAAACACTAGGGCACTCTCAATGCCCGACACCGTCACAATTCTTAGCCAACCACATACGCTTGGCTGAAGTTGGCTCCACCCACCTTCCTTACAACCCCACCTCATTTCCCAAAGCAAGGTTAGTACCTCACCACAAGTCAAAGGGTGAGGTGTGCGTGCAAGTCGCTCTAATTTGTTTTAATCAAGGGCCTGTAATCGTTATAGTTTTCAACTCTTAATGTATCTTTGCTAGTAATTTTGATATTATTAAGTGTCCTCAAGTTAGGAAACACAATTTATTGTCATTCGGAGTCTTAGAATCCCAAATTATTCATTAACGATTGAATGATTAACTAAACAGCTGGAAGAGCATTCAGCGAGCGTTTGCGCACTCTAGCGTAGTTGGTAGGTAACTTGCTTCCGTGCTGACGTCACTCCCGCGAGACGGCTATTGGTTAAGCTGGGTTTAGCCATGTGGCTAGAGGGTTCTGCCGCCGTGCGGGAGACCCGGGATCGAATCTCGGCGCTGGCAGTGGCGATTTTCTCTGTTGGGTATGGGAGAAAAATTTCAAGCACAATACCCCACTCTACCCAGGTGTCTGAAATGGGTACCGGTTTCGACCGGGGGAAAGCGTCATGGCGTCCTGACGTTAGTTATAAGGCATTTGAAAATCCAATGTACAAGGTGATATGTATCAGGCTTGATTGGAAATAAAGCATCCGTAGATGCCTTCATTATTATTATTAATATTTAGACGGAGGGTGTCTTCCCCAGGGTGACGCCCCTACCCTACCCCTCTCACCCGCTCAAGCTTCCCCACTTGCGTTTAGACGGAGGGTGAGATGCCCAGGGCTGCCGAAATTGGTGCGTTCAGCAAATATACGAGTTTCCCTTATAAAAATGTATTTTAATTTCTCTGGAGTGAGAATTTTATCATGGGCAATTTCATAAAAAGGGATCTTTTGATTTCGAATGACAATAATTGCAAAATAAATGTAGACAGCCCCTCAAACTATGTCAATATAAATGAGATTTATTTTGGTGCTGGTGCAGAAAGCATTCTCCTGAGAAATGTCAACAAAATATGTACCAAAAAACTAGAAGAGTTTGGATTGAAAGATCTTAATAAATGTAATTCAGTAATACCATTTTCAATGCATTTCTCTAATTTTGCGAAAAAGGAGCAGCATGAAAATATCAATATGAAGTGGCGAGAACTGTTTGGTCAAGTTGCTCCTTTCAAGACAAAAATTGTGTCTGAAAAATTCTGGTACTCAGCTTTGTTATTCGCTGCTTCCCGAGTTCATGATGCAGCTTTTGTCAATACCGCATTATTTTGCAGCAGCTAGAAAAATATTTCGACCCTAACTACATAATAGCAAAAAACAGGATTTCGTTTAAAAAAACAAGACTAAATGCTTGAATGAGATCAAAATCTACGTTAGAGAACACAGACTGCAAAAATTGGAACCACCACGGTAGCTTAGTCAACAAATTAAAGAAAAAACATTGGCAGATGAAGGAAGAAGAGGAGGAAAAAAGTTCATTCTAGCAGGAAAAGTAGGTAAAACTGTTATGTGTGTTCTAGCGGAAATTCTATCTTCACTTCGGCACGCATAGGAACGGAAGGCGTAGGGACACCAAGAAGAACACGTGGTTTCTTCGGTTTTATTTCAAAGGTCCGTTTCCTCCGTAAGACTGCACAAACAGGTATGATTCAGACTCGGGCCAGCAATTGCATGACAAGAAAATCCTAATTTAAGATCATAGTCGAATGATGAATTAATGTATATGGTACTGCATAACGAGAAAGGAATTTCATACTTCTAGGTATAGGAAAGTTAGCTGAATAAGACACGAAGAACGGCTAAATAATGTTAGAACTAGGTATGATATCCTAGTGATAGAATTCCTAACACAATATTCATTATTACATAAGAAAGTTTTAGCCTCCCTTAACCACGACAAAGATGTTCCAAGAGAGGAAAGAGGAAGGCACCATTTATATAGCACCGCACAACAAGAAAGAAGATTCATACCTCGAAGGTACACGAGAAGCAGCTGAGTGAGACATAAGAGACAATTGAATAGTGCTAGCACTAGGCATGATATCCTAATGACAGGGGGCAATGAGAGAGAGGCCATGGGACGTTATCATGGTAGAATAGTAGCACACAAAAAAGGGGATTCGCCGCCCTGCTAACGACGTAGCACAATGACAATTCATAACACTGTTGTTATTATTATATAAGAAAGTTTTAGCCTCCCTTAACCACGACAAAGATTTCCCAAGAGAGGAAAGAGGAAGGCACCATCTAGCATGGAGTTGGGGGAACGCGGAATCTATGCACAAGGTGCACAGGAACAGTAAGCTAGGAAAGAAGTTCATAAAACAAGAAAGGTTTCCGTTGCATTCTTGACATAACAATCTGACAATACCCTAAAATACTTACAGACGATGGGGGGAAGGTCCCTCACTTTAGGCCTGGAATAGCCTATCTTAACGTATAAAATAAGCGACTACTTTGTCTTTTCTTTACTCTACCTGCGGAAAAGGGACAGAAAAATTAGGTCTCTGACGCAGGGACAAGCTGAAAGGTAACAGCGGACTAGTACTACAGCCTATCCAGCCGCAGAATCAGACTTAAGATACAACAGATCGGCTACTGTAAAATCCTAAAAATAAAAGCGGCTATCTCATTGACCAGCCTAATGCTAGAAAAGATTTGACACGCCTCGCTAATATTCAAATCGCTTAATTTAAACACAGAGCAGCAAGTAAACATTTATCAACGTCGTTCTGAAAACAGAAATCACATGGGCTAGTGGTCTCAAATTTCTGCGCCTATTCTCAGTCTACTGAGAATGCCGTAACTTTAGGCTTCCACCTTACTGACTGGCGCAACTTGCCCAGCACAGCTCATAGGTGAGAAGCCAACCAACTGGCAAATATTTTACTTTATTTCATATCTTTTACTTAATGAATATTTTAAAAATTACAATACAAAGACAAGAAAAATCATGTTTCCAAAGTTGGTACAAAGTTCAGCACGATGTGTCATTGTGAATTTCTCAATATCAACGACTGATGTCTAATCCATGGAAGAACCACAACATAGGTAGTTTGTATTTTTAATACACAAATCTTTGAATAGTGAAGCAGTGGTTGATTTGTATTCACAATTAAATATAAAATTGTGTTATTTTTGTGTTAACCTATGAAATGCAATAAACTAAAAATAAAATCATCTGTGTCAATTCAAATGCATTGAAATGTCAGTCTCTCCATGTTACATTTACTGCCTATGACACTGTTTACAATGTTATATTTACTTTCTATGACAACATAGCTTACATGGCTTGACTATTATGCAAATATTGCTGAGCAAAAAGGAAAAAACATTTGAACGTTAATACAGAATCACTTGGAGCAGTGAAAAAAAAAATAGGAATCAGTTCATCAGTTAAAACCACACATTCGGTGGTCTGCTAACTGTCGACCTAGAATCCAACTTATTTCTAAGCATTACACTGCAGCACACTTGCTATGAAACGCACTAGATTGACAACCCCACGACGGCTAGTCTGGCTCAATGTGGGTGATTCACCGGCCGCCAGAAGCATCCTCGAATGCTCTAGAAGCCGGCTGTTCACTGCTATCGAAACACAAATACACTTGATAGCGAATAGATAAATATAGCTAGTTCAGGAATACGTTTTGACTAAAGTTTCTGACACGAATGCACATTGATTATCACACAAAAACTTAAATTATACGGGAAAGCACTGTTGTACTACGAGCACTTCAGTCAAACTTGAACTTGAACTTGAGGGCCGACAGTGTAGGGGCCTTTGTAACGGCCTACAATTCCCTCCACAATTTTCACACAAAGAGTTCAGCGCCTGGTACCAGACTTGTCCACTAAACTACTCAGGATCTACGATCCTCGTCACAAGCCTCCATTGGAAGGCATCACCGGGACAGCCAGTGTGTCAAAACACCATCCCCCGGCACATTGGGTCATTACAGCCCATTCTACCAGACTGGCTCATTCCAGTCACTGTCTCTTACTCCAGGCACGCACAAGAAACATTTTCATAGCCTCAGTGATATTCGCATTACACTCCTGATCCAATCCAGCAAGACAGCTCATACCGCAATCATCTTCAGCACATCTGGCATTCCACTCATTCTCTCCATACTGCTCAGACACCACATTCATAAAACTCTCTCTCTCTTGCTCATACTTACTACATTCCAGCACAAAATGCTCAATTGTTTCCTCTACTCCACTATTACACTGCTGACATAATCTGTTATTATTCTCATTCCATCTCCATGTACGTCTGTTCACACTCAATGACTCACTTCTCACAGCAAACAAGAGTTGACTTCCAAAACTACCATCATAGAACAGCTCAAACTAAGGTGCTTTCTTTTTCATATACCAGTTAATTGTAGGCTTCCGCATCATGCTAAGCTTCCACTTATTCAATCCATACTCTTTTGTTTGTCTCTCAATCTCTTTCTTCCACCTCTTGCAGTCCCACTCAGGCCCAACACCTCCAACATTTATTAAACTCCAGTCATCCACAGGTCTCCCAATTCTAACATGAATAATCTTTTGCATGCTGAGTTTAATTGCATGCCCCCAACATACTTTCTCCAAATAGCTTACACTCAGATTCCATTCAAAGATTCGCCTTACCCACCTGCTATTCTGCGTTCTTTCAATTCTCACCTTATAATTCAGCACAGCTTTCATCATTCTTTCTGAAAATAGGCTCCACCCTAGGTCACCTCTAATGGCTTCTATAGCTGTCCATTTCGGAGCACCCAATGCTACACGTCCTACCTTATTTTTTATCACATCCAGCTTCTCAAGATCACCTACATTCCAAGCAAGAGCACTCATACCATACATGACACTAGGTACAGCAACATACTTCCACATTCCTCTCACACATTCGTACTTGTTTGCTCAGTATCTGGCCACACTACCTAACCGTCCACTCCACTGCATTGCTTTAGCCACTTTCTCACCTTTAGTTCTAATACATCCATCTTCACTTATCATACAACCTAGATATTTGTATTCTTTTGTTCTACCTATTCTGATTTCTCCAATATTCCACAGTCTGTCTCTATCAGTCTCATCACTATTTATAACCATGACCTTACTTTTATCGGCACCAAAGTTCATCTTGAAATCTGTACTATATCTATTCACAATGTCAAGCATCCTTTGTAGTTCATGACCACATTCACTAACCACTACCACATCATCAGCATACAACAAACAGCTCAGTCTCTCATTACCAACTTTCAGTCCTAAACCACTCCCTCTCAGTCGAACTGCTAATTCTTCTGTGTACAATCCAAACAACAGGGGGGACAGAGTACAGCCCTGTCTCACTCCTCTAACACTCCTCACTTGCCCAGTTTCCAAATTTCCTAACCTGTAGATAGCACTTGTGTTCTCATACAGACTCTGTACAATGTTCACTATTTTTCTGCTAAAACCAACATTTCTCAAAATTTCAAACAGCCTAACCCGATCCACTCTGTCATACACCTTTTCAATATCCAGGAATGCTAAATATACCTTCTTGTCATCCTTCTTCATTCGCTCAATTATTTCACTCACTACAAACAGATTATCCTCCCCCCGTCTATCTTGCCTAAAACCATTCTGTTCTTCTCCCAGGACTCCTAATTCCTCAACTAAATTTTTCATTCTCTTATTCAAAATACCACAAAAGATCATACATACAGTGTCACCCAGTGTGCAATTGGTCTGTAATTTTTAAGTTCTTTCATACTCTTATGTCCACCCTTATGCAACAGAACTACATTACACTTGTTCCAGTCATCCGGTACTCTTTCACTCTTCCATATCTCATCAAATAAACATTTCAACATACTGACTACACTCTCTCCTCCACATTTATAAAACTCATATGGTATCTTATCAGGGCCACATGCCTTTCCATTTTTGACTTTCTTCAAAAAACTTACGATCTCTTCACAAGTGATTTTGTCTTCCATTTGCAGTTCACGTTCATCTATCAGAAAATTTATTGGTTCATCATCTGTTACCTGCTCATTCATTCCACCAATGTCCTCCCAGTATTCTTCAACTGCTTTCACCATTTGCATCCTATCTTGCACACTGCAACCATTGACTACTAATTCATCAACTTGAACTTCACTACCTCTATCATTACCTTGTATAAACCTATACCAACCTTTTATTCCATCTGGACCTTTCTTTCTTAGATTTTCAACTTGGTGTCTCTCTTCTTTAACCCTAGCCTCATTGATCATTCTCTTTACTTTCTTCGGCTGGTCCTTGTACTCATTCCATACACTCTGCCATTCATCCTCAGTAATTTTGCGTTTTTCATACATTTTCCTCATACTGCGTTGTTTTTTATTTAAAGTCTTCCTTCTCGTTCGTTCTTCCTTTATCTCACTCGTAAACCACCTAGCATTCCCTGTACTTTTCCTGCATTTCATTCTACCGATCTTTTGCTCTGCCACATAATACAAGGTTCCTGCAATCTCACTATTTAGGTCATTTACATTTCCACACCTGTTCCAGTTACATCTACTCAATTCATTTCTAAATTCTTCCCAGTTTGCCATTTTAATACGCCAATTTTCTCTTACTCTGCTGGCCTTCTGCATTGCCTCCTTTCCACCCCAATTATATTCTAGTACAAGCATTTTATGGTCACTATCAATATCAAACTCATCTTCATCTACAAACATTTCTCTGACATATATTCTTGCTCTACTATTCACTATCATATAATCAATTGCAGTTTTACATTCCCTGCTTTGCCGTGTATGCAAGCCATTTCCTATTGTTACATTCAGGTTCTCAAGTTCATTCTCATCACAGAAATCAATCAATTTTTGTCCATTTGCATTCACAGGCTCACCAAGTATACCAACATGGCCATTCATGTCACCCATCACAATCAGAGGGCATCTGCAATGCTCTTGCACAATTCTTGTTAATATTTCATACTTTTTTACATTCTCTTGATGAGCTAAAATACCATCAGTTGTCATATAGCATACAACCACAATAACACATTCTCTGGCATGCATTCTTTCACACTTTATTACTAACAGATCTTCACTCTCAGGTTCATTTCCAGCAGGAATTTCTTCTAATTTCCAATTTAGAGCATTTTTTACAATGAGACCAACTCCACCACCTCTTTTTTGCCAACTTACACGCCCTTTTCCAATCATATAGTACTTACTCTCCTTACATTTTAAACTGACTCTATCACGCATTTGGGTCTCTACTACACCAACACAATCCAAATCTCCATTCTCAAATTCTGCTACAAGGTCATTTAACTTTCCTGCATTCCATCCACGCACATTTATACATCCAAACCTTACAACACTATTGGACAATTCACGACATTTTTCATTTTTGCTCTGACAGCTTTCCATTCATCCAGTTCCACCTTCCATTACAATATGAGTACACCCAATCCACTGGATGTCTCTCCTGGAGAGTTTCATCTCACCTTCTTGAGTAAGGTGGACTCCATCTCCACGAAAACATCCACTCTGGATCAAGTTATCCATATCAAGGAAGCTGGAACCCATTTCACCCTTTCTCATACTCTCAGCTTTCATACTCATAATCCTTTTATGCACTTCCCTATTCACCTCCTTTCACACCCTTTCATACTCCTCACCACATGCAGGCCTTCTCAGTAGGCTTGTCACAGCCACTCTTACATTCTTCTTTCGCGCCCTTTCAACAACATTCATAATTGCATTCACAGTATGCTCTCTCCCACATTCAAGCAATCCATTGCCACCTCCTTGCAGTACAACCATCCCTTCATCCATTCCATCTATCACTTCCTCAGCATGCCTACAAATCTCTTTCACTCCCTTTCCTCTCATGCTCGTACATCCACTACGGTCAGTCATTCTCACAAACCTATCCACATTCTTCACCATGCTGTCACCACATATTCTAATCGTAGGTCTCACTCTCCCTTTCATACTACTCTTTCGTTCAACTCTTCCACTCACGTCACTCTTTCCATCCATCTTCCTTTCATTCACTTCCACTACAGGCGCCTGCACCTCATGTGGCATATCAACAGGTTGCTCCTTCACTCTCTTCCCATTCGTACTTCTTTCATCATGCTCATTCATCCTTCTACTCTCATCTGGCACATTTGCACCACCATTCACTTCATTTATTGCATTCACATTCCTTGCACCATCATCTACTTCATTTGCACTCCTTGCACCATCATCCACTTCATTTTCACTCCTAGCACCACCACCATTTACCTCTTCATTCACTGCATTTGCACCATTCTCATTCTTTCCTTCATTCAACTTCCTTTCATCCTTCAAGTCAGCCTCTAAAGCAACCATCAGAATTGTCAATTTCTCAACCTCCTCTTCCAACTTCTTTCTCTCGTCATTCAAATATTTCCAGCACGTAAACACAAGATCATTCAACTTCCTCCGACTCATCTCTCTCAAACCTTTGCATGCATCTATATCTACCCACTCTTTACAAGCCATGCACTAAATCTCCTCATCCCTTCCACTTGTACCTCCCTTCCTACGACCAGTCCTATTTCTTGCCATCCTCAAACACAGACTTCGATCTCAGTACAAATTTCACAGGCAGAAGAAGTCTTCACTCACCAAATCTACTGAAAATCAAGTTGTCAAACAAAAAGAAACAAGAACGTTTCCTACTACTCACAGTCACTCTCTACAATGTCACACATTATACTCTTTATATGCAAAGAAAGCTTAACTACCAGTCAAAACACCTCAGTCAAAAATTGCAAGTCACCTCACCAAAGTCCAATGCTCAGTCTCAACTCTCACGCAACAAAAAAACTACTCTCACGAGCACTCCATACAAAGTCACACACTGTACCCACGTGAATATACAAACTATACCATTTTCCAGCAACTTCACTTTAATTCATCACAATATTCGTCGGAGCACCAGAAACACGTGCACACCGCTCGGAAAATAGGACGCCGTCGTCGTTCTTGCGAACCAGCGCGGATCCGCAGAATGTTGCCGAAATTAAATTGTCAAACTTCGCGTCTTGTAAGACGCGACAAAAACCTTAAAATTTTCGTTTTATTGCTATTTAAATAGATTTGGTGCGCTCGGACAATTTTTGGCACGTTTTCATGAAGGTTTTATACGAACATTAGAAAAAAAAATCGGCAACCCTAGAGATAACAGTGACTGAGTGAGGATGTCGAAATGTAATTCAAAGTACGTGCAGAAAAGAAGATACAATTTTTAACCTGTAAACTATTTCACAGAAGCTGCATAAGATCAACGTATTCGTGAAGAATTCAAGAATTACTTCTTAAATTCGGCCAAGTGCCTTGGCAGAAACGAATGTGTCAATTAGATTAATAAGGGATGGAGGCGAATCAATAAAACTTAGCGCGTACATAGCTTCTTATATGAATTTAATGCCCAAACTAAGGAATAACGAAATATAACTTGCCCAGCAAATGTATATAGAGATAAAAATAAACGAAATATGCGCGATAGAATTTGATTACAGGATGTAGAAATAAGTAACAGAAATTATATCAGTCTGAGTCCTATCACGAGCCATCTTGTGTTAATAATAGCATGACAGCGAACAATTTGTGTTATTATTGTTAGAGGTAATTACTTTTGAATTGATCGAAAATCATTTCAGTGATAGTACATGATAAAAAATATATATACAGCCGCAATAAATACAATCAGACTGACACTATGCTCTCAATGAATCTATCAATGTGAAAACTTTAGCCTTCAGCCACTTTTTCAGATCAGGAGAGACTTTTTGCATTAAGATTACGCATGAGAACATGACGACAGAGCAGCTAAGACATACATCCTGCCTTCAAGACTGTCTAGAGCGCACTGTCTATGGAGCTAGGATATACTGGAGGGAGCATAGCCGATTTCAATCGGGTTCAAATTAGCTGCAAAAGTTGGGAGACTGGGATATTGGCAAAGCCCCACACATGAGCCAACCACAGACGCTTGGCTGAAGTTGGCTCCTCCTCGCCTCCTCACCTCCTCTACAACTCGCCCTCCCATTTTCCAAAGCAAGATTAGGACCGCTCCACAAATCGAAGGATGAGGTGCGCGTGCACGTCGCTCTCTAATATGTTATATTCAATGGCCTGTAATCTTTATAGTTTTCAACTCTTAATGTATCTTTGCTAGTAATTTTGATATTATTAGGTGTCCTCAAGTGAGGAAACACAATTTATTATCTTTCGGAGTCATAGAATCCCAAATTAATGATTGACGATTAACTCAACAGCTGGAAGAGCATTCAGCGAGCGTGTGCGCACCCTAGAGTAGTGAGTAGGTGACTGGCTTCCTTGCTGACGTCACACATGCGAGACGGCTATTGGTTACCACAGACATAGGAGAAATCTCAAAAACTGGTTCTCTTCACAGACGGCTATGCTCCCTCCATATATACCATGGTAGACGAAACAAGGTAGCTGCAAACCAGTCTTTTATGAAATCGAGTCTCACCCCAGTGACGTCAAGGCATCCGACCAATAGCAGCGCTTGAATTGCATCTGGCAACATTGCTAACCCGAAATCTGGCATCACTGTTAGCGTTACGCGTACGACAATGTTGCATTTCTGTTCTAATGAAGTGTTAACGAGTCGAGTGAAACGCAATGTCGGTGCCTCAAGTTAAATTTTTAAAAAAGTGTTCCTATATTTGGTGTCGGAATAATTCTAAAAATCGACCCAAGATATTTCAAAGGTCTGGTTTCAATTTTAAAGAATTGATTTTGCCCAGTGGAAAGGCTTAGTTAAATAATCTCAAGTCGAACTTATGTAAGTTATGTTTGCTGGCAGCCATTTCAAAAAGACCGACTTCCGAAGAATCCCCTCTGCGTTTAGACGCACATTTCATTGGAAAGAGGTGTTGTACTGTTGTTTTATGATCAAAGGAGTTTGGAACTGGAAGGTAAGAAATTGAATTTTGAATATTATTCGAAACTAATTTAAAAATAATGGCTTATAACTGATTATTGCATTTGATGAAGCGGCATTCTCTTGACCAAATCTTTGCCACCAGATACAGTAGTACAGTTCAAATTTGATATGCTAATTCCATTCATAAATGCCGTTGAATTGCGTGAAATTTAAAATTTAAAGGAAATGAGTAAATATGAATAGGATGTGCTACAATTAAATGCTGATTAATGACATACTGTTCATGAGTTTTTCATTCCAGAAAGGTAACCTAAAATCCTATAATCTTGTGGTAGGGTGCTATCAGATTTCATAGTATTTGAATTTCTGTGTGTGAATTAATCTGGAAGTAGGATGTGCTGTCAAATTTTACCAGGTTTATATTAAAAAAATTCAATGTCATTTTAAAAATTTTGATCTATGCATTATATTGAAATTAGCAAGTAAGATTAGAACCTACAATGCTCAGACATGAAAGCTAGCTTGGACTGCCACATAGTAAAACTTGTTTACTGTACGTTAGATGCAACTTTAGAATAGCTCCTATTTTTCTTGTGAGCCAATCTTATCTGAAATTTTCAGATTAACTTGTAATAACTTTCTACCTTATAGCTAAATTTCTAGTGTTTACAAGCAAGATGCAAAATCTTGTCTATGATTTTCTATTGTAAGTGCTACTTTTTATGGCAATTAGGTACCTTCTTGAAACTGACGCTGTTCTAAGCATATTTAGAAATGCATTTTTTAAGGTACCTGACTTCTTCTAGGCTTACCATTCATCGTATTCCATTTGCTGCTAAATAATT
Organism: Morinoia aosen; assembly: GCA_030386875.1. Lineage (NCBI taxonomy): Eukaryota > Metazoa > Arthropoda > Malacostraca > Amphipoda > Talitridae > Morinoia > Morinoia aosen. The sequence continues at coordinate 8,218,454 of CM059575.1, read as the reverse complement.
TCTTTATATAAGGTGCCAAATTCTTGCTGTTGATCATAGTTTCATTGTGAGTGCTTCAAAAATCTTATCTGAAGCTACAAAGCCATATTTAATTTAAAGAAGCAGATTTTTCTGCTTTTGTTTATGGTTCTGTTTATATCTTAGTCTCCTTTTCTCTGTTACTTAGTAGGAAACAGAAAACATATGTGCAGAAATGAAATTGAGGACATATCTTCACTTAATTTTTTATGGGTAAATGTTAAGGAAAGGACCATAATCGATTTTCCACTTTTCGGTGTCTAAACGTAGTTAATTAGATCTAAATAAACTATTTTTCATCTACGCTCTTTCCGTCGCAAATGAGTATTTAACAAGTTATAGCGGGAAATTACTGACCGCAGCTCTAGTGCTTGATGGGGAAAGAAATTGTTCGAACGCAAAGACTACAATGGACTCTTCCTTTTGACGCACTCAAAGGATCGAGCGCATTCCAGCCATCAAAGACGAAAATTAACATACCACTATAACTCATTGAATGCTCATTCGCATCAGAAAGGGCATGGAAGAAAAATTGTTCATTTTGATCTAATTAACTATGTTTAGCAGCAAAAATTGAAAAATTGATTATGGTCCTCTCCTTTACAAATACCTTTTTATGTCTTATAAAATTGATGCTTGTGTGTTTTAGACTTTTTCTTTTGTAGTTTAAATTAGTCAATTTTAGTTGTATTGGTAAATATCATGAACAAATCTACTTATATTATACACAACATTAACTGTTGAAGAAAAATTGTGAAAACTAGCTTGAGTGTATTAAGGGGGTCCTCCGGAAAAAAAATTTTTTGATCCGATTGGTCTGAAATTTGGTCAGTATATGTAGTTTTGCAAGACAAATATTTGAACTCATAAAATTTTTTGATTTAGGCCTTAGTTTTTCCGCAAAATTTGAAATATCAGTTTTTTGGGTCATTTTTATACCTTTTTCAAAAGAATAGAAGTCATTGAGTTTTTATGCTAGAACAAATTCAAAGACAGTTTTGGAATCCTTGGAACATTTCTAACAAAGATATTTTCAGGGATTTTGCATTTTTTTAAATTTTTTTTGTACGCAAAAATTTACCAATATATCAGAAAAACCGAAATTTTGGGATTTGAACTATTTTAAAAAAAATTAAACTGTGAAAAGGGAAAAAGTGGGAATATAACTTTGTTAGAAATGTTCCAAGGATTCCAAAACTGTCTTTGTTTTCTTCCTAGCATAAAAACTCAATGACTTCTATTCCTTTGAATTTTGAGAATAAGTGACTTTACAGTATAGGCCAAAAACTAAATTTTTGGTTTTAGTGTGATATAATGGAAAATTTATGTAATTGAATGCTGTTTTCATTTTTATTTTGATAATCTCCATGCATAACATCATATTCACACTATGAATTGTAATTTCCAAAAAAGAAAAAATTTAATAAATTTTTACTTGTTTCATAAAAATTATGAAATTTTTTGTTTTCAGTTTGATTCTTATGAAATTTGACAATTATATGTAACTTTTGAGAGGAAACCCAATTTCCTCTATAAATTTTTTTGATTCAGGTCTTAGTTTTTGAAAAAATTCGGCATATTGGTTTTTAGTCCACTGGTATGATATTTCAAAAGAATAGAACTCATGGAGTTTTTATGCTAGAACAAAAACAAAGACAGTTTTAGAATTCTTGGAACATATCTAACAAAAGTACATCTGCAAATTTTCCATTTCTTCTTTTGTTTTCTTTTTATATGGGGTCGAAATGGGCTCGAAAATTTAAGATTTTGGTCCCCTTACCCCTTCCCTGGGGGGATCTATTGTCTGTAGAGCCATAAAATTTTAGGACCGAATAGTCCACCACCTAAGGGTTCTTTTTCAACAATAAAATGAAAAATGACCATCGGAGAGAAAAGGGGCCCCGGAGGAACTTATTTGGTTGTACCTGAAGCTATGTATGTCACACTTTCCGGTTTATTACCCCATTATAGTGTAATTTTCTCTTTTTCCCTTTATTTTTTCACCAATAATTTTTCTCAGGCTTTTTCCTTCCCTTTTCTCCCAGTGCGACTGTTATTTTTAAAGTTTGTATTACACTCTAGTGTGTCATTGTCTCCATTTCCTTTTGTGTGCATTTTAATTCTGCTTTATATTTAGTGTTTTCTCTCTGTATAACTGACCCTATTTATTAAATACTCCCAGCTGCACCTCAATTTATTATATTAACTCTGCCTTTTGTTTTCTCTAACATATTTTAATCTGTACCCTCACTAATGCAACTGAAATGCATGCTTATTGAGCCAAATCTAATTCAGGAACTGTTGATGTGACAAGTTCACTAATATTTATTTTTGCCTTCCAGGTACATGAAGAAAGTGAAATAATTCCACCCATCATTGAAATGGATGAAGGGGCGCAAAAGGCTGTCGTGGTATTCAACGGACCCACCGATATTGAAGGAATTCTTGGCTTCAGTGAAAGTGGAAGATGCTGCCACTTATATCTCCGGTTACATTGCCATGAATACAGACGTGTATCAGCAACAGCTGAAGAAAAAGACATCTTTGTCTGACTATACTATATGTTCCATTCTTAGTGTAAAATATTTCAATTTCCTTCTGTTTGGGTCTTTTAAAAAGTATCTCCAATCTGATGATCAGTGCAAGAGACTGAAATTTTGCAGTAAATCTTTCTTAAATGCTATTCCTTGTTGTGAGAAGGTTTTCCTCTATCTTTTCAATAAAATTAGTCACTCACCAGGCTTCTGCAAAAGTGTTAGTGAATTATTTCATGAGAACTGACCTAAATCTCTCACCTGCTGTTCTTAAATAATAATGTACTTAAATCTAGTTTTTCTTCAGATGTAGAACATTACAGTCAGTCAGAGCTTACAATAGACCTCTGCAGTGTACATGTTTTACAGCAGGTAAACTTGATAAAATGGTGCACAAGGGATTCCACTGCACATTTCTCCTGACCTTTTGTCAACATGGTGCTCTAAAGTAAAATATGATAAATTGTGTAAGATCAAATTATTCAGTTAATTTTAAATGGTTTCTTGAGCTGCTACTTGAAAGCACTTGTGTGTGCAAAATCATTTTATGCCATGTGTCCCGGTATTTCATTTGAAATAAGTTAGGGTGAATTACTGTTTCCTTCTTTAAAACCTATAACTTCATGTTGCTGCTGCTGTACAGCAGAACTTCATACATTCCGATTAAATATAAGAAAGCTTAATTTTGGTCTTTGTGTCACTCACTCTACTCAGCTGTTTGATAAACTAAAAGCAAAAAATGATAGAGATGGGGTTGTGAGGTGGTCTATGGTACCGAACTAGTGATAAACTTTTTTTATTGGTCTGTTCATAATTTAAGGCTGTGAACTATTATGTGGTACAATGTTGTCTATTGCATAACACAATAACGGACGGTAGTGCAAGGTTAATTTGTTGGTTCGGCCGAGTGCATTGTTAGATTGAAGCGTTATAAATTAGCATTCCTTCGTATTTAAGTGCCATACCAATTTGTAATCCTTGTTTTTTTTCTCGTAATTGGAACTCGGCAGAAAAAGTTACTTGTAACTTACTCGTGGATACCTTTACAATCCTATGATAAATTTGCTGTTTTGGTTTCAAAATGAATTCTGTGAAAAGCTTTAGACTGGCTTTGAAAATACTCTCGTAGCTTGAGTTATGCTCACCTCGCCAGTTTTGACATTCTGAAGTTTATGCTAGAATAGACTTCCCAGCAGCCTGTACTGAATTTATGTTCTCTTTGAAAAGTTACCTGTAGCACAATAATGTTTTGTTATTGATCAATGCTCTTCTCTTCTGAACGTCCCTCTGGTTTTACTTCTGCTTTTTGATAATCGTACGATTGTTTGTGAAGAATATGATACGGTTACGAACAATTAATTTCGAGCATCATTCCCATAGTTGGTATAAAATAGGTCATAGGCTTCAGAATTGCAGGTAGTTAGAAGAATTGGCATACAAAGAGTAATTTTAATCCTAACTAATCATTCTATCGTTTGTCTTTATAGTATATTATGTTTTTTTCCTTTGAGAATTAAAAATGTTCATTCTACTTTTGTATTTCCTTACTTACTGGTGCGCAGAGCACTGATACTGATGTTTGAAGATGCCTTAATGTATTGAGAGTGCTTCCATTTTTGCGCTCTGTGATGTTTTCTAAGTCATTATTTACTGCTAGTTCTTTCGTAGATTTGAATTCAGTTTTATGTTGTCGTGTGTGTACATTTTAGAACTTACTAGCCTGGAAATGTTGAAACGAGCCTTGAGCGATGGTGTTCTAATTATTGTTTTTGATAGGAAAATAGTTTATATAATTCATTATCGTCCGAAAGTTACGTTGTGTCGAGATTTTAGAAGCGAAATACGTTTTTAGGTGGTGGAAATATTTATTCATTTATGCAGAGATGAGTTGTTGGCTTTTATTTTGCTCCCTACTCTTATAAATTTAGTGATGTAATGTATCGGCTGAGAGTTTGCTAGGCCTTTTTTTTGTTGCAATTAAAAAATTGCAAGGACCATCGTTTTGTGGCGCTCTGCTATGCTGTTTTTACATCACCTATGGCTTTCTTCTTCAGCTCTGATTTTTTTTTCATAACCTTTATCTTCAACTTTCTGTTTCTATGCGTTGCGTATCTTGTGTGTAAACACACCTTGTGTATTAATTCCTCATTGACTGTATGTACTCCGTACTTAAAGGTGTGTCTTCCTCTCTTTGAAAAGCTATCTTGTGGTAAGAGAGGCTGATTCCAAGTCATACTCTAAGCTAATCTGCAGAACTTGTTAGTATTTACATTGAAAATTTGCTGTTCTAAGGGAGAACATGCAAAGTCCTGCAAGTGACTTACTTAAGCCATTCATATGTTGAAATAGAATGCGTTTTTGATTCCGTTGCTGACCACCTTACGCTTCACTGCTGTCATTTGTATTTATTTACAATTTAAATATTTATTATTTTATATACAGAAAAATGTTGTGGAATAACTTCGGAGAGATATTGAATGCGGTAGCTTTTTTAGGGAAACGCACCAGAGAATGAATAAAATAATGGACTTTGATTCATCTCAGGGGGATACAACTATTGTATCTATGGGAATTAGCACTCCCAGGGGGATTACGTGAGGGCCCAAGCTAAAGGTTAGGTAGGCTTATTTTGTTGAAATAGAATAGGTTTTTGTTTTACTACGGACCTTTTTTTTCGGTTCTCTGCTGTCCTGTTTTTCAGCACCTACTACTTTTTTCTTAAACTGTTTCTTGTTTCATGAGCTTCTTTCTTAGCTTACGGTTTCTATGCCCCTTGTGCATAGATTCTGCGTTCCCTCAACTCCATACTAAATGGTGCCTTCATCCTTCTTTTCTTTGAGCATCTTTGTCGTTGTAAAGGGAGGCTAAAACTTTCTTATATAATAATAATTATAATAATAATTATGGACTTAAATTTACTTTTATCAGCTCATACACTTCATGCTAAAGGGAGCCCTCCCACTCCACAAAAATACTCGGTACGTTACTTAAGCTGAGTGTTTCAGCCACATTTTCTGTATGTTTATTTTTTGTATCCTAATAAGTAATATGTACAGTGACGGTCTTGTACTGGTCCTCCGTTATTTTCTGACTTGCTGTTCTCGAGTGTAGTATTCCTGCGTGTAGCGCTCCCAACGAATCTGTATCAAATTAATTGGGGTTCCTGACTTTGAATTCTAATTAGGAAATTACCTTTTTTATTGAGAGAGCGTAGTTTTTTTTTTATTATGGGCCATCCTATTTCGATTCACTGCTGTCAATTTTTCACCATTTCTGGCGTTTTCCTTCACCTATTACTTGGTTTCATGAACTGCCCTCTTTATTTGCTATTAGTTAGGTGCATGGAGTCTTGTGTGGGAACAAACCTTGTGCATACATTCCCCGTTCTTTCAAGTTGACATTGAATGATTCCTTCATCTATTTGATAGAACTTTGTTGTGGTTAGAGAGGCTTGTACTACTAATTATCTAACATAATGTTGTTTAGTGTGAACCGACTATTTCTCGGTTCATTGCAATCCTGTTCTTTGAAACCTAACATTCAACGTATAATTTTTATCATAAACTTCCTACCTTGCTGCTTCCATCTAAAATATCTTCTGCAAGAACACACCTTGTACATAGATTCCCTGATATCTTAATGCTCTGCCAAATGGTGCCTTCTTTCTTCCTGTTTGTGAAACTCCTTTTTTTTTGCGGCGAGAGGTGCTAAACGATGTCATATTCTTTTATATTTTCTTCATCTTATCGTTTCTTTATATAATCCGTACTACCATGTATCCTAAATGCTGGTAATTTTAACTTTCCCGCATAGCAATAATCAATGCTCTCTGTTCTTAGCACTCCAATGGCGAATGTAGGAGGTCTTGAGCTAAAGGTTAGGTAAGCCTTCATTTCGTTGAAGTAGAATAGTTTGTTTTTGTCATTTTGTTACGAGCCATCTTTTCTACGGTTCACTGCTGTCCTGTTTTTCATCACTTACTACATTCTTCTTCAAATTTCATCTTATTTCATAAACTTACTAAACTCACCGTTTCTACGCACATTGTGGATAGATTCCGCGTTCCCACAACTCCATATTAAATGGTGCCTTCCTCTCTTCGTGTCACGAGAAATTGTTACCCTTCACCTCCTTGTTAACAATTCATTAACAAGAAGATCAGGTTCTCGGAATAGAGGAATGGCACACCTCCAGGCTATATACACAACACAAATTAAATGAATTATCATCGGCAATTACAGCACATATACTAAAAATAAAGGTACTCACCGATGAAAGCTGATACCACTTACTCAGCGCAATTTCTGAGCGCTCTTATTCTTCGGTGAGCTGTAATGCTAGTGCTGACGGGGGTTTTAAACACATTAAAATGTTAAGGAATTTCTTATGATGAGACCCTGGTACAAAGCATTAATTGACATCTACTGGAATTGCAAGTAACACATGTTTACGAACATCACCCTGCCTAATTGACCGGTCAATATCTTTAAGTTAATTACACTCGGGACATATACATGAAACAATGCCTAACTGATGTGTTGGCACATTCCAACTTCACGATGGCTTGCCATTCAGCCTCGGACCACAAGTTCGGTTAACCAAAAGCAGCTTCAGTTCAATTCCTGTTTCTCACACGGTGCATGTACTGTCTTTGGACGTTTTTATGAAGAAGTCGTGCTTGTAATCAATAGGAGCAAAAAGGAAAGCCGCCCTCCTGTGGAGCAACAAAAATTTTTAACAATTAATTTAATTCTGCAATTCTCTCATACATATATATATGCACATATTCCACATTTAATTCAACTGCTCCAATTTTCTTTTACGTTATATGAACCTATCGTTTCTAGCGGTATCTAGTGTAACAAAAGCACGAGCCTTACCCTCCCTTACGAAGTAATTAACATTTTTCTTTGAACAACCTCCACGTTACGGAATCTTCTTCTTTCTGCAAAAGTGAAAAAAAATGTAAACTTATAATTCGTTGATTCCCCAGAAAAGTATATATATCTCAACAGGTTTCGTTTCTCACTTATTTTCCAGAGTATCACATTTAATTCAACACCTATTCACGACGCAGAGTAACACAAATTTTTAGGTATAATAATGCCTAGCCGCGAAGCACCTTATTGAGAGGCCCGCAACACCTTACTGACTCTTGTTATCGTGTTAGCCAAAGTGTTCTTTTTGGGACTGCCCTCTTTCGAATAATGACCAATAGTCCCCCTCTTACTTCTTCTAAACAATCGTCTGCTCCGTACCATTGGCTGCTCTCGGGGTTATACACTTCCTATTCGCTGTGCGCAGAGCACGCCTTTTTCGCCCTTATTTTGTGTGTTAATTCTTGAAGTCTACGTCCGTTGGCGGGAAAGCTTTCTCACGCCTCAACCCTCTGGCCTAGGCCTCGCGGTCAACAAATTCTGCCTTTCGCTGTAACCCAACACTGCCTTCGTTGTTCGCACTCTTGAGTTTTGATTACGAAGCACAACCCTAGCCTCAGCTCGAGTGCCAACATAAATTTATGTTGACTGTAAACATTCAGTCCTACACACATGTTAGAGTGATCCCCTCGTTCCGTCGGAATGTGCCAAACACAGTTTTATAAACTCCCAATTTGAGTTAAAAAAAAAAAGCGCACAAAATTCGTCACACACAATTACAAGAATTTTTTTTTATTGATTAATTCGCAAAAATTGATCATTCTGAACCGATTCTCGACAGGACGGCCCTCCTAGTTATGTTGGCACTCGAGCTGAGGCTAGGGTTGTGCTTCGTAATCAAAAGGAGCAAAAAGGAAAGCCGCCCTCCTGTGGAGCAACAAAAATTTTTAACAATTACTTTAATTCTGCAATTCTCTCATACATATATATATGCACATATTCCACATTTAATTCAACTGCTCCAATTTTCTTTTACGTTATATGAACCTATCGTTTCTAGCGGTATCTAGTGTAACAAAAGCACGAGCCTTACCCTCCCTTACGAAGTAATTAACATTTTTCTTTGAACAACCTCCACGTTACGGAATCTTCTTCTTTCTGCAAAAGTGAAAAAAAATGTAAACTTATAATTCGTTGATTCCCCAGAAAAGTATATATATCTCAACAGGTTTCGTTTCTCACTTATTTTCCAGAGTATCACATTTAATTCAACACCTATTCACGACGCAGAGTAACACAAATTTTTAGGTATAATAATGCCTAGCCGCGAAGCACCTTATTGAGAGGCCCGCAACACCTTACTGACTCTTGTTATCGTGTTAGCCAAAGTGTTCTTTTTGGGACTGCCCTCTTTCGAATAATGACCAATAGTCCCCCTCTTACTTCTTCTAAACAATCGTCTGCTCCGTACCATTGGCTGCTCTCGGGGTTATACACTTCCTATTCGCTGTGCGCAGAGCACGCCTTTTTCGCCCTTATTTTGTGTGTTAATTCTTGAAGTCTACGTCCGTTGGCGGGAAAGCTTTCTCACGCCTCAACCCTCTGGCCTAGGCCTCGCGGTCAACAAATTCTGCCTTTCGCTGTAACCCAACACTGCCTTCGTTGTTCGCACTCTTGAGTTTTGATTACGAAGCACAACCCTAGCCTCAGCTCGAGTGCCAACATAAATTTATGTTGACTGTAAACATTCAGTCCTACACACATGTTAGAGTGATCCCCTCGTTCCGTCGGAATGTGCCAAACACAGTTTTATAAACTCCCAATTTGAGTTAAAAAAAAAAAGCGCACAAAATTCGTCACACACAATTACAAGAATTTTTTTTTATTGATTAATTCGCAAAAATTGATCATTCTGAACCGATTCTCGACATTCGGAACCCTTTCTTTTAGCGGTTTGGGAGGCTAGAACTATCATCTAATCTAATCCTTCTTCTCTGTGGATCTATGGATCGCCTGTGCTGCGGATGAAGAGGCTCAAACTAACATCTAACCAAATCTAATCAGCCCTCTGTTCGTTATGTAACTTTTAGAAATGCAATAGTTTATAACGGGTGTGTGTTCAAGTACTCAATGTGTTCGAGTTTCTTTGGTATTTTAGCAGGAATGGCGCTTGAAAGAAAATTTTGCAATTTTTTAGGGTGTTGGCATTACTCGAAAAATTTGAATGCTCGAAACGCATATACATTTGAAAATACATTCTCCCGCTGTTTAGTTCATGAACTTATAAGCGGAATTCTTATGTCGCACTTTTTATTACAAATAAACGATATCTCTATGTTGAATTTTATATGATCCTTTTTACAATTGAACACGGCGCGCAATCGTCTGCTTCATCAGTATAGAAAATTATCACTGAACTGAATTAAATTAATTTTCCTATTGTTTCAATTGAGCATTTAATTTAAGAACCTGTCTGTATGATGAACTCGGAGATCGATAACCGTTTAGTATTGGTGGAAAAGCTCGGAGGCGGACGGAATTCTATTTTTCTAAAATCCGTCGTGCGGAAGCAACACCGGCTGTCGGTTCTGTTTCTGATCGTACGTCTAGAAGGCAGAGTACGCTGCATCGTAGTACGCTGCCGCTGCTGACGTCACGTCACCCTAGTGACGTCATCCGGCTTGTGTGAAATGAAGCCTTTCTATTGGCTAGTCGAGTTTGCGAATGTGCACTGACGTCCCCATAGAAGTGACGTTACCTCCTTTAGTCTACCATGTTATATACTCCCTCCGCGGCACTGTCGCTCTGGCGCTCTGAGGCAGTCCCAGCATGTGGGGCAGCCACAGTACAATGAATAGAAGTATAGTAATTACAGTCAAATTAAAGGGAGATGTGCATCATTGACGTCATCACACCGTCGGACCAATCACCGAACGACTGGATGCTGCCAGTTAAAGTTTGAAATATTTTTGATGCAGTTTCATCATGGCGTCGTACGCGAGAACCAAGCGTTGCGATTTTCGTGATTGTATGAATACTTCAGAAAATAGTAACGTGCTATTTCACCGATTTCCAAGAGCCAATTATAAAGAGTGGATAGTTTTGTGTGAAAACCAAAAGTTATTGGACGTGAAATTGGAAACACTTTTAACGCATCATTTTGTGTGCGAAGATCATTTTCGAAGGGATCAATATCGACGTATTTTGTCACCTTTCAGACGATTTTTAAAACGAGGAGAAGTACCTAATACTAAAAAAGAACTTTCTCAAGCTGCTGGTAAGATATTGGTAATAAAAACCTGTAAAATCAGTGCAATTAGAAGCTAGTACTCTGGTTTCATGATTAGGAAAGAAAATGTTAGTTTTTTTGAGATGATTGCTAGGTAGTTAGGTTATCTTTACATTTAAACATCTAATGTAACATTTATTTTTATAAACTTCAGCTTCTGACACAAAACTGGATCTAGTTAGGCCTTCACTCAGTATTAACTTTGTCATTTGCTATGCTTAGCCAACACATGATTGGTACTTGGTAGCAGTATGTCTAACTAGAAAGTAGTTATGCTTTCCTTGGGTTTGTGGTGTTAGATTAGGCTAGCCTAATCCTATATTGGTTAAATATGTTTTTTGTTCTGATCTCATAAGAAGATTCAATCAAATGTGAAACATATTTTTCTAGTTTTAGCTACTTAGAATGCATCATTTGAGTAAGGGTTATTAGGACCCTTAGGCAATATATAATGCCATGACCCTCTCAAAAGTACCCAAAATCTTGAGATTTTACCAATGGCAGGATTTTTCTTACTGTTTTCCGACTGAATACTTGCAATGGTTGAAGTTTCAACATGTCAGTTTTTCAATTCAGAGTTTGTTGACCATTATAGGCAAAAAGCTTTACAGGCATGATGAGCACAGCTAATGATAGTATGGTTGTATTGGGGGAAAAAGACAGTAAGGAGGGTGGACAAGCAAGAATTTAGGAAAAGTGAATACCACTTGCTGGGATATGCTCATCATAAAACATAAAATGGTCAATGTTAAGTTTAATGCAATCACGGAAAATAAGAATTCCGATCTTAGGAATCACTATAGGAACCCATTTAAGAACGTTTTACATAAGCGACATTCTGCTCGCTGATGCTTTATTTTTGAATTATTGAACTTTGAAGTTGGCCTTCCCGCGCCAAAGGAAACGAGCGTAATTTAATTAAAAACGGAAGCTAACCCCCTATTACAAACGTAAAGAGGTTGGGTCGTGAGGGGGAGGCACAGTTCTTCTAGTGAAAATTATAAATAAAGCTTCTAACCCACCCATTAGGGTGACGACCGCAATCTTGTTTACATCGGGTCTAAGATGGTGACCACCATGGGCGCCGCCATCTTGGACCCGATGTCAACAAGATCGCGGTCGTCACCCTAATGGGTGAGTTAGAAGCTTTATTTATAATTTTCACTAGAAGAACTGTGCCTCCCCCTCACGACCCAACCTCTTAACGTTTTTAATAGCTTCCGTTATTAATTGAATTCCGTTACACACGCTCGCTTCCTTTGGCGCAAAGGCCAACTTCAAAGTTCAATTATTCGAAAATAACGCATCAGCAAGCAGAATGTCGTTTCTGTAAAACGTTCTTCAATGGGTTCCTTTAGTGATTCCTAAGATTGGAATTCTTATTTTCCGTGGTTGCATTAAACTTCACATTGACCCATGAAATTCTTGGTCAATGTGAAGTTTAATGCAATCACGGAAAATAAGGATTCCGATCTTAGGAATCACTAAAGGAACCCATTTAAGAAAATTTTACAGGAATAACATTCTGCTCACTGATGCGTTATTTTTGAATTATTGAACTTTGAAGTTGGCCTTCACGCGTGAAAGAAACAATGGAATTTAATTAATAACTGAAGCTTACCTCCTATTACAAACATAAAGAGGTTGGGTCGTGAGGGGGAAGCACAGTTCTTCTAGTGAAAATTATAAATAAAGCTTCTAACCCACCCATTAGGGTTACGACCGCAATCTTGTTTACATCGGCTCCAAGATGGCGGCGCCCATGGTGGTTGCCATCTTGGAGCCGATGTAAACAAAATTGCGGTCGTCACCCTAATGGGTGGGTTAGAAGCTTTATTTATCATTTTCACTAGAAGAACTGTGCCCCCCCTTCACGACCCATCCTCTTTACGTTTGTAATAGCTTCCATTATTAATTAAATTCCGTTTGGCGTGCTCGTTTCCTTATGGCGCGAAGGTCAACTTCAAAGTTCAATAATTCGAAAATAACGCATCAGCGAGCAGAATGTCATTCCTGTAAAATGTTCTTCAATGGGTTCCTTTAGTGATTCCTAAGGTCAAAATTCTTATTTTCCGTGATTGCAATAAACTTCACATTGACCAAATTCTTGAATCCTCGTCAAATGACTATTGTAACGCCTAAATCTGTCTTGTGGTGAGCCCCAGTTCAAATGTTTGTTATCCAAGTAAGACATCTTTTGCTGTAACTGAAAGTATACGGTGGTAGTGATGTCACCCTTTGTATGTGAAATAGCAAAAATATTGTATGTATTTGGATGTTAAACCTCTCGCCATTATCTGACCACCTTGGCTCTGACTGGGCCCAAGCTCTGCTCTGCATCAAATCAATGAGAACCACGTCAAAGTCTTGAATACAACACTGAAGATACCAGATCCGATTTGTTTCTATTGAAGAAAACCAACAACTATATGAGGAATACCTCTCTTCCTCCACTCCGACTGATGATGATGATGATGATGATGATGAATGATGCACCCTAATTCATAGTTGTTTCTTGCTTGGTTGGTGTGTGCGTCTGTGACGTTCTTAAGGATACTTGATGACCGTATCTGTGACACGAGTTTCACCAGGGCTCAAGTTTATGAATGTTTTAATTGCGGGTGCTACTGAAATGGATATATATGTTTGGCATCCAAATCTTGAGAATTTTTTAAAGAAAACTAGCAAATCCCGTCATTTTTGACGGATCATGTACGCTGGTGGATATATTTTAGTGAAACTTTATTTCTGACATTCTTTTGCCAAGTTAAATGAGTCAATATTGAATTTATTGATGTATACGATTTCAATAACTTTGTTGACACTTATTGGTAATATGGTATAATTGAAGACGTTTTACACAAATGACATTGTGCTTGAAAATGCTTAGTTTTTGAGATATTTAACTTTGAAGGTGTAGGAACGTCGTTTATAAAAACGGAGACGTAAATAAGCAGATATACTGTTTTGACGTAGACGTAGGTGAGGTTAGGTTATGTAAAGTTATATCAGTTAAATGAACTAACCTAAATAAACCTAAAATAACTTAATTTAACTTGAGGGGGTCAACCCAATTTTTAATTTTTTTTGATCTGATGCGTTTGAAATTTGGCCGGTATATGTATTTGTTAAAAGTAAACATCTATTATATATGTATTTTTTTCAATTTGGAACCTATTTTTTAATACGAAAATTCAGTTTTTGGTGCATTTTTATGGATATTACAAAAGAATCGAAAGTCATTCAATTTTTATGCTAGAACAAAACCAAAGCCAGTCTCAGAATCCTTGGAGCATTTCTAACACAAGTATGGTAGCAAATTTGTCATTTCCCGTTTCGTTTTGTTTTTCTTTGGAGTAAAAAATTCAGGATTTTTGGTCCCCTTATACCCTCCTGGGGGGGGGGGAATCTAGTGTTTGTAGCTCCATAAAATTTTAGGGCCGAATAGTCCACCACCTAAGAGTCCTTTTTCAACAACAACAACAAAAAATGGCTCACCTTACCGACAGGGGCCTGGGTTGGCCATGGTTGACGCACGTAACCATGCTGAGGCCGATGACTTCCGCCAAAAAAATTGGCGTGGTCCGCTTCCGCGAAGCGCCGGAAGAGCCATATCGAAACTGCCGTTAATGCTGTTCTTACCTGAACGGTATTTATGCTATATCTTGAGAACCAAGCATTCACGAGCACAATGTCATTTGTGTAAAACGTTTTAAAATATCTTCAATTGCCTAAATTTGGAAATGAAATTATGATAATTGTTGACCGAACATTAAATTCAACATTGACCGTTGAAGGTCGTTCGTAAATCAATATTTGTGAAGAAGAGGACAGTAATAGTTTTTACAATTTTTGGTACTTAAAAATTGGTAATTAGATCAAAATAAACAATTTTTCTTCTATGCACTTTCCATTGCAAATGGTTATTTAACAAGTTATAGCTGTGGGTAACCTACAGCAATTCTATTCTTTGAAGCACGGGAAAAATCTGTTTGAGGGGAGGACCCTTAATGGCCTCTCCTTTTTGACGGCTGTAATGCGCTCGAATGATCGTTACGTTAAGTTACTTTAGGTTACTTCAGATTACTTCTGGCTACTTTACGTTACTTTAGGTTACTTTAGGTTAGATTAGTTCAATTATGTTACATTACCTCACCGCTATAACTTGTTAAATACTCATTTGAGATGGAAAGGAATGGGTGACAAATTGTTTATTTTGATCTAATTACCTATATTCAACCACCAAAAAATTGGGAAATCGATTATTGACCTTTCTTTCACATATACCAAATAACATATGTTCAGGTTGCAACACCTGCAACCAATAAGAAATAAAATATTCATCTCACAAATTGTGAATAGGCAGGGGTGGAGTCGAAGTGGTCGAATTCTGCAAAGGGGGAGTCGGAGCCGCCAAATTCTGCAAAGGTGAATCGAATCGATAGATCGGTGGGTCCTTGATATGGATAATGTGATCCAGAGTGGATGTTTTGGTGGAGATGGAATCCACCTTACACAAGAAGGTGAGATGAAACTCTCCAGGAGATACATCCAGTGGATCGGGTCTACTCCTATTGCAATGGAGTGTCAGAATGAAATGCAATGAAAAAGCTGTCATAGCAAAAATGAAAAATGTTATGAATTTTACAATAGTGTTGTGAGGTTTGGATGCATAAATGTGCGTGGATGGAATGCAGGAAAGTTAGATGACTTTGTAGCAGAATTTGAGAATGGAAATTTGGATTGTGTTGGTGTAGTAGAGACCCAAATGCGTGAGTCAGTTTAAAGTGTAAGGAGAGTTAGTACTACATGATAGGAAAAGGGCGTGTAAGTTGGCAAAAAAGAGGTGGTGGAGTTGGTCTCATTATAAAAAATGCTCTAAATTGGAAATTAGATGAAATTCCTGTTGGAAATGAACCTGAGAGTGAAGATCTGTTGGTAATAAAGTATGAAAGAATGCATGCCAGAGAATGTGTTGTTGTGATTGTATGTTATATGACAACTGATGGGATTTTAGCTCATCAAGAGAATGTAAAAAAGTATGAAATATTAACAAGAATTGTGCAAGAACATTGCAGATGCCCTCTGATTGTGATGGGTGACATGAATGGCCATATTGGTATACTTGCTGAGCCTGTGAATGCAAATGGACAAAAATTGATTGATTTCTGTGATGAGAATAAACTTGAGAACCTAAATGTTGCAATAGGAAATGGCTTGAATACATGGGAAAGCAGGGAATGGAAAACTGCAATTGACTATATGATAGTGAATAGTAGAGCAAGAGTATGTGTCAAAGTAATGTTTGTAGATGAAGATGATTTTGATATTGATAGTGACCATAAAATGCTTATGCTTGAATATAACTGGGGTAGAAAGGAGTCAATGCAGAAGGTCAGTAGTGTGAAAGAAAGTTGGCAGATGAAAATGGCAAACTGGGAAGAATTAAAGAATGAATTGAGTAGGTGCAACTGGAACAGGTGTGGAAATGTGAATGACCTAAATGGTGAGATCGCAAGAACCCTGTACAATGTGGCGGAGCAAACGATTAGTAGAATGAAATGTAGGAAAGGGACAGGGAATGCCAGGTGGTTTACAGGGGAGATAAAGGAAGAACGAATGAGAAGAAAGACTTCTAATAAGAAACAACGTAGTATGAGGAAAATGTATGAAAGAAACAGAATTACTGAGGATGAATGGCAGAGTGCATGGAATGAGTACAAGGACCAGCAGAAGAAAGTAAGGAGAATGATTAATGAGGCTAGAGTTAAAGAGGAGAGACACCAAGTTGAAAATCTAAGAAAGAAAGGTCCAGATTGAATAAAAGATTGGTATAGGTTTATACAAGGTAATGATAGAGGTAGTGAAATTCAAGTCAACAAATTAGTAGTCAATGGTTACAGTGTGCAAGATAGGATGCAAATGGTGAAAGCAATTGAAGAATTCTGGGAGGACATAGGTGGAATGAATGAGCAGGTAACAGATGATGAGCCCATAAATTTTCTGATTGATGAACATGAGCTGCAAATGGATAACAAAATCACTTGTGAAGAGATTGTAAGTTTTTTGAAGAAGGTGAAAAATGGAAAGGCTAGTGGCCCTGATAGAATCCCATATGAGTTTTATAAATATGGGGGAGAGAATGTAGTCAATATGTTGAAGTATTTATTTGATGAGATATGGAAGAGTGAGAGAGTACCGGATGACTGGAACAAGTGTAATGTAGTCTTGTTGCATAAGGGTGGGCATAAGAGTACTAAAGAACTTGAAAATTACAGACCAATTGCTTTGGCTGACACTGTATGCAAGATATTTTATGGTATATTGAATGATAGAATGAAACATTTAGTAGAAGAACTAGGAGTCCTAGGTGAAGAACAGAATGGGTTTAGGCAAGATAGACGTGGTGATGATAATCTGTTTGTGGTGAGTGAGATAATTGAGCGAATGAAGAAGGATGATAAGCTATATATAGCATTCTTGGATATTGAGAAAGCGTATGACAGAGTGGATCGGGTTAGGCTGTTTGAAATTTTGAGAAAAGTTGGTTTTAGCAGAAAAATAGTGAACATTGCACAGAGTCTGTATGTGAACACAAGTGCTATCTACAGGTTAGGAAATTTATAAACAGGGCAAATGAGGAATGTTAGAGGAGTGAGACAGGGCTGTACTTGGTCTCCCCTGTTGTTTGGATTGTACACTGAAGAATTAGCGGTTTGACTGAGAATGAGTGGCTTAGGGCTGAAAGTTGGTAATGAGAGATTGAGCTGTTTGTTGTATGCTGATGATGTGGTTGTGATTAGTGAATGTGGACATGAACTACAAAGGATGCTTGACATTGTGAATGGATATAGTACAGATTTCAAGATGAACTTTGGTGCCGGTAAAACTAACATCATGGTTAAAAATAGTGATGAGACTGAAAGAAACAGACTGTGGAATATGGGAGAGGGAGAAATCAGAATAGGTAGAACAAAAGAATACAAATATCTAGGTTGTATGATAAGTGAATATGGATGTACCAGAACTAAAGGTGAGAAAGTGGCAAAAGCAATGCAGTGGAGTGGATGGTTAGGTAGTATGGCCAGATTCAGAGCAAAAAAGTATGAATGTGTGAGAGAAATGTGGAAGTATGTTGCTGTACCTAGTGTCATGTACAGTATGAGTGCTCTTGCCTGGAATGAAAGTCATCTTGAAAAGCTGGATGTGATACAAAATTAGGTAGGACGTTTAGCATTGGGTGCTCCAAAATGGACAGCTAAAAAAGCCATTAGAGGTGACCTAGGGTGGAGCCTATTTTCAGAAAGAATGATGAAAGCTGTGCTGAATATAAGGTGAGAATTGAAAGAATGCAGAATAGCAGGTGGGTAAAGCAAATTTTTGAATGGAATGTGAGTGTAAGTTATTGGGAGAAAGTATGTTGGGAGCATGCAAGGAAACTTGGTATGCAAAAGATTATTCATGTTAGAATTGGGAGACCTCTGGATGACTGGAGTTCAATAAATGTTGGAGGTGTAGGGCCCAGGGATGGAAAAACCCTGGGTTTTTTAAAAAAACCCAACCCATGTGGTTTTTTTGGGGTTAAATTTGTTTTTTTTTGGGGGTTTTATCTGTTATTTTTTGGGCTTTATTGGGTTTTTTGTAATACCTTTTTTTGTTTGAAAGAGTTATTCACATAGCTCCAGTTGCCTCTTTTCCAGTTTTATATACACTTTTGAGTAAATATTGTTATTTGATTACTTTATTTCCAACATTATATTACATCATTATATGAATTATTACATTCTATGAACAATGTATGAATCAAGTTTGTCCATCACAATTACCACTTACCAATTACCATATGCATAGGGACATAGCTGTACAGTCTGTAAAGATATAAGATGTGCAAAGAAAATCGTTATGCTTGTCAATTCATAGTAAGTTGTTTTAGCAGAAGACAGACGCAAGTCATGTGAGAGGGAAGCACCATGCAGATCATAAGTAACCACCACAAGCAACTTGAAGCAAGACAGCTACACATCACTTAACAGTCATGCTGTTAACAACTTAACATATGTATTGTGTGAGCTGGAGGGCTTAGCAGTGCAAGCCAAGTCAGTCAACCACACTGTTACATGTTATAACATGTAGTGACATGCCAAAATTTTTTTACAAATTTGTCAAAAAAAATCACTTTTGGCAGTTCAGGATAGCAATAAACAGATTCCATCGTCAAATTTGTTCCAGTGCAGCTTGAATGCTCACCATAGGCCAGTCTTCTATTTACTTTCTTACCCCATGATGGCTGCGGTCGTGTCTTGCCCCATCTGACTATAATTGTTAGACTTGTTTCCGGCAAAGCTCTCAAAGGAGACAGATATTGAAGAGTGGTTGGCTGAGTACAATCCGGAGTTGATCGGTGCGATTTATTTGTATAAATTGAAAGACTCCAACATCTTCTCAAAACACATGTTCAACATGAATGTCACTAAGACAACGACTCCTTGTTGATGATGGGATATTCAAGACATGAAACAGCAGAAAATGCAGATTATTAAAAACACTGGCAAAGGGTTTCTGCAAGTTCATAAGCAATCTTCATTCTTGCTTTGCAAGTTCAGGATTCATTGAGAGAATTTTCTAAACATTTGGAATTGTGCGGAATAAATTGAGAAATAGATTAGGATCGGAACGCGCACAGAAATTGGTCTCATTATATTGCCACCTCACAAATGATCATGATGTGGATGACAACGATAAATGGCAGTGGATGTAGAAAGAGAAATACAGTAGTACTGTAGTAGCGGTCTAGTCTAGAAGACAGAGGAAGAATTCAGAAGTCTCTTTACTCTCAAATAGTCAAACTGCATTGATTTCTTAGTTTTTGTTTTTTATTTTGGAAATGGAACTCATGGAAATATACTAGCCCCTCGAGTTTTTTTTTGAGATTATGGTTTTCCTTATTTTATTTTTATAGTGGTATTTTTTTCCAAAATTTATTGTCATAGTCATGCAAATGCCTTGGACCAATTTTTGACAATCTAAATATTCAGCTCATTTTGATTCTATAATCTTGAAAACAAGTGAAATTCAAATAGCACCAATAAAACCCAAAAAAGCCCAAACAAACCCACTATTTAGTGGGTTTTTAATTGTGGGTTTTTTTGGGCTTTTTTGAGTGTTTTTTTTGGGTTGGTTTTTTCTGTGCCAACCCTGGTAGGGCCTGAGTGGGACTGCAAGAGGTGGAAAAAAGATTGAGAGGCAAACAAAAGAGTATGGATTGAATAAGTGGAAGCTGAGCATGATGCGGAAGCCTACACTTGACTGTTATATGAAAAAGGAAGCACCTAAGTTTGAGATGTTCTATGATGGTAGTTTTGGAAGTCAACTCTTGTTTGCTATGAGATGTAAGTCACTGAGTGTGAACAGACATACATGGAGGTGGAATGAGAATAATACCAGATTATGTCAGCAGTGTAATAGTGGAGTGGAGGAAACAATTGAGCATTTTGTGCTGGAATGTAGTAAGTATGAGCAAGAAAGGGAAAGTTTCATGAATGTGGTGTTTTAGCAGTATGGAGAGAATGAGTGGTATGCCAGATGTGCTGAAGATGATTGTGGAATGAGCTGTCTTGCTGGATTGGATCAGGAGTGTAATTTGAGTATCATTGAAGCTATGAAAATGTTTCTTGTGCATGCCTGGAGTAAGAGACAGTGACTGGAATGAGCCAGTCAGGTAAAGTGGGCAGTCTTGACCCAATATGCCTGGGGATGGTGTTTTGACACACTGGTTATCCCAGTGATGCCGTCCAATGGCAGCTTGTGATAAGGATTGGTAGATCTTAAGTAGTTTAGTAGACAAGTCTGGTACCAGGCGCCGATCTCTCTGTGTGGAAATTGTGGAGGGAATTGTAGGCCGTTACAAAGGCCCCGACGCTGTCAGCCTTCAAGTTCAAAGAGTCAGAGTTGCAAATTTATTCCTCCGACTTTGCAACTCGGCATCAAAGATTCATATATTTGTCAACAAAAATATTTTTTTTCAAAGAACTGTTCTTAAAATTTGTCCGCAGTTCTACAATTTCTTGATGGTTCAAAAATATTCTCTTATAAAATTATTTAAATAATTTGAACTGTCATTCAAGAATTTTAAATACCAATCAAGCCTGAGCATTATTTCAAACAACATAATACACAAGTAAAACATGACTGATGTAAACCACTAAAGGTTAGGTATTACTTCTATGGAACATCCAAAACATGCTGGTGAAATGTTTCAAAATCCCAGATATGTAACTGAGATGCATGGGTAGCATGTTCATTATGTGTCATGCAGCAGTATTGCTCATAATACACCTTTACACTTCTATGTGACTGAACAAATGAAAATATTTTTAATGGAATATTTTTACGAGTACTTGGCAAAATTCATATGGAGTCCACTCACACATAGCAGAGTTACCGAATTCATGTACAAATTTTGTCTCATCAGTATTCATCAGATGATTGAGAGCATTATAATAGTGATAGATATTATGGTATATGTGAAGGAGAGGACCATAATCGATTTTATAGCTTTTGGTGCCTAAACCTAGCTAATTAGGTCTGAATCGACAATTTTTTTCCATGGACTTTCCGTCAAATATGAGTATTTAACGAGTTATAGTAGTAAATTACCTACAGCAACTCTAGTGTTTGAATTAGGGAGGCTTAAACTAACTTATAATCTAATCTAATCTCTAGTGTTTGAAGCGGAAAGAAATTGATTGGAGGAGATGACAACAATGGACTCTCCCAACACGTTTGAATGATCGAGCTCATTCCAGGCATCAAAGATGAAAATGAACATACTGCTATAATGTGTTATTTTTAGGCGATAACCTTAGTTGTGTTATTAAGGGGAGCGTCCTCTTAGAAAGTGGGAAATGAGGGGGAAAATATATTTTAGCTGCTATTGGAGGTGAAAGAGGTCAGGTACATCTTGTGAAAAAATGAAGTTTGTACGTTTGCTCGTTCGCCGCAACGGGGGTTCGAAGAATGGGAGGGAGGGGAGGGGAAAGTGGTATTTTTTCATGTTACAACTCCCCTTTGGCTCTTTCTACACGGCGTGACATTTCTATGTCCTATTCTACCTCTATTTATTACTGTATAACGATTTCAAGGCTCCTAGCTGACCTCACAAATAATAATGAATAAAAATTGAGATTGTTTATGTTTACCTATTTTGCCTTTTTTTGCAGGTTCGGAATGTGGGGTTTCAAAATGCATCTCCTCCTACAGTTTTTAAGGGAAGCGTACTCCCAGAAAATCGAATTTTCTTGAGATATTGGGTTTTAGCTGCCATAGGAAGGGTAAAATGTCAGGTACATCCTGTGAAAAAATGAAGTTCGTACGTTCATTGTTTCGCCCGCTACGGGGGTTTGAAGAATGGGGGGGAGGGGAGGGGGAAGTGATATTTTATCATGTTACACCTCTCCCTTGGCACTTTCTTCACGGCTTGACGTTGCTATGCCTTCTTCTATGTCTCATTTTTACTGCATAATGATTTCAAGGGTCCTAGCTGACCCAAAAAAAAATAGTGAAGAAAAAATTGAAATTGTTTATATATCTTTGTTTACCTGTTTCGCCTTATTTTGGAGGACCTGAATGTTGGGCTTCAAAATATAGCGTCTTCTACAGTTTTTGAGTTACAGTGATGATTTTAGTATCAAAAGAACCAGAATTTAATCCTCTACAAGATGACGTGGGCTTTTATTCATTTTTGAAATGGGAAATTAGCTAAATTTTCTTTTGTCGGGAAATGTGTGAAAAAGGTTAAAATTTTTGTATTTTTCATTTTTTTTTCAAAAAGTATTTCGAAAATTCAACATAACTCCACGTCACGTTGTAGAGAATACATTTCTGCTTCTTTTGATACCAAAATTATCTCTGTATCTCAAAATCTGATTACGTCCATAGATTTTCCCCAGACCCCTTATTTTGACGTTTTCTTTGAATAACACGTTTTTTATGGGGAAAATTGGAAAAACACACGAGTCCAGTCTTAATCCTTGTTCAATTTTACATACCTATACCAAGTTTCATGAAGATCGGTCGAATAGTTTAGGAGTTTTTATTTTGGGAGTACGGTTCCCTTAAGCTACAGCAATGATTTTGGTATCATTGGATGCGGAAAAGCATGGAAAATAAAGAATACTAAAAAGAAATTTTGTAATTGGTTGCGAACAAAAGTTGTGACGTCTTAAATGAAAATTTTGCCCCCCAAAAAAATGAAACCTCAAATAATTTCAAAATTTTTTTAGTGCACCTTTAGAGATTTTCTTTTTAGTATCCTGTAATGTCCACAATATTCCGCATCTAATGACATTAAAATCATCACTGTAGCTTGAGAACTGTTGGAGGAGATGCATTTTTAAATCCCCCCTCAAACTCCATTTTTGACAAATATATAATTTTCTTTGAAGAAAATCGCGTATTTTCATAAATGACGATCAATTTAAAAGTGCAATTTCTATTATTGAGCCAAATTTCATTGCTCAAGGTTCAGTAATATAAAAAAAAGTCCGTATGGGGGATGCTCCCCTGAACTAAAAGATCCTAGAAGTGGGCTTGGGCTCCGCAGAGTCGGCTAATAATAAATTGCAAAGTACACATATGTACTCTAACAGCTAAAGCACGCAACGGCTTCTAATGTATGGAACACGAATCTATGCCTACCACTATAACCTGTTAAATACTCATTTGCCGCAAAAGTGTATAGAAGAAAAGTAGTTTATTTCGATGTTATTACCATGATGCAAGCAACAAAAATTCAAAAATTGATTAGTAGCTGTTTTTTCAAGCGCATTCCAATCATCAAAGGTAACAATTAACATACCGCTTGAACTCATTGAATACTCATTTGCGACAGAATTGCATGGAAAAAAAATTATTCATTTCGATCTAATAAACTATGTTTAGGCAGCGAAAATTGGAAAATTCATCATGGTTCTCTCCTTCACAAACACCAAAATCAAAATTGTAAAACATAATATTTTTTAGTCTGTTATGAGGATTGGTGATTGAGTTAATTTATGCAGATGATGGAATTGTTAACCCGTCGCCACGTCCTGGACTCTTAGAAGGTCGGCAAAGCTAGCACATGTTTCACGTCAGCAAACCTAGGTTTGCCATATATGGTCTTAAGCGTCTCGTTGAGCGCTATTCATTGGTGTAAGGTAAAATTAGGTGGGAGGAACAGGGAAGGAGAGGTATCAAGCTCAAATCTGTATGATCTTCTGCTCAGTCTGGAGTGTAGCTACTGGCGCTGCACAACCTCTTAGAAGGCCAGCAGTGTAGCTGAGGCATACCAGCACACACTCTGCCTCTAAGAAGGTCACCATCATTTATATTTTCTTATGTTTTTTGTTCCAAAAATGGGAGTCCAAATCCACAGATTTACTCCTACGCAAAAAATAATACCACCATTGTATTCGGGAGGAAAAGCTCAATGCATATCAAACTCTTTACAAACAATGAAACTGCTTGATAACAGCCTATGCACAAAATGAACTAAAAAATATAAACTGTGTTTTACATATAATGCACATAACTCCGCAACTATTGGACCTGAAAAAAAATGCACATACCACAAGATTCAGCAACTCAGAATCTATGAAAATGCATCATAAAAAAACATAAAAGTGCAATAAATCAAAAATGGCCAGTGATTTTCTGATTTCTGTTTTTTGTATTTTACCAAAATAAAAACTCAAATTTCGTAGATTTTCATTGGGATAGCAGTATTTTTTTCCAACTGACAAAAAGAGCAACTCTCTCTCTTTACAATGAACCCCCAATGATACTTCTAACATGATTAATGAATGTACAGTAAGTTGCACAGTTGACCCATTTTCTTCAAACCTCTCGGTAGGTCGACCATGTGGAGACGGGTTAAGAGTGGGATCCAGATCAAGTCTGTATCTGAATAAGCCCTTTGTGGATGCAAAATGCATCCATCAGTTTAGTGCTTAAGAAGAATTTGAACAGCAGCATCATTGTTGTTTTTCATACTATCAATCAATTCTCTTACCTTATTATTATATTTGATGTCAAATTGTTGAAGCTTTCTAGGGAAACCTTTTTTTTTTTGCCAAAGATATGGCATTAATTTTGTTCTAAATTTAATTTAAAGATTTCTACTCAACTTGTTTTGTTGTTCAGCTATAAGCTATAAAAGGTGAATGAAACACACAGGTAGCAGGGAAGTTGATGAATTGCAAAACAAATAGAAAAGAGTTACTTGCAACCTTACTCTGTCTTTAGAATCTTCATTTGCTGCTGACATGCATTGGCATGCTAAATGGCACTGTGAATTGTCACAAAAACATAGTCAAAGCTATTATTCAATGATATTGAACAAAATAAAATTGCTTTGGGTAGAAGAGCAACCAAACATCTTACAGGGACTGATGATACACATAAAACATTGGTAAACAGTGAGGACTTCACACTAATCAATTTACAAATTTTTGTTGCTGGTGTAAAGGTTATGAAATCAAAATAAACAACTTTTTTTATGCCCTTTTCATTGCAAATGAGTATTTAAAAATTTATAACGCTTGTTGTCTCAAAAAGCGTTGGAAAGACTGCTAACTGAAATGGCGCAAGCATAACCCAGTTATGTCACCGCTGCGGTCATGTCTAACAGGACCTTAATCCAACCTCAACCAACCTACCGTAAAGTAACTAACCTTGCCGAACCCAACCTAAACAAACGTAACATATTGTCCGTATGAGTCGTCTGACAGAAAATGAACTAATTTTTGCTGTTAGAAACAACGGAACTACTATGAAAGAATATAATTAACATACCGCTATAACTCATCAAATACTCATTTATGACGGAGAGTGCATGGGAGAAAAATTGTTTATTTTTATGTTATTACCTTTATACCAGCATCAAAAACTCGAAAATCCATTAGTATGAAGTCCTCAACAAATACCAAAATATTTGTAGTATGTCACCTTTTTTGTTTTATCTCATATGTAACACACCACATTTGTGTGTCAGATCTTTTTCTCGATGCTTAATGCTAAGGATACCTTGTTAGAGTGTGCATTTGAAAAATGTTGTGCATTAAAAGATAGAGTTAAACCATGATAGTGTTCTTTAATGCTATAGTGACCTATTTAGAGTGTGCATTTTGAAAGATAGTTGTTCTCAAAACTGCATTATCGCAGTAATAGTGTTGCTTTCAAAACAATTTCTTACCAAAAAATCTCTATCAAGTTGTTTGATGGTAGCGCTCTTAGCATTTTGCATACACTTGACAGTCATGATTTTAATGGAGTAATTCATAATCATTATTGTTCTGTCGTTGAAGTTTTTTTTCTGTCAGTCACAGGCCATGGTACACCAGCAGCACACTATTGAAAGAAGTTCCATTACCTTACCATATGAAGCATATATCAATTGAGGGAATTGTCAAGATAGGTATATTAGTTTCTCATGGGTACGCACAAGATATAAATGGGGAGAACTGAAAAACGATTAGTCATTGCACATTCATCACTTGAACACATTAATTACGTAAGTAATATTGAATGCTATTTTCATACCAGTTGAAATTTCTGTGCAGTGCTCATATACAGGGTTACCAAATTGGCTATTTTTTGAAAACCGTTGCCATGCGAAATTCTCTTGCCCGTTTTTAAAACCATTGCACGATTCAAGAAACAGTAAACCTGCAACATCTTGAGGAGGAGCTCTCATAATATTGTCAAAGTGAGAAAAGTTTATTAGTACTCAGATTTTTGTATAGATAAATGTCTATATATTTTGCAGTGGCCATTTTGGCCATTGTTTTTGTAAAACATAGCTATTCTGGCCATCGTTTTTTATGAAATGTGACGATGAGCTGACTGATTCATCTGGCAACCTGGCTCATTTAAACTGTTCAGATGTTTATTATTGTAATTTTTGTCACATCGTGTTCACAATTCATAAGTAAGTGATTAGGTGTCAGAGAATTCTTTGAACTTGAACATATGAATGAACTTTCCATGCGAGCCAAAGAAAAGTATTTTGCTTGCAGTGTAACTTGTTGTGTCTACAGATTTATACTGAATGAAATTGGAATACACCATTTAAAATAATATATTTTTCTGAAATTTAACTCCAAAAAATGGAAGGAGAATGCCAGTGAAAGGCAGAGAGAATGCCATTGGTAATAGAACATTCAAAGAAATAATGAATACTTGAACATTCAATGAAATAATGATGGCTGATTGAACTTTTTGTTGTAGGTACATTATTCTTAGATTTACAGAATGTCTGGTTTGATTCCATTGCATGAAAGTAAGAGGGTAGTTAGGTGAGCTCCAATTCATGAAATTATATATGTTGAGCATGGTTGGGTAACCTGTATTGCAGAGTAATATTGAATCATATAAAAGAGGAAACAGAAAATGCAATATGAGACAAATTTTGCAGTTTTTGTCAGTATAGAAGGATGTGTGGATCTGATTTTAGCAGTGCAACAAATGTGTGAAAAACAAAAGCCAGAGCAAGAGCAGTTTTGGTCATTAATGAATTTGGATAAGTGGATGATACAATTGATCAAAGAGTGTTATTAGAAGTGCTTAGAGTGTCTTTATGTGAGAACTGAAAGTGTAGTAAGGAAATAGTGTACAGTACTAATGACTGCATCAGTGGTGTGTAATGTCTTGTGTTTGTTATATATGTTTACAGATGGAGTTTTGTGTCAGGTGTGGGCAAGGTTGTTCGGTGGGAACTGGAAATGTTGGCTGTGCAGAGCACAGTCATCAATACTTAGCAGGATACTTGTGGGTTATCTGTAACTACTTTGGGTTCACTAAAGGGTATAAATAGCGCTTTTGCTTCTGACGTGTTATTTATTACTCTCAGAACCATAAAAATCCTTCAAGATAATAAAAAGTAATTCAAATTTAATTAAGCTGGCCTAGCTTAACCTAACCTTAACATCAAGAGTAAACCATGAATTAAATGTGGTGGCAGATAACCCCTGGGTACCATTTACAGCTACTCTGTGCTGATATTTTAGCATTAGTAGCTAAGTTGAGGAGAAACTGTAGACTGGTGAATGTGTTTATGAAGACCTGTAATGGAAAAAAAATCCAGGTGGATATAAATAAGTAAGCTGAAAAGTGTTTGAGGAAATTGACTTTTGAAGAGTGAATGTAAATTTGAAAAGGAGAAATGAGCTGTTTCTTGTATTTGGGAGTGCTTGGAGCTGCTAATGGTGAATTGCATAAGAAAGTAAAAACTTGCAGAGCGTACAAACATGAGAAAGTTTGTGCACAGTTGTATGAAAAAGCGACCTGACTAAAGATGCTATAAGGTCATTGTTCTGGAAGAGAATAAGGCTTGTTTTTTTTTCTCTGGATGGAATAAACTCGATTCACCTTTGTATTTGAATTTCATTCTATTTTATTCACTTCTGTTACTATACTGAATTCCCTTTTATTTTTTCAGTTATTTTTATTAAGTTATTTTCAAACAAAAGTAACTTAATAGGATGTAATCATAAATATGATACTTATATAACCTTACTAAATGTTAAATTATTTTTGTAGGTGAGTCCCTATTCGGGCGCAAATTGATAGATATTTTGGCGAGTCATTCGGACACCAGTTGATAGTTATTTTGGGGAGTCCTAATTGAACACAAATTGATGAATAATATGGGTTGGTCCTTGTTTGGATGCCACCTGTTTGATAACGTCCTTGTCTTAGGGGTACCTGAGAGTAGTCAGTTGATTTCAAAGGTCATTTTTTCTGAGGCTTGTCATTCCATTGAAATCTTCCTGGTATTTCCGGGATAGGAAAGAAATCAGATTTTGCTGACTCACTTTTATTAAGTTTGGGTTTGTCAACAGTTTTCAATTGTTGCAAATATTTCCAGTATTCTTTAGAGTTTCTGATTGATTACAAGCTATGGAGTTTTTTGAGCTGATTTCAAGCTTTGGAAATGTCGGGCTGATATCTAGCTTTGGAGATGTCGAGCTGATTTCAAGCTGAGCTAAAACAAGCAACAAAATTTTGAAGTTTGTGACGGATGTATGTTTCGCAAGTATCTGTGATATGCGAGCTCAGTTATTTCAGAGAAGAATTATTTTCCTTCCGATTAAATTACACAGGCACTAGTCGACTTATCTTGGCGATGACCTAACACTAAATCGGCTCTCTATAAGAGGAATATTCTATGGGACCAGGGCTCTCATTGGGTAAGTCATTCTTTTATCTAAAGATGGCTTGTGTTGGCAGGCTTCAATCATTATAGTTCTTATTCATTGCAGGATTAAACTTTTTGTGGTGATACTGTTAATAGTAGTTGAAATCAAAAGTCTCATTTTCTCTCCAAGTTTAAAGAATATTCATGAGCAACATCTTGTATTGCAATTGCAGTTGTATGGTAGGATGCATTGACATCATCCTATGACCAGGAAGGTTATTGTTTGTCCTTGTTTACCTTGAGAGCAGCAAGGGTGAGGTGGAGACAAGCCAGTTGATGCTGGCTGGAGTGCCTGGCAGTGTTGGGACCTCTGATTGATTTCTGGCAGGTGGGCCTTCATGGTCTGCTCTACTTCGATGCCACTCACAAAACCCCACAAGCACCAAACCTCAATAAGAAACAAAAGAATTAACTCAAAAAATTTGTAAGTGCATGTTTCATATAAAGAGCCAAAGGAATTGAAAAATAGGTTTCACTTTCATAAAATAATTGTTCTGATGGCATACTCTTTTTGGCACTTAAGCTTTGAATTGTTTATACTATGACTCATGGACAAAAATTAAATTACCCCGTCCATTGAACAAAAAAATTTGAATTTTCCGATCCACTTGATATACGAGATTGCGTTACTGAAATGTTTGGCCTGCCCACATATTATTTTCTGCAATGATGGATGAACAGTGTCATATTTTCCAATTTTTGTAGGGTGTAGCTTTAGTTTTTTCAAATAATAGAACAAGGAAAAAAAGAAAGAAAAACACTTTATTTTCCATATAGATGATGCAAAGACTCTTTAGTTTTTAAAATATCTTAAAGCAAGAGTTCTTATATGCTACACACATGAGTATCATAATACCTTTGCACATTCCTCAGGAACCTTAACACCCAGCATGGAGCATACAGTTGGTATGGAGCACAAGTTGATGGATGCTGAAGTGAAGAGGCTGTGTTGCAGGCAGGACTTCATCAAGCAGGAAGCAACAGCAAAGGACAGGGTGCAAGGTGACAGTTATGGTCTGGGTATGAGACAGTGGCAGTTAATATTATGCATGTTAGAGTTAACAAGTATTATGCATGATAGAGGAAACATTTCTATAGGGGAAAACGCTCTTAACACTCTTACCACGTAACTTGTGCCACCGGTGGTCGCAGAGTTGATTTTTATAATGCTTCTGACTGACCAGAAGCATTATGAGCAACTCGGTCAGTAACTCAGTTTTCATAAATGCTAGGTTAAAGCTAAATGAGGGTGTGATTTAGTTAATGATTGCTATTTTCTAAATTGCATGTTACGATGGACTTTAAATTTCAGTTAAATATTGAATTTCAGTTTTGCCAGTTGCGGCCAAAGTATTAAGGATGCTTGGTGCCGTACCTGTGATAAAAACATTTTAGTCATGGGGACTATTAGGATGGATATATTGTTTGTTATTTGCATCTGAAAGATTTAATTAACAAAAATTGGCCTCCCGTCATTTTTGATGGGTCGCGTACACTATATAGTAGGAGATAATACCTCCAAAATTTTGTTTAAAAAGTTAACAAAATTGCTCATTGAATATTTCTCCATAATCAATATTTGGACATGGTCTGACTAAGTCTGATTCGAATGGAATTTCTTGATTCCTACAGAAAATGAAACAAAGTTTAAAAATAGTAGTGAAATTGGTATTTACATTTTGTGGGTATCAGGAACATAGACAAATTGCAAGTCTCACATTTTCAGTGGAGATGTGGTAACATTATTGGCAAATAGTTCAAGTGCTCTCAACATCATCTGTGACTAGTTCTGGGTTTTATACTGTCATTTTGCATACATTTTGGGATGCACACAGCCATATGCTGAGATAATGTTTGTATAATTGAAAGTGCACGACCGCATTTATGAGCATCTCTGTTTGGCGTAGGCCATTGAAGTATCGTATTTTTTGTTAATTTTTGAGGCAAAATATTAAGTGCCTGCAACCTGAGCACTCCCATCATAGATTTCAATAAGAATGTCTCCAAGAATGTATCTTATCTCATTGATATTCGTTCTGTTTGGTGAACCATGCCTTTAGTGTAATATCATGCATTTAAAGATTTTCGCCTTCAAGGAATTAGAACTATTGTATCTATGGAAATTAGCACTCCTAAAAGAAATATGTGAGGTCCCAAGTTATTTGATTGGCCTTCCTTTTGTAGAAATAAGACAGATTTTTTATTTTGTTATGGACCCTCTTTTTTTTGGGTTTACTGTTCTGATTTTCAATATACACCTTGTGCTTAGATTCTGCATTTTCTGAACTCCGTGCTAAATAATACCATCCTCCTTTCTCTCTTTGGAATGTCCCTCCCAACGCCCCCTTACCTTATTGTGGTGGGAGGGTTTGTGTGTTGTGAGGAGGAGTGAGGCTATGCTGTCAGGACCTCGGTCCTGGTGGGTACAACCGTGGCAGACAAGCTCACTCGGAGCAGCCAGACAAAATGGGGGGCCATGGGAAGCCCCCCCATGTAAATAAAACCAGACCCCGGCAGTTACGGGTGATAAAGCCCCCGTTATCCCGAGCAAACAAGGGGCTGCCACGGGTCGGGGTTGACGGTGGGAGGGGGTATTCACCCCCTATTGGTCAGTGTGTGCCCGCCTCAAATATAGATGATATATCAAATGGCTACTGACTGCTCGGGGGTCTCTTTTCCGGCCTGAGCCAGCCTGGATAGGGGAGGGGAGACCCTTCTTGACAAGAGAGACCTAAAGCAATGTGCTTGCTTCCATCGATACAACTCTGGCTGCTCACCCCCTGTTGACGACCCGGATACCTAACAAGGACATTGAACCTGCCTCTTCCTCTCAAGAGCCGCCTCTGCAACCACCGCCGCACCAACCTGTGGGCGAGGAAACAGACCGCGGACAAAACAATGCTATAACTCTTGAACCGTACGCACCTGAACGTCCTCCAAACAGGCCAGGTCGTGGGCGACGTCGTGGCAGAAGATTGCATCTTCTTGAGGAGGCCATGCCCTTCGACCTGGTAGAGCCAAATTTGCCCACCGAGTACAAGAGGTTCTTCAATATTAAAGCTACTGACGGCTCACCTCTGACTCACATTGATGTAATCATGGCAAACCGTGACCTGTGTCGTGGGCTGGGAGGTAGACCCGCCAAGATCACAGAGACTCGCGGTGGTGGCCTCTTGGTGGAGGTCCGTAACTCTGAGCAGAGCCGCAACATACTGAGTATTCGCCATTTGGCTGGCGTGGGTGTGGAAGTGACCCCACATGGAAGCCTCAATGAGAGCAAAGGAACGATCTACTATGCCAATTATCCTGGTTACGCTGATGAGCGCCTCCTGGAGGAATTGCGGCAGTACGAAGTGAAGGCGCTGTACCGAACCAAGAAAAACGTTAATGGTGCCCTGGTGCCCACTTCTGTCTACATCCTTACGTTTGATCGATGCTCTCTGCCGCCACATGTGAATATAGGATGGACGAGGTGCAACGTGCGACAATACGTCCCAAGGCCACGACGCTGCTCTAAGTGTCAACAATATGGGCATGGTGCTAAGACCTGTCGATCCTTAAGAGGAGCATGCCCAAATTATGCCAAGGACCAGCACGAACTGCCCTGTGATAAGCCCCCGAGATGTGCCAACTGCGATAAACCACACCCTGCTGGCTCCAAAGAATGTTTTTATTATAAAATGGAAGCAGAGGTATTGGCCGCGCAAACATCGCAGAGAATGAGTTACGGGGAAGCCAAGCGTGTTGTGAGTGACAGATACGTCAGATCAGAGACGTCCTATGCCACGGCAGTGCGGGCCCCACCAAGGAGACCCAGCTTTGTTGTGCCAGTGCACCCGGCAGTGACAGGAGTCCCCAGTGTTGCTGGTCGGGACCCCACCGAAGGTGCTGATGCCGCGCGTGTTGCACGCCGTACTCCCGCTGCTGGACCCCGACCTGCTGATAGACCTGAGCGGAGCAATCTTCCTGATGTGTCACGTTGTGCTCAAGCAGACCTCCCAGTCCCTGTGTGTCTGAGCTCGGCAGTCTCGGTATCGCGGAAATGCATACCAAGTGTGAGATCGCCACCAGTCGGTGGTGCTATGACAATGGTGGCTAGGACTACGGAAACTGTAGCACCTGATTGTAAGAGGCGCCAAGCTGAGTCAGCAAAACGTCGTGGTGATACGCACGCGGAAGCCCAGGCGAATACCGGCTTGACCCATGGCCATGGTGAAGCATCGAAAGAAGTGGCCCGTCCAATCGACGAGGAGCCTGCGACCCCTTACAGTACGAACAAACAGTCAGAGATGCCACCTCCCCATGATGTAAGGACTATTCACGAGAGCCGCAGAAGTGTGAGAAAGCCGGAACCCTCGGTGGCACAGTGTGTGCGTTCATTGGACTGCGTAGGAAGAGTGTCAGAGGAGACTGCGCCTGACTTTACACGAGTGTGGGCTTTACCCTCGAAGGTTATTCCAAGACCTCTCCCAACCGTGCCCTTGCACGCGTGGGGGGAGAGACCAGCACCAACCAAATCACCATCAAGTCAAAGACCGCCTGATCCTAAAGAAAAACCCAAAAAGAAGGGAACATGATACAGAGTGTTTTACAGTGGAATTGTAGAGGATACCGTAGGAATTACGGTGGCCTCCTGACCATCATCCAGCAACAACAACCACTGTGCATATGTCTCCAGGAGACCATGCTGGGAGACATAACTCCGACCCCACCAGCCAACTATAATATTGAAACTTTCTCTCACCTACCAAATCCTGTTCCTGGATCTGGACTAGCTGTTCTTGTAAGGAAGGACTTGGGTTATTCCAAAGTGCCGATGAACACCCAGATCCAGGCAATGGCAATCCGTTTTTGGTTCAACAAGAAAATGACCACCATCTGCAACATGCAGATCTCCCCAGCTGAACCTTTCTCGTTGCCCGATTTTGAGAATATCAGAGTACTCAATTGCCCGGGCCCGCTTTTGTGGTAGGCGACCTCAATGCAAAGCACGTGGCTTGGGGCAACGCCCAAAGCGACCAGCGTGGTAGGCTCATCAACCAATTCATTACGAGATCCAATTTCTGTTTGCTCAACACTGGGACCGCCACTCATTTTCACGTCCAAACAGGGATGACCTCCGCCATCGACCTCAGTTTCAGCACTCCAGATATGTTCCCCGATGTTCTGTGGAGCGTGCTGGAAGATACCTATGGCAGTGACCACTTCCCCATTGTTATGGAAGTGAGGGAGTTTGCTCCAGTGCCAGCAGAACCTCGATACTGCATGAAGCGTGCCAACTGGGATACTTTTGAAGCCCTAACCCAGATGGGAGAAATGAATGATCTGCTGGAAGTTGACAACATGGTGGAGCATTTTACCGGTACCCTCAGGAGTGCTGCTATCCCGATGTCACGCGGTGGTGCACCAAAGTACCGTGTTCCTTGGTGGAATAATGACTGCGCTGTGGCAAACTTTGAGCAGCGGCAAGTCCTGAGACGCTCTAGACGTACCGGCGAGCTGGCAGATATTATTGCATATAAGCGAGCAAGAGCGAAGGCCCAATTCATCAAGGACGCTGCTAGGCAGAGCTCGTGGCGCAAATATGTTAGCAGCCTAAATACCGACACACCTATGACCAAAATTTGGCAACGTGTGGGCAAGATGAAGGGAAAATACAGCTGTGGCAGGCCTTGTTTAGAAGTGAACGGCATACTCACGGCGGATCCTCAGCGGGTGGCGGAGGCGCTGGCTGATAGTTTCGCGCATAATAGTAGCGAAGCCCAGTATCCACCTGCTTTCCGAGCACAAAAATGCCAAAGAGAACAACATAAACCAGACTTCGCAACAGAAACAATTTTCTCGTACAACGAGCCTATCACCTTTCTTGAAATCTACCGCACTTTAAGAACTTGCAATAATACTGCACCAGGCCCTGATGGGATTCATTATCAGATGCTCAAGAGGATGCACTCAACCGCCTTACGCCAGCTACTTCATATATTCAATAAGGTGTGGACCACCCGTGTATTTGCAAATGATTGGCGCACTGCAACAATCCTTGCCTTTACCAAACCCCAGAAACCGGCCACCCGTACAGACAGCTACCGACCTATCGCCCTAACGAGTTGTGTGTGCAAGCTGTTATAGAGGATCGTAAACGTTCGCCTTGTCCGATGGCTG
Source organism: Morinoia aosen (assembly GCA_030386875.1). Taxonomy (NCBI): domain Eukaryota; kingdom Metazoa; phylum Arthropoda; class Malacostraca; order Amphipoda; family Talitridae; genus Morinoia; species Morinoia aosen. The sequence goes on along the minus strand of CM059575.1, from coordinate 8,183,339 downwards.
GAAGCCTAAGAAATTTTGAATCCTGCCCAATTCGGCTTCAGGCAGCTTTGGGGGACCACGGATGCTGTCGTGAGGCTGCAGAGTCATCTGGTCCAGAATACTGCTGCCTGCAAGCAGAGCCTGTGTGTTTTTTTCGACTTGCACAAAGCATATGATACAGTTTGGAGACATGGGCTCCTCCAGCGTGTTTATGGGTGTGGCCTTCGAGGCAATTTGGCCTTTTTTATTCAGCATTTTTTATTCAGCAGTTCCTCCATGAGAGAAGTTTTCGTGTAAAAGTGGGAACCGTGTTGTCGCTTTGGCAAATCCAGCAGGAGGGCCTACCCCAGGGTAGTGTGCTGAGCTGCACTCTCTTCTTTCTGGCCGTAAATGACATCACCTCCACACTGCCAGCCGATGTCTCGTCGTCATTGTACGTCGATGACTTCATGATCTATTCTTCATCAGCGTATTTACCGGCTCTGTCGAGCAGAGTGCAGTTGGCAATCAACAGTGTGAATGACTGGGCAACAGAAAATGGCTTCGTATTCTCCGCTGGGAAAACTGTAGCCCTGCACTTTCAGGGACGCTGCCGACGGGACCCTCCACAGCTACTGCTCCGGGGAGTACCGATAAACTTTGCTCATAGTGCCAAATTTCTGGGTATAACTATCGTGGAAACCCCACCTGACCGCGCTGAGGTCTGACTGCAATAGGAAATTGAACCTGTTGAAATGTGTATCAGGCCTGGCGTGGGGAGCTGACCGTGTAACGTTGCTGCGCCTATACAGAACCCTGATCAGAAGTAAGCTGGACTACGGATGTACTATATACCAGTACGCAAGGGAAACTTCTTAATCAACGCTAGACCCGGTGCACCACACGGTCATAAGGCTTTGCACTGGCGCCTTTCAGACCTCCCCATCGGTCAGTTTGTGTGTGGAGAGTGGAGAACCCTCTTTTTGGCTCCGCCGTGTGCAGCTGAGCCTACAGTACCTGGCTCGTCTAGATCAGCTGCCCGTCTCCTACATGGAGAAGCGTGCACATGCCTTCCGGACGACATCTGCCTTTCCCGTATTGTCTGCCATCATCACTGAACTATCCTGCGCTGACGGCCGCCATGCAGCTGGGACCCATGAGAGTGCAACCTGTGTTTTTTTGACTGCTCTCCGACATGGCGTGTCCCCGTAGAGAGCTTCTGCCCTGGATGTTGAATGCCTAAAAAGGAGTCAATGCCGGCTAACATCCTGAAGGGAATTTTCATGGAGCATATACTGGAGAAACACGCAAACTCTGTGAAGATTTATACAGACGGCTCTAAGACAGGAGACGCTGTGTCCGGGGAAATAGTGAGGGCTAGGAGACTGCTCCCAGAGACCTCAATTTTCTCAGCAGAGCTGTATGGTGTGATGGAAGCGCTTCAGCTGATCGAGGAGCACGCTTGTCATTTTTTCACCATCTTCGTTGACTCATTAAGCGTAATAGATGCTGCTCAGATGTACAACAGTACCCACCCCATTATTGCGGAGATCGTCACTAAGCTGGCACAGTTCGTAAATGAACGGAAGAGTGTCGTTATATGCTGGGTGCCCGCGCATGTGGGGATATCTGGCAATGAGAGAGCAGACCGGGTCTAAGCAAGCTGCTGGGGGTCAAGTGAGAGAACACTGAATTTGATGGTCCCCTCCCGTGATTATTATCCTCGCATCAAGGCGGCGGTGAAGGATCTGTGGCAGCAAAACTGGATGGACAAAACTGACAATAAATTGAGAAACATTAAGCCCACTGTTCGAGAGTGGTCATCATCTAGCTGCCGTGCCCGTCGAATGGAGGTGATACTTTGCCGCCTTCGCATCGGCCAAACTCGCTTAACGCACGGCCACCTTATGGAGCGACAGCCGCAGCCGCAATGCTAACGGTGCCGTGTTCCTGTGACTGTCGTACATTTTCTTGCTGAATGCCCAAGATACTCTGCTTTTCGCAATGTGTGTTTCCCAAATCTTCGTGGCTGCGCGGAGGATGTGTTAATTGGAATACTCAGGGAAAACGAACGCTCAGGCTTTGACGCGGGAGCGTTGCAACTGTTCCTGGAGAGGTGCAAGCTATATTCTGAGATTTAGCAGGAAACCACGCTATCGTATTGGAAGATTGTAGATGAAAAAACTACAATATGGCCGGGCGCACTACGTTGGTATCTTGGGGGGTTTCAGCGTGGGTAAGGCGTCCGGCCATAAATGGGTGGGCAGCTGAAACCCCCTACGGGGTTTGGCTACCCAGTGTGTCCGAATGTACTGTATTATGTACGAAATTTTTCAATGGGGAGACAATTGTAATTCTTGGGATGTAATAAAATCATGAACATATAATTTTTGATGTTCATATAATGTTGAAGTCCACCCTACGCGGTAAATCGGAAAGCTCAATATTGATTAAATTATGTGACCTTCGGTGCGATATAGTTTGAATAACTGAAGCGCTAGCAAACCTGTGTTACTACTACTACTACTACTTGTAGTCAAGTAGGCTTAAACTAACATCCACTTGTAATGTAATTTGAAAACAAAAAAAAAATAGTAATATTGCTTTGTTAAAACTGAGGATTTTGGAGGCTTGAGTAGTTGTTGAGTTTTGGTTTTTGTTTTCAGTGGGACACTTCCTCCCAGAGAGTTGAAAAATGCTGTCATAGTGGAGAAAACAGGAAACTCACTTGATTTCATTCTATCCCAATTTTTATGAATGATTAAATAATAAGTTCAGAAATATTTTTAACTAAGATTTGCATGATGTCATTAAAAAAATAGTTAGGTGCAAAAGACACTTTTTAATGCAATTTTTTATTGGATTTGCTAGTTTTGTACGTATTGTAAATACTATTTATTCTAAAAACTTTGTTTCTTACTTGTTATCATTTATATTTGCTGGTGTAAGCTAAAACTTGATTCAGCTCAATTACATTTCCAAAGCTTTTAAAGTATTAACTTTTAAGTTGAAAGAATTGTATTGTGTTCCCTGCTATAAGTATTACTAGGTTTCGTTTCCTAACCTACTAAATTGTTCCTGTTTTTCATGTGTTATAATATACAGAAAGTTATCATTGTCAATGTTATGAAATTATCATTGTTTTTAACAAGGAATGAACTGTTACTAGATTTGTTATCTCACATGAAATTTTTTTTTTGAGCTTGTGTCACTTGCAGGTGATGGGCCGAGCTCTGGGAGCCTATTAGAAGAAATTTACATCAAAAGTGAAGGGCCTGACGCTGAGCTGGAGGCCATTACTGTTAAAAACGAGCCCATTGACTGGCATCAGGAACCCCAGGTGCTGTAATTGGTGGCTTACTTTCCTCCTGAGTGCTTCTAATTGGTTGCTTACTCTCCTTTTGAGTGCTTTCTATGGGTTGCTTACTCTCCTCTTGAATGCATCCGATTGGTTGACTTCCTTCTTCTTGAATGCTTCTAATTGATTTCTAACTTTAGTCGTAAATGCTTTGTTTGATTTCAGTTGAATATTAATAATTATGAGCAAAATTTGAATTTAATTCACATGTAGTCTGTTTTTACCTGTTCTTGGCCACCATTTTGTGACATTTATATCATTATCGCTGCTTTACCTCTCATTGTTTTAGAGCATTACTGTCATAATTGACAAAACTTGTGACTTAGTGGATTTAATTCTATTCCAATTGCTTTATAAATGATTTAAAGCATCTAGATTAGCTTAATTTATTGCTAAACCGTTTCATCCGCTGCTGAGCGATATTTTACTCTGGTTTCAGAGAACAGTCTCACTGCGCTCTCCATTTTCTTGAGTTTCAATTCTGTTGAATTAAGATATCTTGTCTTTTGATTTCCTAATTGGTGGTTAGTGTTAATATATCATATTTTCAAAAATTGTTGTGCCTGTCGCAGAGTGATGGTATCTTTGACTGCTCGTATTGAGTCTTGTTTTGTAATTCTCTATATTATCCACTTTAATTCCTATTCCCCAACCACAGCTAGTGTCGATTAAGATATGGTTCGTTGATTAATAGTATTGAAGCTATTCTCAGTATGCTTCTTAGATCTCCAATGTCGTGGAGCCCTTTCTTAATCGAGTTGTGCCTCAGTGAGTTAACTTGAACGACGCATTTTAAAATGATCACGCCAGTGATATTTTCAAGATGCTTAGAAGTTTTCTTTTGCTTTCTCTACTTCTTCAAACATTTGCTTCCAAATTTTTTATAAAAAAGATATGCTTGTAGAACTCTTGCCACACGTGAAACCACATTAATTACTTAAGGAGTCAGATTTTTTATTTTTATATGTGTTTCTTGCTTTGTGTGTGAGACCAATGAATGAATAATTTTTGGTTGTTTTATTAGTGTAAGAAATCATTTCAGCCACTCTCGGTTATTCAGATACAATATATCTAATACAATTGAAGTTGCTTATAAATTTAAGAAGTTAGTTTTGTGTTTTAATCAAGTTAGTTTTGTGTTCTTAAGATAAAAACGTTAACATTAGAATTTTGTGCAGGAATCTTCATCCAAAATATTGTGGTCATGACAGGCACTATTGCATGTAGAAGATATTGCATGAATATTCCTTAGAGTTTTTGCTCTGTATTGAAGTATTAACGGGCTGTGGAGAGAGATTGTGCTTCTCAAATTTCTCTTCTGCTATCATTATTTTTTGCTTCCTGTATTATTTTTCATATATTTTTCTTGTATTGTGAACAGTCAAGCGCATTAGCTTAATATTAAAATAAGAACGGGTGCTCAAGTGCACAACTTTGTCATGGTTTCCAAGTAAATAGGTACTTCTAATTGCAATTTGCGTATAATGCGGTTTTTTCCGAAAAATCCTGACCTGTTAAAATCAGGAAAAATTCATCCACACAGGCCAGTTCCAGTTCAGGCTGTCATGCAGTAACTTTCAATAAAGAAGTAGAGAATGACTGCACTGAGACAAGTCCAGGGCGTGCAGAAGCAGAGGTTGAGTTGAGGGAAGGCAGCTCTGGTGCGTGCAACGCTAGTGCTGTTCATCAAGGACCAGCTGGAGCATCTCAAGGAAGTTCCGACTCGCTGCTATCAGATGCGGCGGGTAGCGGCAGTGATGTTGAGGCCGCACCTCCTGACAACATACTCGCGTCACGGCCCTTACTGTGTGAACATTGTGATTACTCCACTGGTAGAAGAGACTTTATGGAGCTGCACCTCCATGTCAGGCACAAATTGGGATGTTTCTACGATTGTGGGTTGTGTGATTACTCTACTATGTACATAAGTATTTTGAAGCGGCACGTAGTGGAGCAGCATGATAATGAGAGCAGGTACGAAGGTCTATCCGGGAGTGGCCATTATCGGCTTTGCAGGCGTAACTTGAATGGCTCGGTTTGTATAAACAAACAGGAAACATACCAAGCTAGTAAATATAGGACAGGTAAACTGTTCAAGTGTGCGTTCTGTAACTATTCCTCTGCTCGTAAGAGTTATGTTAAACTACACTTAGCCTGCAGACATGGTAAAGGTAAGCTATTTAAGTGTGTATTATGTGAATATTCCTCTGCTCGTATAGAGGCAGTTAAACTACACCTGGCGAGCAAACATGGTAAAGGCCCGCTGTTCAAGTGTGTGTCTTGTAAATATTTCACTTCTCGAATGGATTATATTAAACGACACCTAGCCAGCAAACATGGTAAAGGCCCGCTGTTCAAGTGTGAGGTATGTGAATATATCACTTCTCGTAAGGATTATCATAAACGACACCTAGCAAGCAAACATGGTGTTGGTGAGCTGTTAAAATGTGAATTATGTGAATATACCTCTGCTCAAATGAGTAAGGTTAAAGTGCACCTAGCCAGTAAACATGGTAAAGGCCAGCTGTTCAAGTGTGCGTTATGCGAATATTCCTCTGCTCGTAAGGAGTGTGTTAAAGTGCACCTAGCGAGCAAACATGATGATGGTGAGCTATTCAAGTGTGAATTATGTGACTATTCCTCTGCTGTTAAGAGTAATCTAAGATATCACCTAGCCAGCAAACATGGTGAAGGTAAGGTGTTCAAGTGTGACTCATGTGAATATTCCTCTGCTAATGAAAGTAATTGTAAGCGACATCGAGCAAGCCAACATGGTAAAGGGCTCCTGTTCAAGTGTAAGTCATGTGACTATTCCTCTGCTGAAAAAAAATAGTGTTCAACTACACCGAGCCAGCAAACATGGTGAAGGTCAGCTGTTCAAGTGTGAATTATGTGACTATTCTTCTGCTCTAAAGGGTAAAGTTAAAAAACACATAGCTACCAAACATTATTGAGCCAATTCGTTTCCTTTCTAGATGTGAAATGCACATTTATGGGTTATTCAAATATCTAATCACACTTCAAATTTTTTATATATTGTAGCTCTTCCGTGTGGTCAGAGGTCTTTCGGGTTTCTCCCTCTGGAGAATGTCTCTTTTGTATCCATGGGAATGGGCACTCACGAAAGGAATGTGTGAGGTCCTGAACTAAGAGTTAAGGAGGTCATGCTTTTGTGGAAAAGAAATGTTTTTAGTTTTGTTTAGGATCATCGTTTTTTGGTTTACTGCAGTCCTGTTTTTCATCATCCGTTACGCCTTCAACTTTACCTTGTTTCATAAATTTCCAATGCAACTTGCTGTTTCTATGAACCATGTGCATAAACCCTGCTTTCCCTTAAGTCATTAGTGAAGGATTTCTTCCTCTTTCCTCTCTTAAAACCACTTTTTATAATTGAACTGACCTGAATTATCTCATCTAATGTAATCATACGTCTCGGTAGCGTTGTAGATAAAAAAAAATTTCCTTCCTAACACTGCATTCTTCATTTTGCGCACTATTCTGCTCAATTTTCAGGAATTTATTCTTGAATTTCCGCTCCTCCGACTCACTTTTCCATTTTTATCTTATATCAACCTTATTTCTTACTTACTGTTTCTATGTACTGGGGTTCCTGTTACAAACACCCATTGTGCGTAGAATCTGTGTCCCCTTAACTCCATCCTAAATGGGGCCTTCATTTTTATTCTTATTGAACGCCTGTGTTGCGGATAGAAAGGGAGGCTGAACAGACGTATATCTCAAATTTAAAAATTTTGGATTAAACCTTGGATTTTTTTTTGAAAATGCTTTGGTACAATAATGACATATGTATGAATTTCATCACGTATTCTTCAACAGAAGGCCAATTTGATTGCATTTTTGCGTCTACCTTCTATTAGACGTGCACGTTGTGCCGTGTTTTTATAATTTTTTTACCGACTATTTCCCACGTCTGTAACATCACTGAGGACGGTATTATGATTTGTTCGGTCAAGTGTTTAATGTATTTTCGTTTTTCCAAACGTACAAACATTTTTATTTCCCATTTTGTGGTTGACTTGAACCTTTGTCGTGGGCATTAGAATAACTTTTATTTTACTACGACTAAGTAGACATCAGTAATTTTATATTGAGGAGTTCCCTGTAATCCAAAACATTACCTTGAATGTTTTCAACAAACTTTCATTTTTATTTCGAGTTTTTTTATAGTGAAATGTTTATGTTAGCCTTGTGCGACGGCCGCTCTTTCTCGTGTCTGACTACTGGGAATCTCTTGTGCCAGCCTCATTTTGGTAGAAATTTAAAGACGAAATTTTGTAGATCATAAATCATGTTTGCCGAGTTAGCAGGCGCGTTTTATTGACATGTGCGCAGGAAAAATTAGTTTCAAATTTCTAAGACATCGACTTCTGTATTCGAGGCAAAATAATTTATTTCCCCCTATTATACCTTTAACAAAATCAATTACTGCTGAAGCAGCCTGAGCTCTCGTGTGAATGTAAGTGGAGACTGTCCGGCCTGGCATTATTTAGTAGTGTTGACGGTATTGATGAGCTTCCAGTCCTAGTGTGTATAGGAAGATATCCAAGGGAATAGGTTTTAATTTCATATATGTAAATCAGGTACTCAACCCCTAACGCAGGTGATGTCTACTTCATCCGGTGTGTCTTGTATTTTAACCTCTTCACGTTAAGCATTATTCAAAATTGAAAATGGATGTGATGAATTTCGTTTAAGGCCACCATTTCCAATTTTCAGTTAAAAACTCATTAATTTTTTATTGCTTTAAAAGACTGTCGAAGATGTTACCGAATAACTGTAGAAATTTTAGGAACGTTTTGCAGCTCCAGTGCCCCTCAGAAGTTGTGTCAGTTTGAGATAAAGGGAAGGCCAGGCAAGACGGACTTATTTGTACGCGTATCTTGGTCTAATAATATGTAGATTTCAATGGTAAATCATTATTTATTTGAAATGAATTATATACCGTTCCCTTGAAAGTTCGCTCACGTTCGCTCAAAAAAATTTACGTGAAACTTTTTCTGTAGACTTTTTACTCTAAAATTACAACTTTTACCATACCTTTTCCAAAATTTTTTTAAAATTCGGAACGAATTCAAATTAAAAAAACAGCTCATAAGAAGTTTGGAGCACACATTTTACTTTCAAATGCAACAAACCGCATTGCTCTAGCTTTGTAAATTTTGGAGAAATGGGAACGAATGGTATATATATATATATTTTATAATTATCATGAATCACTCATTTTCTATGTCCTGATGCAAAAAACTTGTTTAAGAAAAGTTGTTAGGAATCTAGAGATCTAGAAGTCTGCAAATTTTCATAGACGTAATTCCAATTGAAAAAAAATCTACGGTGGAAAATCCATTTCTGAGCCGACCGGTGGAAATGGTCACTGTAATAACTTCTGTGGAAATAAACCTTCGATCTCTTGCTGTATCAACGCGTAAATGTTTCCTAGCTATTTTACTAGTAGGATATTTTACGTTTCGGTATGTTTTCTAATTTGTGGCTAAGAGTGCACTTTTACCGCTATGTCCTTTGTTAATTTAGCTACTGTTATAGATATTAAAATAGGTGCTGCGGTTTCTCCTCAAATTAGACATAACGTTCTTTGTATTAAGATTTTTCTGAAAAATTGTGTTGAATTTATTGTATAAACTTTCAGAAATTGCACCGTTTTATGTTTCTTATACAAAATTAGGGGTGTGATACCGGGGAGGTTTCTTTTTATATATTGAAAGTTAATGCCATCCTGTTCAACTGTTTCTGTATTTTTTACCGAGAATATAAATTTTCATACGTATAATACTGACCGGTCTTGGTCTTCGGTTCAATTTGGTTTCTTTCGGTCAAATATGCGCAAATAAATTCGGGGGAAAATAACCGGATTATGTCATTTAAGCTTGAATGTAAGGCTAAATATAACTTTAATGAGCTTAGATCTGTTTTAACTGCTTTTCATTGATGAAAATTAATATTCCATGTAAGATATCGCCCCTCGCATGCAAATAAACAACCAAGTTGCTTAAAAAAAAGTACGCTTGAGAACATCAATTACACTGCACATTTCCCAGCTTTAAACACAATAACACCCGAGAAGGATTTATGAGAGAAAAACTTCCCGCTGATGGACGTAAGTCACGATAGAGGAAACAAGGCAGGGTCATTTCTATGGGAAGGAGAAAATACACCTATTTTTCGGCTAGCCAATAGAACGGCTTCATTTCAAGCAGACTTTATGACGTCACCAAGACGATATGTCGTTGGCCAATAGTGGTGCTAGATTTGGGGCACGCAGTGCTACGAGATGAAATATGAGTGCTGCTATTGATTGGTTGCGATGACGTCGGTAAGGCCACACGGTCGACGAAAAAAGAATTGGTTTAAACTTACCTTGTTTCGTCTACCGTGACGTCAGTTCATTAACAAAGATGAGTTACGAGATGCTCCTATAGACATTATATAATACTGCAGCAAGTTCTTAAAATTACCAAATTCTATGCATCTACAATTTATTTGCGTCATCCCAAAGAAAGAATGCATGCATCATGCTAATGCCGCATATTCATTCAAATTACAACAGTGGAATATTTAATGGTTTTCGGGATAATTTCGACGCTTACAGTTCCATATCAATACTGAAACAAAGAATTGAAGTAATTATTTACGTGTTTGACGCGTTTCATCAACCTTCGATAATTGCTCGACACGCACAACCTCCAGTTGTTCAGAACGATTGCCATTATTTATTGCAGCTTAACATGAGAATGCAGAGCTTTCCATAGCTTGCGCGCATCAAAAGTGCCCACATTCCGTCAAACTTGCCGGTAAATTCATTGCTTGGTTTTTGATGTATGTGAGGGGATTCTTTCTCGATATTAAATTAATGTTACCGAGATACAAAAAGACATTCTTCAGTATTGTTGACAGAAAGAATACAAATAAAGTGTAACGTTTTATTTTCAGCAGAACACGATATCGATGATTTTTCAATATTCTCAACACATGAACAAATTTTTGCATCTTAGCAGCCATGTAAAATATTGAACAAACGGTTTAGGGAAAGAAACAACATTTTCCCTTTGTTGATTTATTGTGAGGTTGATATTACATATTAATGCAGGAAAAAATATATACCTACTGACTAACACTTGATTGAACGAACTTTAACATAAGGTTAGGACCGTATTACTCGACAACCACTTGACCAGGAAAAATTTATTTGGTAGAAACACATTTCCGTTATGAATACATGACCCCTCAGGGTATTATTACTGTGGGAACAATTATTGTATCTGTAGGAATTCGCGCTACCAGGGGGACAATGTGAGGGCTCGAGCTGAGAGTTAGGTAGGTTTTCTTTTTGTTCAAATATAATGTTCTTGTTATGTTAAGGACCCCCTTTTCTCGGTTCGCTGCTGTCCTGTTTGCTTTCAGCACCTACTACTTTCTTCTTCAACTTTGGTCTTGTTTCATTATCTTCTTTCACAAGTTACTGTTTCTATGCCCTTTCTGCGTAGATTCCGCGTTTCCTTATCTCCATACTAAATGGGGCCTTCCTCTTTCCTCTCTTTGGATCGCATTTGTTGCTGCGGGTAGAGAGGCTAAAACTAACGACTAATCTAATATATGAAAACAAGAAACAGAATAACATGCGGCCCTGATTTTTAGCACATAAAAAACTGATTTCTATGACTCTCGATAGTGAAAAGGCAGTCAAAATGTGGCAGATCCACAAGTTGGGCTGATCAATAAAAATGTGCGCTTCACAATATTTATTATATTATGATACTAAATTTGAGATCAGAGTGCAACTTGCGTTACTGATGAGAAGACAGTGCGTGTAATGAACGTGTCGATCGCAGCTATGCATTTCCCAAGCAGTTTGCACCAACAACGTGTGTCTCATGGACTACAAACTTTTGCAAGTTAGGAATCGAAGCTGATATTAGTTTTGTAAATACCATGTGTGGTAGAATAAAATCACCCTACAGCCCCTAGCGCAGTGGTTCCCAAACTGTGGTGTCGCGTACGCCTACACCCTTGAGCTCGGTGCACGAGGGTACGTCGGGCACTCCTTGTTTTTGTTCTATGCCTCTCCTTGCCAATAGAAAATGTTTACAAAATTCATTCAAAAAGGGACTTGAGCAAAATAAGGTATAGCAAATGTTTAAGAGAAAATGTTGAAACTATTACTACGGTGGAATTGAGGTTGTGATAATTCATGTTCAGAATGGTATAATAAATTTGATGTTACTCGGTTTGAAACATTTCGGCTTCGTGCACCGTACATACTAGGAAAATAACGCAGTAGCCGACAATTTGCTGATATTTTAAACTCAACTTCAGTTTACGTTAGAGATATTACATCATTCTTTCTGTAGTTACCGTCTTAAACAGGTGTAGGCATCTGCCTTACAATTTTGATAAGTTTCGTGCATAAACAACGTTTTGCTGTAGCTAGAAACAAAAATAAACGCAAGTGGTACAGTTTAAAGCATTTTCCATGACGACAGCCTGTCACTGTGCTCAGTAAACTAGTGTATTGTTCTCAAATCGCTAAGTTTAAATGAACCGGCGCCTTGTTTGCGGTTGTGTTTGCATAATTATGCTTTATCTGTGAAAATTTAACATTGTTCTACGTATCTAGAATGGCTTAACCAGTGTTATTCACTAGTTTTTTGCAAGCGAGCTACTTCGGCTAAACGCATTGATTGAGAGAGGCTCAGCCACTGCAAGTTAGCGTATTTTAAATAAATTATACACTAATTATTTAATGAAATATTTTTGAGAGCCGTGAATTGAGTCATCGTGAGCCCCGCAATTGATATCGGTGGCTTAAACTATCGATAATGAAATTAAACCTCAAGCCTAAATGTTTCATCTTTTATCCAACGCCAAAAATTCCTGTTCTACATTAGTCCAATTTAAATTTGCCGAAGAAAATTATTACTGTGTACAGCTGCCAATTTTAGACACCAAACTAAATTTATGTGAAACTATCATATTTATGCTATACCGCGTACCTCCATCGTACACTAAAACGCGGACTTAAGTACGTAGCACAAAAGTTTGGTAAACTCTGCCCCAGCGTAACTTTCTTTGGAGTTCAGTAGTTTTTTTGATAAATTTGCCGTACTTTTTCGCTATCGAGGGCCTAGAATGAGGTTGCGTATATGTAGAAGATGTTCAACGTGACGCTCGTCTGTTGCGATGCAGTCGTTCAAACGCCGGTGCAATGATTGCTGGGCGCGACTGGAGACGCCAGGAGTTCCACAAATTCTTGCAGAGGAATAAACAATCCTGCCCCACGGGTTTTCTTCAGAATGAATCAATGTTCTGCAAAATGAATCAATGTTTTGTACATCAAACTCTTCGAATGATCCTAGAAATAGAATTCTAAGGGCCTAACATCAGAACTAGGTCGCCAGTCTCACAAACGCTTGGAACCTCTAGTTAAAGTTTGTTTAATAGAGAGCCAGTCACTCTGTGTAATGAACATTTATATCCATCACGTGTTATTGTTTATGATACTGAAATATTGAACTTCTCAGAACGGTCTTACCAATTCAAATACAAATGAAATCGCAAAGATCAATTTATTTTATTAAAAGAACATTAATTTGGTCACCGTCGGTGAGTTAAGCAGAAAGTGAACATAATAGGCACGAAAAAGAGTGAAAAAACAAGAATTGATGGATGAACGAAATAATTAATTTCAATACATCATACAGACTCCAGTTGAAATTAATAAAGAGGGCAAAACGAATACTTAATTTGTACACTTGGAGAAATTGTCCGATACCTGCAACCGTAGACAGCTTTTGTAAAATTTTCTATCGTTTCAGTTAGTAAAAAACTAAAGTCTGTACATTAGTCACTCCAGTATTATTATCTCGTTGTACAGGTAAGTTTTCATCATAGCTTTCGGGAAGTGACCGAAGCGTAAGTTCATCGAACGGAAGAGTCTCCCTCTTTTTTCGCCCCTTTTCCACAAGCAGCAAAGAAGCTGCACTTCTTTTAAAATTACCGGCAGTGTCAAACTAGTATCGAACCTGGACTTCTTAGGTTTAACGTAAAGTAAATAATCCAAGTGCTACAGAAAAGTAGAAACCCTTTCACATAACACTTACGACGAAAGTATCGCGCCTAAGTTCACTGTCAATCAAACACCTGTGAACGTGAGAAATAAATTGAACTCATCACCTAATTTTCACATATGCGAGAGTTGATGAAAGTAAACGTAATAATCGCAGCGCATGGTCACCGTGGCCGAGTGGTTGAGACCGCGCACTTCACGAGAAGGTGTCGGCAGTTTGAGTTCCGGCGTGGCGCGGAGATTTAACCTCTTTGGGCAGAGGGAGAACTCTGGCACAACTTTTCACTCTACCCAATTGTTGGAAATGGGTACAGACTTTTTGGGGGAAACCGTCTTTGCGTCCTGGTGTTATTAATAAGGCATTTGAAAAGACAAGCACATCAAGATATGTATAAGACGTGATTGAATGGTATAAAGCATCCTATATAACTTCATTAGACTAGATGTTAGTTTAAGCCTCCTTAACCGCAAAAAAGGTTCTGAAAAGAGGAAGGAGGAAGGCACCAATTAATTTGAAGATAAGGAAACATGTAATCTACGCAGAAAGGGCATAGAAACGGTAATTTGGGAAAAAAGTTTGCGGAATAAGATAAAAGTTGAAGAAGAAAGTAGAAGGTGCTCAAAAATAGGACTGCAGTCAACAAAAAAAAAAATGGTCCTTAACGTAAGAAAAAACATTTTATTTCAACTGTTGTTAAATTATTGTTCACCACGTCTTGTTGTTCATATAAAATCTGTTGTAGCGCTGGACTGCACATAGAGCGCCATCTTGCGATCGCCTGCTTCATGGAGCTAGGATATATGGAGGGAGCATAGCGCACTCTGATCGGGCTCAATTTGGCTGCAAAAGCTGAAAGACTCGGGCACTGTCAAGGCCTGTGACGTCACAATTATGAGCTAACCACAGACGCTTGGCTGAAGTTGCTCCACCCACCTTCCCTACAACCCCTCCCTCTCATTTTCCAAAGCAAGATTAGTACCACACCACATGTCAAAGGGTGAGGTGGCGTGCAAGTCGCTCTAATTTGTTATAATCAAGGGCCTGTAATCTTTATAGTTTTCAACTCTTAATGTATCTTTGCTAGTAATTCTGATATTATTAAGTGTCCTTAAGTGAGGAAACACAATTTATTATCTTTCGGAGTCCTAGAATCCCAAATTAATCATTAACGATGATGCGATTAACTGATCAGCTGGAAGAGCATTCAGAGAGCGTGTGCGCACTCCAGCGTAGTCAGTAGGTAACTGGCTTCCGTGCTGACGTCACACTTGCGAGACGGCTATTGGTTACCACAGACAGGATAAATCTCAAAAACTGGTTCTCTTCATAGACGGCTATGCTCCCTCCATATATACTCCCTCCACGGCCTGCTTAAAGCCACTTCCGAAGCCAAGGTTAGCGGCTGCCGGGCTGCACGACCGGAGCTGGTCAGTTGCGTTACGACCTTCATATAGTGTAGTTGGATACAAGCAGGCCAATAAAGCTGCCCTCCTGCCTGGTGCTTGTAAGTGCCCTTACCGTGTTTGATGAATTCTGTGCCCTCTTTTAATTGCCATAGGTTAGGGTGCTTCTGCGGGGTGTGGTAGTCGGTGGGAGATTTACGATCTCGTGTAGAGAGACGGCTCCCGCAAGACACGCCCTGCGCTTGTATGTGTTCCGTCTGTCATACTTATCGCGTTTTGAAATACATTTGTTATTACTTGTCCGTGCCGCAACTTAACCTAGTGTTTGGGCTTAGCTGTTTTAGCCTGAATAGGGAACTCTTGCCTGGCCGGCATCTTGACAGTTTCGGCCTCCTATAGTGGTGAGACGACTGACAGGCTAGTTACAATACACCACAAAAAGAACACCTACTTAACTTACGAGCCCTCACTCATTTTTCCACTAGAAGTGCTAATTCCCATAAATACAATGGTTGTATCCCCTGAAGGTATAAGAAAAGTTTTGGCTCTCCTGTTGCGAAAATTTTATAAATGCGAAGTGTATGGATGAACATGAATCTAGTACTATTGATTGCTACCCTGACATGCACACAAGGACCGTCTGAAAAATGCAGTCAAATACAAAAATTCGAAAAACAAAAAATACTTATTTAACGACTAAAATCGATAGACGTGCTCTATAATTCCCAAGTGTAGAGCCCCCCATTATGTAGAGCCCCCATACTGCATTGCGCACTAATAAAATTGAAAAATCGCAAACTTGACTCTAACAGTAGGTTTATTATTTACCGTATCGACCATAAAAAAGTGAACTCAATGGTAAATGTCAATAAATTTCCAGTGAAGGAAGATAAGTGAATTTTTTTTTTGTATTAGGTGAAGAACATTTTTTCCCCTAAAAATGTGAAGTCACATCAAAATTCGTTTAATTAGTATAAAGGTATATAATACGTGTGCAAATGCTTTTTAAACGTATTTATAACATTTTCAAGGGTGTTTTCTTTTTTGTAAAGCCGAACATTACAAACATTATTAAATGTAGTTGTAGTACAAACATTATTAAATGCTTCTTAGCTTGAAACTGCAGATATTTTTCCTAACCAAAAATGCTTGCAGATTTTTTGTAAAAATAGCAAAAACCTGTTTTAGTGAGGCCGGACCTGTCAAAACTATCCTTTTTCCACTTCAAATTAATCATGTTACGTTCAATTTAATTCAAACCAAGTTCAATTTTATCCAAGTCAAGTTCAAGTTGATCCAAGTCAAGTTCAAATTGATCCACGTCAAATTCAAATTAATCCAAATCTAAGTTGAGTTAAGAATTGACATAATCACACATTAATTGAGCAAGCATTTTTTTAGTTAAATATGTATCTATTGGAAGTTACAAACGAGACAATCGACAAATTTTATGTTACACTTAGTAGTATCGAGGATTTAATTACACTCATACAGAGATTTATATGAGTGAAATTGTACTTTATCTCATATTTATTTATATATGAAATAATATACCTGCAACTGCTTAAGATTACTACTTGACGATATGTAGATTTAATCTTAAAAGAAATTTACAAATGCGATTCACTAAATACTAATGTACGATTCCGTTTGAACACAATTTATATGAGTACATTACCACACAGATACATTCCTGCATTTATAGCAAAAATTTTGCCATCCCTTGAAATTAATAGGCCTAGGCAAATATATCATCTATGTCGATGAAATAAATTGTAACTTGTTTTTACGAAAATCGTTTGGACTCGCGGAAAAAGAACTTCGTTGCTAGACTTCTTTTAAATATTAAATCTACATATCGTTCAATGGTATTTTTATGTAGTTGCATGCATACGTGATTTTTTAAATGTAGTAAAGTGAAATTTCACGCTTATAAATTTCTATTTGAGTGTAAATAAATCCGCAATTGGACTGTGTGGAACATAAAATTACCTTTTGAACATAAACATTTGAATGCATGCAAACCACCATTAATTTAGTATTTTAAAATAACTTAAATGAGTAGTATAATTCGAACTTTTTATAATTTACTTGAATCTTTTACGTCGGTCTTAGATCTAAATCACACTCTGGCTCCTGATGCTGGATACTTAGCACATTTTACAACAGCTTGTTTCCTTAGATTGCAACAAGGGCGAAAATTTTATGTATTCCTCGCTGAAATGAAAAACGATCGTCTCGTTCATCACTTCCAATAGATACATATTTAATTAAAAAAATGCCTGCCTAATAAACGTGTGATTATGTCAATTCTTAACTCAACTTAGATTTGGATTAATTTGAATCTGACTTTGATCCATTTGAATCTGACTTTGATCCATTTGAATCTGACTTTGATCCATTTGAATCTGACTTTGATCAATTTGAATCTGACTTTGATCAATTTGAATCTGACTTTGATCAATTTGAATCTGACTTTGATCAATTTGAATCTGACTTTGGTCAATTTGAATCTGACTTTGATCAATTTGAACTTGACTTTGATCAATTTGAACTTGACTTTGATCAATTTGAACTTGACTTTGATCAATTTGAACTTGACTTTGATCAATTTGAACTTGACTTGGGTTAATCTGAACTTGACTTGGGTTAATTTGAACTTGACTCGGATCAATTTGAACTTGACTCGGATCAATTTGAACTTGACTCGGATCAATTTGAACTTGACTCGGATCAATTTGAACTTGACTCGGATCAATTTGAACTTGACTCGGATCAATTTGAACTTGACTCGGATCAATTTGAACTTGACTCGTTTCAATTTGAACTTGGCTCGGATCAATTTGAACTTGACTCGGATCAATTTGAACTTGACTCGATCAATTTGAACTTGACTCGGATCAATTTGAACTTTGAACTCGGATCAATTTGAACAAATTTCTTTCTCTTTTCTGTATTAATATTTAACGTCCGTATGACAAATATACCATGAAATACATTTTGTGTGTACACCAATAAACAGGTTTATAGTCGTGAGGGTTGTGCAAAGTTTATAATGAATTAAATTTTTGGCTAACGTTGTCTCGCTATTTCAAAATCATTCTCGAAGATGTTTTCAATCGATTTTCGGCTGAGCTGGAGGGAAAGGGGTAATTTAAGCATTGCATTTAGTCTTTTTATTTTTTTTTCTTTTCGTGCGTTCAGCGCACACTAGCACTGAACTTTCAAATCGGAAAAAACTCTAAATTTCTGTAATCAAAATTATCATTTTGGATCAAGGCCTAATCTTCCTATATGTGCCAATTTTGTGAATATTCTCCACTCAGATGTGATATCCGGCCACAATGTTACTCCATTTTATCCCACGTACACATGTCCCTATAATGCTGAAGAGTTGTGTTGCTTCTTGACTATAATCTGATTTTTCTTAAAAATTTCTGTGAAGAAATTAAAAAACAGCTCATTTTTATGTTTTTCGAAGTCTTCTCTTCCTTTTAGTTATTTTTTTTTGCGAAAAATTTCTTAGGATTACAGTGAGCTCAGCTGTCATTTTCTGTGTAGTAGATGGTAGGTTGCTTCTATCTTTTATGTTATATATGTATTTTTTTTTTTTTTTCTAATATTTTATTTTCAATAAGTATATAAATTAATATGTGTGTGTACGTGTGTAGGTATATATATGTATCTACATAAATAGATATACATGTTTCTATTTCATTTCTTTACGCAAAAACCATTCGGTTAATAAATTTTATTGCAATTGCGAAATGATTCAAAAATAGATCTAGCACTTCCCCAGAGGGCGTTTCTGTGAATCGGATTAATGTCATATATAATTAATGAAATAAAGTGCAATTTGAGCATATGAATCGTAGTAAAATTATCTTTCTGTCCGTGTTTTGTACAAGCTATGAATTTTGATATTGAATATATGTTTGTTTACCCATTTCTATCAATATTTTGTAGATATTTGTCAATCATGAGTGGTAACCGGCTTACACTGTATCTCTATTTTATCCCATGTACCCATGTCCGCATGATGTGGTGAATATCGAGAAGATACGAAATATGTTTTTGGTGGTGATAGGGCTTTGCATATCTTTTAGGGCATATTTTTCATTTCTCATTCAACTACCCTTGACAGAGATAGACTATTGGCAAGCCACGTGTGGTTTGTCTATTAGTACACCTCGTATAGTTTGCCTATTATTATTATGCCTCGTATGGCTTATCTATTTGTACACCTCGGATGGTTTGTCAATTAGTACTCCTTGTATAGAACTTTTGTTAGACTACTAGCACACCACGAATGGTCTGTCTATTAGTACGCCTCGTATATTTTGTCAATTAATATGCCTCGTATGGTCTATCTACTTGTACACCTCTGACAGTTTGTCTATTAGTACACCTCGTATAGTTTGTCTATTATTATGCCTCGTATGGCTCATCTACTTGTACACCTCGGATGGTTTGTCAATTAGTACTCCTCGTATGGAACATTTGTTTTAGGATGCCCTATATTTAAGAAACTTATAAAAGCCAATATGTTGGCATGTATCTCATGTGACAATTTGGAAATAAACATTTTTTCTTTTTTTCTTAACTCGGATCAATTTGAACTTGACTCGGATCAATTTGAACTTGACTCGGATCAATTTGAACTTGACTCGGATCAATTTGAACTTGACTCGGATCAATTTGAACTTGACTCGGATCAATTTGAACTTGACTCGGATCAATTTGAACTTGACTCGGATGAATTTGGACTTGACTCGGATAAATTTGGACTTGACTCGGATAAATTTGGACTTGAATTTGATTAAATAGACCTTGACATGAATAATTTGAAGTGAAGAAGATAGTTCTTCTTGACAGTTCCGGCCTCACTCAAAAAGGCTTTTGGTATTAATACAAAAAATCTGCAAGCATTTTACGGTTAATAAAAATATCTGCAGCTTCAAGGTAAGAAGCATTTAATAATGTTTTTACTACAACTACATTTAAAAATGTTTGTAATGTTTGGCTCTACAACCAAGAAAACACCCTTGAAAACTGTTATAAATACATTTTTAAAACATTTGCACACGTATTATTCATCTTATTACTAATTAAACCAATTTTGATGTGACATAACATTTTAGGGAAAAAAATTTTCCCACCTAATACAAAAAAATTCACTTATCGTCCTTCCTTCATTGTTAATTTATTGACATTTACCATTGGGTTCACTTTTTTATGGTCCATACGGTAGATAATAAACATACTGTTAGAGTTAAGTTTGCGAATTTTTTCAATTTGATTAGTGCGCAATGCAGTATGGGGGCTCTACACAATGGGGGGCTCTACACTTGGGAATTATAGAGCACGTCTATCGATTTTAGTCATTAAATAAGTATTTTTTGTTTTTCGAATTTTTGTATTAGACTGAATTTTTCAGACGGTCCTTGTGTGCATGTCAGGGTAGCAATCAATAGTACTAGATTCATGTTCATCCATACACTTCGCATTTATAGAATTTTCGCCAGAGGAGAGCCAAAACTTTCTTTATTCCCTTCAGGGGATACAATTATTTTATCTATGGAAACTAGCACTTCTAGCGGAAAAATGAGTGAGGGCTCGAAAGTTAAGTAGGCCTTTTTTTTGTGGTGTAGTGCAACTAGCCTGTCAGTCGTCTCACCAGGAGGCCGAAAATGTCAAGATGCCGGTCAGGCAAGGGTTAGCTATTCAGTCTAAAACAGCTTAGACCAGACACTAGGTTAAGTTGCGGCACAGACAAGTAATAACAAATGTATTTCAAAACGCGATAAGTATGACAGACGGAACACTTACAAGCTCAGGGCGTGTCTTGCGGGAGCCGTCTCTCTACACGAGTTCGTAAATCTCCCACCGACGACCACACCCCGCAGAAGCACCCTAACCTATGACAACTGAGGGCACAGGATTCCCCAAACACGGTATGGGCGCTTACAAGCATAAGGCAGGAGGGCAGCTTTATTGGCTTGATTGTATCCAGGTACACTACATGAAGGTCCAAACGCAACTGACCAGCTCCGGTCGTCCAGCCGCTAACTTTGGCTTCCAAGGGGCTTTAGGCCAGGCGATCGCAGCAAGGCGCTCTATGTACAGCCCAGCGCTATCCCAGACTTCATATGGATAACAACACGTAGTGAACAATTTCACTACAGTTGAAATAAAACGTTTTTTGTTACGTTAAGGACCACTTTTTTCGGTTCACTACAGTCCTATTTTTGAGCACCTTCTACTTGCCGCTGTGCGGCACAGACCCGGGTTCGAAACTCGGCGCTGGCGATGGCGATTTTCTTTGTTGGGTATAGGAGAAAAATTCCAAGCACATTACCCCACTCTACCCAGGTGTCTGAAATGGGTACCGGTCTTGACCGGGGGAAAGCGTCATGGCGTCCTGGCGTTAGTTATAAGGCATTTGAAAATCCAATGTACGAGGTGATATGTATCAGGCTTGATTGGAAATAACGCATCCGTAGATGCCTTCATTATTATTATTGTTTATTATTATTATTTCTTCTTCAACTTTAATCTTATTCCGCAAACTTTTTTCTCAAATTACTGTTTCTATGCCCTTTCTGCATAGATTCTACGTTTTCTTATTTCCAAATTAATAGGTGTTTTCCTCCTTCCTCTTTTAAGAACCTTTTTTTGCGGCTAAGGAGGCTTACACTAACGCCTAATCTAATGAAGGATATAAAAGATGCTTTATTCCATTCAATCACACCTTATACATATCTTGATGTACTTGTCTTTTCAAATGCCTTATTAATAATACCAGGACGCAAAGACGGTTTCCCCCAAAAAGTCGGTACCCATTTCCAACAATTGGGTTGAGTGAAAAATTGTGCCAGAGTTCTCCCTCTACCCAAAGAGGATAAATCTCCGCGCTACGCCGGAACTCAAACTGCCGACACCTTCTCGTGAAGGGCGCGGTCTCAACAACTCGGCCACGGTGACCATGCGATGCGCTTATTACGTTTACTTTCTTCAACTTTCGCATATGTGAAAATTAAGTGTTGAGTTCAATTTATTTCTCATGTTTATAGGTGTTGATTGACAGTGAACTTAGGAGCGATACTTTCGTCGTGTTATGTGAAAGGGTTTCTACTTTTCTGTAGCCCTTGGATTATTTACTTTACGTCAAACCTAAGAAGTCCAGGTCCGATACTAGTTTGACACTGCCGGTATTTTTAAAAAAATTGCATCTTCTTTGCTGCTTGTAGAAAAGAGACGAAAAAACGAAAGAAACTTTTCCGTTCAATGAACTTTCGCTTCGGTCACTTCCCGCAAGCTATGATGGAAACTTACCTGTACAACGAGACAATAATACTGGAGTGACTAATGTGCAGACTTGAGTTTTTGTTACTAACTACTACGATAGAAAATTTTACAAACTCGGTATTATCTGAAAAACTACTGAACTCCAAAGAAAGTTACGCTAGGGCAGAGTTTCCCAAACTTTTTGTGATTCGTACTAAGTCTGCATTTTAGTGTACGATGGGGGTACGAGGCATATCATACAATATGATAGTTCCCCAAAACTTCGTTTGGTGTCTAAAATTGGCAGCTGTACAGAGTAATAATTTTCTTCGGCAAATTTAAATTGGACTAATGTAGAACGGGAATTTTTGCGTTGGATAGAAGAAGATAAACATTTAGGTTTTAGGTATAATTTCATTTCCGATAGTTAAAGCCACCGATATCTATTGCGGGGCTCACAATGACTCAATTCACGGCTCTCAAAATATATTTCATTAAATAATTAATTTATAATTTATATAAAATACGCTAACTTGCAGTCGCTGAGCCTCTCTCAATCAAAGCGTTTAGCCGAAGTAGCTCGCTTGCAAAAAACTAGTGAATAACACTGGTTAAGCCATTCTAGATACGTAGAACAATGTTAAATTTTCACAGATAAAGCATAATTATGCAAACACAACCGCAAACAAGGCGCCGGTTCATTTAAACTTAGCGAGTTGAGAACAATACACTAGTTTACTGAGCACAGTGACTGGCTGTCGTAATGGAAAATGCTTTAATCTGTACCACTTGCGTATATTTTTGTTTCTAGCTACAGCATAACGTTGTTTATGCACGAAACTTATCAAAATTGCAAGGCAGATGCCTACACCTGTTTAAGACGGTAACTACAGAAAGAATGATGTAATATCTCTAACGTAAACTGAAGTTGAGTTTAAAATACGGTAAATTGTTGGCTACTGCGTTATTTTCCTAGTATGTACGGTGCACGAAGCCGAAATGTTACAAACCGAGTAACATCAAATTTATTATACTATTCTGAACATAAATTATCCCAACCTCAATTCCACCGTAGTAATAGTTTCAACATTTTTTCTTAAACATTTGCTATACTTTATTTGGCTGAAGTCCCCTTTTGAATGAATTTTGTAAAAAAAAGTTTATCGGCAAGGAGAGGCATAGAAAAAAAACAGGGGTTGCCCGACGCACTTCCGTGCACCGAGCTCAGGGGTGTAGGCGTACGCGACACCACAGTTTGGGAACCACTGCACCAGGGGCTGTAGGGTGATTTTATTCTACCACATGTGGTATTTACAAAACTAATATCAGCTTCAATTCCAAACTTACACAAGTTTGTAGTCCGTGAGACACACGTTGCTGATGAAAACTGCATGGGAAATGCACAGCTGCGATTGACATGTTCAATACACGCCCTGTCTTCTCATCATAACTTTCGTTTGAGTATCGCAAGTTGCACTCTGATCTCAAATTTGGTATCATAACATAATAAATATTGTGAAGCGCACATTTTTATTGATCAGCGCAGCTTGTTGATCTGCCATATTTTGACTTCCTTTTTCACTATCGAGTGTCATAAAAATTAGTTTCTTATGTGCTACTGAATATTACTGAACAACAAATTTTTTTTACTGGAGATGTGTAAAATGATTAAGACTAATTTAGGTACGCTGATTTCAAAAATCATAACCGTTTTGCTGTATCACGTCAGGATTTTCAGTTACAGAAATATTCCCATTGCCTAGAAGTCAGGATTTCAATGAAATTTACAAAAATTCATTTATTCTTTTATTACATCATGAATGCTTCAAAATTATAGAAATTGCAGAAAAACGCCATTAAAATGTAATTAAAAATGCTTTAGGCATTTGGCTTTGCGTTTGTGCAGCTCTGTGTCAGTTTCACGATGCAGGAACCAGCAGAAGTCGCCCATCATATTCGGGTTGTGCCACCCTTGGTAACGTGTCTCCATGAGTGAAATCTCTTGGTGGAATCGCTCGCCGTGCTCGTCCGAGACAGCTCCCAAGTTGTCAGGGAAGAAGTTCAGGTGCTGGTGTAGGAAATGGATTTTCAGGGACATCCTGGAGCCAAGTTCCCTGAAGGACTCCAGCAGCTGCTGCACTATTTCTTCATAGTTGTCCTAGTGGGACTGATGGTTTCTCGTTGCCATTGTGGAGCAAAACAGCCTTCAAGCTGTTCTTCCCTGAGTCGATGAAGAGGCGCCAGTCTGCAGGATCGTGATTACACCCAAGTTCTTTCAACAAACCGTTGATGTCACTGCAGAATGTCATCTTGTCTTCCATCTCAAAGAACTCAGCCATGTCTTTGTGACGTGCTCTGAACAAGGAAATCTTGGTGTTAGGTTCAAGTAGATTCCACTGCTGCAGCCTTGATCCAAGCAGCTCTGCTTTCGCCTTTGACAGCGAGAGATCTCTTACAAGATCATTTAAGTCTCCCTGGTTCAGAAGATGTGGTTCTTGAGTGTCGGGTTCAAAAGGTTCATCATCACCATCCTCTTCGCCACTGCTTACAGGTATGTTCGGATCAGCTGGAGGTGTCGGAACGGGGTTCTCGTCGTCATGAGGCCTCACAGGTTTACGAGCAGAGACGCAGTAAGCGTACTTGATGTGGCCTTTATTCTTCTTGTTTCTTCTTTATTCTTTATTCTTCTTATTTCTGTAACTGAAAATCCTGACGTGATACAGCAAAACGGTTATGATTTTTGAAATAAGCGTACCCGAATTAGTCTATATCAATTCACACATCTCCAGTAAAAAAAAATTTTTGAAATTTGTTATTCAGAATATTAAATCAAGGCCGTATGTTATTCTGTTACTTGTATTCCTAACGGAAATGCTTCTCTATCTAATACATTTCACCTGGTCAACCGGTTGTCGAGTAATACGGTACTAACCTTATGTTAAAGTTCGTTCAACCACGTGTTAAGCAGCAGCTATTTATATGTTTTTACCTGAATTTATATGCATCAGTATAAAACTTGCAATAAATCAACAAACGGAAAATGATATATCTTTTCCTTAACCGTTTGTTTAATATTTAACATGGCTGCTGAGATGCACAAATTTTTTCATGTGTTGAGAACATTGAAAAATCATGGATATCTTTTGTTTTATGGAAAATAAAACGTTTCACTTTCTTTATATCTTTACTGTCAACTATACTGAAGAATGTCTTTTTGTATCTCGGTAACATTAATTTAATATCGAGAAAGAATCACCTCACATACATCAAAAATTAAGCAATTAATTTACGGGAAAGTTTGACGGAATGTAGGCACTTTGGATGTGCGCAAGCTAGGGAAAGCTTTGCACTCTGATGGTAAGCTGCAATGAATAATGGCATTCATTTTGAACAACTGGAGGTCGTGCGTGTCGAGCTATTATCGAAGGTTAATGAAACGCATCAAACACGTAAAATTATTACTTTAATTCTTTGTTTCTGTATTGATATGGAACTGTAAGCATCGAAATTATCACGAAAACCATTAAATGTTCCACTATTGTAATTTAGATGAACATATAGTCGAACCAGAACCAATACCCGGTGCTTGGGTGGAATGAGGAATTGTAGCCGATTGTTCGTTTTCCCAAGTGGCATTGCCTGAAGCGTTTTTCCAGTCATAATCTCGAAGTGATCGAGTAACTCTCGGACTACATGGGTTACCCGATTTGTCAAAAACAGCGTTTCCAATGGTAATCCGTTGCAAAGATTACTTCTAAAACACCGGTTACTGCCACTCGCGTAACTTTCTATGTAACCTCTTTGGAAAAGGATTATTACTATGGAAAAGCATATAGGTGTTATAAGTATAGTTCTTTACATTGAAGCACGATCGAGATATTTTCCATTTTTGCTGTGATGTGACACAGGTCCTATTCGGTAGCAAGTGTGGTGTTTTTTGCAAAAGGAGCTGGGACCAGGCATACCAGAAAACAGTAGGAGCTACTGTCCGAGCTACTGAAAAGAAAAAAGAAATAAACAAAATACCTCACGCAGATCTCCCTACTATTAAAAACTATGAAAGACGCTGAACAAAAAGAAAAGCTGAGGAACACGAGCATCAAAACCTCTGTCTCAGCGAACACTTTAAAAGAGCAAGAAGAAGAAATGCTAGAGTCCGTTTCCATTGGAAGAGGAGCAATATCTGACTCTAATGAGGAATCCCTACAATCTGTGCAAGTCCCAACTGTGGTATCTAACACTGAAAAAAACTGTCCAAAACCCTAAACAAATCAGTTAGCCTGAATCTGAACAGTGATATAAATTTGAAATACATGGCCAGTAATAATTAATTATTCTTCCCGATCAACCAGCCTAACAAGGATAAACTCTATCAAAATAAGCAAAGCTGTAGACCTTTTATGTGGCCCTGTAGATCTACAGGGCCACATAAAAGGTCTACAGCTTTGCTTTGGTTGATGACTGAACTGAACGCAAAAATTTAAAAGACTCATAGTAACAACTAAAAATCTCAAACAACGCTAACACTACTGAAAATTAAGTTCATTCACATCAGCCAAGAAAACATCCCAATTTCTACATCTGTTGCCTGGACCAGTCAAGTCTCACATGGCAAAATATGGGCCCTCGAATTTGTGAAAGACACGTTGGAGGACCTGCTAGAATACCTAAAGCCCCCAAAAGTTGTAGCTATAAGAAAAATAATTGACGACCCAATCAAAGCTCATTTAGCTTTCTATGTGCTCACATTCGTGAGCCATCGTTCACCAGAAAAAATAAAAATTAGATACATCAGATACAAAATTGACAAATTCATACCCAGCCCTCTTAGATGCGGGAAGCGCTGCAAGTAAGGCCACTCTCGGCAGAAATGTACCAGCACAAGCAGTACATGTAGGCACTGTGGGAAGAAAGTCCATACTCATACGGAGTGCTCCTCTGCAGAAGCTGTACCACGCGCCAAACTGCGGGGGGACTACACTCAGCCATATCCAAGTTGTGTTCTTATTAGCTGAAAATTAATCATGAGAGCCGGTTTCAGAAGAAAACCTGAGTTTTTCTGAAGCTAGGGCAAGAGTAAGATTTGTAAAGAGCACTCTTAGAGAATCTAAGTTACCTGACCCAGCTATAACTACAATAAGAGAAAAAAAGACAAACAACTCCAGCTTAGCTACAACAGTGCATCGCCAACACAGTTTCTACCTTTACCAAGACGCAAAACTTGCCCAACTTTAGCTAGAAACACTAATACAACCTCCTTGAATGATGCTTTATTCTCTCAAGAATCAGCTTGAATCACCCAAGCTCAACAGACCTCTTACCGCAGCAATAAGAGCCTTTCAGAAAACATATATCTCTCGCTGCCCACGCCCACTACAGCAGAGCTACACAACCAGCCAGCTCACTAAAATGATGGTACAACTACAACACAGATTACTTCACTCCGGTGTCGTAACCAGTGTACACCATACTCTGAGGTAAAATGTGCCACCAGTGCAAGAACCACTAACAACATAACCTCAGCTAACAGTGAAATAACCATGTACCTTACAAAGCTCCTATGCATGGCCGCTCAACTGACTGAAAAGATAGAATGCTTTAAAGAATTGGACAAGTTCTTGAAAATAATTCAGGATGGGCCAGTAATAACAGCGCACGAGAACATAGTTTATTAAAAGGACAAGTTAAACTTAGCTGGTTCTCGAGCGGTCACCCCAGCCGGTCGGAGAGTTCCATTCTCAATAGGTGGAGAACGAAAGGCGACCCCTATTCCAGCACCCCGAAGTTTCCCAAAAAACAGAAACCTGTTAGAGATGGAGTCACGCATTATAGCCAGAGATAAAAAAAGCATGACTTACGCAATATATGGAGATAAAAATAAGTTACATTCATGAGAATGGACGACATTCCAAAAATTTTTTAGGGTTACGCACTTTACGCGATTCTACGATATTTACGTTATAAATATGTTGAAAAGATCTGAATTGAACTGACGAGTCAAATTTGACAAGAGAACGTGAGAAGATCCCTTGGATGAAATACAAGTTGCCGCATGAATTTTTTATGAGTTCTCACATAATTTGTGGGACAATTACAATGGCTCGTTAGGCCTCCCAACAAATGGTCAAAGCTAGCAGCACCCATTACCTTTTCAACCAGCTTCCGTCAAGAGTCGTCCCACGAGGAGTCTCGAAGTGGCTCCCGCGTGCCAAGAAGGCCCTCTTGCAGCATAGACTGAATTGATTAGCTGACGCGCTGGCTGGCTGAGTCCACGAAGATCTACGTTTAGAAAACATATAGCGTAGTAGCGGCAGGTGTCCTTACCTACATAGCAGCAGCCGATATAGACGTGATCGATAGTAACCGTAGCAGCAGATGTAGCCGTGAACCGATAGTTACCGTAGCAACAGATGTAACCGTGACCCGATAGTAACTCTAACAGCAGAAATAGCTGTGATCTCGACAGCAGCCTTGTCACAGAACACAACACGGCACGGCACTGCACTAACTTGTAGTCGCTTTCATGCTGTAAAATGCACAGCCAGAGACATGGCCTTCCAACTGTGCCCGCTGCCTCTTACCCAGAACTGCCGCGTAGTCGTACGCGTAGAAGGAGCTCTTTAAATTCTACAGTAGGGTAATATAAGCTATAAAATCAGTGTTATTTTTTAAAAACCTTCCTAAATCATCATCAAGCAGATGTGGTATGGTTACATAAAGCTTCTTTGAAGCCCAACATGGATTCCAGGATTTCTGATTTTGGTAGCCCAGCAGTACGTAGAGAGAGAGTTGCCCAAAATGGAGGAGATATATCTGTTCATATATATATATCTATTCCGCACTAACATAGCACATAACCCAGTGCAGCGCCAAACTCCTTTAGAAGCATATGCTACACAGATCTACCTACCTAACCTTCGTGTTACCATCTGCAACATTTACATACTAAGAATTATATGCAAAATACCACTTTATATACGACTGTATATTCAAAATAATGAACAAAGTCGAAGGAAAAAGTAGTAGGTGCTGAAAACAGGACAGCAGTGAACAGGAAACAGTTTGTTCAATATCTTAATCACAGAATTAAGGAAGCTGGTAAGTAAGCTTCCAAATCCATATTTAATTTGTACTGATGCTAATGCTCACTATCCTTCATGGGGTTCTACAGAAAGGAATGTGAGGGGTAAATTCTTGAATCACTAGATAGAGCCCTCAATCTTATGTCTACTGGATAATGAAGAGCCTACATTCATGACCAGCAATGGGAACTTCAGCTTTCTGGTTCTATCAATTGTCATCATTAACGGCACCTAAGTTTCACTGGTACTGAATGCCATACCGGTACCACTTCTTCAGATTTGGGCACTGACAGATCACTTTACTGGTGTCGATACCGCTGTGCGGTCGACGTTAGGGTTACGTCGTCGTGGAATAAGGGCTGTCTTCTGTGCAGCTACCTTTTTCTGGGGGCGCTAGCTTTTCCGCGCAGCTTCCCTTCCTGAGGTTCGTGTTACCCACGCCGTAATTAGTCAGCTAGGGCAACAGAAGTAATTTCTGTTTGTGCCGAACTACAGCGGTACCGTTTGGGTGAGATTTGAGTGGGTACAGCCTACGCCGTAATTTGTCCGCTAGGGCAACAGAAGTAATTTCTGTTTGTGCCAACCTACGGCGGTGCCGTTAGGAAGACGAGCAACTGTCTGCGCTGTAATCAGTCCGTTAGGGCTCCTAAGGAAACTCCCTGATTCGCCAAACTGCGACAGCGTCTTCCTTTTCGACAAACTATGCGGAATAGTTTGTCCTCCGGAGGTGGTTCCTTTAGCCCCGTTTTAGGCGAGGTATCGTATTAGACTAAGGTCTGCATCAAAAAGGAGAAAGGAAAACTCTTTCTGACTTCAGGATGTGAATTATTTATTGCATAATCTCTTTGCAGTGCCTCTTACATACACAGATACATTTCATCAAGAACAGTGATTTATTTCTTTTTGCAAAAATAGTGTCTACAAACATGAGGTACTGCACGTGGTACAACACGCAAAATTACATTTTAAATATTAGTGCTATTTAGCTAAGTAATGAAACTAATCATGGAATGTTGAAATACAATACAAATAGCACTTAAGGGCTAACTAAAGTAAATGCACACAGGCATCATCAGGGTAGGGAAACAGACCTAGGAGGCGTATAGGAAGCTGAACACTTGAAAAAAATACTTAAGATTATAGATAACTACAACAGAATAGAGTCGAGACCACTTGCGTTGCCTGACAACTGGAAAATAAAATCATCAGACTGGAAAGCATTCAAGTAGAATATCCACATTCCTATAACTTTCAGTTCTCCCAATAATGCCTGCTCTTCATCAATAGACACTCTCATAATGACAGCTAATGAACATGTTAACATAAAAACAATGTTAAATATACAAAAAAGAAGATTTTTGCCCTGGTAGAACAAAGAATCTATACCTGCCAAAACACAGGGCTTTAACAAAGTACCGCAACCACTGAGGCTACTTGAACTGCTGGATCTAATGTACAAATATGAAACCACTATTCAGAAAGGCGGTCCTGGAGGCAAAGCGAGAATCGTAGGCGTCCCTCCTGACTCACATTAAAATATCCGTTCACTCCCCACAGGGAACCACATAGATGCAATCGTAACTATTAAAAATGATGTCACTATAGCTGACCCATCAGAGATAGCCAATGCATTCACAAAACATTTGCAGAGCAATATACAACTTTGAATGACGTCAATTTTTCAATATTCCAAAGATCATCAGAAGAAAATACCACTCCTTTCCATTGAGGAGGCAACCATAGTGCAACCATCAGACAGCCATTAATTCATCTCATTTCAGCTGTCCTGTATGCATAAAGTGTTCCTCAAACAACTGGAAACAGAACAACTACGTGCACTGCTTGAATTTTATAATTAAATACCTATTTCAAACAGGATTTTCAAAACACCAGCAGGAAGGAATAGAAAAACCCATTTTGAAACCAGGGAACATTGGAACCTCCCTCACTAACTGTATATGCAAAATAATGGAAAAAAGTATTGCTTAACGATTACAGACCCACATTGGAAGAACCTCATTCTTTGATGCTGCACAGAGTGGCTTCGAAGCAGGTCACAGTACCATGGATGCAGTAACCAGACTAGAGAGCACTATCAGAGAATGTTTTCTCACAAGAAAATACTCTGTTGCAGTATTCCTGGTCACATTTAGGGCCTTTGACAGTGTCTGGCTCCAGGGTTTATTATACAAACTGAGAGCAGCAGTCTTGTCCGGAAATGTGGTTTCATTTATAGAAGACTTCATAAAAGACAGACATATCATAGTTAGAATCAACTCCAAGTCCTCCCTTCCTAAGCCAGTAAAATACGGTTTGCCTCAAGGATCTGTTCTTAGTCCTATTCTTTTTACAATTTACATAAATGATTTATTCAGCAATACCTAGATGAACTTCTCAAACTCTACGAGTATGTATGCAGATGACATCGCTATATGGACACGGCAGCCTACATTACATGATTCCCATGCAAAATTGCAAGAGGTCATGGCCAGCATAGCACAGGGTTCCAGAAGGGGGGGACTAATCTTCTTTCCATCTAAATCTTAGGTAATGATGTTTTCTAGAAGAAAAACAAAGTTTGATCAGCCAATAATTCTGGCGAACCGACCCATTCAAACTGTAGTAAAAACAAATTCTTGGGAATGGTTTTTGACAATGCTTTAAACTGGTCCCAACACATTACCCACCTTACAAACCGTTGGTAGAAAGAAATACACATAATGAGAATACTTGAGCAGTTGTATGAAGTGCAGGCTTATACAACCTTGTGCCAATTCTACAACGCAACAATCTTGTCAAAGATAGGTTATGGTTGCTTATTATATGATACTGCAGCAAAAACAAACCTAAAAGCAAAATCTGATACAGTATGCTTCTGCCAGACTAATGATTGGCGCACTCAAATGCTCCCCTACCCATAAGTGCCCCCTCAGCATACGACGCAAAATGAAATTGGTATGGTATGCATATAGAACACTGAGCAATATGGAGGATCCAATCCAACAAATGATGCTAAACTTCTATCCGTATGCATTGCACAGCAGGACCTTTCCCTCTTCCAGTAGCAGGATGACTGCTAGAAGAATTCAAGAAAAACAAAGTAGACTTCAAAGATATCCCCACAGTCTCCATGTCCCTGCCCTACAAAAAAAGCATTGCCAATAAAACACTAACTCAGGACTTGCAACAAAAATTAAATGAACAATGAACAACGGCAGATGGTGTTTAAAGATCTGATAGCATCATTATACCTAAAACAATTGGAATCAAATAAACACTGATAAGTCTGAGAGCAGAGGCGGTTTTCCAGTCCTAACCCCGAGAGTTACCCGCGTAACTCTCACCGGAGTAACTCTTGACCAGGGTTGCGGAGTCGGAGGAATAAATTTGCGACTACGACTCCGACTCCGACTCCACCTTTCCAGAATTTTGCGACTCCGACTCCGACTCCGACTCCACCTTTCCAGAATTTGGCGACTCCGACTCCGACTCAGACTCCACCTTTCCAGAATTTTGCAACTCCGGCTCCGACTCCGACTCCACCTTTTCAGAATTTGGCGACTCCGACTCCGACTCCACCTTTCCAGAATTTGGCGACTCCAACACCGACTCCGCCTATTCGCAATTTTGGGACTCCAACTCCACCTATTCATAATTTATAAGATGAATATTTTATTCCTTAACTAGCGTACACGGTCCGTCAAAAATAACGGGATTCAGTCCCTTTCTTCAACAAACTTTCGTTCGAGTGGAGTTTCCATGCTTAAACTAATTCCAAAGGTAACTTATTTTTCTTAATAGAGTAATAAACACTTGGAACACAGTATTTTTGAGCCGCAAGAGAAGTAGTTATAGCCATTCGTGTTGTATCCTAGATACAGAAATTAAGTATTACTGAAAGCAACTGCGAGCTTGTGTATGTATATTGCAATATGCAATAGAGTGTATTGTAATACAGTACGTTGTAATATACAATACCCCGCCGAACTCGGTATCCACGATCCGAACTCTGGTATATAAGGCTCTGGATCTCTCAGTTGTTTTGAAAGTGGCATTATAGCTAGAGCACTTGTACGAAAATGAGTGTATTAATTGACCGTGAACTGAAACTAAGACCGCCAGTGCTAATTTTTTCCTATCGATTCATAAGAGCGTGACACGAAACGTATAAATTAACACACGACTGTCATTCTTAGTAGTAGACGGTTGCAGATGTTGAAACCTTTACATATGTTCACTATATTCTTTATTAACGAACGACTTTTAAATTGACTGCAGAATTTTAATAATAAAGTTACTAGAGTACATGATTGGTGAAAATGACGAAGTACATGATTGGTGAAAATGACGGGATTCGATGGAATTGTTTAAAAAAAAATCAAGATAAAAATGACAAACAAATCTACCCATCCTAATAGTACCCGCGATTAAAATACAGTATTCTCGTACTTGTGCACTGGTAAAACTTTTATCACAGTTACGTTTACTAAGCATCTTTAAGAATGTCGCAGACGCACACAGCAACCAAGCAACAACACTGTATTATAATTTAAATTATTATTCGGCAAGAAGTTTTTAAAAAAATTGCCATACCTTTTTACTGCGATTAGCCGCAGTTTCGTGACAATAGATTCGATTTTGACGCAATGTTTTATATTTATAAAAAAAGTGAGCAGATGCCAGGTTTTTCATAATATTTCAATGGTATTCATGATACTGTCCAAGCAAGCAGATTCCCATTATAATAAAATAGGAGAAATTACGCACGAGAACATATATTTATTTACAAATTGACGGACACCTGGGTTTTTATCATACCGGGTGTCCCAAAAATGTCCCCGATTTTTCAATTAATTATATCTCCGCTTTAAATTAAAATATTTGAATTGTATTTTATTCACAATGTAATAAATTTTGTTTCCTTTTCGAATAATTTAAGTTTTTGAAAATCAGTTGAATAAACTCTTTACAATGATCAATTTACTGAATGGGGTTGAAAAACTGATTGTTCAAAGGAAAAGTTTTTTATGCAATATTGATACTCTTCCTTATTTTGTACTTTCCAAAAATATGAACAAACAAAATTATAAAAAAGTAACAAATCATTACCATAAATAATGTTTAAATAAATGAAGTAATTCATTATCTTTCGACATACCCTCCATTTCTCTCAAGGCAAGTATTACTTCTGGCCAATATTGAACGAAGAGTTTTACAGATTATTTCACCATTTTCTTTCAGTTCTTGAAACACTGTTATTGAAAAACTTGAAACCTCTCAGAGGGCTTAAGTACTTGGAGGTATGTAGGATATATCATTATGAAATTATTCTAAACAGTAGGTATTGAGAAATGAAGAAGGACACCAGTGATGCTTTTAAAACTTTCCCTTTGAACAATTAGTTTTTCTACCCTTTTCAGTAAATCGATTATTGTAAAGTGGTTATCCAACTGATTTTCAAAAACTTAAATTACTTGAAAAGGGAATGAAATTTACTACAATGTGAAACAAAGACAATTAAAATATGTTGATTTAAAGCGGAGATATAATAAATTAAAAAGTCGGGGACATTTTTCGAGGCACCCGGTATAGCGTTGATTGTTCTTATACAATAAAAGGGCAAGTGTCTTCTTAAACAAATGAATAAATTGGTTTAGGTATTTCCTGTGCGTAATCTCTCCTATGTTGTTGCAATGGAATTTTAGGGTTTAAAACTTAAGGGCTACTGTTCGAACATTTATTTCAAATACAGAAGAACTTCAAGGGAACAACAGCAAGTCGTTTCCCGGGATGGGCAAAAAGGGAAACAGCACCCAAGTTAGGCCTACCTTGAGGATTCCAACAGTACGCACAGCAGCGTCCTCTGTACTATTTTCATTATTAAATTCCTTTAAAACGGAGACCGAAAATTTTCTTTAACGAAATGTTAGTTTTAGAAACGAAACTCCTTAAAAATGGAAGACAACCAGTGGACGTGGCCGGTCATCAGCACGGTACTCCGGTAGGAAGTTTTAGTGGCGTTCTGAGTAGATAGAAACAGAGTTTTAAGATGTCTGGTCGCCGTCTAGCTGAATATCGTAGCTTATTGCAAGATTGCATATAGCACTAAGATTCTAACAATTAATTGACAGTTAATTACCTTGAATAATAAGTGCCTGTTTACCGGGTCCAGGAGTTAAAGTCGCAGAAAGAGACTGCTTTTTACGCAGGAGAAATATGTTGGAGGTGACAGACCGACTTTTATTGAAATGGCGACATGCTGCCCAAGCAGAGTAAGCTCAAATATAATTCAATTAGTGAACGCCAGTGCGTCACGAGTAATGTTAATTTAAGCGATTTTAGGTTAATGCAGGTCTGGTAGAAGCTCAAACATGCTTAATTATAGAGAGTTAAATTTAAACAAAAAACGAGGAGAAAAGATGTAGCTGCAAAACAAAAAGACGAAGAAGAGAAAGAACTAATTTCAACAGTTTCAAAATCTTGTCTGTCAACTATGACTGGCCATCTGAAGGAAAATTTTTCTTCCACAAAGCCGCCATCAGAAATACGGAAGGTTTTCAACAGGAAATTTCATTGAACAAATAAAATTGGCTGTCCGTCTTTGTTGGTTGGTCTGTCTCCTTTTCACGCTCTTAAAGATGCTTAATGACTGTATCTGTGATGCGAGTTTCACCAGTGCACTAGTACTAGAATATTTTAATCGCGTGTACTATTAGGTCGGATATATTTCTTTATGATCCACATCTGGAGAATTCGCGTACAGACAATATTAAATTCCATCATTTATCTCGGGTCGAATACACAATTTTATATACTGAGTGTTTCAGAACACGAGGTACAAAATTGCACATCAACTAGAAAATGGCTAAATAAACACATTTAATTCCAATAAATTTTCCCCCAAAAATCGGGGTCGTAAGATATTAGCTGTTTTTTGTTTTAAATGATGAAATTCAATGGCACAATTACTCGCAATATTTATTTTGAATTCACTTTACAAAATTGTTCAAAATGTGTTCCACCTACATCAATGCACTTTTCGAATGTTAGTCTTAACGGCTGCCGATTATTAGGAAACACGTCTGGCATTAAGGTATCTCACCTGCAGCCACTGCAATTCTGGCCACAAGATCTTCCTCAGACTCAATGAGTGTAGCATAGACAAAGCTCTTCACGTGTCCCCAAAATATGAAATCGAATGGAGTCATGTAAGGAGATTTAGGAGGTCATGCAACTAAAAGATTTCGCCCGATCAACATAAATTCCAATAAATAATGCGAGTAATTTAGTCATTAAATTTCATCCTTTAAAACAATAAACGGCTAATATCTCAATGTCTCTTTCTTCGGAAAATTTCATAGAGGAAAAAAGTTTTTATTCGGACATCTTCTACTTGGTGAACAAATTTTTGCCTCTTATTCTGCAACACCCTGTATATTACTGACAAGTGTCTTCTGAGTAGGTAAAGTAGTCACTGCCTACACTGAGAAGCATAGATATGTATCCACAGTTTTTTTTATTACTAAGTAAACACTCATTCATTGAACTTATAATAGTTTATTCAATGACTTTGCTGAAAATCCACAAAATGAAACACATGTAGATAAAGTAGGCAAGATTTGCACACTGCCTCTTATTCTCTGTGGCTACACTATGCAGGGTAACAATGCAGAAAAGGTGTCATATTATTGCTCAACACTATTTTATATCTCGGCTATAATAGGCAAAAGTTGTTTTGCTTTCGTCGCAGGGGACTGAAGTTTTCGGAACGTTTTGTTTACGAATAAAAGTCACTTTTAGCGTCTTTGTGTGTAATATGATACTATCTCTTATTCTCGTCTAACTTTTTACTGTATGTTTTTCTAATTTCATGTGTTTGGAGCGATTTGAAACGTTTCCAGTAAGAAAATTTGAACTATCGCATAAATGTAACAATCATTGCAGCTGAGATAGTGCATTGCTTTCATTTACAATATGTGCGTGACTAAGTGAAGTTTTTACTAGTGTGTTATTATTTTCATTGCAACTCGTTTACATTGTTTTTTAATTTTTCATGTGCAACTCGTTTACATTGTATTTTAATTTTTCATGTGCTGGCAAGGGTTGTGAAATGGTGTGCTCAGCCCGGTCTCGAACGATAGGCCTGAGTGAAGAGTGAAGTGGCCTTGTTCCCTCAGTCTCCCCTCGCCGAGCCCGCACCCCCCCCCCCCCCCCTTTCCGAGCCCGCACCTCCCCCCCCTTTCCCGTACACCTGCTTCCCGTCTTCTGACCGTTTCAGAGCATGGCAAATCCTGAACTTTTTCCGCTTCAAGCAACCAAAGAAATTACGTTTGCTTTGATTAATTTTTGGCAATGTCAAACCTCTCAGTTTCAGTTTTTGTTCACTTCCTACGTGGCCGAGACGGCAAATGTGCACGAAAGAATTATTGTGTTTCGTACCTATTTTTTGTTACAATAGAACATGAATGTTGAAAAATTTCTAATGTACACAATCAATTATTGATTCACCAAATTAGCTTACATTATTATCATGTTCTTTTGATGGACAATTTTGGTTAACTAGTGACGTTAAATGTGAGAAGGGTAAAAAACTTCTTCTCTGAAGGAACTTTTAAATTTAAAAGTTGAAAAAACTTGATCCAGCAACTTTCGGAAATAATTTGCCATGTTAAAAAAATAGAAAAAAATAGAAAGTGTACTCTGGTAATTTCGCATCTTTTGGGAAAATAACAGTGACCATCATTCGTGAACTATTTCTATGTTACAATAGAGCATGAATGTTGAAAAATTTCTAACGCACACAATCAATTTCTGATTCACCAAATTGGCTTACATTATTATCTTGTTTTTTTTTATGGAAAATGTTGGTTAACTAGTGACGTAAAATCTGAGAAGGATAAAAAACTTTTTCATCTTCGGTTTCTCTCATCTGTTATTGCAAAAATAACATCATGTTGAGTGTATATGACGCTACCTGTGGAACTGCGAAAAAAAAAACTTTTGTCTTATTTCTGCTTAAAACAGTGCAATTTAAATACGAAGCTAACAAAGCAGTGCTAGCAACACGAAGGAAATGGTGTGCTCAGCCCAGTTTCGACGTATAGGCCTGTCTGTCTGAAGTGTCCTTGTCCCCTCAATCACCCCTCACCGAACCCGTTCACTCCCCCCCCCTCTTCCCGTACCCCTGCCTCCCGTCTCTCTGACTGTTCAGAGCATGGCAAATCCTGATGAACTTTTTCGCTCCAAGCAACCAGAGAAATTACGCTTGATTTGATAAATTTTTGGTAATGTCTAACATCTCAGTGAAGTTTTTGTTCACTTCCTACATGGCCAAGACGAAAAATGTGCACGGAAGAATTGTTGTTTCGTACCTCCGTTTCCCTACTGACACCGAATAGTTTAAAACATCAAAGCTATACAATTACAACGCACGATGCATCACTACGAGACTCGCTTCGCAGGCCGGAAAGTGCCGTTCTCTGCACAAATGTTGCCCTACACAACATCCCGAAAAAATGGTTCTCTAAGGGGCAAAAATACGACTTTACCAAGCAAAGTGCCTGCAAGTAGGGGACCTACATCCTCTCACGCACAAGGTTCTAATGCTCAAAAGACGGCAGACTTGTTAACAGCTGCCAGTAACCCCGTCAAAGAATGTGTGTCTCCTTCCGAAGCAACGTCAGTGAAGACTATGCAACCAATATCGCCGGATGAGGGAAAACATATCTGCCAAACCTCCAGCAATCATTTGAAGGTTCGAAGCAGTGAAGTCTCAGCCGCAGCACCACAACCACCTGCTTCTCATCTGAACAAGCAAAACAGCGTGCCAGCTCCCCAGCTCTGCGTCAACAACAACGCTCCGAACTGTCCGCCAGCGGCGAGGACACAAACACCATCCTCATCAGTGGTACAAGAAAAAATAGTTTTTACTAAAAGGACATTTCAAGCGTGGTAGACTTTTCTCATTCTCCAGATAATATGTTCGATAATTTTCGCGCACAAACCGATACTGGCAGTAAATTACCCCAGAGCGCAAGCTGTGAAAACAAAATAAAATTTCCAGTACAGAGCAATAAAAATAACACTGTTGCTTCTTTTAATGGCTACTTGCACCCGCTTCAAATAACAAGCTCTCAAAAAATTCATGAAATTATTCACAATTTGTCTCTAACAACAGCGTTTTTCAATAAATCACTAAGACAACGTGAGCCTCCTAGCCCGTCGTCGATTTTCTATACAGTATCAAACATTCAGAACCTAACCGAACAGCTTTTTGCTTTAAATTCACATATAAGTTCTCAAGACCTTGCACCTGTGGTACCTGCTAGTATCTCTTGTGAAATAGACTCCAATTGTCGAGAACCTTACGACACTTTGCTGCTAGGTGATAATATCCTAAGCACGATCAGACGAAAGGACATCGATCGCTCGTGCTGGATCAAAACTGTTAAATCAGGGCGCTTCGATGACCTTCTCCATACTGTAAATTGCATGCCTAGATTTAAAAATTATATACTAAGTTTTGATGGTCTCTGCCACTCGCCCTCAGACCTTGCTCGAATCAAGCAACAAATTGTAAGAAAGTACGTACTTTCTCGTATTTATATTGCCAATGCTTGCAGTGCAAACGAATTAAACATAGTGAGGCATTTTTGCAAAAACCTGGATTTAAACTTGATTCAATTTCAAACTTACCCAGATAATGAAAATGGTGACGCACTCAATAACTTTCAATGGCCTCGGACCCAGGAAGAGAACTTCTGTTTTCTTCAACAACTTGCAATGAAATCAACATTGCGAATCACCGTGCCATATTGTCCTCGTTTCAACAAATGTCAAGCAATAAATGGAATTGTAGATCATTCCAATGAATCGAAAAATTCACGGAATGAGACAAATAGTCTCACCTTAGACTTTCAAAAAGAATATAAGCCTATGCACATCACTGCACATGGTACACCAAATCCTTCAAAATTGATTGCGTCATCAAGCAGAGGTCTGAGTAACTC
Organism: Morinoia aosen; assembly: GCA_030386875.1. NCBI lineage: Eukaryota > Metazoa > Arthropoda > Malacostraca > Amphipoda > Talitridae > Morinoia > Morinoia aosen. Next base: position 8,143,142 of record CM059575.1, on the reverse strand, counting down.
ACTCACCCACAGCATGAGGAACGTAAATAAGCCTGAGCCTTTCCCTGATTCGATCTCAGAAAAATATAATGTCAGTACGAAAAATAAATTTGCGTTACTTGCAACAGACACAAATAGTGATTGCGACATGCCCTCCTTTTCAACCAATTCTCAACTTTCCAGTGAGTACGCAGGAACCAAGGAAAGTCAAGCGAATACCGATATTCAAAACTATTCCAAAGAAAATCAAATTATTCGAAAAAAATCTAATGCCTCTGCCGGGCCTCCGTCGAACGACCAAACTAATACCGCTACCGAAAAATCAACAGTGAATCAAGTCTGCACACGCGTTGCACACACACTGGACGACTTGAAACGATCGCTCAAATTGGAGCCTGCTTACACTGTAGGTGACGGACACTGTCTCCTCCACGCCGTAACGACGCAGCTTGTTTCACAACAAAAATCGAAATGGAATTATATATCTCTGAAAAAAGCCATCAAAACTGAGAGCTCCAGAAACAAGGACCAGTATGCAAAATTCGTTGACAAGAACAGTGGCAGTTTCGAACAACTCATCGATAAATACATCGATAGAAAAGTCTTCGATCACGCAGTTGGAGACCTCATACCCCAAATACTTTCTAATGTAACGAGAACACCAATTCACGTATTTGATGAAAGAGACAATGAGATTTGGAAGACGACAATCTCCCCTACATCAAATGCTCTGATAAACTGTCCTCCGGTAAACATACACCGGAAACAGGACCACTATAGCGCCCTCTTGAAAATGCGTGATGAAAATCGTGTTGCTCCTTCCCCCATTTCGTGACTAAATAACAGTGATCAAATTGAATATAAAGCTGAAATCACAAACAATGAACGCGGCAATAAAGACCTAGAGACGAATACTAAATGCCCTGCTAGACCTAAAAAATGCAATAACTCCACTAAAGATCTGCCTATTGAGGTAAATAATATCAAAATATTGCACATAAATGCTCGCAGCCTTAATGGCAAAATGGATGACGTACGAGTAATGTTGATCACTAACGATATCGATATTTTATGCGTATCTGAAACATGGTTCGATTCACGAGTCGAAAGCTCATATCTCAGCATTACCGGGTACAAATTGTACCGTTATGACGGAGTCAGGAGTAAGAGAGGTAGCGGTTCATGCATTTTCATCAAAGGTGTCTACTCTACATCCTTAGTTCCGATAAAAGAAAAATGCGAAAACATAGAAATGATTTGGCTCAATGTTCAAGTAAACAAACACAAGTCTTTCATTATCGGCAGTCTTTACAGACATCCGTCAGCATCTCTTCGTCCAACATTAGATTTCATTCAAAATACGCTTAGATCAATCTCTGCAGCCAAAAAGTCTTTCTATGTTTTCGGAGATTTTAACGTGGATCTGAAAAATAATAACAATCAGCTAAGCAAGATGCTGCACAGACTTAATCTTTCTCGAATGGTCCAAGAACCAACGCGAATTACCAACACTTCTAAAACTCTTCTTGACCTAGCAATTGCCAACAATCCCCAAGCAGTACTCAGCACAGAAATCTTACCGTCCTTTTCTGATCACCATTCGGTAGAATGCCAAATCAATATTGCAAAAGAGAAACAGAAATCTAGTTACATTACATATCGCATGAAAAACCACTACTCCCCTGAAATATTTCAAGAAAAGCTATTAGACAGATGGAGTGAATTTCAAGGCATGGAAAACACCGATGATGTCAATCTAAAAGTTTCGCTTTTCAACGAAAATTTCGTATCAGCTCTGAACGAATGCGCACCTTTCACTACGAAGAAAGTTAAGCCAAGAATTTTATAATGGATAACAGATGAGATAAAACATTTGAGCAGAGCTAAAAGAAATTTGCAGCGTGAGTACAAACTGAATAAATCAGACAGTACGCGTCGAAAATTATATAAAGATCATGAGAAGATCCTACGAAGAAAAGTTAAGGAAGCAAAACGGGACTACTTCCACAAAGAACTCTTGGCGGCAAAACAAAACCCTAAAAGAACTTGGGAAATCATTAGAGAAGCTACTCAGTATAAAAATTCAGACTGCAAAAGCACTTTTGACAACACCTCAGAAATGGCGAATGACTTTAACACTTTCTTCTCAAAAGTTGGAGAAGATGTTTTCAATGAAGTATCCAGGACAGTTTCAGACACATCTACAGAGGCAAATCTGAGCGATGTTTCATCCTCAAATAGTAGCAACAAGTGGAGACCAAAGCCAGTTAGCGTCATAGAGATACGAAAAATCTTATACTCACTAAAGAATACTAAAACGACTGGACATGATGGCATAAGCCTCCAACATGTAAAAGACAGCTTCCCTGTCACAGCACCCTTTATTCGCTTGATAATAAATACATCTATAGTCACAAACAAGTTTCCCGATCAATGGAAACTATCCATAATTAAGCCGTTACATAAATCTGGTGATATCAACATAGCGTCAAACTACAGACCAATCAGTCTCCTGCCTGTTATGTCCAAAATATTAGAAAAAGTAATAACAAACCAGCTCTCGTCTTACATAGACGAGTCACATCTACTGCATCGCAATCAATATGCTTACAGGAGGAATACCAGTACTCAGGACGCCCTGTTAAACATAACAGGAAAAATTTACAATGATATTGACCAAAAAAAATTACCTCTCTTACTATTGCTTGATCTCTCCAAAGCTTTCGACAGTGTTGAGCATAAGAAACTTCTACAAAAAATTTCAAACCTCAGAATAGACACTCAGTGGTTTGAAAGCTACCTACGAAACCGCTCTCATGCAGTGTGCTTGAATAACAAAATGTCATCATTCTTACCAAATAACTTTGGCGTTCCTCAAGGTTCAATCATCGGCCCACTCCTATTTTCAATTTTCATCAACGATTTCCCCACCATGCCGGCAAACACAAAAATCTCAATGTATGCTGACGACGTACAAATTGCCATGACAAGCTCAACAGCGGATTTAACAGAAACACAAGCCAACGCTGAAAACCTTCTGAGAAATCTGAAATTGTGGTATGACCATAATGGCCTCAAACTTAACGCAAGTAAAACGCAATGCATTATTTTTGGATCACAGAATGCGACTGAAAATTTACCACCATTCAAGCTAACATTTGGAGACGATACAATTAAACCAGTCGATAAGGTTAAAAATCTGGGTGTTTGGTTTGACAAAAATATGACTTTCAATTCACACGTCGAAACAATGTGCAACAAAATTAACGGAACCTTAATGTTCTTTCATCGTATAAAGAACACACTTGACGTAAAATCTAAATTATTAGTGATTCAGTCTTTAGTTTTATCGCGTCTGGACTACTGCAGTCTTGTGTGGGGAGACTTACCTAAATGTCGTCAGGAAGAGTTGCAAAAATGTGTAAAATTCGCCGAAGTGGTAGTATGCAAAGGAAATTTCAATAAATACGATCATGTCACCCCTCTTTTAAGAAAACTCGACTGGATCCCAATACCGAACAGATTCATGATCCAGAAAGCTCGACGAGTATTCTCCTCTCTGTACCTCCCCCAAAGTAATGCAGAGGTGGTAAAATTTTTTCCATCTAATATCCCAAACGAAAGACCAAACCGGAGGAACGATGTTTTAGTCAGTTACCGTTCATCTAACGTGGGACAAAAAGCTCTCTCAGTTTCTGGAGCTTTTTTGTGGAACAAGCTTCCCCAGCATATCAAAAACTCTAAAACTGGAAAAGAATTTAGAGTAAATGTGTCACGTCATTTTGCATCTCTGTCATAGGGCCTGCAGCATCTCGGTCCCATCTATCAGAAATTTTAATTTTTCCTGAAATTTCTGTTAGAAATTTAGAAACTATTTCATTTTACGTTTGCTAAGCGACTCGTATATTCATCTTACTTATTTCTGTCGACAACAATGAGCACCACAGCCGTCAGTTCAGTGCAGCAGAATGAACGTTCTTTCCATAATTAGGAGTATTTCCTCATCTTTATTTTGTTATTGCTTTCTCTTTTCTGTATTAATATTTAACGTCCGTATGACAAATATACCATGAAATACATTTTGTGTGTACACCAATAAACAGGTTTATAGATTTGAGGGTTGTGCAAAGTTTATAATGAATTAAATTTTTGGCTAACGTTGTCTCGCTATTTCAAAATCATTCTCGAAGATGTTTTCAATCGATTTTCGGCTGAGCTGGGGGGAAAGAGGTAATTTAAGCATTGCATTTAGTCTTTTTATTTTTATTTTTTTTCGTGCGTTCAGCGCACACTAGCACTGAACTTTCAAATCGGAAAAAACTCTAAATTTCTGTAATCAAAATTATCATTTTGGATCAAGGCCTAATCTTCCTATATGTGCCAATTTTGTGAATATTCTCCACTCAGATGTGATATCCGGCCACAATGTTACTCCATTTTATCCCACGTACACATATCCGTATAATGCTGAAGAGTTGTGTTGCTTATTGACTATAACCTGATTTTTCTTAAAAATTTCTGTGAAGAAATTAAAAAACAGCTCATTTTTATGTTTTTCGAAGTCTTCTCTTCCTTTTAGTTATTTTTTTGCGAAACATTTCTTAGGATCACAGTGAGCTCAGCTGTCATTTTCTGTGTAGTAGATGGTAGGTTGCTTCTATCTTTTATCTTATAAATGTATTTTTTTTCTAATATTTCAATTTCAATAAGCATATATATTAATATGTATGTGTACATGTGTAGGTATATATATGTATCTACATAAATAGATATACATGTTTCTATTTCATTTCTTTACGCAAAAACCATTCGGTTAATAAATTTTATTGCAATAGCGAAATAATTCAAAAATAGATCTATCACTTCCCCAGAGGGCGTTTCTGTGAATCGGATTAATGTCATATGTAATTAATGAAATGAAGTGCAATTTGAGCATATGAATCGTAGTAAAATTATCTTTCTGTCTGTATGTTGTACAAGCTATGAATTTTGATATTGAATATATGTTTGTTTACCCATTTCTACCAATATTTTGTAGATATTTGTCAATCATGAGTGGTAACCGGCTTACACTGTATCGCTATTTTATCCCATGTACTCATGTCCGCATGATGGGGTGAATATCGAGAAGATATGAAATATGTTTTTGGTGGTGATCGTGATAGGGCTTTGCATATTTTTAGGGCATATGTTTCATTTCTCATTCAACTACCCTTGACAGAGATAGACTATTGGCAAGCCACGTGTGGTTTGTCTATTAGTACGCCTCGTATATTTTGTCTATTAATATGCCTCGTATGGTCTATCTATTTTGTACACCTCTGATAGCTTGTCTATTAGTACACCTCGTATAGTTTGCCTATTATTATTATGCCTCGTATGGCTTATCTATTTGTACACCTCGGATGGTTTGTCAATTAGTACTCCTAGTATAGAACTTTTGTTAGACTACTAGCACACCACGAATGGTTTGTCTATTAGTACGCCTCGTATATTTTGTCAATTAATATGCCTTGTATGGTCTATCTACTTGTACACCTCTGACAGTTTGTCTATTAGTACACCTCGTATAGTTTGTCTATTATTATGCCTCGTATGGCTCATCTACTTGTACACCTCGGATGGTTTGTCAATTAGTACTCCTCGTATGGAACATTTGTTTTGGGATGCCCTATATTTAAGAAACTTTTAAAAGCCAATATGTTGGCATGTAATGTGACAACTTGGAAATAAAACTTTTTTTTCTTTTTTTTCTTTCTTTTCAATGCCGATATTGATTACCTTACAACATTTCCAAATCTTCCATAAGAAGAAGTAATTAATTATATAATGCTGCAAAACGCATACTATTTCAGTGTTTAAAAATGTAGAAACATAATATAAAATTCTCCATTTCAGCGTATGCTTACTTAAAAACTGGGGAGTGATACGAAGATAAAAATTCAACATGATAATGATATAGTGAAATACAATATAACTCTGAAAGAACCAAACAACATTCAAGAAATAACTTTAGAAATGAGCAGAAATTGTTATTAATAATACATGTTAACTTGACCTAAAAACAAGGAAGCCATATCAATTTTCATAGCATAACCTGGGAACTAGAAGTCTTTATGTACCAGACCATAGCTTCAGGTTTTGGCAAAGACTACTCATTGGCAAGGATTCATAACATAAAGACTAAAAATATTTATGATCACAACATATAAAGAAAACGAAAATTATTTCACTTAAAGGAAGCTCACATTCACTGGTAGGCTGCTCTAGTCTCGTGAATTATCCGGTTTATTTCGGCTGTGACTAATGCTGGTGGAAGTAACCGTTCTCTGATCTTTCGCAAGTCTTACCAGCAGAATACCTTTCACCGAGCAGCTGCCTCGTGCCTCAAATCGTAGCCTCTACTTTCATCGTTACTTCAACGCGTTTCCCCGGGCCATTTCCGACCGCTCTCCCTTGGCTACGATGAGCGTAATCACTATTCGTCGGAATTCGTCCTAAATCCGTGAGGGAAACCATGAGGGGCTAAAGCACTACTCACCGCACTGCTCTGTCCCGCCTTCATCTTCTCGGCACCTATGACTGTGGGAATCCATGCCTGGACGGGAGTCTTCGCGTCTCCTCTGCGTCGGCAACGGAACTCCCTACTTGAGGCCAGCCGAGGTTAGTTCACGTAGACTTGGCGCACGTCTACCAGTGATTTAGCTGCCATTGAGCTTCTATAAGATCCGCTCCCGTAAATTTACCTGGTGAGATATAACTTACCTTGAACCTCAGGTGTATAACTATAACTTACCTTGAACCTGAGGTGTATAACTATAACTTACCTTGAACCTTAGGTGTATAACTATAACTTACCTTGAACCTTAGGTGTATAACTATAACTTACCTTGAACCTTAGGTGTATAACTATAACTTACCTTGAACCTTAGGTGTATAACTATAACTTACCTTGAACCTTAGGCGTATAACTATAACTTACCTTGAACCTTAGGTGTATAACTATAACTTACCTTGAACCTTAGGTGTATAACTATAACTTACCTTCAACCTTAGGTGTATAACTTGAACTTACCTTGAACCTTAACTGTAACTATAACTATTAACTTATAGCTAGAACTATTGCGTAACTTTATAACTGTTTGCCTACAGCGATATCAATAACCGAATAATTCCTTATAGATAAAATTCATATATTTTTCTTTCTATTTTCACCAGGGCACGACTAACTGAAGTGGCCCGAGAAGATCGCGCCCAGGGATCTTTTCTACTTTGTGGCCGTAGGCAGCGTCGTCCAAATCTAACGAGCTGCTGGCAATATCTATGTTGTTCACTTAATTATTCGCTTCTTAACTGTAACTTTACGCGAATAAATTCTTCCGGCCATCAAGGTTTATTTTTTCCCCTTCGCCTAGTTTTTCGTAACATAACTTTAAGTTTCTGCAAAGACTAGTCATTATCAATCAATGCATCATTAAGAACGTACATAGTTACCACTCCTTACGTGAGTACAATGTATTGCATCAGCTGAAATGTTCTACAAGTAACTTGCAACACATTTAGCACTATTTGCTACTTCCTGTGTACTAATTGAAGGGGAAATGAACGAAACAGAAATATACTGAACAAAATTTCAATGCTTCAAATTACTAATTCATTCTTAAATAACTGCAAAATATTCATTATTACTCCGGTACCATTATATTTCTTTCTTGTATTTATCATATATAGGAATGCAAAGCCACAACCACTAGACAACAATGACGGTATTAGGTGATAGGTATAAATACGCTGTTTCAAACTTAAAACAAAAAATCAACAAAAAAATTGCGTATTTTTGGATTTTCAGCAAAGTATTCTAACTCTGTTTTGTTTACTTTCGGTTTTAAACAATTATAAATAATTTTTAGCAAAAATTAGAATCGAAGATAGCAAAAAATAGCGACTCCAACTTCGACTCCACCCCATCCGAATGAAAGACTCCGACTCCGACTCCACCACACTCGGAAAAGCGACTCCGACTCCGACTCCGACTCCACCACACTTCAGAGAAGCGACTCCGACTCCGACTCCGACTCCACCCTAAAACATGCGACTCCGGCGACTCCGACTCCCGACTCCGACTCCGCAACCCTGCTCTTGACAAGATCCAAAAACGCAACTGTGAACATGATTTTGCCATTTTGGGGTTACTCAGGCTTTGTTTGTAAAGAAACATTGAATCAGCTGATTAACTTCCCTCTTGTTGGAGTTGATAACGCAAGTTGAATTTTAGAGTGTGATTATAATAGACATTGTGTTTCGTACTGAAGTCAAACCTCGCTAATGATTTGATTTATATCTTGAACTTCGCATTTTCTGATGAATGTCATGCTGCAGTGGTGTTGTTAAGTGACTTTTCCGATCATCCAGTGAGAGTACTTATATACAATCAACTCTACCGTGTGCAGACTGTTTACTCTGTGAAGACCATGCTTCACATTAGATATCAAAATATGCATTTAATTCACCATTAATAGCTTTATTATATATTGTGTGTGTTTTCGTTGCGAAAGTGAGCTTTGATGAATGAATCTTATTCCAAAGGTTATGAATAAAAAATTCATTCACATTCTGTGTAAATCAAATCAGCTGTGATAAGTGCTGAATTTCATCGTGCAAAACAGAATGGTGTTTTCTGTATACTATGTTTAGACTCGAAGTGTGTGCAACAGCCCCCGGAAATTGTCACTTCCACCTCCCTCCCTGGTGAACCGCAACAACCCCCTCCCCCCTCCTCCGCATCTCCTGTCACTCCCACCGACTTGAACCGGAACAAGCTTACCACGAATACTAACGTGGAAGCAAAAAGACCTGATGAAATAGCAAAGTTGAATTTTGTGAACACCAATATAAAATATAGTGATAAATTTATGCAATTCTCATCTGTTATTGCGAAATTTAGGTTGAGTGTCAGTGAATATGAATTGAGTGTCTGTGGGTTTTTTTTATCGCCTGACAGTATATTTTTCATCCCATTTTAAGAGCGATGTCACCTATGTCTCCTATTTCTCAAACCATGGAAACCAAAATCGCAGCAAAATAGAAGTTGTACTCGGGCAAGACCGTGCCTCGTGAAAATGAACTTTCAGGGTTCATGCTTTGTTAACGATTTTTCAATACTAACGATTCTTCAATACTTCAACAAAAACAACTCCTCCTCTCAATAACTTCTTATCAGCGAACAAAACCTAAAATATCTTCCCCTCTATCCATACATCCGATACAATTTCACGATGTATTCATATGAAACTCGCTCTGCTACTTGTAGAGCGGCTTTATCTGGAGAAATAACATTCCTCACAACGCCGCTTGAAAACTCAAAGCCAAATAAGCAGAATATATCTGAACCGTTCATAAAACAGAAACGAAAACCACCAAAAACGTCACGCGTAAAATCGTTCGTTCAAAAGTCTCAACCGCTCAAAATGACAGAAGAGACCCCGACGGTAAAGCAGTGCAACGTCAACGAAAGCACCGCAACACATCTAGCATCACCAGAGCGAACCGACACAGAGTCGACAGAAGGTCGCCCTACAGAGAGTCGAGTTTCTGAGTCATCCGCCACGGACAGAAATCTCCCAAGCGCTGCTGGTAACAATGAAATCTACACATCGGCATCGCAAGCAGTTGAAACAAGCCCTAGCAAGAGCAAGGAAGAAGCCCCTGAGCCTGGACTCCACTATCCAAGCAGTCCTCGAGAGGATACACCAGCGAAAGAATCACCAAGTATCTCACGTGGTATGATGGGTAAAAATGTAAATTTGTCGCTAGCTACCGAGAATGATGCGATGAATGAGCCTAATATTAGCAGTTCTAATGTTTCTAATATTAATAATTCTAGTGATCATGATTACCTGAAGATTACATCAAACAGCTTGCACCCGCTTCAAATTTCAATGTCCCATTTCATTCACCAGGTAAACAATAACCTGTCTCTCACTGCAGCCCACTTAACGAAGATGTCAAAACAGCGGACACCTCCAAGTCCACTTTCGAAATCTTCAACCGCTTCAAATATTAGGCTCATTACAGAACAACTTTTCAAATTGAAATTGCGTGTAAGCTCTTTCGATCTTACGCCAAAGATCCCGTTTTCGACAAGCCAATTTTCTGACTCACATTGCAAAAAACCTCTGGAAACATTTCTCGTCGGAGATAAAATTCTCACGACGGTCCAAAGGACCGACATTGACCCCTCTTGTAAAATACGAACTGTAATTTCCGGTCGCATTGATGATCTCCTGAACGTAATTGGCCAAATGCCTCAATTCACTAACTACATCGTTTGCTTCAGAGACTTAAACCTCTCACAACCTAACATTGCTAAAATCAAAGAACTCATATTGTCTAAGCATGCCTTAGCCCGTATTTATGTCGTGAGTGCGTGTAGCGGTAAGCAATTGTATCAGGCGTTGAATTTGTGCAAAACAAACGGTATTAAATTGATTCTGCTCCGAACAAACGGTGCAACTGATCTCATAACTTGCAATGATGTTCGTACTTGGCCCCGTACAAGAGAAGAAACACACAATTTTCTTCAACAGATTGCTTTCAGATCGAGTCTAAAACTCACCTTACAATCTAGCTCATATCTCATAAACTCAAATGGCCTGAACGACAAAACTGAATGCTCCAACATCAGTGCAAAACAGCAAAATGAATTGAAGAATTCTACTCGAACACTAGCTGTTTCCAGTGAAGTCTCCTGAAACCTGATTCGTTGCTAGCCTGTTGGTGATGAACGTTCTCTTCCATAGATCTCCGACTACCGCAGAGTACCCACAAAAAACAGGTTCTCGTTATCATCTGACGCGAACTGAGAGAGCGATATACCCTCATCACAAACGAGTACAAATCATCAACTACCAACCACGTACTCGGAAGCAGGAAAATCAATACAAAGAGAAAAATTGCAGTAGAATCTCGGTCAAAATCCGATAAAAAATTTACAGCCAAACCACACACATAACCACCACCAAGAGAGTGAAAATGATAAGAACACCCCTCATTTCTCAGTCGCTCACTCAACTAAAACTGGCCACAGCCTGCCAACTCAAAGCCAGAAAAACAAGAAATCCAAACAACTCTCGTCTGATAACGCTGAATTTCAGCCTAAATATGACTCAAGCCCCATGTACTCACTCGTCAGTAACACCATGGATGAATTACCACGATCATTGAAAGTGAAGCTGCATCCTACCATAGCCGATGGGCACTGCCTCCTTCATGCAGTAACTCACCAGCTTAAAACAAAATCGTCCTCAAAATGGAATTACAATTCCTTAAAAGCAGCAATCAAAAAAGAGAGCACTACAAATGAAAACAAAAATGTCAATTTCCTTGCCAAGAAAAGCGGTGATCTACCTAGGCTCATAAGTAAATACATTGACGAAAAACATTTTGATCATGATGCTGGGACCTAATACCACATATCATATCAAAGATCACTGGTAGGAGAATTTTCATCTTCGATGAGCAAGGCGATGGTATTTGGAGATCAGTAGTCGACCCCTCACCAGAAGTATCAACTAATAACCATCCGTTGATGCTTCATCGGAAAAATTATCACTACAGTACCCTTGTTGCACAAGACAAAAACAAGACTGATATCACATCATCTTCATGACAAAATACTGTTTTCCAGTTGAATGGCAGTCTCTCAAATACACCTGATGCTAGACTTGACACTCTGGGCAACAATGATAAAATCAACAAATCCACGAACCAGTCCCTACCAAAAAATCCCTTTGATACCACAAATAATCGCCATAAAATAAAAAACATTAAAATTAAACATATCAATGCTCGTAGCCTCTTTAGTAAGCTGGATGACATTAGAGTAATGTTGGTCACAGAAGACATTGACATTTTATGTGTTTCCGAGACATGGTTTGATTCGCGAACTCAGAGCTCCTTTTTCAATATTCCCGATTACGTGCTGTACCGCCATGACGGCGTTAAAAGTAGCAAAGGTAGTGGTTCTTGTATTTTCGTAAAAGAAATTTACCAGTCGTCTTTACTTTTAACAAATGAAGTGTGCGAGGGCATAGAAATGGTTTGGTTGAAAGTGTAAATAAATAAACATAAATCCATCATTACCGGCAGCCTTTACCGGCACCCATCAGCTTCTCTACCAACAACAGTAGAGTTCATTGATAAAATTTTCAGAGAAATTTTAGCTACAAAAAAGTCATTCTTTGCTTTCTGTGATTTTATTATTGACCTAACGGATGAAAAAATCAGCTTAGCAGACTGTTGTACAAACTAAACCTTTCACAAATGGTTAAAGAACCGACTCGCGTTACAAGAGTATCTACGACTCTCCTCGATCTAGCAATCACAAACAAACCTACGGCAATACTTAATACAGTTATATCACCCTCTGTCGCCGATCACCACTCTGTAGAATGTAAAATTAATATTGCAAAGGAGAGGCAAAACTATCGTCTCATGACTTACCGCCTAAAAAGTCAATATTCATTGGATCTATTTAATGAAAAAATCCTAAATAGGTTCACCGAATTTCAGAGTATGATGCAATCTGACGATGTGGACATTTAAGTTTCTATCTTTAACGAGTTTAACACAGCAGCTCTAAATGAATGCGCTCCGTATATCACCAAAAAAACTAAGCCAAAACGCACTCTGTGGATTACCAGCGAATTTAAAGACCTAAGCAAAATAAAGAAAATCTACTTGCGAGAGTATAAAGAAAACAGGTCAAACATTATTTTATACAGGAGATATAAAGAACTTGGAAAGATTCTTCGGAAGAAAATCACGCAAACAAAACAAACTCACTTCCACCAAGAACTATTCATGGCAAAAAATAGGCCAAAACGTACTTGGCAAATCATTAGTGTGGTGGCTCAATATAAAAACTTAGAGCGCAAAAGTGATTTTGAAAATCCTTTGGAAAAAGCCACTGAGTTCAACACTTTTTTTCCAAAAGTAGGTGCCCAAGTCTTCTATGAAGTGAGTAAAACCAGTCAGAGGAAATTGACAGTTGAAAGTACATGCCCACTGCACTTTTAAAGGCTGACGCCCCGTGTAAGCCACGCCCTATCGATTTACCAGAGTTGAAAACTATTTTATTATCATTGAAAAACACAAAAGCAGTCGGACATGATGGAATCAAAATCCAATACATAAAAGAAAGTTTTCCAGTCACAGCACCATTGATTCGTTTGATTATAAACGCATCAATAGCTACTAATAAGTTTCCAAAACAATGGAAATACACTATAATTAGACCGTTGCATAAAACTGGTGACATAAATACAGCGTCAAATTACAGGCCCATTAGCCTTTTACCTGTCCTGTCCAAAATATTAGAAAAATAGTAACGAATCAACTGTCATCTCACCTGGACGAGTCAAATTTACTTAATAGAAATCAATATGCCTATAGGAAGAACACTAGCACTCAAGACGCCCTGCTTAACATCACTGAAAAAATATACAGCAATATCGATCAAAAAAATGTAACACTTTTGCTGCTACTTGATCTCTCTGAAGCATTCGACAGCGTCGAACATGATCAACTCCTACGAAAAATACTGAACTTAGGAATGGACACGCAGTTGTTTAAAAGTTACCTTTCAAATCGGTCTCATGCAGTTCTCTTAAAAAACAATTTGTCCCCATTCCTTCAAAATAGCTTTGGTGTCCCTCAAGGATCAATTCTGGGCCCGCTATTGTTTTCAATTTTCATTAACGATTTCCCTCCAATGCCTTCTAACACACAAATCTCCATGTATGCAGATGACGTCCAAATTGCAATGAGAAGCTCTGTAGCAGAAATACCACAGACGAAAAAAAAGAGCTGAAGCTCTATTGATCAGCCTCAAGTCATGGTATGACCAAAATGGTCCCAAGCTAAACGCGAACAAAATACAGTTCATTATTTTTGGGTCAAAGCATTCAATAAACAATATTCGAAATCTAGATCTAACTCTTACAGTTGGGAGTGATAAAATTCACCCATCAGGAAAAGTTTAAAATTTAGGTATTAGGTTCGATAGAAACATGTCCTTCAAATCCCACGTTGATAAAACCTGCAACACAATTCACGGCACTTTATTGTTTTTTGATCGTATAAAAAATATGCTTGACAAAGAATCTAGATTGTTGGCCGTTCATTCTTTGGTCTTATCACGTATTGACTACTGTAGCCTGGTCTGGGGAGATATATCGAAAGATCCTCAGAAAGACCTACAAAAATGCATGAATTTTTCAGTAAAGGTTGTATGCAACGGTAAATTCAAAAAGAATGACCACGTAACACCTCTCCTGAATAAACTTGGCTGGGCTCCGATTCGGGAAAGGTTTCTGGCGCACAAAGCCCAATACGTTTTCTCCTCCTTATATCTTCCTCATAGCAGTGCTGAAATAGTGGAATTCCACTCCCCTACCGTCACGAACCAAAAGCCGAACAGGAGACGTGATGTCTCAATCAAATACCGTTCATCTAGCATCGGGCAGAAAGCTGTGTCAGTATCAGACGCCTTACTGTGGAACAGACTCCCCCAGAGCTTCAAAACCCCCTCAAACACTGAGAGAATTCAAAACTAAAATGGCTCTCTCTCTTGCGTCAACATAATAAGTGTGAACTGCATTACGTGCTGGAAAAGAAGTCGGGAATTTTTATTGCTAGTTATCTTCTCTCTCGATACATTATACAACAATCGAGACAGATTTACAATATGCACATGCAATATGACTGCCCGTACACGAGTATTAAGTACATGTACGTATGTACGCACATGTAGTGCACGTATGTGCGTATATGTGTGTATATGCGTGCGGATAAAGGTGCATGTATGTGCGTGTCTGTATGTTTAGAATATATTCCCCTTTAAAATGCTCATGTTGATTTTGTGTGACGCAGTGTCGTCCCTTATGGCCTCTTTAGACGATGCATCATAGATACTCAGAAGAGTCGCAAGCGCTGCATGAGTTTGCTTATCTGTGCTGCATGGGCTTGCAGACGGCATTCTGCAGCCGAGCAAGTAAGAGAAGCACGAATGGCGGTCACTGCCGGTCAGTTACTGCTCAGACTCGTCGAGTAATGGATGTATAACGTCGGGCTCTTTTGTGGACCGTCGCCGCGTGCGCCGCCGAGGAAACGAGTCGGCCATAATCAGTGGGAGACGCAATTGCGCACAACCTCACTCAATCATTTAGGAGGTAGCAGCAAACCAGTCTTTTGGGAAATCGAGTGGTGTGCATGCGACGTCATGGAAACGGACCAATAGCAGCGCTAAAATCTGGCAACATTGCTAGCCCGAAATCTGGCACCACTGTCAGCGTTACTGGTACGACAATCTTGAATCTAGCCGTGCCGTTCAAACGAAGTGTTGACGAGTCGAGTGAAGTGCAATGTGGCCGCTTCACGTTAAATTAAATAAATGTTCCTTAATTTAATGTCAGAACAATTCTATAAATCTACCCAAAATATTTAGATTTCCTAGTTTTAATCTGAAAGAATGGATTGCGCCAAGCTGAAATATCAACTCAAATAATTTTAATAAGTCTCATTCATGTCAACAGCAGCCATTTCAAAAAGACCGACTACCGAAGGATCCTATCGGCATTTAAGATGCACATTTCAATGAGAAGTGGTGTTGTGCTGTTGTTTTATGATCACAGGAGTTTGGACCTGGAAGGTAAGAAATTGAACTTTGATTATTAGATGAATGTAATTCAAAAAGGATGGCTCATAACTGATTTTTTCACTTGATGAAGTTGCATCTCTCTCAAAGCTTTGAAACTAGTTACCTAGAACATTTCAAATACAGTTGATACAGTTAGAACAGTTCAAATTTGATATGCTAGTTCCATGGAAAATGCTGTTGACTCGCCTGAAATTTAAAATACTGAGGAAATAAAAAAAAATAGGAATATGATGTGCTACAATTAAATGTTGATTAATGACATACTGCCTACTTTTGCATTTTTTTCAATAGCTTGGAGCTTCTCATTTAAAAAAGGTATCCTAAATCTTGTGGTAGGGTGCTATCAGCTTCAATTTTTATTGAAATTTCTGTGTGTAAATTAATCTGGAAGTAGGATGTGATATCAAATTTTACCACATTTACAAAAAAAATTGCATCACTGGCATCACTTCACTGGCATTGTTGAAAAATTTGATCCGTGCATAATGTTGAAATTAGCAAGTAGTGAGCTTAGAATCTACAGTTCTCAGCATGAAAGCTAGTTTGGACTGCCAGACTGTAAAACTTGTGTTCAATATTTTAGATGCATCTTCACAATAGCTCTTGTATTGTTAAGGAGACTATCTTATCTGTAGTTATTAGATTTTTTCCTAATAACTTCCTCCCTTGTAGCTAGAATTCAAGTGTTTCGAACCATCAAACCTAAAATTTAAACATTCATGGCGTCCTGATTTTAGCTATAAGGCATTTGAAAAACTATTGGTAAATGTTAAGGAGATGCAACTAATCAATTTTCAAAATTTTATTGCCTGTATCATGGTAATGACATCGAAATAAACAACTTTTCTTCCATGAACTTTTTGGGGCAAATGAGTATTAATGAGTTATAGCGGTATGTTAATTTTCATCATTGATGGTTGGAAAGCGCTCGAATAAACAACTACTAATTGATTGTTGAATTTTTGTTGCTTGAATCATGGTAATTACAACGCAATAAACAATTTTTCTTCTATGCACTTTTTGGGACAAATGAGTATATAACGAGTTATACCAGTATGTTAATTTTTGTCTTTGATGGCTGGAATGCGCTGGGTCATTCGAGCGCGTCGGAAGGGAGAGTCCATTGTAGTCTTCCTTTCAGAACAATTTCTTCCCGCTTCAAACACTAGAGTTGCGGTAGATGATTTACCGTTATAACTCGTTAAATACTCATTTGCCCCAAAAAGCGCATGAAAGAAAAGTTGTTTATTTCAATGTAATTACAATGATACAGGCAACAAAATTTCGAAAATCGATTAGTTGCATCTCCTTAACATTAACCAAACTATTGCAGTAGACGATATGTATCTGGCATGCTTGATTGGAATAAAGCATCCTTCTGTTTACAGAAGAGATGCAAAATCTTGTCAATGGTTTTCTATAAGTGCTACTTTTTATGGTGGTTATTTTTTTTTTGCAAATGATACAGTTCCAAGCATTCTTGGAAATGCATTTTTGAAGATACCGAACTTTCCTATATTTACCATTTACGGTGTTCTATTTGCTGTTGCTGTGCTCGCGGTGGCACAGCGGTTAAGGGATCGGACTTGTATGTTGGAAGTCGCGGGTTCGTATCCCGGCGCTGGCGCTGCGATTTTCCCCGTTGGGTATAAGGGAAAGCTCAAGCACAATACCCCGTTCGACCCAGGTGTCGGAAATGGGTACCGGCTTTACGGGGGAACCGTCATGGTGTCCTATATATAGTGTTAGTTATAAGACATTTGAAAAAACAATGCTTAAGATCGTTTGTATCAGGCTTGATTGGAAATAAAGTATCCCAAAGATGCCGATGTTTGTTTGTTTGTTTGTTTGTTATCAATATCTTTTAGATATAAGGAGCAAATTTATGTTGCTCATCATAAATTTATTGTCAGTGATTCAAAAATCTCATTTGAAGCAACAAAGCCATGTTTGAAAAAATTGTCAAATGTTTATGTCAATGATTGTATTTTTATTTTGTTCTCCTTTTATGTTTCTTAATACATAGAATTAAAATGAGTCTGGTAATCCACTAAGGAGTATATTCAAGCAAAAATATAATTTAGAACATTCTCCAGATTAAGGGCTGATTTTCTTCACTTGTCAATTTTATGAGTCATGCTATATTGTTTTTTCTATTGTTGAGACTTGTTCTTTCATAGTTTAGATTAGGTTAAATAAAGCTTATTGTTAAATACTTCGGAGAAATTGACTTATATCACCCAGCAACTGTCGAAGAAAAATTGTGAAAACCAGCTTGAGTGTGCTAACTTATTTGGTTGTACTTGAAGCTACGTACAGTACTTCTCTGCCTTATTTGTTTGTACTCAAAGCTGAATACAGTACTTCTCTGCCAATTATTTTTAATTTCATTCCCCTCAGGGGGATACAAGCATTGTATCTATGGGAATTAGCGCTCCCAGGGCGACTATGTGAGGGCCTGAGCTAAAGGTTAGGTAGGCTTCCTTTTTGTTGAAATAGAATAGGTTTTGTTTTGTTTCGGACCATCTTTTTTCGGTTCACTGCTGTCCTGTTTTTCAGCACCTACTACTTTCTTCTTCAACTTTTTCTTGTTTCATGAACTTCTTTCTTAGCTCCCTGTTTCGGTGCACCTTGTGCATAGATTCCGCGTTCCCTCAACTCCATACTAAATGGTGCCTTCCTCGTTCCTCTCTTAGAACATCTTTGTCGTGCAGTTAAGGGAGGCCAAAACTTTCTTTTATAATAACAATTTTAATTTAATTTTTCTTTTTTTCTCTAATATTCTTTCACAACTTCTTTTTGTTTTTTCCCCTAACTCTTTCTCCCTTAGGACTCCTTATATCTCAATACTGCTTCATATTCAGCATCATCTTTTTTTACAACTGACCCCTTTTATTAAAAATCTCACTTGCATCTCAATTCATCATATTTGCACCAACAGGTTTCAATCTGTACCCTTGCTATCACTACTGAAATGTGTGCTTACTGAGCCAATAACTAATTCAAAAACTGTAAGCTTGAGAATTTCACTAAATTTTTTTGGCCTTTCAGGTACCAGATGACAGTGAAATAATTTCAACATCAAGGTGGATGAAGAGGAGCTAAAGGCTGCTGTGGTATCCAACTGAACCACCAACATTGGAGGAATTTTTGCCTTTGTGGCTGGGGAAGATGCTGCCACTATATCTCCGGTTACATCGCCATGAAAACAGACATGTATCACCAGAAGCTGAAAAACTTCTTTGACTCACTGCTATATAAGTTGTTCCGTTTTTAGTGTGCAAGATTTCTATTTGTGCTGTTTTAAAGTGCATTCAGTCTGATGATCTGTCCAAGGGACTTGAATTTTGCAGTAAATCTTTTGTACTATTATTTATGACAGGGTCTTGCAGTATCTGTTGAATCAAATTAGTCACTTACCTGGCTACAGGAAAAATGTATGTGAATTAATTCATAATAGCTGCCCTAAACTTCTCACCTCTGCTTCTTTCCAAGGCATGGGAACTCCTGAGTTCCAGACTATATTGAATAGCTGTAAAACTATTTTTTTTTGCTTTCATCCATATGTATTATGAAATCTATTAGGATTCTATCAGGGACTGGTGTTGTGGACTTGGAGCTTTTCAGTGCTCTTTCAAGTCCAGCATAGGTAATTGGACGGTTATGCTGATGATCAGGAGCAAGAGTGAAATGTATTGGTGAATGTTTACTGGTAACCATATGTTCCAAAAATAATGGATCCTGAGTCTCACCAGTGCTATAGGATTTATATTGTCCTACTAGAATGTCAGCCACATCTTTAGGACGTGTGACCACCTCATTATGGATTTTCAATGTTATTTGACTTCTGCAAATAGCTTGAGCCCTTTTAAAGCCAATCCATTTTTGCATGTTTCCACGGGGATTTTTATATTGATTGTATGCCCTATGATATTCCCTGTGACTTTCCTTACATTTTTCATTCCCACAACAATTCACTTTTCGTCAAGCTGGGCCCATGCTACTCTTTCTTCCACTGCTTCAGTTGCACTAACAATTGTCTGTGTCACTGCTCTGCAAGCTTCATCACATGTTAGGTTACTAAGAATGTGGGAGATCATGGTTTCTCTAAACTTGGGCCAGTTAGCTGATTAAGAAGCCACCTATCCGGAAAATTAACCTGCAATATTTCTATGTTTGAGTCCATGTACACTGGGAATTGGTCTGATATCATGGTCTCTGGTGGGTTTTCCATGTTAGGAGAGAGTGCAAATCTTCTGTCACTAGTGCCAGGTCAATATGAGTATAGTTTCCATTTGATGATAAAAAAGTAGGGGCTGTGTTGTTTAACAAGATAAGATTGTTGTCTGTTGTTACCAATTTCTCTATAAAATTCTGCCTCTTCTATCTATAAAGTCTGAGCCCCATGAGTAGCTGTGGTCATTTGAATCCATCACAATGATGCTGGATTAGGGTGGCCAGTACGCATAGGGTAGATTTTTTTCACAGAATTTTCTTGACGGGACCCCCTAAAAAGGTAAAGTTGATAGAAAAAATGATACTGGTGAAGTTTCAGACCATTTGAACATCGTTAACCCGTGCCCCAACAGCCACAAAGTTCTGAAAAATGGCATTTTTCGCGATTTTTCAGAACTTTGAGGCCGATGGGGGCTTGGGGCACAGGGTAACGATGTTCAAATGGTCTGAAACTTTACCAGTATCATTTTTTCTATCAACCTCACCTTTTTAGGGGGTCCCGTCAAAAAAATTCTGTGAAAAAAAATCTACCCTATGAATACTGGTCACCCAAATGCTGGACCCCTCTTCAAATTGTTAATCTCTAGTAGGTTGTGACCTACTAGATCATTATAAAGTGTTGGTGGCAGATACATATTGATAGGTTCCTTGTTAATGAATACTCTACAAGCTACTTCAACAGGAGTGTTGATTTCAATAGGTATACAAGGTATGGTATTATGGACATAAGTCATTACCCCACCTCTTCTATTACCTCTATCTTTTCTGTAGGATGAAACATAGTTATTTAGCTTAATTAGATTGTGATTTTGTAAGTGGGTTTCTTGTAGGCAAAGAATTTTTGGTTCATATTGATAAATGAGCAGTTGCAAGAAGGGGAGTTTAGAGAAATATCCTTTCATATTCCATTGCAATATTGATAGGTTCATTACGGGCTTATTAAAGAGGTAACATTTAGTTTAGTTAGCACTTCTGTTATAACATCTTCTGCATTCAGGATGTTACCAAGTTTTGTTAGTAGTTCAATACGCTCAGTGATTGAATTGGAGATTAGCATTTTGACAATTGTTAGGAGAAGTTCAAATATGATGGTCTTGAGTGATATTTTAATTTCCTTTTCTGATATACTTTTATTGCTTTGCTGGTTTTTAGAGGTAGGAGGGTTCCTTTCTTCCAACTGAGTGGTATTTAGAAGTCATTAAGTTGTAATTTACTTTTGTGTTGAGTAAGGTTTGTGTATTATGGTTCATAAGTTGACTGTGTTCCATAGTTTTATTTTCCATTGCTTTGTTTGGAGTAGGTTGCTTCTGCAGTTCTAGCCTTTTATGAGCATGCAAAGGGTTGCCAAGATTCTTTGTTGGTATGCCACGGCTATGATGTAAGCTCTCTGAATTGATTGCATTAGCGTAAGTTTTTTTGTGTCAAATTTTGAGATTCTGTTTGGGTTTTTGATAGTACAAGTGGGGGAAAGGAGCGTCTTGATTCAAATTCTGGAAGGATGTCTTGCTGCTAGTGGACTTGGGCTTGGTTTTGAACTATTTTCCTTGCATCTGCAAATGAGATATTTTGTCTTGCTTGGAGTTTACTGACATTATGTTCTTGAATATAAATGGGTCACTCTTTTGAGGCAGCTGTATGGTTTCCCTTGCAGTTTGCACATACTAGATTTTCAGCAGTGCAGCTGTTTTCATCGTGTTCTCGAGATGAGTATTTCTTACTGACTTTTCAGTTCGGCAGACTGAGGTAGTGTGTCCCAATCACCAGCATTTGGTACATCAAATGGGGTTGTTGTAGAAAGGGTCCACTTTGTAATTTGAATAGCCTGCTTTCAGCTCTGTAGGGCAAGTCCCAAGGAAAGTAAGTACAAACAAGGGTGAATTGGCATGCTTTGGGTCCATGAACATTTTACATATACCTACAACACCAGAGGCGGCAAGTTGTTGCAGCAAATCTTCTAACGAATCTGACAAAAATTCTGGAGCATAAATCTTTCCATAGGAGGTTTAAGCCCCCCATACCATTTGAGTCTTAACCGGGATTTCATCAAACTTTTTTAAGTTCATCAAGGTTTTTACTTGGTTTTCTGTTCTAATGAGATTGCCTGATCTTTAGTACTACACTCTCTCTCAACTTCACCACAAATTTGGTTTATTGTAGCTTGTACTTTGAGAGGATTCAGTTTTGTCAAATTTTGGTTATCTTGTGCATTTATTAGTACATTTCTAACTGTATTTGGAATTTTATCTGCATTTTCTGACAAGTTGAGGTCTGTTTTAGCAGATTTTATCCCTGCAGGGCATTGAAAGTTTTGTTTTAGCTCTTCGTGATTGTTTGGAATTACCATAGTTGATTCAGAAAGAGAATCATTGCTAGAAAGAACTCATGAGGGATGTGACTCACTGAGCAATGACACATTGTGCTGAGACATTTCTGAGTCAGAGACATTGTGTTTCCCTCTTCTTTTCACACTGCAATTCCAAAAACTCTTGACTACTCTCTAATGTTCTCTTAGAAGTATTGTTATAAGGTCCTATATTCTTTTGCTTTGGGCTTCCATTGTTAGGGTTTGCCCTTGGGGCTTCTCGTCTTGGAGCTGGCTGTGATTTACTCTTAGGAGTAGAGGTTGTCACGAGGTAATTTTTGTTAGATTTCCTAGCGTTATTGAATTCAGATTTCTCTTACTCTGAGATAGGTCGAGTGTAGGCGCGGGTAACTTGTCCTTTGCCACTGCCTTTACCTCCTCCGGGGTCATAAGGAAGTTTGATTTTGGGAGGCATTGTATTATCAAGTCTGTTAATAACTTTCAAGAGTTTATCCTTGATAGTATCTATTCGCCTGATAAGGATTTATTCCTTTGTACTACCTTTATTAAAAGAAATAATCAGATTTTTGTTCTTTTATGTTATTTGTAGAACAATATCCTTTTATATATCAGTGTTATCTAAGATCCGGCAAAACAAAAATAGTAATTTAGGATTTTCCGGCGGGCCCAAGGCGTAGTAGCAGTTTATCAAGAAGTAAGTCAAAATAATTTGATTTGAATCGATTTTTGACTTATCAACAGATTTTTAACTGAATTACTTGCCAATAGTAGGTAAATTTTTCAGGAAGTTCCGTCTGATAAGCCACCACGTCCTAGCGCCACAACATCCGTACTCAATATTCGCTCCGTGGATCAACATGAGAAAGTAATGCACTTTGCTCTTGAGTCCTTGTTCTCATGTTCTAGAGTGAAATATGATAAATTTTGTTGTGTAAATTATTCATTTTATTATATATGGTTTCTGGAATATAATTACATAGGTGTACGCTGCTGGCAATGGTGTTACGGACACATTGGGCAGATATGTTTAAGAGCAGCTGTTTGAATGCATTTTTCTGTGCATAATAAATTTATGCCTATAGTTCCGGTACTTCATTAAAAACAATTATGAACGAGTTACTGTTTCCTCCTGTAAATAACTTTCACGTTGTTGTATGTACTGCAGCACTTCATACATTCCGATTTAAGTATAACAAAGCCTAACTTTAGTCTTTACGTTACTCACTCGACTACTCAGATGTATGCCAAATTAAAACTAAGACCTAAATCTGTACTAATATACCTGCGCACTACTTGTTCCCAGCTCTGTAAGTGGTGTTGATTAAACTCCCAAATGACAGGTAATGAACAACCTATTACTGTTCGACTTGTGAAGCCTTATTTTGTTAGCGTGAGATGACTTTAAGGCTGTAATGTGTTATTTTGTAGCAAGCTTGTGATAAAACTTTTTTCTTTTTCTGTTTATAATTTAAGGCTGGGAACTATTGTCGTTCAATGTTGTCTAGTCATTAACGGCTGGTAGTGCAAGGTTTATTTGTTGATTTGGCTAAGTGCATTGCTAGGGTGAAGGGTTATAAATAAGCATTACTATCTGCGCGCTACACATATTTGTTATCCTTTTTTTCTTCTCGTAATTGGAACTCTGCAGAAAAAAATCAATTGTTTTTACGCATTGAAACCTTTGCTTTGCTATCTTATTGATAAACTGTAATACGGCCGAGCGCGCCTACGTGAGGCCCAACGGGGTTTCAGCGTGGGTACGGCGCTCGGCCGTAAAATGGGTGGGCAGCTGAAACCCCCTGGGGCTCGGCTGCCCAATGAATGCGTATGTAACCTGATTGTCTGTTTTTTTACGTGTTTCGGAATAATTCCGGGGACTTGAATTTAACTGAATTTAATTTGAGCTTGTCATGACTGACTTTTTATTGTGTTTGTGGCTTCAATGTCTAACCTGTTTGCGTATTCTTGAATTTGTTGAATGGTGCTCTGTGATGGTGATTGATGGTTATCTTGTACCACAGCGGTGATGTGACCGATTGGCCGATAATTATTGTGACGCGAGATTTACGGCGCGATATAGTAGGACCTACTGAAGCGCTAGCAAATTCATGGTACTACTACTACTACTTTGCATTCCTATGACATATTCATAATTTTGATTTCAAAATGAATTATTTGAAAAAAACATTAGACTGGCTGGGAAAATACTCACGAAACTAGAATTATGCTCACCTTTCAAATTTTTGCATTCTGAAGCTTATGCAATGTGAGGGCCCCAGCTGAGAGTTAGATAGGCCTTCTTTTTGTTGAAATAAAATGTTATTGATTTTTGAAGGACCAGCTTTTTTTCGGTTCACTGCTGTCCTGTTCTTCAGCACCTACTACTTTCTTCCTCAATTTTGGTCTTGTTTTAACTCTTTTTTCACAACTTACTGTTTCTATGCCCCTTTCTGCGTAGATTCCGCGTTTCCTTAACTCCATACTAAATGGTGCCTTTCTCCTTCCTCTCTTTGGATCGCATTTGTTGCTGAGTAGGGAGGCTAAAACTAACGACTAATCTAATCTAATCTGAGGCTTATTTTGGAATAGGTACACTTCCCGGCAGTCTCGAAGGAGTTAACGTACTCTTTAAAAAGTTACCTGGAGTGTTGTCTGGTTATTAAACAACTCATTTTGCTTCTGAACGTGCCGCTGAATTTACTTCTGTTTATTGATGATCATACAATTGTGTGTACAAATTATTTTACCGTTCTGAATGGTTGATTTGGAGCATGCATCCAATAGTTGGTGAAAGATGCGTCGTAGGCTTCCCACTCACACTGAGCTAGAAGAATAGGTACCCAAATAGAAAGTTTGACGTGAACTGGTCTTTCTAATATTTATCTTTGAGGTCTATTATGCTACATTTTTTCCTTTTTGATTTTACCTGTTCATTTTCTTTTTATTTAATACTTCTTTACTTACTGGTATGCCCCTCAGGGGGATACAACTACTGTATCTGTGGGAATTAGCGCTGGTAAGGGGACTATGCGAGGGCCCGAGCTAAACATTATGTACGCTTCCATTTTGTTGAAGTAGAATAAGTTTTGTTTAGTTACGGACCGTCTTTTTTAGATTCACTGCTGTCCTGTTTTTCAGCGCCTACTACTTTCTTCAATTTTTTCTGGTTTCATGAACTTTTTTCTTAGCTTACCGTTTCTGTACACGTTGTGCATAGATTCTGCGCTCCCTTAACTCCATACTAAATGGTGCCTTCCTTCTTCTTCTCTTTGGATCGCCTTTGTTGCGGATAGGAAGGCTTAAACTGACTAATAATCGAATCTAATTACGTGTATGATGGAGTCTTGTGTGGGAACTAATCTTGTACTTAACATTTTCCGTTGTTAAGTTCATATTGAATGATTTCTAACTTCCTTTGATTGAAATTTGTTGTGGTAAGGAGGCTTGTACTACCAATAATCTAACCTTACAATTTTTTGTTTAGGTTGTACCGACTTTTTTCGGTCCATTGCTGTCTTGTTCTCTGGAACCTTACATTTTCATGGTAGATTTTTTATTACAAACTTCGTACCTCGATGCTTCCATCCAAAACATATATGGGAACACACCTCGTGCATAGATTTCCTGATTTCTTATGTCCATACCGATTGGTGCCTTCTTCTTTTTCTGTTCATAAAACACCTTTTTGTGGAGAGAAGTGCTGAAATAATGTCATATTCATCTAGTTTTTCTGTATTTTATCATTTATTCATATAATCATTGCAACAATGTGAACGCGAGTAATTATAACTTCCTCTCACAACGATAACAATAATCAATGCTCTCTGTTCTTAGCGCTCCCATGGGGAATGTACGAGGTCTTGAGCTAAAGGTTAGGTAAGCCTTTCGTTGAAATAAAGTAATTTTTTATTTTATTTTTTGACCATTTTTTTCGCTTCACTGCTGTCCTGTTTTTCAGTACCTATTACTGTCTTCGTCAACTTTTCTCTATTTTCGTAAGCTTCTTTCTCTACTTACTGTTTCTATGCCCCCTTCTGGGTAGGTTCCGGGAATTAGCGCTCCCAGGGGAACCATGTGAGGGCCCGAGCTGAAGGTTAGGTAGGCTTCCTTTTTGTTGTAATAAAATAGGTTTTTGTTTCGTTACGGACCATCTTTTTTCGGTTCACTGCTGTCCTGTTTTACAGCACCTACTACTTTCTTCTTCAACTTTTTTCTTGTTTCATGAACTTCTTTCTTAGCTTACTGTTTCTGTGCACCTTGTGCATAGATTCCGCGTTCCCTCAACTCCATACTAAATGGTGCCTTCCTCTTTCCTCTCTTACAACATCTTCGTCGTGGTTAAGGGAGGCTAAAACTTTCTTATATAATAATAATAATAATAATAATAATAATAATAATAATAATCTGGGTAGGTTCCGCGTTCTCTTAACTTCATACTAAATAGTACCTTCCTCTCTTCGGTGGTCTTTTTTCTCGCTTGAAAGTTTAGATGCTGAAAATGAATATACAACTGCAAATCAATACTCCTGCCCATTCAGTTCATGAACTTACAAGCGAAATATATGGCAGGTTTTATTTCAAATAAATATCTGAATACTGAATCTTATATTATCCTTTTTTACGATTAAACACGGCGCGCAGTCGTCAGCTCCATCTGCATGGAAAAGGTATTAAAACGTTTTGTATGATTGAATAAAATAAATTTTACAACAGTTTGGATAGAGCTTTCAATTTATGAAGCTGCTGGTATGATTACATTGAAGGTCGATAACCTTTTAGTTCTGATCAATTTGCACGTAGCCGAACAGAATTAAAATTTTCAAAAATCCGAATCCGTACCTACGGTGGCACACCGGCAGTCGGTCCTGTTGTTGATCGTACATCTGGAAGGAAAGAGTACGCTGCGTAGTAGTAGTACGCTGCCGCCGCCGCTGACGTCATGGTGTGTAGGGGACGTCACATGGCTTGTGTGAAATGAAGCCTTCTATTTGCTAGTCTAATTGACGAATGTGCGCGGCTGTCCCCGTAGAAGTGACGGTACCTCCTTTAGTCTACCATGGTAGGCATCACGGTATACTAAAGGAGGTAAAGTCACTTATACGGGGACAGCCGCGCACATTCGCTAATTCGACTGGCCAATAGAAAGCTACATTAAAAACAAGCCGGATGACATCACTCACACGCAACATGACGTCAGAGGCGGCAGTGTGCGTACTACTACGCAGCGTACTGTTCCCTTCCAGACGTACGATCAACAACAGGACGGACCGCCGGTGTGCCTCTACGTATCCGGATTTGGATTTTTGGAAAATTTAATTCCATCCGGCTACGTGCAAATTAACAAGAACTAAAAGGTCATCGATCTTCTATTTAATTATAACGGTAGCTTCGTATATTGAAAGCCCTTTTCAAACAAATTAGAAAATTTACTTTTTTCAATCATAGAAGACGTTTTATTATCTTTTCATGCGGATGAGGCTGACGATTGCGCACTGGATCGTAAGGATAATATAACATTCTGTACTTATTTGTTTATTTGAAATAAAACGTGCTATAGGTTTCGCTTCACTGGAAAAGATTATACGCAAGTTTAAGCCTCCATGACCGCTACAGGAGAGGGCGTATCGAAGAAAGAAAGAAGGAAGGCACCATTTGGTATGGATTTGAGAAAATGCGGAATCTATGCACAAGATGCATAGAAATAGTAAGCTATGAAAGAAGTTCATGAAACAAGATGAAATTGAAGAAGATTGAAGAAGAAAGTCGTAGGTGGTTAAAAATAGGACACCAGTGAACTGGAAAAAGATTGTCCATAACAAACCAAAAACCTTTTCTATTTCAACAAAAAGAAAGCCTACCCAACCTTCAGCTCGGGCCCTCACATAATCCCCCTGGGAGCACTCATTTCCATAGATACAATAGTTGCATCCCCCTGAAGGGAAGATACCCTGTAAATAGAAATATTAAATTGAGGAGCAAGATTATGACAAAATTAAAGCTGAAGAAGAAAATCATAGGTGATGAGAAACGGAACGGCAGTGAATAAAAGAAAAGATAGCTTTTAAGAAAAAAAAAGCTTTCAAATTGTAACAAAAAAAAGCCCTACGAGACTCTAATCTTGGGACTTACAATAACTAATTCTTTAAATTAAGAATGGGGAGCAAAATCAAAGAGACAATAATTATTAGTCCCTTGAAAAATATTTTCCTCGCTTAAAAATACACTAAATTTATATCACGTAATTTTTGGCGATAATGAATGAAATAAACTATTTTCCTATCAAAACATTTGGTACACCACCGCTCTTTGCGCGTTTCGACATTTTCCAGTTACAAATTCCAAAACCTACACAAAAGAAACAGCATAAAACTAATTGTTTGAATCTAGGAAAGGACTTGAGTAATCACAGACGACAAAAGACTAATAAATAATAAGCTGCAGCACTCCCAATGCATTAGCGCTATATTCAAACATCAGGACACTCTCCTTGCCAGTAAGTAAAGAACTATAAAATAAAAATAACCAACACTTAAAATTCGCAAATGAATAAATTTAGCTTAATGGATTATAAAGATAAACTTTAGAATGACCAGTTAGTCAAAATCACAATTGAGTACAAATTCTTTTAACTTTGCAATACTGCATGAAACAATATATATATCATGGTTTTGCAGAGGTTTCCATAAGTTAGTTATAAAAAACTTTCCAAAAAAGTTGCAGTGTAGAGGGAGAATGAATGGAATAACAAATACATATAGCTCATGCATAGTAATTCTTTTTGATAAAATTTTCACTTTAAACAAACAAACATCGGCATCTTTGGGATGCTTTATTTCCAATCAAGCCTGATACATATGATCTTAAGCATTGGTTTTCAAATGTCTTATAACTAACCCTATATATAGGACACCATGACGGTTCCACCGTAAAGCCGGTACCCATTTCCGACTCCTGGGTTGAGTGGGGTATTGTGCTTGAGCTTTCCCTTATACCCAACGGGGAAAATCTCCGCGCCAGCATCGGGATACGAACCCTCGTCTCCAACATACAAGGCTGATTCCTTAACCACTGTGCCACGGAGAGCAAGATCAGATGTTGATCAGATCAGATGTTGCGTGCGATCAGTGCACCTAACTGTGCACTGATCCGAATAAACAAATGAACCATACACAGCATCCACTATGTTTAATGAAATAGGCAACATCCTACTAAATATTAGTTCACAGCCTCAAATTCTACGCAAATTAGTACACAAGGTTTAACACCCCCTTGATTCAAGAGAACGCTTCACAGCCTTAAATTCGTTTCACATTAACAAAAGAAGGCTACCACAAATTGAACACTAATGGTTGTTCATTAGCAGAAGTAAATCACTGTGAAGTGAATCAAAGTGAAGTGAATCAAAGCAAAGTGAAGTGAATCATTTATGCATAATTTTATTGAGGATTCCAGTTCATGGACGAATGGTCTAATTGAATGCTAATAGGATGTGGTGTCTAAGAAAACTCAATGTTTTGGCAAGTATCATTAATTTTGCAACTTAAAATAAGGTTCAAATAATTATCACTTTACTCTTTAAGGTAATATTACCGGTGCTGAAACCGTTTGGGCCTTAGGCCCTTGGCATTTACCTACTTATACTGATTTAGCTTCTGCCCTAAGATAATTTTCTCACGAGAGCCCACAAACCCTTATACTTGAAATTCTTTTTTTTTATATTTAAGTAAGTAACTTTGGATCAAATCAATAATAAACTGCTGAAAGTACTTGAAAGATTAACCTACCCAATGGCCAATAAAGAAAAACCCCTGGAGGCCCTGGGTCTAGCAACACCAAGGGAAAAAAAGGAATGCATCATTACTCGCAACCTGTTCCAAGAGAAAATGGAAACATAAAATCTTCCAAAAAAGGTTATCCAAAAGTCAGGAGTTCAACCCCCAATAGTACTACCTTAACTCAACCATCTCTATTAGAAATGCAAATGCACGAAAGTCTTGACAACAATGCAATATTAGCAGCTACAATGAAACTGAAAAGCCCACTAGTCCACAAAAACGAACTTTGGACCAAAGCCTTGAACCTGCAGAAAAAGAAGCTCATGGGAAAAAGAAAAGGATTATTATTAAATAAGAAAGTTTTAACCTCCCTTAATTGCACGACAAAGATGTTGTAAGAAAGGAAGGAGGAAGGCACCATTTAGTATGGAGTTGAGGGAACGCGGAATCTATGCAGAAAGGGCACAGAAACAGAAAGCTAAGAAAGAAGATCATGAAACAAGAAAAATTTGAAGAAGAAAATAGGGGGTGCTGAAAAACAGGACAGCAGTGAATCGAAAAAAGATGGTCCGTAACTAAACAAAAACCTATTCTATTTCAACAAAAAGAAGGTCTACCTAAACTTTAGCTCGGGACCTCACATAATCTCCCTGGGAGGAACTTAAGCAACAACTTGGAGTTTTGTACAACTGACTTGTCCTTTGAGAGCAAGCCATCTGCAGTGATACCTATAGGGATAGGTCTCTAAATACAACTATAGATACCATTCCTAACAACCAAGAGCAATATACAAACAATCAAGCAACTTTCTCACAACCCAGATCTGCTAAAATTGATTTGAACCTGCCAGAAAACATTGATAAAATACCTGATTCTTCCAGGCATGTCATAATCTCTGCAACAGATGAACAGATCAAACTAACAAAACTGAGTACATTCAGAGTGCAGAGCCTAATCAATCAAATTTGTGGCCCACTGGAACAAGCGGAATACAAAAAAAACAGGAACCTTAATAATAAAAGTAAAAACCTTTGAACAAACAAAAACATTACTAGCAGCCAAATCCTTGGATAAAATCTCTATTAATACTCAAATAGCCTGGGGAGCCTCTACTGTTTGTGACAAGATTTATGCACCTGAATTTTTTGGCGAGTCTCTGGATGAACAGCTGCTGCATCTTGCCCCTACAGGAATAGTAGGTATCAGGAAAATGTACATGGACCCAAAACGAGCTGACTCTCCTATGTTCGTTTTGACTTTTCTAGGAACAGAATGTCCGAAGGAGATTAAGGTAGGATATTTTAAACAATTTAAACAATTTATTTACCACAGGTGATACAGAGATAAAATGTTTCTTAAGTCTAGTACAATGGTCAAATTTGAGTATAGCTACCTGTGGGCCCGAATAAGTTCAGTGACTTCTAGGGCATCCTACCATCAAGGTTAGTCTTAGGAGTACAATAATGTTTAACCTAATTCACTTAAACTAAAGACGCATTAGACTGATCAATGAGATAATTAACTCGAAATTAGATACTTCATTTCACAATATAGTTCATATGGACTAGATTTAACAGTATATTCGACAAACGATTCAAGAACAGACTGAAGATCGGCGAAATTAGCCAAGGCAAATTACATTATTAGGACCAGTTATGTAGGGGACAAGGTTTGACTCTGTGATCTTACACGACTAATAATCTGATAGGAAGTGAGACTCAAGATTTTTTTTGAATACCTTAAAAGAATTACTTTCACGAATCTCCGCAGGTATTGAGTTCCAAGTTTTAGTTCCAACGAAGAGGATACTGTGTTGTGACCGAGCCTTTGAGTAATAAGGAAGCATGAATTTACTTCTATTTCGGGTTACATGGTCGTGATGACCAGTTTGCGCAGTTAATAGTTGTTTTAGGCTATTTTCGCCATCATTTGTTAATGTTTTGTAAATGAAATTGCAAATGGAGATTTTGTAGAGATCCGAGAGCTCAAGTATTCGTAAATTTTTGAATGAGTCATTTGTGTGAGCATTATATTCTAGATTCTTTACCGCTCTGATGGCTCTTTTTGCAGGGTAAAAATTTTGTTGGTTTTATTTTTATCAGTTCCGTGCCATGCTTCTATTCCGTATTGCAAGTATGGTGAAATGAGCGTTCGTTAGAGCATTTGTAAGGCTGTTTCAGGCAGGTAGTTTTAAACTTTATTTAGGATTCCGATAGATTTTGATAATTTAGAACTAATATGAGCGATGTGCTCTTTAAAGGTTAGGTGTTTGTCTATTATGATGCCCAGGAATTTACTTGAGTTGGTTTCTTCGATTTCACCTTCGCCAATTTGAATGCTTGGGAGAGATATATTTTTCTTGTATGCGAATGTAATATATTTTGTTTTATCAATATTAAGGCTTATTTTATTAGCTTCAAGCCACAATGAAACCTTATGAAGTTCATTATTTATACGCTCCGCCATCCTAGCGGGATTTTGGTCTGGAAGGACCGCAGAAAGGGTACTGTCGTCGGCAAAAAGTATGAATTTGAAGAATGATGTAGATTTAATGATATCATTGATAAAAATTAGAAATAGGAGAGGCCCAAGGACAGATCCTTGTGGAACTCCATGGCTAATTGTCTGTGGGTCTGATTTTGCGTCGTCAATGACAACGTATTGTTTCCGATTTGCTAAGTATGATCTGAACCAATCATGGGCAGCCCCTCGAATGCCATAACAATGTAGTTTCGAGAGTAATACGTTATGGTCCACACAATCGAATGCTTTTCGAAAGTCAAGAAATACGGAGAACACAAGCTTTCCTTCATCTATATTAGAATAAAGGTATTGCAAATGATATAATACAGCTTGTGTCGTAGATTTCTTAGAACGAAAACCGTATTGTTTGTCGTAGAGGAAAGATTTTTGTTCGAAATACGAATACACTTTTTTATATACAATTTTCTCGAATATTTTGCTAATAATTGGTAGTACAGAGATAGGTCTATAATTGTTAATGCAGTTTTTATCATCATTTTTAAAAATAGGGGTGACTCTTGCAATTTTGAAAGAGTTGGGGAAGATACCTTGAGAAAGGGGTTGGTTGATAATATAAGATATGCACGGTGCTATCATATCAGCTATAGCCTTGAGAACTTAAGCCGAAAAATTTTTCAATCCACTTGGTTTATTTTTCAAGTTGTTTATGCTCGTAATTACATCGGAGGGATTAGTTGGCGTGAAAAAGAAAGAGTTAGGTTCACGGACATGGTCCATGTATTGGAAGTGGTCTCTGGGTTCACTGAAGACACTGTCGGCTATATTTTTTCCTATGTTTACAAAAAAGTTGTTAAACACTGTTGCAATATCTTTTTTCTCGTGGTATTTTACATTTTCGTGAACGACGGACTCAATTGTTTTCGTAGTATTATTATTCGGTTTATAGCATGAATTAAGCAGGCGCCAAGTTTTTTTAATATCAGTTTTGTATTCAGTAAATTTGCGCGTGAAGTAGTCTCGTTTTGAGGTTAGTATTTGATTTGTCACATGATTCCTGAATCTGTTATACGTGACTTTAGATATTCGCCCTTCGTATAGTAAGGCTAGGTACGCTTGACGTTTCTTTATATTGATCACGATATCTTCAGTAATCCAGGGCTTTTGTCTATTTTTCGGCGTAATTGTGCGGGTGATTGTTGGACAACACTGGTTATATGCGGTCGTTATAATTTCAGTTAAATTTAGTATTGCGTCATCAATGTTAATCGCATTATTGTCCCGTTCATAGATGTCTAATGATGGCATTAATTCTTCTAGAACAGTTCGCATTGTTCCCAAGTTGTATTCGTTCACACAACGAAATGAATAAGTATCAGCCTGTGGGCTGGTACAAGGATTATAGACATTTTTCTTGATGAGAAACACCGGGAAATGGTCAGATAAGTCAGAAATTATTATTCCGGTAAGAAAATCAGTCGGATCTAACATAAAAATATTATCGAGTGACGTAGCCGATTCAGAAGCAACACGTGTAGGTTTCGTGATGATTGGAAGGAAGGAGCTAGACTGAAAAACATTTATGAAGTTTGAGATTTGCTCACAGCTATCATATTGTAGAAGATCGTAGTTGAAATCACGCAGATTATTATGTCATTATATAGAGACTTGTTGAACTGTGATATTATGCTTTGAAGCTCGTTCAGGAAAGGGACGTTACAAGCTGTTGGGGGCCTATATACTGTCCCAAGCACAATCCGTTTATCATTTTTCGTTAGTTCTATAAATAAAGTCTCAATATGTTCACGATTCATAGTTGCACTTAAAATGACTTTCGAAGATATATGTTTAGATATGTACGTACTGATGCCACAACCACGTTTGTTACTACGGAGTGAATGATGGCTATAATAGTTTTGAATTTGAATCAGGTCTTTAGATGAGTCGTCTAACCAACTTTCGGTGAAACTGAGAACATCAAAATTGCTGTTCAGCTCAGTGATAGTACAAGATATTTCATCCATTTTCGGATAAATGGATCTACAGTTCCAACATAATAGAGAAAAATCGTTACAGGTCTTCCTCATCGATTCAGTGAATTTTTTAATATTTAGGTATTTACAGTTTCCAGTTTCATTTAGGTTTGGGTGCAGTCTATTCAAATGATTGAGATCTGGATCAATATTGTCGAATATGTCAACATGGTCAGTCATTAGAATTAAGAGACAGTAAGTAAAATGTAACGTAAAAATAAAAATGATAAAAACTACAGGGTCGAGGTAAAAATAAGGACATTCCTTCTTATAATTAAATTAAAAAAAAAGAAACTAAAACCACACAGAGATTATTAGTGTAAATTGTCTAAAACCTAGTATGATTTCATAAGGAGAGCGCAAATTCAGTCCATGAGCAGGAACATTAGGGATCATAAATGGCAAATAATGTAGTTAAAAGGCTGTCGTACCAGGGGTTTCCGCATATAACACTTATAAGATGTAGCAAGGACGAAATAGATTTAAAAAACGAAGTGACAGTGAAGTTATTCATGGAATTTAAAAATCTTGACTATCTAAATTGTTTCCAGGTTTAGAAACATATCCACGAGTTAAGTCTGAGCAGCAAGTTCGGTATGAGCATTCGATAAAAAGGAGAAAAGAAAGAAATTGAAAAACAATTTAGTAAGCAACAAAACAAGGCTGCAAGGTCGACGTGGATGCCTTGAAGAGGTAAAGGTAATTCAATCAAAAATCAAGAAGAAAACATGTGGACAGATATCAAAATAATATTAAACTCAATACGTCATTCCAAAAAATACAAATCACGAATAATTTCCTCTGAGGACTTGCCGACATGTTGCAACAAGTACTGGTCTAGTTCTTCAGGTGTATTGATGGTTAGAGGTCTCTGAGTTACTTGGCCAGGTGTCTTTGGGAGAAGACGTTGATATTGCCATCCAAACTTCTTGCGGGTCCTATTTGTTCCGGAAATTTTCGTTTGGCCAATCTCTGAGTGTACATTATACTTGCTCGCGAAGGTACTAAGTATTCATTCACGTAGAGTTGTTCCGGTTTAATCGCACGGCAGGCTGTCAGAACTTCTTGCTTCTTTTCGTATTTTCGTAGCTCAAAAGAAATGTTTCTTCTATCGACGTTTCCGGGTGGAGCTTTTTTTCCCAATCTACTCGCTGTGGTGATGTCAGAGTTACTCAGGTTGATTTTGAGTTGGTCCTTCAGGAGCTGGCACACCGTTTCTATGCAATTTTCTTCAGGACGTGATTGCGGCAGTTCCCCTGATATAACCAAAATGCGTTTTTTGTTCTCCAATTCTTCACGTTCTTCTTTCCGTTCGATTCGCTCTAGACGAGAGACTATGTTATTTATCTTCTTATCTTGTTATTCAATCCTTGCATTTTGATTTGATTCTTTCTTCGTTAGTGTTTCAATCATCGTTTTCAAGTCACTAATTTCGCTTTGAAATTTCTTCATTACTGATTTGAAGAGATCAATTAGGATGGAAACTACTTGCTTACTCTGTTTTGGCAGGCCTCGTACGTCTGGATAGTCAAGCTCCAGCATACCCTCGCTGTTGTTGTCCTTGGTTGGGCTTGTCACCATCTTGTGAGAAGGGAGGCACTCTCAAAAAGAAGCAAGGGTTGAGTGCTTGTTCTGATGGAATATCCCACTTTTTGTTCGATTTTTTGAATTTGGTTAGATAAAATTTATTCTTGGATCCTCATGGTCTGAGTGGGCACTCTTTTTTGGTTAGAAATGCATGATCATTAACCAGTTGGGCACTTTGTTTCGGAGCAAAGACACAGACGTCCTCACTGCCTCACTGCACTCACTGCACTTTTAATTACAAAGTCCATCCTTTCTATACAAACTCAATCCATTGCACAAAATGTTGGAGGTGAGGTATACCGCTTCCATCTGCCGGAACAAAAAAATTTGCAGAAACTGTTCATCAGCAGAACATGACTAAGCAAGCTGCAAATCAGACAACTACCATTGCCCTATCTGCAAAGGGAATCATTCTGCTAACTCCAAAAACTGTCCACGAACACGAAATTTGCAAAATCAAGGCCAGCAAAAATATTTCTTTTAAAGAATCACGTGCCATCTACTCTCAACAAAAAAAAACAACTAGAGATGAACACTGAAGAATATATTGCCCTCGAATAACAGCACATATTCCCGGCTCTGACTCAGCCACAACAGCAAAATTTCTCTCGGAATACATATGCAGCTGTAACCCGATCTTATAGTACACACCCACTTGACAACCGAACCACCTCTCAGAAGAGGTGGTTCTGCTTTTTTGCTAACAAAAAACATAAGCAGATAATAACCAGCCAGAGCTGCAGGAATCAATCTACACCAGTACCAACACGCTTCCCTGGGCTCAAATACATTGCCTGAGACTGATGTAGCCTCTGATTATCCTCCGGATCACAGGAACATGCTAGAAAGACAATCTCAATTAAGAGATGCAGACAACTCAAATGCAACACCACATCTGCCGAAAACCTCCCAGGAGAAACAAATGGTGGGCTGCTTTGAAAATCTAATCATCCAACTTCTCCCTGCTATTATCAAAATCTTACTAGTAAACACTATAACTGAAATAGACAGCCTAAAAGAAATAGATAATATATTAGAAGCTGGTGAACTAATTTCCGAGTTACTCACAAAATTAAATGTTACCTTTCTCATCAGTCAGGCATGAACTTAACAATCCTACAATGGAATCTAAAAGGATACTTTGCAAAACTACCTTTCCTTCACTTGCTTATTCATCAACATCAGCCAGGAATTGTATGTATTCAAGAATCATTGTTACAACAGCGCCATAACATATAATTGAAGAATTACTTCAGCCCTTTCCGATATGAAAGAAGGGAAGGTAGAGGAGGTGGGGTGATTACTTTCAATCACTCCAGCATACCAAACATAACACAATTGAATACTCCATTAGAGCTTGTGCTCTGCAAAATATTTATCAACAAAAAGCCTATCAATATAATAAATATGTATTTGCCAAACATAATTGGAAAGTTATGGTTTAATGCAGAAATTACAGGACATCAGTTATCAAATTACAGGATCCAGCATTATTATGATGGACTCAAATGCTCACAGCTATAGCTGGGGCTCTGACTTCAGTGACACACAGGGTCAAATTAAAGAGAACTGGATGACTGAAAACAACCTAATATTACTGAAAATTTCAGCCCCAACTTTCTTGTCCTCCAGAGGTACATATACACACATAGATCTAACAATAGTCACTGAGGATCTGCACTCCAAGTTTACACGGAACACTTGTAGTGACACATTTACAAGTGATCACTTTCCACTGATTATTGATTCAGCTTTATCAATTCCCAAGGCCCAACTACCAAGATGGCACTTGCGCAATGCAGATTGGCAATATTTGAAACTGCTCTAGTGTTCCCAAACTGCTCAAAATAGACAATATTGTGAGCTTCAAATCTCTTCCACTTCCACAAAAGGAAAACTTCCTCCGATCTCGGTGGCTCCGTTGAACACCACGGCAGCCTTTTGTTCCTCTTCAGACACCTCAATGATAAGGTTAGGTTAACAAAAGGTTAACATCGGCATCTTTGGGATGCTTTATTTCCAATCAAGCCTGATACATATGATCTTAGCATTGGTTTTTCAAATGTCTTATAACTAACCCTATATATAGGACACCATGACGGTTCCCCCGTAAAGCCGGTACCCATTTCCGACACCTGGGTCGAGTGGGGTATTGTGCTTGAGCTTTCCCTTATACCCAACGGGGAAAATCTCCGCGCCAGCGCTGGGAACGAACCCGCGACTTCCAGCATACAAGTTCGATCCCTTAACCGCTGTGCCACGGAGAGCATAAGTGGAATCATTTCACTTTCTTTCGGCGCCTGAAAGGCAAGAAAAAATGTGAGCAACAATTAACAATTTTTTATTGAAGTCTTTGGCTTCATAAGCAAGCCTTTCACTTGCAGTTAAGGGTACAGATTTAAATATGTTAGAGAAAATGGAGCTAATATGATAAATTGAGATGCAGGCGAGAGCAATTAGAAAAGGGGTCAGTTGTGAAGAATTACGCTCAACGGGAAGCACATTTGAAAAGTATACGAAGAAATTTAGATGATATTCTTATTTAGTTTAAGCCTCCCTATCCGTAACAAAGGCGATCCAAAGAGAGGAAGGAGGAAGGCACCATTTAGTATGGAGCCAAGGGAACGCGGAATCTATGCGGAAATGGCATTGAAACAGTAACATAAGAAAGAAGTTCATAAAACAAGATCAAAGTTGAAGAAGAAAGTAGTAGTTGCTGAAAAACTGGACAGCAGTTGACCTAAAAAAGATGGCTCTTAACATAACAAAAACTTTTTTATTTCAACAAAAAAGGCCTACCTAACTCTCAGCTCGGGCCTCACATTGTCCCCCTGGGAGCGCTAATTCACATAGATACAATAGTTGTATCCCCCTGAGGGGAAATGGAGATGATAAACTATATCATAATATTAAATGTAAAACTATAAGGAGTCTCAATGGAGCAAGAGAAGAAAAGAGACAAAAAGGTAGGATTTGATTGATTTGATTATATGTTAGTTCAAGCCTCCTTAACTGATAAAAAAGCAAGTTTAGAGGAGAGGCAGGAGGAAGGCACCATAAAGTGAAAAAATAAAAGAATGCAATGTGGGATATCATGGGGAAAATAAGATATGAGGGGAAAAAAGGAAACAGAAGATTGACAGTAATAGGCAGAGAAGTGTGGAATACATGGCTTCAAACAAAACCTAAGTTTGTGCACTCTATCTACTTCCCCCAATTCCTCTCTAACATTTAATGTTGTCTAATATATTTAGATTTTTGAGAGATATTAAATAATAATCATAACCTAAACTTTTGAAAACTTTTAAGGAATAAGTGTAAAAAATGAAAAAATATGTTCAATAAGACTCCTAACAATTGAGTCGAGAAAATCTGTCTAGAATTTGGACAACACTTAAATTTTATTCTGACATGTATGTATTCTTAAGCGAGTTACCAGACTCATCTCACCTCTGCTAAGAAGCCCAAGGTCTCTTTTAATTGCTTGTCAGGAGCTTTGGTTGGGATGCAAGGATAGGAACCAGTGTATGTAGGTGGAACATTATCCAATAGCAGTGAGTGATCAGTAGCTTGATTGGGTCGCATGTCCATTCCATGTCCTGAAGGATAAAAAAAATTCATATGAAACAGTACAAAGCAACACTTTATGCAAAAATTTAGTCTCTCTCTGTAATGAAATCTTGAATGAACATATGAAAACATAAAAAATATTGACCCTAAATGACACCACTTAATTTTAAAGAGTTTTATAAAATACTAAAAAGAGCTCAATACAATCTAACAAAGCTAAAGAAGAATTTAAATTTAAATTTTGAAAAATAATTATCTTGGAAGAGAAAACCTAGACCAATAAGAACCTAGAAGAATCGCTAAACACTCATGATAACAAAAGTTCAATGGATTTAATCTTTAGGTTATGAACATAACATACCTTGTAATGGATTAATGTTTTAGATATTTTTATACTACACTTACAGATGTTGCAATTCTTTATGAAGAAAAAGTTCATCAGAATAAATTAGATAACTAAAAACTTACAACACTTATGGTAAAAATTTGCTCTTAAAATGAAGGCCCAGTAAGTCATTGAAAGATTGAAATTTAATAAAGGAATTTTGTTGTCAACTCTTCTTACTGAATTTTTACAATCAAGCCCAACTAGCTTTTATGAAGAACCAACTTGCAAAAAGAAAAGAAATGTTTTATAATGTTCATATCCACCAAACTGGATGAGTCAAATTGGAATTATGAAAACATGGATACCAAGAATAAGTATGGATGAGTCTTAAACAATGGCTGCAGCTGCACCATTTGCACTGAAAACACAGCTAAATGGAGTACTGTACAAAGTCATTGAGTGTGCAGAACTCAAATTTGGCATGAAATTAAAAGGTGCTACAGTGCGGATAATAACTGGATATGTATGAGCAATATTCCCTTAATTCTAATATCATAACTAACAAAAGTCCCCCATGATGAGCTATCATTATGGGGGTACTAATGGATATAGATTCTCAAAAACAATACTACCAGATACATGAAAAGAAAAATATGTATAGCAGGATGTCTACTGATATATTTCGTTTCCAAATTTCAATAGTCTATTTCTATTTTTACTACCTTCAACATCAAAAAATGACTACCTATTTTCTACATAATGAATGTCATCAACATGTAAGCAATCGGCCAATAATGAGCAGTTTGAGTCAATAATACACTCAATAACACAGGTTTAAAAAAAGGTCCATGTTTGTTAATACTTGAAATACTTAATACTAAAAGTAGCAACCAACGCATTATTTGCCAAAAAGTTGCCTGAATTCCTAGTATAACCTGTCCAAAATGGACTCTTAACAAATGTTTAGCAAAGACCTTGTCTTAACATCTTCCAACTATAAGAGCAACAGTTCATCACATGAACAAATAAACAGACTAGAAACTAGTAGACACCGGTGGATTGTCAGATCCACTCACAGAAATGTTTCCAATAAGCCGCAGCAAATTTCTGATTATTGGAGAAATAAATTGTTGAAAATCTATAAACTCTTTATACATAAGTACATAACTGTCAATTTTTATGTATGGAATTATCCCACTTCATAATGGAATTATCAGCCTTATCATACAACCTAGATATTTGTATCCAGTTGTTCTACCTATTCTGATCTACCCAATATTCCACAGTTTGTCTCTATCAGTCTCATCTATTTATAACCATAACCTTACTTATATCAGCACCAAAGTTTATCTTGAGATCTGTACTATATCCATTCACAATGTTAAGCCTCCTTTGTAGTTCATGTCCACATTCACTAACCACAATATCATCAGCATACAATAAACAACTCAGTCTCTCCTTACCAACTTTCAATTCTAAGCTTCTCATTCTGAGTCAAACTGCCAATTCTTCTGTGCACAATCCAAACAACAGGGGAGACAGAATACAGCCCTGCCTAACTCCCTCAACACTCCTCACTTGCCCTGTTTCCAAATTTACTAACCTGTAGATAGTGCTTGTGTTCTCATACAGACTTAGTATATTGGTTACTATCTTTGGTAAATGTTGAGGAGTTGACCATAATAGATTTTTACCTTTTGGGTGCCGAAACATAGTTAATTATGTCTAAATGAACAACTTTTTTTCTATGCACTTTCCGTCGGAAATAATTTTTGAACGAGTTATAGGAATGAATTACTTACCGCAACTGTAGTGTTTGGGGCGGGAAGTAATTAAGTATTCAACTTTGAAGTTGCCTTTCGCAGCGATCGCTAACACCCTATTACAAACGTAAAGAGGTTGGGTCGTGAGGGATAGCCACAGTTCTTTTAGTGAAAAGTATAAATGAAGTGACGTCCGTTTACATCGACTCCAAGATGGCTGCCGCCATCTTGGGTACCGGGTGGCACCCACGTAGAGTTCGCACATTTTCATGTACGTGTGTTGCAGCGTTCGTGTGCGTGAAGGATGCGTCTTGTGCACTGGTCCAGAGTTTACGTCATTGCCAAAAGTTGCTGTATCGTCTAACAGGAGTTACGAAATGTCGCAATGCAATTAGATTATGCACTTGCTTACTAAGAAAACTTTATTAATTAAGCGAGCGACCTGTACGACGACTTCGACCTGCGTCGTACATCGTACAGGTCGCTTGCTCACTTCTCCTACTTATTCTAGTATGACACAACATTGTAGGAATGGTTCCTGAATTAAAAATATTAGACACTTGTACCGCCAACTTAGACCTACGTATTTTAGAGTCATTATTCACTCGTAAACTCAAATTTTCTCTCAACGAAATGCAGAGTGCATAACCCTCTGAAAATAGTCAGCCGATAAATTTTAATTATTACTTTTTTTCGTGCTTATATTCTGCGCCTCTGTAATTTTGGGTGTACTGACTTGTCTATTATTGTATTTGCAGACTTTTTGTTGAGAATGAGGCAGGGCTCGAGACGTTCGATGCTTTTAAAGTATTTCTTCTCCATTTCTTTCATTATAAATAATGAATAATTACAAGATAAATATATAATGATCTGATGTATCACATATTAAAATACATATTATTACAAGTAATTTTCGTTAAATTTTAATACACTTTTTCTTACTCACTAAGGAAGTTTTGAAAATGACATCAAATATCATCTAAAATATTATAATTTTCAAGTAAAGACAGAATAAATGAACAAACTTTGTGGTATTAAGTAGTGTGGTCACAATCATTAATTTCATTTAAAAACTGTCTCATTACCGCCAGCGTAACTGAAAATAAGTCGGTATTGATGAAACATTATACTTGTATGTCATATATGACAGGAGAAGCGGTGTGTACTGAGGCTGTACACAATTTCCTGACGCAAACGAAAAAGGCGCAATATTTGTGATGAAATCCATAACATTTATTACGTGGTGTGTAAGCGTTAAGCTTTCTTTGTCTCCAATGTGAGCATAGAGGTTCTTTTATTTTGCACTTTACGACCTGAATTATAATAACGAAAGGGAAGTAGCAATTAATTATACTGATATGAGCGCATAAAATTTTATAGTCACATTTTCTGAGAAAAGAAATCGAATTCATTTGGCGTAAATATGCAAAAAATGTAACTTACAAAAAGCTTCAGCTCGAGAATATTTTTTATTCAATTGATATAGCACTTGGTAATTTCTCAAATTAACTGCCAATTTATAATATAAACTAAATGCCATTTGCATTGAAAACGATACATTTTGACTAACGAACAATACATTATGACATACGGTACTATCGTAGTAGCTGTGCTGTTATTTGGTCTAATTCATTTTATAATGGGTGTCGTTTAAAACCGCTGTGACTTTCAGGTGTAAAATGACACGTAATGTATTTCTTTTCATTATTAAATGATACTTATATGGCAGAGCTATACAATAATAAATCTTCGCACTAAAGTTTTGCCAAATAGCGACATGTGGCACTGTTAAAGTGCGTATGGTAGTGAGGCTTGGTGGTGATGACGAGCCGTACCCGTACACGTACACGGACTCGCACACGCACACTCAGAATGTGCGAACTTGAGGTGGGTGCTACCGGATGGCGCCATGGCGGCAGCCACCTTGGAGTCGATGTAAACGGACGTCACTAAAAACGTTTATTTATAATTTTCACTTAAAGAACTGTGGCTACCCCTCACGACCCAACCTCTTTACGTTTGTAATAGGGGGTTTGCTTCTCTTATTTATTTTTTCCCGCCTCAAACAATGGAGTTCCGGTAACTCATTTACCGCTATAACTTGAAAAATACTCATTTCCGACGGAAAGTTCATTGAAGAAACTTGTTTATTTTGATCTTATTAACAATATTTACGCATCCAAACTGGAAAATCAATTATGGTCAACTCCTCAACATTTACCCTTTCTTTTCGCTCAACACAACTTTTCTCAAAATTTCAAACAGCTTACCACAATCCACTCTGTCATACGCTTTCTCATTATCCAGGAATGCTAAATATATCTTCTTATCATCCTTACTCATTTGCTCAATTATTTCACTCACTTTTCATGTAAATTAATGTAAGCAAGTAATTTTTCAGTAAAGTAATTTTAAAGGTAATGTTAAGTAAATACTCATTCGCACCAGAAATGGTATTGAAGAAAAGTTGTTTATTTTGATGTGATTACCATGATTCAAGCAACAAAAATTTGAAAATCGATAAGTGTGTTGTTCTGAATATTTGCCTAAGTTTTGGACAATATCAGTGAAGTTTTTTTTTATTGTACACCTGGTAAAATTTGACATCACATCCTACTTTCAGATTAATTTACAAACATAAATTTATATACAACTGAAGCTGATAGCATCCTACCACAAGATTTAGGTCACCTTTTTGCAATGAAAAGCTCCAAGGTATTAAAAGAAATTGA
Organism: Morinoia aosen; assembly: GCA_030386875.1. NCBI lineage: Eukaryota > Metazoa > Arthropoda > Malacostraca > Amphipoda > Talitridae > Morinoia > Morinoia aosen. The sequence goes on along the minus strand of CM059575.1, from coordinate 8,098,617 downwards.
AAATAAGCGGTGTCATTTTTCGGCATTGAATTGTAGCACATCATATTCCAATTTTTTTGTTTCCTTTGTATTTTAAATTTCATGCGAGTCAGCACCATTTTTACATGGAACTAGCATATCAAATTTGAACTCTTCTAATTGTATCTGGTTTCAAAGCGTTGATAAAGAGATGCAACTTCATCCAGTGAAAAAATCAGTTATGAGCCAAACTTTTTAAATTAATATTAAAAATTTAATTTCTTACCTTCCAGTTCCAAACTCCAGTGATCATATAACAACAGCACAACACCACTTTTTCATTGAAATGTGCGTCTTAAATGCTGATAGGATTTTTAGTTAGTCGGTCTTTTTGAAATGGCTACTACTAACATAAATGAGAGTTATGAATTAAAATTAAACTTTACATTTCAACTCGGCGAAATCCATTCTTTAAAATTGAAACCAGGACATTGAAATATCTTGGGTAGATTTTTAGAATTACTCCGACATTAAATAAAGGAACACTTATTTAATTTAACGTGAGGCGACGACATTTCACTTCACTTGACTCGATCACACTTCGTTTGAACGGCATGCCAGATTGTCGTACCAGTAACGTTTCGCTTACAGTAATGCCAGATTTCGGGTTAGCAGTGTTGCCAGATGATATGTAAGCGGCGCTGCTAATGGTCCGATGCCATGACGTCACTCGCACGTAGCTCGATTCGATAAAAGACTGGTTTGCCGCTACCTCCTCTTTCGTCTACCATGGTAAGCATCACTGATCCATCTTTGCCGGGTCGGTGTTTTGCTGCAGCAGCATGGTCCTTTGTGAGTACTTGTGATGCGTGATGCATCAATGAGTCGCTTGTGCTGCATCGTCTAAAGAGGCCTTTACACTCTTCCAGTATGCTTCGGCCACCCAGTTGAGGTTGTTTTGACTTTCTCGTTTTGCCATAGCAATGTTGATAATGTTACGGTTGGCATTGTACATCGGTCCCTCTCATCTATTTTGAATCCGGTGAATTTTTCTGTGCCAAAGCTTGTAGTATACGAAATTTAAATTTTTCCGTTATTGTAAAATCTTTCATTTCATCCGTACCAGGTATTTTAGCTTACTAGTTGATACAAAACGATGTACAATTGCCTCTAACATCAACCTCGCAGTCAAAGATGCAAATTAATTTTGGATCTACCCGTTTTACTCTCAACCTTAGTCCCTCATTTCACTAGTTCCAACGTTCGTAAGCTCAAATTTCAATATGGAAGTGCACCAAGTAGAGTGTTCTTAACAACGCATCACATGTACAATGTTTTCTTGTCCACTTGATATATAATCCAGTGTTAAAATCAGACCAACACAACGGAGGGAATGCATTTATCTACGTACTTTTCTCCCAATTATTTGTTTCAAAACTTAACCGATATGAATATTTTGATCCTCATGTATTTAATATCAACACAATGAAAGGAATTCATTTTCTTTGTACTTTTCTCCCAACCATTTGTTTCAAAATTAACCAATATAAATATTACGATCCTCATGTATTCGATCTCAAGTCATGGTCTTAACTTTATGATACTCGAAAGTACTTTTCGCCCATATTGAAGCTTTTTGAACATGCGACGTAGTTTCATTAGCAATTTGTTACTTTCCTGCGCTCGTGTGTACATTGGTGTTCCAGCTATGTAGCAAATATTACGGACTCGTGATCCAATAACGCGCACCCTAACAAGAGTATTTTCAGCTATGTGTCAGAGGGATTTTGTGTTCGTAGTGACTCACATTCATTTTGCGTTTCCAAACCCAAATTAATTACCGCTAAGAAAGAGAGGATGTTAAATGTGAGGGTATTTTAGTAACTACTTTCTCTACTTCGGTCACATTGAAACATTTAAAAAAGGCTTCGGATTCGACGAATGTCATAACTTTAAAGATCATCATTTTAATCTTCTTATTCTGGTCTCAAATTGCTGTCGTAAGCTTTGTGTGGTAAACTCTTCTTACCTTTTTATTCTCGTGAATACACTACGACAACACTAATTTTAGATAGTTAACTTTTGTACGGTCCCACCTATGTTGAAAATATTACAGCTAGCAATGTAAAACAATACTTTTCATGTCTTTAACCCCGATGAACTATTTGCGCTAGTACTATTAGCGTAAGTAAGAAATATCATAACCATTTTGTGTTTTGTTATAGCAGATATTATCGTTGGGACACCTTACATAGGGAAGAGGGACCGGATGAGGGTTTTCACCGGATGTAGGATATAAACAAATGTGAAGCGTAACCAAATGTTGAGGCATGACCGGATGCGGGGCATCACCGGAGAGGGGGTGAAGTGTTGTCGGATGGGCGAAAGGAATTTTTGGATTTTGGAGTTGATAATTCATTAGAAATAATAAGCTCCATTTCCATTTCCGGGCACCACAGATGAAGTACTAGTAATTGTGGAAAAACAACCTTCATTCCGCTGCATGGAAACAACAGTTGTGATGCTCATTATAGTCGACAGGAATAAGTAAGATCAATATTAGAATGACTTAGCGAACGTAAAATAAGATAAATTTTACTTTCAAGCAAAATTTCAGAAATTGAAACTTAGAAATTGAAACACAGAAACTGAAACTTAGTGCCGTGCTCCAAATGCAAGCGATCTTTTTATACATATTATTGTTTATTTATTATTAACATGTGCTTCTCTCTAAATCCTGTGTCGACAATTATCATGTGTATTACGATAACCATGTATGAATAGCAATTAAGGATCTGAATCAAATGTTTCAACACTTAACATGGGTATTACGATAACCATGTATAAATAGCAATTAAGGGTCTCTGTGCTAAGGTTTTTGAATGTATTTTTCGCTTTCATTTTTCAATACTTGTGCGTACTAATAAAAGTGTTTTTCAAATGAGCGTCGTGAGGATTGTGCTCTCTTAGTTCAAAATCAGATTAGGCAAGGAAAGGAACTCATTTTTGTTATACTTTTCTATCAATCGTTTTGTTTCAACATTCTACACGGGTATTACGATAAGAATGTGTTATAATCATTCAAAGATGTTAATGTTAAGGTGTTTCAAAAAACAATGTATCGACATTTCATGTTTGTACTTTTTTGGAAATAAAATGTTTTTCTTCTTCTTTTCTTTTCTTCTGTTGAATAATAGCAATAATTTTTTTTCCATTAAGTGCTTTATTAATTTAATTATTTTATTTGTAAAATTCCAATTTGAATTTTTACCTTAGAAAATGACATGAACAAGATAAAATTCTATTCTCAGCCAATGCTGGTTCTAAGGCAGGGTATAGTAGTTGTCTGCAATGCTCAGTTATGATGTTTTCCTCTTGTTCATGAAATGCTTTTGTACAGCTGATGATGGAGAGATCAACAAGTAACATAAGATTGAAGGTGCTATGCAGTTGCTGTCAAGATTATCTAGTGCAATAACTTTACTTAAAGTAAACCTAATTTTGTTATTTGTTGAAGAAATTTAGTAGAGTTACTCAACAGGCATTCATAAAAACTATTTATTAATCTAGTTGGCGGCTCTAAATTCTATCAAAACCTTTTAATTCATCAATGCATATAAATGAAGTATTCTAAATGTGATTTTTTAGGCTAGTGGATTTATGAAATATGTAATCGTGGAATTTTCTTTTTTTTTTGCAGGCATGAGAGATACTTTGACCATTCATTCTCTCATAAATTACTTGAGATGGATGACTCAGAATGTTTTAAGGACATCAGAATCAGTGAGTAGGCATTTTACAAGCTCAAAAATATTCTGAAAATTTCTCCAACAGATGACTGTTCCAACAAGCTTTGTCCTTCGCATCAAATGAAATTATCAGAGGATCTCCTAATATTGTTGTGGTACCTTGCTTCAAAACAACTTCTAGAGAGACTGCATTGTTCTTCCGGCCAAGTCAAGAGTTTTTTTACAGGCTATTGAATGTAATTAAAACTATCATGGCCGTGAAAATATACTGGTCTCTAAATCCTGAATAGAAATGTTATAGACTCCACATGAGTGCAGCACCTGACAGTGTCATTCAAGTGGAGTCAATCACTTTCTTTGATTCCACATACTGAATAAAAAAATTGCTCATGCTGGTAGGTGGACAAATTTAATTTTTTTATATCAGAAATGATCTGTGAAACTTACTGGGTTGTTTAGGAAGTATACATTTTGTAAGTTTATGAGTTAGGGTAAGTTACTTGTGCAGAGATTGATAGTTTGAATGATTTCAACTAATTATAGTTTCAGAAGAAATAGTACTTGTAATATATGGAGAAGATAACAAGCTGTTAAGTGTTTGCCCAACTGTGATGAACAAATCAGTAGAATCATGGGAAATTTTCTATCACAAAAATTTTATGTGCTGTTAAAACTTCTTTCTAAGAGTATCTAAAATTTATATGATAGCATGTCATGAATATGTATTAATAACTTAATATAGGTGTGTCGCGTCTTACAAGACGCGAATTTTGAGAAATATTATTCGGCAACATTTTGCGGATCCGTCCTGGTCCGCAAGACTGACGCAGCGTTCTATTTGACTGAAGTGCTCGTGGAAAAGAGTTTCTCCCTGGACAATCTTAAGTTTCTGTGTGATTAGCAGTGGAATTATGTGTCAGAAAACTATTAATTCAATTCCTGTGTTCTCGAACTAGCTATACTTGTCGCTCCGCCACCATGTATTGTGTGTTTGAAAGTGGTGAACAGGCTGTTCCTAGAGCATTCAATGATGCTTCTGGCAGCCGGCGAACCACCTACATTGAGTCAGACTAGCCGCTGTGATAATGTGAATTTTTAGTGCTTCCTTTAGACAGTATGCTGCATTGTGATGCTAGGAATTTAACAGTTCAGATTCTAAAATAACAGTATTTAGCAGGCCCAGTGAATGTGTGAATTTTAGAAATTTGCTCATTGATTTTGACTCTGAAATTTGAGCTGAATATTGAACTTCAGTTTAACCAATCACAGGTGACGTGTTTAAGTATAAAAAACATAGGAGGTGAATAGTTGGTCGCTACTAGCGACTTTACTGTGCGTAGCTCAAATTTTTACAAAAAAAAATACATTTTTCTTTTGAATGTTAATATCTTGTTGGCTCCTCACCCATGAGCTGTGTTGGACAAGTTGCGCCAGTCAGTAGGGTAGAAGCCTAGAGTTAAAGTATTTTCAAAGGTAGACTGGGAATATGCCTAGAAATTTATGCGACCACTCGCCCATGTGATTTTGTGTTCTCAGGGTGACGTTGGCCAAAGTGTACTTGTTGCCCTAGGGACAGTTACCATGTATTTAAATTAAGTAATTCAAATTTGGCGACTCATTTCAAACCCTTTCAGTATTAGGCTGATCAATGAGATAGCCGTTTTTTGACAATAGGATTTTTTTGACAATAGCTGATCTGCTGTATTCATGTATATTGACTTAAAGCTCCGATTATTCTGCGGCTGAATAGGCCGTAGTACTAGTCTGCTGTCACTATTTTAGCGTTGCCCCTGCATCAGAGACCTAACCATTTTAAACCTTTTCCCCTCACCAGGTAGATTAAAGAAAAATAAGAAAAATTCATTTCTGTTGGTTGAAACAGAAAGGCTATTCCAACGTGCGAGAGACCTTCCCCCATCGTTTGTGAGTATACGAGGGTGCTGTCAGGTCGTCTCACCGAGGTTGCAAACCAGTACTACTGTAGCATTTAACTCGTGTAAACAATTAGAACTGATTCTAAAGCCGAGTCCCGGCAACTAAAATTAGTGTGTGCACGTGTACTGTCCTCCTTTGACCACAGTGCACATATTTAGTTGTTTGGAAACTATAATGGGAAGATAAAGGAAAATATTCCATGTGTATGTTTATAAAATTGGATTTTTGCATTACTGTGTGCTCAATACAAAGCATAAAAATGTTTTTTCCTATTTGGAAAGTCAAACATTCTTTAATATTCTGCCTCAGATGTTACAATAGCTGTCTCATTGTGTTATGCTTTTGGCCTGACAATTATTGATCCCTTTCCATGTATTGCTATTCTCTTTTTGCTATCATATTTAGTTCCAGCATTATTTAGTCGCTCTTCGTACCTTAGTCGGCTACTTCTCATCCATATTTGAACTAGGAGTTTCTTATTTTGCGGTATTATATGTAAAGTATTCACACTTACAGGAAATTTAGAAACGAAGAAATAAGGTTTATTCACGTTTTATTAAATGATTTTAGAATAGCCGTAAGGCCAAACGCAACTAATTGGAAAGAGCCGTACAGGCCAAACACAGTTTAATTTTAAAGAGCCGTACAGGCCGAACACAGTTTAATTTTAAAGAGCCGTACAGGCCGAGCACAGTTTAATTTTAAAGAGCCGTACAGGCCGAGTACAGTTTAATTTTAAAGAGCCGTACAGGCCGAGCACAGTTTAATTTTAAAGAGCCGTACAGGCCGAACACAATTTAATTTTTAAGAGCCGTACAGGCCGAACATAGAGTATTTTTAAAATCCGTAAAGGCCGGCTACAGTTTATAATTTTGAAAGAGAATTTATTCAATATTTTTTATTATTTTATTAGGTTGCGCTATAGATTAGCGCAAAGAGCGCTTTTTTAAAAAAGCCGTAGCTTTAGCTCAAGAAAATTGCATAAGTGCTACGGGTGCTCGTTAAATTAAAATACAACTCACAAGCAGCTACTGCTGCAGCCGCAGTTGTGGCGCAGTAGGTAGATGCAACCGATACAATAGAGCAGTATTAATTAGCTGCTGCAACCGAAGTAACAGGTTAGCGGTTGACGCTATTAAGCGATCAGCAGGACTGCTGCAACCGCACTTGTAGGTTGTGTAGTAAACGAGATTTAACGAAGAGCAGCAGGAACCGGTCTGGTCAGCTTCCTGGAAAGGCAAATTAATTCTTTAAGTAAACAAAGAAGAAACACCGTAGAAAATTGGGTAACTCATATTATGCACGAAAATAAATATAAGACATTTAAGCTCCTAGAACGCACCCCACTGTAGCGCCAGCTAGCCCCAGTATCGCACTCTAGGCCTGACAAAACCCTCGAGCCAGCGTTAAGGTGAAGCAACTGACGGCAGCTCCCAGGGTGCGTAGCGGTAACTATACCAGCAGCAGCAGAACATACTAGGAGCGAAAACAAACACAAATTAACATGGGTCGCCGCTACAACGGAGTAGAGATGAAATATGTCAGAGCACTAATTCCATTAATTTCAGAATTATAATTAGTGAGCCCTCACCCAAGTTAATTTCCACTCGGTGGGTCGATAAGCCACTTTCAGAGGATGTTAAAGAAAAGGAAAAAAAGATGAAAATAGTGGTAGAATGGTATTCAGGCGAAAGTACGTAATGAGGTAAGTAGTTAATAGAAGGGAGATGAAACAAGCACTAAGGCAATATAACGAAAGCTGGATGAATTCAGGAAGAAACCGTTACAGTTTCCTCCAAGTATCAGGAATTCACCGTAAGCAAGTAGGTTTACAAACTTCAGAAGAAGCGATTTAAATGGTTAAGAACTCCCTCCGAAGTAGTTTACTGGGCACTGGCCTTTTAATTAAGTTTAGAATTATTAACGACCTGAACACCAAGATAATGTCCCAAAATAAAAATAAAGAATTTCACAACTCACCCATACAAACTTAAAAGAAGCAAAATAGAATAGCAAGTAAAGAAAAGTTATACATAACCTCGTGGCTACGTATGAGGTAATAACTGGTGCCCTTCAGGTGCTGCTCAGACTACCGCTGCTCCAGTAAAAGTGTCAATGCCGAATCCTTCCTAATCTAAAAAATCATCCACCCACCATACCTTAGCTCCGCTCAAGCTCCGCGGCAACAAATGACAGCGCGAAAGCGGCGTATGGCCCTGCCACCAAAGGCAATACGATGAATATGTGGGAAGAATTTTCCACATAAATACCTTAATTGGTCAGTCGTCTGTGTTCTTGAAGTAGGAGTTTTCTTATCATGCGGTTATTCCTCGTATTGTGCCGAACCTGAAATATACTTGTTTGTGCAGTTCACGGAGTCAACGGGGCTTGAAATAAAATTGAAGAAACCTCGTATTCTTTGGCGTCCCCTTGAAGTCCGTTCATTCGCGTTGATGTAGTGAAGATCAAAATCCACAAAGTTACGCGACAAGGTGTACAAGGACTGCTTGGATGTGAAAAATTGATACACTGAATTGGACTGCTACATATGTCATTGTAATATCAAATTAGAGTGATTGGGAAAGATAATTTGGTTGCAAGATATCCCTGAAAGGTCTTAAAAAATTAATGTGTTTATGTATAATTTTAGCTCAAAAAAATTGAATGGAATGCAGATCAGAGGTGAAAAATAGAACTTTGTATTGCATTTGCATATGTTTGAATATAAGGGAATAAAGCACATGTGAACTTGACTGTTTGGCTGGCATCATCATGCTTTATCACTTGTAATGGTGTTCATCAGTGTGGGTGTGGAAATAAATTTCATGCTGCAGGGCTGTATAATTAATAGTAGAGGTTCACAAACGCTCTAACGTAAAGATATTGACAGCTACACACATTCAGTGGTAAGGGGGTGTTATAATGATGTAATAACTCCTCGCACTTTCCTTTCCTATATGTATGGAAGTGAGGACAGCATCAAGTTACAGTCAATTTTTTTCCTATAATAATAATGCAAATAAGTTTTCTAGAATTCAAATGTAATTTTGTTTTTAAAGATTCTGAATATCTTTATTGAAGTGTCTTTTCTGTTTTTTTATGGAATTCCTCAACAAGATACTCAGCTATCATCCATGAAAATCATTATGCGGACTTCATTAGGTGGCTTAAATATATTGTTTGGAGAATTAATACTTTCAAATAAGATAGGAGTGATACCTCATATTTTCCTACCAATAAAAGAGTTCACACAGTGTATTTTGTCTTTATGATCCATCTAAAATATAATTCTTCACAACGGAGATGATTGAGGCAATAAACTTCATGAAGTAATGCACTGTTCTACGTTAAAGTAAATAAAAAACAGATTAGGAACAAATGAAAACATAGCGACTCGTAAATGTTCACTGTAATAATAATTGAAAAATTAACAACGGTAGGTAAAGAGCTATCGATTGAACGACAAACATAGTGCAATCCTTGCAGTCGATCTTCATTCTTCAAGTTATGAATTTCATGAAAACCTAAACTTTAATGAAGAAAATCAGTACAAATTATTGACACGAGCATTGCTAGTTGTCCAGCTGAGACTAATATTTATTCACTTTAGGTCCGCGTAAGACGATACATAACTCGAGGATCGACTGTAACTGGCAATGCGATAGAAATCTGTGCAATTTTCGCTTCACATCCTTTAAGCTCTATAAATCGGATAAAAAACATATATGAACAGAACAATTACCGCTCGGCGTGACATTGTCAGTATTATTATTAATTTAAGAGTTTATATCCACAATAAAGGAAATAAACGAAATTAAATAAGGAATTTCTAGTATGGACTATGAAACAGTTAACGCACAAAGTGTTTTCTAGCACAGGATACGCTGCGTATTGAAACAGAAATTTGGAAAAAGGGGCAAAGAAGAAATAGCTACGTATGCATCAGAACTGAAAGAAACAATGTGAACACAAATAATAGGCCTGAATGATAGAACTGGACACTTGAGGGTGCCAGTCTATAGCATAGAACGATCAAATCAAAGTTAGCTTTTTACCATCCAACGCTTGGGTAAGTGTATGTTTATACAGTAGAGCACCTATGGGAGAGCGCGAGGGATGACAGCATCACAGCACCGGTCCTCTCTTATATGTAATCATAATGCATGATAATGAATGGAAATAGTTACAGCATAGTTCTCAAGTTGGCTGATGCGTTGTATACTTTGTTTAAATGCTACAGAAAATGCTTCCGTTAAAAATTACGGGTCAATATAACGCACACATAGATTTACAGCCAAGCTGCTAAGCTGACGTTAAGATAGGTTAGATCAATCCATAGCTTAACCCTATAAGACAGAAAATTTTTGAACAGGAAATTTGTTATAACATTTGTACTCAATATAATGTGATTGCTTCAGACAATAATACACTCTACTAAATACTGGGCATTAGATTAAATTTTCTTTATTGCATTGGTGGAAGAGAATGAGTGCAAATACTAAAAGCATTTTTCTTTCTCTCTGAATTAACACCAAGTATTGTTGAACAGAATAAACCACAGCAAAGTTTTTTTTAAATATTTTGAAATAAACATTTGCTGTAATGCTTCATTTATTAACAATGGACCCTAATTTTGTTTCCTCTCCGAATAATTTTAAGTTTTTGAAAATCGGTTGAATAACCGCTTTACAATGATCGATTTACTGCAAGGGGTAGAAAACTAATTGTTCAAAGGAAAAGTTTTTAAAGCAATAATGATGAGTGAGGATCTTCCCTGTTGAAGTTTTGAAACTATGTGGTTGCGTCTTACCCTTTGATTACATAAAAATTACAGAACTGTTCCTAACTATTTTTCGACTAACACCCTTTTTACTTCTAAAGTAGTTCACTAATTTTATAAACATATTCTAAGAAATTGGTATTTAGTGGATACATGATACATGCCTCTTCTGAGTACCTGTTCATAATCATATGGTATATTCAGTAACACTGGTGTATCAGTTCAACTTATAGAAGATTATCCCAATTGATAATTACAGGTTTCAGCGGAAAGTTGTAAGAAAACTACACTTTTACATTCATCAGCAAATGACACAGTCGATACTTATGACTAGAGCCCGGACGTTTAGGCGTTTATAAAAAGGCATTTATGGCACTTAAACATAGGCACATATGACACTTAACCATAGGCATTTATGGCAATGTTCGTAGGCATTCATGACGGTAAAGTAGGCATTCATGGCAGTTACGTAGGCATTTATGGCAGCTAAGTAGGCATTTATGGCAGTTAAGTAGGCATTTAGGGCACTATCCATGGGCATTTATGGCAGTTTCGTAGGCATTTGAGACATCCAATGCAGGCATTTTGGAATTGAACAAATCATGCTTTTCCTGATAGTCAGCCGGTCCCGCAATAAAACGAATTAAAGGTATTATTTTGACTGCAATGTTCCCGAGAAAACATTTTTAATAACTGAAATTCATTATACATATGAAATACAAATATTATTCTTTAACATTGAATGATCTTCTAGTAACGCGTAACAAAACTTAAACTTCAACAACAGTGAAAATTCCGAAACAATGTTAATAGATACAACCGAAAACTTTTGTAATACACTGTTATTCGTCAGTCAGTTCACTGTTACAAGCTGTGACCATAAGCTTCTTGACGTTTTCACAGGTCAAACTCAACCGTCGATCCGAGAGTATATGCTCAAGTTTTGAGAATGATCTTTCAACTTCGACAGATGTAACGAGGGCGTCCTTGAAACATGTTACATCGCTTGGTGAAAGATTACCAACGCATTGAATATTTGTTCCGTTAAGAACCTGTGCAATATCTTTCATTTGTCCTAGGCCAACACTAGAATCAAACACATTATGACATTTTTCAGTTATGTGTTTTCCTTTTTCTCCGGGAGTGCTCCTCAATTTTTCTACAGTATTATCAATCAAATGTAAAGCATAATGCAGCGGAATATTCATTTTTTCTAGCACTTGTATGGTTTGCGGTCGCGTTTGAAAGTGTGCTTCGATGAAGGAGAGATCGTTCTGCAAACTAGAATTGCACATCAATTCCTGAACAATGCGTACGGAGGCAGCGTCTTCAGCATCCAAAGTGTTGAAGATGGCTTTTAGAGCTTCGAAGTTGGAAGGATTATAGAGAGCAGCTGATATCCACGTTCCCCATTTTGTGATAATTGGTTGTGGGGGCAAGCTCAGGGTTGGAGCTCACTCACGTACGAAAGTGGGCACACCTTCTTGGCGACTTTAGAAAAATTCTCTTGCCGTTTGCAATCAAACTGTAAACATGTGGAAATAGCGAGCGAACTTCTTCGGATATTCTATGAAATCCATGCACTAAACACGTAACATGGATCATGCGAGGAAACAGAACCTGCAAAGTTCTAGCTGCTTTCTTCATGTACGGAGCAGCATCCGAAACAAATAGAAGTACGTTGTTACACTTGATGCCATCTGGCCATAATAATGCAACAGAAGAGTTGAACACCTGTGATATATTTGAACTGTTGGTTGAGGAGACAGACTCTGTTGTATGTAAATGCATGTTTTGTTCATCTGACGCTTCTAAGGTACCTACAATCACATTCACTAAATGTCTTCCCAGTGGATTAGTAGTTTCATCAATTGAAATCCAAATTTTTTTTGCCACGAACATTTTTCCTTATTTTATCTATGGTTTTAGAGTAGTTTTTATCTACATAGTATTTTCTCAGAGTTGATTCATCTGGGATGCTCTTTCCGGTATGTTTTTCGAGAAACAATCTAACGCTTTCATTGGTCAATTTCCACGAGGGTATGTTAGCACCAATGAAAGTCTTGCACAAGTTCTCTTTAAACGTACAGTCCGAGTTTGGCGAATACTGAACAGTAGACGCTATAGCAGAACTGGCTGCACTTCCTGACGGTTGTGAACTGTCGACTTCCAGGTCGTCTTGTCGATGCCGTTTAGACCGGAGGTGTTTATACTCGAAATATTTTTTTCATATTTACCCGTGTCTTGTATTTACTGCAGTATAATGTGTTATAAGTACCGCTAGAAAAAACATTTTCACCGTATTGTGCTTTGTAACCAAGAATCTTGGCTGCATCTGTTGGTCTGGCTTTAGGCATTGAATGGATGGCAACTGAACTAATTTTATACAAATTAGTAGCAGTAATCTGGAATGATGGGGAGAGTGAAAAAACAGTTATTTGAAAACACACGCAACACAACCAACTGCGAATACATTAAACATCAAATTTTTGTAAGGTAGTTATTAGGATTTTTGTCATAACGACCACCGTAAAATACACAGTAAAACCGGCTACCGTAAAAAAATCACACCTTACGATTGTTGACACATCGTCATATGACTGGGAACCTAAAAACTGATAGCAAATACTAGTTCCGTTGGGTTGCAATACTCTAAAAATAATAAATCAAACATAGGCAGCATAAGTAGGCGTTAATGGCAGTATGATGGTATTTATGGCGTTATGTAGGCATTTATGGCATTATATGCACTTATGGCGCTTTAGGCATTAAAGGCATTTATGGCAAAAGTCCGGGCTTTAATTATTAGATTCGAAGAAAGTTTTTTCGCTGGACGATTGGTTGCTTATTTCGTTCCTAGACTTCATTGCGTTTAGAGTAACACTGCCAAATGCCCAGTTATGCAACGATTCACAAATGAAGAAATGGCTGAAATTCATATGACTTACGGAGAAGCACAAGGAAACTCGAGGCAAGAATTAATTCTATTCAGAAATGAGTTCCCGAACAGAAATGTGCCAAATCTCAGGACTTTCACTGCTAATCACAACAGGCTTCGAGAAACTGTTTTTTAACGTTACGCGACGTAACGCGCGGGAAGAAAAATTAAATCTTGAAAGGGATCAAGAAGTTCTAGAGTACATTCAGGATCATCCTAATGCAAGTTGTCATTGTGTCGCTGATGCATTGGGGATCAGAGATTATGCTGAAATGTGGAACGTTTTGCGTACGAGCGATCTTCGATCTTCATCTTTGGGGGCGCATGAAGAGCGTCGTGCATGAGACTGTCAACATAGATTTCTATCATGGAATCAGAGGAAGATTTGATCGCCAGCATTACGATTGCTGCTGGAGACATAGCAGAAAAGAGAGAGGAGTGTTTTAACTCGTTTAGCAGTCTTTGGAGAATCGGTGGAGATTGTGCATAGAAGAAACTGGGAAACATTTTTAACATCTGTTGTAACTTGAATCTTAATCCTGAATGATGATACATTATGTACTTAAGTAACAAAGTGTGCTGAGAGCTTCAGTAGCTAAATAATTTTTTGATGTAAAATTCCACCTAATTTTTTAATTTCACATCTACGTATGAACGAGTTCATGGGAACCTGTTTTTCATATACTTTAAGTTAAAATAATGAGTAGAGCTGTGCCATTGTATAACTTGCATATATGTACCCCAAGAGATATGCAGAATGTTTTATGCAATGCAAAGAATTATCTTGTGCATACGCAAAATCACATATGCAATTTTGCATATGCAGTATAACAGATGTAATATGCAAAATGCATTATGCATATGCACGATATCATTGCATATGTGCTGCAATGCGAATGGTGTAATTTTATTTTTCTAATGTAAAACTGCAAATTTGTTCCTTGATCCAGAAATTTTGCACATTGATGGAACCTCTCGTATACACACTATCAGGTGCTAAAGCAACAACTCAAGTTTTACCCGGTGCGTTATGTTCAGTACCTCATGTCAAGGTTCCTTCTTGACCTATTCTTCAGTTAAATTTGTTTCATAATTAAAATACAATAAATGTGTCCGAACTTAATTTAATAGAGTTTGAAGTTTTTAATAATTACATGATGTAGTAGTTATTGTACACCTAGTGATAGTTTTCTTGTTTTGTTCTACACATAGGCGTCCCCATACGTACAAAGTGTTAAAGTGGAAATGCAACTGTGAAGTTTGTATCCATTCCCGAACATATAAGTTTAGTGAATTAATAATAAATATCGTTGTTGTTCCCTGCTTGTTCTTAAAAAATGAGAAAAACTCGATAAGGTAATCCCTCGAATTCCCAATATGCCACAAATTCTCAAAATTTGCATCATTTTAGTGACTGGACTTACATAAAGACAATCAAATCTGCAATTGACTTTTAGTGATCATATGCTGATTTGAATATTCCTGCAATATTTGTTTATTCAAAACCTAATGCAAATGTTTGGTATTCGTGGGACGTCCAAAATGAGGGGGATTACCTAGAGGAAGATTATGAGAACTTTTTAAAAAAATCTTACTCATTTTTGTATTGAAATTTACAGATGTATTGGATAATATGTTGATGAATGAAGAAATGAACAAATTTCTTTTAGTGTTCTAATTATTACCATTATTTATTAGTTACGCCATCCTAAAGTACCACAAAGTGTAAGGAATGATACTTTCAAGAATTAATTCCCAGACTATGACTTTCGGGATGGAAATCTGTATTGTACTTATTGTACTTATAATCTGTATTGTACTGTAAGTTTGTCATGCAATATAGTATGAGAGTATACACTGTCATTGTCAAAATATCTGCTGTGACTTCATAGATATGAATAACGATGATAATCCTTTTGGTTCAGCATAAAGTTAACCGATATTGACCCACTTTCATCTACGATAAAATCACCGAAAGCTGGAAGTTTAAGCTCCATGTCTCATTTAACGTACGAAACCAACTTTTAGTGCTCGCTGTGGCCGAGTGATTGAGAACGCACTCTTCCGTGAAGGTGTCATGAGGTAGAATCCCGCCGCTGCGCGGCGATTTTCCCCGTTGGGTAAAAGGAAAACTCAAATGCAATACCCCACTCTACCCAGATATCTGAAATGGGTACCGGTTCGACAGGGGAGTAACCGTCCTGGTAATAGTTATACGGTATTTGAAAAACCAATGTATAAGATGATATTTATCATGCTTAATTGATGGGAATAAAGCTTTTTTTCTAGATTTCTAGCACGAGAAGATCTTCCCATGATTAAGAATGTCAACTCTATTTTGCATGGCTATCCTGTTGAGGAACGAAGACCAATCAATCAAATTTGTTGACCAACAAGTAGTTGGTCTACTCTCTCCATCTGACATGGAGAATTTTATATTTGCTCCCTTGGTGTCGTACGATGTAGAGAGAGTGTTTTCGCAAAACAAAAATATTCTTACTGATAAGCGAAACAGTGTCCTATTAGAAAGCATTAAAAAATAAATTATTATTAAATGTAACCACATACGTTAAGCCTTGTTTTACTTTGAAATCTTGTGATATCCTATTTTCATGTTTTCTTCATTAATAGCAAATGCTCGATATTGTAAATATTGAACACTATTGTATTGAATCATTACCTTAGAGTTCAATATTTACAATATCGAACAAGTTCCAACTAACTGAAGTCGGTCATTCAGCCGTGCATGTGCAAGACTTGATCGTAAATTGTTTGTATATAAATGCGAGTACTGTGCACACGACACTCCGCAATTGCATATATCTAACCTGAAGTTGCATATTTTTCGCGCTCAAGATTTCATATGCGCGTGCATATATGCATGTGCATATTGGCACAGCTCTAATAATGAGATTCAACATGTTCAAAGTACCATATTCAATACCATAAAGCAGTTTAAAACTGTCAAATTCGTGTCTCTATCAAAACATTTTGCATAAACGTATTAATTGAAACCCACTTGGCGCAGCACTCACGTTCGTCTAGCCATGCCTACGATATCTGGTGCAGTGACAGGGCAATATGTGGGTGTGCGTCAATACTGGTGAACTTATATCAATTTTTACCGTGGCATATGCACTTAATCTGATTATTTTTTGTCATGTATTACATCATCTGGAAGGTCTTAAAATGAACCTTCATCGAAGGTTTCTCATATTTTTTGCAATTGTGGCTATTAATTTGTGTAGCCTAGTTTGAATTTGAACGTCACCTTCTTAGTTATTTTACATTTTTTCAAACCTTGACAAAATGTACGCATAAAGTATTGAAAGATTTACGTTGTTTCTAATTTTTATAAACATGGATTGAAAAAAGAATTTGTTTCCAGCAAAAATTATTTTTCGGAATAGAAGTTAAAAATGCTGTAACTTTTTTAAAAATTTGAATTTTGCCAAAAAATTACCTCACACTGTTTGCCTATGATGACTTTACTTGTGGCTAAAATACTTGCGTCGAATTTTCCAACACCCTGTATATACATACGCTCACACACATACCTATATACATACACATAACACGCCATACACATGTACATACGTATGCATGTATGCAATTAAAGAGTTTTTTTAAATACGGGACTCGATTTTTTTATAACTTTTGATTCAATGTACGGATTTTTGAAAACAAAACGGCAGTAGAATCTGGATATTTATATATTTTATTTGGAATAATTTTTGAAGATGACATTTTCCATGTGGCGTCCACTCGGCTGCGAGCAATATTGAAGGCGCATTCTCATGCTTCTCAATCCGATCAATCTTATATCTGAGATGATGACATCCTTCCCTTCTTTGAAGGAGAACTTCGCAGGTAGTACTCTCTCTTGAAACTTCGCTGGGCTAGGACAATGATCCTTCCATTAGAGAAGTATGCAGTGCTTATGAATACGTATTAGGCTTTGTGCTTAAGAAATCTTTCTTGAATAGGAGTCCAACCAAGTTCATTAAGGAGAGGGGTTACGTGATCACTTCTTTTAAATTTACTGTTTCATAACATCTTGGCTGCAAAATTCATGCATTTTAATAGCTCTCTTTGAAGGTATGAAGGTAAATCTGCTCATACTAGGCTGCAATAGTCAATGCGTGAGAACACCAAAGATTGAATTGTCAATAATCTGGATTTTTCATCGAGCATATTTTGTACCTAGTTTTCTCAACGTGAGGTATGAAGGTCATATTTCTCTCAAACCAGATACCTATATTTTTAACTTTTCTGATGACCTAATTTCTTCATTTCCTTCTGTAAGAGTAAGATTTCGAATTTTTTAATTACGTCTTTGGATCAGAAAATAATGCGTTGCGCGTTGCTGACATTTAGTTTGAGACCATTTTGGTTATACCATGATTCCAGGCAAATCAATAGGGTTTCAGCTTTAATTTTCATCTGCAGTATTTCCAATACAGAACTTGTTATTGTAATTTGAACATTTTCGGGGGACATGGAGAATCGTTAGTTAGAAGGCAGTGTAGGGAAACGTTAATGGAAATAGAAAACAGCAGCGGACCAAGAATGGATCCTTGGGAATACCAAAATAGTTTTTAATGAAAGCGGACAATTTGTAATATAAGAGGACTGCATGAGATCGATTTAATAAGTAACTTTCAAACCATTGCGTGTCTACTCCTAAGTTCAATATATTTCGTAGAAGTCGATCATGTCCGACGTTATCGAATGCTTTAGAGAGATGGAGTAGCAGCAAGAGTGTTACACTCTTTTGAGCGATGTCACTGTATATTTCTTCACTGAAATTAGGCAGAGCGTCTTTAGTGCTAACCTTCCTCCTATAGGCATATTGATTTCGATGAAGTAGATTTGACTCACCAGGGGGAGATGACACTTGATTTGTTACCAGTTTCTCCAATATTTAGGACAGAACAGGTAAAAGACTAATGAGCATGTAGTTTGATGCAGTATTGAGGTAAGCAATTTTATGTAGTGATCTAATTATAGAGTGAATCCATTGGTTGGGAGCTTATTAGTCGCTATTGATGTATTAATTATGAAATGATTCAATAGTACTGTGGCTGGAAAGCTGTTTTTGATGCATTGAAGGCTGATACCATCATGTTCAACTGCCTTTGTGTTTTTCAGTGAGTATATGATATTCGTAACTCTGATAAATCGACCGGACGTGGTCTCCACCTGACACCAGCCCTTGAAGGTGTAGTAGGGCACCAATTTTCAACTGACGGTTGATTTGGATCGGTTATTCAGACCTCATTGAAAACCGGTCACATACTTTTGAAAAAATGGTATTGAAATTTAAACAATTTAAACAATTTAAACAATTTATTTACCACAGGTGATACAGAGATAGAATGTTTCTTAATAACAAGTTCAGTGACTTCTAGGGCATCCTACCATCAACGTTAGTCTAAGGAGTACAATAATGTTTAACCTAATTCACTTAAACTAGGGATGCATTAGACTGACCAATGAGATAATTAACTCGAAATTATTTGCTTCATTTTACAATACAGTTCATATGGACTAGATTTTACAGTATATTCGACAAACGATTCAAGAACAGACTGAAGATCGGCGATATTAACCATGGCAAATTACATTATTAGGACCAGTTACATATGTAGGGGACAAGGTTTGACTTGGTGATCTTACACTACTAGTATTCTGATAGGAAGTGAGACTCAAGATTTCTTTTGAATACCTTAAAAGAATTACTTTCACGGATCTCCGCAGGTATTGAGTTCCAAGTTTCAGTTCCAACGAAGAGGATAGTGTGTTGTGACCGGGCCTTTGAGTAATAAGGAAGCATGAATTTACTTCTATATCGAGTTAAATGGTCGTGATGACCAGTTTGCGAAATTAATAATTGTTTTAGGCTATTTTCGCCATCATTTGTTAATGTTTTGTAAATGAAATTGCAGACGGAGATTTTGTAGAGATCCGAAAGCTTAAGTATTCGTAAATTTTTGAATGAATCATTCGTGTGAGCATTATATTCTAGATTCTTTACCGCTCTGATGGCTCTTTTTTGCAGAGTAAAAACTACATTGGTTTTATTTTTATCAGTTCCGTGTCATGCTTCTATTCCGTATTGCAAGTATGGTGGAATGAGCGTTCGGTAGAGCATTTGTATGGCTGTTTCAGGCAGGATATTTTCAACTTAATTTAGGATTCCTATAGATTTTGATAATTTAGAACTAAGAACTACTATAAGCGATGTGCTCTTTGAAGGTTAGATGTTTGTCTATTATGATGCCAGGGAATTTACTTGAGTTGGTTTCTTCTATTTCACCTTCGCCAATTTTAATGCGTGGGAGAGTTATATTTTTTTTGTATGAGAATGTAATATATTTTGTTTCATTGATATTAAGGGTTATTTTATTAGCTTTAAGCCACAATGAAACCTTACGAAGTTCATTATTTATACTCTCCGCAATCCTAGCGGGATTTTGGTTTGGAAGGACCGCAGAAAGGGTACTGTCAACTGCAAAATGTATGAATTTGAAGAATGATGTAGATTTAATAATTTCATTGATAAAAATCAGAAATAGGAGAGGCCCATGGACAGATCCTTGTGGAACTCCATGTTTAATTGTCTGTGGGTCTGATTTTGCGTCGTCAATAACAATGTATTGCTTCCGATTTGCTAAGTATGCTCTGAACCAATCATGGGCAGCCTCTCGAATGCCATAACAGTGTAGTTTCGAGAGTAGTATGTTATGGTCCACACAATCGAATGCTTTTCGAAAGTCAAGAAATACGGAGAAAACAAGCTTTCCTTCATCTATATTAGAATAAAGGTACTGCAAATGATTTAATATAGCTTGTGTCGTAGATTTTTTTAGAACGAAAACCGCATTGTTTGTCGCTGAGGTAAGATTTTTGTTCAAAATACGAATACACTTTTTATACACAATTTTCTCGAATACTATGCTAATAATCATTATTACAGAGATAGGTCTATAATTATTAATGCAATTTCTATCACCATTTTTAAAAATAGGGGTCACTCTGGCAATTTTGAAAGAGTTGGGGAAGATACCTTGAGAAAGGGATTTGTTGATAATATTAGATATGCACGGTGCTATTATATCAGCTATAGCCTTAAGAACTTTAGCCGAAAATTTTTTCAATCCACTTGATTTATTTTTCAAGTTGTTTATGCACGTAATTACATCGTGGGGAGTAGTTGGCGTGAAAAAGAAAAAGTTGGGTTCACGGACATGGTCCATGTATTGCAAGTGGTCTGTGGGTTCACTGAAGACACTATCGGATACATTTTTTCCTATGTTCACAAAAAAGTTGTTAAACACTGTTGCAATATCTTTTTTCTCGTGGTATTTTACATTTTCGTGAACGACGGACTCAATTGTTTTTGTATTATTATTATTCGGTTTATAGCACGAATTAAGCTGGCACCAAGTTTTTTAATATTAGGTTTGTATTCAGTGAATTTGCTTGTGAAGTAGTTTTGTTTTGATGTTCATATTTGATTTGTCACATGATTCCTGAATCTGTTATACGTTACTTTAGATATTCGCCCTTCGTATAGTAAGACTAGGTACGCTTGACGTTTCTTTAAATTGATCACCATACCTTCAGTAATTCATGGCTTTTGTCTATTTTTCGGCGTAATTGTGCGGGTGATTATTGGACAACACTGGTTATATGCGGTCGTTATAATTTCAGTTAAATTTAGTATTGCTTCATTAATGTTAATCGCATTATTGTCTAGTTCATGGATGTCTAATGATGGCATTAATTCTTCTAGAACAGTTGGCATTTTTCACAAGATATATTCGTTTACACAACGAAATGAATAAGGATCAGCCTGTGGGCTGGTACAAGGACTATAGACATTTTTCTTGATGAGAAACACCGGGAAATGGTCAGATAAGTCAGAAATTATTATTCCGGTAAGAAAATCTGTCGGATCTAACATAAAAATATTATCGAGTAACGAAGCCGATTCAGATGCCACTCGTGTAGGTTTCGTGATGATTGGAAGGAAGGAGTTAGACTGAAAGACATTTATGAAGGTTGAGATTTGCTCACAGCTATCATATTGTAGAAGATCGTAGTTGAAATCCCCGCAGATTATTATGTCATTATATAGAGATTTGTTGAACTGAGATATTATGCTTTGAAGCTCGTTCAGGAAAGAGACGATACAAGCTGTTAGGGGCCTATATACTGTCCCAAGTATAATCCGTTTATCATTTTTCGTTAGTTCTATAAATAGTCTCAAAATGCTTATGATTCATAGTTGCACTTAAAATGACTTTCGAAGATATGTGTTCAGATACGTACGTACTGATGCCACCACCACGTTTGTTACTACGGAGTGAATGATGGCTATAATAGTTTTGAATTTGAATCAGGTCTTTAGATGAGTCATCTAGCCAACTTTCGGTGAAACTGAGAACATCAAAATTGCTGTTCAGCTCAGTGATAGCACAAGATATATCATCTATTTTCGAATAAATGGATCTACAGTTCCAACATAATAGAGAAAAATCGTTACAGGTGTTTCTCATCGATTTATTGATTTTTTTAATATTTAGGTATTTACAGTTTCTAGTTTCATTTAGGTTTGGGTGCAGTCTATTCAAATGATTGAGATCTTGATCAATATTATCGAATAAATCAATATGGTCAGTCATTAGAATTAAGAAACAGTAAGTAAAATGTGACGTAAAAATAAAAATGAAACAAACTACAGGATCAAGGTAAAAATAAGGACATTCCTACTTATAATTAAATTAAAAAAAGGGAAACTTAAACACACAGAGATTATTAGTTTAAATTGTCAAAAATCTAGTATGATTTCATAAGGAGAGCGCAAACTCAGTCCATGAGCAGGAGCATTAGGGATCATAAATGGCAAATAATTTAGTTATAAGGCTGTCATACCAGTGGTATCCGCATATAACACATAAGATGTAGCAAGGATGAAATGGATTCAAAACGAAGTGACAGCGAAGTTATTTGTGGAATATAAAAATCTTGACTCTCTAAATTGCTTCCAGATTTAGAAAAATATGTAGTAACACATGAGGTAAGTCTGAGCAGCAAGTTCGGTATGAGCATTCGGTAAAAAATGAGAAAAGAAAGATATTAAAAACAATTTAGTAAGCAGCAAAACAAAGCTGCAAGGTCGACGTGGATGCCTTGAAGAGGCAAAGGCAATTCAATCAAAAATCAAGAAGAAAACATGTGGACAGATATCAAAATGATATTAAATCTATTACGTCAGTCCAAAAAAAATACTAATTACGAATAATTTCCTCTGAGGACTTGCCGACATGTTGCAACAAGTACTTGTCTAGTTCTTCAGGCGTATTGTTGGTTAGAGGTCTCTGAGTTGCTTGTCCAGGTATCTTCGGAGAGAAGACGTTGATATTGCCATCAAAACTTCTTGCGAGTCCTATTTGTTCAGGAAATTTTCGTTTGGCCAATCTCAGAGTGTACATTATACCTGCTTGCGAAGGTACTAAGTATTCATTCACGTAGAATTTCGGTTTAGTCACTCGGCAATTCGTGGCCGTTCCCAAGGGATTTTCAAAATTATTTACGTTGCTTAAATTTTATATTGGACTACTTCACTAATGATTTCCTATGTTCGTTTCGAGTTATTTTTAGCCGTTATTAGTTCCTGTTGAAAGTGAGTTTGTTTTGCTTCTGTGATTTTCTTTCGAAGAATCTTTTCGTGTTCTTTATATCTCTTGCATAAAGTACAGTTTGATTTATTGTTTTTGTATGTACTCTGGCAAGTAAGTTTTCTTTATTTTGCTCAGCTCTTTAATTTCATCAGTAATCCAAACAGCAGGTTTTGGCTTAGTTTTCTTGGCGATGTGAGAAGCGCAGTCATTGAGAGCTGCTGTAAAATTCTTGTTGAAGATTGCATCATGTTTCGAAATTCGGCGGACCTATGTAATAGTCTAAAAAAATTCCGCTGAGAAGTGACTTTTCAGGCGGTGAGTCATGAACGATAGTTGTGTCTTTCCTTTGCAATATTAATTTTACATTCTATTGAGTGGTGATCAAAAACAGAGGGTGATATTACTGTGCTAAGTATTGCCGTAGTATTATTTGTGATTGCTAGATCGAGGAGAGTTTTACAGACTCTAGTAATATTAGTCAGTTCTTTGACCATTTGTGATAGGTTTAGTTTATGCAGCAGTTTGATTAGCTAATTTTCTATCCGTTAAGTCGACTTTAAAGTCTCCGAGAGCAAAAAATTATTTTTTTTTGTTGCTAGAATTCCTTTGAAAGTTTTGTCGATGAATTCTAATGTTGGACCTAGGGGAACCGATGGGTGACGGTAAAGGCTGCCGGTATTTATGGATTTATGTTTACTTACTTGCAGTTTCAGCCAAATAATTTCAATGCCTTCGCAAATTTTATTTGCTATAAGTAAAGACGTTTAGTATATTTCTTTCACGAAAATGTAAGATCCACAATCTTAGCTGTTTTAACGCTATCATAGCGGTATAACATGAACTCAGGTAACTGAAAAAATCAACTTTGAGTACGTGAGTCAAACTATGTTTCTGAAATGCATAAAATGTCAATTTTTTCATTGACCAATGAAATTTTTCATTGACCTCTGATGTCATCTAATTTATCATTTAGGTTAGAGCGTTGGAATTTAAAAACGAGGAACACTGCTCATAGGTTAAGTAATATTTAATATTACACATCGTCAAATATATAAAACATTTCGGAGTCGTGCTCCATCCTCAGTCAGTACAGCCTGAAAAAACGTGAAAAAAGTTCGTCAGATATGTTAAAAAAAGAAAATTGTTTAAAAAAAACCTCATGTAAAAACTTCCAGAGGATAAGAAATTGTCATGCTGTTTAAGAACTATTCATAAAATAGTTCTTATCTACTATGAACTATTCATGCAAGAGTTCTTATCCGCTAGAAGTTTTTACATGAGTTTTTTCTATCAATTATCTTTTTTAACATGTCTGACGAACTTTTGTCTTTTCACGTATTTTCAGACTGTACTTACTGAGGATGGAGCAGGACTCCGAAACGTTTTATAGATTTGACGATGTGTAATATTAAATAATGCTTAACCTACAAGCAGTTTTCATCGTTTTTAAATTCCTAATGAACATTCGTTTAACGAAAAGGATTTTCCTGAAATGGCTTATGTTGATAGTTTTTTATTAAGGTTCTTTTTAGAGGAAGCAAAGTTACTGTCTCGAGAGGTTCGTTCCAAGGATTCATCGATCTTTCCTACGTTACCCAGGGAGATAGTTCCAGCATCTTTTATGTAAGAAAGTCCACTATGTAGCTGGGCAACGGCGTTTTTTAACCCTTCACTGCATAGTGTGTCTAATATGACACGAACTGAATTTCGCTGTGTGTATAAAAAATTGATTAAAACAAGTGCATTTCTGCGGTTTGTACCGCTAATGAGACATACTCTACAAAAAATAAAAGCTAATGAAACATGTTCGACACACCCCTCCAACGGCAGAGTTAGTTTGAACTCCATTACAGACGAGTGCTGACATTGCTATTTTTCTATTTCCGAAAATAATTTATGCAGTGAAGGGTTAAAGATGATTGTAGTGTCGTGGTTTTTCAGCACGACACGAGGTTTAGTTATAGGTGGCTTTAACTACAGTATCTGAAGCCTTAACTTCAAAGAGGAGGAGAAGGAAACTCTCAGCTTGACTCAACTGTCATTTAGACTAAAGTGCCCCCGGAAGTTAAACAAAGCCCTTCCGGTAAATGCACAACAAGGGCGGCTTCCGTCGGTTGCGTTTATGACACTTCCCCCGGTGACCGCGATATCCCAAACCAAGTGTGATAAGGACATCCGGCTCCGAGGCTTATATTGAGATACTACTATGATGAAACTCCAGTTTGATTTTTGCCTTGTTTGACAAGAGCACTGCGCTGATTATTTTTACGGTAGAGCAGTAGTAAAGTACCTTGAGGAATGCCCTGATTTCTTTAAACCTGTGTTTTACAAAAGATACTTGGATGACACATTTGTAATTTTTGAAGATGAATCCGATGCTCCGTTATTTTTAAAACATATCAATAAGTATCATTCGAATATCAATTTTACTACGGAACGCGAACAAAACAATAGATTAGGTTTTTGCAAGTGGTTTCGTTTCCAGTGTGTACCGCAAACCAACTTTTACTGGGTTAGGCTGCAGTTTCTTCAGCTTCTGTCATTTCCGCTATAAACTTAATTCAATACGGACCCTTCTCCATCGTGAATATCACCTATCCTCCTCATACTCCAACTTGTCTTCCGAATTAGATTTAAAAATTTTTTTTTTCTGACAACGGCTATCCATACGGTTTATTTGACAGACTTGTCCGTGACTTTTTATGCATTATATTTTCTCGTCAAAAACAAACCTTGTGCACGGTAAGTAAATGTAAGGTGTACATATCTCTTCCTTACATAGGCCCCTCATCTGAATAAATGATTAGGTAGTTTAGAAATTTACTTTCTAAGTTTTACCCCCTGATTGACTTTATTTTTGCTTTAAAGAATGATTTCCAAATTAGAAAATTCTTTAGGTATAAAGACAGGCTGCCCTCTGAATTGCTTTCGAATATTGTCTATAAATTTACGTGCGGAACTTGCCGAAGTTCTTATATCGGAAGCACTCAGAAACAGTCGAAGATCAGTTTTTTTCAACACATAGGCCGTTCCTTCAGAATAAACCGGCCTCTAGCATCCTTGACGCATTCTCCTCCCAGACATCATTGTGAACAGACCAATCATTCGTTCTCAATAGATAATTTTGAAATCATAGGATCAGCTCAGGAGTCAGATATTAGAATTTTAGAATCCCTTTATGTAACCAAACATAGACCGCAGCTCAACACTGATCAAATTGCCGTGCCCCTGTACACCCAATGATTTAGTTTAGTTTTCCGTTTTTATGTATTTTTTATCAAGGACCCATCTAATTTCATATGAAGTGTTACAAGTTTTTTTTTCGAATACTTTGTAATTTTGATTTTATAAATTTTTTGTCCTTTTGTTTCAGAAGCATTCATTGTAAATGAAAAGTCGAAACCAGCTGTTCTGAGTGCAAATAGATGATTTTTATTGTGACCCTTGTGTTTCTTTTTATACTAAAAATTAGGTTTCCTACGAATCATCCAATTTCTGATATTTTACGTCATAGATATGGCCAAGATGGACTTTTGTGGTTTCGAAAATTATGGTTATCATTTGATTATTCTGTTGAGGGATCGACTGCTGTTTTCCGAACCCGATGATCTTTTTCATTCATGATGAAAAGGTTTTGGCCTATCACATTTGATATGATTGTGATATGAGGTCTCCAGCAGCGTGATAAACATGTTGGTCGTCAATGTGATTATTTATGACGTTTTACATGTTTCCGCTGTTCTTGTCATCAAACTTAGCGTACGCGTTTTTTTTACCGTTTTGGTTGCAGTCTTTAAAGAATGGTAATTTCATTTTGATGCTGGTTGTTTCGTAAGCAGGTAAGCTACAGCATGAAGGAGGCAGTGTCTATTGGCTTTGGTAGGAAACAACTCTATTTTCCATAATCGTTGTAATTCATTCATTGTGGAATTGGAGGGAAAATACGCAGAATGTCCTAACCTACGAAACACAGAATTTTAGGACACTCAAGTTAGAGGCGTGGTGTTCATCGAAGAGTTGCCAAGCTGGCTTTTCCTTGACAAGTTACAAACTAGGAACTGAACTAGAAACTATGCCACTCTGCCTGAAAGACATCTACGCCGCTATAAGGTGAAATTATCACTTAATCCACTCTCCAGTTTTGACCTCTGATTTGTGGGTTAGGACACTTTGCATATTCGCCCTCTAATTCATGCGTGCAAAATTGGGGCTTGAGATATTTTCTGTTAACTTTTCACATTATTGGAAGGTTCGAACCATTACTGGGATTTTTCGGAATTTTCGTTTTTCTGGCTCTGTGGTTATTTATTGTATTGGAATCGACAGAGACATGAGGAATGCTGTAGACATTTTTATTTTCTTGGTGATGATTGCGCAAGCAGTTGGGTGGTGGATTTTCCATCGAGGTTCGACTGCAATTTTGTAGCAATCTCTCTTTTCCTGCTGATTTCACTACTCCCGAATGCGTGGTTGGATGTTGATTTATACTCGTATCTGAGAGGGGTATGTCATCGTCTGTATTTTCATCAAGTAACAATAAAAAACAATTTTTTAGGTACCCTGCAGTTGTTAGGGGTAGAGGAAGGAGAATGTTGATCATTTGAAGGCAAACAATGATTCATGTTGCAGGAGATTTTACTTGGAAAGGCTGTCAACTTAGAGCAATCATTCCATTGATTTTGCAGTTTCGCTTTATCGTTAAAAATATTCAATTTTACCATTCAAGTCACGGAAGTGTCTGACACAGAAGCTAAATTGTGTAGTGAGTCTCAGATGTGATCTATGAGCGATTTGTTGAAGGAAATGATTCGTTTCTTCTCGCGTATTATGCCAGGTACGGACATTGTTACATGCTTCATTGACAGTAACAGTTGTGGTATTTTCCTGCAGCAGAAATAGTTTAAGACAATTTTTTGCACAAAGTCAGTGCCATGTACAATTGCTGACCACTGCAGGCACTCACGACATAAATATGAGAAGAAACATGCTCTGTCATGACCAGTTTTTATTTTAGTGAGGTCATGGGAAGAGAAGCTCAAACCTGTAAATCTAATAATATAAGTTCTAAAAGGAGGCACACTTTCCATTTCATCATGGTGATTGTTGAAACGTTCGTAAGTTATGGTTTAAATTTCGCATGTGCTATCAATGTCTTTTGTTAATTTTTGTGAGAATATTATTTCCGAAAAGAAAAGTGTCCAGACGGGGTTTTGCATTAGGATGGATACTGGAAAGTACCACAGGCGTGAAATCGTGATCGCATATATAAGAATTCGAAGCAAAAAACTGCTCTGTAATTATTCGAGCATTTTATACAGAGGAAAAAACCGACCCTGGGCTTGGAGGCGCGATTTGTCTCCAAGTTCAATTGAAAAATGCTGCCGTAAGAGACAGAGCATTAATTATTTCGTGAATAGCTTCGAAACTATACCATTTCCAATCCAATTTCCTCCTAGTGAAATAGAATTTCCTCCTAGTGAAATTGAATTTTTTAGCACGAGTTTTTCGATTCAAGTATTTTTTTTCAAGTATTTTTATTCAAGTTTATTTAATTTTATTCAAGTTTATTCAAGTTTATTGCCCAAAAAAATATTTTTTAACACTAGTGCTGTTAGGATAAATATTTTTGTTTAGCCAACCACGTCTGGAAAGGTATTGAATCCCGTCATTTTTGGCGGGCCATGCACACTACTGTAGTTCTATTACAGTAATCCATATTAAATTTTAAATTGTATGGCAGATATTTTAACTTGAATGTCAGATATTTCAACTTGAAA
Source organism: Morinoia aosen (assembly GCA_030386875.1). Classification (NCBI taxonomy): domain Eukaryota; kingdom Metazoa; phylum Arthropoda; class Malacostraca; order Amphipoda; family Talitridae; genus Morinoia; species Morinoia aosen. Next base: position 8,069,791 of record CM059575.1, on the reverse strand, counting down.
GTCAGATATTTTAACTTGAAAGGCAGATATTTTAACTTGAAAGTCAGACATTTTAACTTGAAAGTCAGATATTTTAACTTGAAAGTCAGATATTTTAACTTGAAAGTCAGATATTTTAGCTTGAAACTCAGATATTTTAACTTGAAACTCAGATAATTTAACTTGAATGTCAGATATTTTAACTTGAATCGAAAAAGGTGTAATAGCGTCGCGGAGTGGTGTGTTGTAGCAGTTCAGTGGCCTACGTAGCGTATCCTTGAATAAATCTGGAGAGACATTGCACAACTTTAAATTATTATTGCGGCCTTGTGCCCTGTTCTACTTAGAACTTAAATTATTATTGCGGCCTTGTGCCCTGATCTAATTTGCATTAAACTTAAATTAATATTACAGCCTCGTGTCCTGTTCAACTTTACATTAAACTTGAATCATTGCGGCCTCGTGCCCTGTTCAATTGCTGATCAGTCTCTCCTTCGGCAGTAATCGTGGCAATTCTGGCACCAGGGGAGCTCTACTCGAGACGGTGCCCAACCAGTCTACAGTAGTCTCCATCCATCCGGCCCATAGTTGGGATTTCCTGAACCTGTTGATACTCCCAGCGTTTCTTCAACGCTAGTGCCAGTAAAGATCTTTCGTTCTATTCTCGTTTTTATCCCTACTATAGTTGTCACAGCATATTTTTCATCAATACTGTACATGTATATAAATACTGAAACATCTCATTATAGAGGGAAAGATGAAAGTTATTCGCTAAACCGCACTCGCTAACAAAACGGGAAGTTTTATAGAATGTCACTCTTACTTGCATTACTTTATACGATGGCTGCGCTGAGAATACATCATTTCCGTTCTCAATAAATCAATAACATTGGTCACTATATTGCGGATAGAAATAGAAACTTCCTTCTTGGCCTCCCCTCTCTCTCTCCATCCAGAGGCATTCTTACCAATGTTTCCTAGTTTTTTCTTCTATGAGCAGTATACAGGGTGTCCGACACTTTTGTTGCCAAACTTTAACATAAGGTAGCGGTCGTCGAAATGAACACTTTTTATTAACTCTATTAAGGTATGGTCTAAAATGCTTAGTTAAAGAGTTACAAGGACTTTAAGTTGGACAGTTATTCAAAATAATTCTTACACTCTCTTGCGGAGACGAATCCAAGGCGGTAAACTGCGGCACATCAATGGCAAGGATACGAAATGAGAAGTTAGGCAAGTATGTGAAACATTTATTATTATTAATTAACATTAACTTTTCAATGTTGTGATAAGGAAAAAGCATTTTTACACTAATTATTATGAGCACAGCAAACGAAACCGTAAACTAGGTTACATGTTTACAAAAATTGTTCAAAATGCCGCCCATTTCTTTCGATGCAGGCGTTCAAACGCCTCTCCAATGATTGGCGGACGCGAACAAAGACACCAGGAGTTTCACAAATCCTTTCCGAGGCTTCAACAATCCTACCCCTCAGGTCCTCTTCGGATTGAATCGGTGTTTCATGCACTAAACGTTTCATATGCCCTCAGAAAAAGTAATCTAGGAGCGTAATATCAGGAGATCTTGGTGGCCACGTGAAGAGACCGCCACGGCCTATCCAGCGATTGGGATATCGGGCATCCAATACTTGCCTAAAAGCAACCGCAAAGTGCGCAGGAGCACCTTCATGTTGAAAATACATTCCTTTGATGTCAGTTAAAGGTACATTTTCCAGTAGTTCTGGCAATACTTCATTAAGAAAAATGTAATAGGTACGTCCATTTAGTCTCTCTGGTAAGATGTATGGCCCAATCACATGGTCACCAAGAATTCCTGCCCAAACATTTACGACGAATCTAACCTGATGTCGACATTGTCTTGTATCATGTGGATTGTTGCCAGACCACATGTGCAGGTTATGGAGATTAATTATTCCTTCTCGAGTAAATGACGCTTCGTCTGTGAATAAGACTCGTGATGGAAACGAGGTTGTTGATCTGTTTTCTGTTGAAGCCACCTCGCAAATTCAACACGACGTCCGAAATTTTCACCGTGCAATTCCTGCACACGCTGAAAGGGAAATGGATGTTGACCACTGTTATGTAGTACTTGCCACACAGTAGTTTTGCTTATTGTGAAGCACGTGCACATGAACGAGTGCTTGAAGTAGGATTGTTTAGAAAATATTCTAAGACATCTTCCACCTTGTCTGGACCTGCTACTCTCCTTTGGCGTCTTCCTTCAGGTCGTTGTCTGTGAAATGATCCGTATTCACGTAATCTCCGGTGTATGGCTGAGAATGTTTGATGCGATGGAACATGTCTGTTAGCAGTGTTGGGCCCGCATCTTTTAAAATGTTGCGGCGCAACCGCAACCGCAACACCACAAAAAAGTTGCGACGCAACCGCAACAGCAACTTTGAAAAAATTAAAGTAGCGATCGCAACCGCAACTTTTTGATTATTTAAAATAATTTTAATAAAATAATATTCAATTTATTTTACGTGTATATTGCTATGAATAAAAATAATATTAAGATATTCAAAATAGTTCATTTTTTACTAAAAAAAATAATAGATCGAGTGAATGTGTGGGCTAGAATTCAATGATATATCAAGATACTGAAAGAAACGTTCCATTTGTAAATATAGCATGCAAAATGAAATGAATTCTAATTTTGAATAATAATGTCAAAAAGGTACATACCTAGGAGATATATTTTCATAGGAGTTCCGTATATATAGCAAAAAAGTTAGAAAACAGAAAAGTGCAGAACATTTGTACACCATATGACGCATAAAGAAAAACCATGTATATGCTCCAGTAATATATGATATTCCTCTGTTTTTTGTTGTGCATCTGTTATGATTCAATACGGTTTCATGATCTCAATGTGACCGTATCAATGCACTGTGATGACGACCAACGTGGCCTTTCAAAAATGTCAACATTTCAAAATGTTTGTCTGAAAGCCAAGTACGTCGTGGTCTCAAATTTTCTTTGTCTAAGGAGAGCAGTCGTTCAACCGCAGCGTTCGATGGTATTGGCGTGTTAAATTGGATGAACGAAGCGACAAATTCACTTGAAGGAAACATCGCTCAGTGAACATCAGGGTAGCGAGTTCTGTTGTTTAGTGCCTGTTTCAGCCAATCATTGACTTGTTTCAACGAAATTTTCTTTGTTTTTTCCTTATCATCTGATATCATTATGACGTTGAGAACTCATCTTCGTCATCTACGTCCTCGACACTGCTCCCCTCAGCTGAAATACAATTTTTCGATCTGTCATCAAGATGGGCGATTAGTTTTTTTGTTATTACCTCCACTCTCTGTACTTCGTTTATCGATTTTAGCTTAAAATGTGGATGCAGAGAGGACGCCAAGATAAAATCGTCAATGTGAAGTACATTGGCAAATCGCAACATCTAGGTATGCAAATTTGCCGTACAACACGTAATTTTCAACACATATCATACAAAATAACATATTTTATATAATGAGGTACATTAAATATACTCATATACTGGAAGCAAAGTGTATGCGTATCACTGTATCGCCTAATGCTAATAATAAACAGTTGCCAGATGGGTTGTACTCTGTACGGATTAGTTTCAAACGAGTATGAAACGCGTATTAATCTTTATTGAAGATATTTTGAAAATTAAATTACCATCGTGATGTTGCGGTTGAGAGTTGCGGCCAAACACTTCGAAAATTGTTGCGATCGCAACAGATTCGCAACTTTTCAAAAATTGTTGTGGCGCAACCGCAACCGCAACAGAAAAAGTTGCGATCGCATTTGCGGCCGCAACTTGTTGCGGCGTAACTGCCCAACACTGTTAGGATGCCTTTCTGCGTAAATTCGAACAGCCTCCCTAGAATTTCCATTTGCTGCACCATACACTAGGTGAATCTCCGTGAATTCAGCATTGGATACTACATCCATTGCCGGTGATACATTTGCAGCCGAAGAAGTACTTACAGTAAACAAACCAATCTTTGTCGTTGATGTCGAGGAGCACTCAGAATATCGGATGAAAAGTAACTTCACGTATTTGTAACTTTTTAACCAAGCATTTTAGACCATACCTTAATAGAATAAAAAGTGTTCATTTCGACGATCGCTACCTTATGTTTTAGTTTGGCCACAAAAGTGTCGGACACCCTGTATACTGTATACATATACAGGGTGTCCGACACTTTTGTAAAGTATGTTTTTCGTTAGTTTCATATTTCAATAGCTACTATTCTTAATTATGAAATATGACAAATTCGCTAGCCAATATTAGGGCTTCAGCAGTATCATCAATTGATTAGCGGAATTTAAAGTGTAATTACTCATTCCCTGCATAGCGATTAAGTATTAGAGTGTAACTCGTGTGAGTATATTTTTGGAAAATCACTCAAAGCGTAGTTTGTCCCAAATGTATTCTTCAGAGAACACGTCCAGTCTTTGAGGATACAAGAAAAACTCAGAAATACACTTGTAAAGCTATAAGTCAATCTTGGAACGAATTTGGAGAGTACCCGTAATAATTTCCATTTTTACAGGTTATTGTATCGATGCCATATTTTAATATATTGCTGTGTCTTATATTACACTCGTGCCGTTTGAAATATTGAAATTTTTGTGTGGTGTGCCCTCCTTCCATCCGAGATCTCCTTATTTATGCGCTTGCAAGGGGCAAACACGTCTCATGACTCTATTATATTAATACATACTGTACTCGCATAGCGCGTTATGTGCGTAACCTTCAAAGAAGTTCAGCAACATGTTCAACAAGTGAGGCATTATTTGTCTAGAGGGAGTTTCCTTGCTAAGAAGTCTACCATTTAACAGGCAAAGGGCATTTACTGCGCCAGTATGTGCGTCGTTAGTCTACTGAAAAGCAAAAGCTTCAACAATATTCTGAGTAAGCGGTCTATGGGTGGAGGTCCTACTTAATTCGCTTGAGGGGAACAAGAGTGTGTGATTTTTAGTATTTGATTCGTATTCTGGACGTCGTAATAAAGTGCAAGATTGCCGTGAATGTCAGATAAAAATTCGCACACATTAGATGAATCCAGAGCCATGGTCCACAAGAACGTCGAAAGAATGGAACACTTTTTGGTCACTCAACTACTGCACAAAACCTTAAAAATCAACACTGCAGACAAATTGGCTGGCCATTTACCGGTGGGGATTTGCGAACTCGATATCGCACTCACTATGCATTGTTAGTGTTGTTTGTCAAGTGCAAACTCAATTCTGGAGATTATTAACGAGATGACTCAATTCCGTTCGAAACTTTTATGACAACAGTGCTCGTCTAAAGCATTGACTAATTTGCTTTTTCTACGCAACTGACAAGATCAACGATTTATTAATTTCAAATCCATCTTCATAGTCCGTAATCCTCAACAATGCAACAATGAACAACGCCCATTCCATAGCGTCCAGTAATGCACAGTGTGCATAAATGACCAGTATTAAGCAATTCCATGTTTTTTAACCCTTGTAATTATTCTTGGAAAACCTTCCAATCCATCTTTCACCAGTAAAACGAAACGAAACGCCAGTAAACGAAGGGTAAGAATTGAATTTTCTGCTATTTCGTGATTAAGGACGTAGCAATATACGTACACTATATATTACCGAGTGAATTTTGCAATCTTTGATATAATTGGCTCTGTAGTAAGAATACTATTCATAAGATAAGTATTGTCATGCTGCATTCCTTTGTATTTTACAGCGTGTAAAAAATTTCCTCCCTGTCGTTCAAGTAAACCGGGCTTGACTCCATTCATCAGTTGTATCAAGTAATCGAATAAGGTGGCGACTTATGGCCGCAGGTTTGATCGGCATGGAATTGAAAATTTCATCAAAGGTGTACAGTGACTTAAGTTAAAAAGTTATTAATTTACAAAGATGCCCGGTACAGTGAAGCAAGGTAGAGAGACTCGGGAAAATGATAAAGATCACAGTGAGGCATTGAACGGTTTCCTTCATTTTACGCGAGCGATAGCTAAGATATGATAAATACGACTGCATTATTACTCTATATTCTTTCCAATATGGAGCTCTACTTTGATATTGAAAGTGTTCAAACACATCCGTTCTACAACTATTATCTATGTAGAGCTCACGTCACATGGTGTGCATCCGAACAGCAAGTTCTGAGTTATGACATCATAGTCTCACCATTATTTGCATTTTTATAGTGCATAGTAGATAACTCTAGCAAAGCCTATTGCAGTACAATTTGATTTACATACTTTACACATCTACCCCGACGATGTTGAAAATGGGAAGCATCGTACCTGCTCGCATCACTGTACATAGAATTAGTTCCTCGAGATATGTTCAACAATTCGGTTCTTTGATCGCATATGTTCCTGGAAATTTAATAAATAATGAATCATTAGGATGGGCACCAAAATCTCCCTACGCGAGTTCTTAAGTGTTATTTTTTCGTTCATTTTTTTCAACACCGTGTATAAAAATATTTAACCACACATTCATCAGAACCAGCGAATGTGTAGAATGGAGTGACAAAATTTGAGAGCTGATCGAGGAGTGGCTCTAATGCTGGAGTTTAGGTAGCAGTGATGCTTGTGATGGCTAAAAATTCTGCATTGGCTTGATTGTGAGCCTTACCTCGATGAAGTATGTGTAATAAGTCATAAGGTACTCCCTCGTTTTCGATCGAAAAATTGAAAGTATCAGCTTCGGTTAGTCGGCTGGTGGGAATGGATCTTTGAATCAGTTTTTGCTATCACGTCTGAAGCAAGGCGAAGACTGAAAAGGATTTGTACAGTGTATCTCAGGTGAGAGAAGTAAAGTAACTTTCAAGGTGTTGCTAATAATTAGAGTATTTAAGTCTTTTATCAATTTTACAACCATTTTTAAATATATTTTTTCTCATCAGTTTCCTTTTGAAATATTTTAGTGTTTTCTACCCGAGCAAAATTGTAGCGTGCTCGTATTTTTTTTGTGGTTTGAAAAATGGTTAATATATACTTCTGTCGAAAAATAAAACAAGTTTTCCAACCTTCTTAATTTTTAACTGAGGCTCATAAATTAAACCGAAATTCCTGTCAGAGTAAGTTTTCCCCATTAATATTCGTGTCTCCTCTTCCCTCAAGAGCACTTACCCCATACCAGGTCATAGTGACTGTATGCAATCCTACCCAGATCTGGAATTACGTATCGCTTGTGGTGTATTGGATCAACCGTGCTGCTGAACAGCCGATATCCTTTGCGTTCCATTGCTACAAAGTACTTGTAATATCGAGACGCATCGGTCCACGATGGAGTGCCTTTTATCCCCAAATGTATTTTAATATTGATTTGCTTAAATCTGGCGAGCGTTCTCGACCTCTTCGAAGTGATCTCCTTTAGCAAGTTCAATTCATCATTCTTCACGTCTAGTTTTAGGTAGTCGACGCTAAACGTTCTGTTTTTTATGATCATCACGTCTACTATGGATGACATTCTTTTCCATTCATGTAAGCTGTCTACGCCGCGCATTTCCTGCCTGTCTTCATAGCCAAGTCTAATAGGTTCCATGTCGAAGTTTTTGTGCATTTCTTCAATTGCGCCTTCATCTGCTTCAGGATCGAATATTGACACTTTGCACCCAGAGTTTGCCATGTAGAGCTCGAAGTCGAATCTCTTGGTGTCAACGCCGAAGGAGAACACCCGGCAGCTGTTCGGCTGAAGAGTGAACGGAGGATCCATGCACATGATTTTTCGTCCTTCCATATAAACCTTGTTCCAGCTTTCCTGGAAAGTACCAAAATTACGACACGTGAATAATTCTGAATAATTATTTGAATGTTTTGATTCAGACAGTTAGGCAACGTTCTCATGTACGTTTTTTCACACGAAGCAAGATAACGATGCAGTGAAGATTTAGAGTAGCTCAGATAGTAATCAATAGGGAAAAATTACTCGCATTTTTCGTGTGGTAAATGAGCTTTGACACAGTAAACAGTATACTTGTATATCCATATACTTGTATCTACGTCTGTTGTGAGATTATTTTTGCGACATTTTACGTAAACATTTCATCGCTGCATCCCAGAGGTACTTATCAATTGATTGGAGATCTTTGTGACTTTCTATTCTGTATTTAATAAATATTCAGTTCATGATTTGCATATTAGTCAGTTCATATTAATCAGTTCCTTTTTTTACTCAGGGAGAAATAAGTGCTTTCATGGGCTGATTTTTCTAATTTACGACTAACTTCATACCACAGGCTTTTGGGCCACTGTACTGGATACAAGATTGAGTACGGGTTTGCTATACGAGGTTTTAAAATTAGAATACGTCCACAAACATTAGTCGTGTAAAGCTTCCAAGGACTTCACGATGAGGTGCTATTTAGGTGTGTTTGAGTTCTGTGGCCGATCTTGTGCGGTAGGCTCAGTGATTTTTACCAACAATTCATTCGGATATTTGCCAAGGCTGACCCTCCTGTGATGGACGCTCCTTATGCAGATTGGTATGTGTGCAGTTCAGAAAATTAATGAGTATTTGAATTTTTTGGAGAAATCAAATCGTGAACATTTATTAAAAGCAAAAATATTATTTGGTGCTGCAATGGGATTCGGAATAACATGTTTTTAAAAAAAATTAATGAATTGTGCTCAAAATATTGCGTGAAAAAAAATCAAACACCCTGTGTAGCAAGTTTTAGGTATATGGTTGCTGTAAATTTCGAAAGTGAAAATATCCTAGAAACTTAAAGAAAAATCTAATTGGTGTGTGTGTGGGATATAAGAAATTGTAAGCTTAGTTTAATGGAATGCGTACTGCTAACGCAATAGAAGTTACCAAAAGAAGGGAAAGATCATATTATTTCTGCGCACGATGTAAAAATGAAATTTTTTAATATTTCTCAGAATTCAAATATTCCGTTGAAACTGTAAAGAAACAGAAGTTGACTCGGACCGAAGAAAATTTTCAAAGGTTTTTTCCCTCAGGCAAAAATATAAATAAGTCCATAAAACGTGCCACGTATTTTTCAATTTTAAAAGGGAACCATTTCCGGGGCATCTGCAGTCCAAAGGTCGGTTCTCCCGATTTTTTTTTTATTGCTCTAATGAGTTTGAGATATGTCCCCGATTGTCTGTAAAAAATATCAGGAACGTATCCCAGAGCTAACGTCCCCTCCGGGGGGGGGAGAGCATTCCCCTTACGGACGTTTTTTTTCATTTTTGAACCTAGAGCAATGAAATTTGGTATACTAATGGGAAATGCAATTTAGAATCGTTTATCATTTATGACAAAATGCGATTTTCTTGAAAAGAAAATGGGGAATCATAGAAAACGACATTTTTGGGGGGGTTTTCTAAATGCTGCTCCTCCTACAGTTTTTGAGCTACAGTAATGATTTTAGTATCATTGAATGCAGAATAACGTGGACAAAAAAAAAAAAAAAAAAAAAAATCCAAAATTTTCAATTTTTTTCATTTTATTTATTTAATATATTTCATCATTCATATTCCTCATCCCTATCCGAATTTTTTTTTTGTTTTGAACTTAGAGCAATGAAATTTGGTGTACTGATAGGAAATGCAATTTAGAATCATTTATCATTTATGACAAAATGCGATTTTCTTGAAAAGAAAATGGGAAATCATAGAAAACGACATTTTGGGGGGGGTTTTCTAAATGCTGCTCCTCCTACAGTTTTTGAGCTACAGTAATGATTTTGGTATCATTGGATGCAGAATAACGTGGACATTCCAAAAAAATTGAATGCTTTTCCTCCAATTTCCAATATAAAATTTTAAAAAATTAAAAACAACAAAAAATCAAAATATTCTCAAGAAAATTCAAATTTATGACATCATAACTTTGAAACAAGAATGAACTGTGAAAAACTGCTCAATACATTGTAAAGCCCTTGTTTTTCTGCATCCAATGATACCAAAATCATCACTGTAGCTCAAAAACTGTAGGAGGAGAAGCATTTTTTTTCTTGAAAATGAAGTTTTTAAAAAAATTAAGTTATCAAGACGGCAAAGTTAATACCTCCGAAGTTTACAAAGCTAGGGCAATGCGGTTTGTTGCACTTGAAAGTGACGTATGTGCTCTACCTAACTGACAATATGAATTTTCAAAATTTTTTCTGTAAAGATTTCCGTAGACTTTTTTACCCTAAAATTATAACTTTTGCTCTGACCCTGAAATGAAAAATTCATAAAAATTCTGTTTGAAATAATCCAAAAATTCCATTTTGTCTATTAGATAGAGCCAACGTTTGCCTTTCAAATGCAACAAACCGCATTGCTCTAGCTTTGTAAATTTTGAAGTAATTAAGAATAATATATGTATATATATAATTTTGTTTTTTTTGAATAATTAATTTTCTATGGCCTTATGAAAAATTTTTATTTAACAAAAGTTGTTACAAATGTGGAGGTCTAGTAGTCTGCAAATTTTCATAGACGTAAGTCCAATAGAAAAAAAGTTTCAGTTTTTTGGAAATGGTTCCCTTACCCGTTTGTGACAGGAAATGAGCTTCAAACCCATCTTAGTGCTACTGATGCACATGTTTCGAAAAGAATATTTTGTGAGTAACTTCAGTAGCAAAAACTCAAATCATGATCTCCTCTCCAAATTTTATTACAATGAAATCATGATTGCAGTTCGCAAAAGTCAATTTGGATTATAATTATGATTTTATTACATTTTTCATTGATTGAAGAAAGCAAAACATAGCTTTATATATGGCTGTAAAGATGTCACTCATGATGAGAGAAAAGAATATCTTACCAACTGTGAAACATGGTAGCCGAAGTACTACAATGGTACACGGTCGCTGTACATTAGATGATAAGGAGCGTAAGAGCTAACTGAAGGCATTTTGGATGAAGCTACTTATCACAAGATTTCAGATGATCGTTTGCGAAAATTTGCTGTAAACTGGATAGCTTTTCCAACATATCAATGACATTTAAGTTCACGGCCAAGGTAATTTGTGAATGATTCCAAGCAACAATATCAAGGTGGATACATGGCCTAATCAATCACCGGTTTCAAATCCGATAGAAAATAGAAACCCAAAAGTCTGGTCCTCTTAAGATGACCGACCAAGCTCAATAAATTGGTGTTTGTTAATGAAGAGTTACACTCAAATCTTCTCAGGGTTTAGTAAAAACTTACAAAACCACTTAAGAGCGGTGAAGAATCGGAAACGGAGGTGCCACAACTATACTAAACATTCGTTAAATTCTACGTAAATATAAATTCGCCACCAACATTCCATTTTGCTCCTCAGTTGTGCTTGTTGGTACTATTAGTACTTTGTGCAGCATTCATAATTATGCGTCTTCAATAAATACTTTTGAGTAATTTTTTCTCTGCTGAAATACTTTTTTCACCTCACTTTCACCAGGCCGTGTCTTGTCTATAGTTTTTTATTCGTTGGCAATACTGCCAATGAATGATACATCTATCGGCACATCAAACAATCCTTTTTTGTTTCTCGGATATTAAATACTCAAAATTGTGCGTAAGATTATTCATTCGCTTTTATTCAGATTTCACAATTATTAAGCGAAAAAAAGAAAAACGTTTATTTTCCAAGTTGCCCCATGAGATACATGCCAACATATTGGCTTTTAAAAGTTTCTTAATATAGGACGTCCTAAAACAAAAGTTCCATACGAGGAGTACTAATTGACAAACCATCCGAGGTGTACAAATAGATAAGCCATACGAGGCATAATAAAAGGCAAACTATACGAAGTGCACTAATAGACAAACTATCAGAGGTGTACAAATAGATAGACCATGAGAGGCATATTAATAGACAAAATATACGAGGCGTACTAATAGACAAACCATACGGAGCGTGCTAATAGTCTAACTCTGTCAAGGGTAGTTGAATGAGAAATGAAAAATATCATCTCTTGGATATATTATATTCCAAGAGATTCCGGCATAGCGTTTCTTGTCTTTTTCCTACTTCGATAATTCCAACTAAGAACTTGGGAGTTTCGAAGAATTCTTTAGTAGTATTCGAATTATTTATAAGATTATCGAAGTTGGAAAAGTACAAAAAACGCTACACCGGAGCAGATTGAAACACCATCGTAAATGACAATAAAGTATTGAGAAAAGGTTAGTCACGAAGTAATTTACAAAGAACATCGCGCAACAAAGCACGCACATCTAGATATGCGTAAACAAACTTACACTCAAAAATGAAATGCATGGCTTGTTCGGCATACAAATATAGAGATAATTTTTGCACGAGCGCTTTATTTCATTTGTCTGTTTATACTTTTAATTTCTTCGATTCACAGAAATGCCCTTCGGGGTCGTGATAGATCGATTTATAAATCATTAAGCAAGCGCAATCAATTTGTTTATTTCTGGAATTTGGTTCAGTGTTAACTGATTGCAGAGCTTTAGGTAAAATGTAATGTGTCTTGAGGTTTTGATTTTTACGCAAAGAGTAGAAATAGAAACATATATATGTACATGTGCGTATATATGTGCGAACATGTGCATGTGTACACTGATACATAGACATTTATGTTTGCGTGCGCACACATACAAACTCATGCACATACTAACACACATATTCATATTTATACGTATTGAAAATGAATGTAAGAAAAATGCTAATAAACATGAAAAATAATCTTGCTCTTTCTATATTTAAAATGACAGCCAAAGCTCCGATGAATCGTAAGAAATAACCTGAGGAAAGATAAGGAATAGAAAAAGGACTTCGAAAAACGTATAAATGGAATGTTTTTTAATTTCCTTAAAGAAATTTTAAGAAAACTCAAGTTACGGCCGAGGAACAACAACAACAGCAACAAAAAACATATTTCATATCTTTTCGATATTCTCTGCAACATCATGCGGACATCGGTATATGGGATAAAATGGAGATACAGTGTAAGCCGGTTACCACTCATGATTGAAATTAACTTAATTATTTCATTAACTTAAATAAAATTATATTGCCATATCTGCCCCAAAAATATATGCTCCGCTCATCAGATGAATTTGTGACACTGTTGCGCAGCAAAACTCCTGCCGGTATAATAGCTTCTTTAGACGTAGAATCATTGTTTACTAATGTACCCGTGCTGAATACTATAGATATTATTTTGGACCATGTATACAATAGAGATGACTCTGCTCCACCTGATCTGTTTCCTTGCCATATTTTGAAGGACCTTCTCACAATATGTACAACCGAAGCTCCATTTAAACATATTGATGGTAGTTTGTTCTGACAGGTGGATGGCGTTGCCATGGGTTCCTCTTTATGACCTACTTTTGCTAACTTTTATATGTCATATGTTGAGAACTTGGTGCTAAATACGATGGATGTAAAACCGAGCATTTACTGTAGATATGTGGACGACATTTTTGTTGAGGTACGAGACCTTGAGCACCTGGAAGCGTTGGGGGGTTTGTTTGTTGAAAAATCTGTTTTAAATTTCACGTATGAGTTAGGTCTACACGGTAAGCTCCCATTTTTTGATGTTTTGGTTGAAGCTTCTAACGGTACATTCCATAGATCCGTTCATGTTAAACCTTCTCATTCTGGTGAAACTATTAATTACGATTGTGAAGCTCCTCAAATCTATAAAGAAGGCGTCATCCATACCTTGATAAATAGAGCTCATAAAGTTTGCAGTAATTGGGAAAACTTTCATTCCGAAATGCTTCGAATCAAACGTTTACTTGTTAATAACAACTTTCCTAACATCTTGATTGATAAAACTGTTGATAAATTTTTGAACCGAATCATGAGCAGTGACAATAATTCAGCGAATGCAAACCGTATCAATATTTTTACGAAAATCAAATGCATAATAATTACAAAATTGATGAACGGGTCTTTAAAAACATTGTTAAAACTTTTGTTAAGCCAATAAATCCAGAAACTTCTATTAAAGATTGTGTGTATTATAAGAACCGTAAAACCAGTGACCAATTAGTAAAAAATAATCCGTCTGCATCTGGGGTCAACGATCTGGACAAGGCCAGTGTGATTTATCAATTTAAATGTAACCGAAGAGAATGTAAGTCTCTTGATAAACGTTACATTGGCATGACCAGAATGACCCTGAAGCAAAGATTACCAGCTCATAAATATCAAGGTTCCATCTTCAATTATTTCCGTGTTGACCATAGTTGCAAACCATCCAATGAAGATCTGTTCCCCAACACCAAAATACTTTGAAATGTTATTAAAAAAGATCATATTCATATAATTGAAGCATTACACATTCATGAACTTAAACCTTCCCTGAATGAAAACTAATGATTTTTTCGCTCTCAAACTGTTAAGCAGAACTTCAGCTTGTACGAAGCTGCTCGACCATTTTGCTCTTGTCTCTCGTGTGATGAACATCTGTTTTTGTACAATATATCTAGTCCTGCTACTATTTCTGTGATAAAAAGGTTGTTATTTTGTCTAGTCGCTTTCGTCTTTTGTGATCTGCTTATCTAGTCTATATTACTTAAGTGTTAGTTTCTGCATTTTTTCCAATGTGACTGAAAATTATTCTGTTTTTTTCCAGCCTAAGGATGATGTTTGATACGTCGAAACGTTGCATTTTATAAATAGACAGAAGTATAGATTTTAATGAATTGCTGTGTTTTAGTACGAAAATGTTAGGTGCATTTCTAAAACAACTTACACGTGAAGAAATTGAACTATTTCATTATTAATGATTCTTCTATTGAAAATCACTTGTACTTTTAACCTCAATAATTACAAAGCCTCTGAACGTGTGCCAATGAATAATTTCACAAGGTTGAAAAAGAAAAATTGAATCAACTACATCTCCATCGAGTGTAACTATTTCTGGTTCGTGTTTTTCTTCCTGTAACATAATCCTTCATCCACTGCTTTTAAAATGGAGAGAATGGCAAAGCGGCCTGCTACAGAAGTACACAAAACTTTAAATATATTTTTAATGTACTCTCTGTCACGTGGACATTTATGAAGACAATTGTTTATGTATTGGAAAATTATTAGGTAAATAATTAAAAAAATGTAAACACAATTTCGACAACACTTTCTGTCAAATAAATTTTTCAGTTGTACGAATAAAGTAGCCAATTGAATAAAACTCACGACTATATATCCTCCGATGGGAGCTGCACTGAAGCAGTGTCCCAGGGGCTGGTCCAGATAGTCGAAGAGGTCTCTCAGATTCTCCATGTTCCAGCGCCTGAAATGACTCAAAAGATGAACTCTGTACAATTTCTGAACTCTGTCTCTGTACAATTTTTTCGGTGCACAGTCAGACTACAAACCTCCCTTGTGATCTGAAGCTACGAAAAGTTCCACTGCTAAAAACAATTCCTCACTGATGATGGGCCTCAGATCAAACATGTAAGGCACATGCAGGTCCCTGTTTGATGATCCGTTTATAGCTTTCTGAATGATACATATTTTGGATCTCTAATTTTATATTATCTGCGGCATATGGAACCCTCGAGTAACCACTTCAACTTCAACTGTGATGAATATAAAGAAGGTTACGTACTCTTCAATGTGCGTGCAAACAACCCTTTCTAACGTGAATGAAATTTTGCAAATCTGTACATCGTAACAGAATAATTTTTTGATAGATATTACCTAAGAGAATTCTGAGCGTTTTAAAGTTTGTTTAGTACCCGTTAGACACTAGCCCATAGTTTAAAATAAAACCTTGGGTGAAAGTTTGCTATCACCTGTATACAATACTAATTTATTCAGATTTTGAATATTGTGATTGCACGTGTAGGATCAATTCGATTATAGGTGACTTTGTAATGCGAACCTATTTACGTCAGATCCCAACTCTAACACCTCTAAGGAATAAAAACTCCTCTTGAGTTATCAATAAGTTAGGCTTTCACGCAAATCGGCGCGTAAGAAACGATACATGAGAAGTCTCGTGCCTCCCAAATGCCGTCTATGAGGAATCCCATAAATTTCTGTATCGTATTTTAAGTGGGTTGTGATACAAAAGTTTTCTCAAGCATCAAAATTTGGTGTTCTTGTAATTTCAACCCTCAAAATCAAGATAACTCATCATTGAAATGATATTCATGATCAGATTTGTAACTGTGATAAACAACGTACTATTTACATGGATCTAAGACCAGAAATCTTCATGAATGAACTATTTTTCATCCTTAAAATTTTACCGTTAGCATAAGAACCCGGTACGAATCTTCATCTGCGATTCAATATTTACGTGATCGCAGAAGGCTATGCAGTTCATTTTCCACATAAAAGCGCTACAAAAATTTTCACTGTAAAAATCAATTTAATATTGGTGTTCTTTACCTTGTTAGTACACATCAACGTTCATTCGGAGAATTTTTTGCAGAACGCATTGTACAGTGTCCCAGCACGCTCATTTCACGCAATCGTGATTCGTCAAGTCAATCAAGGCGAGCTTTCAGTAGATTGCATCTGGACTTGTATATTGATAGCTGAATGCTTGGGTACCTTTGTTTCAGGAATCCAGCATTAAGACAGAGATTGTGCGAATTTGATCGCACAGAGTACGGTTTGCTCCGTCTCTGTAGCGCCATCTAGTATTTTTTATTTAATGTTACGTCATTATATCACTGGGGAACAAACTTTTGGTTGCATGAGTTCTGACACTGGATTCTAGTGGATTCGAGATCATTGATTCCGAAAATGGCATTCGTTTGTGAAGATCAGGTCTAGTTTTCACGCTACGCGACCGTGTTTTTATTTTAATCAAGAATTTTGATTCAATTTAATAGTACAGAGCTGGTAAATGAAATCTTATCACTACAAGAAGTGTTCAAGTGTTTATATTTTTTTACATATTTCAAAAATATTGTTGTATATAAAATGGCTTCTCAATCAAGTAAAGGAAAAGTGAGATACGCTCGGATGCGTTCTGCTTCATATGTGGTATTTTCACGGCTCCAAAGCAATTGAAGAAGGAACATTAGTTGATTTGTGAAGAAAGCTTATTTTTCTTACTTTCAAGTGAAACGTGGGGACCAAGATAAACTTTGGGCACAGCATAAGGCATGTCATTCCTGCAAAGAAAACTTACGTCCGTGGACTAAAGGAAAAAAAATCGGCATTCCGATGAAATGGCGTGAGCCACGAGGCCATGTCACACACTGTTACTTCTGCCCTACTGATGTTGCTGGTTTTACTGGTAAATCTCATCAGCTTATCAGATACCCTAGTCTAGATCCAGCAATCAGACCTGTGCCCCATTCAGATGATGTTCCAAAACCTATCTTTACTCAACTTACTTCTCTTAACCCGCGCACGGTCGCGCATCCCTCAGAAAAGTAGTCAATTTACCCGCGTTACTCTGCCGTTCCCTGTTCACTTACCGTAATAGGCAGAGATGTAAAAATATGAAGTAATGAGTAAAAAATGTTGCTTTACACTTTGATGTTGTCAGATTTTTGATAACTTGAACCGTTTCTTTGTAATATGGAGTCAAACTCCGTAGATTTTTGCACAACATTGCTTCAAAGAGATCAATGGCCATTTTTGTGTTTTGGGAAAATGTAATGTTTTTTACTGCTATTTTATGCAGAAAATCCTTCCAAACCTGCTGATGTTTTTATTTTTCCTCTACAACAATTAGAAAAAAAGTTATGACCATTTATGTCTAATAGGTGTTATCCATTCTTCGTTTTAGTTCCTACATAAATGCATGTTTGCATGTCTGGTTATATTACTGTAAGTATAGTGTTTCGAAACTTGTAATTTTCACACAATATGAATAAAATACTGCTCTACACGCTACTGACTTCAGATTTGTCTTATTTGCCATTTTTACGAAATAAGGCGAAATAAGGCCCTGAGTAGTTTCGCTGGTAACTGAGGCTGCCACTGACTGTTCGCACGCACACCCTCTCACGGTCGCCTCATTTACCACACTGACTGTGCTTACCCCTCCCAACTTCCAAGTGGTTGGAGCTCTGCCTTAACCCCCACAATGTGGGGGTTTCTGGCTCCAGCTGTGTAGCACTCGCTGAGACGATCATTTTGGTGTATAACAACTTGGGGTTATGCCTTACGTCTGGCAACCAGTGAGCCTGGTAAATGAGGCGACCAGTTACAGTGCGCGGGTTAACTCTGACAGCGAATGTTACCCTGGATTGACCGAGCAGTCAACTAACAGAAACAGTGACTCAGATTTAGAAGGCGTATCAACAGAACCGCAGACATTTAGTCTGCAGAAAGTAACGATTCAGTTCGAATTATAGGTTTGTCTAAAACGCTGTCAGAATTTTTGGCTTTGCGATATTCCTGGATCAGTAACTGCGATGGGAGCTACGGGTTATAATCCGAAATAGCGGTGCCCCTTCATAGATAGCGCAAAACGGAGTCTGAAATGTGTTTTATTCAGGGTTGGAAAAAACGCTTTTATGAAAAACCAAACCCAACTCTTTTTTTGGAGGGTTTTATTGGGTTTTATAGTGTTGTTTTTTTTTGGTTTTCATTGGATTACGGTATGGTAAGTTCTTCTCATAAGTAATTATTTTTTAATGCAGACACTGATGATTTGTGTGTGTGTGCAGTATGAACACAGCTTGAGCTGATCTAGTCAAAAGCAGTAGCTGCCAACCTATCAGGAGTGTGATTTAGTAACTTATAAATTTCTAATTTTTAAGCTCTCTCAGTCTTGCTGTCAGTGTCGTCAAGTTTAACATGATACTCCAGACTCGGCATCTGCATAAGCTTTTTAGGTCTTCTAGTTTCCTGTTTACAATATAAGATAGCAAGGTCTGCACCTGCCCTAACTCGTGCCTGCAAGATATGGTGACGTTCGGAGAGAAAGACAGTTAGTTGTATTGCACAGTTCATAAGTGTTAAACGTGTGTCTGAGTGTTTGCCGATCAGTTTTTTCTTAGAGCCTTCATAATGTTTATTATGAAATATTTATAATTAAGTTAATTCTTTGAGGCTCATTTTGTGTACTTAGATAATTAAATTTGAATGACCGTAGGAGCGCACCAGAGTCATGTAACTGAAATAGCCGACACAGCCAAAGTTACTTGTGAGTTTTTCAGTGACAAAATAAGCAATATAATAGAGAGGTTGCGAAATAATTTAGAAAAATGTGAGTAAAAACTGGAACAAAGAGCAGAGCAGGAAGTAGGCATTGCACACGAAGATGTGGGTGGCTCTGTAATGACCGATGTCAGCGACATCAGTTAGCTATCAATTTCCTTTTCTTTTGCATTAGCACCAACTGCAATGAAGCCAATTACACCACCACCAGAAAAAAGGAGTAGGACTTTTGAGTTCCTTTGCATATCCTGAGAAGAACATAGATAAATAGATGTTCAATTAGGAAAATTTTTCTGTAGTTCAAATATTCATTTTAATGAAACAGAAAATTAAGAGTTTCACAAGTTCCGTTCTGTGATGTGACATGGATACATACCGCCAGCCGTCATTGCCTGTGACAATGTTAGGTGTAGGTTTGGGGCTGAGAAAGCACTTATGTTCCTTAAAATATTCAAACACTTGATACCAAATCCTAATCTCCAAGATGATACAATTAGGACCTACCATTGCCAGTACAGACTTCCAAATGATGGTAAAAATTGTGTCGTACAACTCATAGGAAGTAAGTTGGGTTCAAATTTGATTCAATATACTGGGTTTGAAAATGAAGCCAATAAAAGAAAAACATTAAAACCTGCATATCGGCTCTCTTCCAGGTTTTGTACATTCATATTTGACTTTAAATTTCAAATAACCTATTAGACTGGTAGTTTTTAGGTGTCTTTTTATGTTTCTTTAACACCAACACTGGTTTTATCACTTATAGGCAACATCTTTAACGCAATACCCGTAAGACATTCAGTACACATGAATGAAAAATATGAACTCATCAAAACAGCATTTGAGATACTCAAATATGAAGAACACAAATGGTTCATTTGTGTTGATCTAGAAATGGTCATTTTGTTGTCAGCAAAGTAGCCACACAAAATTATCTTGCTTTATTGGCCTCTGGGACAGCAGAGCCAAAGACAGAGACTGGATTCAGAAGGAATGGCCAGTTAGGGAAAGCTACAATATATTGGGAAACAAAGTATCATTCATGTAACAACTTATGGAACGTGAAAAGATATTTTTTCTGCTCCTTTATATCAAACTAGGCCTTACGAAACAGTTTGTCAAGGCCCTCAATGCTGTCATTGAGTGTTTTAAGTATTTTTGCGACGTGGTCTCTGGTGTAACGACAGAAAAACTCAAAGCAGGTATTTTTGACGGCCCTAAAATTAAGAAGTCGATTGAAGATCAAGCTTTCAATCAATGACAGATGTTGAGAGAAATACTTGGGGAGCATTCGTTTCTTTCGTAAGGAACTTTCTTGGAAACAGGAAATCAAAGGAATATAAAGAGCTAGATGAATCGTTAAAAGGAAATTTTCCAAGTGTTAGGTTACCTACCGATTGAGCATTAAGATGCATTTCTTGAACTGTCATATTGAATCATTTCCGGTAAATTTGGGAGGCGTGAGTAACGAGCAGGGTGAAGGCTTTCGCCAGGATATCAAAATCATGGAGGATCGATACCGAGGTCGCTAGGACGTTCACACGATGGCAGACTATTGCTGGAGCATTCAGCGAGACTGCACAGGGAAGCGATTTTCTAGAAGGTTCATTAAACGCAAGTTTATGCTCGAGTAAATCGGTCATTCTTCGCAAAAGCAACTGATGAATCCCCAATGTGTTTGCGAAAGTAAGTAAGAATCATAAATTAATTCTGTATGTTTATAATGGGTACTGAATTACATCAGTTTGTTCTGGTTTCGAATGTTATCAGTAGTATTTCGTGGTCTACCTATATATAGTAAGAAATCTTGACACGCTGGGAAATAACTCATGCCATATTTCAAATCAGTGACCTTTATTTACCCAGGTACAGGTTTCAAAGTGCATGCAACTGACAAAGAAGTAGAATTCCGCTCTCCTAATTATAGGTAATCTATTAGAAAATAATAAAGAAAAGCGCGAACTGTAAGCATTTCCTTTAATTGCACATCTATTCACTTATTTCAGTCTATTTTCCCGACATATTCATACTTTCAATTTTTATTGAACTTTTAAAATGAAAACATTGAAGTTTGTAAACCGGAGCTCAGCAGATGACGAGAGCTGTAGATCTTTGCTTAGTTTTTTCATTAGGAGTCCTGGTTTTTAAGGAATCGTAGCTTCAGGAAATCTTGCGCACTGCTATCCTTTAGTGGACGCCTAACCTACCTTCACGCACACTTATCCTTTAATTAACCACAATTCTCTAGCTACACCTTCGGGTCCCTTGCACTTCAAGAAGCGAGCTTAATTGCACTAACTTAAATTTCTTGACATAACTCGGGTCAAGACATTTCAATCGACAGCAAATGACGAAATGTATTGAAATACATGTTTAATCTAATGAGCATGGAAAATAAACGAAAAATATCCCATGTAATTTCTTAAATGCTAATTTTTGAGTGTATCGCTCAAAACTATTTATTGCAACACCGGCTTGTGGAAGCAGAAATGCAGAGAAACATGTGTAAACAATTTACCCCATTCATTATTTTACAGCAAAATTTTCGCCTCAATTTCGGTCAGACAACTCTTTACACGAAGTCGATCACCCTGGTTATGATTGCTTTTGGTGCTCTAATGCCCCGTCAAGTTGCTTAAACGTTTCGTTTGCTTGCTAGTCGGCTTGCCTATTGTTTGCGTTTTTAAGCGCTATTCTTACCGGCTCAAAAAATTCAAGTCAGCAGGCTGAGAAAACCTATCTAAAATGTTAGAACGACAACTTCATGCCATTACTTCACTCAGTATGATATTTGATTCAAATATTTATACTGTTTACCGTATTAAAGCTCTGCACAGTCTTTTTCTGCAATTTGAGTACATCTCTGATTCATGTAGGTATGTATAATTGTATACCTTCATACTTCTTCACACTCGCACCAGTCTATTGGTCCTCGAATGTGAAGAAGAGCACCAGGTCCAGAAGCGCTGCAGGCGTCCCAAACGAAGCCTCTGCCTCCGTCTCGTTTCACATTAAGAGATTGGGATTTGGGCTCAAACGGAGTAATCCAGCTGGATGTCTGATAAACTGAACCTCGTCAGGATCACTCATATTTATTATACCATGATTCGTCAGTTCAGTCAGTCCAACTGCTTCCCGGGACGGTTTGGTGAAGTTGCTCTTTCTCCCATTGCAAACGAAAGCATCGATTCTTTTGACATATCTTCTTCATAAATCTTGTGCCCAACAGTCGCGCCTCACGTAAACGCCTTTCAACTGTTTGTACTGACCAATTTTGGAGAGATGGTTGATTAGTTCCACGTTTAATGTAAACTGGGATGTCTCCGAAATGCTTGAGACTGGCATTTGATTAGATAAGTTAGATTAGTTTAAGCCTTTCTTAGCCACTAAAAAGGTGTTCCAAAGAGAGAAGGGCGGGAGGGATAATTTTTTATGGAGTACAGGAAACGGAGAATGTACGTACGTCTGTTACACGCAAGACATCCTGCGTATAGAAACAGTCAGGAAAGAAGTTTATGAAGCAAAATAAAAGTAGGAGAAGAAAGTCAGAGGTACTGCCCGAAAAAAAACAGTCAACCTGAAATAAGTTACCGATGTATAAAATAAAATACCTTTTCGCATTTATTTAAGAAATTAGTTTTCCCGTAATTTTGGTGGAGGCAGAAGATTCGTAAATTAATTAAAATAAGAAACCTAAAAAATGTAAAATGAGGTCTATTGTTATTTACCACTTATATCAATGATAAAAATAAAAAATTTAATTTTCTAAATTTTAGACGTCCACACACATATCTATGCAATGTAAACTTAGAACTGAGCTTGACGTTTGTTTTAATTATACGTAATCATTTAGTATATCTTGCCTTCAAGAATTCATCCAAATAGCGAACGATGATACAGGGGATAATGATTACGGAACAGCCTGAGCATCATCACACTTTCTAACGTTTTATTTTATTTGATTTCTTAGTTCTGGAAGTGACAGAAAAATGCTCAGATTTTCAACCAAACTGAGAGGAAGACAATAAGCATTTGCACTTAGTTGATTGGTCTATTTCAGCTCTGCAATGCTCTTGGTCGGACTGTATTATCTCTATACTTCAGCTTGAAGTTTTCTTTCTGGCGTCTCGGCTGCGTTGTACAAAAATTCGAGTTAGCTGCTCATTGCGGCTGCGGCGTGTTATGAACCGGCGATCATGCTAGCATTCCTATTGAACAGCCAAGCAGCTCATGCTGATGGTCGTATTTTGCCGTGACGGGCGATAGGTCTCTAAAGTTTGGAAGACTTTAATGGCGGCGAAGAGGTTAGTGTGTCCAATATACTCCATTTTTCCTTATGCCCAAATTTTCCTTTAGTAACTATTATACTTTTTTCATTTGCTTTAAAACATGACGAGCAGTTAGAATTTATTGTTACCATTTTCTTAGAAGAGCATAGCATAGAGAATTTTTGTTTTTAGAACTACTGATTATGAGACTTCCCAAAGTACATATTTACTTATTTTAGACAGTGGGAGTATGCTTGAAGGTTAGCCGGCCTAAATTAAATTTATTCCTTTCTACCTATGTATGTTTGACCAAGTGTCACTTAACCTCAACAATCAACGTGTCATATCACAACTCTACATTACGTTGCTCATTGCGATGCAATAGTTCTATCAAGTATTATATTTCTATATCGTACCCGTACTAACATACCCGATTGCTGAAGCGCGTAACTGATGATCGCCCATCCCTTTAGGTGAGCTATTTTTGCCATGGAAAAAATTGATCGTGGTTTCGTAATTTTTCGCAAACTGTTTTCATTTCTGCAACATTCAGTTTAACTGCGTGCGACCACGAGTCGAGTTTATTTTTTTATGTTCTGCATTCGCTCAGGTATTTCTTGAATAATTGCTGGTACTGACAGAACTGCGTTAGTGAGGGGTTTTACAGAAACATTCAATACTCTAAAAATAAGCTAATGCTAATTCATACCTTTCAACTCCTCTTAATTTCTTTTACTTGAGTTAATTCAGATAACGTTTCCCTAGCCTGACCAAGTGAGCGTCGTCTAGCTTGCGCTCAGATGCAATTCTGCTGCAGTTGAAGTTAACCCCGAAGACATGAATTTATAGAATAAGATCTTAAAAACAAGTGAACACTATAATTCAATGAAGGTAACCCCGCCATGGTGCGCTCGTTGCTGGGTCGGAGGTTCTTCCGCCTGCCTTTGATAATTTCGTTCTGAGAAATTTGAGTTGAAGCTCAGAAGAGCACTTCGGTTCGTT
This sequence comes from Morinoia aosen, assembly GCA_030386875.1. Lineage (NCBI taxonomy): Eukaryota > Metazoa > Arthropoda > Malacostraca > Amphipoda > Talitridae > Morinoia > Morinoia aosen. The sequence continues at coordinate 8,045,497 of CM059575.1, read as the reverse complement.
GCCTACCTCAAAGTTTCGATAAATCGTAAGCAGACAAACTTTATATTTGACCTTGCATTTTTTATTTTCTAGGCAGCCTACGATGGAAACTACGTTAGCTTATGGTTAGCTTACGGTAAATTATAATTTTATCCTATTAATTACTGAGAACCTTTTTTGAATCGGGAAAACTCAATCGATATTTTGTATTGCGTTAAAATAGCCTTGAAAGATTTTGAGTATGTCTTTTAATCTTGCGTGCCTATACTGTGCTAAGTTTGACAGTAAAGATTGTTGAAATTCAGAGATTCTTAAACGTAAGTGTAACTAGGCTTATTTGTACTGCATCTTAAATATTCATTCTTTATTTCAAACACATTGCCCTTCTTGTAGAACTTCGGGTACGAAAGGGAAGTCGCTCCTTCGTTCTGAGTAATCGAGAGCGGAATCCTCTCACCGGTGGTTGGGTGACAACCGGAATCTAGCCAACATTCTCCTTTTCTGCAAATAAATGTTTTCGCAGCTTGCCATTAGTCAGGCAGCAGGTGGAGTCGAGTCCAGTTTGTTATAGTTACTCATAATCTTAAGTATTTACTTTATGTGTTCAACTCCCTGGACGTTTGTTTCCTTACCCCGATGGCGCGTTTGTACATTTACTTTAGTTAGCTCTTAAGTGTCATTTGTATTGTATTTCAGTATTCTAGCATTAGTCTGATTACCAAGCTGAATATCATAAATATTTTAAATGATATTTTGCGTGTTGTACAATGTTATGCGGTAGCTCATGTTTGTACACATTACTTTTGCAAAAGGAAATAAATCACTGTTCTTGCTGAAATGTATCTGTGTATGTAAGAGGCACTGCAAAGAGATTCTGCAAAAAAATTCAGAACCTGAGGTCGTAAGAGTTACCTGTCTCTAATTTTATACAGACTTAGGCTATTACGACACCTTGCCTAAAAAGGGGCTTAAGGAACCACCTTAGGAGGACAAATCTATTCTGCATAGTTTTTCGTTAGCGAAGACGCCTTCGTCGTTCGGCACAAACAAAATTTACTTTTGTTGCCCTAGCGGACTAATTACGGCGTAGGCGGTACCCACACAAACTTCACCCTAGCGGTACCGCCGTAGTTCGGCACAAATAGGAATTACTTCTGTTGCCCTATCGGACTAATTACGGAGTAGGCGGTACCCACACTAACCTCAGGAAGGGCAGCTGCGCAGAAAAGCTAGCGCCCCGGAAAAGGGTAGCTGCACAGAAGACAGCCCGTTTTCCACGAACCCTCACGTCGACCGCACGACGGTATCGACACCATTTTTAACCCATCCTAGAGTATTCTCAAGATTTGTAGATGTAACTAAAAAGCTGATGAACTGTTTATCTGTGATCTGTGAATAAATTTCGTTGAACTTTCATTAATTAAAATTATATCCATTCCCTTGTAGGGTCAACAGCATTTGTTGGACTGATGTTCTGTCACTGCTTCAACATAGTTGTGTGGACTTATTTCACGAAAGGGATTCCTTTCGCAAAATTTTATGAAAATAAAAATTACATCAGGGAATATTTTTCAAAATAATTTTAGTCTACTGAGATTATTTTTTAGCTCACCATAGTTAGTACGCTGATTTTAAAATTGTGGTCAGTTTTCTCCAGTAAGTAGAGTTTCTTCGTCGAGCGTTAGCCACCACCTCAAAAATTCAGATCTTTATAGTATTAACTAATATATCAGAGAGCAATTAGGAGCTATGAAGTTAATAAGAGCTCTACGCCATCAAGAGTTGAAGCAGACCGGTGAATTTGTACCTGCAGGAGGCGGCTGAGACGAGGCACCTCGGCGGCAGCGACAGGTGGGCCCTCGCGTATACAGCTGATGCTTTTGAGGTGCTATCAATAAAGCTTACTCTCTAAATAACAGTATTCCATTGTTTGCCCATCGATAATTAGATTCATCATTTATTAACGATAGGAATGCCTTTCAGTAGCCTTCTGTAGATTATAATCTTTATCTGGCAAACACAAAGTTGGCAGATGTCGTTTTTTGCAAGCACGATACTCACACACTCTGAGTTATTATTTAAATGTATAGACATTTCCTTTCTCTCACATAATTTGGGGTACCAGAAAGTTCTGTCCTTTTTTCTTTAACTAAACTTTGAAGCATATTAATAAGTTTAAACAGCTATTTTCTATGTCAGATCAGATGTAAGATATTCAGCTAAACTTTTCAGCTAAAATTTCAATCTACTTCAGTTGATATTTATAACACATTTATAGCCCATGGAATAGAAAAGTTTTAAAGTGAATCGTATGCTCTACTGCATGTGTGAATTCCATAGATGTAGCCATGCAACAACAGCAGTAAAAAACACAAGCGCTGTTTATCCAGACGGTGCGAGTGTTAAAATCTACCGTAGATGGTTTGTGAAATTAAAGAAGATAATTTCGATTGTTGCCGCCCTCATTGCTTTGTTGTTTGGAGGAGTTCACAAGGAACCCAGACACCCTCTCTATACACCTTTCCAATCTTTTTAGATGCTCCTAACAGTAGACTAACGTGCATCGAGTCTTCGGGACAGTGTTCTGATTGTTTATCGAGGATCTTCCGCTGTAGCTTTCAAAACTTTATCACACGAAAGGCAGGGTTTCCCCGTTCGAGGGACATCAGTAAGATCGAAATTGTTTTCTTTTAATTTCAAAAACCATCTACTGCAGTTTTTAACACTCACTCCCTCTGGATAGACACCGTTTATGTTTTTCACTGCTGATGTTGGATTGCAACCTTTGTGGAACTCATACCTCATGCAATGACGCATATGATTCACTTAGAAAATGTTCTCTTCCGTGGCTATAGATGTTTTTAAAATTATGTTGAAAATCTTCCATGCTTCTGGTTGCGGCTTTGAGGAAGAAGAAGCTTTCTTATGATAGTCGTTTGTGGTGGAAGGAGAGAATTTTTGAAACTGTAGAGACTTAGGTACTTTCTATTCTTCGCTTTCTATTTTGCAGCTGCAAGTTTTTTCTTTTTATTATGGTAAAATTTAACTGAAGTTAATCTAATTAAGCATGTTAGAGCCTCTTACCAGACCCGCGTTCACACTTAAATTGATTATATTAACCTTACTTGACGCATTCGCGCTTACAAATTAAATTTGAGCTACCTTTACTTGGGCAGTACGTAGCCCTTAAAAGAGGGTCTGGTTTCTCTAAACTATTTTCTATTATTTAACCCATTACTCGCCAGCGTTCCATTAATGGGACGCTCAAAAAAATCGCCATTTTTCAATGGTTACTTGAAATTAAAATATTTTGCTAGGCTAGTCGTCTCTATTCATGTCGATTCATTCCATAATAATCATTGATTGACAAATTTTCAACAGAATTTATAATTTATGCAGCATTGAATTATCGTGTCTCACTTGTTTTTCAGTTCTTATTCTGTAAAGTCATATTTTCTCAAGAAACATACATGGAAATTTTTCTTATTAGGTGAAATTTGTATATTAGGATCCAAACTACTATCTAGGAGCCTAATAAATGTTCTTTAGTTATTGTGATATCATTTATGAACTAAAGTATTTATTGTGAATAATTTCTCTTATTTACGAGTATGAACACCGAGCTAACACATTCTGCCAGCATTCCATAAATGAGAAGGTAATTTTTAGCTATTATAAGTTTTCGTAGAACTCTAAAATCTTGAAAATAATCTCTCAAGAGTCCAAAGACCCTATTTTCATGAACAACATTAGCATCTAAACGTTTCCGTTAATTCAGCGGTTAATGGGTTAAAGCAATCTAGCTCTGCGTCGTAAAACGCCTCGAGCCCCTTGAATAGAATTTCATATGCAAGGTTATTAATTACTGAGTTAAGATTAAAATTATACTGGCATATTAAGTTGAATAATATACACCCGTTTTGATAATCTGCTAGCTGGCATCCTACAAGTTCTCGTGTCTCTTTAACCAGAGCGATTCTAAACTGTTTTCCCGGAATTCCTAGATGATGGTAGTCAACGCCCAATTCTTCTCAACGTTTTCTATTGCAGTATTGTTTTAAAAACCAACCATCTGCTAAGAAGATCTCCGGTCTCTGACTATATTTTTATCGGAATTTGACAAGTGAAATAACTGCTGAGGACGCTGCTGTACGCTAATTAAAGCTGGTTGAGGACCGTTGAAAAAGCGGAAGCCTCAGGATAATCCTCAATTGAGTGCTGTTTATCAATGTTGCACATCTCGGGAAACGAGATTAAAATTTTCTCCAGTTGTTGGTTCCGTTCTTGAAAATAAAAGTTTAAACTACTACTCTTAATTCATAAAATCTTTTAAATATCAACTGGCATAGATTCAATTAAATTTGAAGTGCAACTGAATCTCTGACATCTGATCTGACCTTGGAAACAGTTGTTTGGAGTTATTCAAATACTTTAAAGTTTAATTAAAGAATAGAGGAAAGAACTTTCTCCTCTACCCATTAGTAATTTTGCTTTAGACGCTTCTCATGATAAAGGCCTAAATAGCCCAGATTTATTTTCAAAATCTCTACTAGTCACACCATCCAAAATTCAAGTGAAATAAGGAAGCGCATTTCTAAAGTTTGTGTATTTTGCATATTTTTCTATAAATTTTTGGAGGTCAAGACGAACCGAAGTCCTTCATAGTCTTCATAGTATTCCGCTCAGTGGGATCCAACTATTGTATCCATGGGAATTAGTATTTCCAGGGAGAATATGTGAGGTCCCGAGTTGAGAGTTGGGTCTGTTTAATTTTGTTGAAACAGAATAGGTATTCTGTTGCCTTACTAACAATCATTTTCGGTTCACTACTGTCCTGTTTTTCATGACTTACTACTTTCTTTTTCAATTGCTATCTTGTTTTATAAACTTCTTACTCAACTTACTGCTTTATACACTTTGTGCAATGATTCCGCTGTTTTTAGGTTTACATCATATGGTGCGTTCCTCTTTCCTCTCTTTGAAACGCCATTGTTGCGGTCAGAGAGGCTTAAATTAACTGATAATCTAATCTAATCTTTCCGAGAGTGAATAAGCAGGGTGTTAATTTATGGAAGGGATTAAGTAAACTCATGAAAAGGTGTCGTTTAGGATGCCCATGGTTTAGCGAGAGCAAAAAGCCATTATACCGACAGTAATTTCTGTCCGCTTAAAACATCATGATGAAGTAAGGAAATATTTTTAATATGGAAAATTGTAATTTCTCAACTTGTATTCATTCGGTGCCTCAATCTCAGAGCCTGTTTTCATTCAACTGGCTCCTCCTGAAGATCTGTGAGATGTTGAAGAATATGATTGCAACAATGATGCAGATTTTGAAATTTAAGATGATCTTCTTCGTGAAGGACTTATGAGTATTAGATGAATGATTTTACCCAAGCTGTGAAGACAAACAAAAACGTCAGAACCCTTAACACCAAGAAATAGTTGAAAAATTAAACAAGGAGTGGCATCGTGCCTTTGAACAAGAAAATTTTTTTCCTGTCATACGTTCGAAGTGGAAATACCTTTGCGCCTTGACATATATTTTTTGATATCTTTAAAAAGTGAGGAATTTCGATCTACACCCCAATTGAACTGCGACTAATCATCGATAATTCAAAGAGGAGCTTGAAGTATACCGTTCTCCTCAGTGGTAATTTTTCCCAATCGGGCGCGTGTTTTGTTTTGTGAAGAAGCTGAAAACATGTAGAGAATCACCGATTTGTTGCAATATGGCACACACAATGAAATCATCTGTGTTGCCATTAAAATGGTTAGCTTCCTTGTTGGTCAGAAGAGCGGCTACGCAAGGTGCCCTGATTCTACGCACGTGGGGAGTGGTGAACACAGAACGCATTTCGTTTATTTTGATACTCTATATTAAATTCATAATCCTAAAGGATTCAAATTCTTATAACTAAATAAGTTTTTCAAGCGTACTAAAGACTCTGAATTTAAATACAGGAATTGTATGTATTTAAATATTTCAGTTACAGTACTTCCATTCTTTTAAATTTTCAGCAAATAGATTAAAAAAACAAGTTACTTGTGAAATAAATATTTTTGTGGCGTCTCAAAATATAACATTTTCAGTTGTAAAATTCAAGCCTCACATTTTGAAGTACTGTATGTGTGTACGTTGTACCGTCGCATTGGAAGTTAGGTTCATAATAATTCATACGGGGTCAGGATTTCCTGCTGCAGCCTTACCAGCAATAGTTTCCAGGAAATTTAGTTCCACCTCGGCAGCTAAAAGGCCACAGTGAAGAAAGAAGTGCAGAAATCATTTTATTATTATCTACTGCTATTTATTCAAAAAAGAGAGCACTAAAACCGTGACAAATCATAACAACCCACTACCTACATATGTTGGTTTTATTTTATAACTTTCATAATTTGGTAAGTAGTATTTAGTGGGAATGAAATATCTGACTAAAAAAAATGAATGCATATAAATACAATTATTAAGTATTCCATTAAATACTCTAATAAAATAGGAAAACTAGACAAACACGGAGGAAAGAAATCTTAAAAATTTGCAATCATTTAACCAGCCAGAGAAAATACTCACTCGATTGGCAAAGTCGAGTTAGTTACAATCTAAGAATGTTGTTTAAAGCCATCAATGTTTCTATCGCTGTCATAGAGATATGTCACGACATGCAGTTCCTCAGATGATTCACCGCATGAGCTGTTTTTATGGTAACTTCTCTGCTGTAATATGATTATTTGTCACCCAGATGAGACATATGAACTGCATTATTTATTGTGGTGAGGTTGGATAGCTGACGCTTGAATTTTGTAAACTTTAACGTGATATAGCGTGAGCTGATGAAGAGCTAGCGGGCTTAATGGGACTACTACTGTACTACGAAGTCATAATTGTTTAATTACAAAATTAGCTTCGGTAGAATTACCAGAGCAACAACTTAATCGCCTCTGATCGAAGTTGTCGTTAACTGAGATCATTATTAATTCGAAACCAAAGTATGCTGTGACATTAGCAGACCTTGCGAACTCAAATATCGAGGCAGAAATTTAGAGGCAATTTTTTCGGTGGTCATTTTTTAAATGCGGTACAGGAATAGCAAAACACCCAAACGTCAATTTTTGATGAGAAATTTCAGAACAATGAATGTTTCATAAAAACACAATAAATCCTAAATTTCTTGAAAATATCAAAATTTGCATAGAACAACAATATAACAGTCAAATACGCTCGAGGACACATATATTTAGGTATAAAACACCCGAGCGTGCAACACTGGTGGCGGACAGCGCACTGTGCGTGATTAATTAATTAACCCTTTGCTTCCCAACACTCAAATAGTCAAGGGAAAAGTTTTATAAGATAATTGCAGTCATTACCTTGAAATATCAGCAAAATTGCCCTAGCACGTTTTTTTTCTGTATAAGCAGGTGCTTACTACCTTTTTAAATTAAAAAATAACGCATTGAAAATGTATGCTTCGACGCCAAAAAAATAGTCGAAAAGTCTGAGAAAAAATATCAATTTAATTTTCGCTTAATTTTATCTGTACATACATGTACGTATGAAAAACTTGCTCAAGTTAAATAAAAAAGTATTAAATGTATTGCATAGACCATGAAGCTTGCACTGAGTGGATATCAAAGCAAATTGCACGTGTCAAACTTCTGGAATGCTTACAAACATAGTTGCGGTAATACTATTAATTGCCCTAATTTTATCATTTAGTTCAAGTTACTTTTCTACTAGTTGAATCACCTTGAAATTTTGTCAATTTCCCTAAACTGGAAGCACTAGCCATATGGGAACTGGAGTTCTCGTCAGGAGACAAAGGCAAGCGCGCTGAAACACATTTCAGGCGCCATACACGAGCGATTTGGCATACATATAAGCCCCCCAAAATGTTCTGTTTAATTTCGTATTCCTGATTGATCAAAATCTAGCTCAATTATTTCAAAAAAATCTAAGGGCACACAAAACGCAATTTCTCAAACATTTTAGATTTTTTCAAATCGATTGATTGGACACTCAAACCCCTAAACTTTAATGCTGGATAATAGTTTTTCATCAAATGGAGCATTTTAGGGGTAAAAAATGCCACCAATGCTCACTCTGAGTGTGGTAATAGGTGTCTAGTGGTGGCTGAAACACGTGATGCTTAAAGTGTCCAACTGAATTTTGTTTGTAAGGCTGTCATGCCACCAATGATGAACTATTGTCTAAATGTTCGCATGGAGGTTCCCAAAATCGTAATGAGTCTTTTCATCATTTCATATGGTAGCGTTGTTCGGAAAATATTTTCGTTGGTCGTACTCATTCAGAACTTTCTGTGAATGAAGCAGCAATCGTTGACAATGATTTAGAGTTGAGTAGAATTCCTTGTTTGAGGCATTGAATAAGAGTCGAAGTATTCGTTTGAAGAGAGGTTTGATGGACATGGGTTCCACCAGAGTATGACTAGCATATGTTCCTGGCCAGAAATTAGTAGTCAATAACGGTCGTCTTCGATCTTTAAAAAGTAAAAATCTGTAAACCCTTTAAAAAGTAAAATGAATTGTCATGTAGTGCTGGAAGTTTCTGATTATGTTTTAGCAATGCTTGAAAGATATTTCACAGTTTGTTTTATCGGATGACAAGTTCTGTTTCCCTTGAAAGTTAATTTTGAAACATTAAAACTCGTTTTTCTCGAATTTTATATTTTTTGCCAGTAGGTCACTATTCGTCAAAATTTCTTCGCAGCGATGATAGCTATCTTCAAAAATTTTGCGTGCGTGTAGCGTATATATGTATATACATCTTGTTCTAGAAATGCATTTGTGTATCCTTACGAGTTTGGTGTAATTATGTGCGTGCATGTGTATATGTGTATATTTGCGTGTATATGTGCACACATGTGTGTACTAGACTGACAACTAGCATTTTACTGAAGATAATGGTCTTTTTTCTGTTTACTCTCAACTTGTAACATTACCTTACTCGTCTTGTCTTTATTATTGTAAAGCATTCATGTAAAAACTATACATTTGTTGTGCGATCATCCACTTTTTGTTTAAATAAAATGCTTATCAACTAATGACCGCTATGTTAAAATTGTTGGATTAGAAATACAAAACTTATTATCTTCTTGGTCCTCATGCTTATGTGTACGTGTATACATGTATATGTATGTGTGTATATGTACATGTATGTATATGTATGAATATGTATGTGTGTGTATATGTATACGGATGTATATTTATATATACATATATTTTTTTCATGCTTCCTCACAATGACACTTTTGAACATTGGCCGAAACAAGCGATTCATGTATTATTTCCTGGCTTCAAGAATTGCGAAGTTTTATGTCATGTACATGTAAACTGTCAAAAATGTTTTCACCTCACAATGAAAATGCATCGTCCATGAAATTGTGTTGTCTCTTATAATTATCATTACATGTATTATCAAATGTAGATTAAGCAAGATTAGGAGTACATTGCCCTCAATCTTTCTTTTCGACTAGTGACACGAGTTTTACAATACTCGTGTGTGTGTATCATCTAAATGTATTAATTTTAAGAGATTTTAAAAACCAATGATGGTACTTTTGTACCATCTATATTGGAAATATACTGTTTTTTCTTTTTTTTTTTTTTTTTTTTTCTAGAATCGTCCACTTTCTGGCGTTAGTTTCCGATTTGCAGCTTTTTATTCGTTTTTGTGACATGAATTTTTTACTCTTTTATCGTGTCAACTTCCAGTTGCCCGGACATCTGGGATCTTGTAGTAGACCATTGATTCAAGAGCAATACGTGTTTTGAGTTATATTCTTTTCAGGAAATGCTCATTCATGGGAAAACTCCTCTAAATAATAATGTGAGAATGTCTCTAGAAGGCCAAATGATTTTTTTAGTCATCGGTTCGGTGCCTCATTAGCATTTTAACTGCATTTTACTATTGCGTTGACATGAATAAATTTGATATATTTAGTTACAACTGACTTGTTTTTGCCCTTATACGTAGTTTTACGGCGATCCGGGTTCAATTCGCTGATTTAGAGAGGCCCAAAGACGGGTGCCTTTCTAGGCCCTTCTGGGTTTGGCCTGCTCTTAATGAACAATAAACTAGCAGTACACATTTTATACAGTATTTTTAAAAATGTATGTGAAATTGATCTTCAAATGCACCAGTGTATTTAAATACATAAATTCAAATTTACTTAAATACTGTCCATCGCTGCAAGTAGGACTTCACAACTCTGATGAAGCATTGTGTAGAGACGCATTAATTTTCAAGATCTTGGCTCATCATGCCTGAAGGTTCAAAATGATACTGTAGTCACTTACTGAAGGAAAAGAGGAATATTCCCATTTCTAGAGAACAAACTGGATTATAGTAAACAATTTGGAGAAAAATTATCAACCAATGGCGACTTTTTCAATGACATCTTCACTTCCTGGATGTCAATAGTGAACAATCAAGCTGGTTCGTTTGATTGCCAGTAAAGTTTGCAGCAAAAACAACAATCAATATTTACAATAAAATAATATTAGAACTTGGGAAAAAATTATAATTGTCATTTAAAAACGTTACCAAAAACTTTCGTAACAAAATTTTGGAATTAGAATATAAAACTTAGGACTATACTGAAACTGTTGACGATCGGTTATAACATATGGATAAAATTGCATGGTTTTCATATTCTCATTTTGCTGTCTTCTCGTGAAATTTTGGCGACTCGAAAAAATGAACGATTTCGACAAAATTTAAAGATACAATAAAAAAATGATACAATGAAAAGGGAGATCTACAGTACATGTGAATTACTATTTTGGAGCATCAAGCCATATTCTCCTCAAGTAAAATATACAGAAAAGTTACATGATCAAATTTTCACCGAAGCCACATCCTAACAATTGCTCTTATAGTAGCCAAAGCATTCATAAAAAAATTATTTCGAACGAACACTACAATCGTGGAGTTTACTTTCATATTTCAAGGCAAAGGTAAAGTTTTAAGGTACTCAAGAGATGAGCGAAACTCTATTACACGTACAATGTCTGGTGTTTATTGACAAAGTAATGATCTTTTTGCTAAAAGAATTAAGTGATGGAAAAGACTTGTCATAGTATCTCGGTCTAGTTGAAAATAGCCAGACATAGCGAAAGAAAATTGTGGTCGTAAATTATTAACCCCATGGCATATGATTTAGATCTTATCACCCGCCGTAATTTAGAAGTCATGGAATCAACGAAAGCTGTTTTACAAATTGCGACGAAGGATTTGATTCATTTTTATGGCGGGTTATTTCCTAATTCGGTTCATCGTTCCATGCCTCAGTATCAAAGAGCTGGGCCTATCTTTTGCTATCGTATATCAGATTTCTGCGAGAAAAATGTATGTATGTCAGTAAACTTTGAACGGAAAAGAGAAAAATACTTTGGCTTACTGATTTTCATTACTTCATCAGATCTCGTACACGCGTTATGTGTCTTCGGGAACTCTAACAAGTATCATTTTTTCAGGTTTTCAAGAGTTCAAGAATGATCATTAGCTTCTACAAAGGAAATGCTGAAACTGATTCTGCTAGCTATGTATACTTTTGCCGCGATTTAATCTAATTTACGATTGACTATATTTTCTACTTGGTAGCTGAAATGAGTATAGGAATGTGCCGCTCTCCTTACACCGGCTGCCGATGAGCCGCGTAAAAGCCGCATATCGTGTCTGCTAAGGCGCATTTGGTCCCGCACTTTCCCTACTGTAAACAACTTCAGTCAGCCACTGCGCAAGCTTTGAATACCAGTAAAGTGTTCGTCGGAGATCAGTTTTTCCCTACCCTACCAGCGGGAGCTAAAGGAATGGGAGGTTTTGGAATTTTAAGATTACAAATTATAGAAAAATTGAACAGGGCTTTGGCTGGAGTGGCATTTTTTGTTCAAAAAGAGCATGGCAACAGTTCTTTTAAATACCGTAAACGCACTCACCATTCACCCCTGTCATCCTGCAGCGCGGACCGCCTCCAGCGCTCGCACGGGTCCGGGGCAGGCGCTGCGCATGGCTCCGGTCCGGCGTCCTCCAGGTGGAGCCTAAATTGACAGTGCAGGAGAAAAGAGAGTCGAGTAACTCGTTGAAAATGCAGCACTTCAGCAGTGTAGAAAAATTTAATACAGTAAAAAAACGAACTATAAAATGAGGGAAATGAACATGGTAAGAAACGTAACATTGGAACCCACAAAGTAGCGATTGTAACTGGAACATAAAAATTTCGAAGTTTAGGGCCTTGATCCAGATCAAGAGTAAAATTTTCAACCACTTGATGGCACATATGTTATGTGAGTTGAATGGTGATCTCAAGATTTCACAGGCAGGTGTAATCTTCTCCTTTTTGATTAAGCTCCTAGTTTGCGAACAAACTTTGGGTAAAAAACATCAATGGCTTCTAGCTACTTCATGATTGTTGAATGGTAACATTAGGCGCTGACTCGCATTCAAATTTACTGCGTATAGATCCATGACGATCTATAAAGGTGTAACTAGGGAGTGATTCACAAGAAAATATACTTTTATTTAGAACATGTCAGAACACTGGTCGCTAATGATTCATCAAGTAATACGTGAGCTCAGTCAGACTCGTCATGAAAGAATGTGTGGGTTCACAAACTTTAGCTTGTGAAAGGGGGTCGCATAATAAAGAATTCAACTGCTTCACTCTACAACTTAAATTGCATCAAAGTAACCTTATATCGAAAGTAAGTCTTACAAATTGCCAGACTTCCTGGTCAGAAATTCGTGTCAGGCGGCAGGTGTCGATCATTAGATGCGGAGTTAAAACTCAGAGGGGGAAGTACATTTTTTATCGCTTTGCAAATGATTTTAATACGTTCGATCTTGAACTGCCAACCATCTACAAATGATCAAATAAATTTTTAGTGATTTAGAAGAAATGGGAAAATAACATTTCAACGTCTAATACAATTCAAATGAGTGTTAGCGGTCAACAATTTTTCTCAACTGGCGGTAATCTTTATCGGAGAAATGACGACACTGATATTTATTTTTTTTCGGGGTGGAATGTCGTGAAATTTTCTTCCATAAGGTTCACTTGAAAAAAATTAAATAGGCCAATTTACACTTAGGTGTGTTGGGCTCGTGAACTCAGAAACGAGTGTGGCAAAAAAAATTCCGGGAAAAATCTTCGTCAGGAAAATTTCACCAGTGAACTTGAATGAAACCCTTTCAATAGACTTAATTAAAACTCCACTTCAGGGCGAGACCAGACGAATGCTAAATACACTGCTGCTATAAAACGAGTAGCACTACAGTCGAGTGTTCTTCCGCTTAACTTATAATGACTAAGCGAGGTCGCTCAGCTTGGATTCACTTCTCTTTATTATTTCACGCTTTGATTGCGTGCTACCAGAAATCAATACAGGTTGGGCTGAGGGAAAGAATGCGGAAAGTAAGTATTGACTGACTGAAATCTATGGAGTGCAATTTATGCATTCGGCTCTCAACTTGAATTTTACCACTTGCACCGAGAAGAATTTTGACACACCTATGGGTGTCAACCAGTTTTTCAGAGAAATACTGAATCATATTGATGAATCCCAATTGTCCGCAGTTTCAAGCGATTGAGAAAGTTGAATCGCATGTTCATATATATTCATGCATGAAACTATAAAAAATGGGCGTTGAACAATGAACTGATCATGGATTTTGTGAATGGTGTATACTTCTCCCAAGAAATATTAAAAGCTTAGCTGTTCATTTTTTCAGATTCTCAGATACTGTGTTCATTGGTGTAATTACTAAGCAGTCAGAGAGAGTGAAACATTAATGCGAAACAATACTGACCTATGCTAAGTATGCCACGGTTTGCACACTCATGTGTGTCGTATCAGCCCATTCCACATAAAAGTCGGTCACAAGACATTGATGATAAATTTTACTAACACATTTTTATGAGTCGATTATGCAGTTAGTTGATCCTTAACTGTGTTGGTTTTCTGACAATTTTCTTCCGAGTGTGGTTGCTATTATGATTCTGACCTGACTGTACCTAACTGTTCTTATATATATATTTTTTCATGCATATATTATGATTCTATGATGCATAGAGTATAGTTCATCGATGAAAAATATATACTAAATCAAGAAAAACTGTGTTCAGCGGCACTGATGACCGAACGAAAGTCATTTGCTGGGCATTAAAGCATTACCATTATTATAAATGATGGGTTATGATATCTTAGAATTGCTATAGGTAGAGGTGATGAATAAGTCGTCGAAGACTTACGCCAGCAGTCCCAGCGTCACGATGAGTGTTGTGAACCCGACAAATTTTGCTCCTGTTGAGTACATTCGCATGTTGATCTTTCATGCTTCTGCCGCCACGTACACGTTGTCCTCAGCGGTGAATTTATTCCCTTTTTCGTAAATTTATTTGCTACATTGATGATAGAATTAGCCGTTGCATTATAGCAGCCAATATTTTCGATCTTGAACCTGTGTTGAAGTTTTTTCTGTATTTTTTTACGCGTTGTTCATCAACTCATTTCTTGAACAGCAAATATTTATTTCTATCACTTGTGTGTAAAAGTTTTGTGGCCGAAAAATTTGCCCAAGATATTTCTTTCTGGATATTCTAAGGAGAGTAATATTCTAGCATGACACATAGTCTTTCACTCGACTGCTGCACTTTACTTTGCTCGCACTTGTTTGATAGTACGACTTGTTTCGTTTGTGCTGCCAAGATTGCCCTACACTGTGAAATGCACTCAAGTCGACACAAGGCATTTAGGCACCAGTAACATAGAGCAGGGTTACATCTGAGGCCCTAAATTAAGCATTTCTCTCACGACAATTGGACACCAGAAAGAAAGAGCAGATCTACATCTGAGACCCTAAATCAAATGTCTACGTATCAGAATAGTAATGTTTATTTATTGCTATGGTAGAAAATAGTCGAAAGACCTCGACCCATCAGGAGAACTTCACTTAGCCTTTATGATATGCAGAATAGTGAGGCTCGTACAATCTTTGTCTCTAATATACGTCACGAAATTTTACCTCTCTTTGATATCTTTTTCCTCCCCCTTTCACGTCTGATATTCTTCTCACAGTACACTAATTTTAGACAGTCCACAATATTTATCTGGGTTTTAGTAATCTTTCTTTTTTGCGGAATGAAACCAAGGGCAAGGAGATCAACTAGAAAAGCATGTTTGTAGTGATAATCTTATTTGATGTCATCAATATGGAGATATTTTCCCGAATTTTAAATGTATATCTTACGATCTTGGGGCATATGACTATTTATTTCAATTTTCTATCCAAATTTAACTTCTAAAACCAATGATGACATTCAATTTGAATGTCATCATTGCAACCTAGATGATATTATGAAAATTTGCAACCTAGATGATTTTCGAAATTTATTTCCCATCAACTGTTACAGCGTCCCGAATGAGGAAGAAATTAGAACTTTACTCATATCAAACAGTTCACGTTACTCTTAAGCTCAAATGAGGTACAAGCTCACTTTGGTAACGATGGAAAGTGCTCTGGAAATATTTTTTCGGGATGCAAAAGCATGAATTTACCAAACATTTTTTGCTCTAAATGAAAAATCGAAGCAAATGAGAGAGTTTCATTGGTATATCTTCATATAGACTGTTTTTCTGCCAATTTTTCTTAATGTAGACAAAGTAGAGAAAACAAATGTTGTGTTATAGTATAAAGATGTGAGAAATTGAAAAATTATTTTTTTGGCAATCATTTTACAATAGAGTTGACCAAAAATGTTTTCATTGCTATTGCAGCACATTGGAAATAATTGCGATAGCGAGTAATAAGTTGGCATCTCTAAAACAATGAATATTATTTAAAATATTTACCACTGAGCTTATTCTCAAAAAGTTGACCGAAAATAGTAGAAAAAATAAAGTATTTATTTACATCCAAAAATTGCAATGAATTTAGCTATCAATAATTGAAATAAAAACAATAAAAGGTAAACAAATAAATAAATGAAGAAGTTAATAAACATGAGCTTATTCACTTGAATATATTCAGAAGATGAGCAGCTTGCATTTCATTTAGAAAAAGTAATGTTTCAAAAGTTAAATATTTTGAAAGTCATAAAATACGGCTTATTCTATCAAAAACGTCACAGAACACTTGCTCCAAGACCAAATTTATGAAGAATGATTCCTGAAGACACAGAACACCTGTAATGAGAATAATTATTTGTTACTAGTGGGCACGGCCAGTCAAAAATGAAGGGATTCAATACCTTTCTTGAACACATTTTCAAGATGCGGAGGACAAACAAATATATCCATCGTAACAGTACCACTGATGAAAAATATTCTTGTGCTTGTGCACTGGTATACCTCGTATCACAGAAACGGTCATTATAACTATCCTTATGAGCGTGACGGAGAAATGGAAGGAGCAGACTTCAAACAAATAAACCAAGGGTATTTTTAAGTAGTAGCAGCTAGGACCCGTAGAAATTCCACGGACAATTTCATCGTTCAGCTAGCTGGACTCGTGAAAAAATTCCGTCAACATTACCCAACCTATGCTCACCTAATCTATCTTAACCCAACATTTCATACCCTTTCCTATCCTAACCTAACCTGACCTATGCTAATAAAATGTGAAACATATCAATGCATGTAAAGGCCATCTTTCAATGCCACACCGAGGAATTCGGGATCTATGGTACCGAAAACTCAGACGAAAGCGTAACGGATACCAAACAAATCCTATGTTTCTCAAGAAGCGGACACCAAGCAAATATATAAATAAATTTATAAATAAACATACCACGGGTATTATTAAGTTAGACAGTATATTATTTACATGCATCCATAATTCCATTCTGATGATACAATAGTGTTTGAGTTCTGCGTATAAAATGTATAAATTGCGTACGTCTTGGTCATGGATTGTACTAGCAGATATGCACCTGTGCTGCAAGGTTCGTCATATGGTACGTATAAATTACCTCGAATTTAGTTTTTAGTTAAGAAGACTATTCATATCGCCCATTTTTCTTGCCAATTATTCGAAGGATTCCGCATAATACCAGCAAACGCCACCAAGTCAAGCTCAGAATGATTGACAGGTTAAAGAATTTTGTAGGTAAAGCCTTGATAAAGGAAATACGGTCTGGCAATTTTAGGTTCTTAAACGAATTAATACAGGCGTCGTGTTTCAAGGTCCAGCCAACCTTTAAAAGAAAGGAAAGTTTTGGTGAATGGGCCATTAATTTAAGTGCTGTGTTTAGAAGTCAAATCTTTGAACTAAAATGAGTATTTAGTAAGGCTGGCTAGTGTAATGACGTGCTGGGCTTCTTACACTAAAATAAATAATAATATAACTCCTGTTCTGGAAAGGATTTCTAGATAAATATTCATTCCTATTCCAATGTAAATGAATTTTCAAATGCCTATACATATTTCATTACACTTAATGCTGGGGTAAGTCACTCTGATACTCCTAAAACAAATTAAACAGCGTGCTTTGTTCGTGAGAGAATGATGTATGTAAATACTTCATTTTACTGGTGTTTTAAATGATTAAATTTGGTACGATTGCGCGTAATATTTGTTTTATGTTTAGCCACATGCGGTTATCGGGAGCTATCATCATTTGGAACTATGCAGAGGAGAAAAGAATAAACAATTTTTATGGTTCATTTAAAACTTTGAGAAGGAAGACATAGAGTGAATTTCTTGCCTTAAGGATTCCCTTCGTGAGATTCAACAGCTTCAGAATTGAATAACACATAACTGAGAGAAACATTGTTGGCGATTTGAGAGGTAGAATTTTAATTCATTTATAAAAATTCTCGTCACTCCTCGGTCCACACGGTAGAAGGCATTATTACAAAATCATTCGTTATTTTCTCTTTTAAATAGATCATTGAATAAATTGATAAACAGTACAAATTTTATTAGAAATATGAGTGCAGTTATTCGCAGCTACGTACAAACATTACTGTAGGAATTGGTAAAACTGAAATTAGTGTCCTGTAATGACGCGAATGTTTTCTATGAGGGGAGTGGACCCCCTCCTGCAATTCAGGTTAGGGAAACCTTAGCATAAAAGAATTGCTGAGCTTTTAGATCGATGAGCTAAAGAGATGAGTGTTTACTTTGAACAATGGATCTACAGAATAATTCATTCCGCTGCTTAAGAACTTCACAAATCTTTCATGAGAGCACAACTCCGATATCGTGAACAATCAAATCCGGTGTGAGAACTTTACCCAGTCAAACTTTTTTTGCCGGAGCATGCATGTTTTTCGCCTCATAAGCGATTTAATTACTTGGGCGGCGAAAAACATGCATGCAGGGGGCGAAAAAGTTAGACTGGGTAATAGCGCACGTGTGGTTAGTCTTGTGCTTCCGTATCGATAAGTTCATCTTTCTTCCACAACTGCTATGACAATTATTATGAGATCAAAAGCGGAAGGTAAAAAAATTAGCGCTCAAAATATTTTTGCACACATGGCAACATCGTGGCAAAATAATTTTGTGTGTTGTAGAGATTTCGGGCTGATGTTATAGCCCTGTTCAAATAAAATGTCATTAAGCAGTCGCTCTTCCTAGGCATTAGACCTAACTCTGAGCAACCAATTAGTTGCAAAATATTCGAGAAAATTGTATATAAAAGAGTACTGTCCTATTTTGAACAAAAATAATTCCACTATGATAAACAATTTAGTTCTGCTCTGAAAAATCAACAACACAGCTCGTATTAAACCATTTACAATACCTATATTTTCATATAGACAAAGGAAAGGTTGTTTTCTCCGTATTTCTTGACTTTCGGAAAGCATTCGATTGCGTGGACAATAATATATTACTCGAGAAACTCCACAGTTATGGCATTAGAAGAGTTGCTTGTGGTTGGTTCAGATCATACATAACCAAACGGAAGCCATACGTTGTCATTGACGATGCACAATCAGAACTATTGACAATTAGCCATGGAGTTCCACAAGGGTCTGTGCTTGGGCCTTTCCTATTTTCAATCTTCATCAACGTTATCATTAAGAGTCCACAATTTTTTAAATTAATAATCTTTAATATCGATGAGATAAAACATATTATATTCCCACACAAGAGACATATATCTCCTCCACGAGGGTGAATCGAAGAAACCAACTCATGTGAATTACTGGGCATTTTAATAAATAAACATCTAACCTTCAAAGAGCACATTGCTCATATTAGTACTAAGTTATCAAAATCCATGGGAATCCTCCATAAAATGGAAAATGTATTAACTGAAGAAGCTTTCCAAATACTTTACCGAACGCTGATTTCACCATACCTACAATACGGAATAGGAGCATTTCGCGGAACTGATAAAATAAAACCAATGTACTCTTTACTCCACAAAAAAGAATTATTAGAGCAGTTAAGAAACTAGAACATGTTGCTTACACAGATGATTCATTCAAAAGTTCAAAAATGCTTTAACTTTTGTATCTCTATAAACTCTCCATATGTAATTTCGTGTTTAAAACAATGACCAATGATGCAACAAAGAAATCAAACAATTACTAGCTGCACAAACTGATCATGACGATCATTTAACCCGAAATAGAAATAACTTCATTCTTCCTTACTATTCCAGTATCCAGTAAGAGGATACTTCCAGTATACTCTTCGTTGAAACTAAAGGCCTGTCGACACGATCATCGAGTGCGCGCGTGAGTAGTGAAGAGAAGCGCCAGCCCAGCCCACTTTTTTTCGCTTCCGGCTCATTTACTGCTTAATGACAATGCGGACTATGCTCGTTTTCATGGCAGTGACCAGAGCTTGTCAGTATCATTACAGCCACACTGTCTTTGAGCAAGTAAATACTCCTGAACCGAAAACTAGTAGGCGGGGCTTGCGCCTCTCTTCACTGCTCACGCGCGCACTCGATGATCGTGTCAACATGCAGGCCTTTAAAATAGTGTTGGTGGTAGGATGCCCTAGAACTCACTGAATTTATTCAGGCCCACTGGCAGCTATCCTCAAATTTGACCATTATACTAGACTTTAAGAAACAATCTACTTTTGTGTCGCGTGTGGTAAATTTATTGTTTAAATTGCTTTAAGCTTAGGAACGTTTATTTATAAAAATTAATAAAAAAAACTTGAGTGAAAAAGTTTTCTCTCGTTTTTGCTTCTAGTAGATATTTGTCTAAAATGCGAAATCAATCACTCGATACGGCTGGAAAGGTTTCTCGCTAGCCCAAATAGCTGCATGCTTCGCAATTATTGTCATACTGAATACCAGTAGAGAACCATCGATACACCAATGGTGTTTGAGAAACTATTCTCGAGATGCTTTTAAGAACAAATATTTTTCTTTCAGCCTGTAATTGGAACGGCGAAATGACGTCTAAATCCTTTATTCATTACCACGCAGCAATACGACACTCCTTTGTTTTTTATATAAACTAAATGACAATTTGTATTATTATCGAGGATAAGAAAAGTATATGTCACCCAATGTATGTAGGTTTGGGTCTTATATTTTAGTAGTAAAGTACTTCAACGCAGCGAAGAAAAGGGAAGAGGAACTCTAGCATAAGTGTAAATTCTATGCAAGTGCTGGTTACCAAGAGCCGTTGGTAGTCATAATATTTTCTACATACAAAGTAAGCCTGCACCGACTAACTTGCCTCGCTATCGACAAAACAATTTCTACTTCACTCAACCATATAATAAACGTGACTGTCGAATGAAAATTTCAACATGTGATGTATCTTCCTAAAAACTGGAGACCCAAATCCGTTGTGAGAACTTTAATAGTTAACGTGTGATTAGTCTTACTCTTCCGTGTCGATAAGTTCGTCTATAGCTTCCGCAACTGTTATAACAATTATGAGGTCAAAAGCGGAATGTACCAAAATAGACACCAAAAGCATTTTTGCACATACAACAATATCATGGCGAAATAACTTTTTGTGTTGTAGACATATTTTCTTAAGCTGGTCTAGCCTTGTTAAATTTATCAAGGTAAAAACAAGTTGAATTGTAAATGGATCAATATTTGAAGTTGTTATGCAAGCAAAGCGAAGTCCTAGTAACGACTAAAAAATGTCACGAATTAATTTTCATCAAAATTTAGGATTAATATAGAGAATTATGTTAGTAATTAAATGCGAGTACGCACGAAAAATAATTTTAAAGTTTTTTATCTTCTGTTCATTAGTAAGTAAAAGCATCTGATGTGAAAACGGTGATGAAAATCAAACATATTTAGTCTTTGCTGAGTTTAATGGAAAAATGGTTACCTTTATTAACCGATACGAACAGTCTGAATGAAAAATGCGTGCATGTTCGATTAAAAAATTATCCCAAGATTCGGTAGCTGACTTCAGTCGTCAGAAACCACTAATCTGAACTCATGGTACGAACGTAAGTTTTTTCATTGATCTGTTCAATGATGCTGTTGAGGGCGACTTTCTGCCTCCTACTAAAATTGAGATAAAATTTTCACCCTGAATCCTGAAAAATACTATGCATCAACTACAAATCCAGTCGAGACGGTGTTTTAGGACACATTCCTAATTTTTCACATGCAGGTATAATGTAACGAATATTTTCTGTTTTTTGGGGCTGTTTTTATCAAGCTCAAGCGTGAAGGCAATGTAATTCATTTGTCGTAGTAGATTTGTTATGAACTCCATAAACTTTGATTCAGCTAAACGTAAATTTGAGCATCACTTATTGAGAAATATTAATTTCTAAACCGTAAAGTTTTAATTAATTTTCTAAACGTATGTCGAGGTTCGACATACGTTTTTTAGCTTAATTTACACAGAAATCTAAAAGAGAAATTATAGTTCAAAAATTTCAAAATCTAATTTTTATTTGTTCTCACAACTGGTGTAAAGTTTGATCATGTATGTTTATTAATATCGAGTTTTTTAGAGCAAACAATGATGAATAACAGAAGAATCCCTTTAATATAGTAATATCAGGATGTTCATTCCTTTAAAAGTAGACTAGTTTCGATTTACAATTAAAATAACAGCTGAGAAAAACGTACTAAGAATAGTATTAAAGATATAAAATTTGAAATTTTTAATCAATCGTAGTACACATTGCTGACTCAAAATTGGCAAACGATTACCCATGCAGTACAAAACCGACTCCAATCAGCGATACTTTGCAGTAAAAAATTGTCTGCATTGATAAATCTCTAAACACAATACAGCAATTAGATGTACGACACAGTTGCTCGCCTAGGCATGTGGTCGACATGTGACCTGTACCGCGTTGAGGAAATTATTCGTAAATCCTCTTATGAAAACTGAATCCTTGCGCAGATGTTATTAAAGAAGATTTATTTTGCACTGACGTATCCATAAGATTTCGGTTGATCTCATCGGTTGAATGATAACTATTTTTTCAAAATGAAATTTTCAGTCCCTTAATATATGCATATTATGGAATATTTATTCATGAGAACCTACGAGCCCGTAGTTAAAATTTTTTCACTCATGAATATATTCCCTATAGTGATCGTCTGGTAGTGTTTCATTAACAGTTTGTTTGAGCAATGCTCTTCAAAATTCTCCATTTCTATTGGGCATCACTTTGCCAATGGCTAGATTAGTCGTTTCACTTTACTTCTTGTTCTACTTGCCAATTATCATGCGTAGAAAACTCTCTTATTATCCATTTCACTGAGCCCTCAAAAATTCACGCGTAGCCACTTGAGTAAAATTTAATTGGAGTACATGGAGCTCGACTAACTCATCGTGACCGGAGTCTCGCTCACGCGGCGCCGCATGTGTGCCCGTCACAGGGGAGCTCCATACACCCGTCACTCTGCTACTGAGCGGCGAGCCTCTCGGAACAGGGATGGATGTATTGACCTCCAGCAGCGCCCCAGCAACCTGCGTTGTTAGCTTAGCTACTCACGTTAAACTACCGCTGCGATTCATGGATGCCTTCATCCCGTGTTGTGTTTGGCAACTCCGGCACGTTGCATCTCCACGCTAGCCTTAAGTCAAGGCTTGCCGAAAACTTCTCCAGAAGGATCCAACTTTTGAATAAATGGTTTAAGTGCATCTAAATACACAATGCGACTAAAAAATAAAAGATAAAAAATTCAATTACTTCTTGCGCAATTGATTTGAAAATCAATAAGATAAATTAATGTTCTGCTTCTGGTAAAGGAAAAACTGAGTTTCAGTCTTTCCCTACACAGATCTATGTCACTGTACAGCCCAAAGCTTAGCCCGGTGTACAAGTGTACATGTATAAAATAACTTGCCTTTTCTCATGATACATCCTAATATCTTTACTGTATAGTCGGTGCAACTCGGCTATAATATTGGGTTCTATACGAATTCTCTCCCTGTTATGAGTTTTCAAAGCGCTGATGAATGTCCGGAAGTCTATAAGATCGTTGCTAGCGAGTGGTTTTTCTGTGAGTTCCTAGCTGAATTATTTATGGGCAGTTCAATCGATGTCTCTCTGTCTCGATGACAGGGTACGAACGAATTTGATTGATTACATTTCGCAAGTTATGTCTCTGAGCATTCGAAATTTTATCTCAAACATTTCACGGCAAGAAACTGAAACAAATACTGATTTGAGTGAGAATTTTTCGGAGTTAGGCTTTGAAGAATTGAGTTTATTTATTCGAATATGCAAAAAACTCACGACTTTAGTTTAATACTGTTTTAAAAAGAAATTCTTCAATTGTGAAAACAAGTTAATTATTTCGTGAGAACGTATTTACATGTACAGTTTTTAACGTAAATTTTCTCTCATAAGCATGGCGACTCGATTTCGGAAAGTTTAATTCCTCAGTAAAGTAACTGCTCGTGAAAAAAACAGTTGCTCAATGAATTTTACATCTTTGATTTGTTTTCTTGGCGTTTATTGAGAAATAATTTAATTAAGTAGATATTCGTATCACAACATTGTAAGTGGCTTTCAAGCAACGACACTTCGCTGCGCTGTAGGTACTATTACTATCCTAAATTTTTTTTCATCTGAAATTATGAAAATCTCGGAGACGCATTCCTATGCAACGGATGATGAACGTATTATTTAATTTTTTCTAAATGGATAATGTTCTTATGATATTTGTTCAGTAACTGATACGTTAGTAAGATTATACCTAAAAAATGATTCTTTAGAAATTCGAAATACGAAATTGATAAATTATTATTGTGAAACTTTAAATTATTTTCAAAACTTTGTGAAAACAAATGTACCCTATGATCTGCTCCATTCTAATCGTAATCCAAAGAATTACTACGGAAATAATCGAACCCATGGCTTGCTATATTGTACTACATCACCAGAAAACCATATTGCAAATATTTTCAACAGTTTTTTGTCAATGTAGAAGAAAAATTCTGATGGTATTAGTGAACCGACTGTCCACATGAATTTCATGGATTATATGCAAAAAAAAAACTATTATTTCTTTACGTTTTTTATGCCTCCCACGTTCCTCCCAACATGAACACCTAGGAAAAAATTCATGACTTAACACGTTCTCTGCCGCTGTTGGAAAAAGAATAGGTTTAGAACAGCGCCGATCATTTCAAACATGGTTTTACACGTTGACAACGTTTGTGCGGTTGCTACGATGAGTTAAGTTAGGTTTTAAGCAGCACAGCTGAAGGACCGACTTTACTTTACATTTCTATTTTTTTCAAGAAGTGTGAAGAACGTTACAGCACAATGATACTTAACCACGTATGATAAAATCAATGATGCAATTTCAATTTTAATGAAAAGTGGAGAAATAATTGAAATGCTGTTCAGTAATTGAAATGCTGCAAAAACGTATGGATAGTAGCGAAACCCTATATATTTTTTATAACCTGCCAGGGAATAGTAACATAATTTTCAAGGTTTTGAATTTTTAATTCTCAACCGAAAAAGTTGTGAAAAAATATTACAATGCTTCGCCTTTCTTTTGACGTATCCAAAAGTCTTCTCATTAATATTTAGCTTCAGTGGCGCAGTTGCTTCTAGTTATCAAATACAATATAGCCGTAACTTCTGTCTCCTAAACATCTTCTCGAACACCTGAGAAATACGGCGGGTAGTATTTTTTATGGTATAGTAACGGACATTTTCAAACAACTACGTATTGAAAAATCTTTTAGGTTCAAGTTTTGACTATACCTATTTTCGCTAAATTTCGTAACGAAAACCCAAATTCGAAACAGATACTTAAATAACAATCCTAAAACAATTGAGATCTCACGAAGCAAAGTTAGTGGGCCGTAGAGTTGAAATTTTTGTTTTCCCACGCGCAGTGCTCATTAAAATTATTTCGAAGTGGTATACTCCTGGTTTTACAGTTAATCATATATTTGTCCTCACAGGAGCTCGCTGTGGGGTTTGCGCAGCAGTTTTGATGGAATTCACTAAAATTTACAACCCTGCCTCTGAAAAATACTAGGTTTTCAATTTTTTCAAGGAACGTTTGCTGAAACGTTAATATTTTTTATTCTGATTTTAGTTCTTATGGAATAAGATACATCTTACGCTCATGTGAGTTCTTAGAAATTTTTGTTGTGAGAAACTTCTTGCTGATATACAAAAAAGAGCGACGTCGTTCCTGGTACCGTATCGAAATTTATTTTTTTAACTCTGAAACACTGAAAAGCAAGTTTTTCAATTATTACACAACACGAGAGGAACTTTCCAAATTATATCTAATTTTCTTCTGTGCGATGTGCACCACGGACCTCAAAAATTGTTTGCCATTAGACGTTCATTAGTAACCGCTCTGGCCGAGTGAAGCAACGAATTTTTCATGACTTTCGCGCACGCAATACAGCGAACTCACTGGTAACCATAACAGATTTCAGTGAGCGAGTTCCGGTACGATTGCAAATTACTTTAATCACAACAGGCAATGCTGACGAAGTATGGCTCTGAGCTTTCACGAGAGGGAAGACCTGTGAATCTACCCTATTAAAAATTAAGGGAGTAGCATGGTTGATTAAAGGAGACAGCGGAGAATTAAAGGAGTATTAAGCGAACCGAGGCCTCTTCCCTTCTGACACTTCCAGGGCGTGACTCATAAGCGCGATGCGAGCAAGTTCTCCCATGTTGCTACCAGAGGCCACTTGTGCAGATGGCCTCTTGGTGAAACGCCTGCCATCTTTCTCGAGAGAAATGACGGTTGCCATCTTTCGCCTCAGTTTTGAAGTTGGTGTTGTGCGTGACAGATGTCTGGATCGAGTCTCTATTATTTAAAACGTTTCAAGTAGTGTTAGAGTGTATATCAGTGCGAGTGTGTATTACGTGAGGGTGTATAGTACGTGAGGGTGTCAGAAGAAACAAGAGATGGAAGAGACGTATAATGCTGGTCTGTAGAGGCATTATTTCAAGAGCATGAACGGAGCAAGGACCCCACTGCAAGTTTCACCACCTCGGTCAATTGATATTTTAGACGATTCATCGTTGTGGTGGGGCTGGTAGTGAAGGCAAAACCTCAATGTGAGCAATGTAAAAACAACAAAATGTGGAAACCAAACCTGAATTTTCCCTCGTCAGTCTCCAGCAACCTTTGAATTGAAAGACGTTCTTGAAGGTGATTCAAATACAAATTTGATACAAATTTTTGTGTGTGTAGGGGGGGGGGGAGTTTGTGTGTGGGTATAGGGGTAGGTGTGTGGGAGGGGGGTGTGGGGAGGGTTTGTGTGTGGGGATGTGTGTGTATATGAATAGCCGGTGTAATCAAGCTCGGGCAAGGTAAAGTCATTTTATTTTCCTTTCTCATTTTAGGAATGAAAGATGAAAAATCTGCTGGACGATAATTGTTTTTGTTATATATATATATAGCTACGAGTATATTATTTCAACGACCCTAGGGTATTGTTGCTATATTATTTTCAAGGTACATTTATATTGTTCCCTGCAGGCTTTCGCCTCCAAGGCTGCGTACAGCTGATTTCCCATTATTGCACATTCAACCGTTGACGCTTCTCAACCAAATATAGCCAGTTGCCCATTAATTACCTTAGTTATTGCGTTGCGAAAACTTCAAGCATAAGTTATACGTCACAAACATGTCCCATTAATGTCAGCTTAATAATGAACACGCACCCATGAAATTTTCTGCACATTAGTAAGAATGTATTTAATTTACATACTCTGGTACATTTTTATTGTGCTATAAACCGTGTTTGCTTATGGTGAATTGATTAATCGCGCAAGAACTAAGGTAATTCAAGGGCAAACTGGTTATA
Organism: Morinoia aosen; assembly: GCA_030386875.1. NCBI lineage: Eukaryota > Metazoa > Arthropoda > Malacostraca > Amphipoda > Talitridae > Morinoia > Morinoia aosen. The sequence goes on along the minus strand of CM059575.1, from coordinate 8,018,288 downwards.
ATCGGTTTGAGCAGTGTGACGGTTGGAAAGAGTGACTAATGGGAAATCAGCTGTGCGCAGCCGTTTTTTTAAAATCAAATTAAGAGGTGGCCATCCTGGGCCTCTCATGATTCTCCGATGGTAAATAGGAGAAACTGGTCGCGCCTTGGGAGCGCGACGGTAGTGCTCCATGCTGAGCCATGCGTGGCCACCGGTTGGGACAGAGGCGCAGGCGCGCCTATAAAGTGGACACTTCGAAGTTGCCTCATAGGAGACGCATGGATGAAACAACCATGAATATTTGGGAGCGCTCCCAAGAATCACCGATGCCACTCCTATAATTTTTAATAGGGTACGAGCGAGTGTTCGCTGTACAGCGGTCTCAACGAATTCAGCTCAAGGTGATGGTCGATATGAGAAAATCGAAGATTTTCATCCATGTTTTTTGGCTAAATTTGAAGAGAAAATATAAAAAAGGTTCTTAGAACGATGAGGGAATGCTTCGCCTTTCTTTTGACGTATCCAAAAGTCTTCTCATTAATATTTAGCTTCAGTGGCGCAGTTGCTTCTAGTTATCAAATACAATATAGCCGTAACTTCTGTCTCCTAAACATCTTCTCGAACACCACCAGCGACTTGAAAAATGTTCGGTTTTGAAAGATTTAACTGCATGAACCAAGGCAAAAGCGGCCATTAGTAGACTCATCTACATTCTGAAGCCATGAACTTTCCATGCATTGTTGGTACTCGTAGAAAAAATTATCTATGTCAGGGCTTAGTCAGTGAACCGTACCTCTGCATGAGGCGTGGTTAAAAATGCAAGAGCAGCTACAAGCTGTCACGATACACGGCACACAATTGAGAATGAAGCGTAGCCCAGTTATTTTAATTTCCTACAAGGCATAATATTAAAGAGGCGTCAAAAACAATGACTTGATGTAACACTCTACACTCACTTCAAAATAAATTCAATTTTCTCAGAACTGTGTTATTAGATGCATGGAATAAACAATTTGCTTTATAGTGCCTGTTCAGCCTAAGCACAACGAATAAATCGATGCTTGTTTCCAAAAGATCGATTGAATAATTATTTTGTTAACTAATGTAATTCAAATAGTGTTCAAAGCTGACTCCTGGAGATGATACAATCTTTTTCTAGTGTCGATAGAATGCGTTCATAATTCAAGAGTACGAAACCTGTGCCTAAGTCAGTAAAATTAGAACTCATGTATGAATAAGACAAGAATGGTAAGGAGAGCAAAGAGGGCTGCGGATGAGGAATGGGGGAGGAAGTTGGGAGGTGATTTCATGGAGAGAAGGAAGGTTTTCTGGAAGGAAGTGAAGAGAATTCGGAAAGGTCAGTTAGAGAATGAGGCAAGAGTGAAGGATGCAAATGGTAGGCTGCTAGTGGAGGGTTGTGACGTGAGAAAGAGATGGGCGGAGTATTTTGAGGAACTGCTGAACGTGAGAGATGATAGGGTTGCGAGAGTAGTAGCAGTTGGAAGTGATGTTAGAATGCTTGTGTTTGGTGAAGTGAATAGAAGTCGAATAAGAAGTGCAGAGGTGAAAGGTGCTTTGGATCAAATGAAAAATGGGAAAGCTCCAGGTATGGATGGCTGCACGGTTGAATGTCTAAAGAAAGGAGGAAATGTGGTTGTAGAATGGTTGGTACGTTTATTAAATGTATGTTTCGAGGCTAGTAAAGTGCCGGTTGATTGGAGTAACGCGTCTGTAGTTCCGTTGCACAAGGGGAAAGGTGACAGGTATGAGTGCAGTAATTCTTGGGGTATAAGTCTACTGAGTGTCGTTGGGGAGCTGTATGGAAGAGTGTTAATTGGAAGAGTGAGAGTGTTAACGGATCGTGTGCTTGCTGAAGAACAGTGTGGTTTTAGGTGTGGTAGAGGTTGTGTGGATCAAATGTTTGCTGTGAGGCAGGTGAATGAAAAATACTTATTAAAGGGAAAAGATGTATGTTGGGCATTTATGGATCTAGAGAAGGCGTATGACAGAGTGGAGCGTGAGGCTCTATGGCAGGTGGTAAGCTTGTATGGAGTTGGTGGGAGACTGTTGAATGCGATAAAGAGTTTCTACATTGATAGCAGAGCATGTGTGAGAGTAGGGAATGAGGTGAGTGAATGGTTCCCAGTTGTGACAGGTGTGAGACAGGGATGTGTGATGTCGCCTTAGTTGTTTAATTTGCTTATGGATGGTGTGGTGAGAGAAGTGAATGCCAGAGTGTTAGGAAAAGGTGCGCAGTTAGTGGGAAAAAATTGTATGTATTGGGAAGTGTGTCAGCTGTTGTTTGCAGATGATACAGCGCTTGTGGCTGATTCAGAGGAAAAACTGAGGAGACTAGTTGCAGAGTTTGGTAGAGTGTGCGACAGGCGGAAATTGAGGGTAAATGTGCATAAAATTAAGGTGATGAGATGTTCAAGAGGTGGAGTGTTTGGAACTTTGGATGTGAGGTTGAATGGTGAAGTTTTAGCGGAGGTAGAGCATTTTAGGTACCTCGGGTGGAATGTGACTGTTAAGGATAGTATGGAAGTAGAAGTGAGGCATCGAGTGAGTGAAGGCTGTAAGACATTGGGTGCAATGAGGAAAGTTTTTGAATGCAGGAGTTTGAGTTTGAATGCTAAGAGGGGACTGTATGAAAGCTTGATTGTGCCAGTTTTGTTGTATGGAGCAGAGTCCTGGGGGTTGTGAGCAGCTGAGAGGAGGAAGTTGGATGTGTTTGAAATGAAGTGCTTGGGGAGCATGCATGGAGTAACAAGAAGAGATAGGATCAGGAATTAGTTGGTTAGGGGGCAGACGGGTGTTATCAAAAAATTAAGCAGGCGAGTGGATGAAAGAGTGCTTGGATGGTTTGGGCATGTTGAAAGAATGAATGTTGAGCGGCTGGTGAAAAAAATATATATGTCGGAAGTGAGTGGTCTGCGTGCGCGAGGTAGACCACGGATGAGTTGGATGGATGGGGTGAAACGTGCTTTGTATGAGAGGGGTATGCATACTGTGGACGTGGCGAGAGGGATGGCTGCGGACAGAAGTGAGTGGGGGCAGTGCATAAGAAGGTAATTTTATTTTTGACGCGTTACTGGAAGCTGCCCGCGTGTGATGGGGTTGACCTGTCATGTGCGGGGGAGGGGCTGCACTCAATGAAGCGGTCGGGGTAAACCAGCTGTGGCTGTCGGGCCTGACTGTGGAAGGTGGTTGTGCTGGGCTGCTGCTGATCCTGGCAGTTCAGGTGCGGCCAGTGCTGCCTCTCTCGCCTCCTAGTGACTAAGTGTGGTGATTGTGGCCTGCTGTCGGTTACCCTCCCATAGGGAGGATAAGCCCGGTATACAGGGTATCTTATATACAGGGTGTTTTTTTTTACTTTGAACAAACTTCGAACTTAGGTAAAAAACTCAAAATAAATCGATTTTCATGAATGAAAAAATGTCCAAAACTCTTTAGTTTTCGAGTTATGGCGTCGCAAATCATGTTTAGAAGTGCATGTTATTACTGGGCCGCACACCAATTGTCATTTAAAGTTGTTAGTTTTCGAGATTGTCGAATACAATTAAAGCATTTTTTCTCATTTCATTACGGGTTATCCATTCCATGTAATCAACGACAAGATTTCAAGATGCAATGTGAAACTGAAATAATGAAATAAAATTTATTATTAACAATCTACATTACTGGAACGCACGTGTTGCAGTATCAGTTCGCCATTTGTTGACACGCCATTGCATTGTGACCATGGAAAGATTTACCGATGCTGAGAAGGCAGACATGCATTTGATTTATGGAGCTGCAGGCGGAAATGGTAGGCTCGCTCTGAGGATGTACAGAGAAAGGTTTCCTAGGCGCGAAGTGCCTGATTTTGGGTATTTTGCTACTCTGCATACGAGATTGCGTGACACCGGCAGCTTCAACGTTAACAGAGGGAATGCTGGGCGCGGCCATCATCCACAGGAGGATAGAATTGTGGAATACTTTGAGCAACATCCACGAACCAGCACTCGTGCAGCTGCTCAACGTCTTGGCTTGCGAAACCATACTACTGTGTGGAGGGCACTACATCGTCAGCAATTACATCCGTACCATTTCCAAAGAGTGCAAGGGCTCATGCCAGATGATTTTGAACCTCGTATGCTGTTTTGCCAGTGGTTAATGTAACAGGAAAGAATGAATCGCGGGTTCTCAAAACTTATTCTCTTCACAGATGAAGCTTATTTCTGTCGTGATGGGGTTTACAACCGTCACAATAATCATTACTGGGCTGGAAATAACCCTCATGTTATTCAGCCTAATAGTCACCAGCACAGATTTAGTGTCAACGTGTGGGCAGGCATTATTGGCAATAATTTAATTGGTCCGAACCTATTACCTTCTCCTCTCACGGGACCTGCGTACACTATCTTCCTACGCGAAGTTTTGCCTGGACTACTGGAGGACGTGCCCTTGGAGACACGCAGGCGAATGTGGTTCCAGCATGGCGGAGCGCAAGCACATTACTTTCGTGAAACACGCCTGTTCCTGAATAACCTATTTCAAAACCGATGGATTGGCAGAGGTGCTCCAGCATGGCCAGCTAGGTCGCCTGATTTGACGCCACTGGATTTCTTCTTGTGGGGAATGGGGAACCATGAAGGACCTCGTGTATGCCACTCCTGTTGAATCGGAACAGGTTCTGGTTGGACGCATTGTGGACTCAGCTGGCCGTATTACGGAAATGTCTGGCGTGTTTCAATCTGTGAGGCGCTCACTGGCTGTTAGATGTCGTAAATGTGTTGAAGTTCATGGAGGCCATTTCGAGTAACTGTTGTAATAAAACTGTATTCAAGTTTGTTCTTGCGTTAAAGTTCTTACATTAAAGTTTGTATTGATTAAGTTTTTTACCTGTGTATTGCAATGCTTACTGATTAATGGTTAGCTTACATGATAATAATTGATAATTACTCATTTAGGACAATTTATTCTTATTTTTAAAACGTGTACACGCAAATTTCATTGTGAAATTACAAAAATTCTACATTAGTGGGGCCCAAAAACCTCTTTAATTATCAAAGGTAGCGCTACAAATGGTGCACGCGTGCAATCCTACTTGAAGTTCTAATATTCTTTAAGTAACTATAACTCGAAAACTAAAGAGTTTTGGACATTTTTTCGTTCATGAAAATCGATATATTTTGAGTGTTTGTACCTAAGTTCGAAGTTTGTTCAAAGTAAAAAAAACACCCTGTATATATATAAAAGCATCTTGAAATAATTGAAACATTATCTTAGATGGTGTCTCACCAGACGAACAGAGCATAAAATTGAGCGGAATGGCTTAACTTTGTGGGCATTGTTATCTCATGCAGAATTGTTCAACGGAACAAAATTGAATTGATTAGTGTTAGGTCTTGTTGCATTTTTATCACGAAGTTAGAAACTCCACCTTGCTATTTTAAGAGCAACAAATTAAAATCAGTGTTTATTTTCGGGTATTTTACACAAAACATGAGATAAAACTAAACCGACATCTGACATATATTGTTTTACCGAGAAAATTTGCCTAATGTATCACTTGGAAATGTTATAATTCAAGGTATAATTTAGACTGAGGGAAAGTTAAGCCATCTTGAAACAAATTTAATTAATGGATATTGAATATTAACAATGTTGAAATAATGTTCAATACCGTACAAAAGAAAGAATATAAAGTGAATGGTGTCAGAATTCGAATTGGCTCTAGGTTTAATGCGTGAATATTAAATTTTTATTTGTGGACGAATTTCTTACAAAAATATATAATGTAATTTCACTTTTTCGATTTAATGATAAAAAGAAGGCAAGCCGTTCAAAAACTTGCGTAGGTATTGATCTTTCTGTATTACGAGGTTGCACTGATACAATATAGAGTCTCCCAATGAAATGCTCACTTCTTAAAGAACCATTGCTCAAATATTTTTTGATGCAGAATAAATATTATGTGCTAAAGTAAAAAAATTGACTCTGGATAACTTAATCGTTTCAATTTATCTTAAGTCCATCGGAAATATTGGACTGGTTTAATATTGTCGCACTTCTCATGACACTTTTTACGAAGTTTTTTCCGTTTAAAAATTTGTGGTAATTTTGTTATGATACGTCATTCCTGAACTTGAAGCAAAAATAAATCTGTAGCAGCCTGTCAGAAAGTGTATACATTCTAAAATCTTTTTATGATTTATCTAAAGCTAGAATTTCATTCACCTTCACATTAGAAAAATAAAAAGTGATCATATCGACGTTTCAGTGGGCTAGTTAAATTAAAAGTGAAATGTGCAATAAACGTATTTTATTAGCAAACGGATTTTGTAAGCAAACGGAAGGGTTAGGCATGGGGCTGCCCTTGGGGCCAACCTTTGCTAATATTTTTTGTCGTACCATGAACAGAAATAGCTCTCAGAGTGTCCTGTTCCTTTAAAGCCAGTATTTTATCCTGGGCACGTTGATGACACCTGCGTTCTATTTCGTGATCCAACACATGCCAGTTTATTTCTTGACTGCCTTAATACAAAATAAGCTAGCACCATTAAGTTCAGCATGGAAACCGAAGCTAATAATAAATTGCCTTTTTTAGATTGTTTGGTACAGCGCACAAATAACACCATTTTCTCTTCTGTTTATATGAAAGATACGTTAATTGGCATGGGTTTGAGTTTTTAATTTTTGTTCGTTACAGTTTAAAATCAATAGTATCAAGACGTTATGGTCCCGGGCATATGAAATTAGTTCCGATTATTTATCAGTACACAATGGGCTTGAATTTCTTAAACAATTTTTTTTGAACAAGGGCTATCCGCGTCATTTACTCAACAGATGTATTCGGCAACTAATAGAAACCAAATATAATTCTGCTACGAAGCCGCCGACCGTAGAAAAAAAGAAACCTTATGTGCCAATGCCGTTCTTTGGTTTCCAGTCCGAGAAGCTGAAGAAGGAACTACGCTCTCTCACGATGAAAAATTTTGCGTGTGTGGTCCTTCAGATTGTATTAATGAGCAATTTTATAATCGGTACTCTGTTTTCATTCAAGGATAAACTATCTGTGTCTATGCTCTCCTCTATTGTGTATAAACATGGTTGCCCACCGTGTGGGTCTGCGTATGTTGGTTCTATCACACGTGCACTGAGATGTAGTGTTTGAGCATATTGGCAGGAGTTTCAGAACCGGCAATCCACTATGCAAGCCACCTCACTCAGCTATACGAATCCATTCAGATCAGTGTAAGTTTCCTGTTCTGTAGCAAGATTTTTCCACCTTAAGTTCTGCTAACTCAGTCACTGACACGTATTTAAGAATCCCTCTTCATTAGCCGCTTAAAACCCGATCTATACAATATGCAGTCGTCACACCCCTTAAAAATAGTTTCTGTTAGGCATTTTCCCGTTTTTTTGTGTTGTTTTTATTCAATTTATGAATGCATGCTTTTCCGTGTATTTTTTCAGATACCCGCTGATGATAACCTGAGGGGTCGAAACGTTCGTTTTTAACACAAATGTCTTTTAAATCGATAGTCTTTGCTATTACCTCTATTTTAAACGTATTTGCATAGGAAGAAAAAACTTCTCTTGTTTCTATGTACCCAAGAAAATTTCAACAATCCTTCAAGGTAAAATCAATGGATTAAGCAAAACAGGTGGCCTATTTCCCTAAGAAAGTGAGCGTGCTTAATTGAGCATTTATCGTTCTTCCATTCGCTGGGATCAATATTTCTTTATGATTTTAATTTTGACTCAAGGCACAAACTCGTACGTCAATAATCTAAAGCTTGCATGACGTAAATGGTCTTAGAATACTTATGATTACTGCATCCCATTCGAGGTAAACAACGGAGCCTACTAGCAATGCACTTAAACGCTGTCATTTAGTGTTTTGAACTCAATTAATAACTTTGAACTCTCCCTAATGCTGCAAGAATTAAACTGTGTGAAAAGTTATCCCGCCGACATGGTTGTTAGATGAGTAGGAATAAATCATGAAGTATCATGAGATGATCTATTAAATGGATATGAGCAGTTTTCTTCTTTGATTCAAATGCGTCAATGTCAGTAAATATTTCACGAATAAAAGTTGATGGAAAATTTTATACCAGAGATGCACTGATGCTTCAAATTAAACGACAAATTTCTCAATCTTCGACAGCACTGGAACTCACTCAACTTTTTATTTCTTTGTTAACTATTTCCGTCTCTCACTTGCATCAGCCGTCTTCTATATGTAGTTTTGAACGAAAATAAAATCTTCAGCTAAGTCCGCTGAAAATTTGTACGTATTTTGACAACTTCAATCACGTCACTAGGAACGATTAATTCGTTTTAAATTACCTATCGATGCATTCTGTGTACAGTAAATAACTTTTTGATATCGGCTCATCTGCGTGAATATTTATTTCATTGTTCTCTATTCGTGATACAAAATATTTTTGCTAGCCTTGCGCAATAATCCTTTCTAGATTCTCACTCTCAAAAATCTTTTGTGAGGGCATTATTTTGATGCGAAATCACATAAATTTGTTGTGTGGCACAGCATGTTCCCTTGATTGGTAAACGCTAGTTACTTGCTACTCCCTGAAATGTGTGAGTGAAAACCTAGTACAAATTTTTAAGCAATCGTCCGCTTAGTTTTACGTATATAATCTTTCACTTCCACTCAATATGCTCTCAACACGGAGGCATTTTTTTCTGCTTGTCTCGTGGTCATTCTAAATTTTATATTAAATTTAGAAAAATGTAACCGATGGAAAACCTTTCTACGTTTTTCTTTTATAGTTTTTTGAACCAATGACATGAATATTATGATATTTATTATTGAATGTTAACCAACTAAAGATCTTCACGGGAGGTTTTTTCAAAACCAGTATTGTAGTACATTTCATGTACCAACTTCATAGGGAATAAGTTGTTTTTCTTTTCTTCCTTCTTTTATTTTTTCCCAAAACTTTTACGCGAGTGTGCGTGTCACGACTTGCAAAAAAACTCAATAGTTGTACAGTTTGTTAAAATTGAAAAGTATTTCAATTGAATCGACAGTCCAATGCAGTGTTTCCTAACCTTTTTACCTTCCAGGAACCCTTCCAATAGTATTGATGTCTCAAGGAACCCCTACATAAGAAAATATTTACAATTTTATTTTTTTATATCTCCTTCATTGTGCAAGCAAAATTTTTCTGACTACTAGTTCAAACATATAATAACTGGATCCTCTTTCCAGTTTATTCACCATTCAAAAATAACTGAGATGATTTATTGAAGGTCAATCAAAATAATACGAACAGAAATAGTATATTGGCCCAGGATAAACCACTCTAACCACTAAGTCACTGTTTTAACTTTACCAAATTAACTCTGTAAATGTATTCTCTGTGAATATAATACTTTTTAAAAATTTTGTGATAGCTTAACAATATTTTTATAATGCCTTAAAAACTTCCAAAAATATTTCCATACATGTATATATATGAAAATAAATTCGAAAAAAAAAACTGAAAAATACATTTGCACATATGTGTTAATTAAGGCATAATAAGCTCAGCCTATTCATCAGTATCTCTTGAAGGAACTATTGCCGTGCTCTTAAGGAACTCCAGGGTTCCGCAGAACCCTGGTGGACTTACTTTCACTTCCTGAGTTGCAGTCGTCGTAATTATGTAACGTTTTCTATTGCATTCAAAACAATTTTAAACAATTTATTTACCACAGGTGATACAGAGGTAGAATTTTACTTAAGTCTAGTACAATGGTCAAATTTGAGTATAGCTACCTGTGGGCCCGAATAAGTTCAGCGACTTCTAGGGCATCCTACCATCACGTTATTCTAGGGTGTACAAAAGTTTAACCTAGTTCACTTAACCTAGTTTCGAATTAGACTGATCATTGAGATAATTAACTCGATATTTTATGCTGTATTTTACAATATAGGTCAAGTCGGCTATATATAACAGTATGTTCGATAAAACGATTAAAGAGCAGAGAGAAGATTGGTTATGGTACACAAGGCAAGTTACATTATGACATTATCATTAGTTACATGTAGGAGGCAAGATTTCGACACGGTGATCTTACACGACTAATATTCTGATAGGAAGTGAGACTCAAGATGTCTTTTGAATACTTTGTACGAATTACATCCACGGATCTCTGCAGGTATAGAGTTCCAAGTTTTGGTTCCAACGAAGAGAATACTGTGTTGTGACCTGGCCTTTGAATAATAAGGAAGCATGAATTTACTTCTATTTCGGGTTAAATGGTCGTGATGACCAGTTTGCGCAGTCAATAATTGTCTTAGGCTATTGTCGCCATCATTTCTTAATGTTTTGTAAATGAAATTACAGATGGAGATTTTGTAGAGATCCGAAAGTTTAAGTATTTGTAAATTTTTGAAAGAATCATTTGTGTGAGCATTATATTCTAGGTTCTTTACCGCTCTGACAGCCCTTTTCTGCAGAGTAAAAATTTTGTTGGTTTTATTTTTATCAGTTCCGTGTCATGCTTCTATTCCGTATTGCAAGTATGGAGAAATGAGCGTTCGGTAGAGCATTTGTAAAGCTGTTTCAGGCAGAAAATTTTTAACTTTATTTAGGATTCCGATGGATTTTGATAATTTAGAACTAATATGAGTGATGTGCTCGTTGAAGGTCAGATGTTTATCTATTATGATGCCCAGAAACTTACATGAGTTGGTTTCTTCGATTTCACCTTCGCCAATTTTAATGCATGGGAGAGATACATCTTTCTTGTATGAGAAAGTAATATAATTTGTTTTATCGATATTTAGGCTTATTTTATTATCTTTGAGCCACGATGAAACCTTGTGAAGTTCAGTATTTATACTCTCCACAATCATAGCAGGATTTTGGTTCGGAAGGACCGCAGAAAGCGTACTGTCATCGGCAAAAAGTATGAATTTGAAGAATGATGTAGATTTTACAATATCATTGATAAAAATCAGAAACAAGAGAGGCCCGAGAACAGATCCTTGTGGAATTCCATGGCTAATTGTCTGTGGGTCTGATTTTGCGTCGTCAATGACAACGTATTGCTTCCGATTTGTTAGGTATGATCTGAACCAATCATGGGCAATCCCTCGAATGCCATAACAATGTAGTTTCGATAATAGTATTTTATGGTCCACACAATCAAATGCTTTTCGGAAGTCAAGAAATACAGAGAAGACAGGCTTTCCTTCATCTATATTAGAATAGAGGAATTGTAAATGATTTAATATAGCCTGTGTTGTTGATTTTTTAGAGCGAAAACCGTATTGTTTATCGTAAAGAAATGATTTTTGTTCAAAATAAGAGTACACTTTTTTATACAAAATCTTTTCGAATACTTTGCTAATAATTGGTAGAATGGAGATAGGTCGATAATTGTTTACACAGGTTTTTTCACCACTTTTAAAGATAGGGGTTACTCTAGCAACTTTGAGGGAGTTCGGGAAAGTGCCTAGTAAGAGAGACTGGTTAATAATATTTGATATCAGTGGGGCTACAATGTCAGCAATAACTTTAAGTACTTTAGTCGGAAACGTTTGTAACCCACTCGATTAATTTCTCATGTTGTTTATGCACGTAATTACATCGGAGGAGTTTGTAGGCGTAAAGAAAAAGGAGTTGGGTTCTCGAATATGATCCATAAATTCTAGGTGATCAGTAGGTTCACTTGGAATACCATCAGCTATTGTTTTCCCTACGTTTACGAAGAAGTTGTTAAAGAGATTAGCAATTTCTTTCTTCTCATGATATTTTACATTATCTTGAACAACATATTCAATTTTCTTTTTATCGGCATTATTCGGTTTACAGCAGGAGTTAAGGAGATGCCAAGTCTTTTTAACGTCAGTTTTGAATTGAGTAAACTTGAGCGTAAAGTAGTTCTTTTTTGATGTTCTTATCTGGTTTGTTACATAGTTTCTAAATCGGTTATATGTTTCTCTAGATATTCGTCCTTCGCAAAGGAGGGCTAGGTACGCTTGACGTTTCTTTATATTTATCACGATGTCTCTAGTAATCCAGGGCTTATGTTTATTTTTCGGGGTAACTGTACGAGTTACAATTGGGCAACACTGATTGTATGCGGTCATTATAGTTTCAGTCAACTTTACTACTGCTTCATCAATGCTCGTAGTATTATTGTTTTGTTGAGAGATGTGCAATGTAGGCATTGATTCTTCTAGAACGGTGCGCATTTCTTCAAGATTTGATTCGTTTATTTTACGATATGAGTAAGTTTCAGCCCGTGCCTTGGTGCAAGCAATATAGACATTTTTCTTAATAAGAAAAACTGGGAAGTGATCTGATAAGTCAGAAGTAATTATTCCAGCAAGAAAATCACTAGGGTCTGTCATAAAGATATTGTCAAGCAGCGTAGCACACTCTGAGGTTATTCGTGTAGGCTTTGTAATGATCGGAAGGAAGGATTGAGACTGAAAGGTAGTTAGGAAATTAGAGATTGGTTCATGGCTTTCATGTTTCAGTAGATCATAATTGAAGTCACCGCATATTATTATGTCATTGTATAAGGGCCTGTTGAACTGAGAAATAATACGATTCAATTCATTCAGGAAGGATATAGGACAGGCTGTAGGAGGCCTATACACCGTTCCAAGCACAATGCGTTTACCATCTCTAAAAAGTTCTACGAAGAGTGATTCTATATGATCCTGATTCATGGTTGCACTTGCTATGGTTCTCGAGTCTATGTGGTTAGATATATATGTGCTGATGCCTCCGCCCCGCTGTTTTTTTCTTAGCGAATGGTAACTATGATAATTTTCAAATCGAATCATGTCTTTAGTCGAGTCATCTAGCCAGCTTTCGGTGAAGCTAATCACGTCTAGGTTATATTTAAGTTCAGTAATAGTACATTGTATCTCTTCCAATTTTGGATAGAGTGACCTACAGTTCCAACACAGGAGTGAGAAATCTCGGTCAGTTATTCGTATAGTTTCGTTGAATTCTGATATATTAGTATACCTACACTCTTGAGAGTCGTTTAGGTTTGGATATATTCTGTTCAAATGATTGAAATCTGGATCGATTTCCTCAAATACTACAGGGTGATCAGTCATATAAAATAAGTAAAAGTAAGAATTAGGTACTATAGAGCTTAAAACGAAATACAGAGTCAAGCTTAAAGGGATATTCCAGTCTAAAAAGTAGCTTATTAAGTAAGAGAGAATAGAGTAAAAAAGAAAAATCTAGCGCGATTTCGTGAGTACACACAAACTCAGTCCATGAGCGAGTGATAATGGAGTTCAATATCACAACATTGGTGCAAACAGATTGCTAAGGGCGTTTTCGCAAGTTCACATACAACAGGTAATAAGTTTCTAAAGATTATGACGACAATGATACAATCAGCTAATATGGTTTACGCGTAATAATAACTGTAGTGGTAAATAAAGAAGAATTCACAGTAACATTGATTGGTGAAAAATTACTAATTGCGATGTTACAAAATGTGACACACAGATGTCATAGATGTTTACACACACATCTATTATTTATTTGTTATAATATTGGAGTTCGATATCACTACATTGGTGCAAACAGATTGCTGAGGGCGTTTTCATAAGTTCACATACAAGAGGGAATAAGTTTTAAAGATTATGATGACAATGATACAATCAGCTAATATGGTTTACGCGTAATAATAACTGTAGTGGTAAATAAGGAAGAATTCACAGTAATATTGGTAAGTGAAAAATTGCTGATAGATTATTATGACAATGATATAATCAGATTATAAGAAGATTACAACGACAATGATATAATCAGCTAATATGGTTTACGCGTAATAATACTTAAGTGGTTAAGAAGAGAAAAAATTCACAGTAACATTGGGAGGTAAAAAATTGCTGATTGCGTTGTTTCAAAAGTTCACACACAGCTGTCATAAATGTTTACAAGCACATCTGTTATACATTTGTATAGATTCAGGTTGAACTAGCATCAAGTTGAGGTTTACTGACATGATACCTAATTGAGGTTAAATTAATACGAAATTTACATATTTAGGGGATGAAAATGAAATTGACTAATTTAGGGGATCACCTAGTCTAGTCACCCATGATCTGCTGTGATGACATGTTTAGTTGTTGCATCAGGTATTGCTCGAGGTCATCTGGCGTGTTGATCTCGCGGCGTCTTGAATCTGGGTTTCCTGGGTTGAATATGAAGATGTTTCCATCCTGTGTTCTTGGGATTCCAACTTTATCCGGGAATTTCCTTTTGGCCATCCTTAGAATGTACATGACGTTAGCTCGTGAAGGTATGAGGTATTCATTTATGAAGAAGAACTGTGGTTTCTTTTCTCGGCAGGCGTTGAGAATTTCACGTTTTTTGTTATAATGTTTTAGTTCAAATGCAATGTTTCTTTGATCTACATTCCCAGTTATTGTTTTTTTCCCCATTCTTGTAGCTGACGTAATGTCAGTGCCGGAGAGGTCAATGTTGATCTTGTCCTTCAGGAGCTGGCAGACTGTATCCTTACAGATTTCGCCTGCGTGGGATGGCGGTATTTCCCTTCCAGAAATGACGAGAGTACATTTTTTGTCTTCAATGTCTCGGCGCTGATCATTTTTTTCCAACTGGTCGAGGCGGGAGGTTAAGCTATCTATTTTCTCATTCTGTTCTTCGAGAATTTTTTTGTGTTCCGCTTCTTTTGTTTCAAATAGCGTTTTAAGGTGGCTTATTTCATTTTGCACTTGAACAATGTCACTATTAAATTTTGTCATCACTGAATCGAAGTATTTTATACGGACAGAAACCGCTTCTTTACCGTCTTTCGTAAGGCTAGACACATCAGGGTATTGACCAAACTTCGGTTCAAACTCGATGCTGTTGTTGCTGCTGTTGTTGGTAATGCGTCGTTTGTTAGTCATCTTGAAGATGGAGGGAATTCGGTCGTTGTGTAAACGAGGGTTGAATACTCTCACACTTCTGAGGGAATATTATACTCTTAGTTTGATTATTTTTATATATGGGGTATTTATATCACATTTGAATACTCAGGACGCGAGTGGGTACCCATTTAGGTTGGAGGTACATTCTTTCATTCTTGCGAATTTAGAGGATAAGCGCAGAATTGATATCGTTGGAAGTGTGCATATAAGCGTTAAAGGTCCAGTTTAACGTGCGAATGTAAATTTCGCTTCCAAATCTATAACTAGTAGTAAATTATGTTACGTCAACCCAATTTACAGGCAGTTTTAATCATTAGTTTCTTCTACACACAAATGTATTTCATGAAAGTACTCTCACGTTAATTAGACAACTCTGAAAAAAAGTTTCGCGTACATCTGCATCGGACTTTGCTTCTTGTGACTGATATCGTGTGCCTATAGCAACTTATAACTTGGTGTGACTCTTACAGATATTGTATAGACTCGGAGTAAATTTATTGTGATATTATGCCTTATGTTTGTGATATCTGTCATGGGGGATTCGATGTTACTTTTTATGCAATTTCGAAGTACATGGAAACCTATGTTCAATCTCTGTAGGCTAGTTAACACAGCAAAATGTGAGGCCATAACAGTATAATGATGCGACTTCTGTGACTGCTTTCGAACAGAACCGTTTGTGATACCTGATATTAAAGGCGTTTGATCACTTAGGAATTGATAATACGTGTGTTATTTTTTTAGCTAAACAGCTTACACATTTACAAGAAGAATGAAAGTTGAAATGAACATTGCTCGAAGCCCTCTCTGGCGGCCGTATACAGCGAGGTAGCTTCGGACGCGCACACGTGATACACTTCAAACTTTGTACAAATATTTGATGTATGAAAAGGTCATTAGGAGAATATACTACTGATCCCTCACATTATTAACAATTTGCAAGTATTGAGAACAGGATATCTTCACAGGAATCTAAAAAAGCGTACATGAGAGTATTGAGGAGTTCTCCATTTTCAACTGCGCTACAGAAGAGTGGCTTTGAACGTTAGGGTCCACGCTGTTTATGTTATGGTGAACTTTCCTTTAGATCACTACTGCATTGCACCAAGCGACGGAGTGGGTTCAAGAACGCAGAATACAGTTTAGCATAATCAACTTAAGGACACCGTCTGGGTAGAAATCGAGATAAGTGTTGATTTTCTGTTTTTATATGCATCTTATAGAAGATTTTCTTGCGCTTCCATTGGTACTTTCCGTTTACGTCTACTCCGAATAGTGCGCTCACCAGAGGGGGGGAAAGCGATGGGGGTGGCGTGACCTTGACCCCTCCCCCCCTCATTATTGGGAGTCAATTGAGCGTGTTTCTCTTCGGCAATGGCAATAGAGTTCGTTCATGAGCTACTCAAAGTGTTTTCATTATTCAAACGAATCATTCTAATTCTGAATAAATATTTTTTATAAGATTTTGACAATTTCAGAATTTAGCTGTTCTGCCGTATCTATGATACCGCAGCTTTCATTCATAGCTCGATGACAGCTGCAGTATCATAGCTACAGCTATGGCGAGCACACCAATCCAAAGGGCTTGAAAAGAGCTACAAAACAGAGGAGTTGACTTAAAAAACGTATTTTGGTCGAAAAAAAAATAAAAAAATAAAAAAATGGTTATTTTGAAGAATTACATGTATTGTCTTTTGTTGTATATTTTTTCCAAGAGTTACAGAGCTACAGCAATGTAAATTATATCAATCGAAAGGGCTTGAAAAGAGCTACAAACCCTCAAGAGTTTATTGTAAAAGACAAAAAGAAAAACATTTTTTTTTGTGAAAAAACACGTTTTTCTGGAAACTTGATAATTGGTTTCTCAAATGCTACTTCTTCCACAATTTTAGAGCTACAAGAATGGTTTATCTACCATTCGATAGGGCTTAGCAAGGTGTATCAATAAGGGCGTTTTATTTTTCGATACATCAATTATTTTGAAAATTACACGACATGAAAAAAAAATGAAAAAAGGTTACATATTTAAAAAAAATACTCCCAAAATCCACAAAAAAAGTTATCAACATTCGTAGCCCCTTATGGTTATATAGACATATAAGCAATCTAAAAACGAAGTTCTAATTCTGTAACTTCAAAATTGTAGAAGAAGATAGATTTTAAAAAACCATATTTTATCATATTTTTCAAAAAAAAATCCAGTGCAGATACAAAAATTTTGTCGAAATAACAAATGATCTTTCCATCATTTCCCACCTACTGTGAAAATTTCAGAGAAATCCATCCATAAATAACGGACTTTTCTCCACCCCAGACGGTGTCCCAACTTAAGCATACAAAAATATAGGTGAAAAAGGTGAATAAAGCCTAAAACAAAATTTTAGGTGAACTGTAGACCCAAAATCTACAATAACATAAATTACCTGATAACCAAAATACTTTCTGATTTTCAGAGGATAATAATAAAGACCAGAAAGCTCGTATCATATAATTGAAAAGAAAAAAATTAATTTTTAATAATACAACAGATACCTTCAGATGAGAAAGTAATATAAATGATTTTGTCATAAAATTATAAGAATTGAATTATTAATCAGTACGTTACAAATTTTCCTATTCTTATTTTTGTCGCCACAATTCTTTAAATCAAAGATAATGTATTTTATTTCAACAGTTTTTCAAGTTAACAATGAAAGAAATAGAGAAGAAGTACTTTAAAAACATTTACTCTGAACGTTTCGAGCCTAAGCTCATTCTCAACAAAAAGTCTGCAAATAATATAATAAACAAGTTAGTACACCCAAAAATTACAGAAGTGCAGAATATAAGCACAATAAAAACAAACAAACAAAAATAATAATTTATCGGTTGACTATTTTCAGAGGGTATGCACTCTGCATTTCGTTGAGGGAAGGTTTAAGTTTATGAATGAATAATGACTCTAAAATACGTAGGTCTAAGCTGGCGGTACAAGTATCTAATATTTTAAATTTGCTAATGTCAATTATCTGTTCACAGGAATATTTCTTTCTCTATTTCTTTCATTGTGAATTTGCTTCGCAAAATCGATTTTCCTTTTTTCAAGTTAGCTGCGTAAGTTTCAAGACTGAATGTACAGTATATCATACCGCTATTATCGAATCAATGAAATAACATTTATTTCAATTGGGTTAGAAAATTTTAACACGTTTTGTTCGAGCGAATTTATCTCACTTACAGAGGTACACTTACAAAAGCTGAAACTAACCATCCTCACTTGTCAGCTTGATTTGTGATTAAAATGAGTACGTAAGAGGAAACTTTACAAAAAACGGAACACAGAGTTGGAGGACTATAAAGCCTACGTCATTCTACACAATGACAACAGCTGCGAAAATAAAGGTGGTGTTGTCACGCACGTTCTCGAACCAGTAGTGACTGAAATCAGACTCTTCTCTCCAAGCTTTAAACACGAATATATTACCTAGTATAAAATCGTATAGTTAGTGCAACACACCTTCAGAGGAACTATTCATATTGCACATTCGTAGCAAGTAGGAGAATAATTACCAGTGTGTGAAATTTGTTTTCAGTTTCTTCAAAACAGACGACGCAGTTATTGACGATTTAGTACAACATTGCAGCTGGTTTTAATCGTCAATACGACAAGTTTGCTACGCTTGGCTGGCAAAGGCTTGCTCGTGTAGTAATGTTATAAAATTGTAAGGAGAACTGAACTGAGGAAGAATACTGATGATGTGCAGAAAATAATCGTAGAGAGCAAAAACAAAGATTTAGGAATTTAGATATACATGAGGAATTCAGTGACCGGACACAAGTTGTGAAGTCAATCACTGTACGATCTAAAACAGGAATCATTTCATTCAATACACGTTTTCAAGAACATGCAATACATAAATTTACAAAAGGATATCTGTACTACACAGCAGAAAAACTAATTACAACACAGAGACATAGCGCTAAAGAGAGGGCATTGACCTTTCACGTGCCAAGTTCTATAGTTCAAAACAGCTAACTTCAGGGGTTCCACATGGAGGCGTTTTAGACTCACTACTCTTCATCATCTGTATCAACGAGTTTGACATAGGTATAATCAGTAGAATTAATAAGTTCCCGGATGGCACCAGACTTTATCACTATAGAGTTCCCTGAGAGAGACGACCGAGTTCCTATTCTAGCATACACCTAAATTGTCTTCCCCAATGGGCGCGAAACCTACCGATTGAGTTTCAATATGGAAGAATGCTCACTATGCACATTGAAAGGAATGATCAGCATTTCTACATAGCACATTGAAAGGAATGATCAGCATTTCTACATAGCACATTGAAAGGAATGATCAGCATTTCTACATAGCACATTGAAAGGAATGATCAGCATTTCTACATACCAGAAATGAGACTACAAATGAAAAAATAGACAGATAACGGGATCCTGATATTACATATGCATCACCAAAGATATCCTACACGACAAATGAGTAGATAAAACTCAGAGAACGAGAGCGGAGTTTTGGGGTACATAGCTAGGAACTGTGCGTCATGCCCCTCTTCCCCCGTTCACCTCAGAGGTCATATAAGCGGTGAGCTCATTAGGGCCCGCGCATTTGGTCCGCATCCCGTCCTGTAACAACATCGCTACCAATAAACGTCGCAGTTCTCCAGCGTTTCCCTAACCCTGGTCCTCACATTGGTGGCCAGAGAGTTGACGGACCCACGAAGTGAAGAAGATATAATTGAGAAGTCAAGAAGATATAGTATTCGACGAGAAACCTACAGAAGTTTGAGAAGAAAATCCAGTGACTTCAGCGAGTCAACACGGCGGAGATAACTACAGAGAAATCAAGAGAACTACCGTGAAGATCGTCTGGTGACGAGAATTATTGTAACGTCTAAGAAGAGGATCTGCAGAGACAGTCACAGCAACTAGAAATCGATTATAAGGACAGCATCTACAGACAGAGAGCTTCAGAGATCTACGGAAAGGGCGACTACAGAGCTAAAAACTACAACTACGAGGTGTCAGTCTACTACAGCTACGTTATCTTCGTGCTGCGGACGAAGCAGTAACGGTGCATCGCCTATACCGACTGCAGAGATCGCGACATCGCGCGACAACGACAACTAAACCTACAATTCAAGATACGTAACGCAGCAACAATTAATTGTTATAATTGTTACAGTTTTATTGCAGCCTAGATGTTCGTTGTGCGTGAGGCAGACAGCGTGCAGTGGTAGAGTTTTTTTTTCAGGCAGTTTTTTTGCAATAGCCAGTGCGTGCAGGCGTCAAGGCCAAACAAAGGCTGCACTTGCAGAGTGCAATCAGTGTGTTCAATAACCCCTAGACATGAGTTTTTTTAAGAGTTTAAGAGAGTTTTTTTAAATGAGTGGCGCTACTTTCTTGGAGTGTTGTTATAAGTGAATTAACAAAATTTGTATTGTTTTAGTCACTGTTGTATAAATTTGCGCTTGAGCAACCGTTAAATTGGGTTGAGCAGTGATGTTATGTTGGTAAAACCTAGACACCAAACTAGTAACGTAACTATGCCTGAAGTTTCAGTAACCAGCGCGTTTGAAACGAATACAATGACTACCACGGTTATTTTTCTGGCGATGATATATTGGCGAAAGAGACATAAGTATCCTTAAATGCCTTCTGTAGCCTGTGCAACATGTAGGTCATGTAATGCTACCTGTAATTTGAGCGAAGAGGTCAGTTGCAAACCATGCTCTTTACAAGTAATCCCTACTTGTTTGAGGGTAGGAAGGACATTTTTGGGGTGACTATATTTTGGACATTTGTTGTGTCAGTTTTAAAAATCATATTTGAGTTTTTTCGCTGGATGCGTCTGGTAGGACGTTGAAGGCGGGAAGTGCGTTCCAATTTGCCCAAAGGTAATGCTGAAGACCTTTGTAAAACTCAACTTTCTGGCGTTAGAGTGTAAGTAGAGTTCGAGAGACAACTGATCATAGGATCCATTATTGAGAGAACAATTCGCTGTATTAAGAGGACAGGAATTGATTGAAAGATCATGTACAAGTAGTAAAATGCAGTGAAATGATGAAATAATGATGAAATATGCTGTGGCGTTGTAGCGCTTGCAGTACGAGAGAGCAGAGATCGCGGCAGAGTTAGTGTCTGTGAGATAATAAAAAAAGAGCAGAGACCGCGGCAGAGTTAGTGTCCGTAAGATGGTAAAAGTAACGAAGAGAAATACTCTTCTAGTGTGTGTAAATGGTAAACCCTGCGAGATAAATGATACCGACAAGGCTGTGGATATATCTGGTAAATGTTTTAAGGTTACCAGGTAAATTTACCAGCGAGGTCGAGTAATACTGTTGAGGAATAGTATTAAAGTAATTCGCGCAGACAAGTGAATAAGCTTTAAGAGAAACTGTTACCGTTGATTTTCGATGGGACTCTGACTTTAGTTCATAATTTCATGTGGTGGAAATAATACCATTGATGCCATGACGGTCAGAGTTTAGCATTGTAGATTGCGGTCATTGTGCTGGCGAGCAGAAGTACCATACGAGAGTAATAATGAGAAGCGATAGACGCCCATTAATTACCCACACGTGGTGGTCTGGTAATTAGTTAAGAGTAACGAGTAATGGAAAGGTAGAGTGAGCAGAGCAGCGCGCAGCTCTGGCTGCACCAGGCAATGAACTCTACCACGGCGATACATACGCCAGACAGTGAGGCGCCTTATTTCCGGTGGCTCTGGCTGGCAACAGTTAAAAGGTGATAGACGACAGCGTGATCATGAATATGACTAGGTGAATATTCATGAATATGACTGGTGAATAGTCATGAATAAGATATGTTTTGGACAATTGACGAATAATTGAATAATGGAAACTAATTGGAAGTAATAACAAAATTTGATTTATTTCTTAGTTATCTGTTAAACGAGAGTGGCTGCCCGTAATGTTTTCTGAGTACATTTACGATCAAGTGCGTCATAACAGTCATTTTTGCAAGCCTACTAGAATTTCATGATCAGTAAAGTTTTATGCTATGTAATTTGAAATTAATCAGACGTAAAAGAATGCAAAATTTATCAAGTCTCTCAAAGTTTCTACGGGATAATTTACAACTGATTGAACGATTAAAATTCAGAGTGTTTAACGTCAATATTGATTTTTACATCGACAACTTTTCGTGTACGTACCGTAAAAATTATGTTCTTATGTATTCATTTGTGTCTTTTTGTTGTATTTGCTTATGCTGCATGTTAACCTCGTATATGCTTTAGTATTCAACTTTTTTGTTTAAGGCATTAACGTAACGTGAAATGTGAAAGGTAAAGTAACCGTTCACAGTATGAAAGTATAACAAGAGCAGAATAACAATGTTCTTAAGTTCTTATGTTCGTGTCTAAAAGACGCACGTGATTGTTGGCATGTTTTGCGAGAATTGACGACTTTGCACATATTTAAATTTTTATGCCGTGCATTGTCTGGGAACGTTTCAAGTGCGCACTCTCATGTTCGATGAGAACTTATATGCTGAATTCACACTTTAAATACAGATTGGAAATTCTAGCGAAATCCGGCTGCTGATGCCGAGGTTTTAACATGGAGGCTGTGTTTTCGATCTCTCAAGAAATTAAATGCCTAGTCGGAATTCGGCTGATCTTTATTGAGTCAGCATTCATTTTCCGAGAAAACTTAAATGATAATGAGAGACTTGTTTTTGTTGGACATTTAAAACATTGACTCAAAGTTTTAAGAATGTTTACTCGTCATTAACTAAATAGTAAGATTCGGTAAAGGATCACTCTGACACTAAAGGCGTTTCTCATTTTACTTTATCCAATCATTCATGTGCTAAATTTTGCGCTTTAATCATGCTAATCTTCTTGTTTCCGTTCCGATTTTAGCTTCGCGTGGGTGTACGAGCTTGGAAGCACAGCGAGTACGGGTGATGGGTTGCACGACCTGGCGCCCGAACGCCTGTCAACAAACATAGACGGCCTTGACGACAGTTAATTAAGCCGTCGCGCGCTGTCAAGAGATTACTGAAATTCACCTTCGCGCACAGTGATTTCAAAAGAGTAACTTACTTTGAAGGTTTAATGAGGTTTTAATACTTTACAGTGATACTTTACCATGGACATATTGTTGAAAACGTGGTTTAATAAATTTAGTACCGTGAAATGTGGTAATTATAAAGTCAGGCTCGTTCAGAACTAAGAGCTTTGTTTACTTTTCATTACGATTCGATAACGAATATTTGAAAACGGATTAGTGATTGTTCTTCTTTGTGTTTGCAGGGTGCGAAGCCCGATTTTCAAATTCATATTTAATGTTCTAAACTAGCGTGTGGTCGATTTTGTTACGTATTTTCTTATATCTTACTCCACGTTCTATATCATTATGTTACCGATAGAATTAAGTCTTACGAGTCTACGGCACTTGTTTATTCCGATTATTGTTTTAACCAATAGTGGGAAAGTTCTGTTCTAATTGGTGCGATGTTTGGCTTTAACATTATAACGATCAATAACAATAACATACGCGTATGATAACAATAACTTTAACTAACGTCTATTCTGAAGTCTACGGAAACGCATACGGCGATTTGTAATCATTATCTAACGTCAATATTTTCTTTTTGGTGAAAACTCTAATGATTCTTTAATTTGATGTCCACCTAATTTCATTATCTTTTCTAAATTATTTTTCGTTACCTACGAGGTAATAGCGTTGTTCATTATAAAATTTTCCGAAATTGCCTTGCCGAAGAACCCGTGTTTTGCTCGGAGTCAATCTATAATCCCTATATAATCCCTGTAATCACTAGTATATTTTGTGTTAGAAGTAATACTTATGTTAATGCGCGGCTTTATTAACGTCAAGTTGTGATGCTCAGTGAATTTGGTGATGATATCAGTAGGGGTAATTTTTGTGGTAACGTTTCTGAATAATCCATGTGATTACCTGATGTCTAAATTGTCATTTACGAAATTGTTGCGACATTTAAAAATTGTAGCGATAATACACTTTCAATTGCGAGAGAAGCGAAATTATTCGTCGAAATTATTCCTTTTGGCCATTGGTATTCTTTTCAATGAGGTTATCTGGCGTTTCATTTACTTCCCTTTGCTGTGTCTTGTTGACGTAAGTAAATATTTTGTAGTTCAATAGTTGTGCTGTTGTTTTTTTTTTGTAGCAGCTAGATTTTTATTTCTTTTCAATGTTGAGGATAAGGGCATTATGTTATATTGCTTCAGCCGCCTTTATGCTTCAGCCGCCTCTGAAATTACAAGTCAAAAGACATTACGTCGTACCTCGATAAGGCACTAGTCGGGCGACATCTAGAATACGCAGTGCAACGGTGATTCCCTACTTTGAGACGAGATTTCAACAAAATCTAGAGAATTCTACGCAAAGCGATAAAAAACGTTCCAAATCTCGGAAAACTTTGCTGCGAGCAAGGTCTCAAACAGATTAAATCCACCTCCCTTAAATAAAAAAAACAAAAATGCGAAATTAGTATTTAGAGACCTACAAATACCTCAATGACTTTGTTAATTTTAGTTCAGGAGGGCTCCTTAACACTGAGGATAAAGTCCAAACCAAAAATAACGGCTTGAAATTAGCGAGAAAATATCTCAACACTGCTGAGGTCCTTTTCTATCCACTTAAATATGTCGAAGACTGAAACCAGCTCCCAGAAATTGTTGTCTCAGTTAGCAGGGTGAGTATGATCAAAAATGATCTTGATCATTTTTAGGTTGACAATCTCCTACTATGCTTACCCAATTGAAAATCATGGACGTATCACCGGTGGGTTAAAGACGTGACGGTCAATTATGTGCGATTTATAGGCTTGTCGGCCTACTCTGCATTAACACTCCTTCAACGCGCTCTAAACTACCCGCGATCAAGTTCGGACGTGAAATTCGTTGTTGGCCGTAGACGATTTGAAGGCGCACAATTTTCAGTTCGGGAATGGCCGTAACATTTGACTGTGGCCATCCGCGGTACAGCCTTACAAATGTATGCTGCCGGCATGTGCTGCAGGTGTCGCGATCCGTTAGACTTAGTTCACGACTGTAAGTCATCGAGTGATGTCCTGGAAGTTGCCGTTGTGTTCTTTGCAACTATTGCATTAGATAAACGGTGATTTAGAATTGCATCATCATGCTAAAAACGTGCTTTTTGATTGTTTATCGGGATGTTTAAGCCATGGACAGTTACGCTCATCTTTAGATTTTAGCGTTAGTCGACGAGCTCAAGCTGAGTTCAAATTTTTAAACACAGTTGTGTGAGGTGTTGTTCGTCCAACTGTTTTGAAACTAGAGCAGTCATGTCGAAGTACTCTGGATAGATTATTGAACAAGTTTACAGCACAGCTCACATTCACTTGATTCATTTGCAAGTTATATTCATGAACATTGGAAGCATGTAGAAGATGGATCATTGTGCAGGTGGGTCATTTTATATCGTAATTATGGTTATGCCTTTCATTATGGACATTTTTTATTCATTTTTTTTTTGCTGTCCATGTCAGCTTGTCTTTCTGTCTTCAACTATTCTCTTGTTTAATTTGTTTTTCAAGATTTTTAATTCTGTGCATCAAGCCCTGTGCAATAGCGCACCCGATCTATCATTTGAGGGCATGGTTTATTGTAACTACTTTTTTGATAGATAATTGCGCTAGCTAATTGTGCTCTAGTTTTTTCTCTAAAACCGCATTAGTAATGCAAGAAAATTCTCATGTGCTATTCTTTACCTATATTTTCTATTTGGTTCGCTAATAAAATATTCTGCAGAGCTTAAAATTATTATATTAATAAAATGTTGTTCAGCATCCAGCCGATAAACAAGCACATTCATTCAATTTTAAGTGCCTACGTATGTAATTTATGAATGATGCGTTTCTTTTGCAAATTTTTTTTTGCTGATTCATTGGTCACCCAGCTAAGGTGAGGTATTGAAAACTTACATTATAACTCTAATTTCTTTTTTTTTATGTTCTTTAATGATATTTAAAATGTTTCTTGCTGGCAATGTTTCATATTCATGTAAATTTTTATTTAGAGAGTGTTTAATTTTTGTGATAAAAGTTAAAAAAATAGCAGGATTCCTTGTCCTTCCTAATGTATAGTCTTATGTACCTGAGCTCCCAGTTGCACGTGCATCGATCTCATTAGATGTACAATATCGTACTGAGCTTAATGGGTCAATACATTTACAATGCAGTAAGTGTGAATGTATTGTAGGATCCAAAGCTTCCAGTGCAATATTGTACACCCCGTGAGGCGAGGCACGTGCAACCGGGAGCGATTTTTTAACCTATAATCCACGGACGGCCAGCCGCGATTCGAATCTTGTTCTGAGGCGGTAAACGACCGTTAGGTAGGGCGGAACAACGGCGATTTGCGTGCATTTTTGTGTCCGAAAAAGTGGACATTTGACCCTTGAACCGCGCGTAATACAACTAAAAAACGCCTAGGAACCGACGCGCGCCCACCGGCGAAGCGTCCTTGATTTTCAATTGGGTAAGTACTAGGGTTCCGGATATCCAAGGAGATTTAAATAATTAATTTCCAATTTATTAGGTATTATCATAAGCCACATACTTATGCGAAATGTTTGTGATGACTTTGGCAATACCTCATACGATATTAGCCCCAACGAGAGGTAGTGACATTTTGTAATGCTTTGATATTACTAATAATTTTACCCAAATAGTCAAATCATATGATCTCACTTTGCGTGCCCGCCGTGTTAAAAGATACTGCGTTACCATGAATATACTGGTGCGTGAGCGTAAAAATTGATGACTACATAGACATGATTCTCTTGCGCACTTGCGTGATTGGTGTCTGACGGCCCGGGGACTTGAAAGGAGCCCTAAAATGGCTACCAAATGTAATTTTGTTTAAATCTAACATTTAAGTAATCACTAGTATATTTATGGAGTCCTAAACTAAAATTTATAGAGTTCACAGTACCTTGGGTAAAAAATTGAGCATTGAATAGATTAAGATACTTTTTGCTGTATGCAAAGAGTAAATTTCTCGCTTATCTGTGCCGTAATACCGTGAGTGGTCTGAATCAAATGGTGCAGAAGTAAAATTGCATTTTCATTAGTAGTCGAAACCATTTTAGTCATCAAGCTGAAAACGTTCACACTCACCAACAGCCGGGACGATCATGGTGAGGAGTATTGCACATATTAAAAAAACGAGGAACAACTTGCTTCTGCGATCCTTTCTTTTCTGGACCCTGCAGCTCAGCACGTAGTTGATCCCACCCCAAATGACAGTTAGCCGACCTGGAAAAAAATTAGATATCAACAGTGCTAAATATATGCTGTCTCCGGTCAAATCGCTTTTCGGTTTGAAAATAACGTATGTTTTGCTTTACAATTGCGAACAAATTAGGATTTATTTGATAATCATCTTGAATGAACTTTGTATCATTATCAAAAAGTTTTTCATTAGCCAGTCTAACTTTTTTACCGCATCATCGATTATCATGCATCCGTTTCGCCGCCCCGCATGCAATCGTCACCGTAGTGATGATGTACAGACGCTTAACCGTTGCCAGAAACGCTTTTTACAGCGCTGCAATGAAGTAAAATTATCGCTGCCCCAAAGGGATAACCAAACATGATAATACATGCGAGCTACAGAGAAGCCAAATTATTGCCGAAAAAATTATTTAAACATTAATTTTTTGGTTGACCACACACTCTCATAGACGTATACAAGTGCACCTTAGTGCATTTGCGTTAAACTTGTATATTATATGCGTTTGTTTTCTTGTAAATATATTTACTTAAATATAAATCAGTTTATACATATTTTCAACTCTGATTCAACTCTTCTACAGCCGCGCTCTTCGCACAATCATGTTTAGTTATCCCTTCGCTGTAGCGATAATTTTATTACACATCAGGGCCGAAAAAAGTGTTTCTGGTGATGGTAAGACGTTTACACATCGTCGCCACGGCGACGATAAGCATGCATAAATATGCATGGAGAGGTGGCCGACCGGATGCATAATTATCGATGATACGGCGAAAAAGTTAAGACTGAGCAGGCGTTGGAGTCAGGCTCACTAGGCCAGGTGTGAATTTTACAACAGACTGGTAATGAACACTAGCGCTGATATTTTATTTCATTTTTACAGGGAAATTAGAGTTTTATCACCGCCCTTAGAACGGGCAACGTAGCTTAATGACGATTCCGTCACGGGACTAATGCGTCGCGAGTTTAGATTGCGGAGGAAAATCAAGAAAAAAACATGTTGAAGTGATTCCAACAAAGAAGTTTCAGATTGGTCCAGAGCGAAAATGTTGTTTTTATTTCAATGATTCTGAAGCTATTATACGAATGGAGGCGAATCATGGATTTCTCGCTGATGATCTTCTACCTAGTATGGGGAGGCTACGTTAACACTACAAAGGTATCTGAACAAAAAATAGCATTGGAAAACACTTCTAAAAATTCGTCTGGAAGTGAGTTGGACGTTCAGCATAACGACTCAAAAAGAAACGAGGAAAGACCAGCAAGGAGTGGAAGTAGGGACACCGAGAGGTGAGCACGAGTAATTAAGCCGAGACAGGGAGTGTACTAGTGACACTAGACACTATTGACGACACTCACACGCGACAATTCGGTATTAGTCCAGTCATTGCAAGTATACAATTTTTGACAGGCTGAGGAAGTCATTA
Source organism: Morinoia aosen (assembly GCA_030386875.1). Classification (NCBI taxonomy): domain Eukaryota; kingdom Metazoa; phylum Arthropoda; class Malacostraca; order Amphipoda; family Talitridae; genus Morinoia; species Morinoia aosen. Next base: position 7,989,694 of record CM059575.1, on the reverse strand, counting down.
TTGGAATCTTTTTTCTTTACATATTCAAGTCAGAATTATTTGGGCTTCTTATTAGCCACGGCCACAGCCCATTTTCTAATGGGCTTTTGAAAAAATTAATTCCTTGATTTTACTCCGGTGTGCGGAACTTTGGGTCGCTCTTCCTGGTTCGTGATACATCTTGGTTGATTTTACTCTTGATCTAGTAACAAAGAAATCTGTTAAATTGGTCAGTCTTGTGCGTTAGTTGGTGCCGTTCTGCGCCTTGAACTGTCTCGTATTCCTATACATACAGTAGTTGAATAACTTCTGATGTGAGTTTTATTCGCCTTCCTCCGTCAGTCTAAGAAATCACGAGGCACTACCTGAAAAATCGGGTTAGCCGCTACCTACCTTATACATGCTGACTTGGTCTTTCGAAATAAGTTCGTAATCCGGAAGGAAAATCAATGTTTACTAGTAAACTCCCGGATATTTCCATTGTTGTCATGAGTGAGATTAAATCAGATTAGATAATTTGTTAAATCTGACAGTGATTACGATTTCTGACAACGGCGCTGTCGAACAACTAGCATCCGATTTAACGATATACAGTCGTCATACGCTTTAAAAATATCTTATGTTTACCAATTTGCCATCTTTTTGTATTGTTTTTCTTCAATTTCGAATTATATTTTTTTCGCGTTTTTTTCAGATATCAGTTAAGGGTCGAAACGTTCGTTTTTGACAGATATGTCTTTCAAAGCGATTGTCTTCGCTATAACCTTCATTTTAAAACTATATCAAGTCATACGATCAAATCTGATACTTAGTATTTTGGAATAAAATTTGTTGTGACAATTTTTTCCTATTTTGCCGCTACATTTTTTATCAGACATCGTAAGAAGTAAATCATCCACGTTTAAATTAACATGCGAACTACTCCATTGAAAGATTATTTAAACAATTTACCCACAAAGACAAGCCAGACAGGGATCGTTGGCTCGAGATTGCATTTCCCAATTCCTACGCCCCGATGACGACGTAATTTAAACAATACCTACTAGAATGGAGATGAAATGGAAAAAAGAAAATATTCTGACTAAATTTCTCCCACGATTCAATTCTGAAAAAGCCAAAAATTTATACAGATACCAGTATGACACACCTTAGAAATTATGAAAATCAAAATAGAATTTCATTTTTTGATTGAGATTGCCAATCGAAAACTAACACTTAACATTCAACCCAAATCAGAAGAGCACACTGAAGGGTTTCCAAAATGATGCAATCAAATCTACATTGCAATAAACACTAAAAGTCCTATAATTGAAACTATGAAATCGCCTACTCGCAGGCGTAAAACCTCATGATATACCATGGCTATTGGCCCGTCTATAACAGATTCTTGTCACTAATTCATTCATCAAAACCGGGAATCGGTGTGAAATAATTTCTTTTAATTTCAAAAGTATAATTTCGTTATCATTTAAATTTTTTTCTAGTAGAGTAAGGAGACACAAATTTTCCTTTTCTGATAATCAAGAACAGGGGCACAATTCAAAAAAATTTTAGTGCTTCCATACACATGATAAATGAATTCATTGCACCTCCCCACTAAGTGTTGAGGAGTTTACTCGAACATTGAAATACTGAAGCGAGTCAAAACATTTCGACGGAGCTCTGTCCGTTTCATCAAGCTCTCCGCCCGTGAGGTGACGGTGAATTTTGGAGAACGCAAGTATGAAGTCTTGAAAGATGTTACTGAACATCATAAGATCAATGGAGATGAAAGAGGTTTCTGAGTCCGGAGTTGTTTATGAGTTATCCTTGCAACGGCGAACTGATTATTGTTTCTAACGCGTATTTTTCGCACTACAGTATACGCAGTTGCTTTCGTTTGTCCTTGCATGTGATCTCCCTTTGAGTCCTTTTGTTGGGAAATGAAAGCGCTCGCGGAATGCTGCTTTTGCTGGTGTGCTTGATTATCGTGAGTCATAGCATATGCACTCATTTTCTTATCAGCTATTTTTATGCAGATTTTTTACTAAGTTAGAGTTTGGGGCAGTGTTCCCTTTCTTCTTCGTTTGCACTGAACAGAAACAGAATAGCAATAAATTATTATTTCAGCTCAAAAAAGCCAGTTAATATTAAGATAGGTTAGAGTAATCAAGAAATATAACGGCACGAACAATATATTTCCGTGACTGCACAATGAGACACAGACTGTGTTATGTGTACTGCTGATATGGTTCTTTCTTTTTGTGCTTTACCGCGACTACGGTGATGCGGAAAACAGTCCTTTTTACGATGTATCATCAACTCTTGGTTACAGACGTGAAACTTTCTACTGGAACCAATTGTTCGTAATACGCTGCAAACATAATATTTTTGTTCCGTAGAAGCCGCGAAAAAAACTTGAGAACGATGTGAACCAAGTCTGCAGTATACATGCTTGAAGTAATCCTGTGCTCTTCAAAGTGTGGGTCGTGACCCACAGGTGGGTCACACGACCATTTAAAGGGGTTGCGAAATGTAGGATCGTACTTTTCTTGTTTATGTAATAATGTTCTTTCAGAATAAACGTGCAGCAAACCTTTGAACACAGTCTACATAAGGCCACGGCAGGTGTTTCGTGACAGCGACGCAATCCCGAAGAATTTTAAAATAGCCTCGCAAATGGATATGCATTAATATTTGAATTTATGCATAGAATATTTATAAAAAAGTATATGCATATGTTTATAAATTATTATATGTATTATATGGAAAAGATGAATGAATGTATAAATTATTTCATATTTATATAGGTCAATACATATACATTATATTTAAGCCGGATGCAGGTTGTAATAATACCCTAAATTCACTCATGGAATGTTTTTTTAACTGATAATGAGTAGCGGAGCGCGATAAGCTCGTCTGACGTCTGTTGAGCCACTCGCTCTACTCACGCGTCTTGAGCCTTTTCAGCCACTTGCAGTACATTGAGTCACTTGTGTCATTTGAACCCCTTGAACCACTTGGGCAATTTGAACCTCTTGAGCCACTTATGTTATTTGAACCCTTGAGTCAAATGTGCCGTTTGAAGCATTTAAATTATTTGAGCCACTCGCATCACTTGAGCTACTCAAGCCACCTGAGCCAATTAAGTTACTTTGGCCTTTTCATGTCCTTGAGCCTCTTGCACCATTTGGGTTACTTTGGCCGCTTGAGTCAGATGAGACGCTCAAGCCTCTTGGCCCACATGACACTCAAGCCTCTTGGCTCAAGCCTCTTGAGCCGCACAAGTTACTAGTATTTTTTCAGCTGCCGTTTAACTTCCGCAAAACTTAAATGTTTTTTACACACATCAACCAAGTCTTTAAAATTTGAAGTTTAAAATTTTAAAATTTAAATTTAACTTTTTTTTAATTTTAAAATTTAAAATATCGACCATTTAAAAAACAAGTTTTCTAAAACTAAATCCTCCATTTGAAAAAAAAAATTTTTAAATCATTTCCATTGTTTTTTAGCGCTTTGTAAGCGCTTACGATTGATATATTTGTCATTGCTGTAGCTTCAAAACTGTGGGAGAAATTCTAAATCAAAAGACAATGAGTGCAAGTGTTCAGAAGAACCATATTTGTAAAATTTTTTCTTATCTTGACCATAATACGTTATTTTTTAAATCAACTCCTTTGCCTCGTAGCTCTTTCCAAGCTTTCACCCCACAATGAAAATGCATCGTCCATGAAATTGTGGTATCTCTTATAATTATCATTACATGTATCATCAAATGTAGATTAAGCAAGATTAGGAGTATATTGCCCACAATCATTTCTTTTCGACTAGTGACATGGGTATTACCATACTCGTGTGTGTGTATCATCTAAGTGTATTAACTTTAAGATATTTTAAAAACCAATGATTGTACTTTTGTACCATCTCTATTGAAAATAAAGTGTTTTTCTTTTTTTTTCTTCTCGTTCTTCCCATTGATGTGCTTGCCTTTTCCGTAGCTATGAAACTGCGGCTGGCAACGATCTATAAATTAACGCGTGTGTACACAGAGCAGGTGGTTTAAAAAAAAACACACACGTAGACGGTCATAATTTATCACTCAGCGCTAGAATGTTTCGTTCCAATATGAAAGCACTATGAACCAGCCCATTAACGACCGCTAATGCCAATCCCGCAAAGAAAATATTACAAACAACCCTCAATCTGGGGGGGAGGGGGGAGTCACCGTACCAGTCGTGGGCTTCAAAGCCGCGCTACCCCACCCCCCTCAAACCCCGTGTTTTGGGGGTACGAATGTGCGTATACGCCAGCCAATTATATCGTTGGAAGCGCAAGAAAATCCTGTATGAGATCAATTTATAAACCGAAAATATAAAAGTTCTTGGAATTTTACGTACAATTAGCGATGAAATTATTCGTGTACACCTCGCCTTTCAAAATTTTCTAGAATTACTGAAAAAAATTTTTGCTACAGGCATAATATTTTCACAGGGTGTGAAGCACATATTAGTGACAATAATACGAAGTTTCTAGAAAAAATATTACTTCTGAAAGATTTAACAAGCTGAACTTCAGAAACGAAATGACAAAATGATTCATACGACATACAATTGAGAGTATCACATTTCATTGAGAAGTATTTACTGTTATAATTGTTATATTGAAAAAATTGTGTTTAAAATATTCTTGAACATTCTAGATGTGAGATCATCCTAAAAAATGTGCCAGGGCTAACGGGGAGCCAGAGGAGTTGAGCTTTGTCATTCGTACCCTAGCGCCACGATGGGAAAAACTAAGGAACTCGGTGTGGACCTCAGACAGAAGATTATTGACTGCCACAGAGCTGGAAATAGCTTTGGCGACATATCTAAGCGTTTGAGCATCCCAAGATCTACAGTACAATCTGTTATAAAAAAGTTTGCTAAGTTTGGTACTGTAGGAACGTTGCCTGGGCGTGGTCGCAAACAAAAAACTCTCGGTGAGAACTTCTCGAAAATTGTGTCGTGAGGTCAACACTAATCCACGAGTGAAGCTAAACGACATTGCCGATTAAAAGCTCAGGGAACTTGCGTGAACAATCGCACAATCCAGTGCTCTCAGAACAAGGAAAGCCTACACGGACGCCGACCTCGAAGGACTCCACTCCACAAACCCTCTCTTGTTGCTGCTCGCTTGAACTTTGCAAAATCACACTTCGATAAGGACAGAAGTTTTTGGGAGAGAGTATTATGGAGTGACGAAACCAATATCGAACTTTTTGGGCACAATGACATGAAGGAGGTTTGGCGTAAGAATGGTGAAGTTTTCCTGCCGAAGAACACAGTGCCAACAGTTAAACACGGAGGTGGATCACTGATGTTTTGGGGTTGTCTTGCTGCATCGGGTACTGGAAAATTGGTTGCAATCGAAGGGAATATGAACTCTGATGACTATATTTCTCTTTAGGACCAAAACTTGAAGGTATCAGCCAATAGTTTAGGACTTGGAAGGCGGTGGGTATTTCAACAAGACAATGACCCAGAACACACGGCCAAGTCAGCAGCTAGCTGGCTCCAAAGAAATAACATAAATGTGCTGCCATGGCCTTTGATGAGTCCTGATCTCAATCCCATTGAAAATTTGTGGCAGGAATTGAAAGTCAACATCAACAAGAGAGCTCCAAAGAATCTTCAGGAATTGAAACTCATTGTTATTGAAGAATGGAATAATATTTCAGCTGAAACTACGGAAAAGCTTGTCAAAAACTATAATACTCGTAAAAGGCTGTTAAATGTTATAAAGGTGAAAGGTCACGCTATTCATAACCAATAATGTACTCAAATGGTAGATTCATCTCAATAAAGTGTAATACTAGTCACTGAATGAATAATTTTGTCTTACAGTGCTTCTGAAGTTCAGCTTGTTAAATCTTTCAAAAACAATATTTTGTTCTGGAAACTTCGTATTATTGTCACTATTTTATGCTGCACACCCTGTGAAAATCTTATGCCTGTGGCAACAACAGTACTTGAGTAATTCTAGAAAGTTTTGAAAGACGAGGGGTGTACGAATATTTTCGTCGCTAACTGTAGACCGTCTCCCTAATGGTCATCTTGGATTAGCAACATTTCGAAAACAATAAAAAATCTCATTTTATATGTATAAAGTTATTAAAAAATATGACTTAATTTGTGGTTTAGATAATGAAAATTCTCATATATATATATTGATGGCATCGGTTTGCTTGTATGGATTATGCATGTATGTAATTAATACTAAGGAAATAAGTCCTTTCAATAGGACTGTTGCTCCCATGACGGGAATTTCATGTATCATGCAAGCCAGTAAGGAAGTTGCAGGACTGAATGATTTTTCTAATTATGAAAAAGAAGTTTTGCAAGACTAACATCAATAAATGAATACATAGAAACACTATTTGATTCTTTAGATGGATATAGTGTTTACTATGTTACAGTCTGAAATTTCAACAACGCTTTCGAATCTTTGTAGGCATAGAGAGGATTGTTGCTGCGCTCCATGTTGCTTAGAGTTAGAGTTGCCTCCGTAAAATAAGTTAAGTTAGTTCATTGCCTCCGATGCGTTCACTGCGATCCAGTCGATGGAAGACCGCGTCACGGTTCCCAAACTATAAATAAAGCAATTGTAATATCTTGACACAGCCGTTCCTATTGAATTTTTGTGTCATTTCTCTGAAATACTTAACATTTGCTTCTAACCCTATCTGTTGTACTTTTCGTTTGTTGCATACAATTCCCAATATAATTTGAAACTAGTAACGTGTAGTAGCAATCTATAGTAGTAATAACGGTGTTATTTGACAGAATGAAAACCATGTGAACCTTATACACGAAACTTCGCGTGTTTGATTCTTCATTCACTACTATACTTCATAAAGTAAGGAATCCTGGTTCACAGACACCAGCAACAAATTATTGACCTATAACCAATGAAGGCTAAACTGAGATTTTGAGCCTTCAAGGATTTTGGTTGTTTTATTTAACTGACGCTATAAGCCCGGACATATTTGTACAGTGATTATTGAGGGGCAAGAAAAATCTCATCGGTAAAAGAACCTAGCCTCACATTACCTAACCTAGACTACCTTAACAAAGCCTAGTCTAACTTTAACACGAGGTAAACCGACCTCATTTGACTTAAACAAACCCAGCCCTACTCAAACTAATTAGAATTAACCCTACTTTTTATAATCTATTTCATCCAGACCGATCGCACTTTTCTACACTTATCCTTTCCTTACCTAACCTAACCAAAACAAAGTAATGGATTCGTGTCTCTGTGATGCCGACCTATGTTCACATTTCAAATGACCGCATTAGACTTAGAGATAAAAAAAATCCCGAGCTATGATACGCAGTTCATCAAAAACGGCAGCCTGCAGTACAGTAGAGTTCGATGGAACACGTCAGGCTGCCGTTTGTCATCTGCTGTTTTTAAACGAATAGTAGAATTGTAAATCAGGTCACGCATCCTTCATGTATATACGTATACCGGGTGTCCCTCAAAAATGTTCCCGACTTTTTACCTGATTATATATCCGCTTGAAATTAACATATTTGAAATGTATTTTCATCAAAATCTTGTAATTTTGTTTCCTTTTCGAATAATTTAAGTTTTTGAAAACCGATTCAATAACCACTTTACAGTGATCGATTTACTGAAAGCGGTAGAAAAACTAATTGTTCAAAGGAAAATGTTTTAAAAACAACACGTGTTCTTCTTCATTTCTCAATACTTACTGTCGAAAATAATTCCACAATGATGTATCCTACATACCACCTAGTATGTATCACCTCCATCATTAATAATTATTCGAAAACGAACTGAAGAAGTGTTTCAACAACTGAAAAAAATGTGAAATAATCCATAAGACTCTACGTTCAGTGGTGGCTAGAAGTACTACTTGCCTTGAGAGAAATGCAGGGTATGTCGAAGGATACTAAATTCCTTTATTTATTTAAACGTTATTCAAGGTAATGATTTGTTACTCATTTAAATTTTTGTTTGTTCGTTTTTTTGAAAGAACAAAATAAAAAAGAATATAAATGTTGTATTAAAAACTTTCCCTCTGAATGATTAATTTTTCTACCCGTTTCAGTAAATCGATCATTGTAAAGTGGTTATTCAACCGATTTTCAAAAACTTAAATTATTCGAAAAGAAACAAAATTTACTACATTGTGAAAAAAGACAATTCAAATATATTAATTTAAAGCGGAGAAATAATCAATTGAAAAGTCGGTGACATTTTTGTGGGACACCCGATATTTATGTTGTTATGTATATATATATACATATATTTATGACACACACATATTCAGGCCTATTCAAATGATAATGTTGAAATATTGGTATCTATTGAAGGTTTTGACTTTAAGAACTTCGCAAAAGTTTACATTTCAAGTACTGTTTCTTCTGAATTACTCTAAAATATTTTTGGTGTTTTACATGAACTTGCGATGCAAGGCGTTAATTTGTTTTTATGAAAAACACGTCAGTCAGTCCGTCACTCTGTGTTAACATTAATCATTACACTCTGATATCATGTAGTATCAAATTTTGTCAGTAGAACTAATACGCGATTCGGTTTTTTCTACCCGTGTTCGAGTTCACGACGATGCTTGACCTGATTTGCAATTCCACTATTCGTTTAAGAATAGCAGATAACAAACGGCAGCAGATTTATCGAGTTCCATAGAGTTCCATCGAACTCTACTGTAATACAGGCTACCGTTTTCGACGAACTGCGTGCCATAGCTCGGGATTTTTTTATCTCTAAATCTGATGCGGCCATTTGAAATGTGAATGTGAACGTAGGTCGATATCACAGATACACGAATCCATTACTTGGGTTTTCGTAGGTGACAGTGGATAAAGTTTCGCTGAGGTAGGACGGGTTAGGATAGGTTAGGTAAGGAAGAAATAGCTAAAGCTACGATAGGTTTGGTTAAAATAGATAAAATTAAGCCAGGTTAATTGAAGTTAGTTTTGAATAGTTTGGGTTAGGTTAGGCTTGTGAAATTCAAATCAGGTCAATCTAGGTCGTGTTAAGTTAGACTATGTAGACTAGGTTAGGTGAGGTTGGGCCTGTTTTTTACCTTTATCCCTTAGCTTCCCAGCACTCAAAAAGTTAGGGAAAAAATTTTATAAGAAAATTGCAGTCATTACTCTGAAATATCAGCAAAATTACCCTGGCATGTTTTTCTGTAGAAACAGGTGCTTTCTTCCTTCTTAAATTAAAAAAATTATGCTTTAAAAACGAATGTTTCGACACAAAAAAATGGTCGAAAAATCTGAGAAAAATATCAATTTAGTTTTTGCTTAATTTTATTTCTAAATACAAGTACGTACAAAAAACTTGCTCAAGTTAAATAAAAAAGGTATTAAATGTAATGCATATACCATGAAGCTTACACTAAGTGGATATCAAGAGTGAATTGCATGTGCAAGACTTCTGGCATGTCTAAAAACATAGGTGCAGGAATACTATTAATTACCCTAATTTTGTCATTTAGTTCGAATTATTTCCCTAATAGTTGAATTACCCTGACATTTTGTAAATTTCCCTAAGCTTGAAGCATTGGCTATCTGGGAACTGGAGTTCCCGTTGGGAGGCAAAGGGTTAAGATTTATTTTGCCTTTCAATAGTGACTGTATATGTCGTTCCGGGTCGTGAATCATTTTGATAAAACATCGAAAATGTTCTGTATACCGATAAAGTACCGAAAGCAGCGGCGATTTTCCATACAATAACCGGCAGAAACATAAAAAACAATCCCTACATATAATTTACCCAAGGGTATATTTACCTATTGATTTATTGAAGTTAGTCCTGTAAAATTCATTTTTCGGAATAAAATACAGTAGTGCGACTTAAAAACTGGTTTGCATGAAACAGGATATTCATAGTTTGGGATTATGAGAGCAATAGCCGTATCAAAAGATCTCATTTCATTGGTATTAATTATATGCATACATGGAAAATTTTGCCGTCACTATATATATGTATACATTCATTTTGTATATATTTCATTATATATTCAACAGGCCTATATTTATTTCGCGTTGAGAAAAGATACTTAGGAGTGATGAAATGGACGCTAAATTACGACTTCGCATCAAAACGCGCACAAACGACGCACGCTTACCTGCGTAAGCAGCGCTCAGATGTCATTACTCCTAAAAATTCCCTCTTTGGTTTCTTGCTCCACGTAAAACGCCAGAAATTGAAAGAAACTTAAAATTACTTTTTCCCCTAATTAGATAGTACAAATTTCAACTTTTTTTCACCAATAACCTAGTCAGTAACTTTTCTATAATAACATGGAGACTGAATTTTAATGCTTTGCATTTATACATACATCCAGAGCAGAGCATTTAACCCGAAATAGAAGTAAATTCATGCTTCCTTATTACTCAAAGGCTCGGTCACAACACAGTATCCTCTTCGTTGGAACTAAAACTTGGAACTCAATACCTGCGGAGATCCGTGAAAGTAATTCTTATAAGGTATTCAAAAATAATCTTGAGTCTCACTTCCTATCAGATTACTAGTCGTGTAAGATCACAGAGTAAAACCTTGTCATGCACCTACATAACTGGTCCTAATAATGTAATTCGCCGTGGTTAATTTCGCCGATCTTCAGTCTGTTCATGAATCGTTTGTCGACTATACTGTTAAATCAAGTCCATATGAACTATATTGTGAAATGAAGTGTCTAATTTCGAGTTAATTATCTCATTGATCAGTCTAATGCGTCTCTAGTTTAAGTGAATTAGGTTAAACATTATTGTACTCCTAAGAATAACCTTGATGGTAGGATGCCCTAGAAGTCACTGAACTTATTCGGGCCCACAGGTAGCTATACTCAAATTTGACCATTGTACTAGACTTAAGAAACATTTTATCTCTGTATCACCTGTGGTAAATAAATTGTTTTAAATTGTTTTTTAAAAACACTCAAAGCAGTATCATTCACTGAACTAGTTCCCGAAACACCATTTAACAGCACGTAATTTTTTTCGTGTGTAAATGGCCCACTACTACTAAATTTAGACAAATCGAACTCATGGACTCCAAGAAGGTCAACTTATCAATTTTAGAAAATTCTTTGAGGCGAAGTTCACCCGAAGTTTTTGCATGCATAGTTAAAAATTAAAATTTTTTTGTGTAGGCTTTGTAATGTGGATACGAACGCGGCGATGTGGGAATGAGAGGGTCTTGCGTTGTGTTAATGGTGTGGCCTAGCGTTGTGTTAATGGTGCGACCTAGCATTGTATTAATGGTGTGTGTGGTCTAGTGTTGTGTTAATGGTGAGGTCTAGTCTTGTGTTAATAGGGCGGTCTAGCGTCGTGGAAATGGTGCGGTCTAACGTTCTGTTAATATGGTGGCCTAGCGTTGTGTTAATGGTTTGGTCTAACGTTCTTTAATGGTGTGGTCTAGTGTTGTTTTAATGGTGTTGCCTAGCAGTGTGTTAATGGTGTGGTCTAGCATTGTGTTAATGGTGTGTGTTTTCCAGTGTTGTGTTAATAGATGATCTAGCGTTGTGTTAATGGTGTGGCCTAGCATTGTGTTAATGGTGTGGCCTAGAATTGTGTTAATGGAGTGTGGTCTAGTGTTGTGTTAATGGGGTGGTCTAGCGTTGTGTTAATGGTGTGGTCTAGTGTTGTGTTAATAGTTTGGTCTTGTGTTATGTTAATGGTTTGGTCTAGTGTTGTGTTAATAGGATGGCCTAGCGTTGTGTTAATGAGGTGGTCGAGCGTTGTGTTAATGGGGGGTCTAGCGTTGCATTAATGGGGTGGTCTAATAATGCTCAATATGTAGGGTTACCTCAAACCAAACCCACAACCTCCTACTACACGTAATCCAAATTCTGCCAAGTATTTGGAGCGCTAGAACACCGGTCCTGCTGCAAGTAATGCATAGTCAAAAATCTGCAGCCCTAATAGCAATAAAAGCTTGATGCTTTCAGTTAGCTAGGATTTGAAGCAAAAACAGCGAACGAAAATGTGAATTGTTTTATGTTGGGAATAGCACCTCGTGACCCAAAGGGTAGTTAAATCTCTATTTTAAAATCCGTAGAGTTATTTACAAAATGTTATTTTTCGGATAATTACACATTAATTATTGCGTGTATACTAATTTGGGTATTTTTCCAGAATTTTTCCATTACATTTTCTCCCCGGTTGTATACTATAAATTCAGTCTTCGAGTCTGAAATGAGTTCTATTTACACAGAAACATATACCGAATATCCCTTTGGTATTTGCAAGACACACAAACTTTGATTTTCGTCAATCTAACAATCTAATAGATGTTACGCTATCCCCACGCAATTACTGAGAAGCGATTATAAACAAGCGCAGGAAGACAGATTTTATCTAACGCCTAAATAAAAGGTAACTACACTCACACTCGAGCAGCTTAAGAAGCTCTCGAAATCACCAAGAGACGAATATAAACCATAAAGAATGTAGAATGATTTTATCTAGAGGCTGAAGAAAACGTGGATTCTATCTGATACCTTAAGAAAAGTTAACTACGCTTAACTTAAGCGCTACACTTATTGTGGGTCCATTTCAGCCAAAGATTTGTACTTTTTGAACAGATGATGGGGCTGGATTCCGAAACTTTTTGCCTCTGAATATGACGAATTTCCTTGGAATTTTTTTCGTTTTTACGTTTCTCATAACACACAACATCTGTAAGACGTCAAAGTGGGGAAGTACCGACTCTTCCAGTCAAGCTAACACTTCGATCGGGTCGTGCGTAGGAGGCGGTGTGAAGAAATCAAGTTACCAAAGAACGTAGTTCGAACAGTTTTCATGCTCTGGATCCCAGTGATGGTGTTATTTTGCTTACACCGGAAAAAAATCATCTGAGAATGACTTAAATGATGAATTCATACAAAAAATTAAATGTTGTAGTCTACAATACAATTTTCGTCAAACATTGAAAATGTCACGAGCGTTAAGACTAGTATTACTATCGTTATTCTTTCCTATTTTTAGTGTACTCGATATTCTAGGTCTCTCACGCAAAAAATGCGAAAGTGCATTTCGAAACATCACGGGCATTTCCCTCTCTGTAGTAACAGCCTTTGATACCCACCAAAAAATCAACACAACAAGTTTTGAATCTGTTGTTGGTTTAGTTTCGTACATGAGCAGACTTTTTAATTACTTCATGAATCATTCTCTGAGAGTGACGCTAGCGTTCCGTACAAGCAACATCGTCTACGAATATTGCAGGCCTCAAATGTCCACATTTGGTTTGTTTTTGGCGTTTCACTGATAACATAGCGTGCGGAATTAAACACATTCAACTCTTGTCCCGATTTTTTCGTTACGCTGAGAACAGAATCCTATGCTGCCGAGACAGTGATAGAAGTATCGATTTATTAAGGAATTCTGTTGTATGTTTCAGAAGTTGACCGACGCTGACAAGCTGGGTAAATACCTCACATTTCACCTCCTGCTCGCCGTTCCACCAATGCTGAGGCTCCTGGCTGCCATCTCCATGCTGCTGCCCCCGCTATGCCGCTTGTGGGGCTAAGGGCCACCATAAGGTTCCATACTTTAAATTTGCTCTTATGTATCTCATAATTAAAATAGATGAATTTTAAAATGCGAATGCAAGGATTAAAATTTTACGTGCCCTCGAGTTATTTAGAATTAATATGTGCGTGTGTAAATATTATATATATTGGAAAACCTTCATTATTCACAGCTACATTCTCACCACACCAGCACACATCAGTACACACCAGCACACACCAGCAGACAACGCACAGGTGAGGGGGCATCACCCCGTCCCCCCAGCCATCGCCCGCTCCCGGGTGGTGACTGGACCTGTGTGGCCTGTGTGTGAGACTGTGTGGCCTGTGGGGGGTTGTGTGGCCTGTGGGGGGTTGTGTGGCCTGTTTGTGGGGCTGTAGGGCTGTGTGGCCTGTGTGTGGGGCTGTGTGGCCTGTGTGGGGCTGTGTGGTATGTGTGGGGCTGTGTGGTATGTGTAGGGGGCTGTGTGGCCTGTGTGGGGCTGTGTGTGGGGCTGTCAGAAGCTGTGTGGGCTGTGTGGGTCTGAGTGGCTTGTGTGGCCTGTGTGGGGCTGTGTGGGTCTGTGTGGGGCTGTGTGGCCTGTGTGGGGCTGTGTGGTATGTGTGGGGCTGTGTGGTATGTGTAGGGGGCTGTGTGGCCTGTGTGGGGCTGTGTGTGGGGCTGTCAGAAGCTGTGTGGGCTGTGTGGGTCTGAGTGGCTTGTGTGGCCTGTGTGGGGCTGTGTGGGTCTGTGTGGGGCTGTGTGGCCTGTGTGGGGCTGAGTGGCCTGTGTGGGGCTCTGTGAGCTGTGAGGGGCTGTGTGGGCTGTATGAGCTGTGAGAGGCTATGTGGACTGCGTGAGCTGTGAGGGTTTTGTGGGCTGTGTGGGACTGTGTGGGCTGTGTGGCTTGTGTTGGGCTGTGTAAGCTGTGTTTGCTGTTTTGAATGTACGAAGCTGTATAGGCTGTGTGGTGCGTGTTACACATTCGAAAGACGTGTGCAGCGAAACACTGCATTGACATAAATTACTCTGCATTTAAACAAACGATGTTGAAAATGTCATGTATCAATTTAACTTAATTGGAATTAAGAATTTTCAATACACAGAACGACAATGGTACATCTGTAAGGATATATCTATGTGAGGATAAGACTAAAAATGATCTACGGTTTTCTTTTTAAAATTTTCTTGATCGAGAATCGGGTGCTGAAACATTGGTGTTCTTTGATGGTGATCTTTTGTTGGCGGTGAAACTTAGGCGTTATTTGATGTCACTGCCCTACAGCACTAGCGTCGAGATGCGATCCCTTTTGGCTTGCTCAAATTGCCATAATCGGCGCTGTTTGAATTCTGACGCCCACGGTCGAAGTTTGTACTCATTCTAATTGTTTTCCGATTCTACATCCGCTTTTGAACTTTACGGTGTACAAGAATATAGCTTCCATGAGGTAAAAATCGCACAGCGGAAGGTGAAAATATTTTTCGGCAAATTTCAGCACCTTCATCAACATCGCATCATAGCTCGTTATGTCCATGCAATGAGAGTCGATTGCCGAGCGAACGTATTTACGCTTTGTAGCTAGTAGCTAACTGACGCGATCGTAATTAAACCCAGCACTCAAGTACACAAATGCGTCAAGTCAGCTCATATGAATACAAATGTCCCTCAGATAACTGTTGAGATCCGTTGAGGTGATCGTAACATTTTTGGCTTGCCATGGTCTTGAATGCTATTACAGTGTTTGACCATCCACAAAGTGTAAATATTAAAATTATCCAAAAATCTTGCGAAAATATAAGCAAATAATCTAACATTCGAAATAATGCAGTTCACAAAATAATATAACTATAGTTTTGCCGTAATTACTAAATAACAAATTAAAAAAAGTTGTTATAACAACATAAATTTATGGGTGAAACGGGTTTAACACGGAATACAACATAAGTACATTAAAAAATAACCATGGAAACATAAACACTACCAAATAATATTAGGCTAAGCGTTACAAAAGCAATTCCACTGTGAGATACTTCAAAATAGCACATATTTTTCATAGTAAAAGAATAGGGAACGGAACGCCAAGTAGTTGTCATAACAAGCGTTATCCTACATGAATGTGTTGATGCATTCAGTAACCTGAAGTGTGTGTGTTTGAAAGATGGAATGCGCAACTCCATTTAGGTGGTAGCTAAAATAACAAGTTTGGCATTAACACTTTCACAGCAACGTGCGCCAATGGTGGCCACAGGAGGGATTTTTATAATGCAGCTGACCGACCAGTGGTCACAAACTCTATTTCCATAAATACTTAATTAAAGCTAAATTTAAGGCATGATCCAGTTATGTTCACCATTATCGAAATTGAATACTTCAAGTAACTTTAAATTTGAGTTGAATATTGAACTTTGGTTTAACCAATTGCGGTCAAGTGTTGCTAGAAATAGCAACGGCCCACCTTATACATCGGTGTTGTAATATACGGTATTTTTTTATGAATGTGGAATAGCGTTCATTAACCGGCAGGAATGTGTAGAATATAACAAAAAGCGTGAATAATCCCATTTAAAGAGCTTTCAGACTAGCACATTTTTTCTAGCGATAAAATTAGGAACGTCATACCAAATAAGTTTCATGGTAACCATAATCTTACATGAACGTGGTGTGAACTAAAGAACAAGTTTTTTCATTAAAAACTTACATATAAATTTGCAAGAGAACAGCTTTCATACATACATTGTATGAATTTATTTATCGGATACGCAGGGTGTTTTCATTTAGATTAACACTTCACCGCGTTTCCGCGGGCGCTAACAGTTGGTTAGGTTAAGTTGTGAATAATAGAGCTGGGAAATTGAATTTACTGTTCGAATACACATTTATCCTTCAAAGTAATATGGAAAATACAATTGCACTAAAACATTTCACCTCATATGAGAACAGTTATTTTTTAAAAGGTCGCGAAACAGATAAAATGTCATTCAATTATACCGGTACTCTAATTTTCTCTTCCGGTTATTTTTCAAAAATACACAAGTTGAAATCGTTGCTGAAAAGAAGACATCGAAAGCAGATGCAAATCGGGCAGTCGGGTATTTTTTGTACAACAATCAGTCAAAAGAGACACCAGCTATCAAAGAAATCCTCTAAATCAGGCGGTTCATAGTGCTGAAGTTTACAGACGAAAAATGGTCTTAATTGGTAATCTTCTCAATTTATCCTTGCAGTATACAGACGGGAAGACCTTAACCGTTAATCTCCGCAATTTATTCATGCAGCTTACGGACGAAAATTGGCCTTAATTGGTAATCTCCGAAATTAATTCCAGAAGTATACCGACGAAAAGGCCTGAACTGTTATTCTCTGCAATTTATTTTAGCATTGCTTACTTTCATTGATAATTTGCACTCTCTCTGACTTACTTCGCGCAAATCTATTTATTCTGCATCTTCATATCATTAGAGGGAATCTCAGGAAACGAAACGTTGCTCTCAATGGTCTCAATTTCAACTTAATGTTGAATTCATAAAAGAATGCACTGACAATTTTGCTCGTTTTCTTATTTGTTTCCGGTTGCAAAAAGAAACTAGGAACTAGAATATTCCTGCTATTACAAAGATGATACTGCATGTGTTGTCTATCAGTTTTCAGTGTTTCCAGTTTTAAGTAAAATGAGACTGGAGCTGTAATCCATCAGGTTCTGCTAATTTCATTTCTAAGCAGAAATTATGATTTAATATATAAGGTGCGGAAATTATTTTTTGGAATTAATTCAATTCATCAGATTTTGTACACGGTTACTAAGTGAAACAATTCGCTTGTTTTTTAGTTTATTTATGAGCAATCGAATGCATTCTACATACCATCCAAACATCTCAGTATTTTTAAAGAAAATAAGACAATTTTTATGTACAATCCTTCCATCGTGAAATTGCTCTCAGTTATGTTCTTAATTACACCTTTTGCTTTCTTGCGTACTGAATTTTTCGTTTTATGGCAATATAATTTTGTGCTAAGACCAACAAACTCTTGAATAGGAACCCCAGCTGGTTCATCTTTCATTTTTCCTACTACTTTGTTTTTACTAGAAAACAAAATATGTTCAAGTGGATAGTTTAATGAATCGTATTAATCTTTATTTTGATTCATAACTTTACATAAGTCAAAAGTTTCGATATCAAAACACAATGAATATGTATATGTGAACAACAATTTTATATTTTTTTCATATTTTCTCTTGATGTGATTTAATTAAAGTTATACATCACTGTTTTACTTATATCAAATAAAGCACATCCTACATAGATTGGTTTACCAAATTTTATTCTCTGTTTTTGTAAATGACAAGCCGTCAAATTTTCTGAGAATATTTCAAAACTGTTTAAGTTTGGTTTATTTGCTAATTTTATTAATTCTTTTTCGGATTTTAACAAATCAACTTCTCTTCTATTTCTTATGTTTTCCATTGTTTTGCCTAATAATGAATTGTTCTTCAGTTTGTAGAAGTCTTTTTCAAAATCAGATTTAGCTTGCTGACGTATTTTTGTATTGATATCAATATATGATTTCATCCATGGACTTTCGTCAAACTCTAATATTCTTTGGACTTTACCTAATTCCATTCCTAAATTCAAATATCGTTCTAGAGATGTGTAATGAACGACATATTTTTACCGTTTACCTAGGTGTGAAACTAATTTGTATTCGGTATCAATTTCCACATCGATTTCCGCTAATGGGAAATCATTATGAATATCACGTAATTCTACAGGATACGTTTAATAAACTTCTAATGTATAACCCTTATCTGCTTTTAGTTTCGACTTAGGATCTTTCCATTTGAAGTTTCCCGTTGGTGATGCTTAGCACATAGCCCGTGGTATAAGTTTTCGCATCCATATACGTGATATAATGGTTTTATTTTCCTTCATCAAATGTTTCTGGAATTATATGAATTGTTTGCTTTCGCATATCGTGTTGATATTGTTGAAATTCCACCTCTTATTTCTTTTTCAATAAACAGAATCATTTTAGGATCTGTGAGCAAATCTAATAATTCAAAATGTGTATGCTCAAGCAACGCATCGAAGGAGAGTCCTGGAGCTGTAAAGTAATGCACTGGATCCAGAGAATATGTTTTCATACATGTTGCTCGAAATTCTTCAAGCACTTCTGTCAATAATAACGTGTCTACTTTCAGATAAATATTATGATGGTCTTTAAATGTTTTACAATTAAATGATTTCCAAACTTTGAGTGCATGTTAGTATTCGTCTTCTGTAATATGTTTGTTTTCGTTTAGGTGGTAACCTCACGTATTACATTTTTTCGTAACTTTTTATCTATTCATACGGATATATACCTTTTCCCCCCACTAAATCAAACTGTTCATCATTGGTAAAAACTTGGATAATTCTTTATGCTCGGATAAATTCTTCGAAAGTTTATCTAGAGACGAAGGTAAAAACTTGTAGCTGTTCAAGAACCGTAAGTCTCTGGTGATATAACGGAGAACACGTACTGTATACATTTTTTCTTTACAGCACATTTCTATCCTTTGAATTTGCAGTCATAAACGTTTCTAAAATGCTTTTTAGATCTGATATGTTGTTGTAGAATTTTTACTTCTACTTTACATATTTTACATATCTTTTTCTCAAAATATGAGTCGGAAATTATTTCGTTATTTATCGTTCTAATTTGCTTTGAAGATTCTTGAAATGATTTTAGATTAGGTTCATTTACATTAAATATATTATAGAAATGTTTTTTTTTTCAAAATGTAAATCTAAGGTTAACAGTTTACTCACATTTTTATAGCGTTTTATGTTTTTCTCCTGTCTTCTTAAGTTTATGATGTAAATATTACAAATACTACAAAAATTGATACCTGAAATCATCTCTATTGAAATTTATTTTCTTCAATTTTTAGGCCTGTTTGTATTCTTAGTATAAGATAGATCAGATAGATTTAATTGTTTCATTTTTTAAACGTAAATTTTCCAAATATATTTTTAAAAATAGAAAAACTAAGGCGGGTAAAAACATCTTCATTAAAATCTCACGATGTATTTTAAAAATGGAGCTTTCGAGCATATACGCGCTATTCAATATCTGGAAAATTAAATTGAAACATGGTAAGCACAGTACATGAAAACAAATTGTTATTGGAAATTAGATGAAAAAATTAGGACAAGATATTTAGAGGCGCTGAAGATGACATATCATTGAGACTTGGCTTAAATTGATGAATTATGACACTTTCTAGTAACTTAAGGCTATGTTTATCACCATTTGAGACTATTTTGAAATTATCAGTGTGAGTTGGATGATCAGATTCTAATGCGTGATCTCTTATACTGCTGTGCAATGGGTTTGACATTATATCCCGTACGAACCGACACCCCCTTGTGCTCAGCTATGCGTGTCGCAAAATGGCGAGCAGTCTCACCATAATAAGTGGCCCCACACTGGCCACACGTAGATCTATAAACCACGCAGCTACGCAACAAAGTGGGCATCCTATCGCCGTACTGGAAAAAACTGCCAATGTTGAAAAAATTGCGGAAAGTAATGCGTATGTCAATTTGCGGATAGAACTTATTACATAAATCACGAATTCCACAAGAATTTTTTAATTTTGCGACAGTGAAATGATCCGGCAGAGTGAAATAAACTACCTTTTTCTCAGCACTTGCGGCTGGAATTTTTCTATTGCTAAGGGATTTTGCTCCTTCTGGCGCAATGTCTGTTGCACACGTTCCAACTGCTGCAAGTATAGGTCTCCAGTGATCGTTTGGCCCGTTTGTAGCAGCTCATAATGAACCACTTGACGACCTGTCCACTAGACACAAAGCATTATCTTGCGTGGGTCCATAGGCAATCTCTCGATGTGAGGGACAGCTAGCATCCTGAGGTGTCAACCAAAGTCTGGAACTCTTGGGAGTTTCGTACAAAACCCACTTTTCATCTCTGGTAAGCACTCGATTGAATAAGGATGTGGGACGGTTGCGAGAAAGGCGCGATACGAAGGCTGCCACTCGATCGTTGTCTGTTGTGACCTCCAACAGCGTGTGCGGAACCCACTTACTCAATTTGTACGCCTTACGTACAAATGTAGGTGAAATCTGTTTCATCAGTGTCAGGAATGGGGTTTTTGATATGTCCCCAAACTCACTGAACAAGGGGAAGTCCGGATCGTTTAGCAGTCCTGGCCGTAGTGGATCAGCTCTTACGGCTAATTTTCGAGAACCTCTGACGGTTGTATCACCTCTCCAGCCTTGCTTCGGCTGTAATAATTTTCAGATCACCGCTAGTCGGCCGAAGGTAATATTTTCAATAAGATACTCGTATTGGAGCGTTAGTTTAATTATGTTCATGACGATTTCACATGTAGAAGCGCAAATTACCAGAGATTCAATTGGAGAATTCTCTCCAATCTTTCCAGTGCGAATCACCGGACAGATAAGGCGGCTGGTATTGTGGATACCTAGTCTTTATAACACCGATTTAAATAATTTACATTCTTTGGCAAAATATAAATAGAGTACAACTTTTGCAAAAGTAGGATGTTTTGCTCGTTACACAGAAATCTATGACACACATCAATCATTTTTTATAATCCTTAAACTACTTAAAATTAGTCATCTCGAACACGGAACATCTAAGCGCTGGGTGCCACGCCCCTCCTTGGAAGTCGCGTCTTCTTTTTAGAGACGGGACAGGTAATCAGCGAGTTGATCGTTGTCGTGCGAGAGATGTTCGCATTCAAGGACACCATCCCAGGCCCCTGCCAGGCCCCTGTCGCTCCAAAGAGCATTATTCATGTTTTTTTGGAAAAGAACCCTTAGGTGGTGGACTATTCGGTCCTAAAATTTCATGACGCTACGGACACTAGATCCCCACCCCCATGGGGGTGGGGATCTTCGTAAATTAAACTTCGTAAATAACTTCGTAAATTAAACATCAGTGTAAGGGGCCAAAAATCTTCAATTTTCGACCTCATTTTGACCCCATATAAAAAGAAATCAAAAGGGGAAATGGATAATTTTACAATGTACTTTTGTTAGAAATGCATCAAGAATTCTAAAACTGTTTTTGGTTTTGTTCTAGCATGAAAACTCAATGAGGAGATACGTTTGAAATGTCAATACAAATGAACTAAAAAACCAATATGTCCAATTTTCTCAAAAACTAAGGCCTGAATAAAAAAATGAATGGATGAAATTGTGTTTATTTTCAAAATTTAAATATAATAGACAAATTTCATAGGAATCAGACTAAAAATAAAAAATCTCAAAACATTTATAAAATAAAAAAAATGTATTTTATTTTTATTATTTATGGAAATTACAGTTCACAGTGTAAATATGAAGTTATGCATGGAGATTATCGAAATAAAAATCAAAAGAACATTCAGTTACATAAATTTTCCATTATATTTCACTCCAACAAAAAATTTTGTTTATGGCTTATACCCAACACGATTAACTTTCCACATTCAAAACGTATCAACTCATTGAGTTTTGATGCTAGAACAAAACCAAAGACAGTTTTAGAATTCTTGGAACATTTCTAAAAAAAAGTATATTGGCTTTCTTCCAAATTTGAGAAGAAAAAGTTATATAGCTCTAAACCCAAAAATAGTTTTCTTTGATGTAATGATACAATATCGCTTATCACAAGAAAATTTTCAAAATGTTAAAATTTTACATTATACTTTAGTTAGAAATGCTTCAAGGATTCTAAAACTGTCTTTGGTTTGGTTTTAGCATCAAAACTCAATGAGTTGATACGTCTTGAAATATACATAAAAATGTACCAAAAAGCTCATTTTTCGTAAAAAAATAAGGCCTAAATCGAAAAAGTGACATGAGTAAAAAAAAGTTTACTTTCAAAAAATACGTATACTGGTCAATTTTCAAACGAATCAGACGAAAAAAGTTCAAAAATCCGGATGGTGTCCTTAAAATTATACAGACTCAAGACGTGGATTGAGCTTGTCGGCTTGCTGTAAGTAGGCGAGAGGTTTATGATCCGTTTGTAATAGAAATTCTCGTCCATAGAGGAAAGTTTCGAATTTCTGAAGGGCCCAGTAAATAGTGAGTCCTTCTTTCTCGATGGTGGAATAATTTCGTTCCGCACCACGGAGACGTCGGGACGCGAATGCAATAGGAGCGTATGTTGTAAAATCAACCTTGCTTGGTTGTAAAAGCGCAGTGCCTAGTCCATTCTGGGATGCGTCGACTCGTAGGGGGAGAGGAACATTAGGGTCCCATAATCGTAGGATGGGTTTCCTAGTCAAATTAATTTTAAGCTTCTCTAAATCTTCAACAGTGTGGTTAGTCCATGCAATTTCGTTCGGCGCAGTCTTCTTCAGGTGTTCATACAATCGATTCGTTGCTTCTGCATATTTAGGTATAAACTGTTGATAATATCCGGTCATGCCGAGGAATCGTCGTAAATCAGTTTTTGTTTTTGACAGCGGCGCATTGACGATATCCTGTACCGTTTTCTCCATGGGCAGCAGCTGATTTTTAGAAAGATGGTGTCCTAAATATTGGAAGCTCATGTACCCGAATACACTTTTTAACGGTTTTGCTGCCAATCCATGGTGCGCGAGCGACTCAAATAATCGGCGAAGTACCGTGATGTGATCTTCATATGTAGTGGTCGCTACGAGAATATCATCCAATGCATCGGTGTCTTTGAGGTCTTTAACGAAATCACGGGCTAAACGAGAAAATGTTGCGGGAGCATTAACTAGTCCAAATGGCATTACTTTGAACTCGAACAGACCTGAGCGCGTTTTAAAAGCAGTATATTTTTGAGACTCGCTTGCCAAGGGAACTTACCAATAACCGGAAACTAGATCGATTTTACTGAAAATTTCTTTGTTAGCCAATTTTGCAGAAATGGCGGTTTGATCAGCGATGGGTTCCGCGTCAAAAATAGTTTGTTTATTTAAATGGCGACAGTCCAAACAAAATCGATGTTCTCCATTCTTCTTCCTTACGGCTAACAGAGGGGAACGATAGGGGGATTTCGACCGAGCGATTATTCCCGCCGCTGTCCATTCCTTGAGATTTTTACACAAATGAGGTTCTAATGCAAGGAGCCTAGGGTAGGAATGTTGAAGTTCCAATGTCTCGGGATCACTAATATTAAGGACACCGTCCCCCATACAAACCTTTTTCTTTATTATTGAACCTAGAGCAATAAATGTAGTATACTGATATGAAATGCAAATAAGAATCGATTATCTTCTATGAACATGTGCGATTTTCCTGAGAAGAAGATGGGAAATCAAAGAAAACGATCGTTTAGGGGGTTTTTAAAATGCTTCTTGTCCGACAGTTTTTGAGCTACAGTTACGATTTTGGTGTCATTGGATGCGGAAAGACGTGGACATTCCAAAAACTTGAATGTTTTTTCCCAATTTTCCATTTACAAAAAATAAGTAAAAAACTGAAAAAAAATGTCATCGAAAAAATGCGGATTTATGACGTCATATATTTTGAACATAAATTTATTATGAAAAACCATTTGAGTTTTTGGAAAGTCCTTGTTTTTTCGCATCCAATGGTACCCAAATCTTCACTGTAGCTCAAAAACTGTAGGAGAAGAATCATTTTGAAACCCAAAATCCGTTGTTTACATTATAAGTTAAACAAAGACGTATAAACAATTGTAATTAAATTTTACAAAAAAATTCGGTTCAGGTTAGACCCTTGAAATCATTATAGAGTAAGACAGAGACATAGGAGATGACAGCAACGTCACGCCGTGAAGAAAGTGCCATAGGGGAGGTGTAACATGATAAAATACCCCTTCCCCCTCCCCCCCCCCATTTTTCAAACCCCGTAGCGACCGCAAGAGTGAACGTACGAGTCTCATTTTTTCACAGGATGTACCTGACCTCCTACACTTCCTATTGCAGCAATAATCCCAATATCACCCATGATCTCATAATATGGGGGACGGTGTCCTTAATATGGTGGCTGAGAGTTCGGGTCTGTCCTGGCTCTTCTATAAAGATATTTTATACTTGCTCAGGAGGGCTCGAAGTTGTTCTCTTTGGCTGTCTGTTAGTTTCGAATTAACGTCGCAGTCTTCGAATGTTTCTTTATTATCGTCCGGTTTTCCTGCATCACGGTTATCAAATTCTTCCTCCTGCGTTAGTGGTTCCATGGCCAAACATGTTGCGGCGAATATTTCGTCAAGAGAGGTATCTTCTGCTTCTGGAGGGTCATTTAGATCATTAGGTCCGTTTTTCTCTGGAACTTCCCTTTCTCGATATTTTTGTAAGAGGTTGATATGATACATTTTGTGTTTCCCTTTTACCTCGATTAAGTACGTGTGGGGTACTCATTCTTTTGATGACCTTGCACGGTCCTTTCCAGGTCATGACAAGCTTTTTCTTCGTATCTGGTACGAAAATAAGGACGAGCTTTGCGGGTTCTATAGTGCGAAGGCGGGTTCTTTGGTTGAAGAAGGTGGCCTGTTTTTGGTTGTTTTTGCTTAAATTCTCTTGAGCGAGTTTGCATGTTTCCTTCAATTGGTGTTTTAAATTGAACAGATGTTTCTGTGTTTCCATATCTTCTTCTGTGGGGTTTTCTTCGGTAGTCCAGATTTCTTTAAGGATCGTTAGTGGCCCTCGTCCGTTCCTTCCATAAATTACCTCAAATGGAGAGAAATTTGTTGAGGCCTGCGGTGTATCCCGATAAGCAAATAACAGCGGAGGTAGATATAAATCCCAATCGCGTGGTTGGTCGACGGTAAGTTTTCTTAGCATTCCGCGTA
This sequence comes from Morinoia aosen, assembly GCA_030386875.1. Lineage (NCBI taxonomy): Eukaryota > Metazoa > Arthropoda > Malacostraca > Amphipoda > Talitridae > Morinoia > Morinoia aosen. Next base: position 7,964,380 of record CM059575.1, on the reverse strand, counting down.
AAGTACCGTTGAATCGTTCCACTAATCCGTTTGATTGAGCACGATAAAGAGGAATTAGTCGTTGTCGGACTCCGACTAGCTCGAGAAATATTTCGAACGTTTCGCTCGTAAATTGCTTGCCATTATCGCTGGTGAGGGTGTGGGGAAAACCGATCCTAGTACATATTTCGGATAATTTTTGGGCTACAGTTTCTGCGTCAATGTTAGTGAGTGGCACTGCTTCAGCGTATCTGGTAGCCTGGTCTACTAGTGTAAGTACGTAACGATGTCCTCTTGTGGAGATGGGTTGTATGGGACCTACTATATCAATACTCATTGCTGCGAACGGTGTTCCGATATTGCAAGTAGGAGAAATGGGAGCTTTAATGGGTCTGCGTGGAGCGTGAGTTTGGCATATGTGACACGAATGGCAATATCTTGCGACCTCTTTCGAAAGCTGTGGCCAGTAGAAATCTCGCTCTATTCTAGCTTGAGTCTTTTGTTGCGAGTAGTGTCCAGCTAATGGGCTATGTGCAAGTTGTAAAATTCGCGGTCGGACGGTGGCATGAGCAATGAGTTGGAAATGACTATGACCGGCTTTCGTGACTTTTCTATATAACAATCCGTTCTGGGATACGTACGTGGAAATGGTGCCGTCTTTAAAATTCTCCTCCTTTTTATTTCTCCAATTCTCAAATAGCGGCTAAAGAGTATTGACATTCCTCCTGCATTCTTCGAAATTCGGTTGTTTGCGGCATCTCGAGGTTTTCTACTAATGTGGCCTCGTTAATCTCGTTTTCCTTTATTGGTTGCTCGTCCTTCTTTTCTTCTTCTGATTCGAGGTCTAGTTTATTTGCCCATGGAGTTTGAAAAGGAGAGCTACCAGGTACGCACCCTAGAATTAGATCATGAGAGAGAGATGGCATAACCACTACCGTTATGTTCCCTCGATAATACGGACAATTGAGTTGAATGCGTGAGAGTGGCGCGGTAATTTTCTCTTTTGTCGCAGTGGTCATGTTTACGTATTGTGCAGTAACCTCTTCCTTCGAGATTAAATCTGCCCTTACGTACACGGCATTAGCCCCACTATCTAGCAAGATTTCTACTTCCTTATTGTTGATCGTTCCGGTGCATGTTTCCAGTTTTCCGAGTTTCAACGTTTAGCTATGACACTCAATGGGTAGAATGTTAGATTCATTAATCTCATCGTTGTTTTTATCTTTCAGTTGGTTAATCCGGGCAGTTTCATATTGGTCATTTGCATTAACTCTATCCTGATTTTCTTCTCTTTGTGGGTTTAAGCACTGTTGAGTAGTGTGGTTTCCGACTCCGTGTGTTCGGCAGTACCATGTTTAGTTATTTCGGGGAACAGCAGCTTGGTACTGACTTCCTAAAAGGTTCCAATCACGTTGCTGAGTTGGTTGTGGTTGCTGGAAACGTTGAGGACCCGCTTAGCGAATTAGTGGTCGGTTATTGGTCGGTTATTCGGCGCAAATTCAACATTTGCGGGTTAAAAGGTTTTGGGGTTACTGCGTGCGCACGATGTCTAGGTTCAGGATGCACGTAATTAGATGGTCGTTGTCCTATTATCAGCAGTTCATGTGACTTTTGCGCAGCGCTCTCTTCCCTTTCTTGCTCTCGTTCACGCCTTTCTTGTTCTCGTTCTTCGCGGTCTTCCAATTCTCCTAGTCTCCTTTGAAAAAGTTCGATGTAACCTTCGTCTTCTGGTTGCAACCCACATGCAATCACATATTCCACTGCTAGCTCAATAGCCGTCATTTTTTACTTCTTCTTTCTTCCTTTCTGCAGCTTGTTTTGGACTGATTAGCAGGTTTTATTTGATTACCATCTCTCACGCTTGTTGACTTGAGGGTCACTTTTTTCTTGGAAAATTACAATTCTGGCAGATATCAAGTTTTTTTCACCTGGGGTTTTTGCAGGTTTGTTCGAGTTTCTGTTCGGGTGCCAGATTGTCAGCAATGGGGTTTTTGATATGTCCCCAAACTAATTCACTGAACAAGGGGAAGTGCGGACCGTTTAGCAGTCCTGGTCGTAGTGGATCAGCTCTTGCGGCTAATTTTTGAGAACCTCTGACGGTTGTATCATCTCCTTAGCCTTGCTTCGGCTGTAATAATTTTCAGATCACCGCTACTCGGCCGAAGGTAATGTTTTCAATAAGATACTCGTATTGGAGCGTTAGTTTAATTATCTTCACGAAGATTTCACGTATAGAAGCGCAAATTACCAGAGATTCAAGTGGAGAATTCTCTCCATTCTTTCCAGCGCGAATCACCGGACAGATAAGGCGGCTGGTATTGTGGATACTTAGTCTTTATAACACCGATTTAAATAATATACATTCTTTGGCAAAATATAAATAGAGTACAACTATTGCATAAGTATGATGTTTTGCTCGTTACACAGAAATCTATGACACACACATCATTCATATTTTATAATTCTTAAACTGCTTAAAATTAGTCATCTCGAACACGGAATATCTAAGCGCTGGGTGACAATCGGAAACGTTGTTCTGTCTTGCAAGTTCACCACACGTTAGACTACTGTCACCAAGACTGCTGTCCTGTTCAATGGCCGCAGTGAGGACTCCGTCATTCGAGACCTGTGGTCGACCACTGCGAGCCTCATCACGGAGGGACAAATCTCCCTACTTGAATGTTTTGAAACCAACGCCTTGCAGTGCGTTCATTCATAGCACTATACCCAAACTCTTTACATATGCAACGACTTGATGCAGCTGCTGATAAGCACATTTTGAAGTCGTTAAGCGAACAGCCCCCAACGAGATCTGTAGACACTTGCATCCTTCTCCACTGCTGTCCGGCATATATAACTGAAAATCAAGCACGGTACGCGTGTTTTTACGTCTGATGTTTCTACTTTCGGATGTCCAAATCTAAAAACAATTGCTGTACGCATTGCGTATATATTTCAACTTCATTCAATGGCCATTCAAAAATGGACTGAACTTTTTTTGGTTACGTTGTACATTCCTTTTTAAAATGTTTTGGTTCAAAGGTGCTTAATTGATAAACATTCATGGGTGCCATGATAGCCCATGTCAACGCATGTACAGGGTGAGCTAGAAATAACTGACCCTTTCAATTTGCTAATAAAAGGAAAACTATGAACGCTAAGAACTTGAAGCTTGTTTTATTTGAAGGAATAACATTTTTATGGTTTATCAGCACCACGTTTTTTAAATGACTGCCATGGCTGTTTTGACAAATTAGGGCTCTTTTCATAGTCGTCTCCATAACGCTCCTTAGTGAATCAGGCGAGAGTTCAGCTATTTCATTATAAATACAATGTTTAAGTTCTTATAAATTTGTTGAATTTATTGCCTAAGCTCGTGTTTCAAGGTAGCTAGCCCCGGAGAAAAAGTCGCGGGGGACGAATTTGGAGAAGGAGGAGGGCAAGGGATGTTATCAAATCGTGAAATGAAAAGATTTGGAAAATAATCTTTCGAAAATTTCATCGATCTCTTGCTGTTGATAAACATAATGTTGATAAATCATACAAATGTTATTCTTTCAAATAAAACAAGTTTCAAATTCCTAGCTTTCATACTTTTCTTTTTATAAGTAAATTAGGAGGGCCAATTATAATTACTTCTGCGCCACCCTGTACAATAGACTGAGAGAAAAACATAAATATATCCCATAGAACCTTATTTTAAGTTTGATAATGTTTATTGATAAGTGGAATAAAAGAATATAAAATGAATTAAATGGAGTGAAACGCTATTAATTCTTCACGTACATATACAAATGAGCTGTGGCTTTACTGACATCAGGGAATAAAGTACAAAGCGTTCATTGAGAGTTTCTAATAGGATCAGAACTTAAGGGTAGAAAGAGCCGAGATTTAAATAAATTTCTTTTCGTGCGAAACATTATAATTTAGAATTATATTAACTACCTCAAAGAACATGCTTCAAATCGCACAATAAATTTATGGTGTTGCTTTTATAAATGCGAAAAAACTGTATTAATAAAACAAATGTTAGTCTTTAAATTAGTAGCTTTGCAGTAAGTGCTGTGCGTATACACATATGTGTACGTCAAATACTAGCATACAAGCTATCACATCGCACACACACACTCCAAAAATGTAGCGTAATGTAGTAGTAACATGTATTGAAATGTAGGTTGATGAGCGAAATAAATCTCTAGCAACTTTCCTGTATGTATTATAGCACATAATTATTGTAGAGTCTCAGAATGACGAGGGATTCTGTTCTTAAATTTTATTATTGTTTGAGGAATATTAGCCTTCAATTGTCATTGAGACGCAAGTTGACGTGCTATTTTTGTTTTGATTTTTTCAATGTTTGAGGGATTTTGATACTCTGGGGAAATTTGTACCACAGTATGGCGCCTGATATTGACAGAGCTTCCGGCCTAATGTTCGATGAACGAGAGCTGACTAATGTGTTGTTTCTTCGATTCGGCTTTTGGTTGGTTACAGTTGGGGTATGGAATTTTACAGTGTCAGCGTTGCTCTGAGGGAGATTCAAACCAATCAATAAAGAACCTATGGACACTTTATTGACAGAGATAATATTCTTACAGCAGTTCAAGGAAATGGCATTGATAACTCGTGTAAAATTCAAGCTATAACTTCCGGACGTTTCGATGACCTCCTTAATACAATTGACCGGGTGCCTAAATTCAAAAATTACGTTATCTGCTGCCAAGATTTAAGACTCTCGTCCTCTGGTTTCTCTAACTTATCATGACCAAGAAATGACTTTTCTCGTATTTATTTAGTAAGTGGCTGCAGTGGTCAGGAATTGCACAGGGCGTTAAGTTTGAGTAAAAAAAAAATTTACCACAATCGATGCATTTGGCCTAGAACGCTAGAAAAAACGCACAGTTTCATATAAAAAATTGCTTTTAGGTCACCTATAAGGTTCACTTTACAATTTATCTCCTATTGAAAAACTCCGGTAATCTGAATGACCAAATTGAATACTCTAACGATTAAACAAAACCGAAAATGAATTGAATATTTCTTTTAGATTGAGAGCCTTCTCGAGTAGAGTCTGTACCAAAATGAACAATCGCCGCCTACTGATAATCAGCGCTCACCTCTCTCTACCGCTGACTATTAAACAGTAAGTACAAAAAATGTTTTTTCACTGCTATCTGATGTCACAAATACAGAGTGTGACAAACTCTTTTCTTCTATAAATTATCGACATCCAACCACGTACCTTCGTACGCGGGAGCAGTGAAATCTGCAGGAAGAGAGAAATTGCTGCAAGATTGCAGTTGAAATTCTATGGAAAATCCACAGCCCAACCGCACGTGCTATCATCACCACGAAAATATAAATGACAAAAGCATCACTTATTTACCTGTAGATCCCTCTACCAGAAATCGCTTCAGCCAGCCCATTCAAAGCCAGGAAAACGAAAATTCCGAAATTATTCCAGTCTCCGTCTAGACTTTTTAATAATGTTAAAAGTCAAACAAAAAGAGTGTGAAGCCCAATATGTGCATGCGTCTGTTCGGCCATGGATGAATTAAAACGATCATTAAAAATATAACCGTTTCTTACCAAAGCCGATGGACACTGCCTCTTTCATGCAGTAGCTCACCAGCTTAACACATAACAACTTCAAAATGGAGTCACAATTCTTTAAAGACCGCGATCAAAACAGAGAGTATAGCAAACGAACCCTCTTACGCTAAGTTTGTTGACACAAACAGTGCCGACCTTCCTGTGCTTATAAATAAATACATTGATGACAAACATTTTGATTTCGCTGCCGGAGACCTCATCCCTAAAATTTCATCAAACGTGACAAGCAAAAAATTTTCATCTCCATTCGTTGAAAAAGAACATGGTGTTTGGAAGACAATAGTCGACCCTTCCTTCACCAGAGTTTTCAACTTGTAACCCTCAACTAATGCTCCGTGGAAAAAACGGCCACTGTATACCCATGTTGCACAAGTCAGAAAATAGACTGGAGTCACATCATCTTCATGACAAAATATTGTTGACAAGCTAAAAAGAAGACTTCCATATATGTATAGCAGACGCTAGAACTAACACCTTGGGTAACACTGAAAAAATTGTCAAATCAACGCAACGGTAACCACGAAAAAGCTACTTTGCAGCCTCTAATAAGCTTCATAAAAATGATGTCAAAGTAAAACAAATCAATGCTCGTAGGCTAGATGATAAATTGGTAATCAAAGTCTGAAGAAACTGGACACTGAAGAAATTGACAAATTACGCGTTTCCCAAACATGGTTTGATTCACTAACAAAAAGTTCGTTATTTAATGTTCCCGATTAAGTGTTGTACGGCTATGATGCCGTTCAAAATAGACGAGGTAGTGGATCTTGTATTTTCGTGAGAGAAATATACTTAATATCTATACTTCTAGCAAATGAAATTTTCGAAGGTATAGGAATGGTTTGGCTGAAAGTACAAATAAATAAAATAAAACCGTCATTATCGGTACCCTTTACAGGGACCCATCGCCCTCCCGACGTGAAACACTAGAATTCATTCAAAAACTTTCGAAGAACTTCCAGTGATGAGAAGTCAATCGTTGCTTTCGAAGATTTTAACGTAGATTTAACGAATAAAAACCATCGGCTGAGCAAACCATTTTACAAATTAAACTTATCCCAAAAGGTCAAAGAACCAAGTTGTATAACGACAGTCTCTAAAACTCAACAAACAAATTAAAGTTTCACCGGCATGTCCTATTCAATCATTGATGGACAATTCTTTAATATGTACATCGGCTATGAAATGTGCAGATCAAACGAATTTTTGGCTGAATCCAAAATTTTGAAATTTCTGATTCGATTTGAAATTTTTGTCAACATACTTGTATCAAATTGTTCCTTCTATTATGTTCGAACATTTATGTGAGAAACATCACAAATTTATTGCTGGACTTAAAAAATTTTCTTAGAGGCAATAAACTTAGTTTTATTTTTAAATGTTTAGGCGAAAATATAGTTCAAATTTCTGCGATTTCGACCCTCAAGTTTTGAAAACAAGTTTTCTATTTTGAACCATTGCACTTTCAAAATTATCCCCTGATGTCACAAGATCCAACTTCAAATGTCAATGTACAGGGAGACTCAAAAACGTTTCACCCCACTGTGTTCATCTGTATATTTTTTTATTACATTCGTTTCTGAACATTTTCACAAAGAATAACTTGATATGGGGGGTATTTTTTTATGTTTTTCTCTCAGTCTCCAGCACAAACATTGGCTTGGGCTGTTATGACATCTATATACGTTTATGAACTAAGGACCTTTGTACTAAGACATTTTAAAAACGACCTTATTCACCTCATGTTTTGACTTGATAGAACATTAAGTGTTTTTACTCAGGTCGTTATAAGTTTTTGTTAGCCTCCTGTTACAATTATTCTTCGTTTCTGACGCTCGTGAATTTATTATGATTGCCTTATTTAGGTACTTAATTTCATGAATGCTAGTATTATGTTTTTTGTCCCTTATATGTGCATGAATTATTGAACTTAGATTGAACGAAACCAAGGAAATGCATTTTTTCGATATTAGCTGTGAATCTCAATGTTGAAACATCTTAAAAATAATTGCTGTACATTCCATCTATCAACATCATTCGAAATAAACTGTTTTTTAAATGAGCTTTTCGCGATATAAAAATGATAATGGGCTCAAACTCTCTAGTCCTCACACCTCGTTGATTCCCGTTACTCCACAGCATCACAGCTCGAAAAACTTTTTCAGCAACTCAAAGTAACGTTGATAAGAAGATAAGTGTTCAGTATTTAAAAAACGTGGATCTAGCGGAAGAGTGACCGCTAGAGTATTCAGTACTGGTCTGTTAAATACTGACCTGGTGTACAACCAATTGGCCATTGGGCCATGATTCTATAGGAGACCATTTTTAACAAGGCTTTCATTTTATGTAAATTTTTAGTCATTGATCTTCAAGCTAGAATATCTAAAATATCAAATACAGAAAGAGCATATTCAAATGCCACATTTATTGCACTAAACGACTCATCGCCTATATATGGCCCTCAGCCTGTTGACAACAAATGTAGTCTTGTGCTGCTGTTGGCTATTAAGTAATCAGGCGAGGCAGACTTGAGAGTAGGAAAAAATCCAGGCGATATACAACAAACAGAAAACTAATTCCGATCGTCAGAGAGTGAAAACATTGAAAGGCAAAAGTAGACTCCAAAGAGCTCAAGGGAAGGAAGGGTACGTTCAGGTTCCGGTATGACTTTGACTTTAGAGAAAAGCAACGTACTGTGGTTGGCTTCGCCTGTATACAGCATATATAAGTGCCATATGCATTGCGACTCGTGCCCCAAAACAGGAACAGCAGCATCGGGACTCCATCCCACAGAGTCATCCAGAGAAAAGTAAAATCTTCAAGCGCCCTAAACAGGCACAAAACTTCTGCCACTCACTAGCAATCTCTTTTCGAACGGGCTCATCCCATCTGAGTTAAAAAGGTGTTAATTTCCTAAAATAGTTTGCCCCGCCAGGAGTTAAACATTCTCAGATAACCACACAAAAATGAAACTTCGTATACCAGTTGTTTGCGAGCTTTTAATGAGGGCTCAAGAGTTTATATAGTTATATAGAGTTTGTTTAAAAATGAATCATGACAATAACCAAGTGTCTCAAATAATTAAAAATTATTTTGAAATTTAAAGACTTATAGCTTGAATTTTAGAGTACAGGTTCATTTTGAAAAGAAATTCATCTATAAACAGTTAAGTCAGTCAGCGTGAAAAACTCCGCAGCTTGATTTAGTTTGGCTCAAATTTGAAGCTCGTTTTGACAGCTCAAAAATTTATCAGTGAAAAACTCCGCAGCTTGTTTTATCAGCTCAAATTCGAAGCTTCTATATCTCAGCTCAAAAACTTCACAGCTTGATTTAGTTCAGTTCAAATTCGAAGCTTGTTTTGACAGCTCAAAAATTCATCAGTGAAAAACTCCGCAGCTTGTTTTATCAGCTCAAATTCGAAGCTTCTATATCTCAGCTCAAAAACTTCACAGCTTGATTTAGTTCAGTTCAAATTCGAAGCTCGTTTTGACAGCTCAAAAATTTTTCAGTGAAAAACTCCGCAGCTTGTTTTATCAGCTCAAATTCGAAGCTTCTATATCTCAGCTCGAAAACTTCACAGCTTGATTTAGTTCAGCTCAAATTCGAAGCTTGTTTTTACAGCTGAAAATTTCAACGCTTGAAATCAGCTCGAAATCTCTAGAGCCTGTAATCAGCTCGAAACCTAAAGATAATTTGAAATTATCGCCAAACGGAAGAACTTTTGAAAACCCCTCGCCTTAATAAATTATCAGCCAGTAACCGAATTCTCTCTTATCCCTGAAGTTTCAGGAAGATTCCTCAGGAATACCTAACCTAAAAATATAGGGGATCTCTGAAATCAACTGAATGCCCTCAGGTATCCCTATGACAGGGACGTTATCAAAAAAGGGTGGCATCCGAACAAGGACCAACCCATATTATTCATCAATTGGCGTCCGAATAAGGACTCGCCAAAATATCTATCAACTCACATCCGAATGAGAACTTGCCTACAAAATACTTAACAACTGGCGCCCAAGAAGGGGGACGCCGCCGAACTATTTAACAATTGGCGCCCGAACAGGGATTTGCCTACAAAAATAATTTAACAATTGGCGCCCGAACAGGGACACGCCTACAAATTAATTTATCACCCGTAAACTCTGCTAACAACGAAGCTACTGATGTGTCACAGGTTTATGCCCATACCCTGTAGCAACTTGATCGTTCTTCTGCTTTTGTCAGACCAAATCAATTGAAGCAATTTGTTTTATCGAAAACAGCAGCGGATTAAAGTCCTGCGAATATTTGCTACGAGTATTTGCTGCTCAAATTGATCGCTCCAGTTCACAGAGGTCTCTGTTTGAGGTCCATAATGAAAGATAAGAGCAGCAAGTGTCGCAATTGACGTCAAGCGCATTGGCGAAGAAAGTCTTGGGCCTTGAGTGTGCATTCATCAGTGAACTTCATATATGTTTTTTTTTCGCCGAACTACTGTTGGAGAGAAGTTTAAAAAGTAAAGCATGTTTGGGAATCGTCAATTAATGTTTGTGAAAAGATGCAAATAATGTAAACATTTTCACTTTGCATTTCAACCCACTAATTCGGTTGGTATGCAAGTTCGCTCTGCAGCTTGCGCGGAAGGTAGAAGGTAATCCCGATGCATGCAAGCAGGACGGTTCACTGCTTGTTCCTCAATGCTGGCAGAAGGTAAGAGTGCAATGGTGTCTTACCTTCTTACCTTCAATGGTGTTGTAACTAGAAAGTATCTTGACCTCGAGTAATATTTCACTGGCCGGTAAACAATGCATGTAAGCGAACTTGTTAGTATTAAACGGATTGAGCAATAAATGCATGTTCTTTGAGTTGTCTGTTATGTCCCCGTAGAGGATGGACATATCAGTCAGTTGATGGAGCATTGGCTTCAGCACTTGATAACCCTTAAGTGTCCAAAAAGATGAATCGAAATCATCCTTATAAGTTAAATATTAAAGTTTTTACTTACTCTATAGACGAATAATGAGAATCTGAATCAAGATTTGGCAGAAGCTTGATGATTGTTCGATAAGATAGCCTGTCAGCAGAAACTCATTCAACCCGCTTACCTTGCGAGGAGTTTGAAAAGAGTCCCTGTCACGAGACTTGATTTCTGGTTCAAGATATTTTGAAATTATAAGATATTTGTCTAGATTTAATGCTTCTGAATTTCAGAATTTTAGCTTTTTATTGAAAGCAAGTTCTGATCTTTGCTTAACTTAAGCTTGCATTCTACTTAATTGTAGCTTGTTTGTCTAAAATTCCCCTACTTCATTTCAATGGGTATTGGAATTTAGTAATTTCTATTCGCGTTTAATTTTTCCTTTTCTAATTTTAAGGGATTAGGTTACATAGAGGTTTTGTGCTCTACCGTGCTGAGGTACCTGTTTCATGATTTTCAAATTCTCCCTCGAGTCGTAGAAAGGATAATTTATTCCAACTAAATCTGATACATAGCCATCTTGTGAATTGTTTTTTTTTTTCAAATTTCTTACAAATAACACCTAGACGCAATGATTGTTACTCCCGGTCATGCCGGTACTAATTTTCGACCACTGGATGGATTGGAAAACTGGGGCTGAGTTCTTCCTTTTCCCAACGCTCTTTACTGCTGAGTGAACCCATTTTCCATGGAGTCGACATATTCTGAACGACCAAGTAGATGTTTGAAATAATATTAACGTTTGATGTACTCATAAATTGCTCTGCATCCATACCTCCAAGGGATAAATTCTCTTGCATGGTCTATTAAAACGTGAGGTTTAAATCCGAATGGGTGATGTTCCTGGACCTAAAAAGTTTTTGAACTGATAGGTTACACAGAAATCCACACTGCATTCCTGAAGCAATGTCTCTCCTCTTTGGAGCAAAAAACTCTTCATTTTATGCGGCGGAAGATGACTCAAGTTATAAGGTACATTCATTAGGCTTTAACTGTAGGGCTTCATTAGAGCGCTGCGGTAACACGTAAGGATAGTTAGACGATGAACAGAAGACGATGTGACTAAAAAAATTCAATGACAGGTCGAATGTTACCTGCCGTAATTGATACATGGCTGAGATATTAGCTAAGGTTAAAATTCAAACAAGGTCATCTTTTAGATTCAAAATGAAGAGCATTTAAAATCATGAATGCATTAATAACTTCATGCACTTAAATTTAAGAACGTATAATTCCAACCATTTGTAAGTACACACTACGAATTGATAGGTTCACACAGAGTAGAATGGATCGTGTCAGCCGTTTAGAGAGAGCGATAAATTACAGACTTCGTGTAGCAGATGGGTTATCTTTAGTAAACGTGATAGCGAAGAGAGGATAGAGAGTGTTTTCCTATACTTTCCTTCGATTGAAATCCGATGAGTCGATTTCTAGGATGATTTAGAATCATTAATTCTAAGCTATTTTTTAGGAAAAAGCCATTTAACAAACAAGAATAGTTACGCGGTCAGATAGACAAATAAATAAAGTGGATTGAAACTTGAAAAACGTGTTTTTTTATTTGTAAAATTTGAGCAGCACAGTCATCTTTGTACTACGAGTTCATTTAATTTTTAGACTTATCTTAAAAGACTTTCTTTAGATAACCCGATACAGGACATTACTGAACGAACAAGAACACTACTTTGCAATTGTACCTTTTAAGCAAGTGTTAGGGGGTAGCGGAAAGTTCTGTCCTCTTTTCTTTAACCAAACTTTAAAACATAAGAACAAATCCAAACAGCTGATTTTAAGGTCAGATCAGATGTTCAGTTAAATTTTGCATTTAATTAAATCAACGGTCGTATATATTTTAAATACATCTATAGCCGATGAAAGAGAAAAGTTTGAAAGTGAGTCATATGCGTCATTGCAGGTCGTGTGAATTCCACAATGGTAGCAATCCTACTACAGCAGTGAAAAAAATAAATGCTGTCTATTCAGAAGGCGTGCTAGAAACTGTTGTAGATGGTTTTTGAAACTGTAAATCAACTCAGTTTCACTCAGTGACTGAGACGCACAGAGAGAACCCAGTGTAACTTTTAGTTTGACGTTGCTATGTAGGGGACTAAAAGCCCACAGCATTGATGACCATGTATTTAATCACTGTTAATACTTTGTGTAGCATGTTTATATTCCTCAGTGTATCTGTCCTCAACATTAGTGCCTCTATATTGTCTGCTTTGTCAGTGTATTATATATAAATCTTATTTTCTCTGTCAGTGAACCCTAAATGCCTGCTGGGCACATTGGGCTACCCGTCCCATGACTTGAAGTGACCACCACACCCTGAAATATCGCCCAACTTCTCACTCACTTCATGTGATGTGATCTGCAAGCCCAGGAGAGCTATCGAGAGCTACATGTTAAGCAGATGCACCACAATGAGCTTTCCGTTCGTGACAGAATTAATTTTATCGGATTGATCTCACAGCAAAAACCAACAATCGGATATCTGGTCCTTATCAGCCGTGGTCTAAAATTTTAGCAATAGAATATTTTAGCCGCCAGTCTTGTTTGTGATGTGTTACTCTTATGCTCGTACGCTAAACTTCATGTATAATTTTATTCGTTCAGCTAGAAGGGGATGAATGACATCTAAATTTTAGAGCTCAATAAACTTTGACTTGTACATATTATACCCAGCTAGAGGTTGTTCACGCAAACCACCTGGAATAAACCCTACAAGAGCATACATCTTCAAGGACAGCATCCCCATAGAATTATAGGATTTTGAGACCACTGGACAAATAGAGATTATTACTGCAATTAGACGTGTCAAGTACATCCTGTGAAAAAATGAGACTCGTACGTTCACTCGTTCGCCCGCTACGGGGGTTTGAAGAATGGGGGGAGGGATGGGAGAAGTGGTATTTTATCATGCCACACCTCCCTCATGGCACTTTCTTCACGGCGCGACGTTGCTATGTCATCTCCTATGTCTCTGGATTACTCTATAATGATTTCAGGGGTCTAACCTGAACCAAAAATTTGAAAAAATAATTATTTGAAATTGTCTATGTTTCTTTGTTTTGCTTATAATGTAAACAACGAACTTTCAGGCTTCAAAATGCCTCTCCTCCGACAGTTTTTGAGCTACCGTGATGATTTTGGTATCATTATATGCGGAAAGACAAGGGCTTTCCAAAAATTAAAAGGTTTTTCAAAATTAATTCTTGTTCAAAAGTTATGACGTCAGAAAGGCAAATTTTTTGAAAAACAGATTTTCTCTCGGATTTTTTTATTTTTTTATTTAAAACTGCAAATTTGAGGATTGGGTTGAAAAATTTTAGAATGTTCACGTCTTCTTGCATCCAATGATACCAAAATCATCACTGTAGCTCAAAAACTGTCGGACAAGAAGCATTTTGAACCACCCCCCTAAAATTTTGTTTTCTATGAATATCTCGTTTTCTATAAAGAAAATCGCTTTTTTCATAGAAGGTAAACGATTCCAAATTCCATTTCCAAACATTGTATTAAATTTCATTACTCTAGGTCCAATAACAAAAAAAAGTTCCGAAAGGTGGACGCTGTCCTTAATGTAACTTCGCAGACACAAAAACTTTTTTGCATTTTTCCTCAAATTGGTGTTTCACGTGTAGTCAACAATGTGCCGCTCAGCCATGTTGGTCTACAGCCGTCTATGTATAGTACTCCGTTTCGAAGCATTTGTCTTGTCTGGACACGAGCCAAATGCGTTAGGACAACCTCATAACACATGAAAGTTGTGATATCCCACATGCCGTTGCATTCGACTTCTACGTATAAGTAATATTTGCGTCCTGATGACGATTGTCTCTTTGAAATGCCTTCGTAGTCATGTTCGTCTTTCCAAATTGTTTGGTGTTGCTTAGGAGGCCGCGTTTCATGCATGTACTCGTTAGACTTTGAAACGAGAGCAGTCTAATTTATTTTAAGCCCTGCGTTCATCCCTGTGTCTCAGAGAACATAATTTACTGTTTTTAATACCATGTATAGCCCTTACAATTTGTGAGCCTGCGTCATGAAAGTATGTACCTCACATATGTCAGGCCAACAAAGTTCTCTGATTGACCGTGATAGATCAATTTCGGCTTGAGTAAATGGGCAGAAGTCATTAGTAAACTGAATAATGCCATGCTATTTTGAGGCCAACCTCTCCATTTCTCCTAAGTCCCGTTTTACCTAGGTTGATTTATTGATTATTTCTTTTTTTATGTAGTTATACGGACAAGCACGAGAAGTAAATGATCAAAGAGTTAGCTCTCCTTTCAAGGCCCTCGTAGAAAAGATCTGTCGTGCGAGCGGACACCGTGGTCAAGTGGTTAAGAGCGCGTGTCCTTCACGGAAAGGGTTGGCAATTTGTAACCTGAGAATGACACCCGGTGATTCTCCTCCACGTTGGGAAAAGGAAGAACTAAGCCACAATTCTCTAATCCATCCAGGGGTCGAAAATTGGTACCGGCATGACCGGGAGTAACCATCATTGCTTCCAGGTGTTAGTTGTAAGAAATTTGAAAAAAAAAACAATTCACAAGATGGCTATGTATCAGATTTAATTGGAATAAGATATCCTTTCTACGACTCGAGGGAGAATTTGAAAATCATGAAACAGGTACCTCAGCACGGTAGAGCACAAAAACTCTATGCAACCTAATCCCTTAAAATTAGAAAAGGAAAAATTGAACGCGAATAGAAATTCCTACATTCGAATACCAATTCAAATGAAGTAGGGAAATTTTAGACAAACAAGCTACAATTAAGTAGAATGCAAGCTTAAGTTAAGCAAAGATCAGAACTTGCTTTCAATAATAAGCTAAAATTCTGAAATTCAGAACTATGAAACCTAGACAAATATCTTATAATTTCAAAACATCTTGAACCAGAAATCAAGTCTCGTGACAAGGACTGTTTTTAAACTCCTCGCAAGGTAAGCGGGTTGAATGAGCTTCTACTGACAGGCTATCATATCCAACAATCATCAATCTTCTGCCAAATCTTTATTCAGATTCTCATTATTCGTCTATAGAATAAGTAAAAACTTTAATATTTATTATAAGGATGATTTCGATTCATCTTTTTTTACACTTCAGGTTTTTCATAAGCTGAAGCTAATGCTTCATCAACTAACTGATATGTCCATCCTCTACGGGGACATAACAGACAACTCAAAGAACATGCATTTATTGCTCAATCCGTTTAATACTAACAAGTTCGCTTACATGCATTGTTTACCGGCCAGTGAAATATTACTCGAGGTCAAGATACTTTCTAGTTACAACACCTTTGAAGGTAAGAAGGTAAGACACCATTGCACTCTTACCTTCTGCCAGCATTGAGGAACAAGCAGTGAACCGTCCTGCTTGCATGCATCGGGATTACCTTCTACCTTCCGCGCAAGCTGCAGAGCGAACTTGTATACCAACCGAATTAGTGGGTTGAAATGCAAAGTGAAAATGTTTACATTATTTGCATCTTTTCAAAAATATAAATTGACGATTCACAAACATGCTTTACTCCTTAAGCTTCTCTCCAACAGTAGTCAGGCGAAAAAAAATATATTTAATGTTCATTAAATAATGAATGCACACTCAAGGCCCAAGACTTTCTTCGCCAATGCGCTTGACGTCAATTACGACACTCGCTGCTCTTATCTTCCATTATGGACCTCAAACAGAGACCTCTGTGAACTGGAGCGATCAATTTAAGCAGCAAATACTCGTAGCAAGTATTCGCAGGACTTTAATCCGCTGCTGTTTTCGATAAAACAAATTGCTTCAATTGATTTGGTCTGACAAAAGCAGAAGAACGATCAAGTTGCTACAGGGTATGGGCATAAACCTGTGACACATCAGTAGCTTCGTTGTTAGCAAAGTTTACGGCTGATAAATTAATTTGTAGGCGTGTCCCTGTTCGAGCACCAATTTTTAAATTATTTTTGTAGGCGAGTCCCTGTTCGGGCGCCAATTGTTAAATAGTTCGGCGGTATACCTTCTTGAGCGCCAGTTGTTAAGTATTTTGTAGGCAAGTCCTCATTCGGATGTCAATTGATTGATATTTTGGCGAGTCCTTATTCGGACGCCAATTAATGAATAATATGAGTTGGTCCTGGTTCGGATACCACCCTTTTTGATAACGTCCCTGTCTTAGGGATACCTGAGGGCATTCAGTTGATTTCAGAGATGCCGTTTTTTTAGGTTAGTTATTCCTGAGGAATCTTCCTGATACTTCAGGGATAAGAGAGAATTCGGTTACTGACTGATAATCTATTAAGGCGAGGGTTTTTCAACAGTTCTTCCGTTTGGCGATAATTTCTAATTTTCTTCAGGAATTCGAGCTGATTACAAGCTCTGGAGATTTCGAGTTGATTTCAATCGTTGAAATTTTGAGCTGTCAAAACAAGCTTCGAATTTGAGCTGAACTAAATCAAGCTATGAAGTTTTCGAGCTAAGATAAAGAAGCTTCGAATTTGAGCTGGTAAAACATGCTGCGAAGTTTTTCACATATAAATTTTTGAACTGTCAAAACAAGCTTCAGATTTGAGCCGAACTAAATCAAGCTAATGAAATTTTGAAGTTCGTGACGGAAGTATGTTTCGCAAGTATCTGTGATACGCGAGCTCAGTTATTTGCGAGAAGAATTATTTTTCATCCGTAGAACAGAAGCATCATTCGACTTATCTTGGCTCTGGCCTAACAACGGCGATGATAAAAATTGTTGAGTTCACTAATGCCTGATATTTTCAATATTTTACATGCATTTTTATCTTTATGCAGAGCTTGTCGCTTCGTGTATCAATGAATAACATTAACACCTTTTTTGACTCACATGGGATGAGTCAATATCAAAATCTCTAGGCAACAATTTTTGACAATTTTTCGAGGGAAAACGATTATAACTAATGAGCATTATTATAACTCAGCAGTGCTCAATACATATGAAATGAATGATTGGTCTTTTTGAGATAAAATTTTGCCCAAAAACAATTTTTACTCCCAATGGTTCAGATATTGTCACGAGCATTGGGCACAATATCATTTTTTGACAACGCGAAAGTTAACAGATTTATCCTCACATGTAACTTGTTGATTTCCTTTCAAATGTATTATATAAGGAGCGTTAAAAGTTTTACAATTTAAGGGCTATATGGAATCAAAAACATATATATGACAACAATACATCAGTGCAGTAAAACAACAATATATCGAATAAAAATGCAAGAATAAGCGAGTAAAATATCATCGTATTAAAATAAAATGCAAGTATGATGTTTCGAGTATCTGCCCATCTTCAACTAAAAAATGCACGCATTGAACAATTTGCACAACATGAAAGTCTAAGAGAAGCATGAAATCGAATGAGCAACAAATAAAATTCGGATGATAGAAAAAAACTTGAGAAATTTAAGGACATGGTAGAACTCAACGGACATTAACTTAACTGTTTATAGATGATTTTCTTTTCAAAATGAACGTGAACTCTAAAATTCAAGCTATAAGTCCTTGAAATTATAAAATTATTTTTAATTATTTGACAAGCTTGATTATTGTCATGATTTATTTTTAAACCAACTCCATCTTACTATATAAACTCTTGAGCCCTCATTAAAAACTCGCCAACAACTGGTATCCGAAGTTTCATTTTTATATGGTCCTTTAAGAATGATATTCCCTAACTCTTGACGGGGCGAACTGTTTAAAGAAATTAACACTTTTTTTGACTCAGATGGGATGAGCCCGTTCGAAAAGAGATTGCTAGTGAGTGGCAGAAGTTTTGTGCCTGTTTAGGGCGCTCGAAGATTTTACTTTTCTCTGTATGACTCTGTGGGATGGAGTCCCGATGCTGCTGTTCCTGTTTTGGGGCACGAGTCGCAATGCATGTGGCACTTATATATGCTGTATACAGGCGAAGACAACCACAGTACGTTGCTTTTCTCTAAAGTCAAAGTCATACCGGAACCTGAACGTACCCTTCCTTCCCTTGAGCTCTTTGGAGTCTACTTTTGCCTTTCAATGTTTTCACTCTCTGACGATCGGAATTAGTTTTCTGTTTGTTGTATATCGCCTGGATTTTTTCCTACTCCCAAGTCTGCCTCGCCTGATTACTTAATAGCCAACAGCAGCACAAGACTACATTTGTTGTCAACAGGCTGAGGGCCATATAGGCGATGAGTCGTTTAGTGCAATACATGTGGCATTTAAATATGCTCTCTCAGTATTTGATATTTCAGATATTCTAGCTTGAGGATTAATGACTAAAAATTTACATAAAATGAAAGCCTCGTTAAAAATGGTCTGCTATAGAAGCATGGCCCAATGGGAAGAATATAGGTTAAGGTTTAATGATAACAAACGATTTACTTGACAGACACTCCTGTTTAAGCGTCGGAAGTAAATTTTAGTGTTGTAAAATTCAAGTAATCAATCGTGCGTTAAGTTAATTCATTTTAACCAGTCATTGGATGCAATCGAATAACAGAAACATCATCCTACATCCCATTCGTTGTCCAATTCTTCCTGTCTCAAAAGGAAACCACACTTGTAATCTTGCAGAAGAATCACATTATAAGCAAATACAAAAGATAGGGATTGGGATGGGGAAGGGAGGTCTCAAATGTAAACAAGTTGCATGAATCTGAGCGTTAATGTGAGTATCAGGAGAAAATGAAATTAGAATATAGGAGGGTGAAGGTAAGTGAGGTTGGTGGAGGAGAAGGTGAATGGAAGTTATTCAAAGGTGCAGTGATAGTGTGCAAGGGAAGTGTGTGGGTTAAGGAAGGTTGGAGGGGGGATTAGAAAGGGGAGTGAATGGTGGAACGGAGATGTAGGAGTGGCTGTGAGAAGAAAGCGGGGTTGAATGTCTAAAGAAAGGAGTAAATGCGGTTGTAGAAACGTTGGTACGTATATTTAATCTGTCTTGATGCTAGAAAAGTGCCTGTAGATTGGAGTAGCGCGTGTGTAGTTCCGTTATATGAGGGGATGGGTGAAAGGTGTGAGTGCAGTAATTTCAGATGTATGTGTCTACTGAGTGTCGTTGGGAAGTTGTGTGGAAGAGTTTCTAACTGGAAGAGTGAGAATGATGACGAATGGTGAGCTAGCTGAAGAACAATGTGGTTTTAGAAGTGGTAGAGTTTGTGTGGATCAAATGTTTGCTGTGAGGCAGGTAAATGAGAAATACTTGACAAAAGGTAAAGATGTATATTGGGCATTTATGGATCTGGAAAAGGCGTATGACAGGGTGGACCGTGAGGCCTTATGTCAGGTTTTAGGCTTGTGTGGAGTGGGTAGGAAACTGTTGAATGCGATCAAGAGCATCTACATTGATAGTAGAACATGTGTGAGAGTAGGGAATGAGGTGAGTGATTGACTCCCAGTTGTGATAGGCTTGAGACAGGGATGTGTGATGTCGCCGTGGTTGTTCAATTTGTTTATGGATAGTGTAGTGAGGGAAGTGAATGCGAGAGTGTTGGGAAAATGTGTGAAGTTGATGGACAAAATGGTACGAATAGGGAAGCGTGTCAGCTGTTGTTTGCAAATGATACAGAGCTTGTGGCTGATTCAAAGGAAAAACTACGGATACTGTTTGCAGAGTTTGGTAGAGTGTGCGAAAGGAGTAAGTTGAGAGTGAATGTAAATAAAAGAGGTGGAGTGTTTGGAACATTGGATGTGAGGATGAATAGTGAAGTGTTAGAGGAGATAATGCTTTTAGGTACCTAGGGTCGAACGTGGCTGTGAATGAAAATTCGAAAGTATAAGTGAGACATCGAGTTAGTGAAGGCTGCAAGACATTGGGAGCAATGAGGAAAGCTTTTGAATGCAGGAGTATGAGTATGAGTGCTAAAAGGGGACTGTTTGAAGGCTTAATCGTGCCAGATTTGCTGCATGGAGCAGAGTCTTGGGGCTTGAAAGCAGCTGAGAGAAAAAAGCTGGATTTATTTGAGATAAATTGTTTGAGGAGCATGTTTGGAGTAACAAGAAGCGATAGGATTAGGAATGAGTTGGCTAGGGAGCAGACGGGTGTTGTCAAAAAGATGAGTTGGAGGGTGGAGGAAAGAGTGCTTGGATAGTTGGGGCATGTTAAAAAAATGAATGTTGAGCGGTTGATAAAAAAGATTTATACGTCGAAGGTGAGTGGTATTAGTGAGCGAGGAGGGCCACGGATGAGTTGGATAGATGGGGTGAAACGAGCATTTTATGAAGGGAGTTTGACAGTGGACGTGGTGAGAGGGATGACTGCGGACAGAAGTGAGTGGAAGCAGTGTATAAGGATGTAATTGACGTGGTCACTGGAAGCCTGCCCGCACGTGATGGGGTACATGGTTTTTAGCGTCCTGTCATATCCGGGGGGAGGCTGCACACAAATGAAGTGGTCGGGGTAAGCCAGCTATGGCTCACGGGCCTGACTGTGGAAAAGGGTTGTGCTGGGCTGCTATTGATCCGGGCACTTCTGGTGCGGCCTGTACGCGCTGCCTCTCTCGCCTCCGAGTGACTAAGGATGAATGTAGTGGCTTGCTGTCGGCTACCCTCCCGTAAGGAGGAAAAGCCTGGGATATGTATGTATATATGTACAAAAGATAGAAAATTTAACATCGCAGGCTAGTGAATGACGCTTTGTTGCTCCTCGACACTGCGCAGTCGCACCATGCTCACTAAGTGATCAGGTAGCAGTACAAACACTGCAGGTTATTAAATCGTAAAATTTAGCCCCATATTCTCCATTCAACTAATTTTGCTCATAGTGAGCTTCATTTATCTTTTAGTATTTTTAGCACTATATGAGCAGTAAAATATTCCGCGGGAAAGGCGATGCAATGGAAACATTTGACCTGCTTCTTATCTACATATGACTTTCTGTTAATGATAGATTTAAGAATAGGGCATAGGGTACATTTTTGTCGGAAATCTCCTGAGCAACATCATTATTTGAAATTTTTCAGGATAACGGAGAAGATTTCAGTGTTTCAACTATCACAACTTGTTGCACTACAATGAAAAAGACGAAAGAATCTCGAAAATATAAAAATTGATTACATCGGGAAGGAATTAGAACAAAGAAACAAATGCGAGCAAAATTTAAAAATTTGTACATGTCATTTTTCGGAAATAAATGGAATAACTAATCACAGGATCAATTTAACTGGTACTAAATAGAATAAATAATTAAAAATCTTCAGAACAATCAGAAAATGGCCTACACAACGCCCTCAAATATAAATATGCTTCGTGAAACATATGAAGGTTATATTCATCATGCTACGTTATCTTTCTTTTCAAAATAGTTAAGGAAATTAAATGATAGCTGATACTAACGTAAAGCAAACGGGGGAATTTGAATTACAGTGCAATAGATTAAAGTTTGCTGCGATGACCCAAATATTTGGCACGGTCGGTAGAGAAAAATAGATGGTCCGATGATGATAAATTAGGTGGTGAAGAACGATGGTTTTCGTCCAAGAGAAAGTTGAGTCAGAGACTGCCCGAAGTATCGGAGCCGCTGTCGTGACTCCAGGCGCAAACCCTGCGCCTTCCGTCAATGCACTTAGGTAAAACAATTAGTAAAATTAAAGATAAACAGTTAATGAGAAATATAGTGATCTGAATTACTTGGCAATAAATTAGTTGAACACATCCAAAGCTAACCCTGATTTGATATACATACAAACACCGAAACAAACTTAACACCCACTGATCTGATCTTAAACACCAAAACTAACACACCGATCGGATATACACCTAAACCCCGAAATTAACACACCCGATCTACTCCAAACTAGTTAACGTATAAATTGATTACCCTAGGCGCTATTATTTAACAGGAGAGAACGGAACACTTCAGTGAGCTGCAGCCGAACAATCTGGAATGCTTACGCACGACATACGACAGCACTGCGACTTACTCCTCTGATAGCGAAACGAAGTGTGTCCTTACGGTGGTGAGGTGATGATGACGGGTGCCCACTCGCGCTCACAGGGTGCTTAGCAGCCTCCTCTTGTGCCGACAGCATAGAGCTAGGATATAAATACTCCCTCCACGGCCGACAGTGGTGCGCCAACAAAGCACGGGCACACTGAATCGGCGGGCGGCGGAAGAAGCCGTACCGGATGGTGAGGTAGCGGAGAGTCTGAATTTGAAGTGCTTTTGGTGAAGGCTGAAGATGGTATGAAGATTACGGGCGCCCGAGACCTGACGTTGAATCTGACGAGCAGCTCGGAGGAAAGTTCAGTGGCGAAGAAGAAAATGTCGACAGTGAGAGTCGCTATGCCGGTTGTAAGGATAACATGATTGCAAGCTGTAGCTACTGAAGTGTTCATAATCAATTATAAAGCTTTGCTCCCATATATCCTGATAAATAAAAATGCACATTTTCGACAGATACAGGCTGTAATTAGTTTACACTTTGTTCTAATTCGATTTAGCTTTCTTATTAAGTGAATGAAATAATGAATTTTATGTAAGTACCACATGAATAAAATAATGCAATATTCATATCAAACTTTTCAACGATTTTACGCATGCCAACTAAAAGAAATAAAATATTTCTTTGAAGAAGTGGTAAGTTCGAGCTTGGTAAGCGTAATGCGCTTAGGCTGGAAAGAATGCCCGCACTAAAACAAATGAAGTTTTATTTATTAAATTACTTGAGTTAATATTCAAGCTTCCAAGTTGGTAAGCAAGGTATTTTTTAGAAGAACTAAGCACACTACGATAAACCTACTCCGCTTCGGCTGGAGAAACGCCCACATCGACATAAAATGTTTGTTTATTTCATCACCCAAATTCATTGAATATGAATAGAATCTGAGGTAAAATGTTTGAGTCCTGCGGTTTGGCACACAATAAATATATTCGAAGTTCGGAGAAGCCTGGAAATTGTGTTTCTTTCACATACTCGTAAGAATTGTAATTCGTCGAGAAACCATCAGCCATCATTATTTAATCAGCTAAAGAAATCATTTATCGTCAAATATATTTTAACGACTCTGAATATATGTTTTGCCATATCAACCTATGATATGGTTTACCTTACCTCATGAGTACTAACGTAGTACATTCATTTACAGAAATATCTGCATAAATAAGAAGATGTGTGCGCGCACATATGCCCCCTTCACTCCATGCGCCTCAGAACTGTTATGAGCTAGCGACCCTTCAGGCATAGCGCTAATCGGTCAGTGTCTCTGCACCTGAGTCATCTCTGTCCACCTCCGCTCGTACCAAGTAAACCAACCAGAAGAGCGTTTCATTCTAATAGGTCTTAGGTATCCTCCATGCAGTATAACCCTTAGCGTACGTCTGGGCGTGACATTGGTGGCCATTTCGACGGACTCACGAAAAGATTCACTTGCGAAGATTTAGAAGATTATTAAGAAAAGAAGATTGTGACATAGCTGTGGTACCAAGTGATAACAGGCCAAAACTGTGTGAACACAGTACGGGAGCGACACACACACCTGTTCCGAAAATTTGTTTCAAAATTCAGTATTCAGTTTTGGTCGATAATTCAACTACGTTTCAACTATCGACGTGGGAAGGAGAGACGTTCCAAACAAAAGTTCTACTCTTCCACGCAGGAGAGGAGCTCGAGATCGTTCTTGTATTGACTTTCTGTTGAAATCTTAGTCTAAGAAGTCTGACAAGCATCAAACTTACAATGACTAAATTGGCTACAGCGAAAACGGCATCTACGTCTACGTATACGGGACCATCTGCTGTCCCAGCGTGCGTCTACAGCGCCGAGCGACTTCAAATCTGCACATACGAGTTAAGTAAAGGTAGGGAATAAGTAACAATAACTAGTTTGCACGTGCAGTGCAGTTTCTTCGCAGCCCGTTGCAGACAGTGAGTGAGTTTTTTCGCTTATCTAAAGGCAGATTGTTTTTTTTGCATCGGCTCAAGGCCGGGAGCGGCGCTCTTCTTTCTGAGGGCGAGCAGCATGCGATGGGCTTTGCAAGCGCACTCGTGGCAGTCGTGAACTGAAGCAGTGTGAGATTAGCTATATCATTGGGAAGTGAGTGCCGTTATTTTTTGTGTTCACGGTTTCTTTCATTTTTCTCAATTTGATGAAAATTGTATACATTTCTGGTGCGTAAATTTGTGGTGTTTAGGTTTGTGTAAAATTGAATTTGAGAGTAGCCCTATATGTCTGACTCAGACTCGGAAGAGTCTATAAGATCAATAACAACAAAAACCAGGAAGGGGCGTACCTCGGTACCCCGTTTCCGTGCTGACGGTAATACGAGACCGAATATGACTAAGCCTGCGACTACAGGTGCGGCTGGACCGAATACGATGACAACTACGACCAGCAGCGCAGTCTTCGCCCGCGAAGTTGCAGTGGCGATACCTAAGGCGCGAACCATTCTTTCCAACGCCGAGCTTCGCTTTTTAGGGGGCGTAGGCATAGGGAAGACCCAGAATTTTGTGAAATAAATCTTTTCGAACACATTTCACCAATTTGAGAGCGTATATGACTTTGTTACCGGATGTGAACTCCGATAGTGCTAAGAAGAAGTTGTTAGTCAGATCAGCTCACAAGCAAGTAGGAGATTTCAATTGAATAGTTACCAAGTTGGTAAATTCAAATCTGAAGTACTCCTTTGAGGATGTACTCAAAATTTTGGACGACATATATGTCACCAAAGGCGAGAAGTCTTTGCACGCTTAACATGTGATTTGAATCAGTTACGTTTCATAAGGAACGAAAGACTTGCCGCTCAGTTAGTTACCACTTTTTCTAAAATTGGTAAGTTGTCGGAACACTTGTTGAATTCGGCAGCAATAGCGTGGCAGAGGCACCCTTTTTTCAGGGCTAGTGCGAATCAGAACGAAATAAAACGTTTCTCAGGAGACAATATCGATTTGAGTTTAGCAATTAACGTGCTAGCACCTTTACTTGATGAAAATTATGCAAAAAAATCTTTGACGCGTCGCTCTATACCATACCTCAGAGGAGTTATTGGCCCGAATAGTTGTAGCTGTCCGAAATCACTCACAGAGGAAACCTATAGCAGCGACTCAGTACTCGACCAGAGATGACTCAGGTACAGAGACACGGACCGATTAGCGCTATGCCTGAAGGGCCGCTAGCTTATAACAGTTCTGAGGCGCATGGGGTGAAGGGGGGCATTTGTGCTCACGCACATAGGTATACCTAAAATATGCGTAGATCTGACCCTACCTAATTTTCGCACATATTATTTTCTTCTTCTTTTCAATCATCTCGTTCAATCAGTCATTATTTCTACGACGTGAAACGCTAATAAATTTTTCGTTGATTCAACCCGTTAATAACTGCTGCATGTTCAAATCATTCCAGATTATTATTTCTTCGGATAAATATGATCAGTAGTTCAGAAAAAGTATATTTCATCATCTCGGTTGTCTGTAATCAATAGAACAATAGCGCAAAAATAATAAGTAATTTCAAGTTATCATAACTCCCACGAGACATCAGAATAGATATCACATGAATTTAATCATTTTTTATTATATATGTCAGTATTTTTCATCGAATTTAATGAAGGAACGTATGTAAAAGGATGCTCAATCGTTTAATATTAATATAATAGATGGCCCATTTCGATAAATTGGGGGAAATTCATGCATGTACAAAGATACTCTAGATGAGGTCCGGTGATGATAAAAAAGGTTCTCCATTTTATCCTAAGTTTATAATTCGTCAGCGAATGTATCGGTGTCGCTGTTGCAGAAACATTTTATCTAGCTGGAGAACAATAGGCTCAAGATGCTGAGTTCAAAAGTGCTCAAAGTTAAAATATGGGCATCTCAAAAATAAAACTGAGACCCTGGGTAGATAAAATTTCGTTTTTGAATGCATATGATCTACCTCTATGAAGCCTTATAATAGAGCGCTAGAGAGAAAATGCCGCTGGTGACCGATTCTTCAAGGAAAGATGACAATGCGAAACGAAAGTACTCAATTTGTTTTAACAATTCTGATCGATCTACGTTATGAGCACTTCTTAATTTATTTTAAAATACACATACAGTGGGTGGCAAAATAATACAACCCGTTGATTAAATCGACACACTCCATATTTCTAAGCCACGTAAGTAGTAAGCAAACTACCACTACCACGCAGTTCACCACAACTCCCTGGAAAGAAAATCAATTAACAAAAAACTGATAAAAATAGTTTTTATTTACGAGGTTTTACTTTTTTATAACCAGAAATTAGTTACACAAATGATCAACTCACTTATAGATATAAATTTCAATTTTCTTTATCTTCCCAAAAGGGCTTATTCAGTAAAAATTATTTCCGTTTTATTATTCTCTTAGTTACAAAAATTGCTCGGAATTTCTTTATCAGTGTCCCATTTAGCTATTTTTTAAGGCGTACGTAAAAAAACTGAATTGAGAAAACGGTATACCTATCAAAATTTAATCATTGATCATTTACCTCTGAACATTTATGCAAAAAACTATTGAATGTTTAGAAAAAGAATCTGATAGAACTATTGGGCATGAATAAACTCACTGTTTTGCAGCAGTATTTAACCTTAAATAAAATTTAATCTCGGTTACTATGAAAACATCAGAAATGTTAAATAGATATAATATATAAAACAAAGAGAAACGTGAAGATCATACACCTGAATTTCCCTAGACAACCCTGAGACAACCCAACCCTGAATTTCCCTTGACAACCCAACCCAGGCTCTACCTCTAGAGGACATGTTCGAGATGGCAAGGATTCGAATCCCACCTATCGTGTACGTTTTTCTAGGTCAACAAAAAAGTTGTAAAAGATACTTGCTCATGGTAAATAGTAAAAGCTCGGTAGGATTAATGTCTACATTCAGTTTATTTGTTTTTTTACTCTTTAGTGAATGAAATTAATGAAAGTAATAATGAGACTGAGAACTTTTAGAAAATTATCAAATCGAAGCATTTTTCCTTCTGTATTAAGAATGAGTTAGTTTAAATAGCCCAAAGTTCTCATTCACAGCGCAGTGGTAACGTGTTGGACTAGCGTTACCGCAAGCAGCTGAAGGTTAGATTCCTGAGCCAACCGTGAGGTTTCTTCAATGTCTCAGGGACGCTTAACAGTACTTGTACTGCTATTGGTGTCTGGCCTCCTTACGTGGAACTCTTAAACGAAGCGTGTCTGTGGGTTATGACAAGTGGCCATAATCATATCCTGAACGATGCGTTAAGTTGCAGAGAGACAACCCCAAATATGTTACTTGGAATCAGAAGTCTGTGTGCATTATGTGAATTGCACCGGCTGATGTAAAAATCTGATTACGACGCCAATGCACAGTGCGGTATGGACTGAAGAGACCATGTAAGAGCTCATTGATCATCACTTGTGAAGACGGGATGAGATCTAATCGAAGCTCCGGTAAATCGTGGCTGCTTAACCTTTTTTTACTTCATGTCAGTTTTTATAAATAAATTTCTTTGTATAATAAACAAAACGATGGACAGTATTATGTTTAGAAATAATTCCATTCTTTTAAGAACTTTTTAGGAGTGTATAAATTATCAAAGTTTTGAAAGTACCTACCTTGAAGTAGATGTCCGCTATTATTTAAAACGATAAAATTATATGGTTATTTACAAGTTTCAGAACATGACTCCTTAAATTCTTCAAACGGCATGTTCTGAGATATGATATTTGTATCAATGTTCTTCATATCTGTTAAGTCTAAACTAAAAAGAATCAGAACGTTACCATTTGTTCTAATTGTTTGTCTCGGTAATAAATAACAATTTTATGATAAGTAAATTGAACTACAATTATTATGTCTTCCTCTCGTATAAAAGCTTTTTGCTGGACTTCGATCTCTTTCAGTTGCTACATATATCATCATAAATGAAAATCTTTTTCTTTTTTGAATCTACGTCACTTGGATCGGGAGTACGAACCGTATCTAGAAAATATTCATTATTGGATTTTTATTTTCTTTTAATTTGTAAACTTTCAAGGAAATCATTGATATCACCATTACCCTTTTCAAATAATTCAATGATTTCAGACTGACCTTTATCAAAAGCCTTTTTTTAATAATTTCTATTCTGGTTGATGCATTGATTTACTGTACAGAAAAAGATGATTAAGGAGATCGTCCCAGGCCCCTGTCGCTCAGGTTGTCATTTTTCATGTTTTTGTTGGAAAAGAACCCTTAGGTGGTGGACTATTCGGTCCTAAAATTTTATGGCACTACGGACAATAGATCCCCCCAGGGGGGGGGGAAGTGACCAAAATTTTTTATCGTTTTCAACCCCATATAAAAAAAGAACAAATGGAAATGTAAAAAAGCCTATTTGAGTTTGTTAGAAATGTTCCAAGAATTCTAAAACTGTCTTTGTTTTTGTTCTAACATCAAAACTGAATGAGGAGATACATCTTGAAATATCAATACCAGGGAAAAGCACCGAAATCTTTAATTTTCGAGCCAATTTCAATCCCACATAAAAAGAGAACAAATGGGAAATGGAAAAAAAGCTTATTTGAGTTTGTTAGAAATGTTTCAAGGATTCTAAAACTGTCTTTTTTTGTTCTAGCAACAGAACTGAATGAGGAGATCCATCTTGAAATATCAATACCAGTGAAATATCAACACCTAAAAACCAATATGTCAAATATTTTCAAAAACTAAGGCCTAAATCAAAAAAATGAATGGAATAAATTATGTTACTTTTCAAAGGTTACATATCATAGTCAAATTTCATAAGAATCAGACTGAAAATAAAAAATTTCATATTTTTGAGAAAAAAGTTTTTGGGGGGGGTTTGGAAATCACAATTCACAGCGTGAATATGAAGTTATGTATGGAAATTGTCGAAATAAAATTAAAACTGCATTTAATTACATAAATTGTTCATTGGATCACACTTCAACAAAAATTTTGTTATGGCTTATACCCATAACAAATAACTTTCCACATTCAAACCGGGACTAGTCATCGATTTTGATGCTAGAACAAAGCCAAAGACAGTTTTAGAATCCTTGGAACATTTCTAACAAACTCAAATGGGATTTTTTCAATTTCAAATTTTTCGAAAAAATATATAGCTCTAAACCCAAAAAATTGTGTTGGGCTTGGAAATTTGAAAAAATTTGAAAAAATTGAAAAAATTTGAATTTGAAAATAAGCTCATTTGAGGTTGTGAGAAATGTTCCAAGGATTCTAAAACTGTCTTTGGTTTTGTTCTAGCATCAAAACTTGATGACGAGCCGCATTTTGAAATTTCCAAAAAATATACCAAAAAACAATTTTTCGTAAAAAAACTAAGGCCTAAATCGAAAAAGTGACATGGGTAAAAGAAGTTTACTTTCACAAAATACATATACTGGATAATTTTCAAACGAATCGGACGAAAAAAGTTGAAAAAGGGGGACGATCTCCTTAAAATCAACAAATTTTTCTAACAAAAGCAAATTCTATAAAGAATTTTATCACAATTAGACCTCCCAATGATGAGACGTCTCAAACTAGGAGATAGAAAAATAAAATGAATCTTCTGACTATTTTTTTACTGTTTTTCCACCTGTACACCATTTTTTTAAACTAATAAACTACAACTCGTTTTCCAAAATTTCATGTTTTATTTGTAACGAATGTAAACATTGTTTTTAAATCTGCTACTTCATAAGAAACGTCTCTGATTAATGTTACACGAGTAATGATATCTAATTTTTATTGATTTATACTTACCCTATTTAACTTGACATCAGTTTGAATTTGATTAACATCTAATTGCAATTGATTTATGTTTGCAGTTTTGAGAACAAATTCTCTTTGAATATCTGTTATTAAATCTTCCATTTTATTAAGTTTAATTCTTTAATGTATTATTCCGTTTTATTGGTTGTCTTGTTAGGCAACCAATTTCATTTCTTGCACATTTTCTTGCACAACCTTGCACTTCAGGCGGCCTACCACTGACTGCGAAACGACTACTTTGAGAGGTAGGATCGTACATGAGGCGACAGGCAAGCTTGCGCTTACCGTTCCTCGCAGGCAATTCATATGTAAAAGTAGGCAAAAGCGTGCCACCCGAACTGAAGGTTTGCATAACATTAAATTCAACAGCATTGGTAATAGTTTCATTGAGCTCTTTAACAACAAATGGAGATCTGTTAGCGACATTGTCCCTGGAGCTCTTTTTGCTAGAAGCTGAAAATTTACGATCTAAAAAAAAAACACTGAGTTTTCTTTACAAAAGGCAACTTGTTATCAAAGTCTTTTCAATACACAAATAAAATGCATGAAATTTTTGGCAGTTTCTGCCCTTTGCCGGGAACTTGTATTTACAAGCAGCTAACACATGATTAATTAGGCCACATCGAACACAACCTCCCAGTTCTTTTACCTTTGCCAACTTAGCAGCTGGAGTTTTGTATTTAGAACAAAAGGCGATTTTATGGTCGCGAAATTTAGAGTCGCCTTTAACAACGCTCATGACGCTATCGTACGGGAGTGCGATGGTCATTCAGTGAGATTCTATCACATTAGGGGGACCAGCAATCCTGCTGACTGCCTGACTCGCTGCGTCTCCAGCAGGGTCCTGGCCCGGTCCACGTATTTGACGGGACCTGATGTATATCAGGTCCCGTACAAAAATCTTAATGATTTGTTTGAGAATTAAGTTTAAATCTTACTTTCCACCTACGGTTTATAGGCTGAAGGAAACAAATATTCAAGTTAAAAGGAAAGTTGTCCCTTTCCAAATTCGCAATATTTTCTTTATTGAAAAGTAACAACAGATTCCGCTCTCTTCGTCCGTGCCGGGACCTCACACAGGCACCTGCACACAGGACAAGAGAAGTTAGAATTAATGCTAGAATAAATTGCTAGAATGAGAATGAGAATAAATTGCTAGAATGAGAATGAGAATAAATTCCTAGAATGAGAATGAGATTAAATTGCTAGAATGAGAATGAGATTAAATTGCTAGAATGAGAATGAGATTAAATTGCTAGAATGAGAATGAGATTAAATTGCTAGAATGAGAATGAGATTAAATTGCTAGAATGAGAATGAGATTAAATTGCTAGAATGAGAATGAGATTAAATTGCTAGAATGAGAATGAGATTAAATTGCTAGAATGAGAATGAGATTAAATTGCTAGAAAGAGAATGAGATTAAATTGCTAGAATGAGAATGAGATTAAATTGCTGGAATGAAAATAAGATTAAATTGCTAGAATGAGAATGAGAATAAATTGCTAGAATGAGAATGAGAATAAATTGCTAGAATGAGAATGAAAACAAATTGCCAGAATGAGTGAGAATAAATTGCTAGAATGAGAATGAGAATAAATTGCTAGAATGAGAATAAGAATAAATTGCTAGAATGAGAATGAAAACAAATTGCTAGAATGAGTGAGAATAAATTGCTAGAATGAGAATGAGAATAAATTGCAAGAATGAGAATGAGAATAAATTGCTAGAATGAGAATGAGAATAAACTACGGCACAAAACCTGGTGGGAAAGGTTAGACAAAACGGTTCGGTCCTATGGGATCATCCACATATTACTTGAAGTGAGCAAGGGGCGAGTGAAACGTCAGGATGAGCCTCACCTCGAATCACAACGCGGTGCTGCAGCATCAGAAGCGAAAGCCGCGAAGAGTGACGTCGAGCCCCCAGGTATGGGAACCACTCCTTCCCACCTCTCGAGGCTGGGACTTCAATGGCCGTGGCGATGGCGATGAAGTTGTGCGTGCAACGTAGGCCTCCTTGAGAGTTGAGATGCAGGAGAGCTCGGACAGAAATTAGAGGTGGCGGCAGGGTATGATGGCGAACTGTCGTCTACGGCCCAGCCAAGGCTATTATACTTCATCTTTCGTGCGGCTCACTCGCCAGCCAGAAAAGTGGATGATCGGGACCATTTACTTTCATCACCAGAATTTTGTACAATAATGAGAGAAGGAGCTAACTTAGGCGAAAAATATATTTCTTCCATCATATATTAAATAGTTGTATATTTTAACCTCCCCTGTGAATTTTTTACATCAAGTGAGATAAAGTGATTTTACGCATCCCAATCGTAAATAAAGCAAATACGTAGAGTTAAAAAATTTTTGATGATCTATAACTTCATATTGAATGATATTTTTCTTTTTGATTAATGTAAGTTTTCAGAATCCTTCAACATTAACAGTGAAAAAACACTGAAACTGTTTAAATATATTAGGAAAATTCTGTATAAAAATGAAACCGTTAAATGTATCTGATCTATCTAATACTATGAAAAGAAAAAGGCATAATAACTTTAAGAAAATTTCAGTAAAAATGACTTCATGTAACAATTTTTGTAGTATTTGTAATATTTACATCATAAACCTGAGAAGACATGAGAAAAGTATAAAGCATAATAAAAACGTGAGCAAACTATTGATCTCTGATTCATATTTTGATAAAAATGAAGATTCCTTTAATATATGTAATATAAATATGACTAATCTAAAAACACAACAAAAATGTGCTAGGCATACTAGAAATATAAATAAAGAATTAATTTCCCATTCATATTATGAGAAAAAGATATGTAAAATATGTTAAGTAGAAGTAAAAAATCCGCAACAACATATGAAGTTTAGAAAGCATTTTATAAACATTTATGGCTGTACATTCAAAGGAAAGAAATTTGCTATAAATTAAAAATGCTTGAGATATATGTTTTTTGATATTTCAGTTATAGATCCAACAGTTTTTATGAGGAATATGACACCGGTTGTGAGATCAATTTTGCGAAAGAAAAAGTTTTAAAATATGGAAATACAATTAGCAATTTTAGGTCAATTTTATGAATAAAAATAAAAGAACGAAAAAGAATATTCTACGGCCTGGATCAACACAGGAAAATTTATTGCCATTGCGAAAAACATTGTCAACAATGAGGATCTGTATAAAGAAGCAATTAGAAAGATTGAAGAATGTACAAAAAACTCTTCTGGGTAGATAATTAATAAATGATTAGATTTCACTGTAAAAATTATTGAATACAAACGCATCAAAACTTCTAGTTAAATAGAATTACCTGGAAAGTTTCAAAAGTCAACTTATAAACTAATCAATATTGAAAATACCGATAATAAGTGCTTTATGTGGAGTGTTGCAAGATATTATTGCCGAGGTGAGAAAAACGGTAATACAATATCAAGGAGATTAAAAACTGAAGCTGAAAAGTTAAATTTCAGGGACATAAAATTCCCAGTACAACTTGAAGATATTGATAAATTTCGGAGAAACAATAATGTGTCAGCAAATGTCTACAATTTTAATTACTTGAAAGAACTATATACTCTGAGAATAACAAAGAAAAAAAATGAAGAGTTTATATCACTTTTATTGTTAACAAATGAAAATAAAAGTCATTATATTTTACTGAAGTCATTAAATCCATTTACGCGACCAAAAGGCGGACATAAAAAACATGTCTATCCGTATTGTTTATGGTCATTTACAAAAGAATGTTTATTAACAAACCACATTAATGATTGTTTAGTTCACACTCCAACAAAATATGCACTTAAAGGAGGTAAATGAAAATTTAAACACTACCAAAAAACAATTAAGCATCCTATTACAATTTATGCTGATTTTGAATCAACCTTGACAAAAATAGACACGTGTCAACCAAATCAAAATTCACGTTACACCATGAACATTCAGAAGCACAATCCTAATTCATTCTGCTCCTATACAAAATCTGAAACAGAGGAATACTTCCGCACAGAAATATATACTGGTAAAGATGCTGCACAAAAGTTCGTAGAATATTTAGAAAAAGAAGCCAAGAGGATTTATTGCCTGTTAAAAATAAAAAAATGTATTTACCATCAGATCAATTAAAAAATATAAATAAGCCACCAGATGTTGTGTATGTTGTGAAGAATTTTAGAATGATAATTATAAAGTTCGAGATCACAATCATTTAACAGATCAATACAGAGGTCCAGCTCATTTAAATATATTTTAAAAATTAGGAAACCAAATTTTATACCGGTGTCTTTAGATAATCTGTCTAAATATGAAGCTCATTTGTTCGTGAAAGACTTGGGAAATCTATTTGGAAAGTTGAATGTCGTTTTACAAACAGATTAAGAAGATTCCCTGTTCCCTCTACCAAGTTTTTACTGGCGGGAGACGTGGCTGGTAAAGTGTGTTACAGATCAACCCAGGCTTTACAGGTATTTGTTTGCGAGCCTGCACGTCTCTAACGTATTTGTCATAAAGAGTGTAATTACTGCCGACGGGACCTCGGTGGTCCCTGTGGTGCCAGTATAATGGCGCACTCCGCGGCGCATCGGCTTGAGCGAGACTCCCTGGATTCTGACTGGAGTGACAATGACCTTGGTCTCGATGAGGACGTGTGTCGGATGGAGAGCCTCATGTCTCAGCTGACTTCTCGTCTCCGGAATTCTCAGCCGGGAAGGACTCGCCCTGGTCAACCAACTGCTGGGAAGCGATCTCGTGGGCGTCCAAAGAGAGGCACCAAAAATACCGGCGGGGCTGCTGCGAGTGGGGCTAGCCCGTGTAGTGTGTTGAATGATGAACTCCCCTCATCTCCTGCTGTGGATGACCTACGCTCGTTCGACGAGATTTTCACCCATCAGTTGAGTTCCTTATTTTCAACGCTTAAAAAAACTATTGATTCCATCAAAAAGCTTCAGTCCCAGTTTGATCAACTTAGTGCAACTGTGAAA
This sequence comes from Morinoia aosen, assembly GCA_030386875.1. NCBI lineage: Eukaryota > Metazoa > Arthropoda > Malacostraca > Amphipoda > Talitridae > Morinoia > Morinoia aosen. The sequence goes on along the minus strand of CM059575.1, from coordinate 7,929,121 downwards.
GGTTTGGGCTCTCCTGACTCGTACAGGGCAGCCGTGGTTTCCGGTTCTGCTCCGCTGCCATCTGCGGCTCCCTTTTCTCTGCCGTCCTCAGCGCTAGTGTCGATCGACCGGCTCTCGGTTGATGTTGACCAAGTTCAACAGGATGGCCTGTCTAATGTTTTAATGCTGAGGGGATCTCTCGTCGATGCAGCCATCGCCCAGTCCCGTCGCTCTGGTGCGGGTGAGAAGTCGCAGATGGTGGACCTTGTGTCTGCCATGATCAACGGGGCTATTCCTCGATTGGTCGCTGACTTAGATGTCATCTCGGCGGTGGTTGTCGGTCGTGATTCCAAGCATCTGCGGGTGGAGTGCCGTGACAAATACGCCATGCTGCGTGTCTTGAGGGAAATCAAGTTGAAGAGACCTGGTGGTATTTTTGCTAATGAGTATCTGACACGAGCACGCTCAGAACTACTTTACAAAGTGCGTGTGGCTAAGCGGACTCTACCCTCAATATCGAGAGTGTATACCAGATCTGGCTCGATCTATTGCCGTGTTGAGGGCCGTATGAGGCCCCACGTTGTCAACACTGTGAAGGATCTTGAGAAATTGAAGGAAGCCGTGTCTACTTCAGCTCCTGGTCCTGCTGCCTCCTCTTCAGGTGCTGCTGCTTCTTCCAGCGGCGTGATAACGTTGAACGTTTCTGCTTCCGGCTCGGCACCCGCGTCGTCTATTGTTCTTGCGGATGATGCGGTTGCGGCCCCGGTTCCCTCGGTTAATGCTAATTCAGTCGTGAATCCAGTACATGCTGATTGTGATGTCTAGTCCTGTTAGTGCTGAGGAGGATATTCCTGATTTTGTGTTCTCTGACCAATTTGATGAAATAGTAAGTGTTCATTGTTCTCTTGGAACCATTGGTGATCTTGAAAGTCGCTGGGCATTAATGGGATGCAATGCGTTTGCTATATTGTGTGTTAACATTTGAAGTCTTCCGCGGAACTTTTGCCACCTGCAGGCATTCCTTAGTACTCTTTCCTTTCGTTTTGCCATCATAGTTATTACCGAGTCCAGGCTTGATGACAATGTGCAGGATTGCTTCAGGATTGAAGGGTACCGTAAGGTCTGTCTTAACCGTAATCGCAGTGGAGGGGGAATCTGTGTTTTCTACCGTGATTTTCTTGCCGTTACAATCAATGCTGATGTATCGCGGCTCTATGCAGTTGGTGAGATTCTTGTCTTTAGGGTTGAGATCAATGGAGTTCCAGTGGACGTGTGCTGTGTGTATAGGCCCCCGAGTCTAGACATCTCAGTTTTCAATGAGTTTTTTGCTGATTTCATTGCATCTACATTCGCATCAGAGGCTAACATTCTTGTTTGCGGTGACCTAAACATAAATTTATTCAACCCATTTAATCTTAGTACTATTGAGAATTTTATTCACATGATGGCTGCGTTAAACTTCCACCCTCTCATCTCGAAGCCCACGAGAATCAGTAAATGTCGCGGGCTTACAAGATATAGTCTCATTGACCACATCTGGGTAAATTTTAGTCTTGCTGGTTCAATTGTGGCTGGTGTTTGTGATTATGAGTTGGCGGACCATCTTTTGCCCTATGTAATTTTTAAACCTGAGACTCTAGAGCCCATGATCCCTGTAACTTACCGACTGTTCAGTCAGGCAAGGAAGCTAGAATTCGTACGCCGTGTTAGGGAGCTTGACCTGGGGGTGCTTGTGCGGGATAACCCTGATGTAGCCATGTCTCAGTTCATCCACTCAATCATGCATGAATATAACACTAGTTGTCCGGTAGTGAGTAAATTAATTAATAAACGGTCGAAACCCACACCATGGATCACGCGGGACCTAAAATCTCTCATTCGTAAACGTAATAACCTATTTAATAGATACCGCAGAGGCATTATTAGTCACTCATATAATAAATGGTTTCGGAACACTCTAAGGACTGTAATAAAACTAGCTGAAGAGATTTACTATATTAAGAAACTTAAATTGAATGGCAATGATCCAAGGAAGACTTGGCGGATACTGAATGAACTCATGGGACGTTCAAACAGAGACTCTAACATTACTTTGGTTGGGGATCGGGGTGTTGTAATTGGTTGCCCGAGTGATGTGGCGCGCGTGTTTAGTGACTATTTCACCCAATTCGTTATGGAATTAACCGGAAACATGCCTCCGCGCACCCAAAATGTTTTGACCGGCATACCTGGAGTGAGTGTCGGCTGTCTCTTTTATATGGCCTCATCAAGTGAAATAAAATCCATAGTGGCTGATTTTAAACATAAGAAGTTCCACCATGGCGACTTAGACCCTTCGGTCTTGTTTGAATTATTGCCTTTTATATCGGACACCTTTGCTGGTATAATTAACGGATGTATTAGGAGTGGTGTATATCCAAGCATTTTAAAACGAGCGAGAGTTGTACCCGTTTTTAAGTGTGGTGACCGTAACATAACGGGGAACTATAGGCCAATATCTACTCTGTCTGTTTTTAACAAGGTGTTTGAAAATGTTATTTACAAACGTCTCAGCTCCTATTTTAATTCGTGTGGTATTTTATCTCACTTCCAGTTCGGTTTTAAGAAAGGTTCGTCAACATCGACCGCAATATTGTCAGTAGTTTCGGATTGTCTTGCAGCTCTCAACAAGAGAATGTTCCCTATCTGCCTGTTTTTAGACCTTCGTAAGGCGTTTGACACAATTGACCCGATTCTCTTGGTCACGAAGCTCGAGGCTTATGGAGTTGCTGGGCGTTCACTCGAGTTGATTAGGTCATATCTTACTGGTCGCACCCAATATGTTGCATGTGGTAACTCGTCCTCGTCTGATCAGCCTGTTTTGCTTGGTGTCCCGCAAGGATCTACTCTCGGCCCATTACTTTTTAACATCTTCATTAATGATATAACCTCACTGCCTGATGTTAAGTGTGCCCTATTTGCTGACGATGCAGTATTTTATGTGAGCGACGATAAATTTGCAAATGCCGTTCAAAGAGTTAAGCATTTTATGATACGATTAACAAACTGGCTTCAACTGAACAGACTTGTGCCCCATGAGAAAAAAACAAAGCTCATGCTAATCACAACCAGAGACAGCCCAATCCTTCCAGACATTTTTTTCAATAATGTTAAACTAGAGTGGGTGACTGAATTTATATATCTTGGCGTATTCCTCGATTCGAAGTTAACTTTTGGCCATCACATATCGCATGTCTGTGGTAAGTTGAGCCGTGCTCTTGGCATGTTTCATTGCCTCTCTAGGAAACTGCCACTGTGCTCCCTTAGGAGCATCTACTACAGCCTTGTCTACCCACATGTAATTTACTGTGTTGAGCTGTGGGGCGGTGGGCCACCCAGTGTTAGGTCAAAAGTCTCAATCCTGATGAATAAAATTCTGCGTGCAATTCTTAAAGTACAATATAATAACCATGTACCTGAAGTTCACACATCCAGCATGTACAAAGCATTAGAATTCCTTCAATTTGACGATATATACAGATTTTTTTTATTAAAACTAGCTCGTAGGTTCCTTTTTAACGATGACATATCTTTTAATAAGTATTTGTTACCGCTTGTCCCAACGAATAATTATGAGCTAAGGAACTATAGATTCAGACTACCCTATGTACGACTTAACGTGGAAAAATGTGGAACAATTTACCAAATGGTTCAAATGTTAAATACGTTGGATTCTGAATGGCTAATGCCGATGCCTGGGTACCGCTTTAAAAATGCATTTAAGAAATCAGCGGTTGCGCAATATTAGTCTCGCTTCCTATTCTAATACTTTTAAATTTTACTTTTCTTTATGTGTTAGCGAGCGCAGTGATTTAATTAGCCGTAAATCTGTGTCAGTTCCAGCAATGGTTAAGCACTTGTTCTTAAGCGTGTGAGGGTTGCTGGAACTTTTTATTATCCCCTTATGTCTTATCATGTCAGTTTTATAGTGTTTTTCTCTTTTTCTTGTGTTGTTGCAATTTTAATCTGGACCTTCGTTGTCAAGTTTTGCTTTGTGTCCAGTACTCTAGTCACTCGTGCATTTCTTCTAGTCATTATGATAGCTTGTGACCGTGTTTATGACATTTTTATTGTTTTGTCACTGCGATTGTACTTTTAGCGGTTTCATTATTTTCGGCGATTATCCCTTGTTCTATTAGGCCCAACAATGTGAATGAGCTTGAAGTGACCCTTGTCACCTTTTAAGAGTACCTGTATAGTATAATAAAGAAGTCCGCGTTTGCGCATTATTAGGTACGCTTCCCTTTTTAATACTTTTAATTTTTACTTTTCTCTGTGTATTCTTGACAATTCTACTCTTACATATTCCCTTGTCACTTGATATTTTCCTATTTTATTTTCCTTTTCTATGTTACCCTCTAATGTGTTTTCCTCTTGTTACTGTATCTTTTCTCTGTTAGCTCGACTCGCTGGAACTCTTATTTTGGATGTTTAATAGTGTAGTTTTAAATTTTAGCAGTTGGTTGTACGATTTTCCCCTTGTTTTTATTAGGCCCAATAAGCGAATGAGCTTGACGTGGCCCTTGTCACCTTTTTAGATTACCTGTATTGTAATTTTAAACGTGACCTTGTGACAATAAATTCTATGGAGTTTCTATGGAGTTTCTAATAAAAGTTGATTCTTATGTATGTAAACATACAGGAAAAATTAAAGATATCACCAGAGACTTACGGTTCTTAGATAGCCACAGGTATTCTTAGATAGCCGAAGGTCGCCTGGGGTGGGCGACCTTCGTCTCTCGATAAACTTTGGAAAAATTAATCTGAGCACAAAGAATTGTCGAAGTTCTTTCTCAATGAAGAAAAAATAGAATTGACCCACAATAATGTATTCATTCGTATGAATACGTAAATACTTGTGAAAAAATGAACTGTAATAGTTTATCAGCTAAAAGTGCGCTTTACTGTAGGTTATTTAATAAAAATATTTCCGAGGATGAATATCAGCATGCACGCAAAGTGTGGAGCTTTCAATTGTACAACATTCAGAGATAACCATGATTTATATCTAAAAGTTGATACATATTATTAGCAGAAGTATTTGAACAATTTAGACCAACATACTTGAAAACATTCTCTACATCCAGCACATTATTTTAAAGCTCCAAGACTGTCTTCGACGCTTTACTAAAACCTACAAAAATACAATTGGACTTGTTTGAAGATCCTGATATGTTCCTATTCATCGATAAGCAAAAGAAAACAGTCCTTATATTCCAAAAACATTCGATAATGAAAAACCAAATAGTTGTATGATATATATAAATGCAAATAATTTTTATGGCTGGGCTATGTGTCAAGCATTACCAACAGGAAACTTAAATGGAAGAATCCAAAGTCAAAAGTTAGAGCATATAAAGGTTATATATTAGAAGTTGATTTAACTTGTCCGAAAGACTTACATGCTCTACATAATGATTTACCATTAACTCCAGAAAATATCAAAGAAAACGATTTAAATAAATTATTTCCACTCAATATTAGAGTTTGATGAAAGTCCATGGATGAAATCATATACTGATATCAATACAAAAATGCGTCAGCAAGCGAAATATAAGTATGAAAAAGACTTCTACAAACTGAAGAACAATTCAGTATTTGGCAAAACAATAGAAAATATTAGAAATAAAGTGGCAGTGTGTTTCATTAAGTCACAGAAAGAATTAATTAAATCAGCAAATAAGCCACACTTTAACAGTTTTAACACTTTGACTGGGACTACTAAATAATAAGTTCAACACCAAACTCAAATTTAACGTCAATCGTAATAAGCTATTTGGTAGATACCAAATATGAACTGGATCGTGTCTTCATTTAGCTTGGATTAAATATTTATGAAAATTGAGTTTGCGACTACTGGCCGTCAGCAGCATTATGAAAATTACCTCCGAGTACCACCGGTGGCGCACGTCGCAGTCAAAGTGTTAAAATATTCTCAGAAAATTTGATTGCATATCATGTGCAAAAACGAAGATTCAAATTTGATAAACCAATCTACGTAGGGTTTTCTGTATTTAATGTAAGTAAAATATTGATGTCTGATTTCTCTTATAATCATATTAAGAGGAAATATGGCAATAATGCAAAGTTATCGTTTACAGATACAGATTCATTATGTTATGTTTTCGAAACAAAAGATTTGTATAAAGATATGAAATAATAATGACTTGTAGGATACATCTAACTTCCATTACCTGAAATGCATTTGAAATTATTGCCAAATGAGATTAAACAGAAGAACAGAACAGAAGAACAGAGACAGAAATTATGCTGATGACATAGCAGGTTAAAGTTGTGTCAGGTAAAAGTTGGGCAGGCTTAGGAATTTCAAAAAAGTCTAAACACGCTCACTGGGGTGAGCGACAAAATCTTGAATGACTTATATAATAATCCTAAGAACGGTGATACTGGAATGAATCAACTTGTTAAAAAATTCAGCTTATCTTCAACTCATGTACGAAATTGGTTAGAAACTCAAAAAACTCACACTCTACATAAACCAATAAAACATGATTTTAAAACAAGAAGTTTGAAGGTATCAAGCATTGATGATCAGTGGCAAGCTGATTTGGTTGACATGCAAAACTACAAAGATCAAGGAAAAACTACTTTTTAACAGTAATTGACACTTTCGGTAAGAATGCTTGGGCGATTTCAATAAGTAAATAGACAGGGGGAGGAATAACAACCTGTTTTCAAAAAATGTTTAAAACACGAATTCCTTCTAAAGTTCAGACTGATGAAGCCTTAGAATTTACAAATAAATCCACTCAAGAACTATTAAAAACATAACATTTAGTAGTTTAGTTCAGAAAATGAAACCAAAGCGCAAATTTTGGAACGTTTCAACAGATCTTTAAAAACTAAAATGGGTGAATATATACAAGATTTAATGCAAAATTACAATAATAGCTATCATAGATCAATAAAAAAGACTCATAATCAAACATCATTGGAAAAGAACTGTTAAAAGGTTTACAATAACCTATTTCCTTTAACCGAAAAACTTTCTCATCACCGAAACTCAAAATTGGGGATAGGGTGAGGATAAGTAAAAGCGTAGAGACTTTCGGATAGGTTATTTGCCAAATTTTACAAATGAGTTATTCGTTATATCCGAAATACTGTCTAGTGAATCAAAAGCTAATAGATTAAAAGACATCGATGGTGAAGAAATAATAGGAAGTTTTTATGAGCAAGAACTTTCAAAATATAGTAGTGAATACTAGTGATGTTTATTCAATTGAGAAAATTCCTGAGAAGAGTAAAGGAATGCTTTTGGTCAAGTGGAAAGGTTATGATGAATCTTCGTAGATCATAGCAACTAAACTTAATGTCATTTCAGAGTAAACTTATATTAATTAAAATTTTTTTGAGTTTTTCTCTTCAAAAAATAGCGTTGATTGATATCAGAACTAAATCAGATCTACTAAACTTAACAAAGAGTGTGAAAAAGTAATTCACACATGATAAAATGATCGAACAAGATTTACACCATGAAGTTAAGAAAGGTAAACCATTGATAGAACCTCTATCTAAAATTGTTGATGAAACTAAACAAACTAGGTTGGCAATAAAAGATATACCTCATGAAAAACTTGAATTTATGGAATGAAAACCTGTGAAGACACTTGCTTTACCCTCTTCTGAATCGAACACTGTAGTTGGACCTGTCGCATTGAATTTCCTGCGTTTTGCATGGAAACCTGGAAATGAGTATGACAAAGCATACGGCATTCGATGGGACGGAAGTAAAGTTATGTTAGGAAATAAAAAGGTAAGTATTCTAGGGAATGATTCGAAAGTTGGAGAGAAAATATACGATAGCACAACTGGATTATGGGAACCATTAACACAGCAAAATCCTACTGATTTCAAAGAAGAAGATAAATAAATTATTACGAGATGTTTTATTCAACTGATGCCTATTTGAGGGAAGACGGTACCATAAAAGCAAATAGGGGAGAGAAATTTGATAAATTTATCAAACCGTTTTATCAACTAGTTCAATGAAGAAAAGCTCACGCTGCAGTTGAAACAATAATATCAACAAGTCCATCAAGTGGTGAATCAAGTCCTGAACCAAGTCCTTCAACAAATCCAAGAGGAGTAGAATCCTGAAGTTCGAGTCGACACAAAAGTCCTTCAATAAATCTGAAAACGTTTTTCGACCCTTCACGAAGGGCTACTTTTAGACCAACTCCTACTCCTTGACCTTCTCCTACATCTTCTCCTATACCTCCTCCTCATCATTCCAGAGAGGGTTCAGACGTTTCAGGATCAGGTATATTTGTATTACAATCTAACAGCAATGATCTTGTAAAAGACACCAGTTATTGTTCGGCTCGTTAAGCGTTGGAAATGCAGGAGTTTTTAATGAGCTGCATATACTTAAACATGAACTTTTAAAGCGACGTCTTAAATACTGCCGAAGTTAAGATGTTTGATGATTTATTGTTTAAAAAATGCAATTTCCAAGCATTGTAATTAGTGATAGAAAAAGTGATACAAAAATTAGTATAAATTTCAGTCCAGCAATTGAATTGAACAAAAATAAATTTCACGAAATGGCACTGGTTGAGTTAGACATGTGTCATTCTATTCTTAACATTGATAAAATAGCAAAAAATTTTATTATGAATTATATGGCGTTGAAAATGTAATTATAATTCCAACAGGTTGTCATGAAATAGATACTATAAACAAATTTATTCAAAAAGTACTAGCAGATTTCGTTGAAATCAAGGCAAATACGAATAAGTACTTTGAATTGTGTCATAGTTCTTCATTCATCTGCGTTTAAAGTATTTTTCAATAGAGAAAACTTTTTAAATACATTATTAGGATTTGGAGAAATTATCTTAGAAGGTGTTGGAGAACATGAAAGTGTAAATGTAGTGAACGAAATGTCTGTTAACGCAATACACGTTCATTGTAGCGCAATTAACGGCTCATACCTCAACGGTTCTTTGCAAAATATATTATATTCCTCTTTCCCGAACGTCCCACCAAGATATGAAAATGTAGAAAATCCAAACAAACCAATTTATCTAACGATATATCAACCTTCACTGTATCATTTGAGAATTTGGCCACTGATCAAAATGGACATGATTTAGATACTAGAGGTGAAGAAGTAACTGTTTGATTGCACCCAAGATCTAGAAATTAAGATAATTTGAAAAATGTATCTTTAAAAATGGATACTTTTAGATGGAATGATAACATTAAAGTTGATGAATCAATTGAAAAAATTGAAACACTTAACTATCACCCACAAATAGGTACTGATCTGAATCGTGAACATAACGATATCAAGATCATTATCCAGAATCAAAATCAGTTTGTATTACCTAGTAAAAGTTTTATTTATACAGAAGGAGCTTTGAATAAAGAAGCTGCAAGTGATTATAATTTAAAGACAAGAAAATAACAATAATCAACAATGTATTAATCCATTTTTTCGATAGAGTTTCTAACAGAATTGGAGATGAAGAAATTGAAGGCTACAGTTACCCAGGAATTGCAACAACACTATTAACAATTTAAACAATTTAAACAATTTATTTACCACAGGTGATACAAAGGTAGAATGTTTCTTAAGTCTAGTACAATGGTCAAATTTGAGTATAGCTACCTGTGGACCCGAACAAGTTCAGCGACTTCTAGGGCATCCCATCATCACGTTATTCTAAGGTGTACAATAAGGTTTAACCTAGTTCACTTAACCTAGTTTCGCATTAGACTGATCATTGAGATAATTAACTCGATATTTTATGCTGTATTTTACAATATATGTCAAATCGGCTATATTTAACAGTATGTTCGATAAAACGATTCAAGAGCAGACTGAAGATCGGTTATGTTACCCAAAGCAAGTTACATTATTACATTATCATTAGTTACATGTAGGAGGCAAGATTTGACATGGTGATTTTACACGACTAGTATTCTGATAGGAAGTGGGACTCAAGATGTCTTTTGAATACTTTCTACGAATTACATTCACGGATCTCCGCAGGTATAGAGTTCCAAGTTTTGGTTCCAACGAAGAGTATACTGTGTTGCGACCGGGCCTTTGAATAATAAGGAAGCATGAATTTACTTCTATTTCGGGTTAAATGGTCGTGATGACCAGTTTGCGCAGTCAATAACTGTCTTAGGCTATTGTCACCATCATTTCTTAATGTTTTGTAAATGAAATTACAGATGGCGATTTTGTAGAGATCCGAAAGTTTGAGTATTTGTAAATTTTTGAAAGAATCATTTGTGTGAGCATTATATTCTAGGTTTTTTACCGCTCTGACAGCTCATTTCTGCAGAGTAAAAATTTTGTTGGTGTTATTTTTATCAGTTCCGTGCCATGCTTCTATTCCGTATTGCAAGTATGGAGAAATGAGCGTTCGGTAGAGCATTTGTAAAGCTGTTTCAGGTAGAAAATTTTTAACTTTATTTAGGATTCCGATGGATTTTGATAATTTAGAACTAATATGAGTGATGTGCTCTTTGAGTTTGAAGGTCAGATGTTTATCTATTATGAAGCCCAGACACTTACATGAGTTGGTTTCTGCGATTTCACCTTCGCCAATTTTAATGCATGAGAGAGATACATCTTTCTTGTATGAGAATGTAATATAATTTGTTTTATCAATATTAAGGCTTATTTTATTAGCTTTGAGCCACGATGAAACCTTATGACGTTCATTATTTATACTCTCCACAATCATAGCAGGATTTTGGTTCGGAAGGACCGCAAAAAGCGTGCTGTCATCGGCAAAAAGTATGAATTCATGAATTTGAAGAATGATGTAAATTTTACAATATCATTGATAAAAATCAGAAACAGGAGAGGCCCAAGAACAGATCCTTGTGGAACTCCATGGCTAATTGTCTGTGGGTCTGATTTTGCGTCGTCAATGACAACGTATTGCTTCCGATTTGTTAGGTATGATCTGAACCAATCATGCGCAATCCCTCGAATGCCATAACAGTGTAGTTTCGAGAGTAGTATTTTATGGTCCACACAATCGAATGCTTTTCGAAAGTCAAGAAATACAGAGAAGACAGGCTTTCCTTCATCTATATTAGAGTAGAGGAATTGTAAATGATTCAATATAGCCTGTGTTGTTGGTTTTTTAGAGCGAAAGCCGTATTGTTTATCGTAAATAAATGATTTTTGTTCAAAATGAGAGTACACTTTTTTATACACAATCTTTTCGAATACTTTGCTAATAATTGGTAGTACGGAGATAGGTCGATAATTGTTTACACAGGTTTTTTCACCACTTTTAAAGATAGGGGTTACTCTAGCAACTTTGAGGGAGTTCGGAAAAGTGCCTAGTATAAGAGACTGGTTAATAATATTGGATATCAGCGGGGCTACAATGTCAGCAATAACTTTAAGTCCTTTAGTCGGAAACGTTTGTAACCGACTCGATTTATTTTTCATGTTGTTTATGCACGTCATTACATCGGAGGAGTTTGTAGGCGTGAAGAAAAAGAAGTTGGGTTCTCGAATATGATCCATAAATTCCAGGTGATCAGTAGGTTCACTTGGAATACCATCAGCTATAGTTTTCCCTACGTTTACGAAGAAGTTGTTAAAGAGATTAGCAATTTCTTTCTTCTCATGTTTTTTTTTCATTATCTTGAATAACATGTTCAATATTCTTTTTATCGGCATTATTCGATTTAAAGCAAGAGTTAAGGAGATGCCAAGTCTTTTTAACGTCAGTTTTGAATTGAGTAAACTTGAGCGTAAAGTAGTTCATTTTTGATGTTCTTATCTGGTTTGTTACATAGTTTCTGAATCGGTTATACGTTTCTCTAGATATTCGCCCTTCGCAAAGGAGGGCTAGGTACGCTTGACGTTTCTTTATATTTATCACGATGTCTCTAGTAATCCAGGGCTTTTGTTTATTTTTCGGGGTAACTGTACGAGTTACAATTGGGCAACACTGATTGTATGCGGTCATTATAGTTTCAGTCAACTTTACTACTGCTTCATCAATGCTCGTAGCATTATGTTTTTGTTGAGAGATGTGCAATGTAGGCGTTGATTTTTCTAGAACGGTGCGCATTTCTTCAAGATTTGATTCGTTTATTTTACGATATGAGTAAGTTTCAGCCCGTGTCTTGGTGCAAGCAATATAGACATTTTTCTTAATAAGAAAAACTGGGAAGTGATCTGATAAGTCAGAAGCAATTATACCAGCAAGAAAATCACTTGGGTCTGTCATAAAGATATTGTCAAGCAGCGTAGCACACTCTGAGGTTATTCGTGTAGGCTTTGTAATGATCGGAAGGAAGCATTGAGACTGAAAGGTTGTTAGGAAATTAGAGATTGGTTCATAGCTTTCATGTTTCAGTAGATCATAATTGAAGTCACCGCATATTATTATGTCATTGTATAAGGGCCTGTTGAGCTCATTCAGGAAGGATATAGAACAGGCTGTAGGAAGCCCATTCACCGTTCCAAGCACAATGCGTTTACCATCTCTAGACAGTTCTACGAAGAGTGATTCTATATGATCCTGATTCATTGTTGCACTTGCTATGGTTCTCGAGTCTATGTGGTTAGATATATATGTGCTGATGCCTCCGCCCGATGGTTTTTTCTTAGCGAATGGTAACTATGATAATTTTCAAATCGAATCATGTCTTTAGTCGAGTCATCTTGCCAGCTTTCGGTGAAGCTAATCACGTCTAGGTTATATTTAAGTTCAATAATAGTACATTGTATCTCTTCCAATTTTGGACAGAGTGACCTACAGTTCCAACACAGGAGTGAGAAATCTCGGTCAGTTATTCGTTTAGTTTCGTTGAATTTTGATATATTAGTATATCTACACTCTTGAGAGTCGTTTAGGCTTGGATATATTCTGTTCAAATGATTGAGATCTGGGTCGATTTCCTCGAATATCTCAGGGTGATCAGTCATTTAAAATTAGTAAACAGTAAGAAGTAGGTACTATAGAGCTTAAAAACGAAATACAGAGCCAAGCTTTAAGGGATATTCCTGTCTAAAAAACTAGCTTATGACATTCGAGAGCATAGAGTATAAAAAAAATCTAGTGCGATTACGTGAGTACACATAAACTCTGTCCATGAGCGATAAAATTGGAGTTCAATATCACAACATTGGTGTAAACAGATTGCTGCATGAGGGCGTTTTTACAAGTTCACATACAACAGGTAATAAGTTTTACAGATTATAACGACAATGATATAATCAGTTAATATGGTTTACGCGTAATAATAACTTTAGTAGTGAAAAAAATTCACAGTAACATTGGGAGGTAAGGATTATAATAAGGATTAGTTTGCTATCAGCGGAATTTAAAAGAATACATGAAATTTTTCTGGAGCGTTGATACTAAGAAAATGAAAAATCAAACGAAGAATTTAGTGATCGAAATGAACACTTAAATTCAGCTTTTGGGAAATTCAGCGCTGCTATCCCACTCGAACTCGTGTTTGGACGTAGTGAAAATTATAAGAAGGTAATCTGTGGAGTGAAACAAGCTCTGACTTTGAGAAGAGGTGATAATTGCAATGCTATATTCAAACCGGATGAGAAAGATACAAACCAGCAAGAAATGGTAATTGATGTTAAAATTACTATTACAAAAATAATTTGGAAAAAGCTGGCTTACAAACTATCTGATGAGTATAAAATTAGGCTATATAGTCAAATTAAGGATGAACTAACATTACCTATTCCTTATTAGAATAGACAATTGAAACAAACAATTGTAAACTCTCAACAGAAATTCTTAGATTGTACCTTAACTCCAAATTCTGGACCTCAAAGACCTTGATATGTAATTTTAGCATTCCAAACTAAGAGAACTAATTCACAAGTTGTAAACAATGGGATTTTCGATTATTGTAACTTGACGAATGCATATGTTCAGCTGAATAATGAACGATACCCTAATCACAATTCACAGATTGATTTCGATTCTAACAACTACGCTACAGCTAATAAGATGTTAATTGATTATGTGTTAATTATTACCCATGATTGGTTCAGATCTTACCTAACAAACCGGAAGCAATACGTTGTCATTGACGACGCAAAATCAGACCCACAGACAATTAGCCATGGAGTTCCACAAGGATCTGTTCTTGGGCCTCTCCTGTTTCTGATTTTTATCAATGATATTGTAAAAACTTCATCATTCTTCAAATTCATACTTTTTGCCGATAACAGTACGCTTTCTGCGGTCCTTCCGAACCAAAATCACGCTATGATTGTGGAGAGTATAAATAATGAACTTCATAAGGTTTCATCATGGCTCAAAGCTAATAAAATAAGCCTTAATATTGATAAAACTAATTATATTACATTCTCATACAAGAAAGATGTATCTCTTCCATGAATTAAAATTGGCGAAGGTGAAATCAAAGAAACCAACTCATGTAAGTTTCTGGGCATCATAGTAGATAAACATCTGACCTTCAAAGAGCACATCACTCATATTAGTTCTAAATTATCAAAATCCATCGGAATCCTGAATAAAGTTAAAAATTTTCTGCCTGAAACAGCTTTACAAATGCTCTACCAAACGCTTATTTCTCCATACTTGCAATACGGAATAGAAGCGTGGCACGGAACTGATAAAAATAAAACCAACAAAATTTTTACTCTGCAGAAAAGAGCTGTCAGAGCGGTAAAGAACCTAGAATTTATTGCTCACACAAATGATTCTTTCAAAAATTTACAAATACTTAAACTTTCAGATCTCTACAAAATCTCCATCTGTAATTTCATTTACAAAACACTAAGAAATGATGGCGACAATAGCCTAAGACAATTATTGACTGCGCAAACTGGTCATCACAACCATTTAACCCGAAATAGAAGTAAATTCATGCTTCCTTATTATTCGAAGGCCCGGTCGCAACACAGTATCCTCTTCGTTGGAACCAAAACTTGGAACTCTATACCTGCGGAGATCCGTAAATGTAATTCGTACAAAGTATTCAAAAGACATCTTGAGTCTCACTTCCTATCAGAGTACTAGTCGTGTAAGATCACCATGTCAAATCTTGCCTCCTACATGTAACTAATGATAATGTAATAATGTAACTTGCTTTGGGTAACATAACCGATCTTCAGTCTGCTCTTGAATCGTTTTATCGAACATACTGTTAAATATAGCCGATTTGACCTATATTGTAAAATACAGCATAAAATATCGAGTAAATTATCTCAATGATCAGTCTAATGCGAAACTAGGTTAAGTAAACTAGGTTAAACATTATTGTACACCTTAGAATAACGTGATGATAGGATGCCCTAGAAGTCGCTGAACTTGTTCGGGCCCACAGGTAGCTATACTCAAATTTAACCATTGTACTAGACTTAAGAAACATTCTACCTCTGTACCACCTGTGGTAAATAAATTGTTTAAATTGTTTAAATTGTTTAAATTGTTTGTATCTCATGAAAATTTTGCAATCGAATACAGACACTCTAAATATTCATATCTCATCTATGTGTTTGATATCAGTAGACAAAATAAACGTATCAAAGAAACTAAAATTTATTTTGAAATTATAGCAGAATATAAAATTCAATATTCCTGGTGATACACATGCATATGCACTGATTCTATCTGATAGAGTAATTCGATTACAATCTGACTGTGATAAAATGAACTTAAACTGCTAAAAAAATTAAACATATTAACATAATAATGTTTAAGAATTGTACTGTGTAAAGTGTAAGATGAAAACTGATACTGATAATCCTCAATATTTAATTACAAAGAACAATAAGATACAGGTCAAATGAATGTGTTTGATTGTAAAAAGATAAAGACTTCTTCTGTTTCTAAAGATACTGCAAAAAATGGGGCTAATATTTACAATTCTATCTTTATTATTAAGCCGTGTGGCTGCTGGCTCTTTGGCAGGAGGTGTTACTGCAATAGCATCCGCTGTTAATAAGAAAAAGCTAATGATAAACTTTTGCCAGAAACTAAAATGCATGATGAAGCAAGGGAAAATAAAAAGGTTCAGGTATAAGGTTAACTCCGAAAAAAACTTGTGGAAAGGGTCTCTACTTGAAACCACCAAATAGTAATCCCTATCAAACCATTATCTAAACATGATTTGGAATACTACATAAATATATTGAAAATTCCGAATGTTGGAGGTATATACATGAGAGATACTTTACCTAAACACCCTTTAGAAACTGAATTCGGAATCCAAAATTTAGACGCTGAAAAACGATAAGGAACGTATTGGACTTGGTATAAGAAAGAAAATATTTGCTATTACTTTGACAGTTAAGGTTTAATTTATCCAATTGAATTTAAAGGCTATTTAACAGACTGTTTTGACATTGTTTTCTCTACTTACAAAATACAGAAAATGGGTGATGTAATTTGTGGACATTTATGTCTAGAAATGTTAAAGCGTTTTGAAATCGAAAGCTTCCAAACAATTCTTTTAGAACTTTACAAAAGTTCAACTCAGTTTTAGAAAATAAACTATAGGTATTTCTTTCTTTAAAAAATGTCTTGTGAAAATATTTTTGCAGCAAAGTTGGTCTTTTTAAATTTCTGTAAAGAAAATCATGAACATGAAAATAATTTAAATAATTCTGAATGGCTTTTACAAAATGTAGAGCAAATAAAAAGATTACTTGAAGATTATAATGTAGAATCATTAAAAGATAAAATTGAAACTCTCAAAAATGAAAGAACGGAGTTGGAATCAATTATAGACGAGTTTGATGAGAAACCTGTGACTCTGAAGACAGATTTACGACTAAAATTTTCTGATGTACAGTAGATTCAATCGTGAAATGCTTAGAGTCGTTAATTTATGAATTTTCTAAGAAGTTCGTTGCTCTTGAACCAAAAATCGTTTCAAATGATGAACGACTATCATGTATAGACTCAACATCGATAAAGAAAATCGATGATATTAATGCTAAATTTAAGAACATTGATTCAAACATAATCAACCTAGCAGACTTGGAAATTCCTGAAATTGCCGACAATTTGAAAATTGTACAACCGGGTATTGAAACTAGAATAATTTTTTGATGAACAGCTGTTAATTAAAGAGTCAGCATGAACCGATCGGATTAACCGTAATTCTCAAAGTGATGCCACATGGCAACACTTATGATATACATTTATATTTGCTTTAAAACTAATGGATCTGCAAAGTTCGTACCGAACACGTTGTAAACATTATCAGTTGATGCAGTTACACACGTTTAGCATGGTGACGGTTCCGTTGAAACTGGGTGCTGCTCATTAAAGGCTGTTGAATATTTTTCCAGTCAAAAAATGTCTTCACTAAAAAGGTAAGCTCATAGCAGAGACAAGAAGTATTGTTATCGAAAAGTGGGCATGCTGTGTAAAAGTGAGCATGCTGTGTTTAAGATGTATTCGCGGAAGAATGGTTTCTGTAGGTTTACATTCAAAAATTATTTGCAAATATTTGTCCGTGGCCATACGGCAACGCTAGTAAAATATCGGTACAATCTTCAATTTTTCTCAGAACCCTCACAGTTCACTAGATGGAAAGATAACAGTACGGTTACTGTTGCTTCAACTCTATATACGGCAACTCTATACGAAGTGCAACTGTAAAACGATGGGCACGGTCCGAAAGAAAGAAATTGATGACGATATAACAAATGTGATTCAAATGTACAATGAAAATATGGGTGGCGTTGATACGATGAACAAAAATGTGAATGAGTATAGAATCGTGATAAGAGGGAAAAAACTGTGGTGGAGTTTGTTCAGGGGGCTTCTTGATGTTTCTGTACACAATGCCAGGCAACTTGCGAGACTGAATAAAGAGGGAGACTCTAGGCATAAATTTGATAGAAATATTTTAATGTCATACTTGTTACAGTTTGGTGTTCCACCTATTGGTTCTGGATGAAAGCCATCCACTAAAGTTTCCCAGATGGTAAGTGCTATGATGGAGTCGATCATTTGATTGAAAATGTACCAGATCAGAAGAAAATAACACGTGCCAACAAGGGGTGCAAAATCAATTGTCCAAAGTCAATGCAAGAATTGTGATGTTGGATTGTGTGTACCTTGTTTTGTTGACTACCACAAGAAGAGATGTATTAGATAGATGAAGACTTGAAGTATTTACGGTTGGGCGTTTTTTTTCAAACTCGTATTTGTTTTACAATATTTACACGTATTAGGTGTAAACATGTAGAAGGGTAACACGTAGAAGGTGTAGTAGAGTAACTTCTTAGTTTTGTTGAAATGAACTTACATCTTACTAGCGTTTCCATATGGCAATACATCATATATTTTTTCTATTTGGTATTGCAACCTAAAATTGAACATGCGGTGTTTTATTCACTCCTAGAAAGAGTACACAAAATATCAAAGCAGTAGTGAAAAAAATTTTTTAGAAAAAAATCTTGGAGAATTACGGTTAAAAGAGTTAAAGCTAAATTTAAAGTTGTGGACTCAAACATAACCAATTTGATTGATGTTAAAATTCCTGAGATTCAAGAAAATTTCAAGAATCTAGAGTCAGTTATAGAGAATCAAATGGATGTAACCCTGAAAATTTTATAAACTAAAATTAGTGATCAAATTGATTCAAAGAACAAATTAATACTCGTAAGTATAAAGTTGAAGAAAAAGTATAAGTATGATCAATGTTGTGAACAAAATTGAAATAAGCTTGCGGTCATTAATTAATGATCAAATTGAAAAAACTGAATAATTTAGAACAAACTATGAACAATACTGTTGAAGAAAAAAGTAATAGCTTAAAGGCACGACTAACTGAATTAAGTGACAGAAACTTATTTTTACGGAAAGAACAGAAGCCTTAGCACCTCCATTTTTTGAAGTTGACAATAAGCTAAAAAAATTAGAGTCAACATAACCTCATCCAACGAAGAAAAATTCAATGATCTTAACAAAATTATAATGAAATTACGAGCAGAGTCAGTCCCATTAAAAAATAGAATAACTAGATAAAAACTTGAGAGATGTAAAAAATCTTTTCCAGGAGTTTTTGAGAGATATTATTTCTAATTAGAATGAAATTAGTCAGTTAAAATTAATACTTCAGAATGAAACTGATAAAAATGCAAAATTTAACCAGGAAGTAGAGAGTTTGAGTAAACAATTGTTTTCTATGAGATCATGTAAACAGTTGTAATCTTATCATGTAAACAATTTGATATCGACGAGAGTTCTAGAAAATTAAGAGAATTGAAAATTCTGCGTAATGATTGGCGTTAATATTTTTGGACACCAAGGAAAAAATCATTTATGTCTTCACAGCCAGGACCTCCTAGAATAGGTTTTAAATATCTTGATGAAGATCAATATTTCCATTTATTTAATAGAAGACTTGCAAATATTTATTTTCCAATTGAAGAACTTGACGCTACGAATAAAAAATATTTTCACAAAGTTTTAGAAAATTTGAGGCTTCATATCAGAAAATATATAGAGGTAAGAGAAAATCTTTTCAATGAAAATTATCAGTTCAGAAGTGATTCTATCCAAACAACTTTAGATGAGAATACTACAGGTTTTCGAGAAAACCTCAGTGAAATTACGAAAAATCTCGATGAACATATCGAATATTTGAGGAAAAAATAGAAGTTATTTGGGTAGGTACTTTAGAACACATAGAGTTCTGAAAAAATGAGATTAAGAGGTTGGAAGACAAGGTAATGAAAAGTATGAAATTTAGCTACGTAAATCTCGAGAGAGGATTCAACGACATAAGTTCATACATTGAAACGTTTAGAATTAATCTCCATCAACAGAATAGAGAAATGATCCGAATTCAAATGAAATAGAAAATTTGAAAAAGTTATCACAGAAATTGGTGGATGATAATGCTGATATATAAACAGATTAATAACGTTAGAGAATACTTTGAGACGAGAAACTGTTGAGCCGTTGAACTAAAAAATATGATTTTCTAAAATGCACCTGAACAGAGCAAAATAAAAGGAATATATTAATAAATAATTACAGTACGGGTAGATTAGGAAAATTGAAATTTTTATCTATAAGTGAGTTGATCGTTTCTGTAAGTCATTTCTGATTATAAAAAAAATTAAAAAATTGGTGAATGAAGAACTATTTTATCAACTTTTTGTTAATTTATTTTCTTTATAAGGTAATTGGGGTGAACTGTGCCTAAGTGGTAGCTTACTTACTACTCACGTACAATTACGAAAATTGGATTATATATACACGATATTATAAAGAGCATAATAATTTATCTAAAACCCACAAATATTTAATAGAAGAAATATATAGGAACATGTATAATAAATACGTGAACAAAAGTTTACAATATCTGATTTTTTCTCCATATATACATTAAAATTATTGCAGGATTATTGAAGAATATTCTAATACTTCCTGCGATTTGGTAACTAAACTTTCATCAGCATTCATCTTCAATAACGTGTCATTGGTACAGCACCTCTCGTTTTGAAAGGTCGTAAGCATAGGTAAGAATAAAGACATCAACCAAGACCTTCGCTAACATATTGTGGAGCTCCACAATGAAGGTTTGGAATATCGGAAAATATGTGCACGACTGTGTGTTATCACAGACTCGGTTGGAACCATAATACGCAAGTGGAAATGCCGGGATACGACTCTCGGCAAGCCTCAAATTGGCCGTCCACGGAAGATTAACGACAGTGCTGTTCGAAAATTGGTCCGAACAGTAGAACAGAGGCCTCAAACTACTCGTGAAGAAATTGAAGGATAATCTCAAGGCATCTGTGATCGAAGCCAGCAAACACACGATCAGCAGGGCAGTACTCCGTGAAGGTGTTCGCTCCCGCACCCCTCGTAGGACACCTCTTCTACAAAAACGTTATGTCAAGACCGGGCTGAAGTATGACCATTTGAACAAGCCAGCAGCGTTTTGGAACTCAGTACAGTGGTCAGATGAAACTAAAATTGAACTGTTTGCGAGAAATAGCACAAACCATTTATAAAGGCAACGAAACCAAGGGTACAAACAAAAGTGCACTATACCCACTGTTAAGTTTAAAGGTGGTTCAATCATGGTGTGGGGATGTTTCAGCTCATCAGGAGTAGGTAAACTTCATATCATTAAAGGGAACTTGAATGGCAGGAAATATCGTAAAATATTGGATAAGCAACTCATACCTTCAGCTCGTTTGTTAAAATTGAAACGTGGATGGAACTTCCAACAAAACAACGATCCAAAGCATACTGCAAACGAAACCAAGGTATGGGTGACAACGAAGAAGATAAACATTTTAGAACGATCAAGTCAATCCCCGGACATGAATCCGATCAAAAACTTGTGGAGGGAATTGATATTGAAAATTCAGAAGAGAGGTCCCAATAACATCACTGAACTCAAAGAAATTTGCATCGAAAAATGGAATAAGATTACACTCAAAAGTTGTAAAAGGCTGGTAGTGAACTACTCTAAACGTCTGAAAGAAATAATTAATAATAACGGCTATGAAACGAAATATAATGTATGTAAATCTTGAAACGTGTATGTCAGGCAGCACGTGGTGTCGAGTCCAGTTTGTTATGATTACTCATAATCTTAAGTATTTTCTTTATGTGTTCAGTTCCCTTTAGTGTTCCCTTTATGTGTTCAGTTCCCTTTCAGTGTTCTAGGTCTGTTTCCCTACCCCGATGGCGCGTCTGTGCATTTACTTTAGTTAGCCCTTAGGGGTCATTTGTATTGTATTTCAGTATTCTAGCATTAGTCTGATTACCAAGCTAAATAGCATTAATATTATAAATGTAATTTTGCGTGTTGTACCATGTTATGCGGTAGCTCATGTTTGAACCTACTATTTTTGCAAACGGAAATAAATCACTGTTCATGCTGAAATGTAGCTGTGTATGTAAGAGGCACTGCAAAGAGATTCTGAAATAAATAATTCATATTTTGAGGTCGAAAGAGTTTCCTAGCTCCTTTTTGATACAGGCTTTAGTCTTTTTCGACACCCCGCCTAAAATGGGGCTTAAGGAACCACCTTGGGAGGACAAACTATTCCACATAGTATGTCGTAAAGGAAGACGCTGTCGCATTTCAGCGAATCAGGGAATTTCCTGAGGAGCCCTAACGGACTGATTACGGCGCAGAAACTTGCTCGTCTTCTTAACGGTACCGCCGTAGTTCAGGACAAACATAATTTACTTCTGTTGCCCTAGCGAACTAATTACGGCGTAGGCGGTACCCACACGAACCTCAGGAAGGGCAGCTGCGAGGAAAAACCAGCGCCCCAGAAAAAGGTAGCTGCTCAGAAGACAGCCCCGTTTCCACGAACCCTCAGGTCGACCGCACAACGGTATCGAAAGTGTATTAAAATTTTGTTCACCTATTTGTTATACATGTTCCTATACATTTTTATATAAAATGTTTTTAGGTTTTAGATGCATTATTAATATTTTTATACTATTTTTTATAAATAGTCCAATTATCGTTATTGCACGTTGTTTAGAAATGTGGAATCTTGCGATTTAATCAACGTGTGTTATTTTACGTGTCAGTGTCTACAGTGTCTCCGTGAAGTGAGGACGTACTTTGTCTTTGCTCGGAAACAAAGTGCCCAATTGGTTAATGAACATGCATTTCTAACCAAAAAGAGTACCCACTCAAACCATGAGGGTCCAAGAGTAAATTTTATCTAACCAAAATATAAAAAATTGAACAAAAAGTGTGATATTCCATCAAAAAAGCACTCAACCCTCGCTTCTTTTTTCGCCAGTGTCTCCTTTCTCCCAAGATGGCGGCAAGAAGGCCAAGCAAGAACAACAGTGAGGGTACGCTGGAGCTTGACTGTCCAGACGTACAAAACCTGTCAAAACAGAGTAAGCAAGTGGTCTCCATCATAATTATAATTGATCACTGTAACTCAGTAATGGAGAAATTTCAAAGCGAAATTAGTGACTTCAAAACGATGATTGAAACACTAAACAAGAAAGAATCAAATCAAAAGGCAATGATAGAACAGCAAAATAAGAAGATAGATAGCATAGTCTCTCGTCTAGAGCGATTCGAAAGGAAAGAAGAACGGGAAGAGTTGGAAAATAGAAAATGCACTCTGGTTTTCACATGGCAATCACATTCTGACGAAGATTGTATGCAGACTGTGCGCGAACTCCTGAAGGACCAAATCATCGTCAACCTTAGTAACTCTGACATCACTACAGTGAATAGGCTGGGCAAAAAACCTGCACCTGGAAACGTCGATAGGAGAAACATTACTTTTTTGCTACGACAATACGAAGAGAAACAAGAAGTTTTGTCAGCCTACCGTGTGACTAAACATAAATTCTACGTAAACGATTACCTCATTCCTTCGCGAGCAAATATTATGTACACTCTGAGATTGGCCAAACAAAAATTTCCGGACAAAATAGGACTCGCAAGAACTCTGGATGGCAATATCAACGTCTACTCTCCGAAGATACCTGGACAAGCAACTCCGAGACCTCTGACCATCAACACACCTGAATCACTTGACCAGTACTTATTACATGTCGGCAAGTCCTCAGAAGATATTGTTCGTAATTAGAGACTTACGTACTGAATTTAATAGCATTTTGATCTCTGTTCACATGATTTCTTTTTGTTTTCTGATAGAATCGCCTTTGCCCCTTCAAGGCACCCACGCCGAACTTGCAACTTTGTTTTACTGCCCACTAAATTGTTTTTTATTTTCTTATTTTTCTCATTTGTATAGAAGGCTCATACCGAATTTTCTACTCAGACTTAACTTATATGTTACCACATGTCTCTAAATCTGAAAATAATTTAGATACTCAAGATCTTTATGTTCATTAAATAACTTCACTGTCGCTTCGATTCTAATCCATTTCGTCCTTTGCTACATCTTATGTGTTGTATGTAGATACCACTGGTATGACAGCCTTGTAACTACATTATTCGCAATTAATGATCTCTTATGCTCTCACTCATGGACTGAGTTAGCGCTCTCCTTATGAAATCATACTAGATTTTAGACAATTAAAACTAATAATCTCTGTGTGTTTTAGTTTCTCTTTATTTCTTATATTTTATTAAACGTAGGAATGTCTTTATTTTTAACTTGACCCTGTAGTCTGTATCATCTTCCTTATTTTTTACTTCACATTTTACTTACTGTTTCTTAATTTTAATGACTGACCATGTTGATATATTTGATAATATTGATCCAGATCTCAATCATTTGAATAAATTGCATCCAAACCTAAGTGAAACTGGGAATTGTAAATACCTAAATATTAAAGAATTCAATGAATCGATGAGAAAAACCTGTAACAATTTCTCAGTATTATGTTGGGACTGTAGGTCCATTTACCCGAAAGTAGATGAAATATCTTGTACTATCACTGAGCTAAACAGCAATTTTGATGTTCTCAGTTTCACTGAAAGTTGGCTAGATGACTCAACTGAAGACCTAATTCAAATTCACAACTATAATAGCTATCACTCACTCCGTAATAACAAACGTGGCGGTGGCATCAGTACGTACACATCGAAACACATATCATCGAAAAGCATTATAAGTGCAACTATGAATCGTGAACATATTGAGACTCTATTTATAGAACTAACGAAAAATGGTAAACGGATTATACTTGGGACTGTGTATAGGCCCCCAACAGCTTGTAACATTTCTTTCTTGAACGAGCTTCAAAGTATAATATCTCAGTTTAACAAATTTCTATACAATGACATAATAATTTGCGGGGATTTCAACTACGATCTTCTACAATATGAAAGCTCTGAGCAAATATAAAACTTCATAAATGTTTTTCAGTCTAACTCCTTCCTTCCAATCATCACGAAACCTACACGTATTACATCTGAATCTGCCACGTTGCTCGATAATATTTTTATGTTAGATACGACTGATTTTCTTACGGGAATAATAATTTATGACTTATCTGACCATTTTCCGGTGTTTCTCATCAAGAAAAAATGTCTATAATCCCTGTAACAGCCCACAGGCTGAGACTTTTTCATATCGTTATGTAAACGAATATAACTTGGGAACCATGCGAACTGTTCTGCGAACTAAATCTAACTGAAACTATAACAACCGCATACAACCAGTGTTGCCCAATAATCACACGCACAATTACGCCGAAAAATAGACAAAAGCCTTGGATTACTGAAGATATCGTGATCAATATAAAGAAACGTCAAGCGTACTTAGCCTTACTTTACGAAGGGCGAATATCTAGAGTAACGTATAACAGATTCAGGACTCATGTGACAAATCAAATACGAACATCGAAACAGAACTACTTTACGCGCAAATTTACTGAATACAAAACTGATATTAAAAAAACTTGGCGCCTGCTTAATTCATGCTTTAGACCGAATAATAATGCTACAAAAACAATTGAGTTCATCGTTCACGAATATGTAAAATATCACGATAAACAAGATATTGCAACAGTGTTTAACAATTTTTTTATAAATATAGGGAAAAATATAGCCGATAGTGTCGTAGGTGAACCTACAGACCATTTGCAATACATGGACCATGTCCGTGAACACAACTCTTTCTTTTTCACGCCAACTAATCCCTCCGATGTAATTACGTGCATAAACAACTTGAAAAATAAATCAAATGGATTAAATACATCAAAAGCTAAAGTTATTAAGGCTATAGCTGATATAATAGCACCGTGCATATCTAATATTATCAACCATTCACGGGACCTTCCCTAACTCTTTCAAAACTGCCAGAGTCACCCCTATTTTCAAAAATAGTGATAAAAATTGCATTAATAATTATACACCGATCTCTGTTTTGCCAATTATGAGCAAAATATTTGAAAAAATTGTATATGAAAAAGTGTATTCATATTTTGAACAAAAGTCTTTTCTCTACGACAGACAATACGGTTTTCGTTCTAAAAAATCAACGGCACAAGCTGTATTAAATCATTTACAGTACCTTTACTCTAATATATATGAAGGAAAGCTTATTTTCTCTGTATTTCTTGACTTTCCAAAAGCATTCGATTAGGTGGACCATAACATATTACTCTCGAAACTACACTGTTATGGCATTTGAGGAATCGCCCATGATTGGTTCAAATCAAACCTAACGAATCGGAAGCAATACGTTGTCATTGACGACGCAAAATCAGACCCACAGACAATTAGCCATGGAGTTCCGCAAGGATCTGTCCTTGGGCCTCTCCTATTTCTGATATTTATGAATGATATTATCAAATCTACATCATTTTTCAAATTCATACTTTTTGCCGATGACAGCACGCCTTCTGCGGTCCTTCCGAACCAAAATCCCGCAAGGATTGCGGAGAGTGTGAATAATGAACTCCATAAGGTTTCATCATGGTTTAAAGCTTATAAAATAAGCCTCAACATCGATAAAACAAAATATATTACATTTTCATACAAGAAAAATATATCTCTCCCACGCGTTAAAATTGGCGAAGGTGAAATCGAAGAAACCAACTCATGCTAGTTTCTGGGCATCATAATAGAGAAACATCTGACCTTTAAAGAGCACATCGCTCATACTAGTTCTAAATTATCATAATCCATCGGAATCCTGAATAAAGTTAAAAATTACCTGCCTGAAACAGCTTTACGAATGCTCTACCGAACGCTCATTTCACCATACTTGCAATACGGAATAGAAGCATGGCACGGAACGGATAAAAATAAAACCAATATAATTTTTACTCTGCAAAAAGAGCCATCAGAGCGATAAAGAATCTAGAAGATAATGCTCACACAAATGATTCATTCGAAAATTTACAAATACTTAAATTTTCGGATCTCTAAAAAATCTACATTTGCTATTTCATTTACAAAACATTAACAAATGATGGCGACAGTAGGCTAAAACAATTATTAACTGCAAAAACTGGTCATCACGACCATTTAACCCGAAATAGAAATAAATTCATGCTTCCTTATTATTCAAAGGCCCGGTCGCAACACGGTATCCTCTTCGTTGGAACTAAAACTTGGAACTCAATACCTGCGGAGATCCGGGATAGTAATTCTTACAAGGTATTCAAAAGAAATCTTGAGTCTCACTTCCTATCGGAATACTACACGTTTTTCACTTCAAATCAATCTAAGTCAAGTTCAATTTAATCCAAGTCAAGTTCAATTTAATCCAAGTCGAGTTCAATTTAATCCGAGTCAAGTTCAAATTAATCCGAATCAAGGTCAAATTAATCCGAGTCAAGTTCAAATTAATCCAAGTCAAGTTCAATTTAATCCAATTCAAGTTCAAATTAATCCGAGTCAAGTTCAAATTAATCCAACCCTCAGTTGAGTTATAAAATGACATAATAATTTGTTAATGAGTTTTTTGTGTTGAATATGTATCTATTGGATCTTATAAGCAAGACTGGTTTCGAAGATTTATTTACGCTCATAGATATTCATATACGTGAAATTCCACTTTATCACGTCTATGAAATCATGTACATGCAAATGCAAAAGGTTATCATTGAACGATATGTAGATTTAATCTCTAAAAGAAATATACGAGTACAAATGCGATGCACTGAGTACTGTGTACGATTCCGTTTGATTACAATTTATACTTGTACATTACTACCCAGATACATTCTTCCATTAGCAATATGAATGTGGCCATCCATTCTAATTCCGTAACAGTCAATGTGAAGAAATGTAGGATCCACTTACAATACACAATGATAATACAAGAAACAATGTTTCTAACTTAATACTCATTTTATTTGTGTGTGTTCACAATTCAATATATAATACTTTCAATACTTTAATATTCATAAAATGATTATTATAAAAGTTATTGAAGTCTTGAAAGCATTATATATTGAATTGTAAACACACACAAATAAAATCAGTAGTGAATTAGAAACATTGTTTCTTGTATTATTATAGTGTATTGTAAGGGGATCCCACATTCTTCACATTGACTATCATAGAATTAGAATGGATGACAACATTTTTATTGCTAATGCAGGAATGTATCTGGGTAGGAATGTAAAAGTATAAATTTTAATCAAACGGAATCGTATATTAGTACTCAGTGAATCGCATTTGTACTCGTATATTTCTTTTAAAGATTAAATCTACAAATCGTTCAATGATAACCTTTTGCATTTGCATGTATATGATTTCATAGATATGATAAAGTGAAATTTCACGCATATAAATATCTATGAGTGTAAATAAATCCTCAAAAACCATTCTCGCGTATAACATCCAATAAATACATATCAAACACAAAAAATTCAAATTAACAAATTATTATGTTATTTCATAACTCAACTGAGGGTTGGATTAATTTGAACTTGACTCGGATTAATTTGAACTTGACTTGGATTAATTTGAACTTGACTCGGATTAATTTGAACTTGGCTTGGATTAAATTGAAATTGACTTACACCTTATTAGCTTCAAATTAAAATATGTGAAGTTCAATTTAAAATTTGTAAAGTTCAATTTAAAATATGTAAAATTCAATTTAAAATTTCTACAGTTCAATTTAAAATATGTAAAGTTCCAATTGAAATATGTAAAGTTCAAATTAAAATTTGTGAAGTTCAATTTAAAAATTATAAAATTCAAATTTAAAATAGATAAATTTCAAATTAAAATTAGTAAAATTCAAATAAAAATACTTCAAAAATTTCTAAAATTTACATTTTTTAACTACACCTTTTAACTTAGCTTCCAATTGAAATTTGTAAATTGCAATTTAACCCACTTCCTCATGAATTGGGATTCTTCTTGGTTTATGGAAGATATATACATAGCTCGCTCCGTCAACCGACTCATAGTCTCGACGCCGATAGGAATTTTTTTCTATGATACCTTATTTAGAAAAAATTTCAAATTTCACCGGTGTGTGCCTTCTGCACCCTACATAGGTATGCAGCAAATGATTAAAATTACTAAATTATATTTAAAATATGCAAAATATTATAGGCAATGGCTTTGTTATTGCTGCCCAGAATTTTAGAGTTAGTATTTGATATATACATAAAATATATTCTACGAAAATTTGGCCTGATTATACGCTGTAAAATTTTTATTCATTTTATACATAGTATGGCCAAACTTTGGGTCAATTTAGTGATGAGACATGAAGTGTCATTCACGCTGCCAAATAAGAAAAACATTTGTTACTAATATTATTAAGTGCCAATTGAAGTTATTTTATCATAACATTAAAGCAAAATTTGTTCAAATTATTATCCGGCAACGTGAATTACGCTCAAACCCCGCACCTAAGCGAGCTCTAAACTTGGGTTGACTTCATAATATTTAATTCCTAAGTGAACTATGCATCTGTGTGCATTTTTAGGCGAAAATATACAAACACTGGCAATGAAATATTTATTGAATAAGAGTGTTGGGCTACCTGTAAAATAAATTCTTCTTTAATAAAAATAAACCGCATTAAACATGAAATAGTCTGTTTTTTTTTATGTACAAAACAATACACATGTTTAACTTCTTAAGCTAAAAATTAATATTAAACAGAGCATAATGAAAAATTAACAATAAAAAAAAACAATACATAGGTACACATGGCAATGCGGAAAATATTCACCAGAAAATAAATAAAAAAGGAGAGTTTGATTCCTATCTTTTATTGGCTAACTTGATCTCCCATTTTGAGATCTTTCAAAACTATGCAGTTATTAAAA
The DNA here is from genome assembly GCA_030386875.1 of Morinoia aosen. Classification (NCBI taxonomy): domain Eukaryota; kingdom Metazoa; phylum Arthropoda; class Malacostraca; order Amphipoda; family Talitridae; genus Morinoia; species Morinoia aosen. The sequence continues at coordinate 7,899,404 of CM059575.1, read as the reverse complement.
TGTTTTTGAACATGGTTGCACACCTTTAAACACAAGACAGGTGTTATCTTAACCATGGAAGCATCAATTATTCTTTCCAAATATTGTAACCGATGCTCAGTTTGGGAAGTCCCTTCTGGTACAGGATCTCTTAACAGAGCTTGCAGGCCATTTTTGTGAAGCATCTTAGCTTGGGACTTGAATGCGCTCCAACACTCTTCTATAGGATTCAACGGCGCGCTATATGGAGCCAATCGTAATATCTCAACGCCTTCAAACTCTTCCTCCTGTGTTACGGTTTCAAGGCTAACATGCACCGGAGCATTATCAATAACTACCACTACCTCCGTCATTGGCTCCTGTACACTACGAAGTAAGCGTCTTAGAAAATCACAGCAGTCTTCTTTTCGAAAAGACCCTCTCTTCCTCTCCCAGTATTGTAGTCCTGTTTGTGTGATGCCACCAATTACGTGGATGTTTTTTCCTTTGGACGTGGGCAACTTGACTGAGCAGCGTACGCCTTTTTTGGACCTTCCAAAGTTTCTACGCAAAAATAAATTGCAATTAGTTTCATCGAGATAGACAACAGTTTTGCCCATGCCGATTTTTGTCATTATCGAAGATACATAAGCCGCACGCTTCCGTTTATTCTCATCAGAATTCATCGCAACTGGTTGAGGGAGAACTTTCTTGATAGTATACATTTGGCAATCTAAACACTTGTGGATCGTTGGTATGGATAAAGTAGTTCCTTCATTTACTTGTATCTTCTGCTGTATTTCCTTCAAAGATATGAGTGGATCATTTTCAACATAAAGAATCATTTTTTCTCTTAAATTTTGATTTAATTTTGAATATCTGGCACCACCCCTCTTTTTGGGCAAAATATTTATCTCCGATCTTTTAATCCACCCGTACGCTGTAGCGATAGGCACTTCATTTGCAACTGCTACTGATCTCCAGTCGTCCAAGTTCTGTGCTGCTTTAATTACTCTGTCTTTTTCGTTAGAAATCCATTTGACATATTTCTTCCTTTTAGTGCCTGGTTTAACTCCTCGTTTCATTGGAGTCTCTTGGGTTTCCATTTCGCTGTCTTCTGAGAAATCCGAGTTGTCCGCAAAGTTGTTCATCTTGAAGGGGTCAATAACAAAGTGAATGAAAGTTGAAATATCAGTGTTTTATAAGGAAATGTATAGTATCCATGCTACAATAGTATAGGTAATTTATAACAGTGAAAGTTATGGGGACCATAATAAGGCTAAATACAGCGATTAATACTTCAAATTAGAGAACTTTAGAGGTTAGAGAGCTTAACAATTTCTAATTATTGGAAGTGTTTTGATTTGAATTTTACTAATTTCAATTTGAAATTTATCTATTTTAAATTTGAATTTTATAATTTTTAATTAAGTGATTTAGGTTAAACATTATTGTACACCTTAGAATAACGTTGAAGGTAGGATGCCCCAAGATTCGCTGAACTTATTCGGGCCCACAGGTAGCTATATTCAAATTTGACTATTGAATTAGACTTAAGAAACATTCTACCTCTGTATCTCTTGTGGTAAATATATTGTTTAAATTGTTTAAATTGTTTAAAATTTTGCCCCTCCCCCTGTGTATCAATTAAAACTTCATCGTCGTCTCGCCTCCTAATTAAACATCATAGTGTACATGTATTAGTGTACTACATGCTCAGATACATCGTTCATTTCGGACCGAACGCCGTATTTCATGACGTGTCTGGTTTATTCAACGAGTGTTTTCCTGGTTTGTTGTTGATAGCAGAGAGGATTGGTGTAGACTGGACAGATAACAAAATGGTGAGCGAACTTTCGTAACGCGGCCCTTTTTTCTCTTCACTTACGTGCGGTAATAGAGTCAAAGTTATGCAGCCTTTTTCGAAATTCTTTCCTTGGGTCGGCGATACTTTCATCCCTTGGCGTTATACTTAAATTCACCAGATGTTTGTGAAACACATAGGACAATACATACTAACCAAATTTCTGTTATACAGCAGTTTCAGGATATTTTCCTTATTCAAATAAATATATACATTATAATGAAATATAGACATTATAATTTTGTTTGTATCGATGTACCGTAGGGTGTCCAAAGAAACCAAAGTGAATCGGACACACTCCAGCACTTGTTACCCTTGTTTCCCGTCGTGACAAATTTAAACAGGAAAATTTTCAGCTTCATATCTCATCTTTTACTGGTCGCGCATTTCATTCAGTTTTCTGCCGGGCGTCAGGTTGTGCAGCGGTCACTGGCATAGCGTGCAGCGGTTCATGTTTTAAGGGCATTAGGTGAGCTCTATTTTACGATAATAAAAATTTTCCTTGTTTCATGAACTTATTTCTTAGCTTACTGTTTCTATGCATCTTGTGTAATGTGCATAGATTCCGCGTTCCCTCACCTCAATTCCATCCTAAATGGTGCCTTCATCCTTCCTCTTTTCAAACATCTTTGTCATGGTAAAGGGAGGCTAAAACTTTCTTGTATAATAATAATAATGCTTCCCTAGCATAAGCTAAGCTCGCGTATCGTAGATACTTGCGTATCAGACTTCTGTCACGATTTGTAAATTTTCGTTAGCTTGTTTACTCTTTGCTTTCTCACCGGACTTATAGCGGAAATTTAGCTTTCATTCATCTTATGGTGCCTTATGGGGTGAGTAGAGGTGTGAGTGGTGCCTAATGGTGCCACTTATTCCTCTACAGCAAAACACCACTGAGTGTCGGTGTATGGATGATTCAGTACAAGAATAGGAACCTAGCTAAGAGTTTCCTTTTCCTACTCCACGAAGTTAAGGCTTGATACGGTAGTTAAAGCTACCTTAGGCTAAACCTCGTGTCGCGATGAAAAACCAAGATATTACAAATGGCGACGAGACTTCGAATCTCCAAAGTAAATTTGAACGTTACAAGTGCTCTGAAATTAAGATGGCGCATTCTACAGTTTGCTGTCTCCATTCGACGTTGAAGGGGAAACAGTGAGTAATATCTACAACGATTCAAGTACAGTGTGCAGACGTTCTTCAGAAAGCGGGAAACAATGGTGGTAACAAAGCTAGTATTATAATTAAAGCATTGCCTGTAAACATAATTACTGATCTACAACGAAGAATTAAACCTACGTTACTCACTGATGCTACATATGAGGAACTTGAAGGAAAGTTAATACAACAATTTAAAATCAAGAAATCCACTGTTGGCGCATCTGTTACATTTCTAAACAGAGAGCAAAGTGTTAATGAATCCATACAAGTTATGCTGAAACGGTAAATGACTTAGCATCTTCGTGCAACTACGAAAATTGCGGTCGCGATCGTCTCTTGAGAGATGCTCTTGTGGCCGGTCTACATTCAGCGCAAATTCTCAGCGCGGTTCTACAGAAGTGTGACAGCAAGTCCTTCAACGAATGCGTTGAACATGCAAAACTCATTGAACAGTAAAGCTTTGACGCTCCAGATATTATTCGTGAGGATTCACCTTCATCGTTTTTCACTACCGAAAAACTACAGCCGAATTACATATGCATTCGCTGCGGAACTAGGCAGAAGCACCTTACAAAGAATTGCTATGCCCTAAAATTAAATTAATAAAATGCAAAAAATGTGGAAAATAGGCCACATTTCTAAAGTTTGCAATTTACGACTGCAACACGACCTCCTCCTGTTGAGCCTACACGAAGGGGACCTACACGAGAAGAATTTGACGCAGCTCGCACTTACACAGTGCAGCTGGAAAGGAGCGGTTCTCAGTGCAACGTCGGAAGAGAAGATGTGTCAATGAAGAGTTCAAGTAAGCCTCTACAGCGGAAGAACGAAGTTATTCTACAAAAGCCTAGGAACGATACTTGTGTCGGTAACTATGTTTATAATTTCTCTGATGTACAAAATAATTACGCGTTATTTCAGTCACATTGTATTCCTCAAAGTGTCACAAAACTTACGCCCTCTGTTGCGCTCAACAATCGTAAAATTGTTACTTCTAGAGATAGAGTCATCCTAAATATTCTGTGTACAGGTCTAAGCCTATGTATGTAACTCAATTTGATGTCGGTGATCATGTTCTTGCTCTGAATTTAAGAAATGGTCCCAAGTGGCTGAAAGGAATTATTGTTAGTAAAGTTGCTTTTAATATCTTTCATGTCCAAATATTAGCATTAAATGTAATCTTGAAGAGACACTCAAATCAGTTGTTGCACAGTAGTTTGGGATCTATCCGTAGTGGGGTAACAGAGACTCCTGCTTGGCCTGTTAGCAGTTCCCCTGTGCAAAATTAACCTCGTAGATCAAGTAGAGTAACTAAACCTGTAATGCGAATACGTTGCTGAGCTCTTCCTTCTTTTTGTCACATACATTCATTTAAAGGGAGGGAAGTTGTTATATAGTGAAGTAGGCATCGTTGGGTTTATGGGTTTCCGGAGATGAGGTTTGCGCGTCTTGCCGGATGCCTTATCGCGTTCAGGTCAGATGTCTTTATGGGACCTCCGCCGGAAGCTGTGCCTTTGGGGCGCATCGCATTGGTATGCACCGGAAGAGCATTGTTTTAACTTCCGAGCACTATAGCTTATAAGCAGTGTCGGTGTATGGATGATTCAGTACAAGAATAGGAACCTAGCTAAGAGTTTCCTTTTCCTACTCCACGAAGTTAAGGCTTGATACGGTAGTTAAAGCAACCTTAGGCTAAACCTCGTGTCGCGATGAAAAACCAAGACATTACAACCACTCACCCCTCTACAGCGAGGCACCACTCACCCCTCTACAGCGTGGCACCACTCACCCCTCCACACCAAGGCACCACTCACCCCTCTACAGCAAGGCACCACTCACCCCTCCACAGCAAGGCACTACTCACCCCTCCACAGCGTGGCACCACTCACCCCTCCACAGCAAGGCACCAATCACTCCTTTACAGAAAGGCACCACTCACCCCTCCACAGCAAGGCACCACTCACCCCTCCACACCAAGGCACCACTCACCCCTCCACAGCGTGGCACCACTCACCCCTCCACAGCAAGGCACCAATCACTCCTTTACAGAAAGGCACCAGTCATCCCTCCACAGCAAGGCATCACTCGCCCCTCTACAGCAAGACACCACTCACCCCATTACAGCAAGGCTCCACTCACCCCTCCACACCAAGGCACCACTCACCCCTCCACACCAAGGCACCACTCACCCCTCTACAGCAAGGCACCACTCACCATAAATACCTCTCACTCTTCTACAGCAAATACTACAGCAAATACACTTGGTTTTCAGCAGGAAATCAGAAGTCGATGCATCAGTTACATTACTGATAAAAATTTAGTTGTCCTGAGACGTAATTGTTGATAAGGTAAAATATCTTGCCTTATGATGATTATATTATCAATATATTGAAAAAGGAAATTTGATGGAGTTTATATTTATTTCCTTTCAATGGTGTTTTATAATAGTTTCAATAAATATCAAATTTCTGCAGTCATTAATTGTCGGTCTATATGCAATAGGAGAAAAAGCCAGGATTTTATTATTTGATGGAAATTCAGGTCGAACCTCACAGGAGCTATAAAAACGTTCGTTTTGCGCGACCATTAAATATTGCCCAATGTTTATGAAAATTTGGTGGAATCATTTTCATTTGACAAGGAACCAGAGCAGCATATGCTGGATTTGATATAATTACTCTGAATTTCTACCTCTATACGCTTGGGACACCCTTATGTACAGCACACAACGCACTTAAAAATGAAGTTTCTTAGACATTTTGAGACATGTCAGCAATGATAGAAAACCAATTTAGTCTACCATGTAGAAAACTATAAAGCTGCGGTAAAGAAATGACGTTGGAAAGAAGGCAATGACATTATAATATTTCAAAGAATTCCCTATCAGGTCAGAAAAAAAAATGTTTTATACAAATTAAGTGGATCCGTATCACATTGTGCACATAGATTTGCCAAGTGTCTTGAAATGAAATTTGGACGCAATGAAGCCCTCGATCAAGACGGTACCCATTCCAAACGCCTGGTTATGGAGGAGATTTGTGAATTACTTCCTTCCTTGCCCAATCAGAAGAAACGCCTGGTTCTCTCTGTGGGGTTCTAAACCGTCTACGAGCGGGCGTTCTTAATCACCATGTCTCTGGTGATAAAAGAAAGCATTCTTGCTTGTCTTTCAGAGGTTTTGCTGTATGATGTTCATACACTGGAAAGTTTTTCCCACATTTTTGGCAGGATTGGTAACGAATTGTACAGCTGTATCAGAGACCGATGTAGCATATATTTGTATTGCTCTGGATAGATTTCGTTGCAATCCAGGGATGGAAACTTATACGGGCAAAATAACAACGCAATGCAATTTTGTAGGGTATGAAAAGCGAGGATTCACTCTGAGCTATGCTCTGCAAAATTAGATTATTCCACTACTCTAGACTGTCCTCTACTGAAATAATATAAGTTAATGTTGATTCAAGGGGATAATCTAATTATAAGCTCATCAAAGTAGGCCCTACTGTGCAAATAGGCAGCTTGTTATGTTTACCTTCCCTAACATGCACTGTTGAAGGCATATCTCTCATCACAAGTACTATAGAAAATCAGCTAGAATCCCATTAAATTATCTAAATATTTTCCTCGTCATTGCTTGTTAGTTTTTATCATACAATAGAACTCCAATCTATTAAATTACGACTTAAATTCACGGAAAGTGCAATTGCTATTTCAAATTCAGTTTGAGTATTTTTTTCTGGATGATTCTTTGCCTCGAATAGCTTAGAGTGTACGTAGAATTTGTGAAGTCCAATAGCTGTAACTTCTTCTATCGATATTGTGTTATTCTCACAAGAGATATGACATGATAAGTTGCCTGTCTTCCTTGACATTTAACAAAATGTACTTAAATGGGTCGTGTTTGTGTCTACGTGAAGCCATGGAGAAAAAATACTGATTCAGTAAATTTTCCCTTTGCATGCCGACAATCTCTACTATTTAGCGTTATATAGCTCATGAATTGGAAAGCTAGGTGAACAGAACTGTGCGGGGTAGCGGTCTCGTAAGGCATAGCTAGAAGGCGACCGCAGCGTCGGTATCAGTCATATCTTCCGATAAGATAGCTCAGCAGAATGGAGCTCCGTCTTCAGACCTGTATAGTCTCATTCTAGACCCGGAACTTTACATCAAACAAAACTTTCACCCCTTTCAACTTCTTTTATTTTTTAAGTTTTAACCGATACATGTTTTCGTATTTGTTCACCCTTACATTCATGCATCTGAAAACATCGTTGCCCTACTTTATAAAGATGTGCGTATGTTACCATAGTAAATTATAGAACAGTTTATATTAATCATCTTGAAATTGTGAAGATTCTTTCAAGACCTTGCGCAAGAACTTTCATGATTTCTTGCTCCATTACTCTGCTGCGAGCTTCATTTTATGTTAAAAATGACCTGCCATAAGTAACTTTCTAACAGCTTCGTCAGAGGCACACTAATAGATTGAGTTGCATTAACCTCAGGAAGGATTAATGAAACCAGTCTTTGGAGGATGGAATGTAATTTTGAAATAACAGTATTCTGCATCACAAATGGGATCGTTTACTAAAAATAATTTTCGTTCACCACAGTTAAAACAGATATTTTTTGCTCGGCGAAGATATTTCAATAATATTCTATCGAAATTGTACAAAATGAATTGGTTTCGATCTATACCGGCGAAGAAGATGATATATTTTAATATTTTATTGACAATTTGGAACACAAGTTCATGAGCACGCTTTGTTCGCGTATCTATTTTTACAGGTGTTGATCGTGAAAAAAATTTAGTTATGACTAAATGTATCATGAATTGTAAAATTAGTGCAAATTTTCTTATAGATCTTAAACATACGCCAAATAAGAAAGGAGCAATTTAGGAAGAGTTTCAAAAAAGTGTAGCATACGTTTAAACAATTCACGCATATCCAATTTCCCTTTCAAGAGTTCCTAGACACAGGCCAAGCGTCGCGCTCCAAGAGTGGTAATTTTAACACCAAAAATAGGTTCCAAAATTTCTAATACCTAATAAAGAAAATACAGTAAGAAATTTTCGATAAACTTTTTCATGCAGAATGAGATGATTCTCGCCGCCTGCACATGTTTACGAAAAGTAAAACTCTTACAGCTTTGGATACGTTTTATACTCAGAATGGAATGCGGCATTCATTACTTAGAATTAGCATTTTTACTAATTAAGCTTGTGAAGGTCATCAAACACATTTGTGGGTGGACAATATTAAACAAAAATTTCGTACATAATTAGGTGATATAAACATTTTTAATTAAAAAATAGTCAAACCTTGATTCTTTGATCCTTCATTCAGATTTGAATCATTACCTGCATGAGGGTAAACTGAATCATACAAATAGATACTCAATTGAGCATTTAAGAAACCTCAAAAATCATGAGTGAAAAATCAAAATACATTAAATATGTATCTGTAGTATTAAGCTAATGAGCACTAATATTACTATAGTTTTATCTAACATGCAAGTGCCGCCAGAAAAGTTTAGCTCTTAATGTAGAGTATAGCACTGAAGACACTTAAAGTTGGTGTTCGGAAGCCTAATCAAAAAGAGGTACGGGGAAAATAATTACATGAAAACAAGACTGGAATCGATAATTCACTTTTTATTTTTACCCTGCACAACAACACAAAAATTAAAAAGCAAAAAAAAGGGAATTTTTATTCAAGCTTATAAACATAAATGACAAAGGAGGAATATAGATTCAAGTAATTTTTTATTTCTTTAACTGCAGAGCTGGCATCATGAATACTCATTTAGTAATAAAATACACAGTTATGCATAAGAGGGAGTGTTGTAAAATTGTTATCATTGTTATCTTAAAAATTTTACCCGGGTAAAATGATGGGATATTTTCTGATTAAAATTTAAATTATTAGCTTATGCGATCTAATTTTACACGAGCAGATATTACTGAGCCTGGTGACAACTTGTATATTTTCGCTCATCGTCCAGCCGTCGAGTTTAAATGTATTGTTAGGAATTAAAATGCTCTCACGTGAAACTGTCAGAGAATGAAATTATAGTATGGAAGTGCATCCAATACATGGAGTTATATTTCTCCTTTCGGTGTAGATAAAGCCAATGGCCAGGGTTGACTTAATGTTGGTTTTGCTGCCCAAAAATCCTTAGTGCATAAATTCATTCACTGTCACAGCACGTGTGCCAGACTTATGGTCATATATCCTGTACAACTTATTGTTTCAATTTTAATAAAGTTTTCTATTACGTAATGCGTAGTTAAAGATTTATTTAGTAGCAAACAGACATTCGGGCCAGCGCGCATGCATACGGTGTGAGTCACCAATGACAGGAAGATATGAAACAGGACTTCCGCCTGTCTAGCAGTGTTTTGTAATGAGCTATTACGCTGCAGCATACTCTACGAAAGCAATAATTTCTGCCATTTTGTCACTGCGTTGAAGCATGGACTTCAACTTATAACCATTTTATTTTAAATAATTCAAAAACAAATATATTTATTCCTTACACTTGATGCATGAGAAATATGACTGATACCGACATTGCGGTCGTCTTCCAGAAGTTTTTGAGGCCTCATATCAACTTCCAGGCTGTATATAATCTATGGGCAATATCATAGTGATGTTGTCTTTTTTGGTGGTAAAAAGAGTTAAAAAAACACATTTACTAAGTTAAAAAATAAAAAAGCTGCAAGCTCATGCCACAGATGAAGAAGAGATAATAGGCACTAAAATTTAATTATTATGATATTCAGTTGAAAATTTCATCTCACAAACATAATAAAACATCAAGTTGAACACAAGGCAAAAAAAATGATAAGTCAAATTAAAAGTACGTTAGTTACATGATACTTGAAAATGCAAATATCTAGATTGGAACAGTATTTGTAGTTTTGTGTGCTTTAAATTTAGCTTCGTATGCTCTGGATTTAACAAGATTAGGTAAATCTGACATTCTAGTTTCAGGCCGCACAGGGGTTGTCGAGCCTTTTGTGTTAGTTACCCATAATCCCAAGTATTTTCTTTATGTGTCCAGCTCCCTGAACGCCGACTTGTCTGTTTCTCTGCGCTGATGTTGCGTTAGTGCTGATTTTGCGTTAGTTAGCCCTTAAATATTCCAATGTTTCTTTGATTACCTAGCTAAATAAGATTAATATTTTAAATGCAATTTTGATTGTTGTACTCTGTTATGCAGTAGCTCATGTCTGTAAGCACTATTTTTGCAACAGAAAATAAATCACTGTCTTTGTTAAAATATATCGGTGTATGTAATAGGGACTTCAAAGAGATTCAGCAATAAACAAGTCACACCCTGAGGTCAAAAGAGTTTTCCTTTCTCCTTATTGACACAGGCTTTAGTCTCATACGACAACTCGCCTAATAAGGGGTTTAAGGAGCCACCTCGGAAGGACGAACTATTCCGCATAGTTTGTCGTTTAGGATGACGCTGTCGCAGTTCGGTACTAACAGAATTCACTTCTGTTGCCCTAACGGTCTCATACGGCGCAGACAGTTGCTCGTCTTCCTAACGGTACCGCCGTAGTTCGGCACAAAACGGAATTTACTTCTGTTGCCCTAGCGGACTGAATACGGTGTAGGCGGTACCCACACACACCTCACTCAAGCGGTACCACCGTAGTTCGGAACAAAACAGAATTTACTTCTGTTGCCCTAGCGGACTGAATACGGCGCAGGTGGTACCCACACAAACCTCACCCCGCACACACACAATGGTACCGCCGTAGTTCGGCACTAACAGAATTTACTTCTGTTGCCCTAGCAGACTGATTACGGCGTAGGCGGTACCCACACGAACCTCAGGAAGGGCAGCTGCAAAGAAAAAGCTAGCGCCCCGGAAAAAGGTAGCTGCACAGAAAAGGTAGCCCTTTTCCACGAACCCTCACGTCGACCGCACGACGGTATCGACAACTGAAATTATTCAAATGACTAGAAAAGCTTGAGTTTTTGAGTTTTTGAGTAATGTACGTAGTGATGTTGGTATGAGTAGTGTTTAAAACCATTGAAGTTCCGAGATGAAAAACATAAACGACCTAGTAATTTTAAATCCACTTTCGATGCATATCGTATTTATTACTTTTACTCACTAACATTTACATGTCAAGTACGATTTTGTCGTTCAGATATCCCAGACTCAATTCAAGTATTAGATTTTGTGAAGTGAGCGTGTGCTTACGTGTAGTTTTTATTACTGCATTCGCTAATTCCAAGTAGATTAGTGTTGCCCCAGACTCATCCTCCTTGTAGTGAGCGCGGGGACAATTCATATATTTCCGCACAGCGTCCGATTGTCGTCTGGAGTGAATTGTAACGAATTACAAAGTACAAATGTTCCGAAAATTTATGATCGGGAAATGCTAGACTATGTGATCGTTGAACCTTCATTCTTAAACTTAATCTCTAGCTGGACCGCGGCATCAGGGTGAAATTATCGTGGGCTACATTTTTCTACGTTGAGGTTGGTGCAAATAAAATTATTTCGTTCTAAATCCTCTTGATATTTGGAACTTTTTTCCAGAATTCACATAATTTTGTAGAGCCATAGAGTCAAGTCTTATCTAGTTCCAATTATTTACGTGAAAATGGTTTATCATAAAGTATTTTGTGTAAAATTAACAGTTGTCTTGCACTATATGTATAGTCTCTTAATGCGCATTCAAAATTACAGTATAGTGATCGCAAAGTAATTTATACATTTCTAACGTTAAAAATCCATAGCCACAATTCCAGGCATAAATTTCACTTGTGTTCCCACCAGAGGGGAATTGAATGAAGATGACATACGAGTGTAGTGTACAAGGAGTCACTGTTCCCCACCACTCTACCAATCTGTGAACTGCCCGAGCCGATGAGATGAGATTTCTTAATGAAACTAATCAGTTTCCTTTTTGCATCTCCTTGCCAATTTTGATGTCTTCTAACTTTCCGTCTAGGCGACCTGATGGCGACAATGGTCGTTTACAACTTTACAAAAACAGCTGCCGCTCTTCCTCGTGTGGTGTACCGCCAAAAAATTCGAGTTCTGGAGCCCATATGAAAACTTGTGCTCACAATGACATGACCCTCAATTAATAATTTATATTAGATCCACTGATGACAACCACCAGCCGTAAAAATCTTCCCTTTCTTAAATACATCGCTGTGAGAACTAGGTGTCTAAAGTCAGCTGCAGAAAGATATGGAAATTCCATCTCAACAAGCCATTGAAAACTCCTGATGCCGAAAACTATGAAAAAGAAATGTCTTGATTTCTTAAAGAAATACAAAAGTTGAACATCTACGCCACTGTACAAGGGGATACTCAGTGACGAAAGCACGCTGAGGTTTGTCATGGACGACGTTGAGGACGGTGGTCTCTCAACTGATGTGTCCTGGGACGGCCCGTGGTGCGCGATTAAAACAGCGAGCCAATCAGACAGTGAAATAAAATTATGAGGGCGGGTTCAAGTCATCGATGGTCTATATATTTCTTTCTTTTGGAATAATAAAATCAATGCTAAGGGATTGACTTTTTGTGAGTTTAGTAGTCCAAAACCTAAAATATATAAATTAATTAGAAGTCTCTTCAGATGCGTTAGACTACTGGTAAAAGACCTATTATTGGTTACTTGTATACTCAATTTACTAGAATGAATTTTGCAGCAGTGTTTTTGAACCAGTGTACGGGAAAAACATTGACGAGTCGTGAAAGTTTCGAAAAAGGTGTGCACGGCTTTATTGACTTACTGTATGTTGAAAAAATCAGCAGACTTGCACGTAAGACTTAAAGATGTTCTGTCCAATTCTCAATAATGTTCGCCAGTATTTCACTTTAACAAAATACTTTTCTCTTGTCAAGTATATTTCATGTGGATAGATTTGTCAACATGAACCAAGGGGGAAAACTTGAAACAGCGCAGGAATTACGGCTTATCCTAATTTTTGTACTGTGCAGCAGTGTTCCTGTGCTTTGAACTTTGGCTGATATGATAAATACTCCTGCGAAGAATTCAATATTCAGAAAGGGATTTTGTATAAGTTAAACTTGATGTATGAGTTTATTTCAAGATGGTAACGTGATAAAGAAATTCAGGATATTGGATTTTTCATTTATTCAAAGAAATATACTTTTGTTTATTTTCTTACCTGAGTCCACAATATGAGTGTTTTTCTATTTTTTTACTCTAATGACTAAACTATTTAAAAAAAAGTAAAAATTGTTTATATTACTTATAATTAATGGTACCCATTAATTTGAATTTTCCCAAATATGGGCTAATGCCTCCGACGTTTCACTGTCCTAAGACTCAGAGAATCTGCTGCAGTCTCATTTAGATTCAAGTTGAGCTTCAGTAGCAGTAGAAATGTAAGATTCATTTTACAGATACAAAAGTTCCTCAACTGTAGTGTACAGTTTACGTCAATAAGCTGTCGAACTAAATTGTAGTCCGAAGTTATTCTAAAAATACCCACCCCTAGAGCACTCGTATGTATGCAAAAAACAAGCATATTATTTTTAAAGACTTGACAAACCACACTCACAGCCAAACAATTAACTTATGTCGTAACAATACCTGGCGAATCTCAAGAAGCAAGGTATTTTGTTGCCGGAACCATTGCAGAAAAAGAAATTTTATCGCGTGCTTTCAAAGAATCGTTAATACTACCTATTTGAATTGAAATATCAACATAATGTTTGGCAAGAATTTTGGAAATTACCTTGCCAGATAGTACGCACATACATGTCGAAAGTCGATTAAGACTCTAGAAAATTCACTACAACTGAAGCACTGAAGAATCTAAATGTTTCGTTGTTCAATCGGAAGAGTAGGCAGAAATTTACGTGAAAGCCGAACCGTCAGAATGAAATAATTTTGTTAGTAAAAATTTTCATCTTTCACCAACGAGCACTTTCATCGGCATTTCTACAAGAGAAAGACGATATTGAAGTGATCGAACAGCTGTTCTCGGTATTTCAATACTTCGGTTCTTACGGTATGACATGAAGGTCATGTGCAAAAGTGTGTAGAGGTGTTTTAGTCGCCTAAAAAGAAATATGAGAATTTTAATTGATGTAACGTTGCCTTAATTAGACGCAATTACTATTTCAATTTCTTTGACGAGTTAGCATCAACGTTAAATTTCTTACAACTTAGCAACATTTGTGAATGGTGCTAGAATTTATGAATATAGCTGATTTTAAGATTAATATACTTAATTGAATTTGAATTAGCAAATTTTCATTGACCATTATGTAGCTAGTCTTTTACTTATAGTCGTATAATTTATGCTAGCCTCAAATGTTTCAAAGTTTACAGTAAACTATGCACGTGGTGCTAATGACTCTCTTATTTTGTAGCACGGTATTAATCACAATTGCGCTGCGTCACGGCACCTGATGGCCCAAGCCACCTTATTCCCACCTTACATATGTGAGGAGAGTTAGATGTCAAAGAGAGAGAGAGAAATAAATGAGACAAATTAGAGAGGAAAGATACCCAGAAAGAGGGAAATAAGACGTAGAGAGAAACCCATACACTGCATTTTCTTGATCATCAGGAGGATTTTAAAAACTAACCTAAAAATTCACTATAATATTTTCAATACTTAAAGTAAACGCGTGGGTTACATAAGAGGCGTTATTGTGAATGAGCGCGGAACAAAGTATAACTAAATAATTAGCATGAGATCCCAAAAAAATTCTTCTGGTAATTATATGACACAGTACAGCCTGAAAAATTAGATTCATAATGTTTACCATGCTGAGCTGTGAATACCAACTCACTGACAACCCAAGAGGGAAGAACCGCCATCCAACATGAATGCAAGCTGCATAGTCCAAAAACAATATTTGAACATTTAACGACCTGCATTTTTCTTGCTTGACCGCGAGAACGAAACCTAATTTCTGTGAATGAATGATAGACACCCCTTAACTTGGCACTGATCGATTATTACGCTCGCGATATCCCTTTGAACTCATTTTGAAGACAAGACCATGAATTTCTAACTGATGCTTTATTTCCAAAGCATTTCTTCGATTGTTGTCTAGCTCGCCCCGTCGTTGACTCGGTCCTACTTCTCACGATGTCCTAAATGAACTGTTGTGTAGTCTTCACCCTAATCACCGAGGATGACCCCTCATGAAGTCTTTTTATTACCGATAATGAATAGTCAGTTCGAATTTTTACCGCGTGACGGCATTTTCTTGTTTGTACGTCCGAGGACTTTTTCCCATCCGCCTGCGAATAAAGCTTTATTTCTTATTTTATTCCTATTTCTTTATAATATATTCCCCAGGAAGTCAATTTATTTATGATAGTTGGCTACGTTGAAAATGCACGGAAAATTTAGAATTTTTCCTGATTGACCAATTTAATTTGTAACGAAAATCCCATTCTAAGGCTCATTCTGGCTCTACAAATTTAAATAAGAGTTAGAAACTGATCTGAAGGCTCGAACTAAGTACTTGACATATGAAATGACTTAAGATGGCGTTGCTTCTTTCACCGGTTGGATACAGTGGAACAATTGGCACATCCTCATAGTACGCAAAACATCCCTTTGTTCAAGTCATTCAATGTAAAAAGAAATGTGTAATGTTTTAACTAATTACATACCTCCCGTTTGTTCAAGTTTCGGTTCTACATTGCGTCGATTATTATGATATAACACAACGGTGCGAGCTCACATCGACTATCACGTATACAAGAATCATTCTCTTTCCTCGGCGCTGTTTAAATATCCCGCACCCTCAGTCCCGGCCTGCACAAGCTATTCCCGCACTCTGACAAGCCCTCGAGAAACGGTCTTCCGTGTGAACATCTAGATTTTATTAGCATACCTATCATCTTTACTCTTTATTGTCGTATACCCCTCAATTTAGAATTGAATCTATATCACTCATGTTTCAAAATCCAATTATGCCCACAAAGTCTGTTGTAAGGAAGCTTCCCCACGCTTCACCTCCTCAGTTGTCTCAACATACTCCTCCCTACGTCATGGGGTAACTCTTGCCCACACACCCCCCCTCCCTCTCTGCGGTGAAATAAACCCGACGCGTCGCTGTTTTTACCCGCACTTTTGTGTAAGCCGTTACACAATGAAACTCACTAATATATTTCCTATAATATGATTCACTCATCTACTTCTGTTCTGTATATTTCGATTATGATGTTTCGCTTCATATGTATTGGCCTAGAAAAGAAAGAAAACAGTTCATTTCCAATAAAGTTAATGCATAAAATGTATTACATTGGGTTTTAAAACCGCTTAACATTGAGATCCTTCGTTGATAATCACTCATGGGTTTCATAATACCTATGTCAATCATCGAAACAAATGATTGAGACGAAAGCAAAGAAAAATGTGTTGCGTTAATCAGGTTTTGGCAATACATATCAATACAAGTAACTAAGAAAACATAATCCAAGTGACGCATTGTTGAAAGCACTCTCGTTTGTTATATTAATCATATTGAAATATGAGCATACGAGCATAGGAACCAGTGATTTAACGAATTAGTGTTGGAAGTAAGATGGGAAGATTTAAATTATTCTGCGCCTAAGACCAAGAGGTCGGCAATCGGAACATTCTTTTCATTTTTACCTATCAACTAGTATGGCAGAAAACGAGCTCGGAGAAAATAGAATATTTTACCATAACACAAAATTTATGATATTTCCTACGCTAATGATACTGGCACAAAGGAGTTCTATGGAGTCTAAAACTTGGAGAGGATTGTTGTACAATGCCAACCATAACATTTGCTACATAGCTGGGACAATGCGAGAATTCAACTACCTAAATATTGTTGTCATAATATACACAATGATAAATTGCCACACAAGACTAACAAGAACATATTGGGACAGGAATAAAAAATAAAACACATGTTCTATAGAGATATTATATAATACGAATTACGTCGCTGTTTAGAATGTTTTAATATGAAAGGTCCTGAGTGGATATACATTAATGGGTGTTATGACGGCCCATGTCAATGATTGTACAAAAGACTGGCTGAAAAAAATACGCAAAAATGTATCCCATGGCTAGTTAGTTGAAGTTTTATAATGTTCATTTACGAATGCAGTAAAAGAAATGTTAAGATCATGAAGTCATGAGGGGTGAAAACACTTGTGACAGTTTTTACGTACATTGACGTATGAGCTTTAGCTTTCTTGACATCGGTGAATGATACTGAAATTGTTGGTGGATAAAATATATCCGTAGCTACCAAGTCAAAAGAGCAGATATTCAAAGATATCTCTTGGAGCAAGCACAATATAATATAGAAGTCCACTGCCTCCAAAAGCACGCTTTAACTCATATGACAAATTTACAATATTTCTTGAATACTTCACAATACTGTGAGGAGGTGACGAGAGAGGTAACGTCACAAGTTGATAGGTATTAAAGCAATTTTAAAAATACAAACATAAAAATACGGTATTTATAGGACAAATGCAAGTTGTTTGATTAGCATTTTACAGAAACTGCTCTTTGCGTGTAAATATCTTCATACAAATACTGTATATGCACATACACATACGTACGCACATACAGACTCATAACCCACATGCATATATATTAACCTACATGTACGTAAATATTCGCATACAAACAATCACATTGCATACGCATACTACAAAAAGGTGGTGCATGTGGTATTATGTAATGAAATAGAGGATAATTAGCGATAACAATTCGTAACTACTTTTCCAGTACGTACTACAGCTTACAATTATTGTGCAGACACAATGACGAGCTATTTTGGTCTTATATTTTTTAATGTTTGAAGGATTTTGTCACTCTGGGGAAGTTTGTTCTACAGTAAGGCGCCTGATATTGTTAGCGCCTTCTGCCCAACGTCGGATGAACGGTAAATGATCAAGACATTATGTCTCCTATTCAGCTGTAGGTTGGTGTAAGCGCCATCCTGCATTCTTGTATACGAACTCAAAGAACAATTTAGAAGCCGTAAGCATCTACGCTTGTGAGCTTCGCTTCGTAAACCACTTTGTAATATGTGACTTAGATTTAAGGAATTTTGTGAATAGCGCATAGGTTTCAGTCGATGTGATTATATAAATTCCTTTACCTATGAAGTATCTTGTTTTCATATATTTCATGTACGCTTCGATTAGTCTCATTTTTATAATTCATAGCTTTTTTCATAGCATTCTAACTTTGATTTCTTTCTCGTATTAAGTATATATTGTTTGTTTCAGATCAATCATATCCAAAGAACTCAATAATTTGAAACTTCTATTTATCTATCTATCATCTGTTTGTTCTCCTGTCTGATGAAATTACTACTAGACATTATTGGCGTAATTAGCGGTTACGGTATAAGTGCACCGCGTCTTGTTTCGATATGATGCAGAGAACTAAAATTGTGGCTCTGTTGGACTGTGTGCTACATCCTGACAAAAACGTTGGAGCGCCCTCGTTTGTCTTTCGAACTACTAGTATCAGATTATTGAAAAATACTAAATGAAGGTTCTAGAAATTGGGGCCTTCAGTTGGTGACGGTGGGGGGATGGAATCATACATATATATATATATATATATATATATATAAATGTACAGGGAGTTCATGGGAATCGAACTCGTGACTTATAAGTTACCGCGCCAACACGCTACCGACTGCGCTATCAATCACCCTAAAAGGTGATCGAGGCGCAACGAAAGCAATGCATGGCACGGCGAAAGCGGGCTCTTCCGTCCACGCATATAATTCCCTTATGTATCAATAGCTCAAAGTCATATCACCCCCAGAAACAATTACTGAGTCTGGTAAAGCGGGCTCTCCGTCCACGCATAGGTTTTTTTCAAACGAAATAAATGTACAGGGAGTTCATGGGAATCGAACTCAGACTCAGACTCAGTAATTGTTTCTGGGGGTGATATGACTTTGAGCTATTGATATATATATATATCAGCATTGCTCTGAAGGAGGTATGAAGAGGAGAAAACGTATTGGGCTTTGTACATAAGCAACCTTTCTTGAATAGAAGTCCAACCGAGTTAATTTAGGAGAGGTGTAACGTGATCACTCCTTTTGAATTTACCTTTGCCTACCACCTTATCTGCGAAATTCATGAGGTTTTGTAACTTTTTTTGAAGATATTGAGGTATATCTCCCCATATTAGGCTACAATAATCAATACGTGAAAAACTAACGGTTGAATGTCCAATAATCTAGATTTTTTATCGAGCATAATTTTTATACGATGAAATATCATTAGAGTTCTGGAAATTTTGTTGCAGGTTTTTTCACTGTGGGATTTGAAGGAAATGTATCCATCGAAAAACACCTATATATATATATATATATATACTTTTTCTGATGACTAAATTTTATCATTCCCTACCGTAGGAGTAAGATATGGAATCTCGTTGATTGCATCTTTGGACCGAAAAATAGTGAATAGCGTGATGCTCGCATTTAGTTTGAGACCATTTTGATCATACCATGATTTCAGGCAAATCAACAGAGTTTCAGCCTTAATTTTCGCCTGAGGTACTTCCGATACTGAACATGTTATTGCAAGTTTAACATCACCTGCATACATTGAGATTCGTGTGTTAGAAAGCATTGAAGGGAAATCGATAATGAAAACAAAAACAAAAGCAGACCAATAATAATTCTTTGAGGAACACTAAAATTGTTTTAAATAAATGGGGATAACTTGCTATCTAAGAGGATTGCATGAGACCGATTTTATGAGTAGCTTTTAAACCATTGCGTATCAACGACACTTTGGAGAGATCGAGTAGAAGCCAGAGAGTAACATTTTTCTTATCGATAAAACTGTATAGTTTTTCAGTTATATTTAGCAGAGCGTTTCGAGAGCTAGTGTTTCTCTTATAGGCATATTGATTTCGATGAAGTAAATTCTACCAGTTCAAGTGAGATGACAGTTGATTTTTCATCACTCTCTCTTATATTTAGGACAGGACAGGTTAAAAACTGATGGGCCTGCAATTTGATGCTGCATTGATGTCACCTGTTTCATGCAACGGTCTAATTATGGAGTGATGTTAATCAACAAATACACGAACAATATTTGTTTTAGTTTCCAATTCTCCCGTGACAGTGATCGAGGTCCTTCAGTGCTGGAGGGGCGCTAATGCGCCCCTGGAGCCGGTAGGAACTCACGGTGCTGGAGGCTTTCCACAGTTTCTCCTTTCTTCTGGTCCACTTGCGGGTTCGTCGTCCGTTCAATGAATAAACCAATATTCAAATCTGATGGTGTGATTCCCTGCTGTAGTGTCATTATTCTTTTTTGTCAGGCAACACTGGGAAAGTCAGTCTCATTTCTAAGTGCAGGAGTAAATTTTCAGCTTTTTTCTAATTGTTTGTTCATTTGTTTCGAACTTGCTTTGCAACTAACGATTCAAGCGATTCTTGACGATTTTGTATTAAATATTAATAATATGATCAGGAAAACTGTAATTAATAATTATAGCTTTAATTATAACTCTCGTGGTTTAGTAAGGATTATACTGAATTTTTTTAATGCTTGAGTACTATAAGTAATTAGTTTGAATTATCTTACGTATTGGAGGGCTATCGTCTATCTAAAACAATATTGACTAATTTTCTTTCATTTTAGACAATTAGTAATAAATTGAACGTTTATAGACTCAAAACACAGAAAAAAGTATCGGTGGTTTTAGCTCCCCACATCTTTCACCCTATTCCCTGGAAAATCAAAAATATCATTGAACTTACTGAATTTCTCTCCTTCCAATTCTTCACAAATGGCATAAAATCTTCGACTCCTTCTGGGACCTCACGATTTCGATGAGCAAACCAAGAGCTGCAGGAGACGTTGGTAGTAGAGACCAAGTCTCAGTTGATAATTTACGCCCACGCTCTACAAGAATCGATGACTATAATTTTTTAATTTTAACAAGGGCATCTCTCCATATTGTGTTGGATTCAAAATAATCATTCATTTAATAAAAATATCAACATTTGAAGGTGCAAGTTTTAATCCTCGGAAACGAACCTAAAATAAATACGCCTAAAATTTTTCCCAATGACTTTTGAATTATCGAATAAATGTTGGCCGAGATTCAACTTTAGGATATGTTTTACGTATCGATGTGAAATTTTTATCATTTGCTATTGCTATGACCATTCCTTTAAATGGTTTACGTTCCTTAAAGAAATAAGAAACTAATAAGCAATCTCTCTCGTTCCAAACCTATTATTTTAAGTTTCCACGTAGAAGACTTTTGTTTGGATGGGTTTATCTTTTGAATTGTTATGATTGCTTAGTTATTGAAATACTGAAAATAAACTCATGTATGTAAAAAGTATTATTTCAACGTTAAAAAGGACAATACTAAAACAATTGAGGGTGGTTCACTTTAGATTGATCGTCTCGCGTGACTGAAACATCGCTTATATCATGTAAGAAAATATAGCGAGAAATAAGGCTTTGAAACTTAGCATTTTATATCAAAGGTTTTACTGTTAAAATTGAATGTTTCGACTCAAAGAGTCATTCTCAACAAAATGCTTTGGAAAAAATAAAATATTTACATAATGAAAATATTGAGAAAACAACAAAACTTAAAAGAAATGAAAAAACTAAACAAAACTAAATTAAATTCCTAAACTATTTGCACAGGAAAAGCAGATTGGGAGTCATTTAAAAAAGGCTTTCGTTGTAAAATATAAAGAGATTCAATAATGCCCAGATCAACGGGGTTTGAGGCTGCGGCTAAAATGATAAAATCCTTTAATTTTATAGGAAGATTACATCTTTCAGCATGGATTCGTATGGCTGAGTGAGAAGGAGCAGCAAGAGAACGGTTAGTGCGATAACTTCCGCCGGCATGCTCTGCAACGCGAATATGCAAGGCTCTAGTGGTAGAACCCACATACTCTGACGCACACTGTGCGCAACTGTGTTGATAAATTACAGAAGAGAGCATATCTTTCGAAAGTTTATCTTTGTAGGTGAAAATGGAACCAATTCGATATTCATTAAGATGCACAAAAGGAAAGTTAACATGAGTGAAATATTTGGATGAAAGTTCGTACAATTCTTTCTTCATTTTTTCCGATTGCTGACCGAAAAAAAGGGAGGATACAAAACAAATCTTTCTTTTCTACAGTAGCAACAGCCGAAGTTTGATCGTACATTCGATTGAAAAAATTCCTTAGAGTACTCTCAAAAAGTTGTACTGGGAAACCATTCAAATGGAAAAACCTTTTGGAAAAAAGGCTTCTCCATTCCTAAGTTTCAAAGCCTTATTCCTTAATATAAAATGCTTAATTTCAAAGCCTTATTCCTTGTAATTATTTTCTTAGTTAAAATTTGTAAAAATACAAACCGACATGTGCTTCCTTATATCATGTATCGATGGAAGGATAACGTTCGTGAAATGTGCTTGGGTTGACATGGTTCGGGCAATGGATAACTTTATTTTTCAATGGGCGAGTAAATTTAGGTCTGTGTTGTTTTTGGCTTAAAAATATCAAATGAAAAATTACAGGTCTAAACTGGCATTAAGTGCTCAAGCATTCAGTAACATTTTCAGAACTTACTCTCGATGGTGGTTTGAAGCTGAAAATCTTCTCACAGCTCGTGTTTTTTCCTTTCTATCTAAAAAGAAACAGCTGTATTATTTTTGCTCTGGAGTACTGCTTATGATCTGTTTAGTATTGAAAAGTGTAAGCAATACAATGCATGGCCTTGACTCTCTGCTGCTAACTCTACTCAGAAGGTATTCACGTGCGAACCTTTGTGATCAGTCATGCATCGTATCTCAAGCAAGCGCTCAGTGTAGCCGAACTGAATAACCGAGTGTTTTGAATGTTTAATCTGTGGTCACATGTTTGTTGATTCGTCTGCACAGTTTATTTAAAAATGAAAAACAATAATTTCCCCTTAAGGTAACGCTTTGCTACAATAACTCTGAAATAACATCGTTCAAGTTGCGTATACTTACTTCAATATACTCTCATGAATCATAAAATGCCTCACGCGTTACTAGTTCAATTGTTTATCAGTGACCGTTGCCTATCAGTGTGAGATAAGAGATAAGGCGGATAAAGAGCTCGGCAGAGACAGATAGCGCTTCATTTCCTCAGAGTCCTGAGTGCAGTGCCGCAGAACAGTTTAGTGCTTTTGTGTTTTCAAAAAAATTTACGTTCAAATTAGTGCAAGAAACCAATTTTGAAAAAATAAAGTAATTTAAGTTGTCGCTGTGATATTTTAGTTAACATGTTTGTCAGAGCAACAGACGTATAATAATATGTATCATTTTGATATCGTTATGAGCTACTGTGCAGATAATACTGCCTAAATAACTCAGCAATGGCAGCGTAAGCCCTGCACAAAGTACGCAGGCATCAGGGCACATCCTGTGAAATGCTGCAAGTTTGACTCGTGTTATGGGTGACCTCCGGACTCTGCGGCGGCCTGCGCAAAAATTTCATAGAGGGAGTTAGTCTCATCATCCTATAGATGATGACATTCTTTACGTGGTCAACAGAGTCAAATTTTACTGTCTGTTCCGACTGTTTTTGATGGAAAATGTTTTTCCGTAATGTATTTCCGAATGAAGAGAATAGGCACACCTCAGCTGCGTGCCTAATTTACGCCTCCTAGAGTTGAGGTGCCTGTCGTAAAATTACGAGACCAATTCAAAAGTCACGGTGACAAGTTCATAGCATTTGTTCGTATGCAATATCGCTTGACTAGTGTGTACAAGGTACGAAAATTTGTTTGATCTCTTCACTCTCTGCCACTTCATAAATTTTTTTTTCCGCAGAACTTGTGTAATTTTTTCATACAATTATATCTTCATAGACAAGATTTAATTATGGGGAAAGGAAAGAAGAGCAGTAACAAGCGCCGAAGCCGAAGTGGTAAGTGAAATAAGTTACTATCATGCCTTGCTTCTCTATGCAAGTAAAATTTGCAAAATTTTACGCTCTAGGTGCGAAATATTTGAACGCTCTTGTCTCTCAGAAAGCGCTTTATTTAAGTTTAGGAGTAAAAAATTTATGTGTAGAGATATACGTCGTTTTCTTGTCAGCACGTACTGCTCCTTATTGGCCCCAACGCCAGACACAGTTGTTCACTTTTTGATGTTAACCTTTTTCTAGTTGCTATTATAGGAAGTTATTTGCGCTGTATACCAAACGGCAATGAAATAACTCAGTCGCAAAATTTATAGTTTTAATCCCAAGGCGCATAAGATGACAAAAAATGGCATTTCCAAGAGATACACAATAATGATCTATAGTGAGAAGCTGTAGCATTTTTAAATGTTTTAAATTAATTTTTCTCCTTCGAAAATCTACGGATGAGAAATCGTGCCTCCCAGTAGAAAATACTCAAACCCCCAGTGTTTGCATAGAATTGTGTTTCTTGCCATTTTTATATATAATTTATTGGCGTGATTAACATTCGGGAATAAGTCAATGTCGATTATGTACCCAGAATGTTCAAAGTCGATAATGTTCAATGTCGCTTATTCATTCGATTATGTTGATAGAAAGAACATGAACAAACTGGGATATTTTGACGTCTGTTGTATACACAAAATGTTCAATGACAATTATGTTCAATGTAGATTGTTCACGTCGCTTATGTCAGGCCGAATAAGTTTATCAGCATTCTGGAGTGGTTCTGTCGACTATGTGCAGAATGCATTGTAAACGATTAGGTTCATGAGTTTACACGGGAGGAACATATTGCTACATTAAAGTTATTCAAATACATATAAAGCACTTTAGATATAATTCATAAGGAAATAAGTGCAGAACATGACATTGACACTCATGTAGGGTCAACTTCCGTAAGGTATTGTTCTAAGAAAAATGAATTATGTCGAGAGCTGCGCTGCAAAATGAGCCGTTCTTAATTCATCACCTTATCTGATCGATGTACAGAAAATTCATCAGAAGTGCTATTCTAGGGGCGTTTCGTAGTTAATTTTATTCGTTAATTCCTCGAGGGACATTTGAATACGAATCTAGTATTAAAGTAACATTAAAGTAATAACCCGCGTAAAAACTAAATCCAACACTCATTATAAAGTTAGAAAGCTTTTCTACTAAAAAGAACTCATGCAGACAATGGGACTCCCTAAGAAAAAGAATAAGAAATATTTAATGTTAAAGTATCCGTGAAGCCACTCTCCGTATCAGTCACGAGGCAGCGACACGACGTACTTAGCCTTCGATTGCAAGATAGTTATGAACATTAGAGATATGAGTGTAATCAATGCTCTAGTAATTTTTCTCGACGTAATTGACGTGGTAGAACTCTGTTATGCACAGTAAAGTACATCAGGCGTTCAAACAAAGCTAGGGTTGAACTTTTCCTATCGGAAAATTCTCAAGAAATGATAGTGGAGAAATTAACGAAGCAGGAGTGAAGTAACTAGACATATTGATAAAGATATATCTACATATACATATTTCTATCTGGCTTATTAACTTAACTTTCTATCTGGCTTATTAACTTAACTTTCTATCTGGCTTATTAACTGTAAGTTTTACCGCTATTTTGATAGCACTGTAGCATATTTTAGTATTTTAGCTCAAACTTCCATTCAAATAGTCTCCGGTGAGCTTCTGCGACATGACTTATCCCTCAGTGAGTATTTGCATTTGAAGCACGCCATTGTCAGTGTTTCGTTGGTTCCATTAAAGTATCTCAAAAAAATTTCTCCAATCTGAAACTAATTTTTATTTGTTTCTTATTTCAGCTGACCCGGAATCTGGCTCTTCGGCAGGTGAGTTGTTTTTTTAAACGAATGCTTTGCGCACTCGCAAAGACACTAGAAACAGTATCAGTGAAACGGTAACGCAAAATTCTTCTAACCTCAGTTTTCACTTTTTTCAGAAAGCGTCGTGATGCATTGTTGACCAAATTGGTTCTTTTGAACGATAATCAAAAAATTATCTGTACTCAGTCCAGACTATCCAATCGTAAGCTGGATGCCCCACCGTTATGTCACTTCTGAATGACAGCAGTAAAAACATAATTATTCATGTGGAGCTTGGTTCTTCGATCTCAATCCTTCTCTAAAGGATGGGGAAATTATTTCTTGCAGAAATAGGTCGTGCAAAAAACACTGAACAATTTAAAAACTTACCGCGGCTGTTAACGGCTTTACACGTAATGAACCTCCTTCGACCATTTACGCATTTACGTCTTCAGCAAAGGAGAGGAGTCATGAATGGTTGATTAAAAAATTGAGATACGTTGAAGTTATTTAGAGATCTTTTCTTTGACCGAAAAAGACCATGACATTTTTCAATATAAGTTAAGTTCATCATGAATATGTATACATGATAAAATTCATATGTATGTAAGCACGTCATGATGAGTGTAGTGCGGGGGACGTGGAGTGAAATGTTTTTATGTAAATTAATCAGTTTTCACATTTTACAGAAACTTCAACATATTATTCTCTGAAAAAGAAATATTAGTTCAAATGAATTAGTGAAAGTTTTATCGTTCGAATAGTCAGAAAATCATTTCTTACATTGAGCGAGAACTGTAAACATTGCACTTTCATTCAAGACAAATACAGTGCCAAAAATTTCTGTAATCAATACGTTGAATCATATTTTCATTTGATCAATTGAATAGTTTACAACAAACGCACTCACGACTTTCATTAAATAACCACGGCATTCAGTTAAGATTACGGCTTGTAACATTTTATTTCACGTATTTTCTGCTCATGCAGCACCCACAGGGTTTGCCGCCGCTTATTGCGCTTATAGTGAATTATCAATAACTGCTCTGAGTAATTACATCATTTTCTGCATCAATAATTCTCAATCACTGATGCAAGGCCAGGCCCCAGTCTTGAATTTTAATGGAACCGATTCTAAAATTCATTTTTAACAGTTCTCTCCTTCGAAAAAATTCAAATTTTTTGTTGAAAACTTTTGATTCCGACTGCTAATTTGAATTTAAATTTTTTTAACCAAATAAGCTGGAAACACGTATGACAATGATCTTGATAACTATCAATGTTAACATGATATTTTGTTCTCCCACTTCGTTAGGGAAATGCGGTGCGGTTCCTGCACCGGTGTTGGTGGCTTTCGTTGTGGTGCAACTCGTTTTCGGCCTCGTCTTCATCATCATCGGGAGTCTCAACGTCGACAAATGCAAGATTGAACCAATGATCCCCATCTGGCTCATCATGATGGGTTAGTTGTTGGTCAAGTCGAAATGTAATCTTTCGGTGTTGCCAAACTGTCCACGTAATCACGAATAAGTATCGATAGATTTGACTGCCACGAGTATTTGCAACTTTTCAGCCCCCCTTGTTCGCTCACTTGGGTAAATGAATCAGGCTTAAGATTTAAAATTGTTTGATGCATCAATTTCGTCCCATCTTCAACGTAGAGTAATAATATTCCGAGTTGAACTGTCTCACCGAGTCTTCATCTCGAAAATGAAAGAACTATAACCTGATAACTCACAGTAACATACTGACTATTATCAGGTTTATTATGTTTAAAACTTATATAATAAATGAAGGATGAGTGATTGGACCAGTAAACTTACATAATTTAATTCTTTTTCAACTATTTTATTAATTTGTATGATACTTGCTAATTTTGTTTTTTAAATATATTTTTCGAGTAATTTCATCGCAGTACAGGTATACACGATGATGCACTTGTGGAAGAACTGGTACTCAAATAATTTCTGTACTTGCGCAGGTGTAATTTACATCGTGACTGGCGTGCATGAGTTCATACAGTTCCTCAGGGCCAAAAAGAGCCCCACACAAGGCAGAGGGATAATAGCCCTCATCATCACGGGAGTTGTCACGTTGACCACAGTTGGCCTGTTCGTTGCAGGTAAGTGCAATGCTCAAGCCAGGGGAGCAAGGATGATACTCAACATGTTTCGTTGCGCCTCATTTCAGGTCTCATTGAAAGATACAAGCCCCTATGAGTTAAGGCCGGTCATCAGCAATACTATGGTTCATCACATATTTTTCATTGGATGCACGTATAGGCAAAAGATATAATAATCATAACTTGAATTTGTGCTCTGATAATTTAATAGTGCGAAAGGATTATGAACTCAATTGATATTTTACCAACTACATCTATACATGAGCTACTGTCGCCTGGGTTTCATAGAGAACTTTTGTATACCCTGGAGTATTGTACATAATCTTCTATTTTCTCTCGTTAGTGAGTAAACACAATCGATATTAGATATTTCGTGTGACGAGAGATATCACTTTTTCCTTTAGTCTACCAAAATTATCTTTCTGTCCGTGTGTTGTACAAGCTATGAATTTTGATATTGAATATATGTTTGTTTACCCATTTCTACCAATATTTTGTAGATATTTGTCAATCATGAGTGGTAACCGGCTTACACTGTATCTCTATTTTATCCCATGTACCCATGTCCGCATGATGTGGTGAATATCGAGAAGATACGAAATATGTTTTTGGTGGTGATAGGGCTTTGCATATTTTTTAGGGCATATTTTTCATTTCTCATTCAACTACCCTTGACAGAGATAGACTATTGGCAAGCCACGTGTGGTTTGTCTATTAGTACGCCTCGTATATTTTGTCTATTAGGATGCCTCGTATGGTCTATCTATTTTGTACACCTCTGATAGCTTGTCTATTAGTACACCTCGTATAGTTTGCCTATTATTATTATGCCTCGTATGGCTTATCTATTTGTACACCTCGGATGGTTTGTCAATTAGTACTCCTTGTATAGAACTTTTGTTAGACTACTAGCCCACCACGAATGGTCTGTCTATTAGTACGCCTCGTATATTTTGTCAATTAATATGCCTCGTATGGTCTATCTACTTGTACACCTCTGACAGTTTGTCTATTAGTACACCTCGTATAGTTTGTCTATTATTATGCCTCGTATGGCTCATCTACTTGTACACCTCGGATGGTTTGTCAATTAGTACTCCTCGTATGGAACATTTGTTTTAGGATGCCCTATATTTAAGAAACTTTTAAAAGCCAATATGTTGGCATGTATCTCATGTGACAATTTGGAAATAAACATTTTTTCTTTTTTTTTCTACCTGGCTTGTTACCGGAGCTCGAGTTACCGGACAACTTTCCGGTTGTTCATAAATTCTGCTGTGGAAAACCAGTCTCTGATTAGAATTTGAAGCCTTAACACTGTCAAACTCACTATTTTTGAAAAAGAGCAATCAAAAAATTCTTTTTCATTTTAACTATAATTATTACTCCCATTAGCATCAGACGCATGTTTGTATTGACGAGATTTCAGTGCGACGAGTATTTATAGATTCCAGTGCCGCTAGCATTTGACAACTATTTTATTCCGTATTTAGCACACTCAGGTAAATAAACCTGGCTACAAGTGAATATTCATTTTAACCATAAATTATACCTAAAATTTCTGTCATGGGTAACATAAGGGTACTTGAGTGAAAACTCGAAGTGCGAATTTTTAGTTGTTCCATTATATTGGTCTTTTTCACACTTTATGACCAACTACGCAGACGTTTTTTCTTCCTGGAATTTTTGAAGCATTTTAAATTCGCTAAGTTTTGAAAAAAATTATACTTCATTTTATTGTATAGAGTATCTGCAATTTTTTCCTTGTAACATTTGCTGTTTCACTCTAAAAAATTATTCTCAGAAGCTATAAATAAATCCGTTGTTATAAATATATTCAAACGCATGGATAGCGTAATTTATCTTAAGCTAAGTACACAAATACAGAATAGTGCTAGAAAATTATTTTACAGTGGCCTCATCTGGATAAAACCGCTTTTCAAAGAGTAAAGATTAACAACAAGCTTTCTCGTACCATAGAAATTCCTTCCTGCCATTGAGCTGGATTCGCCCTGTAAAGCAAAGAATCACTCATTTCTAGGGATGGTTGGATTACGATCTTTTACTGTATTGTGGTTTTAGTTATGCAAGTGGATTCTTACATATCTGACGCTTCTCAAATGTACTGGATGTTTACAAACGTAGTGTTTGAATGGTACCCCTACCGTCGCCAACGAATTTAAAGAACTCGGAGCTATAAGAAGTGTGAATTTTAGCACTTATTTATAGAAGGATAGATTTATTTACTTGCTAGCCATAGTACTGATATTTGAAGTAATACAACCAGCCCTGAAGCGTGGCAAAATTGAAGTATTCACGATGGATTTTCTAACGATATTAAAAATAATGCTCAAATTTTAAGAGGCCTTACAGTTTAAAATATTTAAATAAGCAGATCAATTTCAACAACACACTAAATTTTTCTCTTTCAGGCAACGTGTTCGTATACACAGCGTGGGGAATAGAGCCTGACTACGGCCATTACTGGTTCGAGAACGGCTGCGACATGGCCACATACATGCTCGCTTTCACGGGTGTCATCATCATGGACGCTCTCTTCGGCATCATGATTCTGGGCATTCTTTTCTACGCGATCCTCAGTTGCTTCAAAAAATAATTCGTTGATCAGGCAGCGTACCCGATTACCCAATAACATAAGAGCAAATAGTTAACAATTAACTTGAAATTCTAAAATGAATTTTAAAACTTCTACTATAGTACGGCCTCTGTTTACTTTCTACGGCTAGAATTCATTGCAGTAGCAGAATTTACGACTTTCAAGGTGCGACGCCCAATCTGAACGTTGCATGAGATAACTGAGCCTTAAATCTTAATGCTTTATTAAAAATGATAGAATCGTCCAATCACATCTGCGTTTTCTCACGCATGTTCCTTCTTCATTGAAATTGTATCCTATGTAAAAAGAATCAAGGCCAACAATAACTTTCCAAAGGGAAAAACTACTGGAGCACTTTCATACCTGGTGCTGTATTCTAATACTGAAACAGAACTAACTCATTTTTTAACAATATCACTTGCTCTGTCGTACATGAAAATAGGGTATTTGAATAATATAGCTGTATACTTATAACTATATAGTTGTGTAATTATAGTTCTGAAGTGTCGTTATTTGAGCATAAGCTACAGAAGTAATTTCTTAGGTGGTGATGGATTTTTTGGTGAAGTTTCCAATTTCGTGAAAAAGATGAAGGAAAAACTGTTTGTTTTTCTAAGTTGCAGAAGTATTTTCGTAACAAGGCTATTTGTAAACAGAAATGCTTCACTGGCAGATAGCTCATGAAGTTTGAATTCATTGTAGTAAATGCGTGCTAATATTGCAGGTGTGTCTATTTTGCGCTTTCAACATAAAGCTTCTAATGTGGGACTGCATCACAAATGGTAGTAAATAGTGTCTAACTATATGTAAATTGATTCAGTTGATTATCTTACCATATTTCCTTCAAATTTTTTCCCTGAAACGAAGCCATGGTTAAAGAGTTTTTGATGATTAAATTTTGCCACAGGAAATTCTTAAGTTGTACAGAAATTTTGTGATACTAATCTAGCATTCTATTCACTTCCTGAGCAGAGGGTAAATTTCTCAGTGTAGACCTATTAACAAGAACTTAAGGCCCAGACACATTTACTGTCATTTCAAGTTAAAATTTCAGAAGAGCTGCCAAAAATTCATTTCCATGCAACTGTGCTCTGCAGCAAGTTGACTACCGAAATGAATCGTCTCGGATATGGTTTTCATTTTTTGTTTATGCAGAATGAATTGAAATAATTTTCTGCACAATTAGAATTACAGTAGTTTTTAAGTGAAACTAGTATAAGAGTCTCCCAAATAAGACTAGTACTGAATACACGAACCGTGTCATCTCTTTAGTCTCATTACTGGAGTTTTTCTTGAATTTTGATTTTCATCGCATTTAAATCAACATGTGAAACAAATGGACTGCAATTGAACAGCATTTTTTCGCTTAATCTAATCAAAATTATTGCGCATCTACAGAAACATTTTCATATCTTTTTAATAAACATATAAATCGGAGCCTAGTTTTTGACCTTGATTTAAATATAAGTTCAATTTTTCGTGGCTATTTCCATCCCTATACTTTAAGTTCTAATTTTATCATAAAATTTAAGAGTGACTCTACTCGAGCAGCATTCACAAAGGTGTAACGCAATGTAAAAGGCGTAAGAGGGGAGAAGGTTTAACGCAATAAAAAGTGAAATATAGTTACCTGTCAGGCCGAGGTAGTGCAATTCCTGCCTTCAAAAATTTCAATAGGTTTAGCCATCCCCATCCACATGCTTTAGTCTGAATCTGCACTGGAAAATTTTCTGTTTAAGATGTTTATATTCTGCTATGGGTTGTAACTGCACTTCGGGAGCAAGTTATTTACGGTAAAAAATGGTGAAGGAAGAAAGTTTTTCCATGAAATTTCCTAAGAAATCCGAACGCTGGGTGGCGATTCATTAATTATCGAACAAGCGATGCGAACAGGGAATTTCTAAACTGTGCTGTGTGCAACAGTCCAATGCTTTTGATGCGGGTGACGAAAACAGGTCCCTATGACGGTGCATAATTTTAGCGTATTGGTTGTATATTACGTTACTGAAGTAGTGCTACTGAATAATATTCAGATTGAGAATAATGGTCCGCTTTACCATCATCGTTCCTGAGTCCCCTGCTGTCAGACATCGATAACGCACTGCAGACACCAACGAAACACATTGACAACCAACAGTTTTCACGCACAAGCATCAGTTCATTCATGGTGGCACAATATCTCTTAACGCGACGGTAAAGCAAAGTGTGCTCCCATGATCTGACTGTTTTCTCCGTATTATTACGAATATTAAAACCAAGATGACATATTTTATCCCAAGTTGCTGGCAGGACTAATAGACGAGGCATTACAAATGAAATCGCAATTATAACGCACAAAGAAAAGCGGTAACTGATAACACGTACTGTGGTACGTATTTGGTTTTTTCACTTTAAATCAACTTGAGACTCCGGTCAACCCTGGTACTTTTGAATAAGTTTTCAATCTAGTAACGGTCAAGATGATTTTCGAACATATTCATAGCGCTAGCAAAGACAGTATTTTCTGGGAGCTGGTTCCAGAATTTGACAATATAAAATGGAAGAAATGTAGGACCTGAGCTATCCTAAATTATTTCTCACTAATTTCCTGCCGTTATTTCTGATTCGGATATAGTCCTCAGCGTCAAAAAGACCTGGCGTAACACCATTAAAGCCATTAAAACGTTTGTGGGTCTCTTTAACTGACCCCGCAATCTTCTTTGTTTATGATAAACGACTTGATCGAGTCAGTAGGGGACGTCATTCGTAACTGAAGAGACAGAGTTCTAGTATCATTTTCGTTTCTTTAGGCTGAATTCTCTCCATCTTGTTTATATCTCGTTTCAGTATAGGAGACCAAAGTTACACGGCGTATCCTAAATGTGATCGGGCCAGTACCGTATAGAGGTGCCTTTAGACTCGTATTCAAAGTTTCTTGGTATGATGCCAAGAATTCTGCTCATAATTTTGAAGCTTTTAAAGATTTATACACTGTTGTATTGCTGTCCAGCGAATCATTGTACAGTTAGTGTTACAGAACACACTGTCATACTTGGGGCATACTTTTCCGAGCACTTGGAATTCTGAATGCAATTGTTGGACTGTACCTGTATTGTATACTGTGAACAGAACAGTGGTTGTGATCCCACAGATCAGAGTTTCTTTACAGTGCATGATATCAGAGGATCGAACAAAAGTTGTCTTAACGAAAAGTATCATTCATACCTTTCAGTGTAACGAGCCGTTGTGAGCCGAGTCAATTTATCTATACGTCAGATGATAAAAAAAGGCTTCCATCACAGGTTTATCGCCGGCGATCGGAGAGGGACGCAACAAAATGCTAAATTTTACTCATATAGTCGAATTGTTTACCGCGTAACGTATTTGAGAAGACCATGAATAATCAAGTTACACAAAATATTACGGAAGATCTACCCACTGCTTCTCTACTCTTTCTCTTCAATTGCTTCATACTCATTCAAAGGTTTTGTCTCAAAACCTATACCTCATAATATTAATCACAATGCTTGAAAAACTCAAAGAAATATGTGACATTTCAAAAGCAGCCTAAAATAAATAAAAAACATAGGAGCACATTTCTAAACATTTTACAATTTTCGATTAATTACATCGGCTCAGATGATGTTTGATAAATGATCTGGCAAGATGTGAACAAAACTCAAAAGCTTTCGATATGTAGGGAACTTTGGGCAAATGTCAAAGTGAATTAGTGTGCTTTTCTTTTTTATCAAGGAGTAAAGAGTAGTTTGATTTACTACAGGAAAAATTATAGGAATCCGTTTAAAAATTCAAATCTTCTGGATTATAGCAACAAATTTGAGATGATCTGAAGAATTAGGAGTAAACGTTTGCGTTGTTGCGTAGTACTGTTCGCGCGTTTTCGTGCATACAGTTTGCACATTGCGAACACGACCAGCGTTTGAAAGAAGTGTGCCGGATCTTTCAAGAATCTTCATAAGCTAAGTATGCATTACGAAAAATAAATGTGCCTATTCGCAAGCGAATTATATTGCAGCATTAATACCTCACATCGAGCGCATGAATATACTCGTGTTTCATTCGATCATTCCTGGGCAAATCACAATCAATATTAAATTATGAGTTGTTCAATTCTTTTTAGTCCGAAACGAATGAAACTTAACTCCCATGGATACGGAAGACCAGTCGCAGTAACGGTTAATCAATTGACGCTTGCAGCGACGCTGGTGCATTTGATGTGTAATGGAGCTCAGTTATCACAGTTATCAAGAGCTCCGTCATATATTCATTTTGTTCGCGGTAGTTCAAAGCATCACGAGTGAGACTATTGCGACCTACTAGTCTTTTTCTTTTACTGAACAACTCTTGGAAATATTGTGATAAATATATAGGGTGTTGTGTAATTCGATACACATATTTTACCTGTATACAGAAAAACGCAAAATAAAATGATTTAGGGGAGTGAAAAAAATCTCACAACCCCTACGTTTTCGATAAATGATGATCTGAAATAATTTTAGATCCCTTTAGGAATAGGCTTACCATGCAGCCATCGAGTAAAATCAAACTTTTTGGCAGACTGTCGGCGCGCGCTTTAGGCTACTCCCAGGGGAATTTAAAATTATTTCAGGTCATCATTTCTCCAAAAAGAAAGAGTTTGGAGGTTTTAGTCACTTGTGAAAATAATTTTATTTACCGCTCTTCTATATATGAGTAAAATATGTGCATCGAATTACACAACACCCTGTATACGAATAATAGTAGTTAAAAAGAGTTAAGAATGGTTAGTGTTCCAGGGTTTATGTGTCAGCAATCATCTTCGAATTTTTTCAAAGACTTCAATTTTAATCATTGACAGGGAGTTTTTATTGTAGTTCCTGTATGAAAAAACACGTTTGCAACGCCAGTCTATCACTTTTTGGTCGAATCTAATCTGAGAATTGAAACAAATTTTCTTTATGGATCTTAACTTTGGTTCATGTCGATTGCAATGTTGGTATCGCACGTATTGGTAGACTTATTTTTAAACTTATCGCACCTAATAATAGACTTATTTTGTTTCATTCTGTCAACTTTTCGAGCGCTTACAGGAAGTTCTGACGTCATTTTAGAATGCTAAGAAAACAAAAAGTATTGGGATTTTTTAACATTAGAAGTTAAAAGTAAACTCACTAGGATGTAACGCTCTGTTTCGGTTACTTTTACAGCTGCAAAATACATACGAGCAAAAATGATGAAAAATGCAGCAATGCAAATGAAAATGCGCGCGCACCTGAGACCAGGAACTCTAACCGATTTACACTAAACAATTTCTTTCGGATACTCTACTCGTATGACTGGCGGTCGAATCAAAGACCTTGAAGTTACTTGGAAGTCAAGTTCACTAAAATTCAGGGCTCGATATTTCAACGTCTCAAAATGATTTTGTGACTTTAAACAATTTTAATTGAAACAATTTATTTACCACAGGAGATACAGAGGTATAATGTTTCTTAAGTCTAGTACAATGGCAAAATAGAGTATAGCTAACTGTGGGCCCGAACAAGTTCAGCGACTTCTAGGGCATCCTACCATCACGTTATTCTTACTTGTACAATAATGTTTAACCTAATCCACTTAACCTAGTTTCGCCTGAGACAGATCAAAGAGATAATTAATTCGATATTTGATGCTGTATTTTACAGTATAGGTCAAATCGGCTATATGTAACAATATATTCAATAAAACGACTTAAGAGCAGACTGAAAATCGGTTATCTTACCCTTGGCAAGTTACATTATTAGGACCAGACATGTAGGAGGCAAGATGTGACTAGGTGATCTTAAACAACTAGTATTCTGATAGGAAGTGAGACTCAAGATGTTTTTTGAATACCTTGTTTTGAATACCTTGTTTTTTGAATACCTTGTACACGCACATTTGGTGATAACTTTCACGGATCTCCGCAGGTATTGACTTCCAAGTTTTAGTTCCAACGAAGAGGATACTGCGTTGCGACCGGGCCTTTGAATAGTAAAGAAGCATGAATTTACTTCTATTTCGGGTTAAATGGTCGTGATGACCAGTTTGCGCAGTTAATAATTGTTTTAGGCAATTGTCGCCATCATTTGTTAATGTTTTGTAAATGAAATTACAAATGGAGACATTATAGAGATCCGAAAGTTTAAGTATTTGTAAATTTTTGAATGAATCATTTGTGTGAACATTATATTCTTGGTTCTTTACCGCTCTAATAGCCCTTTTTCGCAGAGTAAAAATTTTGTTGGTTTTATTTTTATCAGTTCCGTGCCATACTTCTATTCCGTATTGCAAGTATGGATCAATGAGCGTTTGGTAGAGCATTTGTAAAGCTGCTTCAGGCAGGAAGATTTTAACTTTATTTAGGATTCCAATGGATTTTGATAATTTAGTGCTAATATAAGCGATATGCTCTTTGAAGGTCAGATGTGTATCTATTATGATGCCCAGACACTTACATGAGTTGGTTTCTTCGATTTTACCTTCACCAATTTTAATGCGTGAGAATGATAAATTTCTTTGTATGAAAATATAATATATTTCGTTTTATCGATATTAAGGCTTATTTTATTAGCTTTAAGCCGCAATGAAACCTTGTGAAGTTCATTATTTGTACTCTCCGCAATCATAGCGGGATTTTGGTTCGGAAGGACCGCAGAAAGCATACTGTCATCGGCAAAAAGTACGAATTTGAAGAATGATGCAGATTTATTAATATCATTGATAAAAATCAGAAATAGGAGAGGCCCAAGAACAGATCCTTGTGGAACTCCATGGCTAATTGTCTGTGGGTCCGATTTTGCGTCGTCAATGACAACGTATTGTTTCCGATTTGTTAGGTATGATCTGAACCAATCATGGGCAACCCCTCGAATGCCATAACAGTGTAGTTTCGAGAGTAATATTTTATGGTCCACACATTCGAATGCTTTTCGAAAGTCAAGAAATACAGAGAAGACAGGCTTTCCTTTATCTATATTAGAATAAAGGAATTGTAAATGATTTAATATAGCCTGTGTTGTTGTTTTTTGAGCGAAAGCCGTATTGTTTATCGTAAAGAAATGATTTTTGTTCAAAATAAGAGTACACTTTTTTTATACACAATTTTTTCGAATACTTTGCTTATAATTGGAAGTACGGAGATAGGTCGATAATTGTTTACACAGGTTTTTTCACCATTTTTTAAGATTGGGGTTACTCTAGCAGCTTTGAGGGAGTTCGGGAAAGTGCCGAAGTAGTTTTTCAAACCTCAGGGTTCACGTAAAAAGCTGGGCAGAACATCCAGGACAACATTGAATATTTGCACCACAAATTACAATATTCATCCGATTGCAGAATGAAGGAAGCGTGGAATTTTGTGATATTGTACAATCACTCACTTGAACTGACCGCCATTTGCAGGCTAGGGGCTGAAACCCAGCTCTTCGAACAAGGAAAATCCCCAGGAAGGTCATAGAATTATTCTGCAAGTGGTATACACACTTCTGCGAAACTAGACCATTTAAACTAAACCATTTAAACCAAAAATGAACAGGAGAAAAAATGCTTGCAAAAAAATTAAATCAGATACCCTGTAACCTGGGATTTTAACTCATTTCAAGTCTGAGAATTCCATAATCATATGCACAGTCACACTTGAAAAATTATTATACTGAGCGCCAAGTCTCAATGCATTACTTATCACCATACTTAAGTTCAGAATTGTGGTCGAAATGCTCCCTCGGACACGAACTTGAGATGCTAATCGAATAATGAGGTCTTTTGGTGGTTGTAGAGTACAGAAAAGACTGGTAAGAGGATGGGGATACCCTTCTACCTACTGAGCTTACGCGGCACTTCTCACTCTCTTAGGTTACAACTGAAAAATCATAGTTTTTGAAACTGTGAAGATTGAATAAAGTATTCAATGAGGTATCCCTCACAGAAAGAGAAGATACATGTGATTTATTATGTTGATTTGACTTGAGCTGCAGTTATTGACTGTCCCCTTCATGGAATTCAAAATTTAAAACCTGTTTGAAAACGTTGATGTTGCATTTAAGATTGAGGCAGTGTAGTGTTTCAAATTTTCAATGGCTGCAGGAAATATAAATCTTATTTTCGGTATAATTGAGAACAAATGCTATTCAGTCATTGAATTAAGAGTACCTGTGCTTATGTGCCTACATTTTTTCATAAATATTTTTACTCGAGAGTTATATATTTTACCAATTTGAATACATTCCTTCTCGCAGCTTGCAAATAATTCATTGTGAAATAAATCAAGAGAGTTTATTTAGCAGTTCATAAAATGTTGTAAAATTCAGGTCAGACCCTTCACGCATCAATTTTGCGCCTCGACAACACTGCAACATGTACTTACAGTCGATATTGAGGGTGCATGGTGTTTCGTGTTGTTTCATTGACTCGATTAATTACGCACACAATATATGAGTTTCTACTTCATCTACTTCAGTTTCTACTTCATGCACAGATTCTTTCCTCGTTAGGATTTCAAATAGCGTTTTTAAATTCGTTATTTCTTTTTAAATTTCGTCATTACAGAGTTGAAGGGATCAATTAGAATAGAGACCACTTACTTACTCTGTTTCGGCAATTTTTCAACGTCGGGATATGGGCCGAAGCCTGACGTTATCTCATCATTGCTCCCAGGACTT
This sequence comes from Morinoia aosen, assembly GCA_030386875.1. Lineage (NCBI taxonomy): Eukaryota > Metazoa > Arthropoda > Malacostraca > Amphipoda > Talitridae > Morinoia > Morinoia aosen. The sequence continues at coordinate 7,860,247 of CM059575.1, read as the reverse complement.
GGATTTCTGGCCGCCATCTTGAATGAGGAAAAGCACGAGCTGGTTTCTTGAGGAACTGAGGGTTGAGTGCTTTTTCGTGAGGGAATATTGCAATTTTCATTTGATGATTTTCGAATATGGTTAGATGGATTTAGTCTTGGATGCTCAAGATTTGAGCGGGCACTCTTAGAATAAGATTGTTTCTAAAATATTCATCCCACATTAATCCTCAACTTTATGTTAAACCTGTATTCGCTTCCACCTACATGCCAGCAAAATAGAACAACACACGTTAACCCCACCAACTGCTATATCAATTTTTCACTAATTTCCGAATCTGTCGCAATACTGTTCTACCTAATTTTCGATACTTTGACACGTACGTGAATAAAATGCGTCACGAACTCAAAATAACCAACCAATCGTGGTCAAACCTCATGGTTAGTCCTTGCAAGTGTCTTCCCCCATGCGTGTGAATTGACTTTGTGTGGTTTAACCTTTAGGGTTAAACAACGACCTGAGGTGAACGACCACAGGTCTGGTAGGGTTAAACAACGATACGAATAAATCCTTGACAGGTTATTGCCATGAATGTATTGTTAGGAATTGCAAATGCAAGAAAATGTCATCTGCTTTTATAGTTTGAGTAAACTGAAACGGCTTACTAAGCCACTTTCTAAATTAGTTCCCAAAACTCATTCTGGAGCTACTTTGGTCGATTATAGAGAGGGAAAGAGTGCTTCTATAGCGTGAGGTCTACCGCCATATATCGCCTACCCAGGTGCAGTTTGAGATGTACAAATTAAGTGTTTATCGCTAAATTAAATGTATAAAAATGAGTAATATCCATTAGTAACCTAACTTGAGCTCACGCTATAGAACTAGCTAGAGGTAGATCTCATGCTATAGTGTGGTAGACCTCACTCTACAGCAGCACCGAGGGAAGTCGTTCAAGAGGAGTTGATTAATTAAGCTCCTCAGTCGCGTCATGCCAATCTCTAGAATATAAACTGAGCTGTGTCTAATAAACACATGAAAGGTTGCATTCAGTATACATTTATCAGTGGATTAATAATAAAAACTATTGCAGAAGGTTTGATTTTATGATCTATGCTTTAAAGACAAACCACACGCCCGATCAGAGCTAAAGCGTCTCAAAAATAGGAGGCAGGACTCCTCAAGAACTGTATTAGAAGACAATCTATATACCAAGGCTTATTCCCTTCACCTCGCAGAGGCAGCCACCTCCGAGAAAGAGATTTCCCATTCCGGCATTTTCCCCTTCTGGTCAAATACCTGGGTAAATGTTAAGAAAAGGATAGTAATCGATTTTCGATTTTTTTTCGCGTGTGTCATGGTAATTAGATCAGAATAAACAACATTTATTCCATGCACTTTTTAGGGAAATGAGTTTTTAACGAGTTATAGCGGTATGATAATTTTCATCTTTCATGGCTTGAATGCGCTCGAATAAACGTCGAATGAACGTTGGAGAGAGGACAAAATCGATTCTTGAATTTGTATTACTTCTATAATGGTCATTAGATCGAAGTAAAAATCTTTCCTTTTATGCATTTTCCGTTGCAAATGAATATTTAACGAGTTATAGCGATAATCGTCTGCTACGTATAACTGTTAAAACTGCTAAGTAATCGTCTGCTACGTATAACCGCCGCTGCTCTCCGAGAAGAAACGCTCGATCGCAGTACGTCACGAAACTGAATCTTCAGACGTAGAATAAAGTCTTCTTTCTGAAGGCGCAGGTTAGTTCAATTGTTTAGATAACGTAACCCACTTTTAAAACGTAACTTAACGTAAAAACCGTAAAGATTTTTGCCGCTTGGAAAACTATGAATGCCATGAAAGACGGAAATTAAGATACCGCTACAAATCGTTAAATACTCATTTCCCCCAAAAAGTGCAAGGAATAAAAGTTGTTTATTTGATGTAATTACCATAATTCAATCAATAAAATTTTGAAAATCGGTTAGCACCTTTTCCTTAGCATTTAACAATACCTGTCCATTGCTCACTGTCGCAAACGCACACTACGTCTTCAGGGCGTCTTCAGGCTTTCGCCGACCTCCCCGTCCACTTTTCGACCCAACTTAAACCTCTCGCTTTACATTAAGGCCAATTCTCCTTTCGCTTTTCCATTCAACACACTCGACTTCAATTTACCTCGCCCTTTCATTTTCGTCTCAGTAAATGCCAACACCTCCATCTTACGCCTTCGAAACAAACTGCGAATTAAGTACTTTTCTCATCGCAAGCATTACACTTTCACACATTCACAACACCAATTTTGATGGTCTGGCAGTCCGAAAATCACGGACCTCGCAAATTTGCGGGAAGTAAATGCAAGGGCATTCTCGCCCTGTCCTAATGCGGCCTCTTTCGAGCTGCTGGGACAGCAGTGGGGATGTTCTTTCTAGAAATGGTACATAATAAATCGATCGTAATAATTTTGGTGAACTTGGTCTAAGCAGTTCTCACCATGGAGCTAGAATATACTGGAGGGAGCCTAGCCGATTTCGATCGAATTCAAATTAGTTGCAAAAGTTGAGAGACTGGGGCATACTCAAGGCCCCACACGTGACCACCTCTGAGCCAACCACAGATGCTTGGCTGAAGTTGGCTCCTCCTCTACAACTCCGCAACTCTGCCAACTCATTTTCCGAAGCAAGATTAGTACTGCTCCACAAATCAAAGGGTGAGGTCTGCGTGCAAGTCGCTCTGTAATTTGATGTTATATTCAAGCGCCTGTAAACTTTATAGTTTTAAACTGTTAATATATCTGATATTGTTAAGTGTCCTAGTAATTCTGATATTAATAATTAATTATTATTGTAATTAGTAAGATATTAATTCTGATATTATCAAGTGTCCTCAAATGAGGAAAGACAATTTATTATCTTTCGGAACCTATGAGATCCCAAATTAATCCTTGTCAGAACTGGGACGTCAAGAAAATATTTCGTACTAAATTTAAGGAATATGCAGAAATACATTCCATCACCAGTCTATGTCTTACACTATTATGAAATGATTCCTTCAAAATTTATTGTTCGAAATAAAAATTTATTGTCGTGAGTATAATTCCTGGGGTAAACTTTTTCTGGGTTTAATCCCCAGAATCCTGGGATTAATTTTTTTCGATCTGAAATTTGACACTGAAATTCATTTATTGACTTTGAACTTTACTGGGACTGCAAAATGCTTTCAATTTCAACAGTCGAATTTTGTTTCTCAAGATATAAGCATAGGGATTGTCTCCCGAAAAAAATGCCTAATTTGGAAACCCTGCCTTGACGTCAAATCAAAACCCAGATATTTCTTGAAAAAACTAAGATCTAGGTTAAAATGCCTAGGTGCAACTAATTTGGCCGCGAGAAGACCTTGAGCGTGCGTGAACTCTCCACCGTAGTTAGTTGGTAACTGACGGCATGTTTCTCACAGTCACAGACATGTTAGTTCATTTCCGTTGCAAAGCGAGGGAACGGGAGAGGGTGGAGGTGACCAAGTGGTCCGTATTACATGTGAAAGAAACGATCGGAGGTGAGCATGAGATGAGCGCCGCCTCTGTGAGGTCGGATCACTCGGGGAGTGGATATGCGAATCAGAATAGGGTTCAGGCGACTTGTTTTTATGATTTTGTTGTAGTAGGCGGCTAGCCTTCTGCAATGTAAACGAGCGGGTCTGTTGCAGTTATTAATCCTATATTCTGATTGACTAATTGAAATTAATTAATCACGAATAGATATGTGACACATTCAAAGTTATCGAATTCATTATCTACTAGCAGGACGCGTGGAAATTCCACGGAGAATATCATCGTTAAAGCTAGGTGGACACGTTAAAAAAATTTGATCAGCATTACTTTACCAATTCTAACATAACATACTGTAACCAAACCTATTCTAACCTAACATATTCTAACCTATGCTATCCTAAACCTGAACCTATCCTGATAATATGTCAAATATAAAAAACCGTGGACCCGTGAAAAAATTCCGTCAACATTACCTACCCTATGCTAACCTAACCTATCCTAACCTAAAATATCCAAACCTACCCTAACCGAACCAACCGTGATAATATGTCAAACATAAAAAACGTGGAGCCGTGAAACAATTTCATCAACATTACCCAGCAAATTCTAACAAAACATATTCTAACATGAGCTATCCTAACCTAGCATATTCTAACCTATCTCTTCCTGACCTATGCTAACCGAACCTATCATTATAATTTGGCAGACATAAAAAACTTGGACCCATGAAAAAAATACGTCAACATTACCTAACCTATGCTAACCTAACCTATCCTAACCTAACATATCTTAACATATCTTGACCTATCCTATCCTAACCTATCCTATCCTATCCTATCCTATCCCAACCTATCCTATCTTAAGCTAACTTAACCAATGGCTAGGTGTACCCGTGAGAAAATTCGGTCAACATTACCCAATAAATTCTAACAATAAAATCCAAACGAATCCATCCTAACATAGAACATACGAACCTATTCTAAGCTAACCGAAGCTTTCCTGATAATATGTCACGCATGAAAAATGTGAACCCGTGAAAAAATATCGTCAACATTACGTAGCCTAAGCTAATCTAACCTATCCTATACTACTCTATCCTAACCTATTCCATCCTAACCTATTCTAACCTATCCTATCCTGAATCATATGAATTGTCGTAATCAATGGATTAAGCAGTGTCATCGTTTAGCTCGGTATACCCTTTAAAATAATTCCGTCAACATTACCGAAAAAAATCTAACAACATATTTTGAGCTAACCCATCCTAACCTAACATATCCTACTATCCTATCCTAACCAAAACTATACTGATTGTATGTAAAACATAAAAAAAACATAGACCCGTGGAAAAATTTCATCAGCATTACCTAAACTATGCTAATCTGATAAAATGTCGAACGTATCAATACACGTAGAACCGATCTTTTTGAGTAAACACTCAGGAATTTGGTATCCGTTATACAGAAAACTCGGATGAGAGCATTACACGAAAAATTAGTTTTAAAAGTATATTGGAAAAAAATGAAAAATAATAGAAATAAAAATGAAAATTTAAATAATGAAAAAAGCAAATAAATAAAGAAATAAAAAAATCAAATAAATAGAGAAATAAAAATAAAAAATGATGGAAATCAAAAATAAAAATTACTCCAAAAATATAGAACCAAAAAAAAGAAAACTTTAATAAAGAATAAAAATTAAACAAAAATATACATAATAACAATAATTAAAAACATAATAGCAAATTAAATATTTAAATATAATTGAAAAATTTGCAAATAAACATAATTGAATATAAAAATTGAAAATTAATAAGGAAAAAAGTTGAACAAATAGAAAATAATAACAAATAAAATATTATGTAAAAATGAAAAAATAACATTTTTGATACATATCACCTTGTACATTGGATTTTCAAATGCCTTATAACTAACACCAGGACGCCATGACGCTTCATGACGCCTCCATCTCGGCACTGAAGAACAGTCATTTTAAAACATTTTTAACTTAAACCTTATACTAACTGAACTTAGCCTAACCTAACCCAACCTAACCCGACTTAACCTAACCTCTTAACCTAACTTAACTTAACTTAACCTAACCTAAATAAATTTAACCTAACATTTCTGTAGCTGCTTGGAGGTGGTGCTGTAGCGCACTGGAGGTGGAGGGAGATGGGTGGGCGGCGTCCAAATCTGGCGACATTGGCGTCTGTGCCGCCGGGACTCGAACCCGGGTCTGCCTGCACGGAGGCAAGTTCGATAGTCGCACGGCTACGACGAGCAGTCAGGAGTTCGATATCCATGATACCGCAAACTCGGATGAGAGCGTTACTCACGAACTTAGTTTTAAGCGTATTATTATATAGATCAATTTATTCGCTTATTGATAAGTGGATTATGTTATTCCTTAGTTGTTTGTGTTTCGAAATTCCCTTTTTGGTTTATTTCTTGGCACGACAGTGATCATTGTAGCCCATTGCCACGCCGTGATCTCGATACAGTTAAGATAGTGGTTCGCTGACAGATTATCATAACACATCTAAGTTGACATTGTCGTCTATGCTCGATTGGTCAATCATTCTGAAGATTAATTTGAGTTATAATCGGTTTCATATTTGACTCAGGTGTATAGATCCGCAAGTGCTTAATCTCTCTTTCACGATCTCAGCTTGCCGTCCACCAATGGCAAATTAATATTGACTTGCTCTGTGTTCCATTTGATTACTCTTGCTCTTGAACGCAACATAAATGAAACAGTTGGCATTGGAATCCAGCTACCAGCTAATGCTTAAGTAGTTCCATTTGATTGTGAAAAATTATCTGAGTGTAGGAGCGGTGCTTGGGGCTAGCGAACACTCAGGGGTTGCTAGTTTGAAATATACAGTTTTTTGTGTAGAAAATTTTCAACCGTAGTTGTAAAAAACCCTGTATAGTCCCCCACAAAAAAAAAACACCCTGTAGAGTCTGGACGTTGAGGCCGGCGTTTACGCACACATATATATAGAAATTCAGCTGTTGACTTGATCTTCCTAAAGCTCATTAAATTTTACAAGTTTTATACCTGGTGTGGCAGAGCCCTCGCAGAACTAATTTTCTTCGGTCAAATCGCTCGTACATTGAGGAAAGAAAACGGGCATCATTCATGTAATTAACTCCTTGTTGTACTGTGTTGGTAACAGTAAGGATTTTTTTAGAAGAACCCAGCAGTTCGCATTCTTGCCGTTAAGGGCTTTGGTACAGATGTCCCTCAACGAAATGATTGGCCATACTGGCTAGGGCTTGAGAAAACTTTTCCCAAAGAAATTAATTTGCTTAAATGAAGGTGTTTAGAAAACTCGTATAGAAATCAATTCTTCTTATTTCAGAAGTAAGATAACTTCGTCGATGAAGTACAAATGCCAAAATGAGGAGCAGTAAAGTAGTTATACAGGATGAACGGCAATTTGTTGAACAATCTTTAGCATAAGGTTGAGAACGTTGAGATCAACAAATTTTACTCAATAACCGTGCTGTCGAAATTGTTTTGTTAACGGGTAACAAGTCCTAGAAGTTTTCATCCCATTTCCTACGTGTTCCATTATATCAGATATTAAAATTTATTTTGTTTCCAATGGAAATTTTATCGGCTGCAAAAGTATTTAGCAACAATGGAGCGAGTATGCAATGCTGAATTAGCTGATATGCACCTAGCTTTCGGTAGAGTAAATGGTAATTATAAGGTGGCCGTCCGAACTTATGCAGCATGATATAACAGACGTGTTCCATTGCGTCAAACATTCGTAGTCATACACCAAAGACTGTGTGAAGACGGGGCATTTCGCTAAGTAGAACCTGAAGCAGGACGTAGTAGAAGTGTAACGATTCAGACATGGAGGAATAAATACTGGAACATTTTCGAAATAATTTAAAACAAACACTCGTTTTGCTGTAGTTATTTCATACCTAAGTCAACTACAGTGTAGGAAGTGTAACATGGTAATGGTCAAGATCTATTTTACGTTCAGCGTGTGCAAAAATTAAACGATTAAGGTTTCCCATTTCGTGTCCAATTTGCAATGCGGTTTCTACGCAAAATAGTTGAGGAACCTGAGTTTCTAACTAAAGTCTTATTCACGGTTCACGGACAAAGCATCATTCACGCGAGAATGAATGGCTAACGTCCATGTTCTGCACTTGTGGTCCGATGTTAATCGACATGCTACGCGACAAAAAAAAACATCAGGTTAGATTCTCCGCAAATATTGGGTCGAGTTTTCTTTGCGACCGTCTGACTGGGTCATGCATAATGCTGGAAATGGCGAGTGGACACAATTAGTGGATTTTTCTTGATGAAGTTTTGCCTGTGTTGTTAGAAAATGCCCCCTCAGCCAACATCATAGGAATGTGGGTCAAACACGAAGGTGTTCCAGCAGATTTCTTTACTGCTGTTCGGCAGTTATTGGATACCTGATAACCAAATCGCTAGATTGGCTGTGACTGCCATATCAAATGCCCACCAAGGTATCCTGTCGTTACGCCGCTGGATTTCTACTTATGCGGGCACTTGAAGAGTTTGGTGTACGAAACACCGATCCATCCCGAAGAACACCTTATCGGTAGAATTGTAGGACTCCTGCAAGGATTCATGAAATTCCAGGTCTCTTCGATCGAGTTCGGAATTCATTGCAACGGTGTTTGAACGCCTTCATCGCTTCAGATGGGCGTCATTTTGAACATTTTTAGTAAATCCCTAACTTAATTTAATTTCTGTTTTTCGAGGTAACAATAATTAAGACTGTTATTTTGTTTCCTGTGTTCATAATTAAAACGTTTTCTTAAATTCTACATTTCATACTCCTGCTACTCTCAAGATGCGAATTTTTCTCCAATACATTTCAAATTTAAAATTCTTTTAACTCTAGAACGAAGCATTTTTGACCATACCGTTATTGTGGAAAACGGTTCATTTCAATGGTCCCAAACTTGTGTTGAAGTTTGTTCTACCAAGTGCCAGTCACCTTGTAGACGCCAGATAGTTTTATTTCTAGGATTAAAAAAAAACGTAGTAATTCAGACTCTCTAAAGTAAATTTTATGATCATATCAAAGTATGAATAGTTTTAGTTATGAATGGTTTTAGTAATTCGCATACTTTATAGTAGCGAGATTGTTTCAAAAGTTTGAATTACCTTAAAGAATTCCCCGTTCAAAAGGAAATTGAAGCTATTTTAAATGAAGTCGGGTTTGCGCACTTGCATAGCTATTTAAAACCACAGTTTTTAGAATAATTACTAGGCAATGATACAGCGAAAGTAAACATCGAACGTGCAAAAGCAAATTGCATACGAATCATACTTTTTAAATTAATTCTTTGCGTACTGTTCTCCAGAACTTCCAGTCGGTAACCATTAGAAATTCTGTTTCACGTTTAGTGGATTAAATCAAGTAAATGTGGCGATACTTAAAGCGCAGACATGCAAATGAGTTGAAAAAGAAAACACGGACCACAAAGATCACAGCTATAAAGCGACGTGAAAGGATAAGATGGGCAGGCTGACGCACAGTCTATTCACACGCTCAAAGATACTTTTTACTTCTTAAAAGTTTTATTAGAAAAGATTAGAAACTGTAATTTTCAACTACGAGGTTAAAAATAACGACTTGTGGGATTTTAAAATCAAAAGTGTGGTGTTTGCTTCTAGAGACAAATAAAAGTGCGCCCACGTGTTATGTATTTTTACCTCTGTCTATTCTGCAAGTTCCTCTATATGTTCGGCACCAATTTTCTTAATTGCCGTAGAATCGAAGTGAGTGCGTGTGAATGACGCCTGAAGAAAAGCCTGGTACGAGTAATAATTTTAAATTAAACCTACGACTACCACATTCGTAGGGAAACCCAAAGAACTGTGGCTGGGCTCAATAGAAGCAGAGCATTAAGGCCTGTTGACACGAGGACTGGGCGAGCGCTCCACCACGAGCTCATTAAAATGCTTGTTCGAGTCAGCGTGTCCACACGGACCATGGCAGAGGTGCAGACTGCTCCAAGTAAAATCCTCAGTCTGCTCCTAGCAGCGGTAGAGAGAGAACGTACGAAGGTGGCTCTGCGACAGGCAATGGCGTTTTCAATCTCTATCAGTTGACGCGGCTATAAAGAAGAAACAAAAACGAATGAGGAAAATGTGGGCGAAGCGTTGGCTTAAAAAAGTCCTTTTTTGGCAGCTAAACGCCACTTTTCCAAGAGAACGTGTAGGCAGGGAGCAGAGACGCACACCCTACACGTTCAGCGTCTGAAATTGTACTGGGAAGCATTGAGTCGCTCGACGAAGACCAAACTAATGTTGTCTACTGCTCCATTGAGCCTGAAACGAGAGAAAATGGGCGTGGTTTAAAGCCCGTGCCACACCTTGCCCTATGTCAATGCTACTTGTAACTTTGTTCGTGTCGCAGAACAACCGCTGCGGCTTAACGAGCTTTTGGATGAGCGCGTGACAAAGCGCGGCAGTCAGTTGCATATAAGCTTTGAGAGGAGGAGGACGTCAGACGACAATGTGCTCTGCAAAGCAGCTGCGCTCGGACTTTCGCGGAACACGCTTGCGAGACAACAGTGAGCGCTTGAGCGAGACAACCGTACTCAATGACTGCTTGGCTCGCACTGGCTCTGCTGTGCGGTGTCGTCTGGCTACGTGAATCAGGAGGGCTGGACTTTTGTTCATGTGGCTGCCCGAGCGGTGAGAGAGCTCTGGGCAACTCGTCGGTGCGGCATGGAGTACTCGAAGTTGCAAGGTGTGGCGGTGCCTTAAGCCTCTCTTTCCCGGTGGAGCGCTCGCTCACCCCTCGTGTCAACAGGCCTTTAAGCATGCGATGCAATAATACATTTGAAGCCGGTGAATGAAAATATACGTTTCTCATATCGGTTAACGTCTAGAAATATCGTTTTTAATGTAACTTAGGTTAAACACGTTGACTGCAATGTGTTAAACTTAAGTTCAACTTGAATTTGAAGTTCGACATTCAACTTGCATTTAGAGTCAATTGTGGTAAGAAATTTTTGAAAATAGCAAACATTATCTGCATCATGCCTTTATTCAGTTTTATTTAAGAACTGTATTCATGAAACTTGGGTTTGTGACAATGGTTGGTCAGCAGTATAATCAAAATTCCTCTCCGTGTACACCGGCGGCTCATAACGCGACCAACGAGTATAAGCAAAAAATATGCGAACGATTATTTGAACCAAAATTTGACATCAATCGTTCTTGGATCACGCAGTAAAAACATAATTTGATACACGTAATTCAAATAAAATTCACACACTACTGTTCGAGAGAGCAGAGTAATTCATCTTGCTAAGGGTGATTCTCTAGATATAACTGGCTTTTACGAAGCTCTTTCATGACCATTGCATGCGTGACACTTTTCATGCATAATTTTCGTTATATGCTGGTTTCTGTACAAAACATTTGAAACATTCTGCTAAATATGTCAAGATAATTTCCCAAGTGGCTACAGTTTTGACCCAGATTATTTGCAGAATACAAGAAACCTTGAATCTTAACTTCGCTATAAAGCCATCTCTGAAAGCAATGGTGGAGATTAGGTTCGAATATCTGAGGCTGAAATTTATACGTCCACCATAAAAGTTGGCGAACTCATTTCTTCTACGGTGCAGTGGTGGTTATTGGCGAAACATCTGGCATCGCATGTGAGCATATGAATCAATGAACCACTGCTCTATGCATGAAGCTTGGCAAAGTTCAGATCTGGCTAGCTTGCCTGTATAATGCTTCCAATATGTGAGGGAGGCCTGCAATGCTGTGCTCACTACAACACTGGTGGTAGAATTAAAGCATCGCCTACGCTATTTCTATAGGAAAGAATCTAGACTTGCTTGAGATCTACCGCATTTTACTCGTGAAAACTGTTTATTTATATTCCCGCCTGCCTTTGATCGTATTTGAAGTGAACCTATAAGTTTGAGAAAATATTGTTCCTTCAAGAACCAAATTACACTACAATCTCACACCTAGTAGTTTTAGTTTCCAAAAATAAATAGTAATTCAATTGGAAATTTTTTAATTTAATTAATTTAATGATGATAAATATTGATAAACAAGTGTTTCAATCAATTAGGAGAGGTAAAATATTTTTTCCAGGTGAGAGGAAACAGTTCAATAAACTAAAAGAATAGTACATCAACTTTATCCTAATAAATGTTGGATTAATTAAAACATTCGGTTTACGACGGCAAGCTGAATTGAACACAAAAGCTGTGACAGTGACACGTGTCATCGACCACAGATGGTCAAGTGATAAAAGTTCACATTTGTCTCTGGTAATAAAAGAAGGACCCAGAATATCGGTGAATGTACTCGAGTACATTCACCGATTTTTAACTGGCAAGTGCAATTTTTTAGATAATTTTACATTTGTACTTCACCTCCGAAGTATTTATACAGATTCAAATTCGCACAACCCCGTTAATCACTGTCACTAATCCTCATCAATCATGTACATCGAGGCGGGTTTTTGAACGTTCAATTTTTAGTGCATAGCATGTGCACTGCATCGAATCATTGCTTAGAGGAAATTATGCTCGTTTGAATTAAGTTTTTAGTGATGCAGTTTGATATTAACCTTTTGAAAGTACATTTTATAGGTTATTAAATCTAAAACGATAAAAACTACACAAATTACGCTAACTGATGAAGTCAACTGTTCGTTTTTCGAATTTGGTTGAGTATTAAATATCTTTCTACTTAATGTAGTAAAATCTGTCCTAGTTTCCTTTATTTGCCTATGCAGTGATCGAACAGGCCCAACTTCTCTAGCCTTTAACTAGTAATACGAATATATGTACCAGCAGAGCAGCATTTAATTTTTAGCTGTGAGAAATTCATAAAATTTATCGCTTCGGTTCTGGCATGATGGGAATGTCATGCAATTTCCAGTTCTGTTTCTACCCATCTATGACGTGGGAAATAAATTTTTCAGATTTCTTCGTTTGACTTTTCCTTTACTCCAAAACCTTTTCTCAACTAAAGCCTATAAAAGAAAGGAAATTTTTCTCATTGAACATAACTAAGTTTTCATTTAGACAATTTCAAACACTAATGCTGAACAAATTATAACTGATATTCAAAGCTAATTTATACTGTTTAGAAAGAATAAATGTGAATGTCTAACACTGGATCGAACCCCTGAACTGACAAAACATATTTCAAATTTCTTGGAGAAAGGTTAAATTTGATCTTAAGAAATTCGAAAGGTGTCGGAACAAGTTAAGAAAGACTCGCATAAACTCTTAATCAGTTTATTTAGAAGTATTCTTCGGCTATACGGCGCGTCGCAGTTCTCCAAGTCAACGGGAACGAGAAACGAGAACAAACAAATTGCGAGCGCAAACACACCAACGCAACTGTAAGAGAAAATTATCACTAGATTAACGAACTCAGTTCATCTAACAATGGAAAGTATGACAGCAGATTATACTCTGGATTTCAAACATTAACTCTTACCGAAAAACGAAACGAAGGATTAGACTATTTTCCCTTGCTCTTTCCGACAAGGTAATGACATTTAAAAAAGCCAGCAACACACGCAGATGCAGCAGAAGGTTAAATTGACGGTTCATGATTCTTCCTAAAGGATAGTAAAGAAATTTAGCTCGAAGAAGTCGGCAAATAGAGCACTCATCATCAATTATCAATTTTAGTCATATGTCAAATTTCGTCACATACTCACTTTATTTTATGCCGAAGAAGAGCCCTACGGCTTTTAGAGATTTCAATAGGAAATCAGTATGAGGTGCCAGTCCAGCGTAGGCATGCTATTATTAAGATTACGAATTCCCTTACTCTACTCAAGCAGTTAAAAAGCCTCAAGGTGCGTTTTAAGGTTAATTGGCCTTTGGACGTCATTTTGCACTTCTCTCATAGCAGCATTTTGGTGTGAATTTCCCCATTTACCTAAAATTTTAATTCTCCGCAAATACCTGATAGAAATTTAGAAATTATTTCAATTTACGTTTGCTACGTCATTCTAATATTGATCTTACTTATTTCTGTCGACTATAATGAGCACCACAGCTAGCCGCCAGTTCAATGCAGCATAATTCATACTTACATGTACTTGATACTAGTGTACGGGCAGTCATATTGCATGTGCATATTATAAATCTGTACTGATTGTTGTATAATGCATCGAGAGAGAAGATAACTAGCAATAAAAATTCCCGACTTCTTTTCCAGCACGTACTGCAGTTCACACTTATTGTGTTGACGCAAGATAGAGAGCCATTTTAGTTTTGAATTCTCTCAGTGTTTGAGGGGTTTTGAAGCTCTGGGGGAGTCTGTTCCACAGTAAGGCGCCTGATACTGACTGAGCTTTTTGCCCCATGTTAGATGAACGGTATTTGATTGAGACATCACGTCTCCTGTTCAGCTTTTGGTTCGTGACGGTAGGGGAGTGGAATTCCACTATTTCAGCACTGCTATGAGGAAGATATAAAGAGGAGAAAACGTATTGGGCTTTGTGCGCCAGAAACCTTTCCCGAATCGGAGCTCAGCCAATTTTATTCAGGAGAGGTGTTACGTGGTCATTCTTTTTTAATTTACCGTTGCATACAACTTTCGCTGCAAAATTCATGCATTTTTGTAGGTCTTTCTGAAGATCTTTCGGTATATCTCCCCAGACCAGGCTACAGTAGTCAATACGTGATAAGACCAAAGAATGAACGGCCAACAATCTAGATTCTTCTTCGTCCAGCATATTTTTTATACGATTAAAAAACAATAAGGTCCCGTAAATTGCGTTGCAGGTTTTATCAACGTGGGATTTGAAAGACATGTTTCTATCGAACCAAATACCTAAATTTTTTATTTTTTCTGATGGGTGAATTTTATCATTCCCAACTGTAAGAGTTAGATCTAGATTTCGAATGTTGTTTATTGAATGCTTCGACCCAAAAATAATGAATTGTGTTTTGTTCGCGTTTAGCTTGAGACCATTTTGTTAGTACCATGACTTGAGGCTGATCAATAGAGTTTCAGCTCCTTTTTTCGTCTGTGGTATTTCTGCTACAGAGCTTGTCATTGCAATTTGGACGTCATCTGCATTCATGGAGATTCGTGTGTTAGGAGGCATTGGAGGGAAATCGTTAATGAAAATTGAAAACAATAGCGGGCCCAGAATTGATCCTTTAGGGACACCAAAGCTATTTTGAAGGAATGGGGACAACTTGTTATCTAAGAGGACTGCATGAGACCGATTTGAAAGGTAACTTTTAAACCACTGTGTATCCACTCCTAAGTTCAGTATTTTTCGTAGGAGTTGATCATGTTCGACGCTGCCGAATGCTTTAGAGAGATCAAGTAGCAGCAGAAGTGTTACATTTTTTTGATCGATGTCGTATATTTTTTCAGTGATGTTAAGCAGGGCGTCTTGAGTGCTAGTGTTCTTCCTATAGGCATATTGATTTTGATGAAGTAAATTTGATGATAGTTGATTCGTTACTACTTTTTCTGATTTTTTGGACAGGACAGGTAAAAGGCTAATGGGCCTGTAATTTGACGCTGTATATATGTCACCAGTTTTATGCAACGGTCTAATTATGGAGTGTTTCCATTGTTTTGGAAACTTATTAGTAGCTATTGATGTGTTGATAATCAAACGAATCAATGGTGCTGTGACTGGAAAACTGTCTTTTATGTACTGGAGGTTGATTCCATCATGTCCGACTGCTTTTGTGTTTTTCAATGGGTATAAAATAGTTTTTAACTCTGGTAAATCGATAGAGCGTGGCTTACACAGGGCGTCAGCCTTTAAAAGTGCAGTGGGCATGAACTTTCAACTGTCAATTTCCTCGGACTGGTTTTACTCACTTCATCGAAGACTTGGGCACCTACTTTTGAAAAGAACGTGTTGAACTCAGTGGCTTTTTCCAAAGGATTTTCAAAATCACTTTTGCGCTCTGAGTTTTCATATTGAGCCACCTCACTAATGATTTCCCATGTACGTTTTGGATTATTTTTTGCCATGAATAGTTCTTGGTGGAAGTGAGTTTGTTTTGCGTGCGTGATTTTCTTCCGAAGAACCTTTCCAAGTTCTTTATAACTCCTGTATAAAGAAATGTTTGACCTGTTTTCTTTATACTCTCGCAAGTAAATTTTCTTTGTTCTGCTTAGGTCTTTAATTTCGCTGGTAATCCACAGAGTGCGTTTTGGCCTAGTTTTTTGGTGATATAAGGGGCGCATTCATTTAGAGCTGCTGTGAAGTTCTCGTTAAAGATAGAAACTTGAATGTCCACATCGTCAAATTGCATCATGCTCTGAAATTCGGTGAACCTGTTTAGGAGTTTTCATTGAATAGTTCCGGCGAATATTGACTTTTTTGGCGGTAAGTCATGAGACGATAGTTTTGCCTCTCCTTTGCAATATTAATTTTACATTCTACAGAGTGGTGATCGGCGACAGAGGGTGATATCATTGTATTAAGTATTGCCGTAAGTTTGTTTGTGATTGCTAGATCGAGGAGAGTCTTAGATACTCTTGTAACGCGAGTCGGTTCTTTAACCATTTGTGAAAGGTTTAGTTTGTACAACAGTCTGCTAAGCTGATTTTTTTCATCCGTTAGGTCAATATTAAAATCACCGAAAGCAAAGAATGACTTTTTTGTAGCTAAAATTTCTTTGAAAATTTTCTCAATGAACTCTAACTGTTGTTGGTAGAGAAGCTGATGGGTGCCGGTAAAGGCTGCCGGTAATGATGGATTTATGTTTATTTATTTGCACTTTCAACCAAACCATTTCTATGCCCTCGCACTCTTCGTTTGTTAAAAGTAAAGACGACTGGTAAATTTCTTTTACGAAAATACAAGAACCACTACCTTTGCTATTTTGAACGCCGTCATGGCGGTACAGCACGTAATCGGGAATATTGAAAAAGGAGCTCTGAGTTCGCGAATCGAACCATGTCTCGGAAACACATAAAATGTCAATGTCTTCTGTGACCAACATTACTCTAATGTCATCCAGCTTACTAAAGAGGCTACGAGCATTGATACGTTTAATTTTAATGTTTTTTTTATTTTATGGCGATTATTTGTGGCATCAGAGGGATTTTTTGGTAGGGACTGTTTCGTGGATTTGTTGATTTTATCATTGTTGCCCAGAGTGTCAAGTCTAGCATCAGGTGTATTTGAGAGACTGCCATTCAACTGGAAAACAGTATTTTGTCATGAAGATGATGTGACATCAGTCTTGTTTTTGTCTTGTGCAACAAGGGTACTGTAGTGATAATTTTTCCGATGAAGCATCAACGGATGGTTATTAGTTTATACTTCGGGTGAGGGGTCGACTACTGTTCTCCAAATACCATCGCCTTGCTCATTGAAGATGAAAATTCTCCTGCCAGTGATCTTTGATATGATATGTGGTATTAGGTCCCCAGCATCATGATCAAAATGTTTTTCGTCAATGTATTCACTTATGAGCCTAGGTAGATCACCGCTTTCCTTGGCAAGGAAATTTACATATTTGTTTTCATTTGTAGTGCTCTCGTTTTTGATTGCTGCTTTTAAGGAATTGTAACTTCATTTTGTGGACGATTTTGTTTTAATCTGGTGAGTTACTGCATGAAGGAGGTAGTGCCCATCGGCTATGGTAGGATGCAGCTTCACTTTGAATGATCGTTTTAATTCATTCATGGTGGTACTGACGAGTGAGTACATGGGGCTTGAGTCATATTTAGGCTGACATTCAGCAATATCAGACGAGAGTTGTTTGGATTTCTTGCTTTCCTGGTGTCAGGCCGCACAGGGGTTGTCGAACCTTTTGTGTTAGTTACCCATAATCTTAAGTATTTTCTTTATGTGTCCAGCTCCCTGAACCCCGACTTGTCTGTTTCTCTGCGCTGATGTTGCGTCTGTGCATTTACTTTAATTAGCCCTTAAATATCATTTGTCTCACATGTCGATATTCCAATGTTTCTTGTATTACCTAGCTAAATACGACTAATATTTTAAATGCAATTTTGAGTGTTGTACCCTGTTATGCAATAGCTCATGTCTGTACGCACTATTTTTGCAACAGAAAATAAATCACTGTCTTTGTTAAAATATATCAGTGTATGTAATAGGGACTTCAAAGAGATTCAGCTTTAAACAATTCAGACCCTGAGGTTAAAAGAGTGTCCTTTCTCCTTCTTGATACAGGCTTTACTCTTATACGATACCTCGCCTAATAAGAGGTTAAGGAGCCACATCGGAAGGACGAACAATTTCGCATAGTTTGTCGTAAGGAAGACGCTGTCGCAGTTCGGCACTAACAGAATTCACTTCTGTTGACCTAGCGGACTTATTCGGCGTAAGTGGTACCCACACAAACCTCACTCTAACGGTACCACCGTAGTTCGGCACTAACAGAACTTACTTCTGTTGCCCTAGCGGACTTATTCGGCGTAAGTGGTACCAACACAAACCTCACTCTAACGGTACCACCGTAGTTCGGCACTAACATAATTTACTTCTGTTGCCCTAGCGGGTTTATTACGGCGTAGGTGGTACCTCATAACTATGTGCTTTATTTGTCAAAAATCTTAGGGTATACTCTGTTTCTGCAACCCCGGTACGATACAAACAAGTACAAGAATATTGTCTGTAAAATATGTAGTTAGTGAAGTTTGCATAATATGAGTTGATATATGCATAGACTTTTGCTCCATACATCTAGTGAGAAATATATTACACATATATCAACATATTATAGTATCGAAAATATACAGTGTCTCTCATAAATGCTTGTCAATGCAGTGGCATGCCAAATTTAATCCAAAAAGGGAATACTTTTGGTATTGTAATAGTTTTGACTTTTTGCGATTTCTGTTAGAAACGCGAATAAGGAAATCTTTAATTAAATAAGTGCTTTCATTTTCTCCAGGTTACCGAAAGATAAGGAGAGAAGAGAGGAATGGCTAAGAGTAATCGGTTGCAGCGATGTGGAGTTGCCAAAACGAGCTTACCTTTGCTCAAGACACTTTTCTCCTAATGATTACGATGAAAATGTATCTCCTCTGAGAAAGTTGCTTCCTAACTCAATTCCTTCTATATTTCATGATGTTCCTGATGGAAGGCCTATTTGCAGAGCTAAAAGGAAAAAAAATGTTTCAAAGCGTTGCTATGCTTTCTTCATTCTCAGTTGCGCCTTCTTCACTCTCAGTTGCGCCTTCTTCACTCTCAGTTGACCTTTCATCATCTGCAGTCGTGCCTTCATCATCTGCAGTCGTGCCTTCATCATCTGCAATCGTGCCTTCATCATCTGCAGTCGTGCCTTCATCATCTGCAGTCGTGCCTTCATCATCTGCAGCCGTGCCTTCATCATCTGCAGTCATGCCTTCATCATCTGCAGTCATGCCTTCATCACCTGCAGTCGTGCCTTCATCATCTGCAGTCGTGCCTTCATCATCTGCAGTCGTGCTTTCATCATCTGCAGTCGTGCTGTCGCGATACAGAGAAGGGGTGGGTTTAGGACCCCCTTTCCATACGCTGAGGGAATTCCAACCCCCGTACACATTTTATAATATTGTCCTTCATGCTTGCGTACACCTGCATACCAGACATGGAGAATAAAAGGATTGAAGATTTACATGAATTTATTTGGAAACACGTGGATTTGAATGTGACACACATAGTATTTCAATGCAATGATTAAGCTCAGGGAAATGTTGTAGCAACATGCGCATGGATTTAACGACATGGCAATCCCACACGACACAATGAGAAAACCACACCTTGGCTGTCTAGGCCGATGACTGCCATAAATCGTGCTTTGCGCACGCTCCGTGGCGGCATGACTGGGCCAACATGAGCACAAGATGAACGCGTTAACATGAGCAACGTAATGAGCCACACAAAGATCGAGAAATTTACTCTCCTTGTTACAATGAACGCTATCACAACAATTTCAGGGTTACGACAGAGATACTTTCCGCACTGTGCAAAAATCAGGAACATAGTCGATGAATGGGCTAGCATGAATACGAACATTTGGAGATAATGCAATATAAAAATCAAAGAGCTTTGCTTACCACAAGGTGTTCAAATACAATATACCTCGCATCTTGCACAACACAGAACTCGAACATGAGCCAATTTTCCGCATGACACAAATCACATTGGACTACTCTCCGCTCGGAGCGCACTATTACAGGTGCTGGCTGTGCTAGAACTCTCACACTTAAAAATCACCTTCCTGAGCTTTCAAACATTAACTTGATATTAACACTTTCTTGCAATTGTAGTTCGCGATGATTTAATACGCTTCCAATGCTGCTTGAAGAATTTACATAGCGCAGATTAGCCGATGAATTAACGAACTCCCGATGCTGCTTGAGAATTCACGTAGTGCACAGCAGACCGTCCCACGGTCTCGAAGTCGTTCCCGCTCCTCGGTCCCGAAGTTCGCTGCTCGACCGTAGTGCGGAAGCGCTGTGCTCGGTCTCCATTTCAGGCTCTGAATTATGAGTCTGCCTGACATTGCAGGACTCATAGTGGCGGCATTATTGCAGACTCTGAAGGCGGTGCAGTTATTATTCGCTTGTAGAATCACTTGCGAGCTTGGTGTTGAAGTTCAAACATTTGGACTGCTTCCAGAGGTGTGGTTACGGGGCTGTTCTTGGCGCACTGTGTCGCTCCATTGATATGCTTCAAGCAGATCGCTCTTACACATCATTATTTTGACGGTTGCAGGCGTTAATGATTATTTCTTGAAGCCTCGATGCTCACTTTGCTCAAACATTTAAAATTTTGCCGCTCACTTTGGGTGCATTCCGGCAGCAGCCGAAATGCTACGTTGGGTGTGCCCTCAGATGTTGCAAATCACTTGCCTCTTTCTTGCATAACTCAAGAAAAACCTCCCTAGGCTTCATCTACCCTCCTTATATCTGTTTCGCTTCCTTGTTTCGAGATCAGTCCCGAAGCTTCTATTCTACAGAGGCATCATCTGTATCCTGATTGGCGGCATTCTTGTTTGTTCTGACGTTTGGGACTCCCATTGGTGTGGGCTCTGACACACCTTCTTGCGTCATTCCTTTGGCAAGCGGTGATTGGCTCAGGTCGTGCGGGCCTCTGTTACTACGTCGCGCCCGCCTCCTTGCTCTCCAAAGCCTCGGCTTGTGTTGTGCCTGTGTATGTGTGCTTCGATGTGTGTTTGTGTTGTATGGACGCCTGGACCGTAGAAGTTTGGACGAAGCGCCAACCGCCTTGTGACACCTTGATATATGACATCCTGTTTCAAGCACTTGAGAGCGCCGTACAAAGAACCGACCCTCGCCGACACGACACACAACACATTACAATGTTTGTAGCCCCGCAGAATGTTTACCCTTCTTTTAAAATGTTATAGCTTCACGGAATTTAGCCCAAAAATAAAATGTGATCTGATTTTGCCAAATATATATGCCTTATTTATTCTATTTCACCACACATCCCCGCGCCCTTAACAAAATTTGAGCCCACGGTTCAAATTTTCCTATGACAATATCAAAGCATTTTAAGTTTCAAAATTTTCACTCGTTAATTTCAATTATGACCGTGACGTACCCCTTACGTTAAAAATTAGAAAATGTTCACCCCCATTTTTCAATCCCTTCGCTTTTCCCGACATGAAAATATCCTTACATATCACCTCATGATTTACCTTCTTGCAACACACCTATGTTGACGCATTTAAAAAATTCATTAATACCTGACACACACTAAATACTTGCAACGCACATTTCTTATACACATTATTATAGAACGCAAGGAGAAAATAACACATCAAAGATAACGCATAAATCGGACAACATGAACGCACAAAATAAAACACACACGACATATTATTCTCGACTTGCTCTCGGCAAATTCATCGACATAGATAAACATATAAATTAGAGATCGAAAAATCGGCGAATTTGTTACAAGTAGAGACATCCTTTCAGCTTTCTCGGTTGCAATCCACCTAAAAACACAATCTCAAATGGAGGTAATTTTCCAACCTCAAGTTTTCTTCCTCATAATTATCATTTCATCCTGTGATTCAAAGTAGACGTTTTTCTTGCAACAAAAACTTGCTGTTGCTCCTCCTGTGCACCTAGTTACAGCTTGTGGTTGTTGTTCCTGTGACGTGCTACTCCTCTTCGGCTTGCTACTGATCCTGGGCTTGCTACTGATCCTGGGCCTGCTACTGATCCTGGGCTTGCTACTGATCCTGGGGAGGGCCCCCTGCTGAGAATCGAAGTTACTGAAGCTTTTCCATTAAAAAAAATTCATCCTTGGCGTCACGTGAACTCGTGGAAAATTCCGTAGATCCTCGTTGCGTCAAATCGCGGACAAATCCTGTAGATTACTGCGTCAATACGCGTAGGACTCCCACGTTGGAGCTCATAAGCTCTTTCATAAAATTGTAGAAAATGAAGCACATTTATTTGCGAAGACCTTCAGGTTTTGGTTCTCAGTCTGCTCGTCGACTAGCATGACATTAACCCCTGATGTTCGCGTTAAATTGCCAATGATCTCCTTCCGTAAATGTACGCGTTTGATTGTCTAACATGGTTACTTGGTAATCGAGAGACAGCGCATTACATGGTCGATCAACGTAAGAATTGTTCCTCGGTTTTCTTCAAAATCTGCCTTGAGTGAGGCGGACGTGAGCTACACGAAGAATTCCTACATACAAACATAAAATAGTTACTTTCCGGTATCCTCAACCAACTCTAGACAAAAGCCGAAATTCGTTCGACGGTGTCACTAATTGGTCAAATCACCTCACAAGACTATATGAACATTATTACACATGATGTACGAACTCGCAGGAGATTTACCCTGTAGGCCGAAATCCTGAATACGCACCAATAAAAAAAAGCACATATACATTGGGTATTGTCAAGGCGTCTAACTTTACATTATACTCTGCCGCGAAGGCTTTTCAAACGATCAGACATTATGCCAACACCGACACACAAGAGAAAAATTACACATGAATTGGGTACTATCAGCTCATCGGACTTTACGTTATACTCGGCCGCGAAGGCTTTTCTAGCGATCCGACATTCTAACAATACCGACATACAAAGAAATGCAAAAATAGACAAAATGTAGTGTTACCAACCCGTCAAACTTTACATCTTACTACGCCGAAAGGCTCTACAGACGATTTGACATTGTGATAACACTGACACAAAAATGCAAAAATAGATACGACACAAAATTTTATCCGATTCTCAGCCCCAGAGACAGTGCAGCACATTTAAATGATTCCACGTTGCCGCAAGATTATATAAACATTCACACAAATATTGTACACCAAATCGGGAGATTTGCTAAACAGGCTGAAATCCCTAACGCACTTAATGTACTCATGAATACACAGTGTGTCATCACTCTGTTAGACTTTACATCATACTTTTGCTGAGAACAGCCGTTCTGATGATCTAACATCCTGATAACACACACAAAATGAAATAAACATGATTATTAACCTAATTCTCAGCCTTTGAGAAATTGCACAATTGTTATTCAATTATGTCATTTTCTTCGTCGTCCTTCAATTTCAACGCATTTAATTCAATGCTACTGATAACATTTAATGTACATTCTTTTCTTGTTCTCACAACATCCTACATTCTTGCGTTCCGTACTACCACACTAGAGTTTTAACCACATCAACTTGAACGTACCGACAAATTTCTTAATTGCGAGTGCTATCCACTATAGCAATAAAATTCCGGCAAAGGCTCTCTGCTGCGCGGTCCATCTCTCTCACATACATTCTCGATGAAGATTTCCCTTGTACAATCCAGTCGCTATGCATTTTCAATTTTTTAACGCCATAAATCAATTCCTTTGCAGAAATTACACTCCATCTTGAATATTGAGCATTTTAATACTAGAAAATAAACATATCCTAATGAAGTTGATAAGTACATCGTTATTATGCAAACACTCTATCGCCATCAATCAACGCTAGAATTTCAATTATTGACGAAACGGCTCACACAATTTGATTAAAGTTACAACTAAACCATGTCAAATTCAAAGCATTGTCGAATGTTTCTGCTCCTCCCATCTTACGCTCAAACATTAGAAGGCACGCCAGAGCTACTTTTGTTGATCAGGCAAAACCGACCCCAACGAACCTGTCCAAAATCCGCGCACGAACGAGAGAGAATGCGTAGACAAATACGAGGAATGCATTATAAAATCCAAAAATTATTCTGAAGAATTCTCATGGATCTTCCGTTCCACCGATTTAATTCAATACCGAATGTTAGGTCATTTTCGCTTTCAGTACAAGTAAATTTCTCTGTTTAGCGAGACGATACTCCCAGACGTACGCAAGGAATATTCATCTCTCACACGAGGCAATACTTTACTCTGCGATAAAATTCGAGGTCGAATCCCACTCGAGAAATGGCGTAGTATTTCTTCAAAATCTACACAACTCTATCTCTTTCGCTGTAGTAGAACTCAGTTTCAGTAAGATATAATTTGCACCTCTCACATGAGTATAACTTGAACATTCCCTTAGACGACGAACGATTTGAAGAAAAATACACAATCTTCCAATTAACGCACACTTAAAAATGAAAATTCATTCATCGGTGACATGTAACTGTTTAGACTACACAAAATTGCATTTAATCCACGTGTTCCCTTTAAAATCTACAGATGCTTAATATAATAAAAATTCCTTCCTACCTGAAGGCAGCTAGGATTGAATAATCTTAAATTACCACGCTCTACCGTCGAATTCACTTCAAAAAGAAATTTTAAACATCATGAATTTATAAAAGTTAAGGAAGAAAAATTTTTATGCTCAGTGAATGTGATATAAAGGTATAGATTGACTCATGTCAGTGTCGAAATGGATTGTATAATTGGCACATGGGAAAATTAATCTGCAGTCGTGCTTTCATCATCTGCAGTCGTGCTTTCATCATCTGGAGTCGTGCCTTCATCATCTGCAGTCGTGCCTTCATCATCTGCAGTCATGCCTTCATCATCTGCAGTCGCGCCTTCATCATATGCAGTCATGCCTTCGTCATCTGCAGTCGTGCCTTCATCATCTGCAGTCGTGCTTTCATCATCTGCAGTCGCGCCTTCATCATCTGCAGTCATGCCTTCGTCATCGGCAGTCGTGCCTTCATCATCTGCAGTCGTGCTTTCATCATCTGCAGTCGTGCTTTCATCATCTGCAGTCGCGCCTTCATCAACCGTAGTGGCGTCTTCATCAAGTGCAGTTGCGTTTTCTTCACACTTAGTGGCACATTCATCGTGTGATGCTACGCCTTCGCATTATTCTGCATCACCGTCTGTTACCTTTTCACCCACAAAAAAAACTCCTTCTCCAATAATTACTCCCCGTAAACGTAAGTTGAAACGAGATTTAGATAATGCTGTAGAGAAATTAACAGGTGCTCGGAAAAAAATTAAATTGCTGCAACAAAGCAAAAGAAGGTTGTTGAAAAAAAATTGCGAACTCAGTTCAATTATAACTGAATTGAGGTCGTCCAATTTGGTGAGTAGCGAGTCTGTTGACATCATTGAAACATCTGCGGGAGGGGTATGTGATCTTTTAAAAAGGAAGGTATCAAAAGCATTAGGTAATAAATAGAATGTCAATATTCTCCTGAGCTTAGAGCATTCGCTTTAACATTGCATTTTTATTCCCCTCGTGCATATAATTTTGTCAGGAATAAATTTGATACATGTTTGCCTCATCCAAGATGAAATGGTATCAGACAATGGATGGTAAACCGGGATTTAAAAGTGAAGCTTTTAAAGCGCTGCAAGTAAAAGCACAATCACCTAAGGCTAAAGGTAGAGCATCGCCACGTGCGCTTATTATGGATGAGATGGCTATCAAACAACATGTCGAATAGGATGGCATAACAGCTCATGGTTATGTAGATATGGGTGCTGGTGTTAATGATGATGCTTTACCGGTAGCAAAGGAAGCTTTAGTTTTTATGGTTGTTTCTTTGAACGATAGCTGGAGGTTACCGGTTGGATATTTTTTAATAGATGGTCTTGGTGCAAACGAACGAAAATATCTCGTGAATCAATGCATTGCAAATCTTCATAATTCTGGTATATCCGTAGAATCTCTAACATTTGACGGAGCTGCTTCCAATATAGCAATGGCAAAACAACTTGGGTGCAAGCTAGGATTAGATAATTTGTCGCCAAGTTTTCCTCATCCCATAACTAACGAGAATATTCACTTGTTTCTAGATCCTTGTCACATGTTGAAATTAATTAGAAACACTTTTGGTGATAAAAAATTTATTGTTGAT
The DNA here is from genome assembly GCA_030386875.1 of Morinoia aosen. Taxonomy (NCBI): domain Eukaryota; kingdom Metazoa; phylum Arthropoda; class Malacostraca; order Amphipoda; family Talitridae; genus Morinoia; species Morinoia aosen. Next base: position 7,834,407 of record CM059575.1, on the reverse strand, counting down.
GGCGAAGGAAATACGATAAAATGGAGTTACACATAGAAATTACATGAATTGCAAACTTCAGCAGGAATACATTTAGCTAATAAGTTAAAATCAAAGCATATAAATTACTTCAAAAAAAAAGATGAATGTAAAACTTGCAGCTCAACTTTTAAGTGATTCCGTTGCAGATGGATTGCAATTTTGTCTAAATAATAATATTAACGGTTTTAGCGGTAGTGAGGCAACTATAAAATTTATTAGAGTATTTAATAGAGTTTTTGATATATTAAATTCCAGAAATAAATTGTCTTATGGATATAAGAAACCTATCGACTCAAATAATGCCGGCAATGTATTTTCTACCCTTGATGAAGACACTTTGTACATAAAATCCCTTTACTGCCCAACATCTGGCAAACTAATGTGCGAGTCTGTTAGGAAAACAGGATTTATAGGATTTTTAATTTGCATTGTTAGCATTAAAAACTTATTTTACAAAAGCTTACAACTGGACATGAGTTTTGTACTCACGTATAAAATAAGTCAAGACCACTTGGAATTAATTTTCGGAAAAATTAGGAGCAGAGGAGGTTGCAATAACAACCCAACAGCAAAACAATTTGCTTCTTCCTATAAACGTCTATTTGTTCACAACGAAATAAAAGATGTTATTAATGGTAACTGCACGTCTTTTGAAGATGTAACAATTTTAACAGCATCTAGCAGAAGCAACCCATCTCTATTGATCTCATCCTGCGCTGTAACAGAGTTTAACAATTCGTGTTCTAAGAATAGAATAATGACTGACGATGTTCAATGTAATGATTCATGCAAAGAGGATACATGTACCAAATATATAGAAAATTGTTCCAAATTTTTTTCTAATTCAGTGTATTTCTATCATGTTTTTTCTTATATAGGAGGATACATAGTAAGAAAATTAAGAAATGTTCTTCGTTGCGAATCATGTATAACTGCCCTTTGTCGAAATGCTGGCAATAAAGATTCCTCAAAGTTCATTAATCTTAAAGAGAAAGTGCACTTGACGTATCCATCAAATGATGTAATTGACATATGTTTAATTGCTGAAAAAAAATGTCAGCAAGATCTTGCTACGTGTATGAATCCTAATACTTACAACTTGAAAAAAATGCTTAATTCTACACTTCGTATTTGTATTGAAAAGAAACTGTTCACTTCACTTGACAACCACTGTTTTGAAGTTGAACCTCTACATAATAATCATGTTTATTTATTAATAAAATGTGTTGTAACTGAATATATTACTTTAAGATATCATCACTCTACTAAATTATTTAACGAAAACATTCATAAACAGAAAAAATTAGCCGTCAGATCTCAAATGAGTTAACTTTATTTTCAGGTATGTAAATATAATGCCTATATTCTATAAAACTTGCTCTGTACAACAAAATATAATTACTGTATGGTTGTAAAAATGTTCTTTATTAACTTAAAACACGAAGAAAAAGTTAGGTATGTAGACCGTAAGTAATTATTCATTTCTTTACATAACTGGATGGAAGTCGCTAAGTAAATGTTTCTATGTAAGTGTTGTTTTTCTTTAGCATTCAGCGAGGACGCAATTGAAATACATGCCTAAGAAAAAAGCGTATAGCACAGAGTTGCGCAAGTCTGCCATTTAACAGCGCGGTCTTCAGTCGCTGATGTTGGAGGTGGTGCTACACGTGCTACACCTCCACTGCAACACCGCCTCCACACAGGGACCAAATACCGGGTGGGCGGGGCTTGGGACGGCAGATGTGGCTTCACTCGCTTGACTGGCAAAAGATAGGGATGCCGGTTCCATGTATCCAACTTCCTTGACTCGAACAATCCTTTGACGCTTGGTTAAAAGGATGCAACATCGAAGCCAACTACGAGACTCTTCGTGACTTCCTTATTGTTGACCGAGCTTATTCAAGCTTGCCGCCCTTCCTCGCTACTCAATTGCGTGACGGGGGTGGTAACACAGTCGCAAGCCTAGGAGAGCAGGGTGATAGCTTCTTGCAAGCAAGACCTCATACATCGCTCCATCAACTTTGTAAGGGTCGCACACTGACATCGACGACGGATGCGGGCCCTCCAGCACTCAAAGCATCATCAGCACCAGAGCGACGCTCGACATTTCCTGTCCGAGCCCCTAGCACCCCAGCAAGATCAACCAACTCCAGCAACAACTCTCGAGGAACGCCACCAAGAACTTCTAACCCTCGTGATGTACCCACCAGCTCAAGATCGATCAACACTCCGCAGCGCGAGGAACAACGAGGACCTTACACAGGATATTACTGCACTTTCCATGGCCCCAACCGATCACATTCCAGTGATGAGTGCCGCCAGTTACAGAGGAGGCAAGGTGATAGCCACAGTAGTGGAGCAGCAGCCCATGCAAGCCCACCTATCTCCAGTACTACAGCTCGAGTAAACAATCTAACAACGCATGAAGAAGCAGATGAATACGACGATATTCCCCCAGTCGCATGCAATCACATTGCCTCAAACAAACTGATCGAATTGGGACAACTGAAAACATGCTCCGGCACCGTGAACCAACAGCCCGTCCAAGTACTACTCGATGGAGGAGCAACAGCGGTCTTCGTCAAGAAGGCTCTCGTCCCAGCTGACGCCATTTTGAAGAAAGAAATTACCGTTCGGCTGGCCAACAATCATTCCTTCGAAGCGCCTCTTGCCCGGGTCACTCTCGTTTGCCCCTACTACCATGGAGAGGTGACAGCCGTAGCCATGGAAGAACTCTCCCATGATGTCATCCTCGGCCGAGTTCCCGGAACCACCTCCTTCGAAGAACAGATGATCGACCATGAAGAGCAACCAGTTGCTGCAGAAGTCTCTCATGTTGTCACAAGGGCAGCAGCAAAATCGAGCGAAAATCCCCCTGCCGCACCAAGCACTGTCGATATGTTGCAGCACAACAAAGAAGATTACAAGAAATTACAACGGGAGTGCAAAACATTGCAGTTTTTATTCAAGAAAGTTGACACTGGTAAAGAAGAAACGCACAAGGATGGCAGAGTCATTACCTATGAACTCCACGACGGCATTCTGCACCGGAAAACGTTACGAGACAGTCAGGAAACTCATCAACTTGTAGCACCTGCAAGCGTGCGCACACAAATCTTGGAAATGGCTCACGACAATCCACTTGCTGGCCATTACTCCCAAAAGAAGACTCAGGCTCGACTAGAACGAGATTTTTACTGGCCGTCCCTGGCAAAGGATGTGGTTCAATACTGTCACTCTTGTCACACCTGCCAGACGCACGCTCCATCTCGACCAAGGAAGGCACCAATCTCAACCCCACCGATCACCACTCCATTCTCCGCGCTCAGTGTTGATTTGGTAGGCCCATTGCAACCAGCTTCGGCACATGGCCACCGATACATTCTCACCGTGGTGGACCAAGCAACTCGGTACGCAGACGCAGCCCCGCTCAGACATATAGATGCCGAAACGGTCGCCCAGGAGCTACTCGAAATCTGCAGCAGAGTTGGTTTCCCTCATACGCTAACGAGCGACAACGGCACTCAGTTCACAGCCGCAACCTTCGAAGCTTTCCTGAAACTCGTCGGTATCCAGCACCGATTGACGCCATTATACCATGCCCAATCGAACGGCATAGTCGAACGCTTCAATGGTACGCTCAAAGTCATGTTGCGGAAATTAGCCGTAGAAAAACCGCGAAACTGGGACCTGTATCTGCCTTCCCTTCTTTTTGCATATCGAGACGTTCCTCAGGCCTCAACCGGGTATTCTCCTTTCGAACTCATCTACGGCCATTGCGTCCGTGGACCTTTAACCGTGCTCAAGGAATGCTGGACAGATGGAAGCTTGCAAGACGACACGAGCACTGCTCAGTATCTAACGGAAATGAAGCACCGATTGAAAGAAACTTGCAAAATCGCTCGCGAGAATCTAAACAGGAGCCAAGAGAAAAGCGCCAAGTTCTTCAACAGACGTACCAAGATGCGAACTCTAAAACAAGGAGATAAAGTCCTCGTATTTCTGCCCGATTCTCGAAAGAAGCTACTTATGACTTGGAAAGGTCCCTATACAGTAAAATCACGCCTGGGAACCTATACCTATACATTGGACGTGGATGGAAACAACAAAGTTTATCACATCAACCTCCTTCGCCAGTACCACGACCGAGAGCGGCAAAGTTCCGCCTCACCAAGCGAGAAAGATCGCGAGGAGGACGACGAGAGAGTAGAGGAAGCATTTGCAGCGGTTGGCCTCGCCCTAGAACCTACCTGCGAAGAAGAAGAACTCGACCAGAAAGAACCAGAGATACCGTCACCCGTCGGAGAAACCATTGAAGACTGTCTCATCTCCTCTACGTTGACTACAACACAACGCTCAGAACTCCAGGAACTACTTGGAGAATATCGCGATCTTTTCACAGATACTCCCGGAAGAACCAGCACGGCAGTTCATGAAATGAAATTAAAGGATCCTTCCAGTTTTCGACTTCAACATTCGTATCCACTTCCCTTAGCGCTGGAGCCTGAACTGCAGTCAAGTTTAGAGAAGTGGATGAAGATGGGAATCGTGACGCCATCCACATCACCTTACTATTCACCGCTCCTTGCCGTCCGGAAGAAAGACGGAACCCACCGATTTTGTCTGGACTGCAGGCACCTCAACAGCCAGACAGTATTCGATGCCGAGCCGATAGCAGACACCACTGCTATTTTCACCAATTTAGCTGGCAAAACAATCTTCAGCAAAATGGATTTGATCAGTGGATATTGGCAGGTACCTCTACACCCTGAGTCCCGCCAATACACCGCCTTCAAAACTAGGTCTGGCCTCTATGAATTCAACGTCATGCCTTTCGGCCTAGCAAATGCTCCAGCCACTTTTTCCCGCCTTATACGTCAAGTCGCTGCAGGACTGCATGATACTGAGGTCTACATGGACGACATCTTAATCGCCTCGACTACCTGGGAAGAACATTGCGCAGCATTAGCTAAACTGTTTGAAGCTCTTTCTCGACATGGCCTTAAAGCGAAACCATCCAAATGCGAATTCGGATTTGACAGCCTCCAGTATTTGGGTCATCAACTGAGCAGTAATCAGATCCAGCCTCTGGAGAACCGAGTCGAAGCCTTGAAATCGGCTCCACTTCCAAAAACCAAACGGGAGCTCCGAAGTTTTTTCGGTACAGTTGGGTACTACCAACAGTACATTCCTAACTACTCTCAACTGACTTCTAAGCTCCATGATTTCCTAAAGAAGAATTCTCCGGAACAAATACCCTGGACCGATACAACAGAAGACATGTTTGAAAGTTTGAAGACAGCGTTAGTCAAGAGACCGGTCTTACAGTTACCAGACCCCAGATGTCCTTTCATTCTGAGAACAGATGCCTCCCAAACTGGACTTGGAGCAGCTCTCCTCCAGCCAAGCAAATGAGACTTCCGTCACTACGCACCCGTAGCATATGCTTCACGTCGACTGAGAGGAGCAGAAATAAACTATTCTACCATCGAAAAGGAAGCATTAAGCATCTACTGGGCTCTACAGAAGTTTGAGGTCTACCTGTATGGACGAGAATTTGTGTTACAGACCGACCATCGACCGCTCCTTTTTTGCAACAGGCGGACAAGTTGAACCCCCGATTGAAACGCTGGGCTTTGTATTTCAGCCTTTTCAGGTTCCGAGCAGAACACCTTCCGGGAGTCGAAAACCACCTTGCAAATTTCCTGTCTCGGCTATCGTAGCACAGACACCCTCCCCCGGGCGTGTCAGGCCGCACAGGGGTTGTCGAACCTTTTGTGTTAGTTACCCATAATCTTAAGTATTTTCTTTATGTGTCCAGCTCCCTGAACTCCGACTTGTCTGTTTCTCTGCGCTGATGTTGCGTCTGTGCATTTACTTAAGTTAGCCCTTAAATATCATTTGTCTCACATGTCGATATTCCAATGTTTCTTGTATTACCTAGCTAAATACGACTATTATTTTAAATGCAATTTTGAATGTTGTACCCTGTTATGCAATAGCTCATGTCTGTACGCACTATTTTTGCAATAGAAAATAAATCACTGTCTTTGTGAAAATATATCAGTGTATGTAATAGGGACTTGAAAGAAATTCAGCATTAAACAAGTCATACCCTGAGGTTAAAAGAGTTTCCTTTCTCCTTGTTGACACAGGCTTTAGTCTTATACGACACCTCGCCTAATAAGGGGTTAAAGGAGCCTCCTCGGAAGGACGAATTATTTCGCATAGTTTGTCGTAAGGAAGACGCTGTCGCAGTTCGGCACTAACAGAATTTACTTCTGTTGCCCTAGCGTACTTATTACGGCGTAGGTGGTACCCACACACACAACGGTACCACCGTAGTTCGGCACTAACAGAATTTACTTCTGTTGCCCTAGCGGACTTGTTACGGCGTAGGCGGTACCCTCACGAACCTCAGGAAGGGCAGCTGCAAAGAAAAGCTAGCCCCCCGGAAAAAGGTAGCTGCACCGAAGACAGGCCCCTTTCCCACAAACCCTCACGTCGACCGCACGACGGTATCGACACCTGGCTTTGAATTGGCAGGCTGTGGCCAGATTTAGTTGAGTGAGCGACTGAGAAATGAGGGATGCTCTTGTCATTTCCACTCTCTTGGTGGTGGTTATGTGTGCGGTTTGGCTGTAAATTTTTTATCGGATTTTGACCGGGATTCTGCTGCAATTTTTCTCTTTGTATTGATTTTACTGCTTCCGAGTACGTGGTTGATAGTTGAAGATTTGTACTCATTTGTGATGAGGGTATATCGCTCTCTGAGTTCGCGTCAGATAATAACGAGAACCTGTTTTTTGTGGGTACTCTGCGGTAGCTGGAGATCAATGGAGGGAAACGTTCATCACCAATAGGCAAGCAATGAATCAGGTTTCTGGAGACTTCACTGGAAGCAGTTTGTGATCGAGTAGAATTCTTCAGTTCATTTTGCTGTTTTGCACTGATGTTGGAGCATTCAGTTTTGTCATTTAGGCCATTTGAGTTTATGTTACATGAGCTAGATTGTAAGGTGAGTTTTAGACTCGATCTGAGAGCAATCTGTTGAAGAAAATGGTGTGTTTCTTCTCTTGTACCGGGCCAAGTACGAACATTATTGCAAGTTATGAGATCAGTTGCACCGTTTGTTCGGAACGGAATCAATTTAATACCGTTTGTTTTGCACAAATTCAACTCCTGATACAATTGCTTACCGCTACACGCACTCACGACATAAATACGGGCTAAGGCATGCTTAGAAAATATGAGTTCTTTGATTTTAGCAATGTTAGGTTGTGAGAGGCTTAAGTCTCTGAAGCAAACGATGTAGTTAGTGAATTGAGGTATTTGGCCAATTACGTTCAGGAGATCATCAATGCGACCGGAAATTACAGTTCGTATTTTACAAGAGGGGTCAATGTCGGTCCTTTGGACCGTCGTGAGAATTTTATCTCTGACAAGAAATGTATCCAGAGGTTTTTTGCAATGTGAGTCAGAAAATTGGCTTGTCGAAAACGGGATCTTTGGCGTAAGGTCGAAAGAGCTTACATGCAAGTTCAATTTCAAAAGTTGTTCTGTAATGAGCCTAACATTTGAAGCGGTTGAAGATATCAAAAGTGGACTTGGAGGCGTCCGCTGTTTTGACATTTTCGTTAAGTGGGCTGCAGTGAGAGACAGGTTATTGTTTACCTGGTGAATGAAATGGGACATTAAAATTTGAAGCGGGTGCAAGCTGTTTGATGTAATATTCAGGTAATCATGATCACTAGAATTATAAGTATTAGAAATATTAGAATCTCTAATATTAGGCTCATTCATCGCATCATTCTCGGTAGCTAGTGACAAATTTATATTTTTACCCATTATGCCCCGTGGGATATTTGTTGATTCTTTCGCTGGTGTATCCTCTCGAGGACTGCTTGGATAGTGGAGTCCAGGCTCAGGGGCTTCTTCCTTGCTCTTGCTAGGGCTTGTTTCGACTGCTTGCGATGCCGATGTGAAGATTTCATTGTTACCAGCAGCGCTTGGGAGATTTCTGTCTGTGGTGGGTGACTCAGAAACTCGACTCTCTGTCGAGCGACCTTCTGTCGACTCTCTGTCGGTTCGCTCTGGTGATGGTAGATGTGTTGCGGTGCTTTCGTTGACGTTGCACTGCTTTTCAATTATGGTAGGAGGCGTAGGCTCTTCTTCAAATGATGTAGTTCCTGGCACACGTCCTAGGATTACTTCGGTTTCAGTGTTATCCATCACTACTACTGTGATGTTGCCTCGATAGTATGGGCAGTCCAGTTTTACGTTTGCTAATGGCGCTTCGAAAGTTTGGCTGTCAGCTAACTTGACGGTGATTTTATTTTTTGATAAATTTTGTACCGGCACTAGGGTTTTATTTAAAAATACGGCCGTGGCTCCTCCGTCCAGCAAAATTTCTACTGGTTTGTTATTGAGTTGACCCTGACACTTTTTCAATTTACCTAATAATACTTCGGTTTTATTCGAAGTTACCTCAGCATCATTGCATTCGACGGGTGACAGGGTATATCCTGGGGACTCCTCTTCGTTTATGTGGGCAGTAGGTTGTGCCGCGCCTCTTTCATTTCGGAAAGAGTTATTTTGCTGAGATGGCGGGTTAAGTACTCGGCACTCTGCACTAGAACGGGTTGAATTTCCTTCATTGTTATCATAGAAGAATGTTCTCCAGCTCATCGGCGGATGGTTAAAGTAGTTGGGTCTGCCTCCTCCGTGAGCTGGTCCAGTTGTCCTTGGCCGATACTAGAAATTCTGATTCTGAGGCGGTGCAGGTCGATACTGGGGATTTTCGTTCTGAGGAGGTGAAGGTCGATACTAGAAATTTTGGTTCTGAGGAGGTGAAGGTCGATAGTTTTTGGTTGCGATATTAGAAGATCGATTCACTTGAGAACTTCTGGAAGGTTTTCCCATTGAAGATTCTTGACTGTCGTTTTTGTTATTCGACGGACGATTCTCACAAAGTTTCTGGAGAGTTGTATTGGGTCGGGCTTGTAGAAAAATGTCCCCTTGTTCAGCTAGAGTTGCTAAGGTGTTATTGCTTCTGTCCTTTAGTTGAGTAGCAAGGTGAGACGGTAGACTGGAGTAGACCTCATCCATGAGCATGAAGTTTTTTAATTGGTCGTAGTTTTCTTCTACTTGGCTCCCGGTAAGCCATGCGTTAAGCGCTTGTTCCTATCTCCTAATGTATCGACTCATGTTATCTCCTTCTTCCGGCTTCAGTTTGAAGTAGTTACTGCGCAATTTAGCTAGAGTTATCTTGTGGGACTCCAGTAATAGATTTTTAATTTCCCTAAATTGGTAGCGGTCGACAGCGGCCAATGTCTGGATGAGTCTCCTTTCCTTGGCAGTTACTAGATTTTCTAGTGCGAGAACAGCCTCGAATTCCGTGTAACCAAGTACGTTTGCTGTGACTCTCGAAACGCTTCATAAATTCTTGAATCCCTTCTTGTTCAGGTTTAAAAGCACCGATATCGGGTATTTTGACCAGTCTGGCTTCTGGTGCCCTTTGCTGGTTGAATTGTTGGAGATGGATTTCATGCTCTCGTTCTCTTTCTCTCATCCGTTCTCTTTCTCTTTCTCGTTCTCGTTCTTGGGTTTCTCGTTCTCGTTCTTCTCTTTCTAGTTCTCGTTCACGTTTTTCTCTTTCAAGTTCTCGTTCTCGTTCTCGTTCTGCAGCTTCCTCTAGAATTTGGAGTCTTTGGAGGAAGATCTCACGGTAGTCTGGTTGCTCCGGAGTGAGGCCTAGGGCAGTCATGTATTCTCGGGCTCGTTGAACACAGTCCATTTTGAGATTTTTATTTTGCTTCAGAAATTCGAAGTTCCTTTTAATTTTTCTTGGTTTTCAGGATTTGAAGTCCTTTATTTTTCTTCTGCTTCAGGGAGTCGAGTCCTCCTTTTTATTTTTATTTTAGTTCATGGAGTCGAGTCCTCCTTTTTATTTATTATTTTTATTCAGGTAGTCGAGTCCTCCCTTTTATTTTTATTTTTCTTCAGGGAGTCGAGTCCTCCTGTTCGGGCGCCTAATTGTTAAATATTTAGTAGGGCAGTCCCTGTTCGGGCGCCAAATTGTTAAATAGTTTGTTTAGGTGGCGTATCCTTCTTGGATATCCTCTCTGTACCTCCCCAAAGTAATGCAGAGGTGGTAAAAAATTTTCCATCTAATATCCCAAACAAAAAACTAAATCGGAGTAATGATGTCTTAGTCAGTTACCGTTCATCTATCGTGGTACAAGAAGCTCTCTCAGTTTCTGGAGCTTTTTTGTGGAACAAGCTTCCCCAGCATATCAAAAACTCTAAAACTGTAAAAGAATTTAGAGTAAATGTGTCACGTCATTTTGCATCTCTGTCTTAGCATTTCGGTGTGAATTTTCCCATCTATCTGAAATTTTAATTTTCCTGAAATTTCTGTTAGAAAATTAGAAACTATTACATTTTAACGTTTGCTTAGCCATTCTAATATTGATCTTACTTATTTCTGTCGACAATAATGAGCACCACAGCCGTCAGTTCGATGCAGCAGAACGAACGTTTTTTCCCTAATTAGGAGTATTTCCTCATCTTTATTTTGTTATTTTTCTCTTTTCTGTATTAATATTTAACGTCCGTATGACAAACATACCCTGAAATACATTTTGTGTGTACAACAATGTACAGGTTTATAGATGTGAGGGTTGTGCAAACTTTTTGATGAATTAAATTTTGGCTAAGGCTGTCTCGCTATTTCAAAATCATTCTCAAAGATGTTTTCAATCGATTTCGGCTGAGCTAGGGGGAGGGGATAATTTAGGCATTTCATTTATTCTCTTTATATTTTTTCGTGCGCTCAGTGCACACTAGCATTGAACTTTCAAATCGAAAAAAAACTAAATTTCCGTAATTAAAATTATAACTTTGAACCATTGTTAAATCTATATGTGCCAAATTTTGTAAATATTCGCCTCTCAGATGTGATATCCGGCCACAATGTTACTCCATTTTATCCCATGTACACAAGTCCGTATAATGCTGAAGAGTTGTGTTGTTTCTTGACTGTAACCTGAGTTTTCTTAAAAAATTTCTATGAAGAAATTAAAAACCAGTTCATTTTTACGTTTTTCGAAGTCTTCTTTTTCTTTTAATTATTTTTTCCGAATAATTTCTTAGGATTACAGTGAGCTCGACTGTCATTTTCGATGTAGTAGATGGTAGGTTGTTTTTTATCTTTTTATTTTATATATATATTTTTTTCTTGTTCATTTTCAATAAGTAAATATATTATTATGTGTGTGTACGTATGTAGGTATATATATACTGTATCTACATAAATAGATATACTTGTTTCTATTTCATTTTTTTACGCGAAAACCATCTGGCAAATAAATTTTATTGCACTGGCGAAATGATTCAAAAATAGATCTATCACTTCCCCAGAGGGCGTTTTTGTGAATCGGAAAAATGACAAATACAATTAGTGAAATAAAGCGCAATTTGAGCATATGAATTGTGGTAAAATTATCTTTCTGTCCGTATGTTTTACAAACTATGAATTTTGATGTTGAGTATACGTTTGTTTACGCATTTCTGCCAAAATTTTGTATATATTTGTTAATCATGAGTGATAACCGGCTTACACCGTATCTCCATTTTATCCCATGTACCCATGTCCGCATGATGTTGCAGAGAATATCGAGAAGATATGAAATATATATTTTTTTTGTTGTTGTTGTTCCTCGACGGTAATTTGAGTTTTCTTAAAATTTCTTTTATAAAATTTAAAAACCATTTAATTTATACGTTTTTCGAAGTCCTTTTTCTATTCCTTATTATACCTCAGGTTATTTCTTACGATTACACACAGCTTTGGCTGTCATTTTAAATGTAGAAAAACAGAATTATTTTTTGTTAATTAGTATTTTTTATATTTATTTTCTATACGTATACATATGAATATGCGTGTGTAAGTGTGTGCATGTGTGTGTATGTGTGCGCACGCAAATATGAATGTCTATGTACCTGTGTGCACAAGCACACGTTTCGCACATATATATATACACTCATGGGCATATATATGTTTTTATTTCTATTTTTTGCGTAAAATGCAAAACCTCAAGACACATTGCATTTTACCTAAAGCTCTGCGATCAGTTCACACTGAACCAAACTCCAGAAATAAAAAAATTGATTGCGCTTGCTTAATGATTCATAAATTAATCTATCACGGCCCCGAAGGGCATTTCGGTGAATAAAAGAAGTTAAAAGTATAAAAACAGACAAATGAAATAAAGCGCTGGTGCAAAAATTATCTCTATATTTGTGTGCTGAACAAGCCATGCATTTCATTTTTGAGTGTAAGTTTGTTTACGCATTTCTAGAAGTGCGTACTGTGTTGCGCGATGTTCTTTATAAATTACTTCGGTACTTACCTTTTCTCAATACTTGATTGTCATTTACGAGGGTGTTTCAATCTGCTCCGGTATAGCGTTTTTTGTCTTTTTCTCACTTCGATAATTTCAACTAACAACTTGAGAGTTCCGTAGAATTCTTTAGTAGTATTCGAATTATTTATAAGTTGTTAGCCATCTCTTGGAACATAAATTATCCAAGAGATGATATTTTTATTTCTTATTCAATTACCCCTTGACAGAGTTAGACTATTAGCATGCAACGTATGGTTTGTCTATTAGTACGCCTCTTATATTTTGTCTATCAATATACCTTTTATGGTCTATCATTTTGTACACCTCGTATATTTTGTCTATTATTATGGCTCGTATGGCTTATCTATTTGTACACCTCGGACGGTTTATCAATTAGTACTCCTCGTATGGAACTTTTGTTTTAGGACGTCTTATATTAAGAAATTTTAAAAGCCAATATGTTGGCATGTATCTCATGTGGCAACTTGGAAATAACCGTTTTTTCTTTTTCTTTTTTTCTTTTTCTTGGGCGCCAGGGATAGGTTATTTAGGTGGTCGAGTTCTGTTCAGCCCGATTGAGAATTATTTAGGCTGGTCCTTCTTGGGAGCCAGTAGATAGATTATTTAGGTGGGCGAGTCCTGTTCGGCCCGATTGATAATTATTTAGGTTGGTCCTTCATGGGAGCCACCTTTTGATAGTTGTCTCTATATTAGTGATTCTGGGGCTGTATTTTTTTAGGCTTTTTATTCTGGAGGAATCTTCCTGATATTTACAGGGACAAGAAAAAAGTCGGGTTCTAATGACTTAATTTTATTCAGTTGGTGTTCGCCAACTCTTTCAAGTTTTGCGAATTTTTCGGTATCCTTCCGAGTTTCTCGATCTGATAAAAGTTTTGAAGATTGCCAGCTGTTTTTCAAGATTTGGAGATGTCGAGGCTGTTTTGTCGAGGCATACCTGAATTTCCCTTTCTATAATTAAGTATGTTTGAGCTTCTAGTAGACCTTCATTGACCTTGAATAGCTTTAATTAACATTACTCGTGACGCTTTGGCGTTCACTCATTAAATTATCTCTGAGCTTCCTCTGCTTGGGCAGCATGTCGCCCTTTTAATAAAAGTGGGTTTGGTAACTCTAAGTTATTTCTCTTGCGTAAAAAGCAGTCTCTTTCTACGACTTGAACTACTCGACCCGGCTCTTACAGCCTCTTGAATAGACACTTATTATTCAGGGCAATTAACTGTCAATTTTTAAAATCTTAGTGCTATATGCAATCTTGCAATAAGATACGATATTCAGCTAGTCGGCGACCAGACATCTTAAAACTCTGTCTCTCTACTCAGAACGCCTGTAAAACTTCCTACCGGAGTACCGTGCTGATGACCGGCATCGTCCATTGGTTGTCTTCTATTTTTAGGGAGTTTTGTTTTTAAAAACTAACCTTGCGTTAAAGAAGATCTTCGGTCTCCATTTTAAAGGAATTTAATAATAAAAATACTACAGAGGATGCTGATGTGCGTACTGTTGGAATTTTCAAGGTACGCCTAACTTAGATGCTGTTTCTCTTTTTGCGCATCTCGGGAAACGACTTGCTGTTGTTCTCTTGAAGTTCTTCTGTATTTGAAATAAATGTTCGAACAGTTGCCCTTAAGTTATAAGTACTAAAATTCCATTGTAATAACATAGGAGAGATTACGCTCACGAAATGCCTAAACCTTTTTATTTATTTGTTTAAAGAAGACACTTACCCCTATATTGTATAAGAACATTCAACACTACACCGGGTGTCCCACAAAAATGTCCCCGACTTTTTAATTGATTATATCTCCGCTTTAAATTAACATATTCTAATTGTCTTTTATTAACAATGAAGTAAATTTTATTTTATTTTCGAATAATTTAAGTTTATGAAAATCAATTGAATAATCCCTTTACAATGATCGATTTACTGAAAAGGGTAGAAAAACTAATTGTTCAAAGGGAAAGTTTGAAGAAAAACACTGGGGTTCTTCTTCATTTCTCAATACCTACTGTTAAGAATAATTTCATAATGATATATCCTACATACCACCAAGTATTTAAGCCCTCTGAGAGGTTTCAAGTGTTCTCAATAACAGTGTTTCAAGAACTGAAAGAAAACGGTGAAAAAATGCGTAAAACTCTTCATTCAATGGTGGCTAGAAGTAATACTTGCCTTGAGAGAAATGGAGGGTACGTCGAAGGATACTAAATTACTTTACTTGTTTAAACGTTATTTACGGTAATGATTTGTCCCTCTTTTATATTTTTGTTTGTTCGGTTTTATGGAAAGTACAAAATAAGGAAGAATTATGCGCAGCCCCTTCAACAAGTGGACTCAACTTCCCGTATTAAAGGGCCCAATAGCACACATATTTACCGAGCACCCATCTGGGGCCTGATAACGCTACAAGTTAAGATAATTAAACATTTAAGCGGAGCGTCAATAGCAGGAGTCTCCCCTGAAGATCTTCGAAAACAATGTTCAAGTGAACACGTTTCACTGTAGTCGGCTGTCAAGGACCCAAGGGCCCACAGTAGCGAGGGCAGAATGCCGAGTCACGCACAGCACACAAGAGGGACGTGTGCCAGCGATCCCGGCCGTATCCAATCTGACGTGGCAGCCTTCGGATGCCACGCACATCAGCTTGCTCGAATCCGTTGCGAAGGCTTAGGACTCGTACAAGAAGATCAGACGAACGTTTTAGTGTTAACGTTTACATTTTTTGCCGCAGACGTGAGGACCCCCGCCATTGCTCCGCTCATTCGTATAATTATCAGCGTAATTAATTTTTAGGCTTATTAGATGGAGCACAGCCTTTGCCCCTTATTGCGGAAGGCCTTTTGTGCCTTATAAAATCCGCAAAGGACCTCAGCGTTCGAGCAATGACTGGAATCGCGACACAATCCCGGCAAGAGAAATAACGGAGTTTTCATTAGAAATTTCCGTTACATAGATTTAGACATTTAAACATTTTAATATTTTGATGTTACTTTCCAGAGGAAGCATAGAAAGAACACCAACTACATTTATGCGCATAATAATTATTTAGGGCAAGAAAGAAGGAAAGGACCTTAGAGGTGCCCTCGCCTAATTAAGTTTGCAAGCTTGCTACGTTGCTGGCGAGCTGCCTGCCGGCTAGGACGTGCAGCTGCCTCAATTTCAGGTTCTTCGGAAGTTTCCGAGGAGTCAGATTCCAAAGAATAGTGCTGTTCTCTAGGGCGTTCAATAGAAAAGGAACTACCCTCACGAGAAAAAGAACTCCCGGGAGGCTCGAAAGAAGGATGTAACTCTTCACTCGAACTTCCCTCTGCGCTTTCCCACCCCTCCTCTGAAGCAGTATCAGAAGCAGCTAACTCCAGGGGGTAAAGTAAATAAATTTTAACGGCAGCCTCGGAGTTATCAGCCTTTATAATTTTAACGACCCGTACCTTACCATCGCGTCCAGGAAGTAGCGCGATGATACGGACTAAGGTCCAAAATGGTCTAGGTCTTATAGGATGCCTTAATAGGACAACCTGACCTACAGATAGGAATTTATTATTAAGAGGTAAAGATTTAAGAGGATATGGACCTCTTAGGGTGATTAAATACTGAGAGTACCAGAGCTCCCTTAACTTGGCCACCATGACGTCGCGTCTCTCAAGCGCGGAGAGCAGATGCTCTCGACGGTCACCGTCCTCAGTTTCCAAGTCAGGGACCTCATCGGAATGGATTAAAGAGTTAGAAGTAGGGTAAAGTTGAAGAAATTGAATAGGCATGATAGGCAGAATAGTGTCCCCCGTCTCTGTGTAGGAAAGAGGACGTCGATTAAGATTAAGAGAGATGTCAGAAACTGCTGTGAGAAATGTAGAGTAAGGATAAGTGCTACAGCCAAAAAGCTTGTACAAACTCTCCTTAATAGATTTAAACAAGCGTTCCCAGATCGCACCAAATTGTGGACTATAGATCGGGATAGTTTTAAATTTAAGGTTGAATGTACGGAAACGTTCTTCATATAAGGAAGAAGTCAAAACTTCTGCCAAAAGGTCAGAAGCAGCTACGAAAGTTTTAGCATTATCGGAAAACACGGTGTTAGGGACACCTTTTTCGTTCGTGAAGCGAATGAAGGCAAAACAAAATTCTTCCAACGTCATGGAAGGAAGAATTTCCATATGAATAGCTCTAGTTTGAAAACACGTAAATAGTAAAAGATACACTTTTTGTTTATGGCCAAACGGATCTAACACCCAGAAATGAGCAGAAATGTCCATTCCTGTGGTAGCAAAAGGTCTTACAAAATTAGTCCGACTGTCAGGCAAAGCTGGCGGGTCAGGATAAGAGAAAGCCTTAGCGTTCACCCGCTTGCATACTATGCATTTGGATAAAGCGCTACGCACAGTACGCTTACAGCGCGGTATCAAATAACCGTCCATTTTAAGTTTTTGTACAGTCGATTCAACACCCTGATGATTTAAAATTTTATGGGTATGCAATATTAGAAGATAGGTTAGATGAGAAGAACTAGACAACAAAATAGGATTCCGAGTGTTGTAATCTAATTCCTCTGCTAAGACAATACGACTGTTAGATCTAATTAAATTATGAGAGTCAAGAAACAGGTTGAAAGATCTAACAAGCAAAAGCGGACGAAGATTTTTGGTTTGCAAGGCCTCTATCTCGCTGACAAAATGCTCTCTTTGCATAGAGGAAATGAGGTATAGAAACGCTCGCAGTGTAGACTCCCCCGGATCTGCGCGCTTCCAGATTGCCACAGCCCTAAATACCTTCTCTACCACACCTAATAATCTGGGGTAGGAGGAAAAGCGCTCAATCTCCACAATCGAAGCTTCACCTGGGTGAGCAACATTAACTGCGATGCACGTATCGGAAACCAATGGCTGCGGAATGCATCCTAAGTGACCCTTAGGCCACTTATCTCTACTTTCTCTGATCCAAGAAGGACCTTCTAACCATAACAATTTACATTCTAGAAACTTAGAAACCTTAATAACCCGTGTCAACATGTCAGCAACGTTAAACATCGTGGGTACATACTCATAGCTGAAAGCAGCCAAAGTCTCACATTCTAACTTCTTACGCATGGCTTCTATTTCTTTTATTCTGTTGCTTACAAATACATTTTTTCGAGGAGGTTTGCCGCTCAAGAGCCAAGCTAGGGTAACTTGAGAATCAGTGAGAATAGTTACATAAGACACTTTGTAAGGAAAATTAACATCACACAGAAGAGATATAAGACACTGGTAGGCAAGAAACACTGCCAAGAGTTCAAGAGAAGGAAGAGTTCGCTGGCGAGAGGGCGAAAATTTAACTTTAGAGAAGAGTAATGCGCTGCGATCCTCTTGGACGCCATAAATACAGGTACCAAAGGCGCCAGCACTAGCATCACAAAATACAATAAGTTGCGTAGTTTTAGTGTCGGCCAAATTCATCCTAGGAAACTCAAAATCCCTCAACTCCGAAAACTCCCGACAATAGCTTTGCCATTCCTTACATAAATCTTCCGGAACATCCTGATCCCAACCTAGCCTCAAGGGCGTTAATTTTCTCAAAATGAGCCTACCTCGCACCGAAAAGGGCAACAAAATTCCCAAGGGATCATAAATAAACGCTACTTCAGAAATAATTTTTCATCGTGTTTTACACGAAGAGTCCAACTTTTTAACAGACAGAGAAAGAAGATCAGTAGAAGAGTTATAGTCATACCCTAGCACTCTGGAGTGCACTTCGGCACTACATAGAGCAGGGTCAATTTGGGAAAGAAGTTCAGAATTATTGGACTTCCATTTACGTAACGGAAATCCACTCTCCTCAAATGCACTATTGGCGCTTCGAAATGTGCTAAGCGCTAGTTCAGGACTTTCTGTCGTGAACACTAAATTGTCGACGTACAGCTTATTCGCCATAACGTCTCTAACTGTCAAATCAGTGATAGTTTGAGCGTGCTATTTAAGAAGATAGTTAAGAATCTAAGGCGATGCAACAAACCCGAACAACAGAGTTGTATAACGGAAATAACAGAATTTGCCATCCTTGAAAAGGATGAAACTAAACTGATTACGGTCAAAATCACAAGCAAGTTTTACCTGCAGGAACGCCTTAAACATGTCAGAAAGTACTGCTATGCTATTAGCACGGAAATAGACCAAAAGTCCTAACAAATTATTCATCAGATTAGGACCAACATAAGAGGCTTCGTTCAGACTGGGCAAACCTTTGACCTTTAATGAGCAATTGAAAACAGGTCGGATTTTGGAAGTTTCAACATGTGTACGTATTACCGGCCTATGCGGAATCCATTTGTGAGCTCGCACATCTAGTTTATTAACGGAAATGGGTTCAATAATGCCCAATTCCAGCTGCTCAAGGAATACGTCATTATAGGCCAGTTCAATCCCCTTTAGGGCATTATCAGTCGCCACTTTACGAGCTAGATATCTTGCTAATACAAAATTATTAAGTACCCTAGCCAAAAGTTTGCGATTCCAAGGTAACTGGACAAAATATTTGCCTTCTTCAAGTATAACACTATCTTTAAAATCTTCCAATTCCTTATCATTCTCTTCCTCCTTAGATGAAGAGAATGAATACCATTCTCTTCCTCCTTTCAGACTGGATTAGAGCAGCTTCTTGACCTGGAGCTTATTGGTATACCAATAAGCTCCAGGTCAAGAAGCTGCTCTAATCCAGTCTGAACTACGCTTTGCTCTGAAACGTCTAACAATGATGTGCATACTTTCGGGGCTTCAAAGAAATCAGCAAGAACACCACGGTGTCGACTCTCATTCAACTTACACTTGGCAACTCTCCTTTTAGCTTTAAATTTGGTTTCGGTTACGTTGTCAAGAGACAGAGCAGGTTTACATATTTTAACATTAGCTTGCCTTCTAGGCTTTGTTACTTTTACATGGTCAGAAGACAGAGAACTTCCACGTAATTTAACATTACTATTGCTTCCAACGGAAGTTTTATGATCATTAGATTGCTTCTTAGTTTGAGAAGCAACAAGAGAAGACAAAGAGGAGTTGTAACATTTTAACTCCCCAAAGGGTAGAAACCCGTTATAAATACGCATGGCCTTATAGCCATTTACATGTTGCAATTCAAATACGCTAAACGCTTGAAGAGCATCTACACCCAAAATTCCGCTAATTTGGATGCTATCATTTATAACTTCCGGATAGGAAGTCGACAAAGGGAGTTTAGTTTTCAAAATTGCGATTTTATCCTTCAAATTTCTCATACCCATTTGGAGATTTAAATTTCGCATGACGAAAACATCAAGCTCATGCTTCTCACTGTTCGGAAGCACGAGTTCAATGCTAATTGGCTTGCCAATTAAAGGAACAGAAGCACCTACAGTGTTAATAGTTAGCTCCTGCAAGTCTATATCAGAATAGTCTGAACTTACGGTTGCCAAATCAATCAGCGACGACTGACTGCCGCTATCAATTAAAAAATTTACACGCTTAGTTACACCACCATACATGGTGGTAAGAGCAACAAGAGGGCACATCCTAAGACGTGCATTTAACCGTCACAAGTTGCAACGAAAGCACTGGATTCAACAAATTTTGGACACAAAGGGCTAACATGATTATTAGCTTTACACAAGGAACACAGAAATGAGAGACCCCTAACTTTGGAGGGACACGCACTAGACACATGTTTACCACTTAGACAGGTAGAACATAAATTCAATTCACCAGCCCGTTTCACACGCTTTTCGTGCGAATTTAATCGCCTGCATGCAAAGGAAGCATGGTTAACCTGGTTACAAAATTTGCAAACCTTAATATCGGGCGTCTTATTAGGTTTAGGTAAATATTGCGGTTTGTCCCTCACCTCCGTCCGGGTCACCAGTTATGTTTCCTTACTACGGAATGCATGTGACGGTTTGGATTTACCTTTTGTTTCAAGAAGAGAAAGCACTTTATGAGCATTCTCAAACATCTCCAAAGAAAAGAAGCTCGCTTTAAAATAGCGAAGAAGTTCCAACAGGAAAAATTCAGGAAGTTTAGATTTTATAACAGCAGAAAACAGTAGGTTACCCGATTTCTCATTAGAGAAATCCAAACCCAACTTGGTCATTGTATTAAAAATGATCAAATAAAACTGAACGTTTCTAACTAACTGTCCATCTTCAGCAAGAAAATTTCTGTAAAACTAAAAAAAATAAGAGAAATTAAAGCACTAAAGTAGTATATATACAAAATCCAAACTTTGAAAAAATACGACAACGGTAAAAAAAGGTAAGGGAAAAACTGAGCAACTGAATTACGTATTTGCAACATGAAGCGGGAAAGCACTTTGGGTGTCATTGAGAGCAGGTTTCATTCTGTATATATACAAAGATTCGAGAAGGCGCAGATCTGTTCTGTAGGAGGTACTGTTCTGTAAGAAGTGTTCTGTAAGAGGTTTCATTCTCAAGCTGAGAAGCATCAATGATGGACTTTTTAAATTAAACTTGAACTTTTTAAAATTAAACTTGAGCTTTTTT
This sequence comes from Morinoia aosen, assembly GCA_030386875.1. Lineage (NCBI taxonomy): Eukaryota > Metazoa > Arthropoda > Malacostraca > Amphipoda > Talitridae > Morinoia > Morinoia aosen. The sequence goes on along the minus strand of CM059575.1, from coordinate 7,813,463 downwards.
AAATTAAACTTGAGCTTTTTTAAATTAAACTTGAGCATTTTTAAATTGAATTTGACTTTTTTTAAATTAAACTTGTGCTTTTTTTAATTGAACTTGACCTTTTTTAAATTAAACTTGAGCTTTTTTAAATTAAAGTTAAAAAGCTGTAGTTAAGAAATAAAATATTCATCCTATAAATTATGAATTGGTGGAGTTGGAGTCACAAAATTGTGAATAGGCGGAGTCGGTATTGGAGTCGCCAAATTTTGGGAAAGTGGAGTCGGAGTCGGAGTCGCCAAATTCTGAAAAGGTGGAGTCGGAGTCGCCAAATTCTGGAAAGGTGGAGTCGGAGTCGCCAAATTCTGGAAAGGTGGAGTCGGAGTCCCCAATTTATTCCTCCGACTCCGCAACCCTGGTCACAACCCTAGTGATTATTTTATTTACCGTTGTATACCACCTTGGCTGCGAAATTCATGCATTTTTGTAGCTTTCTTCAAAGGTATTGAGGTATATCTCCCCCTACTGGGCTGCAATTGTCAATGCTCGATTTCACTAAAGATTGAATGGCCAATAATTTAGATTTATCGTCGAGCATACTTTTCATACAATGAAATAACATTCAAGTTCCGTAAATTTTGTTGCCATCTTTATGAACGTGAGATATGATCGACATATTTCTATCGAACAGATACCTAAATTTTTAGCTTTTTCTTATTGCTTAATTTCATCATTCCGTACTGTAGGAGTAAAATTTGTAATTTTTTTACGTCTTTGGATCCGAAAACAATGCATTACTTTCTTTTAATCGTCACAGTACATTTTTTTCAGGGATATTGAGCAGAGCGCCTTCTGTGCTAGTGTTTCTTCTACAGGCATATTGATTTCGGTGGAGTAGATTTGACTCGTCCAGATGAAATGAGTTGATTTGTATTGAACAAAAGAGAATATTTTGAGTCGATTTAATAAGATCTAAAAGAGAGCTTATTTATCTACCTAAAATTGAAAAACTAGCTGTCGGTTATTAATAAAATTAACAGCGCATAATATCCGATCAAGACTTATAAGCTAATGTTGAATGTCAAAAAATTTTTAACGACTCAGTCCTTGCCGGTTCTTTCCCATTCTTCTCGAAGACATTGAGTAGCAAATTAAGCTAGAAATAAGGATAATGACCAAAACTTTGTGTTTCTAGGGTATAAAATTGCAATCCGCTTGAGTTGGAGCCTGAAATAGCAAGTTTTCAAAATATACGGTCTCATTTTATGTGCTATGCCCAAACTTCCATAGCTAAACAATGACTTATGAAAGAGATATTCACCTACACTGCGTTCCTAAGATTACTATAATGAACCGGCAAAGCTGAATGGTTTTCTGACGACAAAAAAAAATTGAAAACCTTGAAAGCAGACAATGATTCCATTTATCTCCGATGAGAGCTTGCATTTAAAGAGGTAAAGAGGTTTCTCTGCAACACATCTTCGGAGAAAAATAATTTCGGATCTGTAGGGATGTCAGAAATGAGCAGCAGTAAAAGATATGGATTAAAAGTTCGTTTGAGGCTCCCAAACCATATCAACGATGTTCGGAAGAGAGGAAGAATGAAGGCACCATTTAGTGTGGAGTTGGAATCTATGCACGAAGTTTGTTCCCACACAAAGTCCTCTTCGCATAGAAACAGTGAGTTGGGAAGGAAGTTTATGGAACAAGATAAAAGTTAAAAAAAATTAGTTTGTGCTAAAAAACAAGTCAGCATTGAACCGAAAAAATGGTTACAAAACAAAACGCCTATTCTATTTAAGCAAAAAGGCCTCGCACAAGTTTCAGCTCGGGACTTAACGTTTTCTCTTTGGGAGTCCTAGTCCTTATACGTAGTGTCTGCCTGAATAGTAAATATTAGGGAAAGAATACTAATGCTATCTACAGGAACAAAAAAGACATGAACAAAATATTGTCTTCGTTTATTTTACAACAGTGTGACTAGATCCATCCCTTCATAAAAGTACGAGTCCACGGTATGAATGATAATAGCTGCTAAAGACAGAACACTTTTGCAGTACTACAATATATGCTGAAAATCTCTTGACGTGAACTGAGAATAATATTATTTGTATTGTTGCCTCAATATTTTATACCTGAACTTCATAATTTCAAGAGCTTCAAGGCTTAACTCAACAAAAAAATTAACTACAAAGGAATAACGTCAACGGTAATTTAGTCGTACACACAATGGTTAAAGTTTCAATATTGATTACAAAAGAATTTGTCATAGTGTGCGAGCTAACTCTTTGACATACAAAAAAGTTATTATTGTACAGTATACACATATCCCGGAAATTTCTTCTTCTGCATATTTTTGTGATACAAAAGTTTTGTAATATAATAATCTTAAAAATGTCACTACCGAATAGGTCACGAAAAAATTATAAAATACTATTCCCACAAATAAACTTTGAAATACAAGTTCAATAGAACCTTTCGCCTTGTTTGTGAAGTCAAGCAGCCAAGATTATTAACTACAGCAAAGCTAAGTCCCTACATCAGAGGAGTCACGAGTAAGATTCACTTGATTCGACGCATAGCTCCTCACTTAAACTCGAATCACGCTTCAAACAAACCAATAATCTTCTTCAATGTCTTTGCGGAAACTGCCCGAACTCTTACGAAATTTTTGACAGTCATTGTAGCCCTCCCTGCGAGGTATGCTATCATTTTGGCCAATACTCATCTTTCTTTCCTCAAATTTTGCCCTCTAGTTAACTAATGATAACCTTTCGTTAAGATTTTCCACCCATTCAAAACACGAAAGGTTCCGTAAACCTATTTTCCAAGCACTGTCGACGCAATTCAAGAGATTCTTACTGACCCTCACGGACATTTTCGTTTCAGAGTCCACCTGTGCTAACACTGATGGCTTCATCAACGTGACCTATTGCCGCATACATTAGGGAGCTTGGCAAGCGAAGGCAGCGTTCTGAGAAGAAGTAGCATTCTTTAAGCCTGAAAAAGGAACACCACAAAACGCCCCGAAATCCATCCATGCTGCCTGACTCCAGTTTTCATGTCTCATGAATAGTTTTCTGGCCCAAATTTAACCTCCAAGTAGATCGCAACTCGACATTTTTTTGTCGTGCGTTCTAGGATCAGAAATCGATCTCCTTCAATTGCCCTCTTTCCAAAAATGGCCCCCTAGAATTCAGCCACAACTCTCCATTTGACAATATTTTTACATATCCGTTATAAAAGACCACCGACACTAATACAATGAGGTAAAACAAGTACGTAGTTAGAAAATTCAAAAAATGTTATTACTTAACGTTCCTCAAGAAAGTAAAGGATGAAATTTGCATAAAATGCAAAAAGATACATTAACTCATCTCTGAACATCCTAAATGAATTCCTTAGAATAATAAATTAATGAAATAAGTCGTGAAATTCACAACTACAAAGTGTGATCTCTGCAAATTTCAGCAGCTAAGCTTGATAGAAGCTTCTGGGAAACCAAAATGGAACGCTACGTCAGGTTACTAGAAAATAATAGTTTTACCTTAGAAGCATTAAATGAAAGCCCCGCATGATACCAAAGCAAAGGACGTCATCATAAGATGCGAGAGGGCGCTTATTTCTGCACCCACAGTAAAAATGAGCTATTGGAATTATCTCTAAAAACCTAAATGTTCTTTTACACATCGTAAGTAAAATGACCACGGACAATGTCTAAGATCTGATGCACTCTTTAAGATTTCATGAAAGGGTTTTCGAAACATGTTTTGTAACGCTAAATAAAATTTATGGAATGAGATGAACTTGAAAAATGCCAACTGACCACATGTGTGTAGGAGAACAATTAGTAATGAACTTTTACGGCATGAGCGTATACCGCATGAATCCATTTCTGAAGACACGCTCATTAAAATCAAGATTGCAGGTAGCAAAAGCAAATATGGCTCGTGTTTAACAGATTTCAGCAAATTTTGTGATCTGTTAGAAGTAAGATAGAGCTTAACGGCCGTAATGGTCACTCATTTTATTTGATGAAAATATGATCAGCCTACGCCCTGGAGAATACCAACCCAGCTGTTTAAAATGGCGACGGCATGATGGTGTTCGTGTGCAATTTTTTTAGTCTTGGAAATAATTGGAGAAATCAAGTTTAGAGTAGAGGTGTTCCAAAGAAAGAAAGGAAAAAGGCATTTTCTAGTATGGAGTTAACGTAATCAGGGAACGTAGAATCCCTGCACAAGGTGCGTTCCTACACATAAAAACACTTCATACATGGAAACAGTGAGATAATAAGTTTATGAAACCAGATAAAAATTGAATTGAAAGTAGTAGCTGCTGAAAAACAGGATAGCAGTGAACAGGGAAAAATGATCTTCAAGAAAGCAATAAATCTACTTTTACAAAAAAAAAGCCAACCTAACTCTCAACCCGTGGCACGATGAATAAAGCTATACATTGTAATTTTTCAAAGATAATTTACAAAAATATGCTGAGAAACTGGATTTTGGATCTGAATGACTGTTTCAACAGGACAATGATTCTAAGCATACCGCCTTCGTAATTCGTGACTAGTTCCAGAGTGAAAAGCTCAAGGTACTGGTATGCATTGCAAGAAAACTATTCAGAACACTCAAAAATTAAACCCACGCAAGACGACCGATCGACTTATATGAATAGGTGTTTTGACTAGAAAGGATGGGCACAGATTCCACTCGAAATCTAACCAGAATTTAGTAAAAACTTACAGGGACCACCTAAGAACTGTGTTTGCAAATGGAGGCAAAATCATTAAATAATATACAAACTTCAAAATGTCCAAATAATTTTTTCACTCTGTAAAATTTATCTGTACATAAAGTCTACATACAAAACACATATTTGACTGTTGCTCCAGTTTCATGTTTGTTGGTATTATTCGTATATTTTATGTAACTCAGTTAAATATATTAAATAAATGTTTTAATATAAAAAGTTTATGTCATCAAAATACATGCTACACCTCACTGTAACAAGCAATACGTGCTCTGCTCACAAAACGTGAAATTCACCAGGCTTTATGAATTTCAAGAAAATATTGAAGTATGTCAAATACACTAACGCAGGACACAAAATTATTCCGATCCTTACACGCAAGTGATGGCATTGGCCTGAAAAAGTGAATCATTCAGTCGCACAAGCCTAAAGGATCCTGAATGGCCTTACGTTGACCAAGTGCATACATCACTACAAACTTTCATAAGATGGAATGATATCAAGTTCCTATGTTATTTACATTCTTTGGTATTCTACAGCCGAGCTGCCGCTAGCACAAGGGCCTAACCTATGTCAAGACAAAACCGAAAACGATTCACTACTCGAGAGTAGCCCCCACTTGCGGTATATGCATGCGCTCCTCGTAAGACACGTCTCTACACCCAACACCCACTCTGTCCTGTGCAAAAAACATCGACCTACTCACTATGACACTGACGAAAGTGCATCACAGGTTATACATATTTTTACACACGAAGGGTTCAATCACAACAGCTCCAGGAAATGTAACTGAAAGGAGCATGTCAAAGAAACGATGATATAAAAAATGACGAGTAAATATGAAAGGCTAAAGGACATCCGTACAAGATGCCAGTCGTGTGGAACGCACGCCTTAGAGAAAAAAGTAAAAATTTTGAAATACAGGATTCTCTACCTCCAAAACTTTTCCCACACCAGCCTGAAGCCACAGGTATGCTATAGCTGATACGGTGGTGAGCAGCGAGGGTTACTACTGAGGAGGGTTACTACTGAGGAGAGCTAGATTCACAAGGTACACCGACCGGAACAGCCAGTGTGAGCAAACCTCTCGAATGAATCTCAGGAATCCTTCAGATCTTCCGCGAGGAACGTCACGTCCCGAAAATACCAAGTCCCATTTCAGAGCATTCTCTGAGCAAGAGCACATCACAGAACGAATACTTCAACATTTATGGAATCAAAACAAACAAATTCAGAGCGTAAAATTAGGGAATTAGTGAGCAAGAAGCGTTTACGCGATGAAGAGGACGTAGACCACCAAAGAGCAGAATCAAGAGGATGATGAGTGCATCTCAGATTCCAGCTGATCGAGGGTGCGTCGCACGTCCTTACTGTAATTACAAAGTTAAGGATCCCAACAAGTAAAGAACATAAATGCATACAAAGATCTTGCAGTCATATATAGGAGGTTCCATGTCTAACAGCTTTCACTTATGAGCCATCCTCCTTCAAAGAGAAAGCGCAACAAAAATGTATTCTCTCTAACCCTCTATAACAAATCAAACCGAAGTGAGCCTTTACAATAAAGGCCAATGCAGCAGCTAACAAAGTTGACAAACTACCACAATAACTTAAGCATGTTGCATTTTTCGAAAATGTCAAAAAAGCACAGAACATGGCAATTATACAAACTGATCTCCCAAGCATTGAATAATGCAAGAATTAACGCGCATAAAAAAATTTAACGCACATTTTCAATGTAGAAGGTCAGAGCACATTTTCAATCGTGATATTGAGAAAAGAAGAATGAAAACAAAAAATCAATTAAGGTAATATAAAATATTTAAAAGCTAGAAAAAATACATATTTTTGTGAGACCTGTAGAACGATACACATGATAAATAATTTTTACTCTTTTTAGACAAGCCAAATTAAATCCCTCAAAGGCAGCCAAGAAAATGCAGATAAAGGATACATTTGAGAGTGCAAGGCGTACGCTGGCTTCATGGCCTTGCTCAGCTCCTCTCCTTTGGCCATCAGTTGGTACATTGACTGTGGAATTAACTTCAATGAGGTGCACGCACAAAGTTAACAAATAAAATACGAGAATGTAATCAAATTTACAGAGAAAACAGTAGGAAAGAGAAATTTTTCCAAAATCTGCCAAGGAATAAGATGGAGTATGATATAAGTATGTTGTAATTAGGAACTTTTCACTTTCTGAAAATATATTCATTACTACGCATAAAAGCTTAACCTCTTAATATACAAGTACGGCAGAAATTATCAGCAGTTCATGGCAAATTGATGAAAGTTCTTCAGAACCAAAGTTTTATACTAATGAAAGAAAAACAACTGGGAGGCTCACTTTGATATTTGCATCCACGGCATCGCAGGTTTTGCACACAGTATCCCTGTAGGTCTCCACGCAGTCCACGGTCAGCGCAGATATCTGGTAAGTTTGAACAAAGCAAAACACCTGATCAAATTCCCACAAAATTTCGCCAAAGCACATCAAATCCACAGTTGCACCAAAGGCTGCAAAAACTGACTGAAGTGGCTGAGTGTATAGCTGGAGATCGTCATATCTCTTGGAAAAGACATCGCCATCAGAGTCGATACAGCAATTCATAATTTGCACCCTCAGAGTAATTAAATCAACTATGATCTGCATTCACATATTAATAAAATATTTTCAAGTTTCAATTGCACCGAAAATACAAATTGTTTCTTCCGCAGCATGTTCACGCTTACATGCGCAAATGAACAAGTCAAAACCTTTCAATGTTTCACAGAGATAACGTTTCGTTAATGAACAAAGATCTTCAGGAAGATAACGCACCTAAAAATGCTGCAACCTAAAGCAAACAAAGCCGGAGAAGATCCATTCTGTACGAGCAAATGAACACTTGATCGGAATACTCCGAGTCCCAACTTGCCATACCTGGCACACTCCTAGCGTGAGAAGAAGTACTACGAATCGCAAGTTTGCATAATAAATGGTAGAGCTAAAAGACTGACCCCGTGCAAAGCTTCGGTGAGGCTTTCAATGAGGCTGTCTACGTTGGTTGCCAAGTGCCTGGCGTGCCGCTCTATGTCGTTGAGCAGCGCTGGGTTGAGGGGCGGCGGGCGGGGTGACACGACGCTGCAGCGCTCGCTGCCCTGCACCACGGGCGTCGATGCGCCCGAGCCTGGACAGAGGCACACATCAGTGGCAGGAACTCCACTAAGTAGAAACTGACCTCACGCCACGTTTATAGAAAATGAACATCTAGAACTTAACTACAAAGAATTATACCGAAAAATTTGATTAGGTAAGTTAAAGCTGTAAAACTTAAAAAAATTATGGCAGTGTTAAACATCATTAATTCGAAAACTCATTACCTGCAGAATGGAACTTTGATTGCCCACACCACAGCTATACATTTCTTCCTTTGAAGAACCCACACAAAAGGTGTTCCTTTCACATGATAATCTTTTCAGTGAGAACTAAGAATTGATTATAATTATCACCCCAGACTGCATACTCTCAATTTCATCTTAATGTGAATGGTCAAATGCTCCCATCTAGCGGTTATAGAAGAAAGCAAAACTGTTCAATAGATATGCAACAAAACCCGAAGCGTTGAATTTTTTTATATATTTTGGCGATTGCCATGGATTGATGCACAAGACCAATAACGTCCATTGCTTTTAGTTTTTTCAACATTAGTGCATGCAGCATTACGACTTGATGTGAAAGGTAGCCAGAAAACTGAATGAGGGCTCATTCTGGATGTACCTAAATTACAACAACGTCAGCATGAATCATTGTAGGCCAGGCCAATAGCCTCTGAGTCAAAAGGTGATGCTCCTCCTTTGTTGTGCCAAATACACCGTATAGACCACCAACTAATTATTTTACAATAAAATGACTTACTCAATATCTAGTAGAAAATGATTACGCACAACAAAACTCACAGAGGGAAGCAGGACTGGCCATACGAATTTTCTCATGCAAATCATCAGCAACAAACGCAACAGCATTGTTTGGCAGCCTCGTCACCGTCCCCACGGACTCCAGCGCTGCCTCGGCCAGCTCTCGCCCACACTGACCGACAGTCAGCGGCTGTCAACAAAAAATGCCATCACTGTACTGCTCGAGCAATAATTCTCCCATTCCTTCCTGAAAATGAAGCAATTGCTCAGCTGTAACACAAATTAGCTGCTACACATAAAAATTGGTTTATTTAGGCATATTAAAGATTTATTAAAAGCATCAGTGTTTCTAAAGAAGAGCATAACATTCTAGCCATCTCTTCACAGCATTTTACCGAGTGAAATATTTTATAAATAATTTATTAATTCTTCAGGAATAAAAAACAAGACAACTTGTTTAAATCAATTTAAAATAGGATATTCATACACTATAGACACCACCAAAGACTTCCACCTGTATTGAAATAATTTAGCCATAAATTGGTCACAAAACTTAACCAATACACCAACAAAAGACATCCTACCAAAATTCTTTGAAACAAAGAACCTAAAACAAATAACTTCATGACAAAAAAAAATACTTGTGATCTGTTTTGCACAAAAGTCTAATGAAAAATATTCATGAACTCCAACTTGTTAGGTTTTCTTCAAAAATTTGAGGTATTTATCTTTCAGCAAATCTATTTTTAGCTGATTAAGTGTGTGAGCTGCAAGATAATCCATTTATTTCAACAACATTTAAACTTTTACCAACTGAACTCCATCAAATGAACTCTCTAAAACTGAATACGTGAATCATTTTAAAATCCTTGCAGGTGCCCCTCACATGATTGATTTACGCATCCTTGAGTCGCTATACATCTTTAAGGAGATCATCTCAGGTGGAGACCTTTTTTCGTCCGATTCGTTTGTAAATTGGCCAGTATATGTCTTTTGTGAAAGTAAACCTTTTTTACTCCTGTCATTTTTTCGATTTAGGCCTTAGTTTTTTTTATTTTTTTTGACGAAAAATGTGTTTTTGGTATATTTTTCAAATTGGAACTCCTTCAGTTTTGATGCTAGAACAAAAAGAAAGACAGTTTTAGAACCCTTGGAACATTTCTAACAAACGTTCATTCTGTTTATTTTCAAGTTCAATTTTTTTCTATTTTTTCAAAATTTTTTGAAATTTCAAAAATCAGCAACAATTTTTTGGGTTTAGAGCTATATATTTCTTTGAAGAATTCAAATTTGAAAACGAGCAAAACAAACGTTTGTTAGAAATGCTCCAAGGATTTTAAAACTGTCTTTGGATTTGTTCTAGCATCAAAACTTGAGAACTAGTCCCAGGATGAATGTTGAAAATTCAAAGTGTTGGGTATAAGCAAAAAAAAAAATTTTGTGTTGAAGTGTATAATATAATGATTATTTGATGCAATTGAATGCAGTTTTGATTTTTATTTCGATACTTTCCATACATAACTTCATATTCAAACTGTTAATTGTGATTTCAAAAAAAAAAATAGAAATAATTGTTCCTTTTTTATCAAAAAAATATTTTTTTTTCAGTCTGATTCTTAAGAAATTTGACTATGATATGTAACCTTTGAAAAGAAACACAATTGATTCCATTCATTTTTTTGATTCAGGCCTTAGATTTTGCAAAAATTTGACATATTGGTTTTTAGGTATTGATAATTCCCTAATATTGATATTTAAAAATGGGACTCCTCCTTCAGTTTTGATGCTAGAACAAAAACAAATGCAGTTTTAGAATCCTTAGAACATTTCTAACACACTCACATTCGGCTTTTTTTTTCATTTCCCATTTGTTCTCTTTTTATATGGGGTCAAAATTGGGAAAATTGAAAGATTTTGAGTGCTTTTTATTGATATCGATATTTCAAAATAGGACTCCTCCTTCAGTTTTGATGCTAGAACAAAAACAAATGGAGTTTTAGAATCCTTGGAACATTTCTAACACACTCACATTCATTTTTTTCATTTTCCATTTTTCTCTTTTTATATGGTGTCAAAATCGGGAAAATTGAAATATTTTGGTCCCTTCACAACCCCCCCCCCCCCCCCCCCCGGGAGGGGGGAATTATTGTCGTAGCGTCATAAAATTTTAGGAACGAATAGTCCACCAACTAAGGGTCCTTCTACAACAAAAACATTTAAAATGACCATGACATCGCAAGGGCCCCAAGGGCCCCCGGATGATCTCCTTAAGCTGAGACCCCTTTAAATGATACTCAAAGTGCTATTCCTTTTCTCGTTGCAAACACGTGATCATTAGTTTAGGTTTTAATTGTTTTATTTTTTATTTTTAGTTTTAGATTGACAACTATTTTCTGTATATGTTGTGTTCTTTTTTATAGTGTAGTTTTAATTTACTCATATTCGTTTTGTTTTGTCGCAGAATTATTTTTCGTTTGCTGAAGATGAACTGTTTAGTTTGAAACGTTCAATTTTATTCATTTAGACTTTACTATTTGTAATAATAAAATGGCCACTTGTACAGTGATTTTTGAATTACTCTTCATTTTAACAAATGAACTCTCCTGCACATTGGGATATTATATACAAATATCCTGCTCAGAAAAAGTGGCAACACCAAACACTTGCTTGTAACACTATCACAAGTCATACTTTGCTATTAATAACCTTTTAGGTTTTCTGAGCTGTTGCTTCTTGACTTTTACTAAAATGAAAGAGTCAAAGTAGACATCGGAGGTAAAATTAAATATTCCAAAGAGGTAAGAGGAGGGAGACGGTACATCTGCCATAGGTTAAAACTTGAACCTAGACTAAGCGCTGTAATCCCAACTGCCCTCAAGGGAATCAACCACCCTCAGACGTATCTCAAATACTAATAATCATAAAGGTCTAAAATTTTGAATGCAAGTAGATTTTGCAATTTTAAATAGAAGTAATCTCGTGTAAAATCTTTCTATGAGGAATAGAAAACGACCAAGTTTAAGGTAAACTTTCATTTTTGGGGTATTTGCAAAACACTACTCGTACGTCAATTTTTGATGTAGAGACGAGACTGCGCTCATTTGAATGAGAAAAGCATACTTCAAAATTCTACAATGGGGTTTTGGTATTGATATTATAATATAGATGTTATTAATGAATAAAAAAAGTTCTTGCAGAATCTATAATTATTTGAAATATGCCAACTTTTTTTAGCTATATTTTTTTCCTAATTTCACAATACAATAGTGTAAAAACACTATTGTGCTAATGTAGAGCTGCTCTTCTTTTTTTCAAATGAGTGTAGCCACATCTCTACATCAAAACGTGATGGAGGAGTAGGCTTTCAAGCACCCAAAAACTGTTGTATTCAGAAAAGCTAATGAAAAAATCCTAAATAAAGTTACAAATTATCTGCTTGAAACAGCTTTACAAATGCTCTACCAAACGCTTATTTCTCCATACTTGCAATACGGAATAGAAGCATGGCACGGAACTGATAATAAAACCAAAAAAATTTTTACTCTGCAGAAAAGAGCTGTCAGAGTGGTAAAGAACATAGAATATAATGCTCACACAAACGACTCTTTCAAAAATTTACAAATACTTAAACTTTCGGATCTCTACAAAATCTCCATCTGTAATTTCATTTACAAAACATTAAGAAATGATGGCGACAATAGCCTAAGAAAATTATTGACTGCGCAAACTAGTCATCACGACCATTTAACCCGAAATAGAAGTAAATTCATGCTTCCTTATTATTCGAAGGCCCGGTCGCAACACAGTATCCTCTTCGTCGGAACCAAAACTTGGAACTCTATACCTGCGGAGATCCGTAAATGTAATTCGTACAAAGTATTCAAAAGACATCTTGAGTCTCACTTCCTATCAGAATACTAGTCGTGTAAGATCACCATGTCAAATCTTGCCTCCTACATGTAACTAATGATAATGTAATAATGTAACTTGCTTTGGGTAACATAACCGATCTTCAGTCTGCTCTTGAATCGTTTTATCGTACATACTGTTAAATATAGCCGATTTGACCTATATTGTAAAATACAGCATAAAATCCTTAGAATAACATGATGATAGGATGCCCTAGAAGTCGCTGAACTTGTTCGGGCCCACAGGTAGCTATACTCAAATTTAACCATTGTACTAGACTTAAGAAACATTCTACCTCTGTATCACCTGTGGTATATAAATTGTTTAAATTATTTAAATTGTTCAAAGCCCTAACTGATTGATATTTTGAACCTAAAAAAGTCCTGGGTTTGATTCAGTGCAGAGGGTGTGTGCACGTACAGCTCAAATATTTACAGGGTATATTCTACATATAATATAGTCTTTTGGGTCAAAAAAACAAAACTTTAAAAATTTTCAGTTTTACAGTATCTGAGGGTTGTCACTTCCCTTGAGCCTTGCTTGGAATGGATATCACCTGATAAAATAAGGCAAGTTAAAAGTAAACAAAAACATGTGTATTTCTTTTGTTTAGTACTTTAGATTTTCAATGACACTAATTTCATGTATTTTCATGTCTGTAGGGGTGACTTAATGTACTCGAACACATCCCCTATTATTATGTGGGTTTGGAACAAGGTCTCTTCAATTTGTGGTAAGGTTTTCAAGAACACACGTACTGTATTACAAAGACTCACTGTACATAAAAACAAAAATCATTATTTCATGCCTCCAGTTTCAGCACACAAAACCACCATATTGTAACTAACTTCTTTGAAGACCAGAAGCTGACCTTAGACGGGCCTTCAGAGGAGGGAGGCAAGGAAGGGGGAGTGGCAGGCCTGTCAGGAGATGCAAGGTAAGCAGCCAGTCTGTGGTGGCTGAGCAGTGCCTGCACCGCATCTTCACCATCTTGCACTGGAGTCAGCAGATCACACTGATGTGAAAATTACAAGATTACTGTTACAAGTAAAACATGACATAAAATTTCCTGAAAAAGAAAGTACAGATGGCTAAATGTCTCATCTCAATTTAATCAGAGGCAAGTTCAAAAGAGTTTCAATTGCTATCAGATGCTCCTTGTGAGGCTAAAGCACAGCAGCAAATATTTTCTGACTCTTGCCTCATACATGAATACACCAAGACACCTACCAATATGAAATGAAAAATTCGACATAATTTTACAAACACAAAGTGAGATAGCAGGGAAAAGTGCATTTCATAATCAAATTAAACAATGTTGAAATGCTAACAAAAGATAAAGCTCTAAGCAACAATTGACAAACAAAACATGATCACAATGCAAACATGCAAACATGCACCATGAAAACAATGCATCTTTGTTGCCCTAGTCTTGAATGAAGACTTAGTTACCAGATTTTTCATTGCAATATTCTCTTTAGTAACCAAATGGTATAAATTGAATTTGCAAATGATTAATTGATAAGTTAGTTCCAGCCTCCTTTAGCACAACAAAGATGTTCAAAGAGATGAAAGATGAAGGCCCTATCTGGTATGGAATTGAGAGAATACCAAATCTATGCATGAGGTGTATTCCAGCACTGGATCCTCAGTGCATAGAAACAGTTAGTTGAGAAGGAAGGTAAGGAAACATGATAAAAGTTGAAGAAAATCAGAGGAGCTTAAAAATAGGATAGCACTGAACCAAAAAAAGATAGTCCTTGATGAAACAAAAATGTTTTATTGCAACAAAAAAAAAATGCCACCTGACTCTCAGCTTTGTACCTCACATTTTCCCACTGGCAGCCCTAATTTCCATAAATCCAATAGTTGTATCCCCCTGAGGAGTCTATATTTGACAATTTCATTGCAACTTTCATTGAGTTGAATTATGCTGTCTATTTCAGGCCAGAAAAATTTTTATATATATTACTCTGAGTACACCTAACAAGAAATACAGTTGGAAAACTAAGTAAGAAAACACCTACTAACTAAACATGAAATTATTTCTCTCCTTAAAGTTGCATTCAAAAGTTTGAAGACCATGTTCCCACAATCCTTCATTGTTTGGCAGTAGCAAATAGTGTGAGAAAATAATTTCTTGAATAGAACAATCTCAATTCATCATTGTCATTTTTTGAATATTTTAAAACCTAAGATAAAACACCCATCCATTTTATTTGCAAATGAGCAATAAGCTGCAACAACCCCATTTAAGGTGGGTACTTAATTGAATTTCATCCCAATAACACCAATTAATGTTTATTGCCCATTGAAACAATAATGAAGAACAACTTGTACAAAAATGATGTTCATGAGCACTATACACAAAGTGTAGCAATCCAGTCAAACACAGTCATGCAAAATCAAGAAGGTGTTCAGGGTTTCCATGACATTGAGGCATTAGCATGATTTTTCTTGAAACAAAAGAGGAAGCTATATTTTGGGTTTGAATATTGCCAATGGCAAAAATAAACCCTGGGATGCGTGAGGAAACCAAATTTCAATCAAGAAAATGAATATAAGATCTAAATGAACACTTGAGAAAAACACCTGATTTTTCTACAAAGTTACAAATGATATTCAGTGAGCAACATAAAAATAGCAACTAATTTTGATCGCACTGGGTAAACATGACATGCACAATGACTAATAAGAATGAAATAAATATGAAGGTTATGCTTAAGTAAAGACTGTGTACTTTCTTTTATATCTACACCAACTAAACCAAACAAATCTTGACCATACAAGAATTTACAAATCATTGCATGCAGGCAAATTCATAACTCTACAAGAAAACGTGATTCTATGTGTTGGAGCCTTATAATTAAGTTAACACATATATAAGTCTGCAACTGATTAAATGACTTTGTAGTTGAATAAAAATACAAAGAAAGAATAAAACATGCCAAAAATAAATGCATGGAAGCTACTGCAGTAGCTACCTAGGAAGATAGATACTCCACAAAATTCACAAAAATACATTCATTTTTAAATACAAAGTACAATTCAAAAAATCTTACAAGCATGCACTTGCTATTTTGACAGCTTAAATGGAAAATATGCAGAACATGAAATACAGAAAATGAGAAATGGCAAGTAGAAGTCACATTCCTATGATGAAAATGTAAAATTCAGAGGAGTCTACATTATCTTGAATAGTACATTTTATACTCCAAATTTAGAGGTAAAAAAAATTTAGATTTGAAAAAAAATCACAAAAAGGTTTTAGAAATTGGCTGTATCACCATTTCTCATGATCTATACCACAGAAACAAAAAACCATTACTGAACATGAATTCAACTCATCCATATTGTTGAAAATGCTGAAAGTTACATCATGCCCAAAGAGTATGAATGGACTGTGCAACTAAAAGGTAACCAAAAAATGTTCTGTCCGTTTTTTGATTAGCATTGTTTGGAGATGAAATAAACGGTATACGCAATGAATGTAGCAATTGTTTTCAGATTCAGACAGCAAAAAGTAGGAGCATCAGACGTTATAAAAAAAGCGCACATTTGGCCATAGTTATAAACCGGACAGCAGTGAAGAATGATGGAAGAGTCTACAGATCTCGTTCAGGGCTGTTGGCTTTACGACTTCAAAGTGGGCTTATCAGCAGCTACATCAAGTCGTTGGACATGTTAAGCGTTTGAGGATAGCGCTGTAAATGAAAATGTTAGGCAATGGTTTCAAAAGTTCAATTCAGGCAATTTGTCCCTCGATGATGAGCCTCACAGTGGACGACCTCAAGTCTTAAATGAGCCATTGAAAAGGACAGTAGTCTGTGTGGTGAACTTGCATGACAGTTCAACATCTCCAATGAATCAGTTAGGCTCCACCTGCACTGCCTAGGTAAGACATTCAAACTGAGCAAGGGGATTACGCACATGCTGTCAGAGGTCTTCAAGAGATAAGTGGTAGCCTGCGTATTGCTGCTTTCTAGCCACCGTACTGCATCCTTATTCAATTGAGTGCTTACCAGTGATAAAAAGTGGATTCTGTACAAAACTCTTAGGCATTCCAGACATTGGTTGTCACCTCAGGATGCTGTTCCTTGCACCGCAAGACCGTCTATGCACCCACGCATTATTATGCTTTGTGTCTGGAGAATAGTTCGTCAAGTAGTTCATTATGAACTGCAACCACTGGGCCAAACGGTCACAGGAGACCTACACTTAGAGCAATTGGAACGTGTGCAGAAGACATAGCACAAGAAGGTGCCAGCACTGGGGAATCACAAAGGTGTGCTTTTTCCTTCATGACCACGCCAGGCCACATGTTGTGCCAGTGGTCAGAAATAACATACAGCAACTTGGGTGAGAGACTTTGAGCCATCTACCTTATTCAGCTGACCTTACACCATCCACTTCTTCCACTCCCTGGATAATAATCGTGAGAAATCCTTCACCAATGTAGCAGACTTGCGCCAAACCCCATGGGCTTTTTTGCATCCAGCCCCCAGTTTTACAGCAAAGAGATTGAACAGCTGGACACGCATTGGCAGAAGGTGCTGGATGCCAATGATAATTACTTTGTAGATTAAATATAAGTTACACATATTGTGAAGCATTTTCTTTATTTCCTTTCAAAATAGACAGAACTTTTTTGGTTACCTTGTAAGTATTTCATTAAATATATAATTATATAAGAAGTAAATTAATTGTTAAAACCAACAACTGTGGAGTTCCACTATTTCAGCTTTTCTTAACTATTAAAATACAAAACTCCCATGTCACATTTTTCACATAAAACTATGTATTCATAAATCCTCAAGAGTTCATATGATTTAAAAAAAAATTGTAGACAGATGAGTTGAAAAAATTTTATCCATGGTTTTCCACATCTGCTGAAATAGATTTTGCTACTCAAAGAATTAATGATGCAGCTAGTAATTTTATTTTTGTTCGAGTAACCACAGTCATTTAGCTTAGCATTTTCAATACTTCAACACTCTTAAGAAATATTGGTCAATTTGGTAGTAGAATAAGTAATGTATTCACTAATAAAGGACTACTAATATCAGACAACATACAACACTTAATTCACCCTCATGGAATGCAGTGCAACTAAAGTATATTTCTCACCTCATTTTGAGCCTGTTCACTACTAGTGGCACAATAATACTGATAATAAGGGCCTGTACTGATGCCAGAAGCTGCTCCATTGGCAGTATTACAAACAAGTTGTGGAAGGCTGCTAGGCTTGCTTACTTTGCCCTGCCTCAGTAAAGTCTCTCTGGCTGAGGAGCAAGAGTTACAAGGGCTCAGCTTGGGGGGTTTGTATATGAAGCCAGAATTTATTTCCCTTTTAGTAGGAGGACTAGAAGAAGCATTAACTTTAGCTGTGGTGGATTCAGGTTGTGTTGAGTGAGCTGCAGAGTATGTGAAGTACTGCAGGGAGTGTGCAGATGTGGGAGAGTCTGATGGGCCATGAGCATGCAGCTCCTCACCAATGTTCATGACCAGAGGCTTGCCTAGGATCTCTGAGTAAGATCCACTCATTTCCATGAGCTAGGCAGCATGTAAAATACAACAAAAATCAGGCTACAGAACGAATTAACAGTTAGAAAAAACAAGGAAGTGTGCACATCAAATAACTTGGAATCCAGCTAACTGACCATAGAGAATAAATGTAGTACAGCACATAAGATAAATCAGTTTACATAATACATCCTTCCAAAAGCCCCAGTGAACCTCATTATTATAAGCTTTATTCAACAGGAGTTCTTGCCCCACATATAAATATATTTTACTGATAATTGCCATCTGTAATGCAACAGTCAAGATTCATTTTTTATTAGTCGTACCTCACCTTATGAAATTAATTTGTTCCAGAAGTGGCCTTGCATTTTACATGTTAAAGGCCTAATTTGTTCCAAGGCTCCTAATACTACTCCTTAAACCTTTTCTAAACTATTTAAGTACAGTATAGTAATTTCATATGCAATATGTGACAGAAGTATAAGAAAATTATTTATTAAATCATTAAAATAAATCAGACATGCAAATCATTTACCATTGATGTTGGGCAATTACGCTGAAGATACGTAAGGGTGATCGCATATCGAAGTGAAGTTCATGGGGGTTGAGGGAGGAGGAGGCAAATTTTTGGCAGCTCTGGCAAACAGTAACTCTGTCTTTTATATGTGTAAGAACTCCGTGACCAACGAGGGTTGAAGGCACACCAAAAGCATCATGGGCATCATGGAGATTCAGCTTTTTCCCAGCCAATGGGAGGCCAACGGGGTTTTGAGAAATAGCAATGAGAGAGTAACTACCATACCGTTTTCAAAACCATTACAGGATCCTACAATTTCTGTACATTTCTGGAATTTCGGGTGACTGCAAAGCCGAGCGCGCATTTTTGAATTTTTTAGATTTGGCATTTCATAACTTGAATTTTCTTACATCTTTGGAGATAAAAATTTTACATAAAGGCATTCTGTAACTTGGATTATTTGTTAGTTGGGTCTTTCGTAAGGTGAGGTATGACTGTACATTAAATCCAGTAAGATTAGATTATGTTAGTTTAAGCCTCCCCAACCACTACAAAAAGAGCATATCAAAGGGAGGAAAACACCATTCAGTATGGAGATAAGGGAATGTGGAATCTACGCAGAAGGGGCATAGAAACAGAAAGTTGAGAAAGACATTCATGAAACAAGATAAAAGTTGAAGAAGAAAGTAGAAGCTACTGAAACACAGGCCAGCAGTGAGCCAGCAAAAGGTAATCCATAATATAACAAAAGCTTGTCATTCCAACAAAAAAAAGACCTACCTAATTCTCAACTCGGGCCCTCACAAGTTTTCCCCTGGGAGTGCTAATTTTCATAGATACAATAGTTGTTTTGCCCTGAGAGGGTTGAATCAATTAAACCTGAAAAATTAGTATGAAAGTAATTTCTAAAACCAACAAATAACTTTGAATGAAAATGCATTAAGTAAATTTTTATTTTTGTAATATAAATTTAGATAAAGCAGAACCACAGTTTATCAATAATGAAACAAAAACTCAACCCTGATGCACTTGCTCCAAATGATAGAAAGTCCAATAAACCTGAGAAAACAATTTCTACCTTTACCTTGAAATGAACAAAATTCATTTACACGACGGAGAGATACTCTATACTTACCAGAACTCCAGTTAGAGGAGCAATTTTATGTAATTAAGTGCAAATTTCTTGATACATTTATTTAGCAGTAATTCATTACACACAAAACAGAAGTAAATGCTAAATCCATTATTATTGACAAAGAACAACTTTTGAACATAGAGAAACTAATACTGTATTAAGGGCACGGTCAGGGCGAGATTAAAAGTCTGTCGGTTCTTGATGGATTTTTCTAAGATTTTCACAGTAAATGTCAAATGATGCAGCATTTACTTTTATATTCGTATGTTTTTTCGTAAATTCATAAAAAATATGATTTTTTTAAAAAACCTGAAAAAAAGGGTGCTGCGGAAAAATGGACCTCGCCCACAATTTTAAAGTTACAGCACTTGATAAAGGTTTTCTAGGTAGATAATTGTTGTGTCTTGGGATCCAGTGGTAACGTTTTTCAATAATTTGATTTTTTGAATTTTGAGAAATTTTTTTTCAAAAAATTGACCACTTTTTCCGCTTTTCAAATTCTACTGCTTTTAATTTTCAACATGATTTGAAATTCAAAAAACTATACCACTGCCTCTCTGAGATATTTCAATTGCTATCGATTGATATGTTTGCCATTCATGTACCTTCAAAACTGTGGGCTAAGTCCCTCTTCAAAGATCAATAAGTTAACTTTTCAGGAGAGCCATTTTTCTAAAACACTTTCTTTTTTTTGTTTCATTTCTGAGCTATTCTTTTGTTTTTAATAAATTTTACAGCTATTGCAGATCTTTCCAATCTCTATTGATTGCTATGTTAGCCATTCCTGTAACTTCAAAACTGTAGGAAAGGATTAATATCAAAAAACAATGAATCCAAATTTCAGATCACCAGCCATTTTTAAAAAATGTTTTTTTTTAATTATATAGAAATTGTAATTTTTTCAACTCTTTCTCTCAGTAGCTCTTCTTGAGCCCTTTCGAATGATATATTTGCCATTCTTGTACCTTCAAAACTGCGGGAGGTGATTGTATGTTTACACAACAGCTAATTAGCTGATGACTCAGAGCAGCCGGACTCAAAACAAACAGTTACATCATCATATCATACTTAACACTGAGAGTTGGAATGTTTTGTTTGAATACTAAAGCATTTCAAGCAAGGCCATGAATGAACTCTCTTGCTATTCTCGTAGAGGAACGCCCAAAACTGATTCGTAATTAGGGGGGGGGGGGGAAATCACTCATACACTGGCTCGCCAAGGTCACGTTACCGCGCATCTTCTACTCCGTCTAGGAGACAAACTAATGTACGTACTTGAAAGCAATTTATACCGTTGGATGCGCAAGAAAATTTACTATAAGATGAGTTCATAAACTGTAAACTAACCATTATTTAAAATTCAACCCAGACTGTGCCCTTAAGAAAGACCCCAGTTATTTTTAGTAACTTGAACATTACATGAATATAATGCAATACACCTCATTATGGTGGTAATATGTTGCTCATACTATCCACAAAATTGTGCATAGTACTTGTGGGCATAACATTCTGAGTGAAAAATACAGTGAAATTATATATTTCAAGCAAGTAAAACACTCATATACACTCATGATGTGAACAATATTCAATATAACTATATGCAAAAAACAGTCATTTCTATATGAATAAAGATCTATTCCATTGAATTGTAGTTTCCATAATGAAACATGTCATTTAATAAACTCATGTTTTATATATTCTCATCAAAGAAAATAGTTTCTACCAAAAAATTGAAAAGCCGCAATCAAAATAAGTGTGCAATGCTGTGAGTAAAGAATTATTTCACACAACTTGGCCTGAGCCCATGCTAACCAACCTGTTCCTCTTCTAGCTCCACAGTTTGGCTGGGTTCTGCTTTACCAAGTTTCTTTGTTCCATTCAAAGGAGGCTTCCCTGAAGTTTTGTTGATCATATGAAGTACTTCAGGAGAACATTCTGAAGGCTTGAGAATCTTGTGGCTTTCTCCTTCAACCTCTTGATTATTTTCATGCACCTGAGCAGGCTTTGAACTCTGGCAGTAACCTGGATCTGCTGAGTCTGGGACCTCACTGGCTGCAGATATATTGCTGGCGAGTATTCTAGTATTTGTGATATCTTTCATTTCTTTGGAACTGGCAGCTTCAACAAGATGTTCATTTTTCAGACATCCAATCACCTTATCACCCTCATTGCTAACAGCCATAATTACAGCAATTTACTTCTATTTTTCAAAGGATCTACAAACTAGAGCATAAAGCACTTGAGTCCGTAACTATATTTATTATCATAGTTAATAAATATTGTTAAGCAGTCAAAAGAACTGAAGTTTCATCATTCTGCAAATGTATGGCTCATGTTATTAAATGGCCTAGAAGTATAACACTTAGTTTAGATAAAAAGATTATGAGATAACTTAAGCTTCCCTAACAACAACCAAGGAAAGATTAATACATCATTTAGTATGTGGTTTTGAGGGATGGCAGAACATATGAAAAAATTGTGTTCCCATAGGAAATTCTGAGCAAACAGAAACAATAAATTGAGATAAAAAATTCTGAAACAAGATACGAGTCAGAGGTATTGAAAACAGGACAGCAGTGAACAACAAAAAAGATGGTTCTTAACAATTTAAAAGCTGTTTCAAAAAATAAACACAATGTGAAACTGTTTGCTCTCTCAACATTTTCAAAATAACAGTCTCACACAGTATGACAAAACACACAAGATCCACTGCACATAAAAACAGTACGTTATACTGAAAATTTAAATTCTCCCCAAACCATGGTTTTTAGCGTGCCCTCTGGTGTCACTTGTTTGCACCTGCGATTGGAGGTATCATGGGAGGTACATGCGCAGGCTAAGGTAGAATGGTATGTCAAGCCAATTTGACAGCATTTGAGTTCCTGTTCATCAGCTTTTTCCTTTTTGTTCTAACTTTAGTATGAGTGAATGTGATTTCATTATGTTAAGTTACATTATTGCATGTTTACACTGCTTTAGTTCCACTCTTTAATAAGTTCCTAAGTTTGGCTTCCTTTGGTTG
The DNA here is from genome assembly GCA_030386875.1 of Morinoia aosen. Taxonomy (NCBI): domain Eukaryota; kingdom Metazoa; phylum Arthropoda; class Malacostraca; order Amphipoda; family Talitridae; genus Morinoia; species Morinoia aosen. Next base: position 7,790,729 of record CM059575.1, on the reverse strand, counting down.
CCCATGAAGCAGATTATCTTTTGGCTACTGGATGCAGAACTAGAAGTTTAAACTTCATAATATGCAGGCAGCCTTAAAGCAGATTTAACTTAATAGTAAGCTTCCATCCTGAGGCAATGTCTTTGAGTATAATAAAGCCATGCTTATTGTCAGGCAATGCAAGTGATGTCAAATCTAGTTTCCAATAGGTAACCATAATATTCAATGTTTTCTTTCAAGTGTTTGGCCTGTGGCATTGTGAAAATAGATGAGTTATCCCTTTAACTCATGCCTATGACACTGGTCCACGCGTGCATTTACTTTGATTAGCTTTTACGTTTCATTTGTATTTTATTTCAGTATCCCAACATTGGTTAAGGGGACCGTCTAGTCAGAATCAAGAAAATGGCCGGCCCGTTTTTTTGTATGGTGTCTAGATCTATGAAATTTTGCATACATATGTATTTTAGAAAATGAATAAGGGTTACATTGGACACTTTTTCCGTTTTCGCCATAATTACGGAGATAACAAAAAAATGGAATGAAAAAATGGGGTATATTCAAGCCACTTCTTCTCAAAAAGTAGTCATTGTAGGGAAATGATTTAGGCATGATTGAATGCGGAAAGAGCTGCTGTATAAAGAGTCAGAGGATTATATTTAAAATCTCAATAATTTATTTGTTATGGAATTTAAATAAAAAAAATTTAAAGTGTCATTCATTTTTCCGTAGATTTTTTGATGTAACTGAAAATCTTCTGTGAATTTCAATATAATCCTCTGACTCTTTATGCAGCAACTCTTTGCGCATCTAATGATACCAAAATCATTGCTCTACAATAACTTTTTGAGAAGAAGCTTGAATACTGACATTTGTATTGCTCAGAAAACGCGTTTTAGTGCGGAGACAGGTTTTTTTTGTTTGCAAGCTACATTTCTTGGAGAAATTGGTAGTGTTGACGTTTTGAATATCATTTTTGGAAGTTATTGTGGTTCCTTGAAGGAACCAGTACCACAAGTGGAACCAAAAATGTCTAAAACGCACCAGGAGCATAAGCTGGGGCGTCCTTGGCATCCTCGTAGGCTCCTCTTATAGGATATGGAAGCGCCACGCAAAGCCAAACGCTTACATCACTACATTAGTACCGAGCAATCAACGTCAAATCCAGAAAAATCTTGATCAGCTATCGAAAAAAAGCCATCTAGATCTGAATAAATCGTCGGTCTGCAACAACTAGATCAGCTAACGTGACATCTACGCAAGCAGATCAGGCGAGCTACCAATCACCCTCTTTCCCCACGAGGGAGGAAGGGGTAGAGGTACTGAGAACTCAACTTGCCAAATCTCAAAAAATTTGATCTGCTAGCAGATAAATGCATATCTTGTTATGAACAAACCGTTGGTCAGCAACAACTAACTCAGCTCATTTGGCACATGTGCACTGGCATGCTGAGCGAGCTTCCCCCACCCTCTTTTTTCTTCCCGAGGGAGGGAGGGGTGGAGGTACCGAGAATTCAACTTGCCATATCTCAAAAGTTTAGACTTGCAAGCAGATAGATGTATACCTAATTATTAACAAACCTACAGTCAGAGGCAATCGGCCAAGCTCGTGTGGCACATCTGGGCTAGCTGGCCGGGCGAGCTTCCCCCCACCCTCTTTCTTACTCCCGAGGGAGGGAGGGGTAGAGGTACCGAGAATTCAACTTGCCAAATCTCAAAAGTCTTGACTTGCAAGCAGATAGATGCATACCTAATTATGAACAAACTGACACTCAGCACCAACCAACTGAGCTGACGTGGCATATCTGCACAAGCTGGCCGAGCGAGCTACCCTCCACCCTCCTTTCAAACCCCCATTTGACCTACTTTGGTGAGACGGATCGTTCTGCCGCTTTGCAGGAATGAAGTTTAAGACTTTCTCAATCGAATAGAGCAATAAAAAAAATAATATGATGGATTTTGGATTTTCACCTACACGGGGCCCTTAACATTAGTTTGATTATCTAGCAGAGTATCACAAATATTTTACATGTATTTGCTGTGTTATGCAGTTGCTCATGTTTGTATGCGCTATCTTTACAAAAGGAAATGAATCACTGTCTTTGTGGAAATGTATCCATGTGTTTAAGAGGCATTGGAAAGAGATTCATTAATGAACACCTCACATACTAAGATCGAAAGTTTCCTTTCTACTTTCTATACAGACTTTACTCCAAAGAGACACCTTGCCTTAAAAGGGGAAACTATATTATAGTTTTATGGTAGAAGAAGACAACTATCGTAGTTTGGTGAATCAGGAATTACCCTGAAAAGCCCTAATGACCTGATTTTGGCACAAACAGTTGTACGTCTTCCTAACGGTGCTGCCGTAGTTCAGTATAACAGAAATTTTTTCTGATGCTTTAACGGACAGATAATGGCATAGATGGCACCCTCACAAGCCTCAAGAAGGACAACTGCGCGGAAAGCCAGGGCCCCGGAAAGGTACCTCCACAGAAGAAAGCCCCTTTTCTCGAACCCACACGTCGAAACACAGGATGGTATCGACACTTATTTTGCATGATTTGTAACAAATTAACTTAACTTACTACAATAGAATGGAACTACTTCTTTACTATTTTCCTCTTTCTAAAAGCTTCTAGAAAACTTGTGTTTATGGTCCCTTTTGAAGGTGACAAATAGGTGCCTAAAATTTGTTTATCATAATGAGATTATATTGGCCATATTACCAATATTTAATAAATTTCAAAAAATATGTAATATTAAAGACTTCAATTAAAGAATAATATTAAATCCTGAGCACTGTTTAGATGAGAATTTGCGTCACATCTCTGCTCCTTTGGTGGTGCTTGGTAAAATTTTTCCTTGAGGGTAATGAAAGTCCAGCAGCAACATGTCGAAGGGTTATATGTATAAGCCTTCTTTATCTTTTGGGTGAGCAGAGGGAGATTCATGTTCTTCAACGAGGCAACTTGCTTTTAACTGAAATATAGATCTTCATGATTAGCTTAACAAATTTGTGATTGTTTTTTGTTGTCTTTCCATTCAAGGGTGCATCGAGCCTTTCACTGAACAAAGGAAATTAAAACATTGAGTCATTAAATTGTCTATTCCTTGAATTCAGCAAACAATGTCATCAAGACACTACAATATATAATTTGTTATTTGTTTGAATTTTATTTCCTCCTAAAAGTTACCTCAGTTAAGGACACCGTCTAGGTAGAAATCAGGATATGTGTTGATTTTCTGCTTTTATATGCATCTTATAGAGGATTTTCTTGCGCTTCCATTGGTACTTTCCGTTTACGTCTCCTCCAAATAGTGCGCCCACCGGAGGAGGGGGAAAGCAATGGGGGTGGCGTGACCTTGACCCCTCACCCCCCTCATTATTGGGGGTCAATTGAGCGTGTTTCTCTGCGGCAATGGCAATATAGTTCGTTCATGGGCTACACAAAGTGCTTTCATTATTCAAACAAAACATTCTAACGCTGAATAAATATTTTTTGTAAAATTTTGACAATTTCAGAATTTAGCTGTTCTGCCGTATCTATGATAATGAAGCAGGAGACCGTCTTGATAGAAATCGGGATATGTGTTGATTATCTGTTTATATATGCATCTTATAGAGGATTTTCTTGCGCTTCCATTGGTTCTTTCCGTTTACGTCTACTCCGAATAGTGCGCCCACCAGAGGGGGGGGAAAGCGATGGGGGTGGAGTGACCTTGAACCCTCCCGCCCTCATTATTGGGGGTCAATTGAGCGTGTTTCTCTGCGGGAATGGCATTATAGTTCGTTAATGGGCTACTCAAAGTGCTTCCATTATTCAAACGAAACATTCTAACGCTGAATAAATATTTTTTTATAATTTTTGACAATTTCAGAATTTAGCTGTTCTGCCGTATCCATGATACCGCAGCTTTCATTCATAGCTCAATGACAGCTGCAGTATCATAGCTACAGCTATGGCAAGCACACCAATCCAAAGGGCTTGAAAAGAGCTATAAACAAAGGAGTTGACTTGACAAAAAAACATATTTTGGTCAAAAAAAAATGAAAAATTAAAAAAATTGGTTACTTTCAAGAATTACTCCTATTCTCTTTTGATGTATATTTTTTCCCAGAGTTTTACAGAGCTACAGCAATGTAAATTGTATCAATCGAAAGGGCTTGAAAAGAGCTACAAACGCTCATGAGTTCATTATAGAAAACCCTGTAGTTCAAAAGATAAAAAGAAATTTTTTTTTTTTTTAAACACGTTTTTCTGGAAACTTGATAATTGGTTTCTCAAATGCTACTTCTTCCACAATTTTAGAGCTAGGAGAATGGTTTATATACCATTCGATAGGGCTCAGCAAGGTGTATCCTTGCGCAATAGCATTTTCTGATAAATTTATTATTTTGAAAATTACATGACATGAAAAAAAAATAAATGAAAACAAGTTCATTTTTTTTTTTTTTTAATTCCCAAAATCCACAAAAAATAAGTTATCAAAATTCCCTATTGCGAGTGGTTATATAGACATCTAAGCAATCTAAAAACGAAGTACTGGTTCTGTAACTTGAAAATTGTAGAAGTAGTAAGATTTTTAAAAAACCCCTATTTTATCATATTTTTCGAAAATAAAAAAATATCCAGTGCAGATACAAAAATTTTGTCGAAATAACAAATGATATTTGCATCATTTCACACCTACTGTGAAAATTTCAGAGAAATCCATCTATAAATAACGGGACTTTTTTTTTACCTAGACGGTGTCCTTAAGTGTGGTTGAAAAACAATAATACTGTGCGCCAACCTGTAGCCCGGCTACACGTGCACTAGCTCACCTAGCAGCCTAGTACAACCTAATTGCACCGCAGCCCCGCTGCTTTGGGGTCTCCTCCACCCTTTACAAACCACCTCTGCCTTGCGCCAAGACCAATCCACGGGCCACTCTCCGCACAAGGCTCCGACTGATCTACAGTTGTGGAGGATTGGCCTGACATGTTCCTGTATTATTCATGTGCCTGCCACCATATTTGTTACCCCTAGTTTCTTTTTATTTCAGATTTATTTTGCTAAATCCTATAATCTCTTCTGTTCCTAGTGTCATATTTTGCCTTTTTCTATTCACCTGCTTGAGATGCTAATCTTAAGATCCACTGCTTGACCTGCTACCTTGATTCATCCTGCCATATTTTAGTCCTGGTTGCTCCTTTAGGGTAAGTCTAAGTATGCCTGCTTATTTGGCCTTATTGGACTAGGATTGCTTAAATGTATTTCAGTGTGCCTTGTGCTTCTTGTCCACTTACTTTACTGTCCAATACCTGCATATAGTGCTGATACTATATTTTAGCTTTATTTGTTTTATCTCTATCATTAGTTTGGTGTTCAATATCCATCATTTTTGTGTGTGCTTCAGTTCTTTTGCCCCTGTGTGCTGCTCTGCTTTGGTGTAAAATACTGTTCCCTCAACTTTTTCCTCGGCAGCTTCTGCTTCTTGTGGCTAGCTGAGATGCGCTTATGTCCCGTGTTTTTCCTTTTAGAGCTTCGAGTCTGGGACTCTTGCCACTGGCCTGACTCAGAGCTACGTTGGGCAGCCAGATTGGGTAATGTACCCACCGGCAGTTTGTGACAGGATCCTCCACTGTCTGATTCCCTTCTATGTAGCAGATTCCCTTGAAATTGTATTGTGCAAGCTTGTTACGAACCTCTTATGTCTCATGCATCTGTGTATTTATATATGTGTTTAGGTATAGTCTGTCTTTTGGGCTGTAATTCTTCCTTCCCTATCTAACCATGCTAACCACTTTGACCAAACCAATTGTCAGTTACAGTCAATGGAGTCATCGTATTTGTGATTGTTCCAGTATATGTTGTGTGTTCATGAAAGTTTAATTTATACCCCAATGAATGAGTTAGTCTGTAATTCCCCCTCTTGAGTTTCTCATATTCAGTCTAAGCTCTCCCTTTGCCTGTGGCTCCCATCATTTTTGTCTTTCCTTTTGCTACTTCCACTTGAGAAGTGGAATAGCGTGTCCTGCCAGTCTCCTACTATAGGGGCCTTACCGGATCAACAGTTATCCTCCAACACAGTCATACAGACTAACGCTGCCGCAGTCACAACTGCCAAATAACACTCTGAGGACAACACCCAGATCACAAATGCGATAAACCTCTCATGAACGCAGCTCATAGCTACCTGACTCCCTTAGCCAGCCAAAACCGGCGCCAAGTCTCCGCAGCACCATCTCGCGGGAACACGCACATTTCCTCCAGTTCCTCACAAAACTCACGTCACAAAGGGCCTAGCACTACTACTTAGGTATGCAGGATACTGTTGCTCTCGGTGCAACCGCCTCAACGGCTCAAGCTCATTTCGCCTCGACTGACGCCTTCCACCAAGAAGCCCTACCCACCAAACGTGGGCCCAGCTTCCATCTCAGATGGAGCGGAGCTGCCTTGGGACAGTCACAGGCAAAATGCCCGGACTTTCAGCACGCAAGACAAGCACCCTTCCAGCAGGCAAAGCAGTACCTTGCTTCTGAGGGCCCACCTTCATGCGGTAAATACTACTACAGCAGTAGCAAAAACCCTTGCCACCACCGACCTGCTTCCCAGAAGCAGCAAGGTCTGCCACAGGGCCAGGCACGTCAACATCCCTCCGTGCAGACATACTGTCACGCACATTCAACACCACACCATCGAACGGAGCAGTATACCCATACAAACACGCAACTACCCAATACTACAGTGAGGTAGAGAATTTCGTATAACTTAACCCTACAAGCCAAATCCCCAAGGACAACCCTACCCTCTCACCTATAGTCCTAGACGCTCCAAGCAGTCCAGGTAAACGTCCGACTTGCTAGCTCTAAGCTGATGCTCGGCGACCCGCCTCCAGGCCTCCTGCTTAGGCAACGCATACTCAGCAACCAGAGTAGCCTTAACTACCTCCCACTGAGCAGTATCACTGATAGTTATACAATGACACCCGACCGGCATTGGCGTCGAGCATAAAGCCAATGATGTTGGCCGGCGCTATACGCTCCAGCTGGCAGAACCTCTCCAGGTTCCCCAGCCACTCGAGCACATAGACCGGCCCATCGCCGGTCAACTTAGGCAGCTGCTAAGTCATCCGATCCAGAATCGGCCCACGCGTCTAAGTCAAGATGTTGGCTAACATGCCAATATCCACAAGCAAGCCCAGCTTGCTCTCAACCGACGGCACTGACAACCCCAGATCGTCGGCCTTAACCGGTATTGTACTCTCAGCCGCCGTCATCTTACCAACCCAGCCTGCAACAAAGATGGCTACCACAGCCCAAAGCTCAACTGCCTAGATAGCTTATAGTTTAAAATCAAAATAATACCATGCACAAGCACACAGCCTGGCTACACACACACTAGTTTACCTTAAAAGCAGCCTTAAACAGCCCAACTGCACCATAGCCCCACTGCTTTGTGGTCTCCTCCATACCTTACAAACCTCTGCTTCTTCGCCTTGAGCCCAACCCACGAACCACACTCTGCACAAGGGGCAACTGATCTACAGTTACACAGACTAATATTGCTGCAGTCACAACTGCCAAATAACAATGGAGGACAACACACGGAGCCCGCACGCAATGAACCTCATAAGCACAGCTCTCAGCCAACTCCCTCAACCAAATAACAACTGGCGCCAAGCCTTTGCAGCGCCATCTCGCAGGGGTATACATCACATTAAGAACGAGGTTTATAAAACAAGATAATAGTTGAAAAAAATTATAAGTGGCAAAAAAAGACCACAGTGAACCATAACAGGATGAAAATCAAACCTATTTCAACAAATGGAAATGAAAGCCTATCTAACCTTCATCTTGGGACTCACATCTTCCCCTAGAGTGAACTAATTCCTATTGAGAATAATTGCATCTCTCTCAAAGGACCAACAGACTATAACACAAGAGTGGTATATTGTTATCCCATATGTACTTTAGTTAAGTTTGAATTGTTTAATAAAATTTAAATACAATGTTTTTGCATGCTATTTTTTGACATTGTACACATATAGAACACCATGTCAATTTGCATGTAATTAGGTAAAGTGACACAAGTGCTGAATTGAGTAGGCATGGATACCTACAATTTTTTTTAATTTCTGGTGTCTTAAACTTGCTGCAGCTAACATCAACAAGCATTTTCCCACTTCTTTCAGCAATTTTTTTTATTTAATTTCCATTCTATCTTTCAAAGAAAATGGAGTACAGCAATGAGTACAAGACATCTATGAAGTTAGTGCAGTGTGTTGGATTTGGAGGCATTTTCACCTTCTCTTACCACAACTTGATAATTCTATTTCCAGCCATGGAATTAGAGTTGGAATTAGCTGGTTTTTAAAGACTCCATGGCCCCATAAAATAAATCCAATGCAAAAAAAAAGACTAATATGTATCAACTGTAGAAAATAGGGCACCTAAACAACAGGTGTGTTTCCACACAGGATACCTGGCCACACATAGACACAGCCAATTAGGAATGAAGAGGAAGAAAAGACCAAGAGATATAGCTGGGATAACCACTGAAAAAAGCAAAGTGAGCATAAATAATAGAAGCCTCTAAGGCCTATCAATAGCAGAAATAACCAAATAGTACCCTCTTGGAGGTGACAATGCTGAATGTCCCAACCTAAGATAAATAAACCTAACAATCCTATACCTATACCCTCTCTTCAACATGTTACAAACTCATCTCTGATGCTTCATTCGTTGAAAATCTCTTGTTTGAAATGTAATAGTAAAAAACATCAAAATTACCATTGAAAGATGTTTCAAAGAATCTTCAATATTTCTCCTAGGCAGTCAACCAAACATACATAAGGAATGTTTGGTATTTACAGTAGTGCCCCAACTTTTGCGAGTCAAATTGGTGCCAAAAATTGGCGTGAAAGTTAAAACCACCAAAGTGACCCTATGGAAAAAATAATAATCGGTTCTGGATCTATCCATAAAATACCTTAACTTCCATGTAAACAAATACATAAACAAACAACAAACAAAAAACAAATACATTCTATTATGAAAAACAATTGTATGTAAAATAAAAACACCTTACCTACACTGTATGTATGATGGGACTTGATGCATGGTTATAGTGGCCACTCTAGCGGGCCCGACACGCAATTTTTCGCCGCGAAAGTGCGAAATATCGCCCGACACGCAATTTTTCGCCGCGAAAGTGCGATCGGTCACCGCGAAAATGCGATAGGTTGCCGCAAAATTGCGCAAAGAAATATAGAATATTTAGGGTATAGCACGAAACAGAGAACCGCGAAAGCAGATGTCGCGAAAGTTGGGGCACTGTTGCATTCAGTTCTACTACAAATCATATTTGCATTAACACTTGAATTATGTTCTTTCATGGATACATCCACACTTTACAAATTAGATTCCCATTGAAAATTGTTAAAAACAATTTTGAAAACATAAAACATTCAAATGAGCACCTAATATTCAGCCATACAGCACCAAATTCCTCCACAATGACAAAAATATGTTCTCATGCTGAATGTACATTTACACAATTTCAATGTCAGGATATCAATAATGTTTTTGAACATTTAAATCCATAGCAGTGCTATTTTGAGGAAAAAAACATGGAAAAGAACCCAGGACAATTTTTACCACTGATCAAATACGTCATGCATGCCCACTTTCTAGCATATGCAGCAGGTTACAAATCGTGGATAAAATTTGAAAAAACCCTCATCTTGAAAATACTGTGAGAAATATTTCATACGGTTTTTGATGATGAAGCTTTGCAAAAACATGTTAACTTTAAGTAAAAAAATTTTGATACTCTGACAGGCAAGGACTAGGTAAATCTTGCTACAAGAGCAGGAGTGTTACACCAATGACATATCTGTTAGGTAGCCTGTGTATTGTATCAGGTCATCCCATAAGTTCAATCAGAATTTTGAATAAATAAAACAAGTGACTAAATTTTTCTGTTAAGAAAGATGTTACAAATTATTTCTTTATAAAATATTCTTTTTTTTCCAAAAAAATTTAACAGGCAAAAGTTTTTCTGGAAATTAATAGCTAAACAAATTTTGTCTTAGAAAACTATTGTAAGTCATAGGAGCATTTACTAAGATCCTTTTGTGAAAAATGCATCGCTTAACTAAACTTTCAACGTTGGGTGTTTTGTGTGGATGGTGTGTGTTTGGTCTGATAAGCTGTATGTTGTTTCAAGCGGTGAGAAGGGTGAGAAGGCTGGCATTCTGAGGACAAGAGGGCAAATTAGGGTGATTGAGACCCTCGTCATGTTTGGACTAGCGATAAGCGAACCACGCACCGCGAAGCATAAATTTGCTACAAAAACACGCTGAGCGAATATAATTTAGAAAACTTTGAAAGATGCTTTAGACTTTGAACACTTGTGGGGAGGGAATTTGAGCATCAGAGTAGCCAATGGTGTACACTTTACTGCCAAATAAAGGTGGAGCTAACCGAACACCTCTAATATGATTGGTTCTTTCTAAAAGAGCATCGAAATAAGAACAGAACCACAAGAAAGATCTGGCACGTGAGGGAAGGCAGTTCTACTGACGAGGCCATGACGCGAAGTACAAAGAAGGGCAGGTGTGTTCGCGTTGACATACGTGTTTAAACAGATGATGGGAAAAAGTGCCCATATTGAGCATACAAGTTTCACGATACAATGTAATTTGTAAATTGATATATGTTCTTGTTCATGTTCTTATTTCAGAGAATAATTCAAATAGGAAAACCAAGAATAAACGGCTGGAGCAATATTCAAAAATTAACACGTACGAATTACTTCTATGGGCAGGTGTAAGTCATAAGTCATATTACTAAGAAATTGCTCAGAAACTTAGTTGCCAAAAATTGATGTTGCATATATATATATATATATATATATATATATATAAATTAATATTTTCTTCACATAAAAGAAAATGCTAATTAGATCTAGCTGTGAAATGAATTGAGTAGAGCAAAATTTCTAATACAGTCGTACCTCGGTACTCGACCGCCTCTATACTCGACCAAAAATTTGAGTAGAAAATGCATCGGACCTCGAATAGATTTTCAGTACTCGACTAGCAGAGTCGACCCAAACGCGCTTCTTGGCCAGTGAGTAAGCGTCAGTTCGACTCGGACCGCAAATGACAATGGACAGGTTCCTTCTTAAATAAAACAGGAAGGCTACTGCCCAGCCAGATTCACCTCCACGGAAGAGAGAGAAGGGAGAAAACCCCTGAAGGCGCGTTACCTAGTGTCATCATGGAAGGGGATTCCCCTTCCAAGGAGTAACCCTCCCTCCCATCCTCTCCACATCCCTTCCTGTATGCCATCAACCACTCTCCAAAACGTAAGTAAATTATACAAAATGGTTTATAATGCTTTATTTATCTTTATCATGTACTGCTTGTGCACATTTACATCCTCATTGTTGTTTAGATACAAGTTCTTATAATATTTTAGGTATTTTTCTTAATGGTAAGAACGGATTAAAATACTTTCCATTATTTCTTATGGGAAAATTGGTTTCGGTGTTCAAACAAATCGGTGCTTGACCACCACCTCAGAACGGATTATGGTCGAGTACCGAGGTACGACTGCATTGCAGATGGTGGGAATAAATAATGCTGATGAAGAAAAGAAGTCAAGATATCATCAGGTCAAGTCATCGTAGCACGTCATCGCTCAGGATTGCCTATCCTTAATATGAACTGAAGTCATACTAAAATGAACTGTATCTCGTCAACACAGAACACGCTCTTGGAAGTCAGTGCCTTGAGAATGCCTCTGAGTGCTTGGTAATGGGTGATTGTGGAATGGAAGTGACAGAGACGACAGGGAATGCCTTAATGTTCCATGTGCATTGTTCGTGCCCATTATTGTCTACAGGTATTATTGGGGTGTAATTTAACGATGCGGGGCTGGCCGGCCAATAGGTAGATGAGCGTTGTCATGGGAAATGTCATGTCCTAACTTATCTCCGAAATTGTCAATAGCATTGATGTGTAACAATAGTGGGTTATGTTCAGAGACAAATTATAGGTGTGCAGATTGTTAAGTATTGCATTAATACCCTTCATGATAAGCATTGTTCAGTTGCCTCATAAAAGGTGTAATAGGATGGTCATGTTAAATCCATAAATCTGTTCACGGAAATCTTGAGTATTATACCCGACAAAGCAAGCAGTATCCCCCATCGAGGCAGATGGCACACAGAGAAGGCGCTTTTTGTAAGTGTAAGTAGTTCCCTACACATCGGCGAGTACCAGCCTTATTTTAGTATATGTACCTTGAATTTTAATTATTTGTGTACTTGGGCTTGCCCACATTCTTTTGTGTGTTTTTCTAGTGTATTTAATACTTTTGTGGAGGTACACCCATTCCTCTATTCCAAGAACATAGTTTCCTCATTAATGTAAATTAATGAGAGGGCAGGACTAAAGTCTTGTGACATCTCATTCTATTAAAGATTCAATTTTTCTTTTTTCTTCAGGCAGCCACTGACTACAACTCTTAGCATTTTGATTGAAAGATCCATTTTTTGTTGCCAGTCACAAGTCTATCCCAAAAAAAGTGAAATAAGTTTTTAAAAAGGAGAGAAGAGCAGTTTTTAACTTGAAATGGTTTTCAGACAATTGATTCATGAGGCACCCATTTTCCGTGTTTTTTGAAGATGACAGTAGTATGGTTTGAACTAAGCCTAAGTGCCAACTCCTCAACTGATAAAGCTGGATTTTCTTCAAACGCAGCTTCAAGAAGCTTATCATCAAACTCAACTGGACTTCTAGTTTAGTCTTCACCTTTTAGGATGAAATCTCTACTTCTGAATTTTGCAAACCATCTTCTGCAAGTTCTTTGATTTACACAATCCTCTTCATAAATTGAGTGAATATTTTTAGCTGCTTTGGCTCTTAAGTCTCCTTTCTTCAACTTATAAAAAATTATGAGTCTGAACACGTTCCCTGCGTTTCTGCAGTTTCAACTTTTTTTTTGGTTAGGTTGTAAGTTGCAGAATAGGGAAATCAATTTTCCAGCTTGAATATATTTCAATTTTTCCTAATGATTAGGATAAATACAACATTTTACCTCGTATGATTTCAATTATTTTTAAAAAATGTGAAAAAACAGATCAAATGTTATGCATTTATACCGGCACTTGAATGGGCAATTTACCTCTTGGTACGCATGTGGCCCAATACGCAGGGAACGTGTTAAATGATCCTTGGGTATAGCCATGTTAGCAGAGTTTTAATTAATTCAACCTATAATTTTATTTTCCGTAACATAAAATTTGATCAGTTGAAATGCATCTAAACATAAAAATGTTTAGCTTTATGAGACATTATAAAATACTCTTTAAATTTTGTTAAATTTCAAAAAGGTAAAATCCAGAAAGAATTATGGAATGACCTAATATAACAACACTGTATTATTTTTGATATATTTTGCTGTGCCCTAGTACATCAATGCATCTGCAGATTTATTGACTTCTGCTGACATAGCAAATCATTTTATAACAGCATAGTTGTTTAAATCGAGTTGGTTAATTGCTTTCAATTTTACTATGGGTTAGGTTTTATTTGGACTTAGGTTCTACTTCGACTTAAGGGGGTCCTCCGCTAAAATTTGAATTTTGATCCGATCGGTCTGAAATTTGGCCAGTGTATGTATTTTTGAAAGAAAGCATATTTTATTCGTAACTTTTTTGATTTAGGCCTTAGTTTTTTGAAAAATTTGAATTCTTAGTTTTTAGTTATTTTTATGCAAATTTCAAAAAGATAGAAGTCAAAAAGTTTTTATGCTAGAACAAATTCAAAGACAGTTTTGGAATCCTTGAAACATTTTTAAAAAAGTGATAATGTTTTTATTCTGGATTTGAATCGTTTTTATATATGCGATATTTTACCAATATATAAAATATATCGAATTTTTGGTTTTGAACTATGATAAAAAAATTGAAATGTACAAATTGGAAAAAAAGCACTATCAGTTTGTTAGAAATGTTCCAAGGATTCTGAAACTGTATTTTTTTCCTAGCATCAAACTTTTTTGACTTCTTTTTGAATGTTGGAAGTTTGAGGTGTAGGGTATGAGCCATAAACAAAACTTTTTGTTGAAGTGTAATATAGTGAACAATTTATGTAATTGAATGCCGTTTTTATTTTTGTTTCAATAATCTCCATGCATAACTTCATATTCACACTGTGAATTGTAATTTACAAAAAAAAAATAAATAAAATAAATTATAATTAAATAAATAAATAAATAAATAAATTTTCTGTTTTGTTTTGTTTTTTATATGGGGTCAAAAATTCAGGATTTTCAGTCCTCTTAGCCCCTGCTGGGGGCAAGTGTCCGTAGCACCATAAAATTTTAGGACCGAATAGTCCACCACCTAAGGGTCCTTTTCCAACAAAACAAAAAAAGCTTACCAGACCGACAGAGGCCTGAGATGACCCCCTTAAGTCAAGCTATTTTAGAGTCATTTTTATGTTTTAATGCTGTGCAGTTAAAGAAAATACACTGATTTAGGACATCAAAATTAGGCGTTAACAAATATACTAGGTCAATTAGGACTGTATGCAAATTAGGCTCAACAACATAGAAAGAATTTGCTTTGATTTTTTTTTCCCTTTATTTTAAAAACCTATATCATGAAAGGCCCTTTGGAAAAGTGACAATACTGTGATTAAATTCTATGTAGCTATCGAGTTCACAAAAATTAAAGAGAACATTTTGCAACGAAAAAAATTTCAATATCAAAAATTAAAGAGAACATTTTGCAACGAAAAAAATTTCAATATCAAAGTGCTGACGCACTGCAACATGAAAGAACTGTCAGCTTACTAGGCAAAAAACATTTTTAGATAACAGAAAAATAGGTCAAAGTGAATTCTTTTGTATTTACGGAAATTAGAAATTCCGTTCCAAAGAATCACTAAAGGAACACATAAAAACGTTTAACATGAATGACATTCTGCTCGCTAATGTGGTATTTTCGAGATATAACAATAATTACGTTCAGATAAGTATATTATATGGTCGGCTGCTTAGTCGCCGCATTGTTGGGACACGCCCACTGGTAAATGTAAAGGAAAGAACAGTAATCGATTTTGTAAAATTTGATGCCTAAACATAGTTAATTAGATCAAAATGAACAAGTTTTATTCTATGCAATTTGTCTGAAATGAGTATTTTGTTAGTTATAGCGGTAAATTACTGACCGCAACTCTAGTATTTGAAGCGGCAAGTAATTCAAGTAGCGCATAGAACGGCAACACTGCAAAGCAGTCTTGCTTCCAGCGCGCTCGTCACCATAGACGAAACCAAACCTACCGCTATACCTTGTAATATACTCATTTGACGAAAAAGTGTATAGAAGAAAAGTTGTTTATTTCGATTTTACTACTACGATTCAAGCAACAAAAATTCGTCAACTTCTGATCCAACAAGACAGCTCATACCGCAATCATCTTCAACACATCTGGCATACCACTCATTCTCTCCATACTGCTCAAACACCACATTCATAAAACTCTCTCGGTCAATATTTATTTTAGGTGCTGCACGGGAATTAATAATTTGGGGGCAAATAATCAATAAAGGAACATGTTTTAAAACCTTTTACATGACATTGTGCTCGGTGATGCGTTATTTTCGAATTGAACTTTGAAGTTTGCTGTCGCACGCCAGAGGAAGTGACCGCGCCAAGCGTAAGTTAATTAATAACGGAAGCTAACCCCCTATTACAAACATAAAGACGTTGGGTCGTGAGGGTTAGCCACAGTTCTTTTAGTGAAAATTTTAAATAAAGCTTCTAACCCACCCATTAGGGTGACGACCGCAATCTTGTTTATATCAGCTCAAAGATGGCAACCACCATGGGCGCCGCCATCTTAGAGCCGGCTCAGCCGATGTAAACAAGATTGCGGTCCTAACCCTAATGGGTGGGTTAGAGCTTTATTTATAGTTTTCACTAAAAGAACTGTGGCTAACCCTCACAACCCAACCTCTTTACGTGTGTAATAGGCGGGTTAACTACCATTATTAACTAAATTACGGCGCCGGCGCCAACTTCAAAGTACAATTATTCAAAAATAATGCATCAGCGAGCAGAATATCATTCATGTAAAATGTTGGTTATTAAATGTGCTCTTTTAGTGATTCTAAGCAACAAAATTATTAATTTCCGTGCAGCACCTAAAATAAATATTGACCACTCTCTTTCCCTTGTTCATACTTACAACATTCCAGGGTCAATGTTTATTTTTTCTTCGGCAGGGAAATTAAAGATGTCCGTGCTGATAATCACTAAATAAGCACATTTAAAAACCTTTTACAAGAATGACATTATGCTCGCTGATGCGTTATTTTCAAATTATTGAGCTTTGAAGTTGGCGCCGGCACGCTCCGTAATTTAGTTAACAAGGGTACTTAACCCGCCTATTACACACGTAAAGAGGTTGGGTCGTAAGGGTTAGCCACAGTTCTTCTAGTGAAAATTGCAAATAAAGGTTGTAACCGACCCATTACGTCGAATGATCGAGTGTGTGCCAGCGCGCACCGCTGCTTCGACGTAACTGGCAGCCTTGAGATGACCGCAGGTCCGTAACTTCAACCCCGGTATATCATGGGTTTGACGTATCTGGGAACATTCGAAACAAGTCTTTTGCATCGACAATACAACTTGTCATCTCATTAACTATGTTTATGCATAGTAGAATTTCAATTGATTTATAATTTCCACTAAAATAACTGTGGCTTCCCCTCACGACCCAACCTCATTATGTTTGTAATAGGCGGCGTGCGCGCGCGCGCCCGCACCAACTTCAAAGTTCAATAAGTCAAAAATAACGCATCAGCGAGCATAATTTTATTCTTGTAAAAGGTTTTCAAATGTGCTCATTTAGTGATTATCAGCACCGACATCTTTCATTTCCCTGCCAAAGAAAAAATAAACATTGACCGAGTTGACTTCCAAAACTATCATCATTTTTTCATATACCAGTCAAGTGTAGGCTTCAGCGTCATGCTAAGCTTCCACTTATTCAATCTATACTTTTTTGTTTGCCTCTCAATCTTTTTCTTCCACCTCTTGCAGTCCCACTCAGGCCCTACACCTCCAGCATTTATTGAACTCCAGTTATCTACAGGCCTCCCAATTCTAGGGTAATGTTCGAATGGCCGGTCGGTTCGAATTGTTGGTCATTCTTAGTTAATTTTAAATTTTCGCGCTCGGTAGCTATCTAAAAACTCAACCCGCAAGGCCTGTAGTGGTGTAATCTGCTACGCGTCTTACGGGGTGGCATTTGGATTGCTACCGATCGTCAAAATTGAAAATTAACCAAGAATGACCGACGATTCGAACAGACCGGCCATTCGAACATTACCCTAAAATGAATAATCTTTTGCATACTAGGTTTCCTTGAATGCCCCCAACACACTTTCTCCCAATAGCTTACAATCAGATTCCATTCAAAAATTTGCTTTACCCATCTGCTATTCTGCATTCTTTCAATTCTCACCTTATAATTCAGTACTGCTTTTATCATTCTTTCTGAAAATAGGCTTTACCCAATGTCACCTCTAATGGCTTCTGTAGCTGTCCATTTTGTAGCACCCAATGCTAACCGTTCTACCTTATTTTGTATTACATCCAGCTTTTCAAGATCACTTCAATTGCAGGCAAGAGCACTCATACCATACACGACACTAGGTACAGCAACATACTTCCACATTCCTCTCACACATTCATACTTGTTTGCTCTGTATCTGGCCACGCTACTTAATCGTCCACTCCACTGCATAGCTTTTGCCAATTTCTCACCCTTAGTTCTAGTGCATCCATCTTCACTTATCATACAACCTAGATATTTGTATTCTTTTGTTCTACCTATTCTGATTTCTCCAATATTTCGAAGTCTGTCTCTATCTGTCTCATCACTATTTATAACCATAACCTTACTTTTGTTGGCACCAAAGTTCATCTTGAAATCTGTACTATACCCATTCACAATGTCAAGCATCCTTTGCAGTTCATGTCCACATTCACAAACCACAACCACATCATCAGCATACAACAATTAGCTCAGTCTCTCATTACCAACTTTCAGTCCTAAGCCACTCCTTCTCAGTCGAACTGCTAATTTTTCTGAGTACTATTTAAACAACAGGGGAGACAGAGTACAGCCCTGTCTCACTCCTTTAACACTCCTAACTTGCCCTGTAAATTTCCTAACCTGCATACTCTTCTTCTTCTTGTTTCGTGTTATTGGAGCTTCAAAAGCGAGTCCATGTAGCCCCACGCCAGAAGGGGGATTACATTCTTGTATTATGTGTCTGTATGGGAGATTGAAACATTCAATTAGGTTTTTTGGGATTTTAGGTTACAGAAAGGATATTCTATACATTACAGGGCAATAGGGGAAGATATATGTTTATGATTTCATCAATTGCAATGACTAACAAGGTATTATACTTAGTATTTTCATTATTTTTCAGTTTGTATATCTACTAATTTCATACACTATACAGTATAAAGTATGCACATATAGAGCATGGCCCGAATTATATAACTAGTCTACAGCATGCCCTATATCTGGCCTCACATGAGCGTCCAAAATTTAAGGGAAGGTCCAGCCTGGGTGGCTCAACCTGGAGCTTTGGCTACTGAAGTCAGCACTGTCAAAGTTTGAAGGCTCTAAAATATAGTTCAACTGCGTAGCACTCCTGTGGGCAGTTCTCTGAGGGAGCAAAGGTGGGTTTACACTTTGAGGGGGTAACTGGCAGCGTGCCATGCATCCCAAGTTAGTACAGAGATCCCAGATCCCAAGCGTACATGGCACACCACCATTAAGCCTCAAGGGAGCACACTCAAGGGTGCGGGAGGGAGATGATTGTGGTTCACCTGAGGTGTTAGCATTAACCTGCATGAACTTGAACTTGAACTTGAACTTGAAATTGAGGGCCGACAGTGTCGGGGCCTTTGTAACGGCCTACAATTCCCTCCACAGTTATCACACAAAGAGTTCAGCGCCTGGTACCAGACTTGTCCACTAAACTACTCAGGATCTACCAATCCTTGTCACAAGCTGCCATTGGATGGCGTCACTGGGATAGCCAGTGTGTCAAAACACCATCCCCAGGCATATTGGGTCATTACAGCCCATTCTACCAGACTGGCTCATTCCAGTCACTGTCTCTTACTCCAGGCACGCACAAGAAACACTTTCATAGCCTCAGTGATACTTGCATTACACTCCTGATCCAATCCAGCAAGACAGCTCATACCGCAATCATCTTCAGCACATCTGGCATTCCACTCATTCTCTCCATACTGCTCAGACACCACATTCATAAAACTCTCTCTCTCTTGCTCATACTTACTACATTCCAGCACAAAATGCTCAATTGTTTCCTCTACTCCACTATTACACTGCTGACATAATCTGTTATTATTCTCATTCCATCTCCATGTACGTCTGTTCACACTCAATGACTTACATCTCACAGCAAACAAGAGTTGACTTCCAAAACTACCATCATAGAACAGCTCAAACTTAGGTGCTTTCTTTTTCATATACCAGTTAAGTGTAGGCTTCCGCATCATGCTAAGCTTCCACTTATTCAATCCATACTCTTTTGTTTGTCTCTCAATCTCTTTCTTCCACCTCTTGCAGTCCCACTCAGGCCCTACACCTCCAACATTTATTAAACTCCAGTCATCCACAGGTCTCCCAATTCTAACATGAATAATCTTTTGCATACCGAGTTTCCTTGCATGCCCCCAACATACTTTCTCCCAATAGCTTACACTCAGATTCCATTCAAAGATTCGCCTTACCCACCTGCTATTCTGCATTCTTTCAATTCTCACCTTATAATTCAGCACAGCTTTCATCATTCTTTCTGAAAATAGGCTCCACCCTAGGTCACCTCTAATGGCCTCTATAGCTGTCCATTTCGGAGCACCCAATGCTACACGTCCTACCTTATTTTGTATCACATCCAGCTTTTCAAGATCACTTCCATTCCAGGCAAGAGCACTCATACCATACATGACACTAGGTACAGCAACATACTTCCACATTCCTCGTTCCCTGTGAATCCGCTGCTGAGCTGCAGTCTAATCCCTAAATGTCGGAGCTCGTTGGCGAAGAGTTCGACTTGTTTCACTGTAAGGTGCTGCGGTATTGGGAGCTGCAGGTTGTCGTGTCGACTGAGAATGAGTGGCTTAAGGGCCTTTCACACGACCAGTTTTTTTGTCAGTCACACTCAAGCTAATTTTACTCCTGCGTTGAGGAGCGACGGTGTGGAGCGGAGGTAACCTTGCTAGAGCTCCTCCCACGAGAGGATTGAGTGTCAGTGCACACCGGGTTGCTTTTACATTGCCGCTCAACACGACGCTCCTTCCCCAGAGACAGAAATCCTCCGTATTAATCTTGCAATACTGACAGAATACTTGGCAGAACAATTTGCAGATTAATAACGGAATAATTTGCAGATGTAAAAAGCTAATATTCTAAAAAACTTTAATACTGCCCAATTACCTTCAGAAAACACTGTAAATGGAAAGAAAAAATAAATACCAATTAATATTTTCTAGGTTTTTTTCACCGGCTAGCCATTTTAGAGAACCCATCTAAGATCCTACACTAATTACCCTGACAAAAAGGGTAATTTCTAAACTATAAGACGTACAATCTTAAAATTGATACCAAATTAATGGGCGTGACGAGTACAACATATTTATGTAATTAAAAAAATTTTTACGCCCCTGTGAGGGGCAGGAAGAGGGCCTCTCGTTGTCCGTCAATGGTCGGCCGATTTTCTCTATAATGCTCATTTTGATAACGTTATAATTCCTGAACTATTGCACCTAAAAACTTGAAATTTGTCTCATTGTAAAGATCGATTTATTCTCCAAGCCTGAGTGTATAATAAAACTGTTGTATAATAGCGAGTACTGTAAGTTCTAGTTAGAGAGACCGAAAGTTGGCAACGCTCGATAGGGCAACACTCGCGAGTCAGTCTGCGATTGGCCTCGGGTTCAACAACAAGTACATGTTGACCGAGTGTGTAAATAATTACCATACTGTGGTTGGTATCTAACTTCTTAAGTTCTAAACTAATGTACTAATTCTATTCTACCCTATACTATACATTTCCCGTCTATCTCCGCTCTACTCTTGCTAGCCACAGTATTGAAAATAGAGTATTAAGTTAAGGTATCCAAGAGGTGAGTGAACTATTTACCTAAATTGCTGTAACATTGCAATTGTCTATTTTGTGCAGTACTCTATCTATGTTGTCTATGTGGAACCTATGCTGTGCTCTAGTGTAGGGGTATCCAATCTATAATACTGGCGACGAGGATTATTTTTTGTAGAACTATTGGGAGAGGCTAGACTAATGAAGGAACTCAGAATTTATATTATTATTCAGTGACTAGAGTATTGATGCTGTAAATTTCTGATTTTTTTTTTAACAAGGTGTATTATTACAGCCTCTTGAATTGGCTACTCTTGCAACTGATATGGTTGCTACTACTATTTCAGGTAGATATCTGATAATTAGCTGTAAAGCTGGGTAAAAATGCCAATGCTAGGCTCAGTGGGAGAATTCAATCCTTTAGAGGAAGAATTCCCAGAATATGAAGTCAGGCTAAACTGCTTCCTTAGTATTAATAAAGTGGAAGATTCAAATAAAGCTAAAACATTTATTGCTCTGGTGGGTCCTAAAATTGTTAGGTTGACCAAAGACCTACTATCACCTAAAAGACTTTTAGATGCTACCTATGAGGAGATCATGGAAGCGTTAAGACGGCATTTTAAGCCGTCACGCAACCAGATCTTTGAAAGGTTTAGGTTCCATAAGCGGAACCAGAAACAAGGGGAGAGCATTGCTGATTTTGTGGATAGCTTAAAGGCCCTTTCAGACACCTGTAATTTCAAACAGGAAGTTCTGGAAGAAACTCTGCTAGATAGGTTAATACTGGGTGTGGCCAGTAATGATGTTCAAAATTGTTTGCTCAATGAAAATGACCTCACATGGAAAAAAGCCGTGGATCTGGCAACTGCCAAAGAAACCCAACTGAGGGAGACGGTTGTGTTAAGGCAACCTAATTCCATACTAAATGTGGGCCAGCATAGAGTAAAGCAAACTGCTATTAAGCCTCAGGGCAAAACTCAGGCTCGAGCTAGCCCCAAATCAGCATGCAGCGGCTGTGGTAATCTGCACTGGCGTAGAGATTGCCCCTATAAAGACAGTGTTTGTCATGGTTGTGGCCAAAAAGGCCATCTTAAGAAGTGTTGCTTTAAATTGAAAAAACAAAATTCTGCTAAAGTCAACAAAAATAATTTTGTGCATGCTATGCATGAGAAAAGGGGGAGGGAACACCACCCTAACCCTAATAGAACTAACAATGCAGCCTGTGCAGACTATCCAGTTGCTAATCTAGGCTGTTATGGAGAGATTTTCTCAATAGCCGAGGAAATGAAACCCCCAATCAAAATAAAATTGTTACTAAATGGTGTGCCATTAGAGATGGAGGTAGATACAGGTGCTGCCAGGTCTATCCTTTCAATGGCCACCTACTCTAAAATACCAGCCAAGTCCAGACCCGAGCTGAGACTTTCTGATGTTAAGCTTAGGACTTATGGGGGAGCGGAGCTAGTAGTTTGCGGAGAGATTAGAGCTAACATCCAGCGTGAATCTGGTAATATGGTTCCTCAACTAGCAACTATTGTGATTGTAGACAGGGAGGGGCCAGCTTTGCTGGGTAGGGACCTGATTGATTCCCTTGGGCTAACTATAGTATCAAATAATGTCAACAAATTGACTACCTGCCCTGAAGAGTTAGCAAATAAATTCCCTGACCTTTTTCAACCAGGTCTAGGCTGCTTTAAGGGAAGGAATTTCAAAATAGAAGTGGATCCAGCTGTACCACCAAAGTTTTGTAAGGCCAGGAACGTGCCTTACACACTGAGACCTAAGGTGGAGGCAGAACTTGATAGACTGGTGCAGGAAGGTATCCTCACCCCTGTTCAATACTCGAGATGGGCAGCGGCGATCGTCCCTGTGCTCAAGGCTGATCAAAGCATCCGCATCTGTGGGGACTACAAATTAACAGTCAACAGAGCCACTAGGCTTGATACCTACCCTATACCCAGAGTGGAAGATCTATTCAGCGGGTTAGCAGGAGGAGTTATATACTCCAAGCTAGATATGTCTCAGGCATACGCCCAACTACCCTTGGATGAAGACTCCAAGGAACTCACGGTAATAAACACCCACAGAGGTTTATTTGCCTACAACCGTCTCAGTTTTGGAATTGCGTCCGCACCTGGAATCTTCCAGCGTGCCATGGAAGGACTATTGCAGGGCCTCCCAGGAGTGTTCTGCTACCTGGATGACGTCCTGGTGAGTGCCACTAATGAGCAAGAGCACAACAAGCGTCTCTATCAAGTCTTATCTAAACTACAGGAGGCAGGACTAAAACTGAAAATGGATAAATGCCAAATTGGAGTGCCACAGGTATCCTACCTTGGATACCAAATTGACAAGGATGGGTTGCACCCCACTGCAGAGAAGGTAGCAGCAATCCAGAATGCACCAACTCCTACTAATGTAACTCAACTGAGAGCCTACCTTGGGCTGCTAAATTTCTATAGGAAATTTCTAAAATCATCTGCAACTATGCTGGAGCCCCTAAATACCTTACTGAGAGACAAAACCCCTTGGAAATGGGATGCAAGTCAGGAGAGAGCCTTCCAGAAATCTAAACAAGCCCTCCTGGACTCTCAGACTCTAGTCCACTTTGACCCTCAGAAACCCATAGTGGTAGTGGCTGACAGTAGTGCGTATGGTGTGGGAGCGGTGCTGTGTCACCTTATTGATGGGATTGAACGCCCCGCCTATTTTGCCTCCCGAACTCTAACAGCAACAGAACGCAACTACTCTCAAACTGAGAAAGAAGCCCTAGCTATGGTGTTCGCACTTCGAAAATTTCATTGCTACCTGTGGGGACAGGATTTCACTGTGGTTACGGACCACAAACCTTTGTTAGGACTATTTGATCCGGGTAGAAGCATTCCTCCGATGGCATCCGGGCGCATTCAAAGGTGGGCTTTACTACTGCAGTCCTACAAGTTCACCTTGCGTCACCGGTCCGGCGTGCTGTTGGGCACAGCTGATGCTCTCAGTCGTCTACCTTTGACAACTCCCGAGGAAGCCACACCTATTCCTGCGGAATGGACGTCCTTAGTGAATTTCCTCGAGTCAGCTCCAGTCACCAGCACCCACATCCGCGACGGCACCCTAAGGGACCCAGTACTTTCAAAGGTGTACAAATACTGCCAAGTAGGCTGGCCTTCGACGGTAATTGGTGACCCCGATCTCGCTCTGTATACTAGGAGGCGAGACGAATTGTCCACACAAAATGGCTGTGTGCTCTGGGGAGCAAGAATTATTGTACCCCAAGCTCTCAGACAAGCCATTGTGGACGAACTGCACTCTGGCCATGCTGGATCATCCAGGATGAAGGAGTTAGCTCGCAGCTATGTATGGTGGCCGCTGCTGGACAAAGATCTAGAAGAAACGACTAAGTCATGCAGCGAGTGCCTGAGCACTCGAGCTGCACCAACGAAAGCTGAACTCCATCCGTGGGAATGGCCTGCGAAGCCTTGGCATCGCATACACATTGACTACGCGGGCCCAATGGATGGAAAATACTATCTAGTGATCGTGGATGCACACTCTAAGTGGGTTGAAATTTTTCCCACATCTACTACAACCTCTAGCGAAACGATCTCGTGCCTGAAACACACTTTTGCGACATTTGGATTTCCAGTAACAATTGTTTCTGACAATGCAACGTGTTTCACATCGGCCGAGTTCCAAGAATTTGTGAAGGCATGTGGTATGCGACATATTACGAGCGCACCATACCACCCTTCAACTAATGGACTGGCAGAGCGCATGGTACAAACTTTCAAGAAGAATATACGAAAGTCAACGGAACCCCTACGCCTAGCACTAGACAGGTTTCTGTTCAACTATCGGCTAACACCCCACACGACAACAGGTGTTACGCCCGCCGAACTGATGTTAGGCAGAAAAGTTCGCTCTCGTCTTGATCTGCTTTGGCCGTCAGAAGCAATCGCGTCCAAAGTTGCTCAACGCCAGGACGCTCAGAAAAGATACCACCCAGGGTCTCGCGCGGTTGATATTCCGCCGGAGTCTCCTGTGATGGTCCGTCAATACACGCCGGGTTCCCCAAAATGGACCCCTGCTACCACCATTGAGAAAACAGGCCCGGTATCCTACAAGTGCCAACTGAAGGGGGGAGAGGTCGTTCGTCGACACCAGGACCAAGTTATTACCTGCTCGAACACCATCCCTGAACCCTTGGAACAACCTACGGAGGAAACCATCGTGTTTCCACAACCTGCTCAAAATTCATACCCACCACCTCCGACCAATGAACCTGACACCGGAACACCTGATTACCCGACTCCCACCCAGGAGGCTAGGATGCACGAGCCTCCAAGTGCTAACATCTCACGCAGGTCTACCCGGGCTCGGAAGCCTGTGGTGAGAATGGACCTTTAGGATTGACTATATTGAATAAGGGGACTGGGGATACAGGGAGGGGTTTCTAATTAAGGAGGGAGGGGTGTAATATAGCGAGTACTGTAAGTTCTAGTTAGAGAGACCGAAAGTTGGCAACGCTCGATAGGGCAACACTCGCGAGTCAGTCTGCGATTGGCCTCGGGTTCAACAACAAGTACATGTTGACCGAGTGTGTAAATAATTACCATACTGTGGTTGGTATCTAACTTCTTAAGTTCTAAACTAATGTACTAATTCTATTCTACCCTATACTATACATTTCCCGTCTATCTCCGCTCTACTCTTGCTAGCCACAGTATTGAAAATGGAGTATTAAGTTAAGGTATCCAAGAGGTGAGTGAACTATTTACCTAAATTGCTGTAACATTGCAATTGTCTATTTTGTGCAGTACTCTATCTATGTTGTCTATGTGGAACCTATGCTGTGCTCTAGTGTAGGGGTATCCAATCTATAATAACTGTCATACGCTCCTTGGGGGATGACAGAGAGCTAATGGATGTAGGTTAAGAAGACGAGACTCTTGGAGTTTGTATAATCAGTACACACAGCAGGACACACGTTTACATTACGAAGGGTAGTGGTGGAGTGGGCTCCAGCCAAGCCCGAGAACCACGAGCAGAGATCCACAAGAACCATGAGCTCAGTTCTCAACGCATAGTGCTGTCTAAATACATTCTTACACAAGAGCACTGTAACATTATCAGTATTATACACATATACATTCAAGGTGCTACATGAAAGGTTTCAACACTCCTTCTCACATTGAATGTGTGTCAGATGAGACCATTCCTAACTTCGTTCTTAGTCTAGAGAACTTTTCTATCGGCAGGTTCTTGGTGAATATGTCGGCGAGCATTTCGTCGGTAGGGCAATACACTACGTCTATATCTTTGTTACTTACAAGATCCCGTACATAGTGAAACTTAATATCGATGTGCTTGCTCCTCCCATGATATTTGGGATTGTTGGCAAGACAGATGGCTGACTGGTTGTCTTCGTTTATAACCATTGGTTCCATAGTCCCAAAATTTAGATCACTGAGTAAGTGCTTTAACCAGACAGCCTCTTGAGCCGCACCGGCAAGAGCAACGTATTCGGCTTCTGCAGTTGAGAGGGCTACACAAGTTTGTTTGTTAGATCTCCACGTAATTACCGAATTACTGAGGGTGAAACAGTAACCAGAGGTAGACTTTCGGTCATTTTTATCACCAGCCCAGTCAGCATCTGAATAACCAATGCAAGTATCAGAACATTTGCTATACAAGAGACCTAGTTTAGAGGTGCCTCTCAGGTACCTGAATATTCTCTTAACACACATCCAATGCTGTTCAAGAGGTTTGGAGCTGTATTTAGCAACATTATTCACTGCGAATGCAATGTCAGGTCGAGTTCTGGTTGACAAATACAAAAGGCTACCTACAGCACTTTGATAAGTGGCAGGGTCAAATTCGACATCATTTGGGGAGCATATCGGATTTACGTTTACATCGGCGGGAGTTGCAACAGGTTTACAATTATCAAAGCCAAATTTTGACAACAGAGCCTCAGTGTAGGCAGTTTGATTCAAGAAGACATTGTTTTTAAATTGTACAACACTTACACCTAGGAAGTAACTCAGCACACCAAGGTCCTTCATTTTGTATTGGGTAGAAAGGCTCAACTTTATTTGATTTATTTCATCACCAGACTCAGAAGCAATTATTAGATCGTCTACATACACCGCCACAATACACAGTTTCTTATCTTGAACACGAGTGTATATACAAGCATCACTCTTAGATTGTACAAAACCCAATTTCTTCAAATAGCTATCTAGTGTAGTATTCCAACACTTAGGAGCTTGTTTTAGTCCGTAGAGCGATTTTTGTAGTTTACACACCAGATTTTCTTTGCCTTTGACAATAAAACCGTCAGGTTGAACCAGATATAGTTCTTCAATCAGTTCTCCATTAAGGAAGGCTGTTGCAACGTCCATGTGATGGACTTGCATGTTGCATTTGGCAGCCAAAGCTAGTACTGTCCTGACAGACTCAAATCGAACCACGGGACTGAAGGTCTCGTCGTAGTCAATGCCATATTTTTGTGAGTAGCCCTGAGCCACAAGGCGAGCTTTGTACGAGCAAATGCTTCCGTCGGGTCCGGTTTTTCTTTTAAAGATCCACTTTGATTTGATAGGTTTTTTGTCATTAGGACACTCTACAAGGGACCATACTCTGTTTTGATTTATAGACTCCATCTCATTCTCCATAGCTGTTTCCCATAGTTTTGCTTCTGGTCCACTGAGTGCTTCTTGAACACAAGATGGTATATCAAGCTCATTTTTCATTAAATACACCCATTCACCAAACCTATCAGGAGCCCGTCGATATCTGGCTGATTGTCTAGGCTGCACTCCCTCCATCCCAGCATCTGACTGTCTATGCTCCACCCCTCCCTCAGAGTCTTCTGGTTCTGGATCCTGAGGAAGAAGAGTAAAATTACCATCATTTACTTCTGAAGGCTCCTTCTCAATTGGCATCTGCTGAGATTCATTGAACATAACGTCTCTACTCAAAAATATCCTTCTACTGTTTATGTCATACAGACGATATCCCTTGGATCCACTTCCATATCCTACAAGAATACACGGTTTAGATTTTGGATCAAGTTTTTCCCTCTCATCTTTGGGGACATGAGCGTACGCACTGCAGCCAAAGGTTTTGAGGTGCTGTACGTTGGGCTTGTGTCCATTAAGGGCCTGATAAGGGGTCATATCATTCAATGCACTAGCAGGGCTCCTATTTTTGACATACACGGCAGTTGATATAGCTTCACCCCAGAATGATTTTGGTAACTTTGAACCAGACAGCATAGCTCTGACAGAGTCAAGAAGAGTTCTATTCATTCTTTCTGCAACTCCATTTTGTTCAGGTGTCTTAGGCACAGTTTTTTCATGGATAATTCCTTCCCTTTTTAGGAATTGTTCAAAGTCATTAGAGATGTATTCCCCACCGTTATCGGAGCGCAGAATTTTAATTTTGTGATCATAGTGATTTTCTACCAAGGATTTGAACTCCTGAAACACTTTGAAAACATCACTCTTATGTTTGATAATGTACACCCAAGTATATCTGGAGTGTTCATCTATGAAGGTTACAAAATACCTTCCACTCCCAAGTGATATGGGATTAAGCTGGCCACACACATCACTGTGGATAAGTTCTAAGGGTTGGCGTTTCCTTTTGTGATTTGTTTTGGGGAACGGAAGCCTATGATTTTTACCATCACAACAGTTTTCACAAAAAATGTTATCTCCACTCACAGAACAATCAAAACCTCTAACAAGATTCTTAGTGGCTAATTTCTTAAGATTATTGAATCCTAGATGACAAAATCGTTTATGCCACAGAATTTCATCAGAGGAAACGTTCATGCATTTAGCGGCTGAATTAAGGGTGCAATTAAGTTTATACAATTTTCCTACTTTACTGCCTAAGGCAATTAATTCATCGTCTTTATTTACAATCTTACATGAGCTTTCGTCAAAGTAAACTGAGTTTCCACTTTCTGTAATCTGAGGCACGGAAAGTAAATTGTAGGCTAAGCCAGGTACATACAAGACATTCTTAACAACACAGGTATCTACTCGACCTTTAGGCAACAACACCATAACTTCAACATCACCTACACCAACACCTTGCAAGTTTCTACCATCACCAACTTCAATGTTAATTGGACTAGATAGCTCATTCATACAAGAAAAATCATTCCTATTATTACACATGTGTGCTGTTGCACCGGAATCAATTACCCAACAATTATTGATATTTATCACAGACAATGCACCGATATAATTTGTTTTACCTGCTACAAAATTGTTTTGGTTTTCTGTGTGGTTCCCATCTTCTTTCTTCAATTTTTCTTGATAGATCCAGCACTTGGTACGTAGGTGTCCCAATTTTCCGCATTCGAAGCATCGTGAGTTTTTCAATTTGGAGGTCACAAGGGATTTTTCACTGAAGTCTGAAGCACTTTGGTTTTTCAGTTTTGCTTCTTCATTCAGAAGACGCTCTGTCACAATATCCCATGACGGTAGTTTTTCATGAGCTTCCAGTGCAGTCACCAGTGTGGAGAAATGGTCGGGAAGTGACGACAGCAAGATTATTACACGACTTTCTTCATCAACAGCGTCATCAATCACACTCAAGGACTCAAATATTTCGACAAATGCTTTGAGATGAGTTTGTAAGTCTTGGTCTTCTTTTAGTTTCATGTTGTAGAGTCTTTTGCGTAGTCTGAACTTGTTAGACCAAGTTTTCTTCTGGAATGTATCTTCAATCTTATGCCATAGTTGCACAGGGTCAGTAGGATCACCCAACAAATAAAGTTGACTTGTTTCGACACCAAGCACAATTGTTGCAAGTGCACTGTCACGTCTTTCTTCAAATT
This sequence comes from Morinoia aosen, assembly GCA_030386875.1. Classification (NCBI taxonomy): domain Eukaryota; kingdom Metazoa; phylum Arthropoda; class Malacostraca; order Amphipoda; family Talitridae; genus Morinoia; species Morinoia aosen. Next base: position 7,760,679 of record CM059575.1, on the reverse strand, counting down.
TTCTTCGAGCAGTCTCGTCCGTAGTCTGTGGCATGGTTTCCGTTCCTCGAACCAAGTTCCACAGTTTTTCCTTCATCAGAATCATCTTCATTTGCAGCTTCCACGTAGGATAGTTTTTATCATTAAGAGCCGTGAGGCAGTTCTTTGCACTTTCACTTACGGAGCCTGCCATGTTTCTTTCTCTTTCACCGTTTCTGTCTCACACAGCACTAACAAATCACCAACTTCTGTTCTCGCTGTCCCGGGCTGTTTTTCGCTTCGGGACTTAAGATAACCTCACTTGATATTGCTTCATCGGAAGGTTTACTGTGCCCATAACCTAATGGATGTAGGTTAAGAAGACGAGACTCTTGGAGTTTGTATAATCAGTACACACAGCAGGACACACGTTTACATTACGAAGGGTAGTGGTGGAGTGGGCTCCAGCCAAGCCCGAGAACCACGAGCAGAGATCCACAAGAACCATGAGCTCAGTTCTCAACGCATAGTGCTGTCTAAATACATTCTTACACAAGAGCACTGTAACATTATCAGTATTATACACATATACATTCAAGGTGCTACATGAAAGGTTTCAACAAGAGCAAGGTTTCTCCACCTTCTCCTAGCCTGGTAATCCGCGCTGCCGAAGGCCGCGCTCACCTAAGTTATGGAGTGCTGTTTGAATTCTTGTCCATAGCCTTGTTAAGATTGGTGGGTATGGTTAGTTATTAACGTCCAATTTTAAACGTTTTCTCTTAAGTGTTTTTCGAAATAGCAAGAGAGGGTTAATAAAGACACTTCATGGGATAACTCAGCTCGAATTTTTATTGGAGGAAGCCGTGATGACCGATGGCGTGCATGACTTCTGACGACCTTCTCTTAGATGGGAAATTCCGTGCAGGCGAGGTCCGGCGAGCGCTGACGTTGGCCAGGTGTAAGTGAGTGTGTTTGTGGAGGTTCACAGTCTGTTAAATTTTAGCGACTGACAGAATATCAATTCCACCCGTGACGTGTGGATGAGTCACTATTTATGGGTTCAGACTTTAGAATAATTTCACTATGTGAAAAGCAAGTTGTCGTGGTTGAGCGGTAGATTAGGTAGCCATTAGTAGTAATATACTAGGCTCTACTAGCTCCGAACCAAGTGATTGCAAAGTGATATATGACCAAAGGTCAGACCGTCTCACGCCACAGATAGGCAATTTACGTGGAGTAACTCGATGGTTTAGTGAGAAAAAATATGCCACGTTAATTTACAACTTGTAAAGCTCAGACCCAGGGAATGTGTGTTGTGGCTTTTGGTGCCGTCGAGGATCTGCAATAGTCGAAGACGCTGAATGAGAAGGTTCTCGGAGAGGCATCAACTAAAAATTCCACAACTGACAATCCCTATACTGCAATGAGAAATCTCCCATCACGGAGAAAACCCTGAACTTCTTCCATAGATTTAACTCAAAGCTATTAATTTCTTTACAGGCTCAGGAAGAAGATAGAAAGGTTACAAGCTGGCAATGGCTGTTCCTTTATGCTTGAATTGACTAAATAAGCATGACGGTATAAGACTTGTGATTTTTAGAGCAGTAATAATCTGTTATTTAAGCACCATGATTCGTGGAATTTACCTGAAATACGAAACAGCTAACAAATGCAAAATATGAATGAATAATTTTCGTACTCTATAATATATCTATCTCCGTACGAGAAATAAAAAAGGCAGTCCTAAATTCATCCATATGTCAATAATACTGAAAAAGAAACACTAACCGTATCTCTTGCAGCAAAAGAAAAATATTCAAAACATAATACAGTGAACATAAAAATGACATGACACAGTTTACGCTCCGCCATCTTCCGCAAAGACACCGGCAAATCCACCGTGCGCTCTCACGAAGTAATTTGATGAGCGAGTTTCAATATCATAATGACAACTGCAAATATATCTTTTTGCAGCAAGGAGAAAGACGTGGTTAAACATCTATACTATACCCTTGACACAAGAATGAACATGACACGCAAAATTTACGCTACGCCATGTTGAGGTAGCACTTGGGATGAGCCATGCTATTTTACGACTCCTACGACTATTTACATGTTTATTCGGCACGACACTGCCCAAATCCTTATACGTAAAACACAATGCACACTAAGGAATAAGCACGATACACTTTACCAGGTTTGCTCTATTTGAACACTTAATTTCTTTCACTTACAAGAACGCTGTAATGCACAAGCCAAAGACGTATGAGAGAGTGACGCTCAAAAACAAAGCGTCCCGCGCGGTGTTGCCAATTTCAGAGGCTTCACCCCCGAAAATGTCGATCGTCATTTTAAATCTTATGCATTTACACAAAAACTTCAAGGATTACTAATTATAAGTAGAAAATTATTTATACTAATTTAGAGTAAGATTTTTAATGTCAATAATTATGCTATTTAAGTGCGAATGAGAAATTTTATAATTTTACACTTTGTAGCTAATGCTACATTACCCCCCAAGGCGCAGACCGAAAGGTCTACCTGCTGCAATCATTTGTATCGGGAAGGAGTTCGAACTACGCGACCATGCCGGGTTTGGCGGTCGGAAAATGTTACTGAGCGGGGAAGCTTCACCAAACGGGTCTGCAAATTTAGATCAGCAAGAGTTCTTGGTACAGGAGTTACTGCAGCGGTCTCGTCTGGTCTCTCCAGACTTGTCGCCGTTTCACTAAGAGAGCTAGAATTAGAGTCTACGATAGGATTTGGGATAGGGTTTGAAGGTACAGGCACAAAGAAAGGATTACACTCAAGTTGACTAGGCAACAATGCAGCCAACTGAGGAAACTGAGGTGGACGACATGATCGAATCTCAGTGGAAAGGAAGTTCTGTGGAGAGAATGAAGAGTTAGAAATCACACTATTATCGGAGGTATACGCGACCTTTAATTGATCTATGCTCACAGGGTCGGGTGAACCAGATCTTTCAAGGACGAAATACTTTGGCGTCCGTTTTAGTACTTTGAATGGGACATCATAAGGACGTGTGAGGGTTGGCTTTATAACGTCTATGCGAACATACACATGTGTGCAATGTTGCAATGCAGGATCTAATTTGTCCTTTGAGTGAGGCATTCGTGGAGCTACTTACTTGATCTGACGCATGCAATCCTTGAGATAGGTTACATATGCGGAACGGTCAGCAGATGAAAATTCAGGCAAAGGTTTTGGGTCAACAATGTCGCCCGGGAGACGAAGCGTCTTCCCATACAACATTTCTGCTGCTGTGCACTGCTGATCCTGCCGATGCAAATTCCGAATGCTCAGCAATACTACTGGAAGTCTGTCGGTCCAGTCGTGACTGCAATTCAGGCAACGCAATGCACTCTTTAAATCTCTGTGGACTTTCTCAATAAGTCCATTCGACTGCGGATGATACGCGGTAGTACTGGTGTTTGCACAACCTAAAGCGGTGCTAAGCTCACTCTAGAATTTGGAGGTAAATTGTGATCCCCGGTCATGCGTGACACTTAAGGGAACCCCAAATCTGGAAATCCAATTACTCATGAAAGCGTGAGCTACAGTATCAGTTTGGGTATCAGGAAGAGGCACGGCCTCAACCCATCTAGAGAACCTATCGATTATGGTTAACAAATAAGAATGACCGCGCGACAAAGGCAACGGACCCACCAAATCTAGGTGTACGGAGTCGAATTTGTGTCATGCAAATGCACAACTCTGTAGCGCTGCACGATTATGTTTCACAACTTTGCTACTCTGACATGCATGACAATTTTGCACAATTTGCTTGACCTCCTTACGCATCGCTGGCCAGACGAAACGATCGGAAATCAAACGCAATGTACGGTTAATACCAGGATGCGAAAGAGAATGATAGTGAAGAATAGCTACTCTGCGGAGAGTCGCAGGAAGATACAAACGAGAAAGTCGCTCAGCATCACGGTTCACGCCGTCAACCAAAGTTAATTTCAAAGAGGTAGTGTTAGAAGGTTTGAGAAGATCCTGGATTTCAGGATCCTCCTTCTGAGCATTACTAATATTACCGAAAGTGATTTCACCACTGTTTTGGACAGAATTAATTCTAGATAGACAGTCAGCAACAGTATTGTCGAGACATTTAATGAATCTGATATCCGTAGTGAACTGACTGATGAAAGACAGATGTCGAGCTTCTCTTGGCGAGTGGCGCTCAGAAGGCATTTTGATCGCCGAGGTCAAGGGTTTGTGGTCTGTGTAGATCACGAACTCCCTTGCCTCTAGAGCATAGCGAAAGTGTCTCACAGACAGATAGATAGCAAGGAGTTCCCTACCGAACGCGCTGTAAGCACGCTCAGTGGGCGATAGCCTTTTAGAAAAGAAATCAAGAGGAGAGATATTAGTCCCTACTTTTTGTTGCAAAACGGCACCTACGGCAGTACTGGAGGCATCAACCACCAAACTGAAGTCAGCATTGGCAATAGGGTAGGATAATTCAGTCGCGGTAGCTAGCTTGTGCCTAATCTCGTCAAAAGCTTTGCGCGCTGCATCCGTCCACTTGACATCAGTAGATTTACCTTTTCTCTTTGGTTCCAGCAAATCTGACAAGGGAGCTAAAGTTTGCGCGCAATTTCTGATGAATCTATGATATAAATTAACAGAGCCTAGGAACCTTCTCAGTTCCTTCTGGGTCTGTGGAAGAGGAAAGTTTTTGATCACCTCTACTTTGGAAGGCAAAGGTTTTAGACCTAGGCTAGAGATTTCATGACCTAAGTATGTCATTGATGGCTTTCCGAGCTCACATTTGGCAGGATTTACCAGGAGTCCATTGTCGGACAATCTTTCAAACACGACCCTAAGATGATCTTTATGTAGCTCCGGGGTTGCGGATGCCACCAAAATGTCGTCCAGATACACGTAGGCAAAGGTGAGATCCGAGAAGATCTCAGCCATGTGTCGTTGGAATGTCTGAGGAGCATTCCTTAATCCGTAAGGCATTTTTAGGAATTCAAAGAGACCAAACGGAGTGATTACCGCGGTCTTAGGTATCGCGCTCTCCTCAAGTGAATTTGATGGAAGGCGCTTTGTAGATCTATTTTTGAGAAAATTTGTGCTCCCTCTAAATTTGCACTAAATCATGTAGGTAAGGGATAGGGTAGCGGTCAGGTAGAGTAACGGCATTCAACCTGCGGAAATCCCCGCACGGTCTGAATTCACTGTTAGCCTTGGGTACTAGCAAGAGAGGGCTAGCCCAAGGGCTTTCGGAACTGCGGATGATGCCGCTGTCTAACATCCTAGCAAATTCTTTCTTGGCTAAAATCAATCATCAATCATGCGGTAAGCGTCTAGCTCTGGAGTAAACTGGCGGTCCAGTTGTTTCAATGAAGTGTTTTGTGCTCGTCTGCATATTTTTAGAAGCTAAGTTAGAGTTTGTTAATGCAGGGTATTCTGCGAGAACCTGCTCGAACATGCACTCTTTCTTGAAAGCAATAGAGAAGGAATGCAAGACATTAGCTCTAGTTATGCCACAAGCGGGAATTGAGATCTGTGTCTCCTCTTCCCTAATTTTACGGTTTTTAACATCTACAATGATCCCATACTTCGCTAAGAAATCAGCACCGATAATGGGTTCTTGGACTTCTGCTATCATGAAAGTAAAGTTGAAATTTCTCCTCAATCCCAGACTGCACTCGAGTACTCTCTCCCCATAACATGCTATTGGCGTGCCATTTGCGGCGCGTAGTGTCGCCAAAAAATTATTGTTTTTATCTTTAGCCGTGGCTGGGATAATTGAAACACTGGAACCTGTGTCTATCAAAAATCGATATTTGGTAGTGGGATCGAGTATGGTTAAAAGGCGAGTAGTCTGGGAGTGAGGCAACGCAGTACTCGCTACTATGCGTCGGTGTTGGCGTTTCCCGAAGTCATTTCGGTATAACGAGGACAGAATCGGGACCCGCACTTGCGTGCTTGGTCACCAAATTTATGATGGTACCAACATAAATTACCATTAGCATCGCGAGAGCGCGATCTAGAGTGGCGGTTTTGATTTGACCTATCATAAGATCTACCTCTATCAAAGCGTTGAGGAGGAGGAGGAGGATAGTCATAGGGATAGTCGTAGGTATGGTAACGTGAGACATTCCTTGGGCCTGGCTGGATATGAGCTACAGTATGACCTAACTGGCAATTCTGGACAGCTTGTTTTAGTTCTGCGATTTCGCGTTGCATTGTATCCATTGCCGCTGAGGATTGATTATTAGCAGTATTTGACGGGCTAAAATTCGCAGCTGATGCGTTCAAGGAAGCAACCTGCGGTGCTTGTGACATGTTTAGATTGCGCATCACTGTCTCAGTGGCCTGAGCTAGGGTCTCGAGACTTTCGTTCGGACCGACCATCGACAGGAAAGGTCGAACCGTAGTCGGTACTTTGCTCAAAATCACTTCTCTGAGAAATCCCTCAGCTACGCCAACACCGGCTGCTAGTTTTCTAAGTTCCTTAACTAACGAAGTAGGAGAGAAAATGACAGAGACAGGTGGAATTGCCGAGGCATCCACAAGAGACCTAAACTTGTCCGCGTCGGACAACTGTAATTTTTCGAGGATTTTACTTTTTAAGATCCCGTAAGGGTTTATAGCAGGCGGATTCACAATCAGTTCATTAGAGTCGCTTAACATTTGCGTGGGCACAGCAGCTATTAATGCATGAAACATATCAGACGAATTTGTAATCTTATTGTATCGAAAGATAGCCTCAACTTGGTTGAACCAAGTTTGGCTTTCTGCTGGTATGAAAGGAGGAAGAGTTATAGGCTTATTGCGCGCGGGATCTGGACCATTCTCTGTGTCGGACATACTGGCAGTTTTTTCTTTTGAATGCAAAATTAAGCTATAACGGCACGGATTTTACGTAATCAACGCCTAATACTTTGGTATTAAAGTGTCAAAGATTTGCGATACTAGTTACCTATTCAATCATTCAAACAAGGTTGAAACGGAAAGAAAAAAATGGAAACGAAAATTTTACGGTCGTCAGAAATAAGCGTAAAGCACGGAAATAAGGGGAAAAAAATTTTCTACCTACTGTGGCACAAAAGACAAAAGACAGAATAGCACTGAGAAAAAAAAATTTTGAGCTGCTCAGAGAACGTTAGCACAGTACATCCATGGAAAATTCTCAAGGAATACTACGAATGGGAACTTATCATTACAATGATATGCCAACATTATCCTCTCTCACGTTTTTCTCAAACACTTATCGAGTTGAATAGTTTTGTTTTAAGCTTGAAAACTGGGGTCACTCTGGGGTCACCAGTGTTAAGATTGGTGGGTATGGTTAGTTATTAACGTCCAACCTTAAACGTTTTCTCTTAAGTGTTTTTCGAAATAGCAAGAGAGGGATAATAAAGACACTTCATGGGATAACTCAGCTTGAATTTTTATTGGAGGAAGCCGTGATGACCGATGGCGTGTTTGACTTCTGACGATCTTCTCTTAGATGGGAAATTCCGTGCAGGCGAGGTCCGGCGAGCGCTGACGTTGGCCAGGTGTAAGTGAGTGTGTTTGTGGAGGTTCACAGTCTGTTAAATTTTAGCGACTGACAGAATATCAATTCCACCCGTGACGTGTGGATGAGTCACTATTTATGGGTTCAGACTTTAGAATAATTTCACGATGTGAAAAGCAAGTTGTCGTGGTTGAGCGGTAGATTAGGTAGCCATTAGTAGTAATATACTAGGCTCTACTAGCTCCGAACCAAGTGATTGCAAAGTGATATATGACCAAAGGTCAGACCGTCTCACGTCACAGATAGGCAATTTACGTGGAGTAACTCGAAGGTTCAGTGAGAAAAAAATATGCCACGTTAATTTACAACTTGTAAAGCTCAGACCCAGGGAATGTGTGTTGTGGCGTTTGGTGCCGTCGAGGATCTGCAATAGTCGAAGACGCTGAATGAGAAGGTTCTCGAAGAGGCATCAAGGAAAAATTCCACAACTGACAATCCCTACACTGCAATGAGAAATCTCCCATCACGGAGAAAACCCTGAACTTCTTCCATAGATTTAACTCAACGCTATTAATTTCTTTACAGGCTCAGGAAGAAGATAGAAAGGTTACAAGCTGGCAATGGCTGTTCCTTTATGCTTGAAATAACTATACGAGTATAAGCATGACAGTACAAGACTTGTGATTTTTAGAGCAGTAATAATCTGTTATTTAAGCACCATGATTCGTGGAATTTAACTGAAATACGAAACAGCTAAAAAATGCAAAAATATGAATGAATAATTTTCGTACTCTATAATATATCTATATCCGTACGAGAAATAAAAAAGGCAGTCCTAAATTCATCCATATGTCAATAATACTGAAAAAGAAACACTAACCGTATCTCTTGCAGCAAAAGAAAAATATTCAAAACATAATACAGTGAACATAAAAATGACATGACACAGTTTACGCTCCGCCATCTTCCGCAAAGACGCCGGCAAATCCACCGTGCGCTCTCACGAAGTAATTTGATGAGCGAGTTTCAATATCATAATGACAACTGCAAGTATATCTTTTTGCAGCAAGGAGAAAGACGTGGTTAAACATCCATACTATACCCTTGACACAAGAATGAACATGACACGCAAAATTTACGCTACGCCATGTTGAGGTAGCACTTGGGATGAGCCATGCTATTTTACGACTCCTACGACTATTTACATGTTTATTCGGCACGACACTGCCCAAATCCTTATACGTAAAACACAATGCACACTAAGGAATAAGCACGATACACTTTACCAGGTTTGCTCTATTTGAACACTTAATTTCTTTCACTTACAAGAACGCTGTAATGCACAAGCCAAAGACGTATGAGAGAGTGACGCTCAAAAACAAAGCGTCCCCGCGCGGTGTTGCCAATTTCAGAGGCTTCACCCTCGAAAATGTCGATCGTCATTTTATATCTTATGCATTTACACAAAAACTTCAAGGATTACTAATTATGAGTAGAAAATTATATATATTAATTATTAATACTAATTTAGAGTAAGATTTTTAATATCAATAGTTATGCTATTTAAGTGCGAATGAGAAATTTTATAATTTTACACTTTGTAGCTAATGCTACAGCCTTGTCGTTCCCCACATCGTGGGTCTTCGAATCCCGGAGGTGACGATTTTTTTTTCTCAGTTGTAGAATAATCATTTTCGTGTGTCTTAGGGCGGCGTCACACGATGACCAAACCGTAGCGCCACGTTACCAAATTAATCGGGTAGCTTGACGGAATTATGAAGAGAGCTGTCACACGCTTCAAGGCTTTGTAGCGATCCGTGACCATTTGGTTTATTTACATTTGCTTCAGTCGCTCTCGAGCAACCGTGCAAGGTTGATGGCGACACAAGTTTTTCTCAAGTTCGGGACTTTATTACGCTCTTTGAAATTGCTCTATTGGTAAAAAATGTTGAACAACCAAAAGGAAAAATGTTGTGAGCTTCGATATTGGATGGATATAATGACCAAGGACTTGCGAAAATTTGAGTAAAAAAATGCAATTGGAAGACGCTGATTCCTATAGGTACGAATATGATGAAATCAAAGTTTTATTTATTTATTTTTACAACTTTTAATACTGAACATACTGACAAATCACGCTTTGTACTATAGGACTGTATGAACTCCACGTTGCAGGTTTACCGCAGTATTCAAATATGTATTCTGCTGTAGGCTACGGGCCACTGTCTTTTCAAAGAGCCCTGTAACAAATTCCACAAATTATCCAGCTCTAAACTTTTCAAGCTATGAAAATGTTTTTTTTGTAGTATTTAAAATGTGCAAATTATCCCGTTTTAGAACTTCTTAAACTATGCAAATAAATTTTTCATCTTTAATCATTATTTGCTTTGCTTTCTTCAATGAAAATTTGCATCTCCAGAAAATCTCTTTAACTCAATCAAGCACTTAACTCCTTCCTATCGGGGCTACCAGCGCAGTGCAATTTTTGATCTTCCTAGCTAGTGCTGGAAAAAACATGTTTCAAATTTAAAGCCACTTCAATTTTGAGAGTGAGGGCAGTATTTATATTTCCTCAAACCAAAGTTTATAATGCTGAAACAACAGCAATTTTTTTTCGTCTGATACTGAGCACGTGTTTGGTTTCTCAGAATTCACATTTTATAAAACTTTCAGACATAACTCCAATTTTCCTATGTCTCTGTCCAAAATGAAACCGTCAGATTGGTGAAAATAAATGAAATTTTACAAACAAAATATTCAGTACTGTAACCTTCGAGACTTGCTCATCACTACTGCTAATGTTGAACAATTTTACTTTCATTTTTGGATCAAAAATTCCCTGCTAGTGAGCACCAATCTGAACAGTAATTCAAATGCTACCCAGAACGCGACTTTAACTTTGTTCACAGTTTAAAGTGACCGATTTTTTCCAGGAACTTCGTGAGGATGAGCACCAGCGTCTTCTCCTGGCTACTGGAGTCACTCCTATCATCCAACAGAGGGACACGAAGATGAGGAGCAAAATTTCAGCACATGAACGTCTGGCCGTCACTCTGAGGTACCTGGCAACAGGCTTGTCTATTCTATGTTATCGGAGCCATCAAAATGTTGGTGTACTGAGGCAACACGTCATGTTTGGAGAGTCAAAGTTACCTCGAAGTGATACGTGATTGTATTCATTTGGTTCACCTGACCTGTTCCGAACTGAAGTACCAGTTACCGTAAATTTCTTTGTTTCAAAGGAAAACAGAAGCTCTCACAAATTTAAATTTCGGATAAGAAGGTGAACCGTCAGCGGCATTACTAACTGAGATTTCGAAGCAATAACTCATTTACTCGCCGTTAGCATCTCGGACCATCTAAAACTGCAGGATGGTTGTGGCAACACAATTCTAGCAGCTTTATAATTTCCCTGTCTAGGTGCTATGAACGGCAAGTACAAGGCTATCCGATCACCAAATCACAGTGCATCTCGTTCTTCACTTACAAAGGGTCATTTACCGTTGTTCCATTTCCGGTCGTGGATGCCAACCTCAAATTCCATGTTCAACAGGCAAATTTTGGTACAAATAGGCGAATTTCAGAAGGTGATGTATACGCGAAGTCTCACCTCAAAGGTCACATTGACGGCAATTCTCTAATCATGCCAGAAAGTACAGATTTGCCGGATACTAATACCAATGTTCCAGTTCCCATTTTATGATGCTTTCCCTTAAACAAAAAATAACTCATGAAGCCTTACCCACAAAAAGGACTGACCAAGAAACAACGCATGTTTAATTACAGGCTGAGCAGAGTGGAGAACGCGTTTGGCTTACTTGCCAGTCGGTCACAGGTTTTCCGGCGGCCAATTGAAACAACCGTACCGAACGTAAATCAAATTGTCTTGCTACATGGTTCTTGCATGATTTACTTCTTAAAACTGAAAACAACCAATACACTCTAATCGGCTTTACGGACACCGAAGACGTGGTTGAAACAACTGTGAAATTGGGAGACTGGAGAAAAAGCATTAAATGTTAGGTTAAGGTTAGGTTAACATCGGCATCTTTGGGATGCTTTATTTCCAATCAAGCCTGATACATATGATCTTAGCATTGGTTTTTCAAATGTCTTATAACTAACACTATATATAGGACACCATGACGGTTCCCCCGTAGAGCCGGTACCCATTTCCGACACCTGGGTTGAGTGGGGTATTGTGCTTGAGCTTTCCCTTATACCCAACGGGGAAAATCTCCCCGTCAGCTCCGGGATACGAATCCGCGACTCCAACATACGAGCCCGATCCCTTAACCACTGTACCACGGAGAGCACTAATGGACTTCTGAGACTGGAAAACGAGTGTCGACGCCCTTCACAAGGCCCTTTCGGATCGAGACGACATTATCAGCAAGTAGAGGGAAAACTACCCATGCATCGTCACAATAAAACGAAAGGAAATGATTTGTTTCACTCGCCTTATATTTAACTTCTTCGTATGGACATGGTTTCCCTCAACTACATCGTGCATTACGTTGCATAGAAGAAAATTTAGGCGCGCATAATTCCTTTCTAATTCCTTTCTTCCATAGGTAATCAAAGTACTCATAATATATTAGTTAAAGCGATTTTCTATTCATTCTGACTACAATTACGTTTGCATACCAGAATCGTTTCAAGAAAGTTTCACTTATTTTCATATGGAGCATTATTAAAGGAGAGGAAGCTTTTGTACATATCAATGTACTGCATGAGTTCGACCTCACAATATAATAATCACAATAAACCGACCATTAACATCTGAGTCACACAATTAAAGCACCAATGAATGAACATTAAAATGCAGGTGCTAGAGAATATTGTCATTGGGTTGTGCGCATAAATATCGTGTAACTTATTCATATCCACAAAATGAGGAGTCCGTTTGCAAGTAAAAGTTTGCGGTAGAACAACATCAAAGAAATAACAAACTATTGTTAAATTCAATCCAGTATATATTTTATAACATAGGACATTTGTGTCCTCGGAATGCCAGTTACAGAACCAGCGTGGTAGCGTAGCACTTATACAATTGCTGCTAACCATATATATTAATATGCAAATTATTCTCCGCGTAACATGTAGCTCAAATTTGAACTTATTCGAACATTTTACTGGCAGTTGAACTAATTCATCCAGATCGATTGAAACAACCGTACCGAACGTAAATCAAATCGTCTTGCTACATGTTTCTTGCATAATTTGCTTCTTAAATAATAATAATGATGAGGGGTGTTGATACAATCAACATTGAAGCACGGACACGGGTCCTTTACTGCTCCCCTTTATGCATGTCGTCTGCGATCGAAAGGTCAATTTAGGAACTCATCATTAAAGGTAAGTCAATTGCAATGCAAAGTTACTGAAACATTTAAATTAGGTTGTAGACATCTATCACACGAAGATAGTTCATTTATTCCTTGACGTCTAAATGGCGTCCCAATACCGTCTCGACGGTAGGTTGTAGCGTTTGGCAAGCCTTTATACAATTTCTACTAATTGTTAAACTTTCACATTCTATGATTAGGTGTTTGACAGTTAGTGTTGAGTTGTTGCAAAACTCGCATACTGGTGCAATATCAGGTATCTCGTTGTTCATCAGGTAGCCATTCGTTAAGAATGTGTGTCCTATTCTAAGTCTGTTAACTATTATTTCCTCTTTACGTGATATTTTACCTAATTCCAATTTCGTGCCTGGTGATGGCTGTATTTCCCTCAACCTGTCTCTGCAATTTTCCCACCTAGTCTTCCACTGGTCAATCATCTTTTGTTGTATTAATGATTTCCAGTCTGAGTGGCAAATTAGAATAAATTCTTCGGGTCTTCGGGTAGCGTTCTTAGCTGCGGTATCTGCAGCGTCGTTACCGCCTATTCCGACATGGGAGGGGATCCAGCATATGTTGATGAGTTTGCCACTTTTTTGCACGTCGTGTATTTCGTGTTGTATTCGGCGTAGTACTGGGTGATGTGTCTCGCAATTTAGGCCGTTAACGACACTTAAGGAGTCACAGTAAATTACATATTTTTTGTCTCTTTTATCTTTAATGATGTTAAGGGCCAAGTGAATGGCGTGTATTTCAGCTGAATATATTGAGGCTTCCTTCGGAAGTGTTGCAGTGCGAACAATAGTGCCACCCACATACTGCCGCCGCTCCTGTGCCACGCTCCCCTCGTGAGCCGTCCGTGTATATGGTCACGTATCCATCATATTGTTCTTTTGTTATTCTTTTATGCTCTCGCCGGATTATGTATTCGGGAGTTTCGTTCTTTGGGAGTTCGGTTAGTTCTGTATTTATAGTTGGTTTTGTTAAAACCCATGTAGGGGTATCAATCTTTAATAGTCGGTAGGAAAAGTCTGGTTTAATTCGGTTTTTCCTCAAACTTGATTTTTCTATTAGTATTTGCATTCTGATGGCCAAAGTTGGGGTTATTCTCCTGTTTTGAAAGAGTAGTCTATTGCTCGCCGTTACAGTGCAACTAAAAGCGGGGTTTCCGTGCTGACTTCGGACCTTGTAGTAGTAGCAGAGTGAGAGATAATTTCGTCTAATATCGGGAGGCATTTCATTGCAAATAATATATAGGCTATTTGTTGGGCTGGACCTAAATGCTCCTGTAGCGATTCGGAGTGCCTCGCGCGTAATTGACTCGAGGGGTTTCAAAGTTGTTTGACTGGCAGAGTTATAGATTATTGATCCATAGTCGAGAATTGATCTTGTCATACTTCTGTAGATTCTGAGAACTGTGGTTTGGTCGGCTCCTCAGCTTTGAGCTGTTATTGATTTCAGTACGTTAAGGCTGTCATTTCCTTTTTTCTTTAGAGCAGCGATGTGTTGTTGCCAGTTCAATTTATCGTCGAAGATTAGGCCTAGGAATTTATGTGATTTTGTGTATTGAATGTTTTCGTTATTGATTTTGAGTGTTGGGCTGAGAAATAGTCCGGGTATAATATTAAAATGAATTGCTTTACTTATGCTCAGTGAAAATTTGAATCCATGATTTTGAGACCACTTAAATATATTATCAATACAGGATTGCATTTTGTTTTGAATGACCTGGAGGTCTTGGTGGTGGTATCCGACTTGCAAGTCGTCAACATATAGAGAGTAATGGAACTTGTTGTCCGGTGGAATCTGTTTATCTATGTCGTTTATTTTGAGGGCAAATAATGTAACTGAGAGGACACTGCCTTGAGGGACTCCGTTTCGCTGTTCGTAGGTGTTTGAGTTATAGTTATCCACTCGGACACTCAGTGTTCTATGTTCTAAGAATTTGGTGATGAAAATTGGTAGTCTACCCCTGAGTCCAATGTCAAATAAGTCACGTATAATCCCATATCTCCATGTTCTGTCATAAGCTTTTTCGAGGTCAAAAAACACTGAGATGAAGTGTTCTCTGTTTGCAAAGGCTAATCTTACGGTTGAGTCTAGTCTGACCAAGTGATCTACAGTGCTACGCCCTTTCCTGCATCCACACTGCGCTTTATTTATTATGTTATGCATATCAAAATATTCTATCAGTCGGATGTTGATCATTCGTTCCATAAGTTTGCACAGACAGCTCGTTAGTGCGATCGGTCTGTAGTTGTTCGGTTTACTGTGGTCTTTTCCAGGTTTTGGGATTGGTATTATTATTGAGTGCTGCCATTGTGGTGGGAAGTAGCCCGTTGTCCAGAATTTGTTAAAGTGTTCAAGATGTATTGTTTAGCTTGTAGATTTAGGTGTTTGATCATGTCGTATGTTATTTTGTCGTTTCCTGGTGATGTGTTTTTAGTTTTTCTTAGGGCTGATTCAAATTCATGCATATGGAAAGTTTGGTTATAGATTTCTACGTTTGGCGAACTGAAATGGATCGGTATAGTTTCATTTGCGGTTTTTATTTGTTGAAATTCGGGGGAATAGCTTTGATCGCTTGACACTTCGCTGAAATTCTCAGCCAGTTTATTCACAATATCAGGGATTGTGCTGTAGTGTATATTGTTTTCGATCAATATATGGACTTTTCTTTGTACTCGACCTTTTATTTTCCTTATTGTTTCGTATACTCTGGCCATTGGTGTATATTTATTAAGTTGGTTTACGAATTTCTTCCACGTTTCCTGTTTGCTTGCTCGAATTTTGTATTGATGGTTTGCCCTTGCTCGTTTCCAGTTAATTAAGTTAGTAAGATTGTTGTTGCGGTGGTATTTCTTGTAAAGTTTTTCTCTTTCTTCTTTTGATTCTTGGAGTTCTTTTATCCACCATGGTTTGGGGTAGTATTTTCCCGATATATAAGTTGGGATGGCTTTTTCAGCTGCTGAGTAGAACCGTTGGTATAAGTCGGTGAGTAGTTGTTCGTTATTAGTTGTTGTGTTCAACATCGGCTTGTTCCATGCATTGTTATTGGAATATAGATCCCAGTTAGCTTTTGAGTAGTTCCAGATAGTTGATGGGGGTTGGTTGGGACGATTTTCGTTAAGGTAGGTGATCAAAATTGGGCAATGATCGCTATCACCCGGCGAGTCGAAAGCAACCCAATCTAATAGCACGGCCAATGTAGGTGAGCAAATTGTCAGATCAATAGCTGATTCTGAATTGTATCCTACTCTAGTGGGTGAACCGGTATTTAATAGGCAAGGGTTATTGTTTGTAATAACAGTTTCTATCAGCTTCCCCCTATTATCTGTATTCTTGCAGCCCCATATGGTGCTGTGTCCTTTAAAGTCGCCGGCTAGGATGAACGGACTCGGTAGTTGGTGGATTAGGTTATTTAGTTTTTCGTTTGTGACTGTTTTTCTACCGGGTATGTAGATGCTGCAGATGGTTATCAGCTGTCCTATGTTTACTTGAATGGCCACGCTTTGTAGTTCAGTCTGTAGATTCAGTTCACAAAAAGGTATTGAGCTATGGACATATATTCCAACACCTCCATGAGGGGTTCTGTTGTAATGAATGTGTCGTAGCACATTACTGTAGCCGTTTATTCTAAACTGGCAGTTATCCCATAGCTTTATTTCTTGAAGTGCTATTATACTGGGTTGGTGGTGTTTATTGTTTCCATTAGTTCACCTTTCTTTCCTCTGATGCCTTGGCAGTTCCATTGCAGGATTCCTACGTTAGCCATGGTGTGTGTTTGACTTGATTTTGTTTTTCAAACGTTCAATTAGTTACATTCTTTTGGGTGATTTATCTCTAATCCTAGAGTCACGAGAGTAGTGTGGTCGTTCCGTATCTGAGTAGTTTTGTCGTTTGTCGTGTCTGTTGCGGCTGTAGGTGGGGGATCGTGATTTTGATTGTGATCTTGATCGCTTCTTGTTTTGGGTTTTGGAAGGTTTGTGTTGCTTTGAGGGTTTGAATTCGTTAAATATTCGTCTGGCTTCTTGTCTCATAATAGGGTTGCATTCGCTCGTGCCATCTTCCTCATTTTCAGATCTTTCAGCAGTTGTTTCGATATTAATTGTGGGTTTGAGCAATTGTGTTGGGTTGGGTTTAATGCGGAGTATCTCTTTTTCGCATGTTTCGTGGTCGCGTTGCGAAGTTTGCGGTAGTTGGGCTTCTAGTGTATCGGCTGCGTAATCAGTTGTACCTGATTCGTTATTTAATGGGTGAAACATATTTTGTTCGGTGATCGTTTGGTTTTTGGTAGTCACAATAGATGGTTGGGGTGCTGGTAATTTAGGTGTTTCATTCGTTTTATTTCTGTTTTTTTTTTTTTTGTGCGTAGCTTTGATCGAGTTGTGGGGATCGTTTGTGGTATATTATGAGGGCTTGTTCTCTTGAGACATTTTGTTTAGTACGGATGGATATTAATTCTTGTTGCTTGCGTTGTTCTGGGCATTTCCGGTCTCCAGTTTTGTGGTTATTCCCGCAGTGGTAGCATGTCAAGTTGTTTTCCGTGCAATTAGCTGCTTCATGACCTTTCGATGCGCATTTCCCGCACACGAACTCTTCGCTGGTACATCTTTTAGTTGTGTGATTGTATTCTAAACACTTTCTACACATCATAGGACGGTCGAAGTATTCATATATCCTACTCATGCAGTCTTGGCCAAGGATGTCGATATACTCAGAAGGGGGTTGAACTTCTGAAAGTTAGAAGTATTGCTTTTGCATTGGTGTTGCGGCTTTTTATCCAATTTGCTGGTTCAACATTTTTGATTATATGGTTTTCCATTAAGCCTTGTTTGAATTTCTCGAAGTTGGTGAAGTCTTAGTTATAGATGTAGGCGAGTCCTTTTGATAGATTCACATAGTTATTTTCTGTTACTTGCACAGGGATGTTGTTTATATCTTTGATTTTCTGTATTTCATCTTTTTGTAGTGTGTGATCTAATTCTACAATAAATGTGTTTTTGCCGCCCGATCGAATAGTTTTGGGTTTTCCTTGGATTTGGTTTGCAATACATTTTTCTAGGAGCCATGGAGTAATTTTCCGCTTTTCGTTTCCCTGCATTGTTATATTGAAATGAGTTGTGGGGGTTTTCGTATCTGATATTGGTATTTCTGAGTGTCCTGTGACTATCTGTACAGCACGACGCCTATTAACTCTTTGTTCTTGTTGGACTTTGCATATTTCTGTTTCCGTGATATGTTTCGGGCATTCTCTGTGGCCAGTTTCATGTTGACGCTTGCAATGCATGCAGGACAGGGCGCTGCCACAGTGTTCGCTGTTATGGCCTGTTTCTCCGCAGCGTTTACAGTTTGCTTCGTTATGGCAGTGTTTGGCTGTGTGGCCGTAGTTTTGACATTTGTGGCAGATCATTGGTCTATTAATAAACGAGTATACTATCGTATCTGATTTTTCGCCTGGGATATATATAGAGTCTGGTGTAGTGTAGCTATTAAAGGTTAGTAGGAGTGGGGTGGTTTGGGAGAATCGAGTTTTACTGAAACTGGCACGGACAGCATCACTGATATTGTACTGGCTCTTCAGGCCTTCCACAAAGTCTTCCATATTATCTACATCGTATTCTTGAATATATATTAGTCCTTTGGATTGATTGTAGTACGGGTGTTCGCTGATCTGGCAATTAATGCCGTCGAAGTTATTAAGTCTGGTGATGCGCTCAGATTGGGGTTTGTTTCGAGTTTCTATGATAAAGCTATCTTTACCTGAATAAGTTATTCTTTTCGCCTTTAAACCAGTTATTTTGACTATTTCTTCTTGGAGGCAAAACGGATTTATTTGGTTTCTCTTTTCGATTTTAAATTTGACCGAGAAGAACTTTGTATAATGGTCGTTCTTCGTCATTTCTTGGTTCAACGATATGGGTGTGTATTTGTTAGCTTTGCTTTGTTTTCTCACATTTTCTTTCTCGCAGTCCATGATTTTACTGTTTTTTTCTATGTTCTGTGCTTTCGTCATTTCTAGGATTTTTTCGAGTGTATTTTCGATTTTCCTTATTCGATCGTCTACATTTTGTGTTTCTTTTTCAACTTCATGTCTGTCGGGGTTGATGCATTTGCTTGCATCACCTGCCGCAAGTCTATTCGCACTTCATTTAATTTAGCCTCCAATTGGTCCACCTTACAGGTAGCACCGTTTGGTTCCGGTGGATTTTTTTCGGTTGTTAGGTCAAATTTTTCATTGTTTTCGCTTATCTTCCGGGTGACAGTGTTAGTTTTTGGGTTTGTTGCGCCTACGTAGGTAGCAGTGCTTAAGTTGTTTTTGTTGGGGTTTGTTCGTTGTTTTGGTTTGTTTTTATTTTTGGCGTACATACTCCCGGCTTCAGAGGGGGTTTCCCCGCCTCGAAGTCGGGGTTTGATGTATTCGCTGATTGTTGCCGGAGGTGCTTAAAGTTTTACTTTGGAATCCAAAGTAGTAATCCAATATGGACTATTGGTCTGCGTAACTTAAGTCTATTCTTATAAGTTATTTAAAGGCCCTGGAATATAGGGCAAATTAAAGAGAAAATAACTACGCAAATGAGACCCAAGCTCCGAAGAGCTCGGGCCGCCGCCCGACTTAGTTCTACCCAAAAACGGGGATTTGGAAAAAAAATAAAATCTTAATCCCTCAAAGGAAAACTCAAAAGATAGAGGAAAGAGCTGTTGGGTATTTCAACGGTACCATGGACCACGAGAAGGTGCCGGGTCAGCTGGATACTTGCTCGTGAGCAGGTACTCCTGTATCAATCCTTGTCTACGACTTCTTTCCCTTCACCAAGTTCAATAATTCAATAATTTGGTGCCAGTAAACGTGGTAGAGGGAACACGTAAAATTTCAAAGACTTAAAACTGACCTGAACCCATACACTCCAATCGGCCTTACGGAAACCGAAGACGTGGTTGAAGAAACAAATGTGAAATTGGGAGACTGGAGAAACAGCGCTAATGGACTTCTGAGACTGGAAAGCGAGTGCCATACATATACAAAGAATACATAGAAATATTAAGAAGTATAAAGGGATCTTTAGGGATCCGAAGAATCTTGCACAGAAACGAACTATCTCACACGAAATTAGCACCAGAAAGTGCTTCTCTGTCAGCGGCGAGTCAGGTTATGATTCAATTTTAAGTAACAGCAGCGTCTGCTCTACTAAACATGTGTGCTTTAGTTTTTAGTTAAGGCTCCGTTTCCACAACAAAAAAAGTGCTATCACAGACTGCGAGGAATGGAACACCTGGTATCGACACGTGTCCGGGGATTTTATGCACCATGTGCTCCTCCCACATAGGACATCCTAGCGTAGTACCACGTGCGTTGATGCACAGGACACAAAGCGCGTGAAGCACCAGGTCAGAGAAAAAGTTCAAACAAGAAATAAGTTGAAGAAAAAAGTAGTAGGCACTGAAGAAAAGGATGAAAATGAATCGAAAAATGATTGGTTCTTCAACTATATAAAATCCTATTCTATTATTATTAATATAAATACTAGAATAGGGTGTTACATTGTTGAAGAACCATTCATTTCACGATTCATTTTCATACTTTTCTTCAGCACCTACTACTTTTTCTTCAACTCATTTCTTGTTAGAACTTTTTCTCTGACCTGGTGCTTCACGCGCATTGTGTCCTGTGCATCCACGCAAAACCCTACTCTTCTTAAAAAAAAACACCGATTCTTTAACTCGAGTCTAACATTTACCCAATAGACACGCTTCTTACCATAGAGACAATAGTTGTACCTTCTGAAGAAACTCTAGCGAATAGGTCTCAAGAAATCATGCCAGAAGGTGCGTGAATATTAGTAGTTATGGTTCTAAAATGAATTGGAGATATATCAACAAGTTCTTCACAAAAGATCGAAGGCGAATTTGCAGTTATCAGCAGGCTGGATGAGGAGATGGTGTCTTCCACTTGAAGTTCACACACCGCTTCCACACGCTCAAATCCAAGGACGGTACCCTGCTGGAGAGGTTGGCGCTCAGCAATGTTTCAAAGCCAATTTCAAAAAAACGACTCAACCATACGAGTGTTGGGGAAACAAATGAATCAACCATACCCCAAAAACTATAAAATTATATTTATCAAGACTGGGACAGCATTATATTAAAAAATTTGCACTAGTGAGAAGTTACTGAGCATCAAAAAATCCTCAGCAAACCAACCTCATGCGAGCCCTGGTAATGTCTCAAATACTGGTCGTTTGTGGTCATGAGCCTCGCTATTATGTATCAAAAATGAATTCACCAACAGAGATGATAGCCCCTGATACTGAAGTTCATGTGCTCCTGTCAACACATAACTCCAATAAAGGATGTCATTAAATGGGAAAAAATATATGTAAAAAAGTGATAAAAATTGAATTGACACTAAACACGGCTAATTGTAACATACCCTAGTTGCAAGGTATATTACTGTGATTTAACGATTGACGATTTTCAACTTTTCAAATACTAATGGAACAATGTAAACTGAAAATTACATTTTTAACAAGTACATGTGAAGAAACATAACTACATCAGGAACCACAAACTTATTTTGATATGGGTCACCTGGAACCTCAAATGGCCTATTTGATGTAGTGACCTTTCACCTGATGTTTAGAAGGTACACAAATTCTCATCCTGCAATGGCAGCCTATTGGCAGGCAACTCTATGCTCAGTAAATATTCTAAAATCAAGTAGGAGAGAAAATGCCCTACTATCTTCTTACTCAAATAGTCCAAACCAGCTATCAATTCTCACCATAGAACTTTCTGTTCCAGGTTTGAGTGACAGGTTGAACTTAAAACCCTCAGTTAAGCCATCAACACATTTCTCTGGTCAACCAATACTTAATTGGAGCTCACAGCATTTTTAGTGCCAGTATTTGGAATTCTAATGGCAGACATAGATATTCTACAAGAAATAGTCAACTCATTTGACTGATTCATATCAACTTACAGTTGAGAAACTACTGCTCTCAGTCAAGAAGTGAAGCATCCAAATTGGTTAAACTCTTGCCAGCCGTGATAGTGTCCTCCAAGAAGCGGAGGTGATCCTCATGCTCCCATAGGGGGCAGCAGCTGAGCCTGATTTCTTGAACCGGCACGCCGTGAAACGCTCAATTTTTTAGGACCTCAGTCATCCCATTTTGCAGGAACTGCTGATGGAGAAAAAACTAAGCTGAATTAATCTGAAATTAGTGAGGAGAGAAGTTTACTCACTAACCATGCTCTGTAACAACATCAAAGAAAAAGAAGGAACAAATGCTGAATGTAGATTCTTTAACTGGATTTAATTTCTGTGCAAACTTCAATTTGGTTTATGTGAAGTCTCAAAATTCTTACCAATATAGACATGTGAAAAGAAAAAATAAATTTATGTGAAAAACATAGTGAGGAAGAATGGTGAATGTACACCGATACTCTAGGTATAAATCAATTATGCAGCATAGAAGCAATATATCTGTAACACCTGAAGGAAATTATTTAGATTCCACTGAAAGATAACATAGTAATAGATCACTTGAACCTCAGAGAGAACAAAAATTTATTAGTCTCTAGTCATGACAGTTGAGAACACCTCAAGCATTATACCAGCCCTCAAATATGATGTGGTCAAATGCCAAAATATACTGGTTTATAGTGGATTCACCTTAGACAAAACATGGTTAAAACAAGGAACCAGGAATAGAAAAAGGATTTCATTTTCCATACATTACTGACATTTTCTACTTGTCAATCTATTCTTTAGTAAAATAGGAAATATTTGAAAACCAGCCCCTCATTCTGAGAGCATATGACATTTTTCCAAGATGTCATACTAGGCCAATTAAAACTTTAATTTAAGGAAACATTAACACAAATAAAACAATGCATCATTTCATCCTGTTATGAAATAAAAAGGGTATCCACTGAATAAAATAGGCAAGCTTCTAATGTTAAATGATAAAGAGTAAGGTATCAAAAAATTTATTTTTTTAAATCATTTTTTTGCTAGAGGAATTTTATCTCGAAAAAATTAAACATATAGGATATTAAATGGCAAAAAAAGATACATCCCTAATATGATTTTAGCCTTACACCATGTTGTTATACTAGCAAAAAATTGACGGCTGTATGAAGTCAGTGTAATGTCGTGCGCTAGCGGAATTTCTATCTTCGCTTCGGCACGCAATTGAACGGAACTCGGTAGGACGCCCAAAGGGAAACGAGGTCTCTTCAGGTTTTTTATTTCTTATCCCGTGGTTCCGTAAATCTGCACAGACAGGTATAGTCAGACTCGGACTAGCGATTGCATGACAGGAGAATTCCTAATCTAGGATCACAGTAGACTGACCAGTTGGCGTATACAGCACTACATAACAAGAAAGGAAATTCATGCCTCGAAAGTATATGAGAAGTAGCTGAGTGAGACATGGGAGGCAACTGAATAATTCTAGCACTAGACATGATATTCTAATGACGGAAGGGCGATAAGAGTGGTCACGAGGCATAGTCCTCGGAACAGCATAGCACAATGATATTCCATGACTCAATTATTATCATTATATAGGAAAGTTTTAGCCTCCCTTAACTACGACGAAGATGTTCCAAGAGAGGAAAGAAGAAGGCACCATTTAGTATGAGGTTGAGGGAACGCGGAATCTATGCACAAGGCGCACAGGAGTAGTGAGCTAGGAAAGAAGTTCCTGAAACAAGAAAAGGTTTCTGTTGCATTGACAGGGAAGAAAACAAGCCTCTAGTCGAGGAACACATTGTAAAGAACGCCCTGCCAAAGACACACTGCTAGGAAACACATTAGAAAGAACACGTTTATGATACCGCACACGAGTATTGTAAGACTCGTGTCACTGGTCGAGAGAAATGATTGAGGGCGATGTACTCCTAATCTTGCTCAATCTACACTTGATAATACATGCAATGATAACTATATGAGACAACACAATTTCATGGACGATGCCTTCTCATTGTGAGGTGAAAACACACTCGACAGTTTACATGTACATGACATAAACTTCGCAATTCCCGGCGCCAGGAAATAATACATGAATCGCTTGTTTCGGCCAGTGTTCGAACTGTCATTTTAAAGAAGCATAAAAAAATATATATATGAATATACATCCGTATATATATACACACAAGCATGAGGGCCAAGAAGACTATAAGTTCTGTATCTCTAACCCAACAGTTTTAACATAGCGGTCATTAGTTAATAAGCACCTTATCCAAACAAAGGTGGATGATCGCACAACAAATGTATAGTCTTCACATGAACGCTTCACAATGATAAAGAGATGACGAGTTAGGTAATGTTACAAGTTGAGAGAGGATACTCTAAAATACTTACAGACGATGAGGAAAGGTCCCTCACTTTAGACCTGTAACAGCTTATTTTAGCATGAACTAAGTGACTACTCTGTCACTTTCTTTAACCTATCTGTGGAAGAGGGACAGCAAAATTAGGTCTCTAAAGCAGGGGCAAGTTACTTAGGTTATCAGATCAGCCATTGTCAACAAATCCTATTATAAAAAAAAATGAAAGCGGCAAGTACACGTTTATCAACGTCGCTTTGAAAACACAAATCATATGAGCTAGTGGTCTCAAATTTCTGCGCCTATTCTCGGTCTAGTGAGAAGGCCGTGACCTTAGGCCTCCACCTTACTGACTGGCGCAACTTGCCCAGCACGGATCATAGGTGAGAAGCCAATCGACTAAAAATTATTTTACTTGTTTCACATCCTTCTATCAATGAATATTACAGAGAGTGCAACACAAAGACAAAGAAATCATGTTCCCAAGTTGGTACAAGTTTAGCACGATGTGTCATGAAATTTTCAATATCAACGACTGATGTCTAATCCATGGGAGAACCACCATGGTTTTTATTTTTTTTTGTACACAAATCTTTCAATAGTGAAGCAGTGGTTGATTTGTATTCTTAATTAAATGTAAAATTGTGTTAACTTTGTGTCAAATTATGAAATGTAATAAACTTAAAATAAATCTGTGTCAATTCAGATGCATTGAAATGTCGGTCTCTACATATTACATTTACTGCCTATGACACTGTTCACAACGCTGCATTTATTTTTTTTTATGACAACATGCTTACATAGCCTGACTATTATGCAAACATTGCTGAGCAAGCACAAAAATACAGGAATCACTTTGAACAATGAGAGAAATATAGGAATCGGGTGAATTTGTGAAAATCACTCACTCACTGAACCTATCTGACATTCCAGCTTTCCCCATGCTGAGTTGTTAAGACTGAGCATGAGAATGCACACATTAAACCTAACCTCCGAGTTAAATTATTTAACAGGCAAATCTGTGAAGTCACAGTGTTCAGCTAAAATACCGTTAACCTAGAATCTGACTAATTTCCAGCATCACACTGCAGCTGCAGAGCGCACCAGATTCACAAAATCACAAAGGCCAGTGACACAATGTGGGCGACTCACCGGCCGCCAGAAGCATCCTCGAATGCTCTAGAAACCGGCCGTTCACCGCTATCAACATGAGATTTGCAAAGCAGTCGACAAATATAGCTAGCAGTGGAACACGTTCGATTTAAATAAATATCTAACGCGAATTCACTTTTAAAGACACAGAAACTTAAGATTATCCGGGAACCTGTTCCTCCCACGAGCACTTCAATTCAAATAACACGCTGCGTCACTCTTGCGGACCAGCGTGGATCCGCAAAATGTTGCCAAATAAATTATCAAAATTCTTTGAATTTTGTCACGTCTTGCAAGACGTGACACTCCCCCCCCCCCTTTGTAGATTTTCTCCATTAAATGCTGACGCCGGGGGGGCGGTGGATGATTACTAATTCAGTGGCGGGACGTACCACCCGCTGGATCCCGTCGTTGTCGTTTCGTCGCGCGAGTCGTACGGTGGCTGTCCTCAACGATCCATCGTGACTGGGGATGGTCTCTTCGATGATGCCTGTCGGCCAGGTGGTTCTCCTAGCCATCTTCTCCCTCACTAGGACTATGTCTCCTTTCTTTAGCGGTGGGTTGACGCCTCTCCATTTACTGCGTTGTTGCAGTTCGTAGATGTAGCCCCTCCTCCACCTCAGCCAAAACTGATCTGCCAGGTACTGCACCTTTTTCCATCGCAACTTCCCGTAAGCAGGTTCGTGTCGAGTGAGCGCGGGCCTGTCGTGTTGTGGCGTGCTGGTCTTCTGCGTCAGGAGCAAGTTTGGGGTCACTGGCAGCGGTTCGTTGGGATCAAAGGACGTCTCCCACAGGGGAGTGGAGTTCACGATGGCTGCTGCTTCCTGCAGTAGGGTGTGTAACTCGTCGAAGGACAGAGAATGTTGACCGGCGCGCAAGAGGGCTGCTTCTAAACACCTTCGAATCTGACCTATCTTGCGCTCCCACACTCCGCCGAAGTGAGAGGCGTGCGGTGGGTTCATTTCCCAACGCACTCCCAGGTCCGATAGGGCCCGACTGGCCTGCTGAACGTTGACTTCTTCTGCTAGGTTCTTGGCTCCGATAAAGTTGGTGCCTCTGTCGGACCGCAGGACTGAACAGAGACCTCGCACCGCTATGAACCTCCTGAAGCTGTTGATGAAAGTAGGAGTATCGAGGGATGGCAGCATCTCGATATGAACTGCGCGGGAAGCGAGGCAAGTGAGGAGGAGGGCCCAGCACTTTCTGAGGGGGGCGTTGCGTCTTGTGGCTGGCCCGTTGTTTATCATCCAGTGACCGAAGACGTCGAAGCCCACGAAGGTGAAGGGCGGCGTGGTCTCGGAGCGTTCCTTCGGCAATTCTGCCATTTGCGGGGTCAAGAAAGAGGCCCTTAGTCGCTGACAGATGACGCAGTTCCGTAGCAACTTCTATATCGCCCTTCGGCCGTTCTCGATGTGATACCCGGCTTCTCGGATGGAGGCGTGCGTCACGTGCCGGCCTTGGTGCTTCGTTTTCTGATGGTAATGCATCATGACGGCAGTGCTGATGGGGTGGTCGAAGGGGAGCAGCAAAGGGTGCTTGATGTCGTCTGGGAAGTCTGAGATGGCAAGTCTACCTCCCACTCTGATCAGCCCGCTTTGATCGACGAAGGGTGCAAGGCTGGAAAGTTTGTGTCGAGGGGCTACACTTCCCTTTCGGCGCATCCGGTCGAAAAGATCTGAGAAGGCGGACTTCTGAGCTTCCAGGACCAGGACGTTGTGAGCTAGGGCTTGAGGGTCGGTAACCGCGATGTGGCTGTTCTGGTCGGCTCTTCGATGGAGGACTCTGTTGAGTAGCTTTTGCGACAGAGCTACTACCCTGGCGGCAATCCTCAGGATGGCCGACCATGAACTGAATTTTGAGAAGAGCTTGGAGAACAGAAATTTAAAAGAAAAGAAAAAATGTTTATTTCCAAATTGTCACATGAGATACATGCCAACATATTGGCTTTTAAAAGTTTCTTAAATATAGGGCATCCTAAAACAAATGTTCCATACGAGGAGTACTAATTGACAAACCATCCGAGGTGTACAAGTAGATGAGCCATACGAGGCATAATAATAGACAAACTATACGAGGTGTACTAATAGACAAACTGTCAGAGGTGTACAAGTAGATAGACCATACGAGGCATATTAATTGACAAAATATACGAGGCGTACTAATAGACAGACCCATTCGTGGTGTGCTAGTAGTCTAACAAAAGTTCTATACAAGGAGTACTAATTGACAAACCATCCGAGGTGTACAAATAGATAAGCCATACGAGGCATAATAATAATAGGCAAACTATACGAGGTGTACTAATAGACAAGCTATCAGAGGTGTACAAAATAGATAGACCATACGAGGCATATTAATAGACAAAATATACGAGGCGTACTAATAGACAAACCACACGTGGCTTGCCAATAGTCTATCTCTGTCAAGGGTAGTTGAATGAGAAATGAAAAATATGCCCTAAAAAATATGCAAAGCCCTATCACCACCAAAAACATATTTCGTATCTTCTCGATATTCACCACATCATGCGGACATGGGTACATGGGATAAAATAGAGATACAGTGTAAGCCGGTTACCACTCATGATTGACAAATATCTACAAAATATTGGTAGAAATGGGTAAACAAACATATATTCAATATCAAAATTCATAGCTTGTACAAAACACGGACAGAAAGAAAATTTTACTACGATTCATATGCTCAAATTGCACTTTATTTCATTAATTATATATGACATTAATCCGATTCACAGAAACGCCCTCTGGGGAAGTGCTAGATCTATTTTTGAATCATTTCGCAATTGCAATAAAATTTATTAACCGAATGGTTTTTGCGTAAAGAAATGAAATAGAAACATGTATATCTATTTATGTAGATACATATATATACCTACACACGTACACACACATATTAATTTATATACTTATTGAAAATAAAATATTAGAAAAAAAAAAAAAAATACATATATAACATAAAAGATAGAAGCAACCTACCATCTACTACACAGAAAATGACAGCTGAGCTCACTGTAATCCTAAGAAATTTTTCGCAAAAAAAATAACTAAAAGGAAGAGAAGACTTCGAAAAACATAAAAATGAGCTGTTTTTTAATTTCTTCACAGAAATTTTTAAGAAAAATCAGATTATAGTCAAGAAGCAACACAACTCTTCAGCATTATAGGGACATGTGTACGTGGGATAAAATGGAGTAACATTGTGGCCGGATATCACATCTGAGTGGAGAATATTCACAAAATTGGCACATATAGGAAGATTAGGCCTTGATCCGAAATGATAATTTTGATTACAGAAATTTAGAGTTTTTTCCGATTTGAAAGTTCAGTGCTAGTGTGCGCTGAACGCACGAAAAGAAAAAAAAAATAAAAAGACTAAATGCAATGCTTAAATTACCCCTTTCCCTCCAGCTCAGCCGAAAATCGATTGAAAACATCTTCGAGAATGATTTTGAAATAGCGAGACAACGTTAGCCAAAAATTTAATTCATTATAAACTTTGCACAACCCTCACGTCTATAAACCTGTTTATTGGTGTACACACAAAATGTATTTCATGGTATATTTGTCATACGGACGTTAAATATTAATACAGAAAAGAGAAAGAAATAACAAAATAAAGATGAGGAAATACTCCTAATTATGGAAAGAACGTTCGTTCTGCTGCACTGAACTGACGGCTGTGGTGCTCATTGTTGTCGACAGAAATAAGTAAGATGAATATACGAATCGCTTAGCAAACGTAAAATGAAATAGGTTCTAAATTTCTAACAGAAATTTCAGGAAAAATTAAAATTTCTGATAGATGGGAAGTTCACACCGAGATGCTGCAGGCCCTATGACAGAGATGTAAAATGACGTGACACATTTACTCTAAATTCTTTTCCAGTTTTAGAGTTTTTGATATGCTGGGGAAGCTTGTTCCACAAAAAAGCTCCAGAAACTGAGAGAGCTTTTTGTCCCACGTTAGATGAACGGTAACTGACTAAAACATCGTTCCTCCGGTTTGGTCTTTCGTTTGGGATATTAGATGGAAAAAATTTTACCACCTCTGCATTACTTTGGGGGAGGTACAGAGAGGAGAATACTCGTCGAGCTTTCTGGATCATGAATCTGTTCGGTATTGGGATCCAGTCGAGTTTTCTTAAAAGAGGGGTGACATGATCGTATTTATTAAAATTTCCTTTGCATACCACCTTGGCGGCGAAGTTTACACATTTTTGCAACTCTTCCTGACGACATTTAGGTAAGTCTCCCCACACAAGACTGCAGTAGTCCAGACGCGATAAAACTAAAGACTGAATCACTAAAATTCAGCGATATTGCCCGTCGATCGTAGGGCTTGAAAGTCGACCCTTGTTTCGGCCTCGGGGAGTTCATCGGTATCCGTCGGGTAAGCCGAGGTGGAGGAAGGGGAGACGACGTCGCTGATTAGAAATGCCGGACCCTTGAGCCATTCCGTCTGCATTAGTCTCGACGGGTCAGTCGGCCTCGAGGCTAGGTCGGCGGGATTCGATGTGGTGTCGACGTAGCTCCGTTGGGACGGGTCGCTGCTCTGACGGATGATGTCCACCCTTCTCTGAACATACCGACTGAATCTCGCAGAGTCGTTTCTGATGTAGCCTAGCACAACCTTGCTGTCCGAATAGAAGTATACTCGAGAGGGTTTCCTTTTCAGTTCCTGTATCGTCTGCAGGCTTGACAAAACTGCTCCCACTGCTGCACACAATTCTAATCTGGGAATCGAGGTGGCAGCTCTTGGAGCCACACGACTTTCTCCGTGTACGAACGTGACGTGACCTTGGCCGCTGTTGGTGGTCGTACGCAGGTACGTCACGTTTCCGATGGCCTCCTGCGAGGCGTCCGAGAAAATGTGCAAGGTTTGGGTGTCATTTCCGTTCGATTCTGTCGGAAGGAAGCACCTTGGAATCGAGAGCTCGTGCAGACATTGAAGGCTCTGGAGCCAGCGCAGCCACGACTGAACCGTGCAGCTCGGGATGGGCTCATCCCAGTCCAAGGTCTTGCCACCGGATGCTCGGTCAGTTTCGGAGAGCAGGTTTCGTAGGATGAGTCGCCCGCCGAATGTGACTGGGCTGGCGAAGCCGATGGGATCGTAGATTGAGTTGATTGCAGATAGCAGCCCTCTCTTCGTGTGGGGGCGGTCTGGTATGTTCACTTTCAGCACAAAACAGTCGCTGGCGATGTTCCACGACACGCCGAGCGTGCTGTGGTTGGGGGCTGTAATCAGGTCGATGTCGTCTTCGGTCGCTCTCTCGCTCGTGGGGGAGGCCTTGAGGACCTACATAGAGTTGGACATGATCTTGTGCAGTCTGATGTGGTACCGTGACAGGAGATATTTGGCCGTTCGCAAGATTCCGATAGCTTTGGCGGGGTCTGGCGCAGTTCCAAGTCCGTCGTCGCAGTAGAAATGCGACGTTACATAATCTTGCGCCGCTTCGAGGTATTCTGCATCTTCGAGCTGCATTTCGCTGGCAGTTCCCTGGGCAGCGCGGTGGAGGCACATCGTGGCTACGGCGGGGCTGCTGGTGTTACCGAATACGTGCACGCGCGCTCGATGCGGCACGAGGGGCTTCTGGGGGTCGTTGTCGGCCCACCAGTAGAATCTCATTAGGTTCTTGTGATCCGGCGGTACGTGGAAGGCGTGGAACATGCTCTCGACGTCAGCTACGAAGGCGATCTTGTGCTCCCAAAATCTCGTTAGCACGTCCCGCAGACGGTTGTTGTAGTCTGGTCCTGACAGCAGGCGCGTGTTGAGGCTAGTCCCTTGATACTTGGCGGCGCTGTCGAAGACGAGCCTCACCTTGGACTTCTTTTCTTGGACTACCGGGAAGATGGGGATATACCATGTGAGACCGCACTGTCGGTTCCTTTCGATCGCCGGTATCTGCTCGACGTGTCGCATGTCGAGATTTTTCTTCATGGCGTCTAGACACTGCTGTAATTTCGCCGGCTCCCTCGTTAGTCTCTTCAGCGTGTTCTCTTGACGACGAAATACCGCCACTCTGTTGTCGGGCAGCGCCGCGTCGAGCGATCTCAGCGGCAGTGGCGCTTCGAGGTGGCCTTCGTCATTTACCTTTATTTCCTCCATCGCTTTCAAGAACTTGCGGTCGTCGTGAGACAGGCCGGGCATCTCGTCGTCGGGTTGTTGGACGAACATGTTCTTTTCGGGGGACGGCCCGAAACATATCCTGGCGCTGAGATGTTCGTGAACGGTTTCAGCTGCTATCTTTAAGATAGTACATCTTCGTCCGCGTGAGGGCCCGACGCTGTCGTTCACTTTGCCGACCACGGCCCAGCCCAAGGCTGTGTGGTGAACAAATGGGGCACTTTGACGACGTTGGTCAGCGTGGCTGTACAGTATGTCCCCGCTGTCTGTCCCGAGAAGCACGGCAACTTCTGCCTTGTCGTCGAGGGTGAGGAAGTGGGGGGCGAAGTGGGCTATTTCCGGGGTCCTTTCCACACGTTCCTTAGTCGCCACTTCCCTCTTGGTGTCGGGAATGAGGTCGCACTCATACATTGGTGGGAGCTCGAAAACTTTGCTTTCGGAAACTCCCCTGATCTTCAATCTGGACACGCATCTGCCTTGCCGAACGACCGATTGATCGGACAAGGTCTCTAACGTGTAGTAGGACTTGGGGCCTGTCACCTGAAGAGTCTCCAGTAGCTTAGAGGAGCAGAAGGACGTCGTACTTTGCTCGTCGATAATAGCGTAGACGCGACACGACTGGCCCGATCTCTCGTCGAAGACGTCGGCCAGGACGGTTTTGCTGCATGCTCTACCTCCAGTCGTAGCCGAACGAGAATTCAACGCCCTGGCTTTCGGATTCTCTCCGACCTCGCTCGGGGTTTGTTCGACGCTCGGGTCCTGCTTGGGGCGTGCCCCGCTGATAGCCACACCGTAGTTCTCGGTCTTCGTTCGGTTGAGATGGGCCATCGTGCTGTGGTTGTCGGCTCCGCAATCATCGCACTTCACGACTTCTTAGCAGTGCTTTGCCCAGTGAGTGCCTAAACAGCGGTAGCACAGCTTGTGTTCGCGTACGAAGTCCTTCTTCTTCTGAGAGTCCATCTTTCTTACCGCTTGGCACGAGTTGGTCGCGTGCTGGGCGCTATGGTGAAGAGCACATCTGCCTGTTTGGTTCTCCGAGGACGTGTAGAGGACTCGCGGGGCTCTTGGATTGGGATAAGCGGGGGCCGCGGTGTTGCGTCGAGCACCCACCCAGTTGAGGTTTGATGCTCCAAAACTGTCGCATTGGGTGTCTGACAGCGTTTTGATGAAATCGCAGAACCTCGCGAAATCAGGTAGCGATCCAGATATTCTTCTGTGCCTAGTCCGTTCGCTTCTCCAGGCGTCCAGAACGAAGAAGGGCAGTCTCTCAACGATGGGGGACAGCC
Organism: Morinoia aosen; assembly: GCA_030386875.1. Classification (NCBI taxonomy): domain Eukaryota; kingdom Metazoa; phylum Arthropoda; class Malacostraca; order Amphipoda; family Talitridae; genus Morinoia; species Morinoia aosen. Next base: position 7,727,959 of record CM059575.1, on the reverse strand, counting down.
CCACGTCGGTGTTCAGGAAGGAGAGGCCTTTATTATGCTGCATAGTGTGATGAATCGCTAGACAGGCGTCGCTGAACTTCCGCAGCTTGAGACCGACTGTGCGGTCGCCCTTCATGCCCTTTATATCCGAGGTTTGGGCGAGGCGTTCGAGCAGGCTATCGGCTACCCTGTCGTCAGAGGCGAAGCGAGTCTTCAATTGTTCGACGATGAGGGTGAGCAAGGCCGCTGTGTCCAGGTAGGTGGCGGCCAGGGTGTCATCTATTAGGCTCCTCGGCTCGCCCCAGGTGTGGTTTGTGAGGATCTCGATGGCGTCGATGGGCTCCACGGCCAGCCTCTCCATCCTTCTCTTGATGGCATCGAACCATCTGTGGAACAGGTGAGCCTCTCCCGCGTAGAACTGGCTGGGTGCCCTTTTTAGGTCTTCGATCATCGAGAGCCTCATGGCTCCGTCGATCACTGGCGGCTTGGTTTCGAAGATCACGGCGGGTGAACTGGTAGAGGTCCTGGGCTGGAATGCTGGTGCGGAGGGATTCATTGGAGGTGCGAGGTCGGTGTCACGGGGCGGAGCGTTCGCAACCGCCGTTGCGCCCCCTGCGGACTCTGTGACGTGATGCTGGAAGGCTCGGTCGACCCATGCTCCTGTGCGAGCGTCTTTGCTCTCGATGTTCTCTTCACCAAAGGGCTGATCGTCCTCCGTTCGGTTCCCGTTCCTCAGTTTCGACCTCTCGATGGTGATTTGTGCCAACAGCACCGATGGATCTTCCGTGATGTCGATAAGCATCTGCTTGTTGCCTCAGCTAGGGGGCTCGCGGCGCTCGGACTCGCCGTCCTGGTGACGAGAGCTGGCGCTGGGAAGGCTCTGGCTGTGATCGCTCTCACTGGCTTGACTTTGGCTGTAATAGCTCGAGCTTTTGCGACTCTGACGACGATGACTGAGGCTTGCTTGGTTTTCACCCTGACGGTTGGAACGGTGTCTGTTCCTGCTCTCAGCCGATAGTGAATTTGAGGGCACGTTCTGATATGCGGCGCCTTGCCGCTGGTTCTTGGACGAGGTCTTCATCGACCTCGAATTCTTGCGCTGGGAGGGTTCCTTTGCCCCACTTTGTGAAGACCTCGCGCAGAGCTCTTCGTTTCTGTGGTCCATTGAGTCCGCTAGTGCTTTCCTGCGAGCTCTAGCTCTTATCAATGAGCCTCGGATTACCGTCGCTTCTGCGGTGGCTCCTGAACCCTCGAGAGCCAGGACCAGCTGGTCTCCGATTCGCTTGACGGTCTTAGCCTTTGCTCGGATTCCAGCGTGGACTTGATCCACCTCGCTGGGGGTCTTGAGATCTCGTGGTACTGCACCATTCAGGAGACTGTTCAAGGCTGCTAGCTCAGTATTGAATTGTTCTTCCAGCTGTGGAAGTCTAGGCTTGCTCTTTCTTCCGAGAGAAGTCATTTTTGTGGTCTCGGACATTCGCCGCGGGCGGCTGAGAATCTGCTGTGGGCCTCCTCTTTGGAGGGCTTCTTCGTGGGAGGGCACCTTCCGCTGACGTCTATTTACTGTAAAGTCGTGCGCTAGCAGAATTTCTATCTTCGCTTCGGCACGCAAATGAACGGAACTCGGTAGGACGCCCAAAGGGAAACGAGGTCTCTTCAGGTTTTTTATTTCTTATCCCGTGGTTCCGTAAATCTGCACAGACAGGTATAGTCAGACTCGGACTAGCGATTGCATGACAGGAGAATTCCTAATCTAGGATCACAGTAGACTGACCAGTTGGCGTATACAGCACTACATAACAAGAAAGGAAATTCATGCCTCGAAAGTATATGAGAAGTAGCTGAGTGAGACATGGGAGGCAACTGAATAATTCTAGCACTAGACATGATATTCTAATGACGGAAGGGCGATAAGAGTGGTCACGAGGCATAGTCCTCGGAACAGCATAGCACAATGATATTCCATGACTCAATTATTATCATTATATAGGAAAGTTTTAGCCTCCCTTAACTACGACGAAGATGTTCCAAGAGAGGAAAGAAGAAGGCACCATTTAGTATGAGGTTGAGGGAACGCGGAATCTATGCACAAGGCGCACAGGAGTAGTGAGCTAGGAAAGAAGTTCCTGAAACAAGAAAAGGTTTCTGTTGCATTGACAGGGAAGAAAACAAGCCTCTAGTCGAGGAACACATTGTAAAGAACGCCCTGCCAAAGACACACTGCTAGGAAACACATTAGAAAGAACACGTTTATGATACCGCACACGAGTATTGTAAGACTCGTGTCACTGGTCGAGAGAAATGATTGAGGGCGATGTACTCCTAATCTTGCTCAATCCACACTTGATAATACATGCAATGATAACTATATGAGACAACACAATTTCATGGACGATGCCTTCTCATTGTGAGGTGAAAACACTCTCGACAGTTTACATGTACATGACATAAACTTCGCAATTCCCGACGCCAGGAAATAAAACATGAATCGCTTGTTTCGGCCAGTGTTCGAACTGTCATTTTAAAGAAGCATAAAAAAAATATATATATGAATATACATCCGTATATATATACACACAAGCATGAGGGCCAAGAAGACTATAAGTTCTGTATCTCTAACCCAACAATTTTAACATAGCGGTCATTAGTTAATAAGCAACTTATCCAAACAAAGGTGGATGATCGCACAACAAATGTTTAGTCTTCACATGAACGCTTCACAATGATAAAGAGATGACGAGTTAGGTAATGTTACAAGTTGAGAGAGGATACTCTAAAATACTCACAGACGATGGGGAAAGGTCCCTCACTTTAGACCTGTAACAGCTTATTTTAGCATGAACTAAGTGACTACTCTGTCACTTTCTTTAACCTATCTGTGGAAGAGGGACAGCAAAATCTCTAAAGCAGGGGCAAGTTACTTAGGTTATCAGATCAGCAATTGTCAACAAATCCTATTATCAAAAAAATGAAAGCGGCAAGTACACGTTTATCAACGTCGCTTTGAAAACACAAATCATATGAGCTAGTGGTCTCAAATTTCTGCGCCTATTCTCGGTCTAGTGAGAAGGCCGTGACCTTAGGCCTCCACCTTACTGACTGGCGCAACTTGCCCAGCACGGCTCATAGGTGAGAAGCCAATCGACTAAAAATTATTTTACTTGTTTCACATCCTTCTATCAATGAATATTACAGAGAGTGCAACACAAAGACAAAAAAATCATGTTCCCAAGTTGGTACAAGTTTAGCACGATGTGTCATGAATTTTTCAATATCAACGACTGATGTCTAATCCATGGGAGAACCACCATGGTTTTTATTTTTTTTTTACACAAATCTTTCAATAGTGAAGCAGTGGTTGATTTGTATTCTTAATTAAATGTAAAATTGTGTTAACTTTGAGTCAAATTATGAAATGTAATAAACTTAAAATAAATCTGTGTCAATTCAGGTGCATTGAAATGTCGGTCTCTACATATTACATTTACTGCCTATGACACTGTTCACAACGCTGCATTTATTTTTTTTATGACAACATGCTTACATAGCCTGACTATTATGCAAACATTGCTGAGCAAGCACAAAAATACAGGAATCACTTTGAACAATGAGAGAAATATAGGAATCGGGTGAATTTGTGAAAATCACTCACTCACTGAACCTATCTGACATTCCAGCTTTCCCCATGCTGAGTTGTTAAGACTGAGCATGAGAATGCACACATTAAACCTAACCTCCGAGTTAAATTATTTAACAGGCAAATCTGTGAAGTCACAGTGTTCAGCTAAAATACCGTTAACCCAGAATCTGACTAATTTCCAGCATCACACTGCAGCTGCAGAGCGCACCAGATTCACAATATCACAAAGGCCAGTGACTCAATGTGGGCGACTCACCGGCCGCCCGAAGCATCCTCGAATGCTCTAGAAACCGGCCGTTCACCGCTATCAACATGAGATTTGCAAAGCAGTCGACAAATATAGCTAGCAATGGAACACGTTCGATTTAAATAAATATCTAACGCGAATTCACTTTTAAAGACACAGAAACTTAAGATTATCCGGGAACCTGTTCCTCCCACGAGCACTTCAATTCAAATAACAAGCTGCGTCACTCTTGCGGACCAGCGCGGATCCGCAAAATGTTGCCAAAATAAATTATCAAAATTCTTTGAATTTTGTCACGTCTTGCAAGACGTGACAGTCAGATTCATCCCCTATCTCACATATTGCCGAGCGAGCAGGATAGCATGCCCGGGAAGACAGCATCTCTGAATTTACACGGATTTCAAATTTAATGCCGGCTCTCGAGCATTGGTTTTGGGAACTTGACGAGCGGGACGTTCTCATACGAAACACTTCCCATATTAAATTCGATAAATTTGATGCGCTTGGGCTGCGGCGGTTACACAGTCATAAAGACGACGCAGGGCTCGTAGAGCACGACCACGTAAATTTGTCAAGGGCCCTATAAGTTATCGGAGATATATAAAAACAATTTAAACAATTTAAACAATTTAAACAATTTATTTACCACAGGAGATACAGAGGTAGAATGTTTCTTAAGTCTAATACAATGGTCAGAGTTGAGTATAGCTACCTGTGGGCCCGAATAAGTTCAGCGACTTCTAGGGCATCCTACCATTACATTATTCTAGGGCGTACAATAATGTTTAACCTAATTCACTTAGCCTAGTTTCGCATTAGACTGATCAACAGGATAATGAACTCGATATTGATGTTTAATCTTACAATATAGGTCATATGGACAATATTTAACAGTATATTCGATAACGATTTGGGAGCAGACTGAAAATCGGCGATATTACTCATGGCAAATTGCATTATTAGGACCAGACATGTAGGAGGCAGGATTTGACTTGGGGATCTTACACGACTAGTATTCTGATAAGAAGTGAGACTCAAGATTTCTTTCAAATACCTTGTAAGAATTACTTTCACGGATCTCCGCAGGTATTGAGTTCCAGGTTTTAGTTCCAACGAATAGTATACTATGTTGCGAGCGGGCCTTTGAATAATAAGGAAGCATGAATTTACTTTTATTTCGTTTTAAATGGTCGTGATGACCAGTTTGCGCAGTTAATAACTGTTGAAGGCTATTGTCGCCATCATTAGCTAATGTTTTGTAGATGAAATTGCAGATGGAGATTTTGTAGAGATCCGAGAGTTTAAGTATTTGTAAATTTTTGAATGAATCATTTGTGTGAGCATTATATTCTAGGTTCTTTACCGCTCTGATGGCTCTTTTTTGCAGAGTAAAAATTATATTAGTTTTATTTTTATCAGTTCCATGCCATGCTTCTATTCCGTATTGTAGGTATGGTGAAATGAGCGTTCGATAAAGCATTAGTAAGGCTGTTTCAGGCAGGAAATTTTTAACTTTATTCAGGATTCCGATGGATTTTGATAATTTAGAACTAATATGAGTGATGTGCTCTTTGAAGGTCAGATGTTTATCTATTATGATGCCCAGAAATTTACATGAGTTGGTTTCTTTGATTTCACCTTCGCCAATTTTAATGGATGGTAGAGATATATTTTTCTTGTATGAGAACGTAATATAATTTGTTTTATCGATATTGAGGCTTATTTTATTAGCTTTAAGCCACAGTGAAACCTTATGGAGTTCATTATTTATACTCTCCGCAATCGTATTGGGATTTTCGTTCGGAAGGACCGCAGAAAGCGTACTGTCATCGGCAAAAAGTATGAATTTAAAAAATGATGTAGATTTAATAATATCATTGATAAAAATCAGAAAAAGGAGAGGCCCAAGAACAGATCCTTGTGGAACTCCATGGCTAATTTTTTGTGGGTCCGATTTTGCGTCGTCAATGACAACGTATTGCTTCCGATTTGTTAGGTATGATCTGAACCAATCATGGGCAACCCCACGAATGCCATAACAATGAAGTTTCGAGAGTAATATGTTATGGTCCACACAATCGAATGCCTTTCGAAAGTCAAGAAATACAGAGAAGACAGTCTTTCCGTTATCTATATTAGAATAAAGGAATTGTAAATGATTTAATATTGCCTGTGTTGTTGATTTTTTGCAGCGAAAGCCGTATTGTTTATCATAGAGAAATGATTTTTGTTCAAAATAAGAGTACACTTTTTTATACACAATTTTCTCGAATACCTTGCTAATAATTGGTAACATGGAGATAGGTCGATAATTGTTTACACAGGTTTTTTCACCATTTTTAAAGATAGGGGTTACTCTAGCAACTTTGAGGGAGTTCGGGAAAGTACCTAGTAAGAGAGACTGGTTAATAATATTGGATATCAGCGGGGCCACAATATCAGCAATTATTTTAAGTATTTTAGTTGGAAACGTTTGTAACCCACTCAATTTATTTTTCATGTTGTTTATGCACGCAATTACATCGGAGGAGTTTGTAGGCGTAAAGAAAAAGGAGTTGTGTTCTCGAATATGATCCATAAATTCCAGGTGATCAGTAGGTTCACTTGGAATACCATTGGCTATAGTTTTCCCTACGTTTACAAAGAAGTTGTTGAAGAGATTAGCAATTTCATTCTTCTCATGGTATTTTACATTATCTTGAGTGATATAACCAATTTTCTTTTTTTCGGCGTTATTCGGTTTATAGCAAGAGTTGAGGAGGCGCCAAGTCTTTTTAACGTCAGCTTTGAATTGAGTAAACTTGAGGGTAAAGTAGCTCTTTTTTGATGTTCTTATCTGGTTTGTCACATAGTTTCTGAATCGGTTATATGTTTCTCTAGATATTCGCCCTTCGCAAAGGAGGGCTAGGTACGCTTGGCGTTTCTTTATATTTATCACGATGTCTCTAGTAATCCAGGGCTTTTGTTTATTTTTCGGGGTAACTGTACGAGTTACAATTGGGCAACCCTGGTTGTATGCGTTCATTATAGTTTCAGTCAACTTTACTACTGATTCATCAATGCTCCTTGCATTATTGTTTTGTTGGGTGATGTGCAATGTTGGCAATAAATCTTCTAGAACGGTGCGCATTTCTTCTAAATTTGATTCGTTTATTTTACGATATGAGTAAGTTTCAGCCCGTGCTTTGGTGCACGCAAGATAGACATTTTTCTTAATAAGAAAAACTGGAAAATGATCTGATAAGTCAGAAGTAATTATTCCAGCAAGAAAATCACTTGGGTCTGTCATAAAGATATTGTCAAGCAGCGTGGCACATTCTGAGGTTATTCGTGTTGGCTTTGTGATGATCGGAAGGAAAGATTTAGAATGAAATGCATTTAAGAAATTAGAGATTGGTTCATAGCTTTCATGTTTCAGCAAATCATAGTTGAAGTCACCGCATATTATTATGTCATTGTAGAAGGACCTGTTGAACTGAGAAATAATTCGATTAAGCTCATTAAGGAAGGATATAGGACAGGCTGTAGGCGGCCTATACACCTTTCCAAGCACAATTCGTTTGCCATCTCTAGACAGTTCTACGAATAATGATTCTATATGATCCTGATTCAGTGTTGCACTTGCTATGATTCTCGAATCCATGTGCTTAGAAATGTATGAACTGATGCCCCCGCCTCGCTTGTTTTTTCGTAGCGAATGGTAACTATGATAATTTTCAAATTTAATCATGTCTTTGGTCGAGTCATCTAGCCAGCTTTCGGTGAAGCTAATCACATCTAAGGTATACTTAAGTTCAGTAATAGTGCATTGTATCTCTTCCAATTTTGGATAGAGTGACCTACAGTTCCAACACAGTAGCGAAAAATCCTGCCGGGTTATTCGTATAGATTCGATGAATTTTGATATGTTAGTATATCTGCAGTTTTCAGAGTCGTTTAGGTTTGGAAATATTCTGTTCAAATGATTGAGATCCGGGTCGATTTCATCTAATATATCAGCGTGATCAGTCATTCAAAATTAGTAAACAGTAGGCAGTAAGTACTATTGTACAACTTAAAACGAAATACAGAGTCAAGATTAAAAGGATATATCTATCTAAAAACTAGCTTAGAAAGTATAGAAATGAGTGAGAAATCTAGCGTGATTTCGTGGGTACACTCAATACTCAGCCGAGAGCGATTAATATTGGAGTTCAATATACAAAATTGATGCGTACAAATTGCTGAAGGCGTTGTTACAAAGTTCACATACAACAGGTAATAAGTTTTAAAAAAAATAAAGATAAATAGAAAAAAATTTAGCGACGATGATAATCTAATCAGCTAATATGTTTTACACATAATAATAGTTTGTTGGTTAAAAATTACATACAATTTACGAGGAAAGGTGAACAAGGTGGATATCAATATTCCATCATAATATTGGTAGGTACAAATTGCTGATGGTGCTGTTGCAATTTCCAATACAGTTATCATAAATGTTCATATATATCTGTCATAAGATTGTCAAAATTGAGGTAAAACTGCCGTATATATCTTTAGAGGTTGGAACTGATTCATGACATGAAGTTATGCAGTTTGAAGATCTAGTGTAAAGTTATAGAATTCTAGGCGTTATTGGCATACGAGTATATAATTTGACACAGGTACATGTTTTGATACCTAATTGAGGTGAACACCCAAGACCTGATTCGATGATTTATCCAGTTGCCGCATCAGGTATTGGTCGAGCTCTTCTGGCGTGTTAATCTGACGTCTCGAGTCCGGTTGTCCAGGGATGAATGCGAAGATGTTTCCATCTTGGGTCCTCGGGGTTCCGATTTTTTCCGGGAAATTTCTCTTGGCTACTCTCAAGGTGTACATGATCTTGGCTCGTGAAGCTATTAGATATTCATTTATATAGAACGTTGGTTTATTTACTCGGCAGGCAGAGAGAATTTCACGTTTTTTGTTGTAATGTTTCAGTTCGAAAGCGATGTTTCTTCGATCCTCGTTTCCACTTAGTGGTTTTCTTCCCATTCTGTTAGCTGACGTGATGTCAGCATCACTGAGGTCGATGTTGATGTCCTTCAGAATTTTGCAGACTGTTTCTTTGCAATTTTCGTTGTTGTGTGAATGAGGTAGTTCCCCCCCGGAAATGACGAGAGTACATTTTCTATCTTCCAGGTCTCGGCGCTGATCATTTTTTTCCAAGCGATCGAGACGTGACTCCAAGCTTTGTATTTTTTCATTCTGCTCTTCAATAATTTGTTTGTGTTCTGCTTCTTTTCCTGCTATTGTTTCAGATAGTGTTTTAAGGTCGCTTATTTCACTTTTCATTTCGTCAATATCACTATTAAATTTTGTCATCACTGAGTCGAAATATTTTATTAGAACAGATACCACTTGTTTGCAGTCTTGCGTTAGGCTAGACACATCAGGATATTGACCAAACTTTGGTTGATATTCACAGCTGTTATTGCAGCTGCTGATGTTGTTGCGTTGCTTCCTCGCTCCCATCTTGTAGGTTTAGAGAGTTGGCTTTCTTGTATAAACGAGGGTTGAACACCTTCACACTTTATGAGGGAATATTATATTCTTAGTTTGATGATTTATATGTTGATATCACATTTGAATCCTCATGGCGAGAGAGGGTACCCATTCAGGCTAGAAGTACATTCTTTCTAACAATAGGCACTTTGTTCCGGAGCGAGCGGAGCGAGCGCAACGCACATCCTCACCATATGGAGTCTCAGAAGACACTGAAACGACGGCCGGCTTCGGTCGCTGGTACGAAGGACAGAGCGGGAGAGCAATTGCTGAACACGTCATGGTCGGAGAAAGCTGGGCCCCCACAAGAGCTTACCCCTGCATCCCTTCTCCCCACAAAACCTACCCCCCTTTTGCCCAACCGCACCCCCTTTGGGAGGGAGGCGCGAGGCGAGAAGGGAACGGGCTCAGAGTAGGAAGGGGTTGAGTCGCCGGTCGTTTGAGTGAGCAGTCAAGGGCTCCAGACGGGAGGGATCAGAGATTAGTAAAGTGAAGTTAAATATAAACGCCGATCGGTGCTCTGATAGTGGGGGCTTCCTTTATTGCAGTTTCACAACTTGAGATCGATGGTTCCAATATTTTTGCTTCCATTACTTGTGTTTCTTGTGTGAGCGTATGCGAGACGTTCATTTTTGATCGGGGTTCCTTGGATCGTTTGTCGAGTGTCCGTACACGCTCAGTGGATTGTGAGACGGTCGAGACAGCAGTCATACATTTAGGACAATTCCCGTAGACCGGCGAGGTCGCAGTCACAGTCAAATTTGTGTGGAGGTCCCTGCTTGTACGTGTTTTTGCAGTCGAGTTTAATAATCTTTCAGGCCGAGTTCGGCGATTCAAGTCGGGGGCTTTATTTAAACCGGGTTCGTTGTCGAACGTGTGCAGACGTTCATTGGATTGAGTCGGGTTCGTATTCAAATGTCGTTTAAACTGTCTGTGATATGTGTTGAAGACTTGCTCCTGTTAGCGTATTGTTGGAACATGCTGGTTGTAAAGTCTTTGTAGAGTAATCGCGGGTAAGGTCAAATACCGCTAAGTCTTGGTGTCAATCTAAAACTCGTGAGTGCATACAGACGGCCAGCCTTTCCCAATAAATGATTTTAATCTTCACGAGTCGTCCCTTACCTCTCTCTCTCTATTAGTGTATCTCGTCACACGGATTTGTAACACGCGCTTGACCCTCGTCATAGCTACCAAGTCATAGAGCTGAATAGGGGTGGTCGTAAAAGCTCCCGTTTACGCGCTAACGCCACCCAGCTAAGTACTCAATTGACAGTCGGAAACTAACGTAATCAATCTCTAATTTAGTCGGGGCTTTCCGCCCCTGGTGGCAGCGTCGCTATCGGCAACCTTATCATTTAATAACTCATGTCATACTCACAGTAACCTGAAAACTCTAATGCCATAAATCGAGAAGGAGCGGAAGAAAAACCCGACTCATTCACTGCGTACAATACCAAAGAATATCAAGGCAACTTCTTAAATTCATATATTATATGTTCTGTCCTGCACAAAGTCAAGTTTGTAATGTGGGTTAATAAATATGCTGTGTATTAAGATATTGCTGCATGTATCAAGCTTATATTAGAAATTATCTCCCCAGTGTGCTATTCAACACAAGAAATACTAAAACACAGCCTGGAAATTTTGAACAAGACACTTTTTTGCACTAGACATGTCACAATGACTTATTTAAGCCATTGAAGGAAGTTTGCAAGCTTTATTAAATTATTTAATGAAGTTTGGAATTTATAATATTATAGTGGTCATTTTATAAACAATGAGTAATTGACTCTTTTATGCATCTTTATCTCAAAGGAAACTAACAACTTCCAGAGTATAATAGCAAAGGTTTTCTCAGCATCCAGATACAAAATCTCAATTCTCAAACCAGAAGCCTGCTAATAATACATCTCAAAATTTGTAAGCACATCAACTGTGGTCTGAAAGAAGTTTAATTAATCTCACAATAGTTGGCTTTCAGCAGATGAATAGTAAAAAAATACATTTTCAAGACTAGCTCATAAAATGTTACAAGATGACCAACAGAGCTAATTTATAACTAAATTGATTACGGTGCATAATTTATTATTTTTCCAAACATTAAATCCCTTCAATGAGATTTATATCTGTTTGGGAAAGGCTTTTCTACAAGAAAATTATTCTCCCTATTCATCATTTACTACATGTGTGTGATTACTACTAAGAAAATCAAAAGAATACATTGGTAAATAGAGCATTACAGAGTAAATCACACACATATGCTGCCTGTGGTATATAAAGAATCATTTAAAACTTACCATCAACAGTTAGAAATTTGTCATCTTCATAATGTAGATCACTTTCTCAAAAGTAAGCCTTTAAAACCCCAAATTTACTCCGGTCAAAATGAGCTAGGCTTATCTTGAGCGATTCCAGACCCGAGCACTTAAACAAAATACACTCAACTAAATATGCTACGTTAAAAATAAATACTAAGCCCTTTAAAACAGTTGGCCGCGTCAAAAAACGGAAATAATCCATAAATTTAATTACATAAGCGTTCGCTAACCAAGTTGTCCGCCATATTGGTAACCAAATTGTAACGATACCTATACCAAAAATGCACCCTAGCTCATGGCCGAAATCTGACGGTTTCGTAGCGCTAGGCAGACCAAATGGTAGCGCTACGTAGACGATTATGACGAAACGTTACCATTTGGTCTCCGTGTGTCACCGGCCTTACTCATGTAAACTTTTGTGAGACAATATTATAAGTAGAGCTGTGCAATTGCATAACTTGCATGTATGCTCTCTTAAGAATGTTTTATGCATTGCAAGAAATTATCTTAGGCATGTGCAAAATCTCATATGCAATTAATTATGCATGTACACTATAACAGATGTAATATGCAAAGTGCTTTAAGCATATGCACAATATCATTGAATATATCCTGTAAGGCGAGTGGTGTAATTTGATTGTCCTGTTTTTAAGGGAAAACTGTAAATTTGTTCCTTACTCCAGAAATTTTGTACATTTATGGGAACTCCCGCATACATACTCTCACTTGCAAGCAACATCACAAGTTTTACCCGGTCCACTGTCGTCAGTACCTGATCCCCAGGTTACCTTTTTGACCTGTTCTTCAGTTGTTAAATATGGTTCAGCAATAAAATACAATAGAGGTGTCCGAACTGAATTTAATGAAGTTTGAAGTATTTCAGGATTGCAAAGTGTGATAGTTTTTGTACATCTAGTGATAGTTTTCTTGTTCTCTTCTACACATAGGCCTACCTATACCTACAAAAGTGTTCAAGTGAAAATATAACTGTGAAATTTGTATCAATTTCCGAAACATATGCATTTAGTGAAGTAATAATAAACACCTCTCTTGTGCTCTGCCTGTTCATTAAAAAATGAGAAAGAACTTACCAAACCAACTTCGGTGCTCACATGACCAAGTTCCCTTCCGTGAAGGTGTCACGGGTTCAAATCCCATCACTGCGCATGACTTTTTGCATGACTATCCATCGTTATCACATACGTTAAGACCGGCTAGCCATTTTAGAGAACCCATCTGAGATCCTACGCGAATTACCCTGACAAAAAGGGTAATTTCTAAACTATAAGACGTACAACCTTGAAATTAATACCAAATTAATAAGCGTGACGAGTACAACATATTTATGTAATTAAAAAATTTTTTACGCCCCTGTGGGGGGCAGGAAGAGGGCCTCTCGTGGGCCGTCAATGGTCGGCCGATTTTCTCTATAAGGCTCATTTTGAAAACGTTATAATTCCTGAACTGTTGCACCTAAAAATTTGAAATTAGTCTCATTGTAAAGATCGATTCATTCTCCAGGCCTGAGTGTAAAATAAAACTGTCATACGCTCCCTGGGGAGGCATGGATAGATGTTTTCCGACCCTCTGAATGGTCGACCGATTTTCTCTTTAAGGCCCATTTTGACAACGTTATAATTCCTGAACTATTGCACCTAAAAATTTGACATTGATATCATTATAAAGATCGATTCATTCTCCAAGCCTGAGTCTATAATAAAACTGTCATACGCTCCCTGGGGGATGACAGAGAGCAAGGTTTCTCCACCTTCTCCTAGCCTTTTAATCCGCGCTGCCGAAGGCCGCGCTCACCTAAGTTATGACGTGCTCCTTGAATGCTGCTCCATAGCCTTGTCGTTCTAGGCACACTCACCCCACATCGTAGGTCTTCGAATCCCGGAGGTGACGATTTTTTTTCTCAGTTGTAGAATAATTATTTTCATGTGTCTTACTCATGTATACTTTTTCTACGTAATCCCTCTCATTTGTTGTTAAGTATGGTTCATCAATAAAATACAATAGAGGTGTCCGAACTGAAATTAATGCAGTTTCAAGTTTTGAAGACTTTTTTTATAGCGTGATAGTTTTGTGCATCTAGTGATAGTTTTCTTGTTCTCTTCTACACATAGGCCTACCTATACGTACAAAAGTGTTCAAGTGAAAATACAACTGTGAAATTTGTATCAATTTCCGAAACATATGCATTCAGTGAAGTAATAATAAATTTCTCTGTTGTGCTGTGCCTGTTTATTAAAAAATGAGAAGAAACTCAACAAAGTAATCCCTCTAATTCCAGAAATCCAACGAATTCCCAAAGTTTGCATCATTATAGTGATTTCGCTTTCTGGACTTAGATAAGGGCAATCAAATCTGCAATCGACATTTAGAGATTATTTACTGATTTGAAAATTCCTGCAATACTTCGTTATTCAAAACCTAATGCGAATGTTTGGTATTCTGGGATCTCTGAAATGAGAGGGATTACGTAGAGGAAAATTATGATAATTTTTTCTATTTTTTTTTATTAATTTTCGTATTGAAATTTAGCGATATATTTGATATGTTAATGATTGAAGAAGTGAACAAATTTCTTATACTATTCTAATGATTATCATTATTTATTAGTTAAGCCATGCCCAAAGTACCCCAAAGTGTAAGGAATGATACTTTCATGAATGAATTCCCAGAATATGACTCTGGGACGGAAATCTGTACAATACTTATTGTGGGAAAACTGTTCGTTTATCGTGAAACATAATATGAGTATACACTGTTATTGTCCAAATATTGGCTGAGACTTCATAGTTATCAAAAACGAAGATAATCCTTTTGGTTCAGCATAAAGTTAACTGAAATTAACCATTTCCATCTCCGATAAAATCACAGAAAGCTAGTAGCTCACTATGACTAAGTTCCCTTCCATCAAGGTTTCGCGGGTTCGAATCTCATCGCTGCGCGGGGATTTTAGGATGGCATCCAGTGAATATTTTCATGTTTTCTTCATTAGCAGCAAATGAATGATATTTTCAATATTGAGGACTATCGTAAAGAATCATTACTTTACGGTTCAATATTTGATATATCGTACAATATCCAACTAACTGATGCCCTTCATTCAGCAGTCGCATATTGCTTGCATATAAATGAGAGTACTGTGCATACGACACTCCGCAATCGCATATATCTAACCTGAAGCCGCATATTTTAAGCTCTGACAATTTCACATACGCGTCCATGTAGGCATGTGCATACTGGCACAGCTCTAATTATAAGCACTAATCTACCCTCCTTAATCTGAAATAAAAAAGAGGGCGAAATGAGAGATAGGCCGTAAGAAAAAAATACAATCTCTCGAGAGTTGATGAGGCCCCGTGAACACGGCCCGTCAAAATATATAAGGCTGGAGCTTGTATCACAGATACGCTCATGACACACTACAGGCTGGCTTCGGACAGACCGACCGACGGACGGACGGACGCGGCTCTTATTATAGTATAGATTATTAGGTTTCCTCAAAGCGTTACTGCAGAAATAGAAAGTTAGTATCAAGTTCTTAGTTGGAAAAGTTATGCCAATACAAAATACGCCAATACACGCGCGCCCCAACGAGAGTGTTCTCAACTATCCGCAGTTTTGGGCAGCTGCGCCGCAACAAGTTGCGGCCGCAATTGCGATCGCAACTTTTTCTGTTGCGGTTGCAACAGGTTGCGCCGCAATAATTTTTGGAAAGTTGCGAACCTGTTGCGATCGCAACAATTTCCGACGTGTCAGGCCACAACTCGCAACTGCAACATCACGATATCAATTAAATTTGCAAAATAACCTCAATAAAGTTCAATACGCGTTTTATTCTCGTTTGAAACTAAACCGTACAGGGTACAACCCATCTAGCAACTTTTTATTATTAGCATTTGGCGATACAGTGATACACATACACTTTGCTTACAGTATATAAGTATATTTTAATGTAACCCATTATATAACATATGTTATTAGGCATGATGTGAGTTGTCAGTGTAAAATTATGTGTTATACGGCAAATTTACATAGCTAGATTCTGCGATTTGCCAATGTTCTTCAAATCGACGATTTTAGCTTGGCGTCCTCTCTGCATCCACATTTTAAGCTAAAATGGCTAAACGAAGTGCAAAGCGTGGAGCTAATAACAACAAACTAATCGCCCATCTTAATGACAGATCGGAAAATGGTATTTCAGCTTAGGGGAGCAGTGCCGAGGACGTAGATGACGAAGATGACTTCTTCAACGTCGTAATGAAATCGGATGAGATGGAAAAAACGAAGAAAAGTTCGTTGAAACAAGTTGATGATTGGCTGAAACATTTTTGAAAGGCAACGTTGATCGTCATTACAGTGCATAGACATTGTCACATTGAGTGCACAACCAGTAAAAGACGAGATATAAAGCTGAAAATTCCCTGGTTAAATTTCTTACGACAGGAAACAAGGGCAACAAGTGCTGGAGTGTGTCCGATTCACTTCGCTTTCTTGGGACACCCTAAAATAAAATGAATTTCATTTTTTACTAATAATAATGAGAAGGTACTTAGCTAGTAGCTATATTTTGATAGGAGTTGCGTATATATAGCAAATGAATTAGAAAACAGAAAAGTGCAGAACATTTGTATTGCCTATATGACGCATAAAGAAAAACCATGCATATGCTCCTGTAATATATGATATTCCTCTGCTTTTTGTTATTCCTCTCCTATGATTTAATACTGGTTCATGATCTCGATGTGACAATGTCTATGCACTGTAATGACGATCAACGTTGCCTTTCAAAAATGTTTCAGCCAATCATCGACTTGTTTCAACGAACTTTTCTTCGTTTTTTCCATCTCATATGATTTCATTACGACGTTGAAGAAGTCATCTTCGTCATCTACGTCCTCGGCACTGCTCCCCTAAGCTGAAATACCATTTTCCGATCTGTCATTAAGATGGGCGATTAGTTTGTTGTTATTACCTCCACGCTTTGCACTTCGTTTAGCCATTTTAGCTTAAAATGTGGATGCAGAGAGGACGCCAAGCTAAAATCGTCGATTTGAAGAACATTGGCAAATCGCAGAATCTAGCTATGTAAATTTGCCGTATAACACATAATTTTACACTGACAACTCACATCATTCCTAATAACATATGTTATATAATGGGTTACATTAAAATATACTTATATACTGTAAGCAAAGGGTATGTGTACCACTGTATCGCCTAATGCTAATAATAAAAAGTTGCCAGATGGGTTGTACCCTGTACGGTTTAGTTTCAAACGAGAATAAAACGCGTATTGAACTTTATTGAAGTTATTTTGCAAATTTAATTGACATCGTGATGTTGCGGTTGCGAGTTGTGGCCTGACACGTCGAAAATTGTTGCGATCGCAACAGGTTCGCAACTTTCCAAAAGTTATTGCGGCGCAACCGGTTGCAACCGCAACAGAAAAAGTTGCGATCGCAATTGCGTCCGCAACTTGTTGCGGCGCAGCTGCCCAAAACTGCGGATAGTTGAGAACACTCTCGTTGGGGCGCGCGTGTATTGGCGTATTTTGTATTGGCATAACTTTTCCAACTAAGAACTTGATACTAACTTTCTATTTCTGCAGTAACGCTTTGAGGAAACCTAATAATCTATACTATAATAAGAGCCGCGTCCGTCCGTCCGTCCGTCCGTCGGTCGGTCTGTCCGAAGCCAGCCTGTAGTGTGTCATGAGCGTACCTGTGATACAAGCTCCAGCCCTATATATTTTGACGGGCCGTGTCCACGGGGCCTCATCAACTCTCGAGAGATTGTATTTTTTTTTCTTACGGCCTATCTCTCATTTCGCCCTCTTTTTTATTTCAGATTATGGGGGGTGGACTAGTGCTTATAATTAGAGCTGTGCCAATATGCACATGCCTATAGGGACGCGTATGTGAAATTGTCAGAGCTTATAATATGCGGCTTCAGGTTAGATATATGCGATTGCGGAGTGTCGTATGCACAGTACTCTCATTTATATGCAAGCAATATGCGACTGCTGAATGAAGGGCTTCAGTTAGTTGGATATTGTACGATATATCAAATATTGAACCGTAAAGTAATGATTCTTTACGATAGTCATCAATATTTAAAATATCATTCATTTGCTGCTAATGAAGAAAACATGAAAATATTCACTGGATGCCATGCTAAAATCCTCGCGCAGCGATGGGATTCGAACCCGCGAAACCTTCACGGAAGGGAACTTAGTCATAGTGAGCTACTAGCTTTCTGTGATTTTATCGGAGATGAAAATGGTTAATTTTAGTTAACTTTATGCTGAACCAAAAGGATTATCTTCGTTTTTGATAACTATGAAGTCTCAGCCAATATTTGGACAATAACAGTGTATACTCATATTATGTTTCACGATAAACGAACAGTTTTCCCACAATAAGTATTGTACAGATTTCCGTCCCAGAGTCATATTCTGGGAATTCATTCATGAAAGTATCATTCCTTACACTTTGGGGTACTGTGGGCATGGCTTAACTAATAAATAATGATAATCATTAGAATAGTATAAGAAATTTGTTCACTTCTTCAATCATCAACATATTATCAAATGTATCGCTAAATTTCAATACGAAAATTAATGAAAAAAAATAGAAAAAAATTATTATAATTTTCCTCTACGTAATCCCTCTTATTTCGGAGATCCCAGAATATCAAACATTCGCATTAGGTTTTGAATAACGAAGTATTGCAGGAATATTCAAATCAGTATATAATCTCTAAACGTCGATTGCAGATTTGATTGCCCTTATCTAAGTCCAGAAAGCGAAATCACTATAATGATGCAAACTTTGGGAATTCGTTGGATTTCTGGAATTAGAGGGATTACTTTGTTGAGTTTCTTCTCATTTTTTAATAAACAGGCACAGCACAACAGAGGAATTTATTATTACTTCACTGAATGCATATGTTTCGGAAATTGATACAAATTTCACAGTTGTATTTTCACTTGAACACTTTTGTACGTATAGGTAGGCCTATGTGTAGAAGAGAACAAGAAAACTATCACTAGATGCACAAAACTATCACGCTATAAAAAAAGTCTTCAAAACTTGAAACTGCATTAATTTCAGTTCGGACACCTCTATTGTATTTTATTGATGAACCATACTTAACAACAAATGAGAGGGATTACGTAGAAAAAGTATACATGAGTAAGACACATGAAAATAATTATTCTACAACTGAGAAAAAAATCGTCACCTCCGGGATTCGAAGACCTACGATGGGGGTGAGTGTGCCTAGAACGACAAGGCTATGGAGCAGCATTCAAGCAGCACGTCATAACTTAGGTGAGCGCGGCCTTCGGCAGCGCGGATTATAAGGCTAGGAGAAGGTGGAGAAACCTTGCTCTCTACCATCCCCCAGGGAGCGTATGACAGTTTTATTATACACTCAGGCTTGGAGAATGAATCGATCTTTATAATGATATCAATTTCAAATTTTTAGGTGCAGTAGTTCGGGAATTATAACGTTGTCAAAATGAGCCTTAAAGAGAAAATCGTGTGCGCCCGCCGAGTATATAAATAGAATCGGCAAGAGACATCGTCGTTCATTAGCGGTGGTTTGCCGTAGAGATAGCATTTACAAACTGAAGCGTCGCTGTTCAGTAGCGGAAGCTCGGCTGTCGAGAAAGCATCTGTAGAGATCACAGATGCGCTATAGAAGTAACGAGATTACCTTCCGATCTAAAGACTCTCTACCAATTACGAAGCCTGTGTCAATTCTGAAGTAACAATAAAGGATAACCACGTTACTGCATCTGATTCACTCCCGAACCTCATTCGCGTTAGTTTCGACCTGTATACTGAAAGGGCCGGAACATTTTTGGTGCCCGTGTATGGGGATGCCACATTAAAGATATCCACATTGCCACATAGCCCCATTGAAGAAGAAAGATATCAAGAATTGATCTTCAGTTCTGCTGATCCGTGATCTTAAGTGTGAGGAGTGTCACCCTGTTTGGAGTAACGTCGCATAGTTATCACATTACTTCAGAGCATCGAGAAAAGGAAGAAAGACGTCAGCGCAGAAAATCGAAGTTCTTTCCAAGAAACTCTTCGAGAAAGAAACTCTTCGAGAAAGAAACACTTCGAGGGAGAAAAAATCGAAAATTTACATCGCTACTCAAAGGAGAAGATGAAGTGAGGGGTCCAGACCAACAACCTGGTCTGTCGACGAGATCTACGCATCTACGCACCGTCATCTGCAGCGAGAAGATCGACGAGAGCTACGCATCGCCAAAATATTAAGTTAAGTGTACGCCGATAATGTTGCTTGCAAATTAAAAATAAGCATGCGCTCAAATTAATGATTATACATCATCATTATAAAATTAATGAGTAGGAAGTTAAGCAGTAAGCATTGCAAGCGCAAGCTGATTCCTGGTAGCGGGAGAGCGAGCAGCATAGGCATTGCAAAAGCGCAGTAAGCAAGCTGATTCCCGGGAGTGGGAGAGCGAGCGTGTACGCGGAAACGTTGTGTGGAGAGGTAGTCCATTGTTCTCTAGAACAATTGAAGGAAGTTGTTGCTATTGTTCTCGGGCCATTGTTCCCTGGCACATAAGAGTAAGCTGGAGCGGCTTGCTCTGTTCAGTTGCTGCCGACCTTCACGAGCTTTGACTTTTTGACTTTGTGTGCTGGATTAGCCTGGTTTAAGTCCACTGAAAATGTGAGTTAAAATTTTATTGTATGTAGAATATTATCATTTGCACGTAGAAAATTTTATTGTATGTAGAATATTATCATTTGCATGTAGAAAATTTTATTGTGTGTAGAACATTTTTCTTTTAGTGGAAATTAGAGGTTTATGAATATAGGATTATTTTTGTGCTTATGTCGGACAGTGACTCTGACGAATACGAGTACATAAGAACCACCCCGTACGTGACTCGAGTAGGAAGAGTATCAGTTCCCATTTTTTCCGCGAAGTCGATTTCGGTACCTGTCACGATGGCGACCACCACCACTGTCACCCCTGTTACCAGTGCAGTCACTACCACAGTTAGCTCTGTAACTAGTACGGTTACGAGTGTGACGACTTCTATTGTCAGTCCGATACCTAGTGTTGTAATTGCTTGGCAGGATCTGCCGCAGTACAGAGGTAGAAAACGGAAAAATGACCCGGACTTCATAGAAAATAAGTCACTAGAAACGCATATAAAGAATGTGCGAGCATATTTCAATATGCTGTCAGATAATTCGGAAGAAGCAAAACTAAACTTATTGTTGCGAACTGCAGACAAGCGGGTAGGCGACTTCAATACGGTCGTAGCCTCCATAATTAGTGAAGGTTATGAATTAAGTTTCGAAGAAGTCGTGCACCTGTTAGAAAATATCTACGTATCAAAAGGTGAAAGATCTTTGCACGCGGTCGCCTGTGATCTAAATAACGTACGTCTGAAAAGAAACGATGCATTAGCTAGCCAGTTCGTGGCTATCCTGTCCAAAATCCGTAAATTTACCCACAGAATAATGACCAGCCCGGAGTGTTCGAACAGAGCCCACCCCTATGTAGTAAATTGTCCCGATCCTGTTGCCCTCGATAAGTATGTCGAGAATACTTTAGTTGTTGCGTTAGCTATGGCCATCATCAACCCCCTAGTAACAGAAGATTTTTCCAAAAAACTATTTAACAAACCCTTCAAATCGTCGGAAGAGCTCCTTCAGAGACTCGTAACTGTCATCAGGAATTTTCCCGAGGATAAGCAAATATTAGCGACTCGATCTGAGAGATCTGTGGAAATCTATTGTGCAGAGGATGACCATTCGTCCGAATCAAACTTTGATGCAGCCTGTGATGAGGCCGAAGTGCATACAATGACAAGAGGCGGATTTCAAGGTAGAGGTAGGACGCGTAGGCCCTACTCTAGACCAAACTACCCAAGACCAATTTTCCGTGCTAGGCCTTACGTCAAATCTTATGTTGGAGATAGAGAACTAGGAACTCTAGAAGTCCAGGCATTGGAGACAGCTGAAACAAAGCGTTGCTCGAAGTGTTACAATCATGTGTGTGTCTGTCAAGGACAAAGTGAGTCGGTAACCACTGTGGCTAGGAAACCGACTGATTGGTACAAACCAGGTTCATCTGAGACAGCCACCGAGCATTCACTGCGTGATGTAGTTTGTTTTCGTTGTAATAAGTTAGGACACTACGCAAGAGATTGTAGGTCCAGAAGAGACTATTTAAACAGACCAGGCAGACCGGATCGTGTCCGTGCGCGAGGACAGTATAAAACTCGTATGTCAGAAAAAGGCCATGTAGAAACTTACCAAACTAACAGTGGCAATGATTTTTTAGCGTAAACAACAGAGACGATTTCATTTCCGATAGAAATAACGTCAATGGTAAAAATGAAACTACAATAACTAAGTATGACTCTACGGCGACAAATCCCTGTGAACCCGAGGAGAATTCTGGTGCTGAAGGTTCCCTCGTTAAAAATGTTCCGGCCCTTTCAGTATACAGGTCGAAACTAACGCGAATGAGGTTCGGGAGTGAATCAGATGCAGTAACGTGGTTATCCTTTATTGTTACTTCAGAATTGACACAGGCTTCGTAATTGGTAGTGAGTCTTTAGATCGGAAGGTAATCTCGTTACTTCTATAGCGCATCTGTGATCTCTACAGATGCTTTCTCGACAGCCGAGCTTCCGCTACTGAACAGCGACGCTTCAGTTTGTAAATGCGACCTCTACGGCAAACCACCGCTAATGAACGACGATGTCTCTTGCCGATTCTATTTATATACTCGGCGGGCGCACAATCGGTCGACCATTCAGAGGGTCGGAAAATATCTATCCATGCCTCCCCAGGGAGCGCATGACAGTTTTATTTTACACTCAGGCTTGGAGAATAAATCGATCTTTACAATGAGACTAATTTTAAGTTTTTAGGTGCAATAGTTCAGGAATTATACCGTTTTCAATATGAGCCTTATAGAGATAATCGGCCGACCATTGACGGGCCACGAGAGGCCCTCTTCCTCCCCCCACAGGGGCGTTATCGCGTCTCCTTGCGGATTATGATCTTCGCTACGGCAACGCGGGTTAACGGGCGACGACGGACAAGAAAAGGGCGTGTGACTCTTTCTTTATTTCGGTATCCGTGGCGCCGTAAACTGCACAAACAGGGATAGTTCAGACTCGGACCAGCGATTGCATGACAAGAGAATTCCTAATTTAAGATCATAGTCGACTGTCCAGTTACCATATATAGTACCGCATAACAAGAAAGGAAATTCATACCTCGAAGGTATATGAGAAGTAGCTGAGTGAGACATAAGAGGCTAAATAAAGCTAGAACTAGGTATGATATTCTAATGACAGAAGAGCGATAAGAGTGGTCACGAGGCATTGTCATGGGAACAACATAGCACAATGATAATTCATAACACAATTATTATTATTGCATAGGAAAATTTTAGCCTCCCTTAACCACGAAAAAGATGTTCCAAGAGAGGAAAGAGGAAGGCACCATTTAGTATGGAGTTGAGGGAACGCGGAATCTATGCACAAGGTGCACAGGAGCAGTGAGCAAGGAAAGACGTTCATGAAACAAGAAAAGGTTTCTGTTGCATTGACAGGGAAGAAAATAAGTCTCTAGTTGAGGAACACATTGCCAAGAACACCCTGCCAAAGAACACATTGCTGGAAAACACATTTAAAAAAAAATATTTCATTCTCTACATGGAGACTTGTTAACTTGTTGTAATCTTTGGGCTAATCAAGTGCTACAAAGGCAACGGTTGCATCCTCGACAGAACAATCTGACAACGCTTTAGAATACTTACAGACGGTGGGGGAAGGTCCCTCACGCTAGAAAAACTCGGAATAACCTATGTACATCTTCAAGAATAATGACTACTTATTTTTCTTTGCTCTACCTGTGGGAAGGGAAATGATTAAAGATTAGGACTCTGATGCAGGGACAAGCTACTTAGGTTACAGCAGATCAGTCAAGAAATCCTATCATTAAAATTAAAAACGGCTATCTCATTGACCAGCCTAATACTGAAAGGTTGGACACGCTCGCTGATTTTTGAATGGCTCAGTTTAAACACGGGACAACAAGTACACATTGACCAACGTCGCCTTGAAAACACAAATCACATGGGCTAGTGGTCTCATAAATTTCTGTGCCTATTCTCAGTCTACCTTTGAGAATGCTTTAACTTTAGGCTTCCACCTTACTGACTGGCGCAACTTGCCCAGCACAGCTCATAGGGGAGGAGCCAACAGATAGACAAATATTTTACTTTATTTCATATCTTTTTCTTAATAAAATTTTTGAGAAGTTACAATACAAAAGAAAGGAAAAAATTATGTTTCCAAAAAGTTAGAACAAAAGTTCAGCACGATGAGCCATTATAAATTTCTTAATATAAAACGACTGATGTCTAATCTATGGAAGAACCACAATAAGTTTTTAATTTCTTTAACAGTGATTTTATCAACTGAGGGCAAAGCAGTAAATATGGCATCCTAGTTTGCTGCACGACAAAAAGCATGAATAGAGGTTAAACTTGCAACTGACTAGCGAAAAGGAAAAACATTTAGACGTTAATACAGAAGCACTTCGAACAACGAAAGAAAAAAAAATAGGAATCAGTTTATCAGTTAAAACCACACATTCACTGAACCTGTCTGATACTCCAGCTCTCCCCATCTTGAGTTGTTAAATCTTAGCATGAGAATGCACATATTAAGCCTAACCTCAGTCAAAATCATTTGACAGGTAAATCTGTAAAATCACACATTCAGTGTTCTGCTAAAATGCGGTTAATCTAGAATCTGACATTTCTAGCATTACACTGCAGCATACTGGCTATAGAACGCACTAGATTCACAACATCGCAGCGGCTAGTCTGGCTCAATGTGGGTGGTTCGTCGGCAGCCAGAAGCATCCTCGAATGCTCTAGAAACCGGCTGTTCACCGCTATCAAACACAGGTTGTATGAAGGCAATCGATAAATATAGCTAATTCACAAACACGTTTGGATTAATAAGTCTCTGACACAAATTCACATCACCAAAGTACACAAAACTTAAAATTATCCGGGAAGACGTTGCTTCCCTTGTGCGCACTTCGTTCGAAAAACACGCTGCGTCAGTCTTGCGGACCAGCGCGGATCCGCAGTGTTGCCGAAATTAAATTGTCAAAATTCGCGTCTTGTAAGACGCGACAGGCGTAAAAAATTTTTTAATTACATAAATACGTTGTACTCGTCACGCCCATTAATTTGGTACTAATTTCAAGATTGTACGTCTTATAGTTTAGAAATTACCCTTTTTGTCAGGGTAATTCGCGAAGGATCTTAGATGGGTTCTCAAAAATGGCTAGCCGGTTACGTTAAGTCCTGTTTTACTTTGGAATCCAGTGAATATTTTCATGTTTCTAATATTTTCATGTTTCAGTGAATATTTTCTTGTTTCTTCATTATCAGTAAATGTATTGAAGACTATCGTAAAGAATAATTACTTTACGGTTCAATATTTGAAATATCGCACGAGTTCCAACTAACTGAAGTCCTTCATTCAGCAGTCGCATATTGCTTGCATATAGATGAGAGTACAGCACGCAGGCAGGGAAGTCGGCCAATAAGTTTCATTTTCCGCTGAGTCGAATCTCTAAACTATTGTACCTTCGAACTTTAAATAGCACGGGTCATCGACGACGAAATTAAAATTTCTTCCTTCCTTCAACATCCGAGACGAGTTGATCGCGTGTCCGTTTTCATATCTGCCGCTCGTTTTCCGAAGCTCGTCGTTGTAACTGTTTAAAATCCAGTTTTCTTCTCGTGTTGTGAGTAGGCTTTATTTCTAACCCCACTATATAAGCAAGCTAGCAGAAATCAGCTGGCCGTAATAGTGAGGCTAAAATTTGGGCCGCACTGTGCCTTTATTGAAACAAGCAAAGTAGATTCATTCCATGCTTAAGACTAGAAAGTTGCAGTTGTCTACGGTTCCTCAGATCCTGCTACGTAAACATGTTTGTATACGAATTACGCCTCGTTTATTAGGGGCCAGTATTTTATGCAATCATACAATCTTTCTAAAACAATTATATCACAAAACGCTACTAGAGTACTAAGAAACAAGGTTAGCCAAAAATGAGCTATACTAAACGTCGCACATCAAGAAACAAGCACACACTTAAGCCTGCACAATGAATTTCACAGCTTGCTCATCTTATAGATGGCAATAAAATTTGTTTCTAGAAACGTATGCTAACCTTGCATACTTATCATTCTTTTCTTTTCAGTCATGTCAAAAACAAACATGACCAAAAATCATATAGAAAAACACAAGCAAAGAAAATTGGATGAAAATCGCAATAACGCAAATGGCAGTCGCCCTGCTATATCGAAGTGACGGTTTTGTTCCTCATAAAAGTCGACAGAAATAATTTTGTTATAAATTTTAATGACTTAGTGAACGTGAAAATGAGTTCATGGCTAATCTTCGAACAGGATTTTTATGAAAATCAAGCTACAGTTTCAGAACAACAACTCCTTCATCCTCGCAGGATTCGCATTAACAAACAACAGACAGACATGGGTACGTGGGATAAAATACAGGCACCGTAATTAATTAATATCACAACAACAAAAAGGTAAAAAGATTCTACGCATGGGTGATTTATGAACCTAATTATTGTTTCATAATGAACTGCACTTTGCAGGCAAATGAACAAAGATTTGCGATCTAAAGTGAAATATTTCCTTTCCATTACATTCTCTAGCAGTTTTTGTTTTTATATGCTCGGGAAGCGGCTTGTATTCACTAGACACCGATGGATGAACTTGCAACTTAGGACATTTGGTATAACTACACCATAAATAAAAATTACGATTCATAATTTGACTACTCTCGCTCATTTGAAGGAATCTCATAAGTAAGTTGTAATAGCCGCACGAAATAACCTACGCTTTTGGAGACATCCAAGTTACTATTCTAGGCTAATTATTCGACGGGTAATGACTTCGGGTCCGTGCAGTCCAATTGGTTTCCCCCCTTTCATCGTGAAATTTTTCTCTTTTATCAACGAAGGGAAGGGTGTTATAGAGTGTGCTTGAAGACACTGGATGATATGGGAACGCATATCCTCCTTCACATATGTGACGAGGCACGGGTTTTCTCCATATACTACGGACGTCATAAATGCCAGTGAAAATGGACCGCAACTCGCTCCATCCCTTTGGTGTTCTACTCCTAGACACTCTATCAGAATGTGTCTTATGTTCTTCACGTTCGCGTATAAATTTTTCAAGTACTTTATCACATCACAACTGGGATTACCATTCAAAGAGCACAGGTACTGGACGCGCGCTACGCCTTCTTCAGCTCGGTCGCGACACAGTGCGTTAGTCACGACGATCCAATGACTTCCGGTGTGACTAGCTTTTTTGTAACCTTCTTCACGGACCTTTACCGCACATTGCAAATACGAGGTATTTAATATTTGCACAAACAGCTCTGCGTGACAACTCAGCGGCTTCGGTTCGAAAACCGTGAAGGGGAAGTGAACTCTGTATTGTTGGTTCTTCCTGCGAATAAGAGTACAAAAGGGATCAATCTCGTCACTGGAAAGCCAACTCGTAGCCTGAATGATATTTTGTTTGTTTTTAGTTTCCAGGTTCAAATCTTTCAGCCACCAAATCTTGCTTGATGTACTTCTGTCTTCCGATTCAAAGTCCCGACACATAGGAGGTCTTTTGTATTTCTTTTTTGCTCATGATCCGTATAGGATTCACACTTAATGCTAGATATTTTTCCTTCATTTTGTTTCGCATTAGGAAGCTCGGAAATGAGATCAACTGTAATTATTCCCTGCTGAGTGCAAAGACAGGTATCAGAACCTTGTTTTTCTGTAATGCATTTAATTCGATTATCAAGAGAGAATACAGGGGCCAGGTTTTGTACAAGGCTTTCGTGTTGCGTGTCATTGGTGAATTTCCCATTTTTTGTGCATTATTTTTTTTGGGAGAAATCGAAAGCGTTCTACTAACACGGATTTTTTGAAGTTTCAAAATTGAATGGACACTTTTCAATTTCGTTTCGCTCGTCTTAGTACCATCTTGGGGTCGTCCCTGCAGAAGTTGATAGAATTTCTCTCGAGCTTTCTCAGTGAAAGATTGTGGCCGAGATCCCTTTCCCCCCCAGCGCTCTTCATACTCGTTTTCGCCTTCTTTCGCCGCCTTCTTCTTGCGTTCCTTGTAATCGAGCGATGCTTCTTTCGCTCTACCCTCCGCTTGTGTCTGCATAGTACGAATGAACTCTGCTAATGTTTTTCGATTTCCTCGTAGTATATCTTGCTTCACAATTTTATGCCAGCCTTCTACTAATCCATTTGTCTTAGTTCCACCATGCACTCCACACCAGAGTGGAGTGAATGGCATGGAAAACGTGAATACGTCCTCCAGCACCTCAGGGGAATACAAAGGATTAGGGATTGTTCCTTCAATAGTCATGTTTTTTTAACGTCTGCCGCGATAGCCACGAATTTCTTACCCACGGCACACTTATCGCGGTATCTCCCGGTGTCTTCTACTATCATTGCGTTATTAGGCTCGACATCGTCAGGGTCAATGTCGATGGAAACATCACGACTCATGAGATTTTCAATTCCCTCTCCAAGGAAAGGAGTGACCAGTATTTTGCATAAGTTCCTAAAGCTTGCGTAGATATGGTGTTTTGAAGGAGCTTGCGCCATATCGGCAAAATACTGCTTTATTATACTGCGTTCCTGAGGCTTCAGTTTTGGGAAGAACTTCTTAGATTTTTCAGTAATTGTCTTCATAAAATGCGCGTGGCAAAGCTTCACCTGTGTATAATTGAGCTCCGCCTCATCGGGACTCATCCACAGTCGGTCAAGATATGATGGTAGGTCGCTCAACTTTAGCGCCGCCATGATCGCATATAAGTATGCGAAACTATGGTCGACTACTATGCACTTCGGTTTGAAGTCTTTGCCATTTACTTCTCTATAGTTCTGTACGAGGATTGCGAGCATACCTTCGATGTAGCTTGTAGAACTTTTTTAGATACCATAGAAATTGCTGGTAATGGCGAATCGCCTTTTTTTCTTTGAAAAACTGCTGCATGATAGAGGTAGCTGTTCGATTCGTCACCTTGCACGATTTCTCCAGTGGAATCCAAATGGAGAGTGGCATCCGGGGTTCTGGCAAGCTCGCGCAGCTCTTCTTCGGTCTGAAGTATTATTTTAGAGTTGATCGTATCGTATTCTTGCACAAAAGTGGGGATAATTTTTTTGTTGGCCTTGTCAGAGGCTTTCAAGCCCTCGATGGTAAACTGTAAGTCCGACTTATCATCCTTAGAAAGTTTATTGCGGTTCTTCACCATCTGTCCAAGTTTCCTGAGACGATCGAGGGACGAAATTTTCGTGGTATCCGTACCATTTCCCGTATTGGCAAATTGTTTATAGTGAGCACTCGCCGCGCCTTCTAGTAAGACAGCCTGTCCAATGCGTTGTTTTTCCTCAATTTTTGCCTGTCTCTTACTATTGTTATTGTTCTTATTCGCTTCGTGTGCTTCCAACAAATAGACTGTACATCTTCCCGCTATTTCTTCCTGCCCGTTGAGACAATTTTTTGCTTGAGGTCGCAGAGCGGGTCTTGGCAGCGAACTAGGAAACTGAACACGGGTCGTCCTGCAAGATGGGAGCTCGGATATAATTTCCTCTTATAAAATGTGCAATGACACTCTTGGTTGAGATTTCCTATGCCTTCCAACAGAGCAATGTGCCTTTCATGTCCTCGTTCATAAATATGTTTATTATTGCAACCGTTCAGCATTACACTAAACCGTACTTTCAAACGATAAATCTGATTCTTCTTTGCTCTCATGAAGCTTTCGAAATTTTGTTCGACGGTTCTTCTTTGCGCTGCTAGTTGCCATTCCATTAAAAAGTTTTCTGTCGTACTTTCGTACTTTCGATCGCATTTTCCGGAGGACATTTCATACTGGAAGTCGTCGTCTGAATCTTGGGAGTCGTTGAACTTTTCTTCCCTTTCAGCGCCGTCGTTACTCTCGGAGTCATTTTCAGATATTTCATGCTGGAAGTCGTCGTCTGAATCTTGGGAGTCGTTGAACTTTCTTCACTTTCAGCTCCGTCGTTATTCTCAGAGTCATTTTCAGATATTTCATACTGGAAGTCGTCGTCTGAATCTTGGGAGTCGTTGAACTTTTCTTCACTTTCAGCGCCGTCGTTACTGTTGGAGTCATTTTCCGATATTTCATACTGGAAGTCGTCGTCTGAATCTTGGGAGTCGTTGAACTTTTCTTCACTTTCAGCGCCGTCGTTACTCTCGGAGACATTTTCAGGTATTTCATGCTGGAAGTCGTCGTCTGAATCTTGGGAGTCGTTGAACTTTTCTTTACTTTCAGCGCCGTCGTTACTCTCGGAGTCATTTTCAGATATTTCATGCTGGGAGTCGTCGTGTGAATCTTGGGAGTCGTTGAACTTTTCTTCACTTTCAGCGCCGTCGTTACTCGCGGAGTCATTTTCAGATATCTGCATTGGATGTAAAAAAGTGGGATTGGATTTAAGGGAAACATTTGTATTGCTCATTTTGGAGCCCATCATTGGTACAATTGCTAACACTTATTTACATATATAAGTAAGCAATTCTCCAAGCTCAATAGATTATAGGAACTCACATATGATGATTTCTCCGTAGCTACTGCTGCTGCTGCTGCAAATTCTGCGTGGAAGAATTCATTCAGAGGGACCGCCCCTGCAGGGGGGTCTGAGAGAGCCTTGCATTGGCGCTGAAGAGGAAAAGGACAGAACACTAGCAACGTACAGCTTTAAGAACGGTCTTAATTTATGACTCTTCGGTGTATCAAGCGTAAAGAGAAAGCGAGAGGGAGGGAGACAAAGAGACAGAAGAACCGAAGACGAGGGACAAGTAGAGAGGAGAAGCGAGAGGGAGGAAGGGAGGGAGGGAGGGAGGGAGGGAGGGAGGGGAGAGATAGAGAGAGGGAGCGAAATTGCGGAAGTCATTGTACGATGAAGTGAAAAAATGCTCACGAAAAAATAAATGCATGGTATTCCTCATGCCGGTGACACACTCGGAGTTTCGTTTCCAATCTGATTTGTCTACACGAACGATTCCGGCTCTTAACTCAGACTGCACATCTTCATAATTTTGGGACTTCAACTCTACCTACTCACAATTTATAGGATGACTATTTTATTTCTCAATATTTCTAGGTATTGCAATGTGTACATATGTTTACCCCATTCTTATTTTTAACCACTTTTAAATAGGCAACAGAATTTAACAAATGAAGTTCTAATATTACGAGTGCATAGGACCGGTCGAAAATTCTTATACAATAGAATACTGTGTCCTCAAACAAATAATTTCAGAAATAGATTTAGGTTTTCCTGTGCATATTTTCCCCTATCTTATTACAATGGAAATTTCATTGAATAAATAAAATTGGTAAGTACGTCTTGCTAGGTCTTTCTCCTTTTTACGCTCGTTAAAGATGTTTAATGATTGTATCTGTTATATAGCGAAAGATCATGATATTGTTCTACATCGGTATTGTCTCAATACCGATATTGTTCACCTGACAACATTTCGAAATCTTCATTACAACGAACTAATTAATTATATAATGCCGAGAAAGAGATACCATTTCAACTTTTCAAATCGTAAGAAAATAATTACAAAAATCTACAATTCAGCCTATTCTTCATTAGAAAGTGGGCATCGATCATAACATAAGAAGTTAAACATGGAAATAAATAGTGAAATAGAAAACTATAACTCTTGGAAAGCCAAGCAATACTCAACGAATAACAAAATGTACTCTCGTCATTTCTGGTAAAGATCTACCACAATCACACTCGAACGAAATCTGCAAGGAAACCGTCTGCCATCTCCTGAAGGACAAGATCAACATTGACCTCTGCGACACTGACATCACGTCAGCTACAAGAATGGGGAAAAAAACAGTAACTGGGAACGTGGATCAAAGAAACATTGCATTTGAACTAAAACATTATAACAAAAAACGTGAAATTCTCAACGCCTGCCGAGAAAAGAAACCAAAGTTCTTCTTCATAAATGAATACCTCATACCTTCACGAGCTAACGCCATGTACATTCTGAGGATGGCCAAAAGGAAATTCCCCGATAAAGTTGGAATCCCAAGAACACAGGATGGAAACATCTTCATATTTAACCCAGGAAACCCAGATTCAAGACGCCGCGAGATCAACATGCCAGATGACCTCGAGCAATACCTGATGCAACAACTCAATATGTCATCGAAGCAGATCATGGGTGACTAGACTAGGTGATCCCCTAAATTAGATATGTCAATATCGTGTTAGTTTAAACCTCAATTAGGTATCATGTCAGTTTAACCTCAACTTGATGTTAGTTTAACCTGAATCTATACAAATGTATAACAGATGTGTTTGTATATATTTATGACAGCTGCGTGAGGACTTTTGAAACGCCGCAATCAGCAATTTTTTACCTCTCAATGTTACTGTGAACTTTTTTTCTTTTTTTCCCACTAAAGTTATTATTGCGTGTAAACCATATCAGCTGATTATATCATTGTCGTTATAATCTTTAAAACTTATTACCTGCTGTATGTGAACTTGTGAAAGCGCCCTCATGCAGCAATCTGTTTACACCAATGTTGTGATATTGAACTCCAATGTTTTTTCGCTCATGGACTGAGTTCATATGTACTCACGTAATCGCACTAGATTTTTTTTATATATACTCTATTCTCTCGTACTTCATAAGCTAGTTTTTTTAGACAGGAATATCCCTTAAAGCTTGACTCTGTATTTCGTTTTGAGTTTTATAGTACCTAATTCTTACTGTTTACTAATTGCAAATGACTGATCACCCTGAGTTATTCGAGGAAATCGACCCAGAACTCAATCATTTGAACAGAATATATCCAAACCTAAACGACTCTCAAGAGTGTAGGTATACTAATATATCAAAATTCAACGAAACTATACGAATAACTGACCGAGATTTCTCACTCCTGTGTTGGAACTGTAGGTCACTCTATCCAAAATTGGAAGAGATACAATGTACTATTACTGAACTTAAATATAACCTAGATGTGATTAGCTTCACCGAAAGCTGCTAGATGACTCGACTAAAGGCATGATTCGATTTGAAAATTATCATAGTTACCATTCGCTAAGAAAAAACCAGCGGGGCGGAGGCATCAGCACATATATATCTAACCACATAAACTCGAAAACCATAGCAAGTGCACCAATGAATCAGGATCATATAGAATCACTCTTCGTAGAACTGACTAGAGATGGTAAACGCATTGTGCTTGGAACGGTGTATAGGCCTCCTACAGCCTGTCCTATATCCTTCCTGAATGAGCTGAATCGTATTATTTCTCAATTCAACAGGCCCTTATACAATGACATAATAATATGCGGTGATTTCAATTATGATCTACTGAAACATGAAAGCTATGAACCAATCTCTAATTTCCTAACAACCTTTCAGTCTCAATCCTTCCTTCCGATCATTACAAAGCCTACAAGAATAACCTCAGAGTGTGCTACGCTGCTTGACAATATCTTTATGACAGACCCAAGTGATTTTCTTGCTGGAATAATTACTTCTGACTTATCAGATCACTTCCCAGTTTTTCTTATTAAGAAAAATGTCTATATTGCTTGCACCAAGGCACGGGCTGAAACTTACTCATATCGTAAAATAAACGAATCAAATCTTGAAGAAATGCGCACCGTTCTAGAAGAATCAATGAATACATTATACATCTCTCAACAAAACAATAATGCTTCGAGCATTGATGAAGCCGTAGTAAAGTTGACTGAAACTATAATGACCGCATACAATCAGTGTTGCCCAATTGTAACTCGTACAGTTACCCCGAAAAATAAACAAAAGCCCTGGATTACTAGAGACATCGTGATAAATATAAAGAAACGTCAAGCGTACCTAGCCCTTCCTTACGAAGAGCAAATATCTAGAGAAACATATAACCGATTCAGAAACTAGGTAACAAACCAGATAAGAACATCAAAAAAGAACTACTTTACGCTCAAGTTTACTCAATTCAAAACTGACGTTAAAAAGACTTGGCATCTCCTTAACTCTTGCTGTAAACCGAATAATGCTGATATAAAGAAAATTGAATGTGTTATTCAAGATAATGTAAAATACCATGAGAAGAAAGAAATTGCTAATCTCTTTAACAACTTCTTCGTAAACGTTGGGAAAACTATAGCTGATGGTATTAGAAGTGAACCTACTGATCACCTGGAATTTATGGATCATATTCGAGAACCCAACTCCTTTTTCTTTACGCCTACAAACTCCTCCCATGTAATTACGTGCATAAAAAACATGAAAAATAAATCGAGTGGGTTACAAACGTTTCAAACTAAAGTACTTAAAGTTATTGCTGACATTGTAGCCCCGCTGATATCAAATATTATTAACCAGTCTCTCTTGCTAGGCACTTTCCCGAACTCCCTCAAAGTTGCTAGAGTAACCCCTACCTTTAAGAGTGGTGAAAAAACCTGTGTAAACAATTATCGACCTATCTCCGTACTACCAATTATTAGCAAAGTATTCGAAAAGATAGTGTATAAAAAATGTACTCTTATTTTGAACAAAAATCATTTCTTTACGATAAACAATACGGCTTTCGCTCTAAAAAATCAACAACACAGGCTATATTAAATCATTTAAAATTCCTCTATTCTAATATAGATGAAGGAAAGCCTGTTTTTTCTGTATTTCTTGACTTTCGAAAAGCATTTGATTGTGTGGACCATAAAATACTACTCTCGAAACTACACCGTTATGGCATTCGAGGGATTGCCCATGATTGGTTCAGGTCATACCTAACAAATCGCAAGCAATACGTTGTCATTGACGACGCAACATCAGACCCACAGACAATTAGCCATGGAGTTCCACAAGGATCTGTTCTTGGGCCTCTCATGTTTCTGATTTTTATCAATGATATTGTAAAATCTATATCATTCTTCAAATTCATACTTTTTGGCGATGACAGTACGCTTTCTGCGGTCCTTCCGAACCAAAATCCTGCTATGATTGTGGAGAGTATAAATACTGAACTTCGCAAGGTTTCATCGTGGCTCAAAGCTAATAAAATAAGCCTTAATATTGATAAAACAAATTATATTACATTCTCATACAAGAAAGATGTATCTCTCCCATGCATTAAAATTGGCGAAGGTGAAATCGAAGAAACCAACTCATGTAAGTTTCTGTGCATCATAATAGATAAACATCTGACCTTCAAAGAGCACATCGCTCATATTAGTTCTAAATTATCAAAATCCATCGGAATCCTAAATAAAGTTAAAAATTTTCTGCCTGAAACAGCTTTACAAATGCTCTACCGAACGCTCATTTTTCCATACTTGCAATACGGAATAGAAGCATGGCACGGAACTGATAAAAATAAAACCAACAAAATTTTTACTCTACAGAAAAGAGCTGTCAGAGCTGTAAAGAACCTAGAATATAATGCTCACACAAATGATTCTTTCAAAAATTTAAAAATACTTAAACTTTTGGATCTCTACAAAATCTCCATCTGTAATTTCATTTACAAAACATTAACAAATGATGGTGACAATAGCCTAAGACAATTATTGACTGCGCAAACTGGTCATCACGACCATTTAACCCGAAATAGAAGTAAATTCATGCTTCCTTGTTATTCAAAGGCCCGGTCGCAACACAGTATCCTCTTCGTTGGAACCAAAACTTGGAACTCTATACCTGCAGAGATCCGTGAATGTAATTCGTACAAAGTATTCAAAAGACATCTTGAGTCTCACTTCCTATCAGAATACTAGTCGTGTAAGATCACCATGTAAAAATCTTGCCTCCTACATGTAACTAATGATAATGTCATAATGTAACTTGCCTTGGGTACCATAACCAATATTCTGTCTGCTCTTGAATCGTTTTATCATACATACTATTAAATATAGCCGATTTGACCTATATTGTAAAATACAGCATAAAATATCGAGTTAATTATCTCAATGATCAGTCTAATGCGAAACTAGGTTAAGTGAACTAGATTAAACATTTTGTACACCCTAGAATA
The DNA here is from genome assembly GCA_030386875.1 of Morinoia aosen. NCBI lineage: Eukaryota > Metazoa > Arthropoda > Malacostraca > Amphipoda > Talitridae > Morinoia > Morinoia aosen. Next base: position 7,692,044 of record CM059575.1, on the reverse strand, counting down.
ACGTGATGGTAGGATGCCCTAGAAGTCGCTGAACTTGTTCGGGCCCACAGGTAGCTATACTCTAATTTGACCATTGTACTAGACTTAAGAAAAATTCTACCTCTGTATCACCTGTGGTAAATAAATTGTTTGTTTAAAATTATTTGTTTAAAACGTTAGAAATGAGCAAAAATTTCAATTAATAATACATGTTACCTTGACCAAAATTCAAGAAAGTAAGCAAAATGAAATCAATTGGGAGTACATAAGTATTGCATATTGTTGGAAAAAATCAACTAATATTACAGTTATGAACATCAGAATAAGCTAATCGAATTTTTATCATTAACAATGATAATATAATCTGAAAACGACAGAAGTCTTGATGTATCTGGCCATAGCTTCAGGTGTTGGCAAGGACTATTAATTATTTAGCAATACTTCGAAGCAAAGAAATACAAACTGGAAGAAATCATAAGGAACCACTGGTATAGAACATAGACACTTTAAGTACGTACAGTCCTACCACTCTTTATGTGAGTGCCATGTATTGCGTCAGCTGAGCTGTTCTGCAAGTAACTTGAAACACATTTACTGCTAGTTTCTACTTCCTATGTATGAATTGAATGGGAAATGAACGAAACAGAAAGAAACAAATTAAGTTTGCGAAGTTTTCAGCTTCTGATTCCTGCTGTTTAACTGCAAAATATTCATTACTGCTTCAGTACGAACCATCTGTTTCGAAACGTAGAAACTTCATATATTTGTATGTGTGCGAACCTACTTTGTCTAGATATCAATGACAGTGTGAGGTAATAGGTAAAAATATGCTGTTTCAAACTTCGGAAAAAATAATCGGGAAAAACATTTCGAATTCTTTAACTTTTGGGTCAAGTATTTTAACTCTCTTGTGTTTCCTTTAGTTTTAAACAATTCCAAATAATTTGCAACGAAAATTAAAATTGGAGTCACACAAAATAGCCACTCTTGCCTCTACTCCACCGCATTCGGAAAAGCGACTCAGACTCCGACTCCCCCCCAAAACACGAGACTGCGGAATTGTATTCAACCGGTGGAGATGCTGGTCATCACTTTAAAGGTAAGTAAAAATATAAGGTTGCAAAACCTTGTATTTGTGTACCGAACATAGCCACCTATTTGCCACCATTTCTGGGAAGGCGGTAAAAAAACGTCGAGTGTATAGCGGCAGTGGGCGGCTGCATTGCTGCAATCGGCGTTAAAATAATCTGCTAGTTAATTTTTCCGCTCAATGTGTCCGAAACAATCTAATCCTACGCGCTGCTTCTGGTACGGCCGCAACGGTAAAAAATCCAAGCGAAAACAAACGCCAAGTGCGTCACCGGCCTATGAGAGCTGATTCATGTCACGTACAACACCAAAATAATTGAAAAAAGTTGGTTTAAAAAATATTACCCATAAGATAACACGTATTTAAATACTCTTAACAAAGAGGACAGTAATCATTTAACATAGATGTACCTGTAGCTAAACTATGTTGAACAGAAAACGCAATAATTGCAGAAAAGGGAATGATATATTGAAGAAAAAGATATATCAGAAATGTCTTGAATCTGAAAACGGTCAGGAGTTTTTGGAAGAACGTACGGGATGACATCATTTCCTATGAAATTAAGCAAAAAACTTGTGAAAGTTTATAAGTAACATCGGTTTATCATTATGGAAGTATATTGAGCACAACTGAACTACTCTGAAGTTCCTAAGAAATCTTTTGCGCTCGACAAAAGGAAATACATTAAAAACATTTATTTCAAGCAACATTAACGCCTTTTACGTACTCAATTACATGAAAAGCATAAAGCGGGCTTTTAAGAAGTTCGTAACATAGTTGCGCTAAAATTTAAGGGAAATTGTATTGAATTGCGCGATAGTTGCTCAATCCATACTGTAATAAGAGCCGCGTCCGTCGGTCTGTCCGAAGCCAGCCTGCAGTGTGTGATGAGCGTATCTGTGATACAAGCTCCAGCCCTGTATGTTGTGACGAGCCGTGAATTAACGCGGCCTCATCAACTCTCGAGAGATTGTATTTTTTAATTACTTATGGCCTTTCTCTCATTTAGACTTTTTTCATTTCAATCAAGGGGGGTGGACTAGTAAATATAAGATCCAAACAACAAAATAAAATGTAGTCTGATGGGCACATGAGATTGAATTGTAAGCAGCTGCTGAAGAAGTAGAGAACACTACAAATTTACATCTTATAAACTTGATGCATGAAATCTATATACCATTTACAACTTGATTTGCTCCAAATGAATTTTGATTTGCTCCTCGTGAAAATGGAATTGCTCCAAGTGAAATTAGATTAGCCCTTTTCCAATTTTAAATCATTACATAATAATTATATTGACTTTATAATATTATTTGCGAGAATCGTAGTGAAATTTATTTTTTCTTTGTGAAGTGATTTTATTCCAATAATGCGTACAAGGAAACAGAGTTCTTGCTGAGTATAATTTGCGAAAAAAATACAGAATATAATTTTCGTTGTATGAACCAATTAGACAAAAGAGTGAATCTCGTATCTCAGACATTTTGATCAAAGAAGCATCACAGAGATACTACCGCGTTGTACATTGCCGCACATCGCGTTGCACCTTGTGTAGACATGCTAACGTCATCAACAATAAGTGTCCACCTCAACTCGAAACATCTTCATCTTTCAGAAACCAAAACCTTCGAGATGAAGTATAGTAAAAAAAGTGCGCGAGACAGACAGAGAATAATAGAAGCTATCAATAATCAAGAGGACTGGAAGAAAATTGCAAACGCACTTGGAATAAATGTTAACACTGCATACAAGTGGATGAAAAATAAGCACGTCATATCTAAGAAGAAAGGAAGAAATAATATAAGAAATATCCCAAAATATTGAGGACACTGACGATAGCCATAGGAGAAAATGCTTCGATTACTCTCCCACAACTTCGGAGAAAAGTACAACAAGATCATGACGTTGATCAAGGAGATCTTATACAGATATGTTAATGAGGCAATAATTATCAAAACGTGTGCAAACGTTCTAATATATGCTTACATTTCAGTTTGTGATGCTTATAGTTATGACGTTTCAGCATTAATATTCTTTCAATAGCATTACAGCACTTCTTCATCTAAATGCATTTGTTCGCGAGTAATCAGCAAAATATCCATAATATTTTTTTCATTTTAAAACGCTTCTTATCAATTTATTCTCCAATCCCGCTAGGGATTGCGACATAAACATGTTTAATGATTATAATAATAATAATAATAATAACGGTTTATTTGATAGGGTAGCATCTACCGGATGATCGTAGGTAGGAAATAACCCTCGGGTAATGCTGCTACTGGATGATCGTCAGTTGGTTACCGGTTGAACATATGATCCCAAGACCCTGCACACTATAGAAAGTCCCTTCGCTTATATGCCTTTTACAGATAGATTAAATAATTATGGAAGTAATCAACTAAGTAGGATTTCTGTGAAATTGATTGAAATGTAATTAATTATTCATTAACATTAAATAAAAAAAATTATTTACTAATTAATATCAATTAACCATGAGAGCACAGATTTGGCAATCAAGAAAGGTTCAAAGAAAGGTTCTACCCTGTGGTTAGGGCAATATATAGTATTTTATATATTTTAAAAGCACAAGCTGTAAAAATAATTATGTAATTTTGATATTGTAACCATAACAAACTGAAAATTATTTGGATCTATCGCATATTAACAAAGAGCAAATCAAATTTCACTTGGAGCAATTCTATTTTCAAGAGGATCAAATCAAATTTCACTTGGAGCAATTCTATTTTTACGATGAGCAAATTAAAATTCATTTGGAGCAAATCAACTTGTAAATGGTATAGTAAAACATTTACTCTATGGAAGCTCTTAAAAATATATCCTTAGTCGGTGAGTTATAATGCTGAAGCGGAGTATAAGAGGTGGGTAGGCAGAGCATTGTTTAAGGAAAATATACAATAAAAAATTGTACTGGTCGAAAACTTACATTAACGTGATTCGAATTTGTTTCAGTATTAGTATTGAAAATGCTACTGTGAGGTTTATCATACCTATGCTCATATTTATAGAAGAAACGCCGTTTCTATTAGAAGACTTTTTTTTCTCCTAACTAAATAAAGTATGAAAAGCACGAAAGTACAAATGGACTTAAAAATGGGAATATAAATTTCCGTGCTTTATAAATATGGAATCACCAATGCACATTCTCAAAAGTTCACAAGAAAATATGAAAGTCAATAAGTAAAGACGTGTTCGGCTTCATGGAATAAAACATTCGATTTTAACAATTGGAGACTCTTCAACCAATTAAGAAAAATAATAAAAGAAATTGAGGGCACCACACTTTTAAATAACTGCACAATCGTTTGTTTCTGTGAGTACAAAAGCACTCGAACATTCACGTCAAACGAAAATATCGAAACATCAAAGTAGACGCGTTATGAACAGCAAAGCCGTCGCATTTATCCATGAGCATTTACGATGGCACAGTCTCACTCGAAATAATAACCAATCATCAAAGGATTTCAGTGCACATGGAAGGAAGTCTAATTACACACAATGTACCCCCTTCGTCACTACATTCAATGAGTACGAGCGTATCAAACACGTGCCATTGCGGAATACGGTAAGATTTTAAGACTTCTCAAAGCATCGTGAGTCGTGTCAGTGTGTCATTCATTTAGACTCGATACTTGGTTCACCGATGTAACTTACAACATTGAAGTGTTCAATACGCACGCTTAGAATTAAGAGAGCGACATCAGCCGGAATTAAAACATCAAATTTGAGAGAATGCAAGTCACTCCACAAATTATTTATGAAGTGCAGATGGGTCAGCAAAAAACACAGCGTTGCACACACGTCTAAAACGAAAATATTTCAAATTAAATAAGTATATTTTATTGCATACCATAAAATTCATCGTAATCTTTTAGCTCGATCAGAATAGCCATATTAAAAATTTCAATAGCGAGATTATACGACATGGTTCAATACGTGCGGCCCAAATCTTGTCTTTAGCTTTTCCTTTCATAATTTATCCCACACAGATCAACGTAATAAATTGAGAGAGGGAATGAGCGAGAAAGATGAAGGGGAAAAAAGACAAATAGAACAAGGAAAAGAAATTGCACCGTAGGTTAAAAATTAGATTATAAGCTCTCAATGGTAATACTTACGCGTAAAATTCTCTGAATTTGGAAATTGAATTCTGGGCTGGATTTAAACAGCCTTTTGTATCTACTCATTTCTTTAGCAGATCTATTATAACGAAAGTTAGAAATCAGTTTCCGGTAAATTTCGATTTTAAAATCGACACTATTGCCTTCAAGCGCTTTCAAAAAGTTTATTTCACTCTCCATGTTTATTGTTTAATTGTCACTTTAAAAATTGTCTTTTTTCTTAGGAAATTTATACGTCACTCTTTTAGTACGAAAAATTACAGTACCTAAGAGAAGTTGAACCTCACACTAAGGCAGCTTTAACGATACTAGACATTAAATGCTATCACGAACATGTTGTGACCGAAAGCTCTCAAGACACCTAAACAGTGTGAGTGTGAGTGCGACGTAAGCACAGCTCGTCTAAAGTCGTGATATCAACATACCGTGATCATGATAAACACACTGCAATTAGATTAAGGCAGTATAGCCAAGCTAGAGTCATGGAGTTGGAGTGGAGTTGGAGTCAGGGTCGCTTTTTCGAGTGTGGTGGAGTGGAAGGCGATGTCGTTCATTAGCATGCGGTGAAGCCTAGGTCGGAGTCGCTATTTGTAGGTGAAATATTAATTTATAACGGTGCCTGTATTTGATCCCACGTACCCATGTCTGTCTGTTGTTTGTTAATGCGAATCCTGCGAGGATGAAGGAGTTGTTGTTATGAAACTGTAGCTTGATTTTCATAAAAATCCTGTTCGATGATTAGCAATGAACTCATTTTCACGTTCACAAAGTCATTAAAATTTATAACAAAATTATTTCTGTCGACTATTATGAGGAACAAAACCGTCATTTCGATATAGCAGGGCGACTGCCATTTGCGTTATTGCGATTTTTATCCAATTTTCTTTGCTTGTGTTTTTCAATTTGATTTTTGGTCATGTTTGTGTTTGACATGACTGAAAAGAAAAGAATGATAAGTATGCAAGGTTAGCATACGTTTCTGGAAACAAATTTTATTGGCATCTATAAGATGAGCAAGCTGTGAAATTCATTGTGCAGGCTTAAGTGTGTGCTTGTTTCTTGATGTGCGACGTTTAGTATAGCTCATTTTTGGCTAACCTTGTTTCTTAGTATTCTAGTAGCGTTTTGTGATATAATTGTTTTAGAAAGATTGTATGATTTCATAAAATACTGGCCCCTAATAAATGAGGCGTAATTCGTATACAAACATGTTTACGTAGCAGAATCTGAGGAACCGTAGACAACTGCAACTTTCTAGTCTTAAGCATGGAATGAATCTACTTTGCTTGTTTCAATAAAGGCACAGTGCGGCCCAAATTTTAGCCTCACTATTACGGAAAGCTGATTTCTGCTAGCTTGCCTATATAGTGGGGTTAGAAATAAAGCCTACTCACAACACAAGAAGAAAACTGGATTTTAAACAGTTACAACGACGAGCTTCGGAAAACGAGCGGCAGATATGAAAACGGACAAGCGATCAACTCGTCTGGGATGTTGAAGGAAGGAAGAAATTTTAATTTCGTCGTCGATGGCCCGTGCTATTTGAAGTTCGAAGGTGCAATAGTTTAGAAATTCGACTCAGCGGAAAATGAAACTTATAGGCCGACTTCCCTGCCTGCATGCTGTACTCTCATTTATATGCAAGCAATATGCGACTGCTGAATGAATGAAGGACTTCAGTTAGTTGGAACTTGTGCGATATTTCAAATATTGAACCGTAGAGTAATTATTCTTTACGATAGTCTTCAATATTTAAAATATCATGCATTTGCTGATAAGGAAGAAACAAGAAAATATTCACAGAAACATGAAAATATTCAATGGATTTCAAAGTAAAACAGGGCTTAACGTATGTGATATCGATGGATAGTCATGCAAAAAGTCATGCGCAGCGATGGGATTTGAACCCGTGACACCTTCACGGAAGGGAACTTGGTCATGCGAGCACCGAAAGTTGGTTTGGTAAGTTCTTTCTCATTTTTTAATGAACAGGCAGAGCACAACAGAGGTATTTATTATTACTTCACTAAATGCATATGTTTCAGAAATTGATACAAATTTCACAGTTGTATATTCACTTGAACACTTTTGTAAGTATAGGTAGGCCTATGTGTAGAAGAGAACAAGAAAACTATCACTAGATGTACAAAAACTATCACACTATGCAATCCTGAAATACTTCAAACTTCATTAAATTCAGTTCGGACACCTCTATTGTATTTTATTGATGAACCATATTTAACAACTGAAGAACAGGTCAAAAAGGTAACCTGGGGATCAGGTACTGACGACAGTGGACCGGGTAAAACTTGTGATGTTGCTTGCATGTGAGAGTATGTATGCGGGAGTTTCCATAAATGTACAAAATTTCTGGAGTAAGGAACAAATTTACAGTTTTCCCTTAAAAACAGGACAATCAAATTACACCACTCGTCTTACAGGATATATTCAATGATATTTTGCTTATGCTTAAAGCACTTTGCATATTACATCTGTTATAGTGTACATGCGTAATTAATTTCATATGAGATTTTACACATGCACAAGATAATTTTTTGCAATGCATAAAACATTCTTAAGAGAGCATACATGCAAGTTATGCAATTGCACGGCTCTACTTATAATATTGTCTAACAAAAGTTTACATGAGTAAGACACACGAAAATGATTATTCTACAACTGAGAAAAAAAAATCGTCACTTCCGGGATTCGAAGACCCACGATGTGGGGAACGACAAGGCTATGGACCAGAATTCAAACAGCACCTAATAACTTAGGTGAGCGCGGCCTTCGGCAGCGCGGATTACCAGGCTAGGAGAAGGTGGAGAAACCTTGCTCTCTGTCATCCCCCAGGGAGCGTATGACAGTTTTATGACACTCGTATGACGTATGACACTCTTCTATGGAAGATGAATTGACGCTTAAAATGAACCCAATTTCAAATTTTTAGGAGCAATAGTTTAGGATTTATAACGTTGTCAAAATGAGCCTTATAGAGGAAATCGGCCGGCTATTGAGAACATAGAAAAACTTCTATCCATGCCTCGCCAGGAAGCTTATGAGAGTTATAATATACACTCTTCTTTGGAGGATGAATTGACGCTTAAAATGAATCCAATTACAAGTTTTTAGGTGCCGTAGTTCAGGAATTATAACGTTTTCAAAATGAGCCTTATAGAGAAAATCGGCCGACCATTGACGGGCCACGAGAGGCCCTCTTCCTGCCCCCCACAGGGGCGTAAAAAATTTTTTAATTACATAAATATGTTGTACTCGTCACGCCCATTAATTTGGTACTAATTTCAACATTGTACGTCTTATAGTTTAGAAATTACCCTTTTTGTCAGGGTAATTCGCGAAGGATCTTAGATGGGTTCTCTAAAATGGCTAGCCGGTTGTGATCGCAACAATTTTCGACGTGTCAGGCCGCAACTCGCAACCGCAACATCACGATGGTAATTTAATTTTTAAAAAACCTTCAATCGAATTTAATACGCGTTTCATGCTCGTTTAAAACTAAACCGTACAGGGTAGAACCCATCTGGCAAATGTTTATTCGTAGCATTAGGCGATACAGTGATACACATACACTTGGCTTACAGTATATAAGTAAATATAATGTAACTCATTATATAACATATGTTATTATGAATGATGTGAGTTGATTGGCTGAAACAGCCAGTAATCAACAGACCTAGCTGATTTTTACAGAGCTATGTTTTCTTCAAGTGAATTTGTCGTTTCGTTCATCGAATTTAACACTCCAATACCATCGAGCGCTGCGATTGAACGACTGTAGGTACAGAAATTTAGAGACCAAGATGTGCTCGGCTTTCAGACTAACATTTTGAAATGTTAACATATTTTAAAGGCAACATTGATCGTCATTACAGTGCATTAACATATCACATTGAGATCATGAGCCAATATTAAATTATAACAGAGAAACAACAAAAAGCAGTAGAATTTCATATATTAACGGAGCTTATGCATAGTTTTTCTTTTTGCGTCATACAGGCTGTACAAATGTTCTGCGCTGCTCTGATTTCAATTTGTTTTGCTATATATATGGCACTCCAATAAAAATAAAGCTACTAGCTAGGTGCTTTTTCAATATTATTATTAGAAAATGGAATTTATTTTATTGTTCATGCTATATTTACAAATGAAACGTTTCTTCCAGTATCTTGATATTTCATTCAATTCTAGTCCACACATTTACTCTATCTATTAATTTTCTTAAGAAAACAATGCACTATTTTGAATATCTTAATATTATTTTTATGCATAGCAATATATACATAAAATAAATTGAACAATATTTAATTAAAACTATATTTAATAGATAAAATGTTGCGGTTGCGATCGCAATTTTTTTCAAGTTTCTGTTGCGGCTGCGTCGCACCTTTTTTCGTGTTGCGGTTGCGGTTGCGCCGCAACATTTTAAAAGTTGCGTGCCCAACACTGGCAATATTAGAATTTGGGAAGTGAGATGCTATACTTTTAAAAGCAATCTCTCTAGACAATCTGTTCTTATACTCTGCGAGCTTAACTTTCCATAAACACGGAAATTCTTTTCATTTTTCGATCGGAGTTTTAATTTCTTCCTTGCTCCATAATATGTAAGCCATGACTACACATGCTCTCTATGGTCTCAAGAGCAACTGAACGTTGTTGACTGGCAGTGCACGCCGCCAATATTTAGCATGCTGAATGTTGCCGCTCCTTACCGTGAGCGTGGCAATAAGGGTCATTTTGCTCTGCTGTGGGCGGAGCTTATTTGACTGGCGGGATGGAGCGACGGTGTGGAGCGCGAAGACACCGTCAATGTAAAGGCCAAAATACACGCACGCTTTTTTCACCGTCACCGATCATCAAGAGCGGCATTAAGCCCCGCCCACCAGTAAGCAGTGAGCGTGTACGGTCACTGCCGAGCTTATACACGCGCGCTCTTCACCGTCACCGTTCATTGTAATTGACGCTGATTAGGGAAAATATCTAACATGCTTGATATGCCAATGACGGTCATAAGGATCGGTGCCGCTCACGAAATTAGGGTCATTTTGGCTCGCAGTGGGTGGAGCTTAGCTGCATTGGGTGGGGCTAAGCGGCTCTTATAAGGATCAGTGACGGTGATGAGCGTTCGTGTATTCGGGCCTTTAAAGGGCCTTAACACTCAAAGACTGTGGTCAAAACACTCGCGTTCACACGTACGTTCCCGTGACTGAAGTGGCGCGTCACTGGCAAGCTTGGCAGTCATGGAGCTAGGATATATGGAGGGAGCATAGCCGTCTGTGAAGAGAAGCAGTTTTTGAGATTTCTCCTATGCCTGTGGTAACCAATAGCCGTCTCGCAAGTGTGACGTCAGCACGGAAGCCAGTTACCTCCTGACTACGCTGGGATGCGCACACGCTCGCTGAATGCTCTTCCAGCTGTTGAGTTAATCGTCAATCATTAATTTGGGATTCTAGGACTCCGAAAGATAATAAATTGTGTTTCCTCACTTGAGGACACTTAATAATATCAAAATTACTAGCAAAGATACATTTAGAGTTGAAAACTGTAAAGATTACAGGCCCTTGAATATAATAAATTAGAGAGAGACTTGCACGCGCCCCTCATCCTTCGATTTGTGGAGCGGTACTAATCTTGCTTTGGAAAATGGAAGGGCGAGTCGTAGAGGAGGTGAGGAGGCGAGGAGGAGCCAACTTCAGCCAAGCGTCTGTGGTTGGCTCACGTGTGGGGCCTTGCCGATGCCCCAGTCTCCCAACTTTTGCAGCTAATTTGAACCCGATTGGAATCGGTTATGCTCCCTCCAGTATATCCTAGCTCCATGTTGGCAGTGCTTCACAATGCGTTGTCGTGAAAGGTTAGTCGTGGCCAAAGCAAGTCTACTCATCGCTTTGGCGGTCAAAAAAAAGAAGAAACTCCGCAAAAGATTATGGGTTAAAGATTGGCTTGCTGAGCGTCCACAACACGGGAGTTATAATCGAAAATAACTAATAAAAGAAGTTGTCGCGTCTCGAGGCCAGGCGGAGACCATTTTATTTGCAGAAGCAGCTACAGACATCCTCACTAGACGCTCGCAGGGCAGAAAGAAAACGTTTATTTTCCAAGTTGCCACATGAGATACATGCCAACATATTGGCTTTTAAAAATTTCTTAATATAAGACATCCTAAAATAAAAGTTCCATACGAGGAGCAATAATTGACAAACCATCAAAGGTGTACGAATAGATAGACCATACGAGGCATATAATCAGACAAAATATACGAGGCGTACTAATAGGCAAACCATACGTGGCGTGCTAATAGTCTAACTCTGTCAAGGGGTAGTTGAATAAGAAATGAATAATATCATCTCATGAATATTTTATATTCCAAGAGATGGCTAACAACTTATAAATAATTCGAATACTACTAAAGAATTCTTCGGAACTCCCAAGTTATTAGTTGAAATTATCGAAGTAAGAAAAGTACAAAAAAAAAACGCTACACCGGAGCAGAATGAAACACAATCGTAGATGACAATCAAGTATTGAGAAAAGGTTAGTCAGGAAGTAATTTATAAAGAACATCGCGCAACACAGCACGCACATCTAGAAATGCGTAAACAAACTTACTCTCAAAAATGAAATGCATGGCTTGTTCGGCACACAAATATGGAGATAATTTTTGCACCAGCGCTTTATTTCATTTGTCTGTTTATACTTTTAATTCCTTCTATTCACAGAAATGCCCTTCGGGGCCATGATAGATCGATTTATGAATCATTAAGCAAGCGCAATCAATTTGTTTATATCTGGAATTTGGTTCAGTATTAACTGATCGCAGAGCTTTAGGTAAAATTAATGTGTCTTGAGGTTTTGCTTTTTACGCAAAAAATAGAAAAAGAAAATATATATGTGCATGTGCGTATATATATGTGCGAACGTGTGCATGTGTACACTGATATATAGACATTCATGTTTGTGTGCGCACACATACACACTCATACACACACACACACACACATATTCATATATACAGGGTGTTGGTGGAACTCTTGGTACAATCTTCGGCTACTAGTAGAAAATACAAATTTAAATCCTTTTTTATCAGGGAAAAAACTACGAAAAACGCTTAGTGTTTTAATTATTGGGCTTAGCAGTTTTTAATGCTGCGCTTCAAGAACTCACGGCGATCCTAGTTAACCACATGCACTAATGTTCAATAACAACACACGAGGGTAATGAAAAACGTTAAATAACATGAGGTACTTAAATAAATAATAGAAAGTAACGCATCAAAATAGGTGTTCAGAATTTCGACCACTAACATCGATACACGCACGACACCTTCGTCGAAGCGAGTTGCGTACGTTGCCAAACATTCTTGGGTTGTCAGCGATATCTCCAGCAGCGACTGCAATTCGAGCGACAAGGTCTTCTTCCGACTCCACAGGTGTCGCATAAATCAGAGATTTCAAGTGCCCCATAAGAAAAAATCTAACGGAGTAAAATCAGGTGATCTCTGTGGCCAGGACACAGCACCACCACGACCAATCCATCGATTTGGAAATTGTTGGTCAAGAAGCCGTCGCACATTTATAGAGCATAATATGCCGGAGCTCCATCGTGTTGAAACCAAAGTCGTCTACGAATACCTAATGGCACATTTTCCAATAAACCAGGAAGGACTTCTTCAAGAAAGATTTTGTACACATCTCCAGTAAGACTCTCTGGCAGAATGTATGGACAAATGAGTTGATTGTGCACTATACCTGCCCAAACATTTACAGTGTAGCGATGTTGATGATGACGTTAATGGATGACATGAGGGTTGTTCTGCTGCCATGAGTGAAAGTTATGATAATCAAAAATTCCATCTCGGCTGAAGGTTGCTTTCACCGTAAACAACACACACTCTGCAAAGTTGGCATCTTCTACCTCCCGATCTAAAAACCACTGAGCGAATCGCTCACGAGGACCATAATCAACGGGAAGGAGACCCTGGACTCTCTGGAAGTGATACGGATGATAATTATTCCGGTTCAATACATGCCACACTGTACTATGGTCACGAATACCCAAAGATGCCGCTGCGACACGGGTGCTCGTACGCGGATTTCTACGGAAACGTGTGGTGCCTAGTAAAATTCTAAATATATTATAATGAATTATATATTAAAGCTAAAGTGTTGGTTGCGATTTGAATTGCATTTTATCGACACAAAAAAAAAAAAATTTCACAAGCGCATCACGCATCGAAATAATAAAGGCTCTATGGCAACATTTTGCCAAGGCCGATCGTCAAGTGGTAGACACCACGGTTCCCAACAACCAAAACAGCACGATGTAGTTGTACCGTGTCCTCCATAAAACCGTCTGGGGTGAGTGTCTACTTTTGGTAAAATGTGCTTTTGTGTACAATGTGATTGTGTCAAATGTGTTCATGTGTAAAAAGCGCACAAGTCGAGTGAAATGAATTGTATTCTAGACCATCATGCTATTGATATAGTTTGTGTTGAAGTGAATAGTTACCTGACGCACGGCAAGTCACCGGCGATTGATTCGGCGGACATATAGAAGGGCCCCAATAATAATTATTGTAATGTCACAAGCGTTTAGATTTTTGTAGGTTGTAATTAGAGGAGAACATCATGTAACTAGTTATTAAAACTCGAATCTAATTAGCCATTGATTAATTTTTATCATTTGATTGATCGCAATAGTTAGTAGTTGAAGAATAAATAATAGTTAATGTGCTTCCAATGTCACAAAGGTCGGTTAATAAGTCGTATTTCGTAAAGTAGCTCGTGTACGATAGTCATTTCTGCTTTAGCAGGCGGATGGACCCTGTCCTGCATTCACTAAAACCAATAATTATTTCTGGCGAATGAAATTAATTCTTTTCATTCATTTTCTTATGTAACCGTACATTTTTTGTTAGTTCATGCTTGCATTATTTTATATTATATTAACCCCTTTTGTTCTTCGTCAGATCACAGCTACCCCCTTACCTTTACACTCTTTTAGTCACACTATTTTACGTTCTCGTTACTTCTTGAGATCACTGGACTCAGTTATCTAAACAATAAACCCATTTCTCCGACCGATTTGTTACTATCCCTTACCGGGCCTTAACCCCATGATAGACTCGAGGGAGGTGCTACAGAAAATTAGCAACCTTCCACAAATGTTCCAACACTTCTTGCTCTCGATGATAATTTATTGGGCGACCAACGTCTACTCTGTTTACACTAAAACTGCCGGTTTCCGTCAATCTTCGGTGCAATGCAGTGAATAATCGATGATCAGGGCCTTCTCGATTAGGGTAACGTTCGTGATAGATTCTTGCGCCACGTCTTGCATTACCATTAGCAGCACCATAAGTGAAATGCATGTCTGCCATTTGTGTTTCGCCCCCGCGAAATTTTCGGCTGGCAGGGCCAGAGGCCCAACATGTCTCGCTTTATGTATATACTCGCATTTTGTACCACTACACTGAACATTATTAAAAAACTTTACTCCGTTTAATGTAATCGCGTATCGGGAGAAAGAAAAATCGTTTAGTTCCAAAAAAAGTTGACACGTGAGATACATGCCAGCATATTGGCTTTTAAACATTTCTTAATATAAGACGTCATTAGACAAACGAACCATACGAGGAGTACTAATAGAAAAACTATGCGTGGTCTATTAATAGACAAACCATACGAGGTGAACTAATTGACAAATTATACGACGTGTATTAACAGACAAACCATATATGACGTATACTAAGAGAAACTATCCGTGGTTTACAAATAGATAAACCATACGAGGCGTACTAATAGACAAAACTTACGTGGCGTGCAAATAGATTAACCCTGTCATGGGCTAGTTAAATAATAAATATCATTTCTTGGATATTTTCATATCCAAAGAGATGGCTGAAACTTAATAAATAATTTAAATACTACTAGAGAATTCTTCGGAATTTCTAAATTATTACTTGAATCGAAGTAAGAAAAGACAAAAAACGCTATACCGAAGCGGATTGAAACACCATCGTAAATGACAATCAAGTATTGAGAAAAGGTTAGTCACAAAGTAATTTATAAAGAAAATCACGCAACATAACACGCACATCTAGAAACGCGTAAACAAACACACGTAAAATGAAATTCATGGCTTGTTCAGCACACGGAGAGAGAGATAATTTTTTCGGGAGCGCTTTATTTCATTTGTCAGTTTATTTTTTTTTTACATCTTGAGGTTTTGCTTTCACGCCAAAATTTCTTTCAATTTCCGATTTCTTAGAAGGTTTTCAGCGTTGGCTCGTGCTTCTTTTAAATCCGCTGTCGAATTTGTCATGGCAATTTGCATATCATCAGTATGTATTGAAATTTTTGTGTTTGCCGGCATAATTAAGAAGGAAATCATCGAAAAAAACCATTTGTCACACATTTAATAACTTTATTTTACGTATGATTTCATCCGTGCATGTTTTTTCCTCAATCCTCATTTTTTTATCACTAATATCACTTGGTTGAAGAATTTCGACATTTCATGTAAGTGCAATTTTTAAGAAATTAGTAGTTGAGCAAACTGCCATTTTACGAGAAAATCGACCTAACATTGAGCGGTTACGGGAACTTCGCTCCCTGTCCTCCCAAAAAGCGATTGAGAGTTTTGTCGTACATTTTAGCATGTAGAATAACTTGATGTTGAAATTGAAACTAAATTGAAGTTTTTAGGTGTTATAGTTTAGAAATTAGCTTCGATACAAAATGAGGCTCATCGAAAAAATCTGCCTCCCATCAAGGGGCTACGGCAACCGCGCTTCCTGTCTCCCCAGGAAACGTATGAGAGTTTTGTTATACATGTTAGCTTGGAGAATGATTTTCTCTACAAATTGAAACTAAATTTAAGTTATTAGGTGTTATAGTTTAGAAATTAGCTTCGAGACAAAATGAGCTCATCGAATAAATCTGCATCTCATCGAGAGGTTACGGGAACTTCGCCTCCTGTTGTCTGTGAATGCTTAAGAGTTTTCGCATTTACGAGTTTCTCTTAAGAAAGTTACATTCTTTCTTTCGAGAGTATTTTGAACTCGATAGGTGCATTATTTAGAAAGTTACATGTGAATGAAGTTAATGAACTTTTATGTTTGACGGCGTGCGAGTAGAGAAGGTATCTCAAGAAATTTCTGTACTTCTCACAAACCGTTTCTTGAACCGTCTCGACTGCGGCCTGCCGGTATAAGAAAAATGCTAAAAAACATAAAAAATGATCTTGTTCTTTCTACATTTAAAATGACAGTCAAAGCTCTGATGAATCGTAAGAAATGACCTGAGGAAAAATAAAGAATAGAAAAAGGACTTCGAAAAACGTATAAATGAAATGGTTTTTAATTTCATAAAAGAAATTTTTAAAGAAAACTCAAGTTACCGTCGAGGAACAACAACAAAAAAACAGATTTCATATCTTCTCGAAATTCTCTGCAACATCATGCGAAACTGACACTCAAATAGGAGCAAACCGACATTCAGCCAAATCCGTCAATGAGTGCTGAAAGAGAGCGAAAGAGAGCTCGCATGCCCAAATATGGTGTTGCGGAACCGTGAGTGTGTGTTGACTAACGAAAAAACTGATCGTGTGAAAGGCCCTTTAGAGAGCGTAAGAATTTTGATATAGCCTAAGTGAACCGAAATGTTTATGATATATTTTCGAAATGTAGTACTTAAATGACGTTCTATCGATGTAAGCGAGTAAACTTATATCGCTAGGTGGAATATTGACGGCTAACATGAGACAGTGGTGACTGTTGTAGCACGCAGTAATTAATACCCATGGCGAAACGAATATTGAAAAAATTGTGGTAACCATTTGTTTAAACTAGAGGGTAAGTTGAGTGTGTTTGGGAAGAGCATGTGCTGTGAATTTGTTCCAAAAAAGTTGATACTTTTGTGGTACACAAAATTAATGCTATTATTTTTCCAGATTATATTTAACTTCAAAAATCTGAGCCTCCTTTTGCTCGTCTAGCACCATTTTATCCCGATAGCTAGCTGAGAATGCCCTACATTAGGTCTTATTTCACATTTGGTTATGTCCCACTGGCTTTTAATGAATGTTGGAGGTGAAGGATCAGAGTGTGGCTGCAAGAGGTGGGAAAAAGAGATTGAGAGGTGAACAAAAAAGTATGGATTGAATAAATTGATGCTTAACATGACGCGCAAACCTACACTAATCTGGTATATGCGGAAGGAAGTATCTAAGTGTGAGTTATTCTATGATGGTAGTTTTGGAGGCCAACTTTTGTTTGCTGTGAGGTGTAGGGCATTAAGTGTGAAAAGATGCACATGGAGAGGGAAAGAGAATAATAATAGACTATGTCGGCAGTGTGATAGGGGAGTGAAAGAAACAATTGAACATTTTGTGCTGGAATGTAGTAAGTATGAGAAAGAGAGAGCGAGTTTCATGAATGTGGTGTTTGAGCAGTATAGAAAAAATGAGTGGTATACCAGATATGCTGAAGATGACTGTGGTATGAGCTGTCTTACTGGATTGGATCAAGAGTGTAATTTGGGTATGATTGAAGCTATGAAAATTTTTCTTGTACGTGCCTGGAGTAAGAGACAGTGACTGGAATGAGCCAGTCATGTAGAGTTGGCTGTAATGACCCGCCATGCCTGGGATGGTGTTTTGACGTACTGGTTATCCCAGTGATGCCATCCAATGGAAGCTTGTGACAAGGATCGGTGGATCCTGAGTAGTTTATTGGACAAGCCTGGTACACAGGTGATGAACTCCTTTGTGTGAATATCGTAAGTACTGCGGAGGGAATTGCAGGCCGTTACAAAGGCCCCGACGCTGAAGGCCCTCAACTTCAAGTTCAAGCCCATATCTGGTCCTAACGGCATTCTTATAGTTTTTTACGTCATAGATTGCTTGAGTAAATTGTAATTATGCATATAATTGAAATATGAGATTATATAGTACTTCTGTTCTGAAATATTTTCTTAAAGATGTCGTGGAGACAAGGAATTTACAGTGCCAGCTAGCCAAATTCCCCGTTATAATTTCATGTCGGTGAACGATTGTATTTTGTTGAATGTCACCAACTTCATTCTGCTAATTTTATTGATTGACGTTTAATTGATATTAAATTAGTAACTTACTCTTTCTTTTGCGAGACGAAATTTAAGTATAGTTGGGCCAATACATGGTCTTGTGAGGATACTTCACTACTGGTTGCCTCCTTTTGTATTGTGCTAACTAATGCTCATAGTGAAATTCGATATCCCCTTTTATATGCCTCGTGGAACTCATACCTACGTCTAATTACGTTTAGTTTTAGATTAGCCTTGAATCTCCTTGTCTTAAGTATGGAGTCAGGTAAATTATTTCAATTTAGCTTTTGTTCCTTTGATTTGTTTCTTTCAAGGAACCAGCTCGTGTTACTAGAGTTTCTAGAACTCTTTTCGATCTGGCAATTACAAATGATCGTACAATAATATTTAGAACAGCTATATCATCCTTAGTTTACGATCGTCACTCTATAGAATGTGAACTTATTAGTGCAAGAATAAAAAGAAATTTACGTCTTAAAGACCTATTGTCTGAAAAATCACTACTCAGCAGAATTATTTTACGAAAACTACAAAACAGGTGCACCGAATTTCAAAACATGATTAAATTTGATGTCGCCATACAAGTTTCATTCTTCACTGAAAATTTGACAACAGCTCCTAATGAATGTGCACTTTTCATCACCAAAAAAAAAAACAAAGGTTAAACGCACTATTTGGATTATATTCAAAATAAAAGAGCTTAGCAGAATAAAGAAAACTCACTGAGCAGGTACAAAAAGAATAGATTAAAACGAACTCAGTAAAACAGATTTAAAAAGCATGAAAAAATTATTCAGAAGAAAATCATGGAAGCAAATCAAATATATTTTCGCCAGGAACTACCAACAGCAAAAAATATTCTGAAACGAACGAGGGTAATCCTTTGTGAGGTAGCCTATTATAAAAATTTATGACGCAAAAATAATTATCACATTCCCTTAGAAAGAGCCGCTGACTTCAAAACATTCCTTTCAAAGTAGGAGCTCAAGTCTTTAATAATATATGGGAAACCGACGCAAGTCAACTTTCAGTTGTAACTCTTGCCCTACTGCATCTGCTCTTGTGCTGATATCAGGTGGAGACGACGTCCTGGCAATTTATCACATATATGAATATTTTTTAGACGCATTAAAATACAGAAAAGCTGTCGGACATGATGTTTCTAGATGTGCGTGTTGTGTTAGGTTTCTATAAGTTATTTTTGACTAACCTTGTCTCATTACTTGAAAATCATTTATGATGGTATTTCAGTCGGTTTCGGTAGGGCGTTTCGTGTCTTCTCTTTTTCGTTTTAACTTATAGCGAAGGACTTCCGAGATATTTTCTAGCTGTATTTATAAGCTCTCAGTCATCTTGCCATGGATGAAATGCCCAAAAGAATATATTTTGTTATTTTCTCACAATAACATGATTAACCCCTGACACGGCTATTGTACACATCGAATGGTTTAGTCATCAATTAAGGAAAATACAACATTAATAAAATTTTAAAATCCAATGTGTTGTAATACATTTCATGTATCAACTTTTCTGGAAATAAATGATTTCCTTCTTTCCTTTTTTCTTTCATGTCGTATGATGTTGTTAGCCTTGTGAGCAATATTTCGATTTTGACGTTCGTGAGTATATTATGACAGAATTATTTAAGTTATCAATTTCACGGAAAGCTCCAACTGTGTTGTAAAATATTTTGTTAACGTTACGCATCAATTCATTCCATGTTTCTGATTCTAGAGAACCATTTGGTGATAGCATAATTTATGTAGTAAATATCATAAATTTTTGGTGTGGTAAAATATTTTCTTGAGGATTAGGAATTTGAAGACGAGGAACACTATCGTCAAATCCATAAAACGAATCGGAGTCCTGCTCCATCCTCAGTAAGTACAGTCTGAAAAAACGTAAAAAAACATAAATTCGTCAGACATATTAAAAAAGAAAATTGATAGAAAACTCATGTTAAATCTTTCAGCGGATAAGAACCATTCATACTTGTTAAAACGGGGCTTTCTTTGGCTATGTACAATGATTCCAAAATTCTTAGTTCCGAATCATTAAAAGCATTGCACAATACTTCATATTGGTCTTCAGCGACTCCATGCAGAGCAGTGTGGTGCTGGAATCGCTGAAGATCAATTTGAAATATTGTGCAATGCTTTTAATGATTCGGAACTAAGAATTTTGGAACCATTGTGCATATAGCCAAAGATGTATTTTAGTAATCCTCGATATCACAAGTTAAGCTCATATAGAATTTAAATGCATGCTAAGAAGAACATTGTTCATTATGGCGTCACTACCATTATGTTCTTTTTACTTAAATCATTACTTGTATTTACATGGGTTATCAAACTTAGAGTAGCCTAACAAAGGGAGTGCATTTTATTATGTTTTTCTCCAAATCCTTTGTAGCAACAATTCTCAATCAATTATGTTATCTCAATCGTATCAGAAACACGACCATTAAACGGTATGAATAGTTCTTTTCCGTATAAAGTTTTACATGAGTTTTTCTATCAATTTTCTCTTTTAACATTTCTGACGAACGTTTGTCTGTTTTCGTTTTTTTCCAGACTGTACTTACTGAGGATGGAGCAGGACTCCGAAACGTTTTATGGATTTGACGATGTGTTAAATTAAATGATGCTTAACCTACGAGCAGTGTTCCTCGTTTTTAAATTCCCAATGAATTTTCGATGAAAGAAAAATGATTTTTTTCAATATTTTTTTGGACCTAGTTATTCGGTATACTAGTTGACCCGCAATGATGATAAGATAGTTCAAAATTTCGACCTCTTAGTCTCAGAAGCAGAGGTATTTTAATTCACCTATTTACGTTCAACAGTAATTCCCGATTTTGCAAGTTCCTAAGCTCATATTTAAATGTAAGTACACGCTTAGAAGAACATTGTTCATTATTGCGTCACTACCATTATGTTCTTTTAAGTTTAATCATTACTAGTATTTACATGGATTATCAAACTTAGAATAAACTATCAAAGGGAGTGCATTTTATTTTGTTTTTCTCCAAATCATTTGTTGCAACAATTGGCATTGGTACTAAAATACCCATGAGTGTTAATCAATTAAGAGTCTTTATGTTTAAACCTTTTTAAAAGCAACGTTGATTTTTGTATAATTTTCATTGGAAATAAACTTCTTTTCTTTTTTCTCATTTCTTTAACTCGTAGAATTTCGAATTGAAAACTTGTCCAGTTTCTGCACACTTCACAAGCTCTATCTAATACAATATGAATAACACACTCTTTATCTATTTTCAAATCATCACAACTGGAATTTATAGTTTATCCAGCATGAATAGGCTTAACAAACACTGACCTCTGAAAAGCACCCCGTCCAGCTTCAATTAAGACATCCATAAGTAGCAGAACTCATTCGTGAAACTCAACATTACTTAATGCGTCACCTAATTCCTCGGCATCTTAAACTGCTCTATGCTCTCTATTTTTACAAAAATATCGTCCACGTATCTGCCGTGCAATATCGGTTTAACAGGCGTGGTCCTCAACATCAGGTTTTCTACGCAGGAATGTAAAAGTGGGCAAGCGTGGGCCCTAAAGGGAAACTCACAGCAACACCATCTACCTTGTGGAAAAAGCTACCATCATTATGCCGAAAAGGAGTTGCAGTAGCGTAGGTTGTGAGGAGTTGGTTGAAAATATGACGAGGGAACAAATCAGGAGTAAAAAGACCTCAACTATTATATTTGTTATTTAAAATTATCTCAATTGTATCAGAAATACGTCCCTAGGTGAACAAAGAATTCATCAATTAATTTTACCCAATAATACCCTTAGTGTGTTTATTGATATATGTATATTTATTTGTTATGTGTCCGCTTCTTCCGTCTCTCTGTCACGCTGATTAAGGGTGTTTAGTGACCGTATCTGTAACACTTTCCCCAGTGCGATAGTACAACAATATTTTAATCGCAAGTACCATAAGGATGGATGTATTTATGTGTCATCCACATATGGAAGATTTTTTCAAGTAAAATATTAAATCCCGTCACTTTTGACGAGCCTTGTACACTAGCCTTAAATCCACCCATTTTACTTTCATTAGTAATCCTCGATATCACAAGTTAAGCTCATATAGAATTTAAATGCATGCTAAGAAGAACATTGTTCATTATGGCGTCACTACCATTATGTTCTTTTTACTTAAATCATTACTTGTATTTACATGGGTTATCAAACTTAGAGTAGCCTAACAAAGGGAGTGCATTTTATTATGTTTTTCTCCAAATCCTTTGTAGCAACAATTCTCAATCAATTATGTTATCTCAATCGTATCAGAAACACGACCATTGGCAAACAAAAAATTCAACACCTAATGATGCAATAATATCGCTCGCGGCTTAGCTACGTAACAAAGCAACGAATTCCACAATTTGAGCAACGGGATAGTGACGGCAGGAACCCGGGACATTATTGGCCTGAACGGCGGATCATTCTGATTCTTTTAATAAGTATTGGCATTACCAAGAATATAACCAGGTTTGTTGAGCCCTTCCAGTTATTATTATTATTATTTAGATCACCATATTAAAACTAAAAATGATTGCGTGTAGCTTTTTTTAACTTCACCGTTGAATCCCGCTGCAAACACTGATTTTACACCGTTGTAAAACTCGTAAAATCAGTGATCTCGTAGTAAGTAATATTTTCAGATCCAGGGTCGGTGATTTAGACAGAGCCCGCATGATATATCAGTTCAAGAGCGACAGAAGAGAGCGCAAATCTCCTAAAAACCGTAATATTGGCATGACTGGGACGACCCTGAAACAATAAGTAACTGCGCACAAGTATAAAAGTTCAATTTTTCAATAATCTTGTAGCTGATCAGCAAGCCCTCAGTTGAAGACTTACATTCAAATACAAACTTTTACATGTTGTTTAAAAAAAACACTCATGTAATAAAAACATTACTTATCCATAAACTTAAACCTGCCCTTAACGAAAATACGAATGAATATTTTGCTGTATTTAATAGCCCTGCTGGTTAGAAATCTCTATATCCGCTCGATCATTCATTTGGCATCTGTCTTTGGTGCCATGAACATAAGGCCGTTGTGCGATGTCAACTAATCTCCCGGGGATTTAATATTCCTGTTGCCCCAAAAAAAGACTACTCCTAACCGGTCATCTTGCACTGATTTTTTGCAATTTTAAAGCGTCTTATTTAGCTAAAGCATTGGACTTACATTTCCATCAATGTGTCTGTAAAATATTTTTCTAGAGGTTTTCAGCCAGAAGATAATGTTAGTAACTTCGGAAAGTTGCTTTTTAAAAACAGACAGTGGTAAAGAATTTTTTAGATAGACTGTTTTTAGTAAATATGATCAGCATTTTCTTCGTCATTTAGCACGTGATGATCTGGACTTCTTGTTCAATTGATTTAAGACTCACACTTGGTTGTGACTAGTCGCAGCATAGGCGATCTCAAAAGAGCGGAGGCAAGGGACGATTTGGTATTGACTGAAGAAAAACGTTCGATATTTCGAAAACAGATTCATATCACGCTCTGTTCGTGTTACTTAGTTACAATCTTTTGAGCTTCAGCGCTTCGAAAAATATTAATTTTTACGTAGCTGTATATCCTGCAGTTGATAGTTATGCCAACCCGTGAGCGTGCGTTGCAATAATTGCTGGCTCTTTCGTATCCTGAGACATCGCCCCTCACCTGCATCGCTGGCTTACTGTGGCAAGTTAGAGGGGCTTATGTTTTCACCTTGTTAGCAAAACAGTGAGATTATGTATATAAAGCATGTAATGCATAACAAATGTAAAATTCGCAGAGTGTCTCCATGGCGGTATTTGGATTTTTCAATTGTGCAAATCATGGAAAACATTAGAAATCTTAGGTATCGTTAATTTTTTAAACATCAATGAAGGCTTTGCTCATAGGAAATCATAAATGAAAACCATAAATTACGCGATGTTTCGTTTAGAGTGGTTCAATAACGGTTTAGCGGTCAGTAAATGAACCACGCATTACGTAGTGAATGCATCACTTAAATGGAGCACAAGTTTAGACATTACATAGTTAATGCAACAACTCGTGGCTGAATAGACAGAAGCACTCACACAACTTCGGTTTGTGCAAATCAAGGTAGACCAAAGCCGACCATGAAGTTACGAGACAGCGGTGAGAGCTGAGCTTTGTCTGTGCTGTCGTATCATAGAAAATTGTCTAAATTTAAATTATCAGGTCATACCATAAGTTCTGTCTGTTTTTTACTAGTATAATGAGGAGAATAAAAACGTATGAAGTAACCTTCAGCAACATATTCTTCATCGATAGCAGGAACTGTTGACAGCTTACTAACCAATTTTTTAATGCCCACTTCGTAGAAATCTTTGGTTTTGGAATAAAAAATACCTACAACTCATTTTCGATGTTGTTTTTGTCTTCCAAAGTTTTTCGCCTTAAATGATTGTCTAGATTCCTAGAGATGGAACTCTGAAGGAGTAATATCTGGAGATTAGGGCGGATGCATCAATGTTCCCCCTTTCAGCGTTTCAAGTGTGTCCAACGTCATTTGTGTTGTATGCTGACGCGCATTGTCGTGCTGAAGGAAGACGCCTTTTTGATTCACCAAACTTGGCTCTTATTTTTAAGCAGCTGCTGACAGTACAGTTCTGCAGGACTGTTTGGTTGTTTTTGCAGAAGCTCGTAACGAGCGATTCCTCTCATTTTCCACCTAACTCACAGTAGAACATTATTCTGATGGAATCCTGTTTTTGGTTGTGATTGTGGTCTGGCATGTCGATCTAGCTATTAATCCCATATTCGTCTTCGGTAAATAAACCTATTAGAAAATGTTTGCAACTGACGGGAATGCTAAGGTGCGCAGGCACATGTGTTCGGTTAATGGCTCCAAATGATAAAATATCTAAAAGTATGTCACTGCAAAGTTAATGGAAGACCACGATGAACTGATTACCTCGCGGAATAGATCACATATTTATACCTTTCTCTCTAACACAAGTTCAAACTTGTTACCACACGAAAACGGCCAGGACTTATGGTACGACTTGATACTATTTGAATTTTTTTCTGTGCACGTAGTAATGTTCGAATTTATTCTTTCTTCAGATACGTTCGCATTCCCTTTGCTCCAGAACATGCCTAATTCTGCTACTTTAATAGAAGTACGCACGCAATAATTTGCAGAAACTCAGATGTTCTGTTCAGCCATCGCCTCCCGTCATACTCGTGAGCTTCCAATTTCTTAGGACTCTAGTGCTCTTGTCCTAATTACCGAGGAATAATTTTTTGAGGTAACACTCAAAATGAACAACTCAACGAAAAGCTGACTTATTCTCCCACGAGACCCAATTCGTCTGACGTGGCTTTTGGACAATCTCCGTCAGCGCTGCGCTGAGGCCTAGGATGGGTAGCAGCGATGGAAGGGCGAATGCAAGGCTGGTCCATGCAGCCCACCACCACATGTGCCCGACGCTCAAAAGTGAAGAACATCGCTTGGCCAAAGTCCAGTTGGGAACCAGTTTCTTTGCTTACCCATTCATCATTCTACGAATAATTTGTGAAGGAGAAATGTGGGTCTGAATATCTTACCCATCCACTGAAGCGACGTAAGAGTGCTGAAGTATTTCATCATAATTTTATTTACTATTGACATCATTGTAAACATTATTAAATTTTAGACGTCCAATTGAGAATTATTTTCCCAAGACATCCCATTTTTGAAGCCTTGCTTAACAGAAGAGACTTTCCTCAGCATTCATCAACGTATTTGTCATGAGGAGAAACTAGCATCAAACGTTCCACAAGATAAATCCCTAGTGGAGATGCCTGCAGTTAGTACTTAGGATTGAAATAAAATAAAGCTAAAAAACAGTATGTAATAAGAATAGGCTTATCAAGATCATCCATTACAGATAATTACACGATAGACCAGCGTCCAAACTGAAAACACAACCCAAAGTGCAAATCACGGAACAAATTCGCGGATGTAAGCGAAGGAGGAGTTTGAATTAAGTGGAGAGTTGAGCGACGGAGCTGCAGCATACGTGTTGAATGAAGCCTGTTCAACGCTTCAAGGTCACCCAATTAAAATTACCCAAAATTATACTGAAGGGTAGTGGAAAAAATTGCCATCGAAATTGTAATAAAATTATTCTTTCTCGGAATCACTAGTTCACGAAATAGGAATCAAGATATCAGTACGAGCATAAAGGCAACAATTAAGTTTGCGTTGAGGACAACACGAAATGACGACACGGAGCCTACGATGCGAACACAGCCGAGTCACACCCGGTCACACATGGTAAGGTCGGCGACGTCAGCAAGCCACCACAAACTCTAACTTGGCTACATTGCAAAAAATGCCAATATAAAAGAATTGCACGAATGCGTCTCTATCATGTTGAATTGTTTGAGGTCCACTACCAAACTTCCAAGAAACAATAAAAGGGCACGGAAAGCACAACTGGTAAAATACCTTATGACAACTTTACAGAAGGATTGACAATATCACACGTTCATATCGAAGCGAGCCTGGGGCACAATGATGGGATGAGTCAACCCTACAGGGGTCTGACTGCTACGCTTTGGCCGCAAGGAGATGGGGACGAAGCCTAACTGGGTACAGGGAAGGGCAAGCTTAAAACGCCAACCTCTCTTGAATATGTCAAAATTAAACAAATACTCCAGCAAATACTTGAAGGACAAATTGCTGAACACGTTAGAGAGAATTTTCTCGTAAGTATATTCGCTTGAGCAATTAAATAGTCACTGGGGATTCAATATTTTCATAATTAACTCCTAGTTCAATACTTCAATCTTAAAATGATACTCGAATGCATCTAAAAAACGAGAGTCACGAGTTAGCTATGACAATCTAGTTATTCAGAGGATACCATTGACTTTTAACCACAGCGCATCAAGCACTCGGCAAGAAAATTTACAACCACGTCCAGAAAACCTGCCAAGTTCGCAGTAGCATCACAATACAAGAAAAACAGCAGTTAACAAGTACATCATAACTGTAAATTCAAGCTCAGACGATGGTCAGCCCTTCAGGTAAAATATACTTCAACCTACTACCTAAAGGCTCCAAGTATGATATTCCGTCCTAAGAATTCGCTAACACAGACATTTTTTCCTAGGATAGATATTGTCGAGTCATCTTTAATCACCGAATCACTATAAAACTAAACCATCTCAAGAACTCAAGTAAACTCACAATGAAGCCGTAATGAAAAATCAGAACTACGGCAGGACTACAGCAGTTTTGATTGAAACAACTCAGAGAATGAATCAAAAGCTGTTGCAACCGCTAGTGAAACATGCGCGTTGAGCAATCGTTGTATGAAGCTATTGGTGGTCGTAGAAGACTTGGCTCCACTAGTCTTACGTATGCTACTATAGTTGTATTTTCTCTTAATTGCATGCGTACAGCGTCAACAAATACCGACAAGAAGCCAAACAATTGACATCATAGCAGTAAGTAAAACAAAAATAAGAGCATACAACCAAGGCAAATGGCCGAGTTTCGAGGTAAGGATCCATCTTGCCAGCCCAGCCAACATGAAATTTGTGTCAAAGCCAGCGGAAGTGGAGATTTTCACTAAGAACGGTGAATCACCATCCATTTTTCAACATCAACTGAGAGCAATTCTTGTACATTCTTCTTACTCATACAGATTATGGGTAAGAAGAATAAAATTCGAGCCCAGGTATGTTATATCGTCATGTTTAGTTCATTTATTATTAGTTTATTAATCCGCTAAAATTTTCGGCGACTATGGTGCAGAGAAAATAAAAAATAAAAATTAAGTGGCTTGTCGTCACATAACAATATTGACCGCAAATTTAAATAGACTATCTACGCTCGAGGCTATTACTAACTAGTAAATTTGGCAGGAATAAAATTCCCGGCGAGAAATAAAACCGCTCGTTGCTTCGCTGAGTGGCGCGTCAATGGCATATTGCTGACAATGCAGGATTCGTAAGCTGAAATTCAACCTAGCTTCACAAAAAAAATTACCCTGAAATGATGACAGAAGAGTTGTAGAACACCATTTTTAGAACATATAAGTGAAATAAACTTTGGGAGGCAAATTCAAACATACTATACTGAACCCCATCACCTTTTCGACCAAAATGAACTTGAAGAATAGTTGAGGTACACTGGATACTGCATTGGTGGTAGCTAGAGAGCTCTGCTACATTAGTTATGTTTTTTATTTGCTCATTTTTCGTTGGTTTCAAAGTGACCATAATCATAAAGTCGAGAGATCGTCCTGTGATTAAAAACTAGCCATTTTCGCTAAAGGATAATCATTGAAAACAATAAAATACGACTGAAACATTGAATTTCAATCACAAACCTCTGTCTGGGCTTTTAGACAAAAAAATTAAGCTCCAAATATATCAATTAAATACTACCAACATGATGCATATTTTCTGACAATACAAACGTTAACAGAAGTTTTACAAGCGAAAGAGTGCAATGATGGGCCGTAAGACGTATAGCGATGACGAACGTATTTTTTAAGATGAATTTTATGAACTAAGAAAACGCAACATAGCAATCCACAACTAAATAAATAAGACATGCACTTACGTATCGGCAAATGACTCGTAAAAGACAGTGAATGAGCTCCGACAATGTAACTACCTAGCGACTGCCTCGACATATCGGGAACCAAATAGCAACAAACTTCAGCTCAAATCACTGTTTACTGGAAATCATCGTCAACCCACAAACATTAATAAATTTCTGTCCATACGAAAGCATTTAGAACTGCCTACACATATCACGATAGATGGGAGTTGCAACGTCATGAACAGACAACTCACATTATAAACCATGAAGAACTTCGATAAGTAGGGAGACAGACGAACAACATTGAAGAACACAAGGTATAAAATGGAATAATCAGTCAAGTCATCGGAAATTAGGGACTACTAAACGGAAGTTCTCATAGACATATTAAAATAAAGTATGAACCAATTTTCTTTGAAACAATGCGAGAGACGTTCAAGGAAAAAAATTGAAGAGTACATATAAATGAACCGATTGGGAAGGATTAGAATATACAAGGGAGGTACAGCTGAACAAGATACCGTATTAGAGAATCACGGATCGCTAGAAGGTTATCATAGCTAGAGCATTTGCACAATATGAACAATTTGGTACATCATCGTCAACATGAGGGTCGTTGCAACAATATTATCATATTAATAATATATACAACATAAGAGGATTTGCAGCAGCGTCGACGGCGACTGGGAGACTATAGCTAATCGATGTAGCGAGAGAAGCGTCCGAGGTGCGGAGGTCGCACAGCCCGCTGCGTGTCGCGAGAGCCTTCAGGGTCTGTGGAACCTGGGGGCAGACGACAGCATTAGCGGGCGCTCATGAAGCCTTCAGTTAATCTCCGGGTCCATACAATTACGAGTCAATTCCATAATAAAAGAATACGAAAATTCCTCAGTTGCGCTTAGTTAACTGTGCATGTTTTCAGTAAGTCCGAAGATCACATCAGTGTTGGGGGACACAGTTCGTGGAAACGAACATTGCTGCCAAATTACACACCGCAACACATGGATCTTTATTTTAGTACAATTTTATAGTTGTACTGTACATAATTAAAAATTTCGTAAATGACAACCCAAGAATATTATTTACACACTGAAGAACCGATACTAATGGTAGCGTTTTGTTGAATACGATCCAGATGCCCTTGTACAAAAAATGGTAAAAAAATGTAGGAATAGAAGTAACAATGGTCAACCCACCAACTTTTCTTCGAGTTTGCCGTCAAGACATCTCTGCAGCTAATCCGAAGAGCACATTGCTAAAATATGGAACAACATACAAACTCCAAAAACTGAACTGTACAGAAGAGGCTTGAAGCAAGTGTTGCTAAAACCCCAGCAAGTAGCACAGAGTACCTCAAATAAAAGCCTTCACGCCTCCGGACGTCAGGTATTAGCATAACTCCTCCGAGAGCTCAAGAATCAAACCTATTCCTAGATGAACGTCGGTTCTTACGATAACCCTAATTGCAGTATTTATCAATGTCTCACGCTTGTGAGGCCATGAACATGGGATGTACATTTAGGCAAATCAGGCACTACGTTTCGAATGGTAAAATTATGATCTCACCTGGTTAAATGACGACTCTCTTCATGCACATCCATCTCTAGACTTTTGAAGTCGTTGAGCTCTTTCCTAATGACAGCTTTGTCACGAGGCGTGAGTCTGGTCCAGGGCTTGTCCGCCCGTCTGTCGTACTCCTGCGCCTCGGTCACCTCTATGTAATCGTTGAAGCGGATGATCTGATCCAGGCAAAAGAAATCCAATACAAAAGTGGTCATCAACGAGTTACCTTTGTCGGATCTAAGTATGATCTTCATTCAGAAATGGTAATAACAGTTATTGTTCGAATTTAACAAGTATGTCCACCTTAACTGAAATTTTTGTGCAACAAGAATCTAACAAACTTCAATTATCAAAAATGAACACAAATACAACCTAATGATCAATATCAATGATTTCTTTTATAAGAGTAAATCGTAAAATTGCATTGGGTTTGATTGATGATCTGTAAGCAAAAGTAATAGCTGATATTCAACTGCTCGTTCGGATTCGTCTAAGTTCAAAATTAATGAAATAAATTGAACTTGGCGTTTCAAGAAAAGAGACAAAAAATTTCCGTGAATATTACATGTGTTTCAATAAGTAATAGAGCTATACGCGGAGAATAAGAATAAAATTCAACAACTATCCAGATACGTAGTTATTGTTTCTGAAATACTTTTTCATGAGTTTTTCCCACCTTTCTTTCCTTGAGCTCCTCAACCGTAGGTCTGAACGACAACTTCCGAAGCAACGTCCGTCTTTTCTCTTCCTTCAGCTTCCGTGCCTCCTCAGGCGTTTGCTCTGTAAACAAAAATATCTCCCTCAACGCATGAACGCACTGTTTTCCGTGGTGGTTTTCAGCACGATAACATGGCTCATATCTTTTATGAATTTTTCCAATTCTACAGGGTAACATAAGATAAGCGAGTGATTTTCAGTTTTGGGGGTCAAGAGATTTTTCACGGTAAATTACTTGGGGTAAATCATTGGTCACTAAGAACGAAAAGTGTACAGAAAATCCCCAAAACGATTCGAAACCTTAAATTAAAAAAAAAAACAGTTTCAAAAACCGTGCAATTTTAACCTTAATGGCCGTGATTTGGTCTATCAGTAGCGGTCGAAATGCAGTAGATGAGTCAGAAGAATAATTTATGGCAGGTCTGTGTCTAGCTTAAACAAAACCTAATCACTTCTCAACACCTCCGGTAGGTCACATTTCTAACAAAAACCTTTAAGATGGCTAAAATAAATTGTGTTCGATCGTTCAAGTGCCTTTTGACCACCGAAGCACAGCTACTTTCTGCCGGTCTGAACAAGGGCGCTTATGTTTTGGAGAATGGACGCTCCTGGATATTAGGCATAATGGTCCTATTATAGCTGAAGCAAATAGTAATGCCCATGCTTCGAAAGTAAATAATTCGGAGTCATTGAATAACGACAGAAGTTAATTCGTTCACGCTGCAGAATCAATTTTACACAACACCAAGAATAGGAAATTCTGTAGGTCACTCTTATAACCACAAACATCTTTATAGATAGCTTCTCTCACCTTACTCAGAGATACAAAAAGAACTGATTAAAAGCTCCGTAAACATATGAATAACACTGCTCGCTCATGAAAGTTTATAAAGGAATGACGTCCAAATTCGAAATGTAATGACGAGATAGTTATAAAACAGACCAATAACTTATGACATTTTTGGTTAGTGAAAGAATCATAGACAAGTGAAAAGATAGAAAAATAGTGCAATAAGTATAACGAGGGTCACCACTAATGCCAAAAACGCTTACTTTTCAGGATATTCCTCTCCTCGAGCTCCTCCGCCGACGGCCGCAAACTGAGACGCCTGCAACAAAGTTTGCATCAGAGGCTAAATAAGATGAGATAACAATGCGTGTCCCACACCACAACATACTCGTACTTGCACCACATGCTTCAATGAGTTGTGATCAGCAATAGCCACCGCATCCAGGGAAATTCACAAGCCAAGTGACATAAAATTCGAGTGTGATTAAGAACTCACTTCTACCAAATACGAAAGTAACATAAATTACTTACGAGTATATTGTAAAGCATGCATGACACGAACGGTTCAATCACGAACTTCTCTCGGGATGAATTTTAATTTTTGTCGAACAAGGAACTATATTATAACCGTTGATCCTAAAAAATACGAGTCCGACCACGGGTTTGCTATAAACGAGTTGTGTTGCAAATTTGATGAAAATATCATAAGATACTCAATGAGCACTTAAACTGTCAGTATCATTAACCGCTTACGTGAAAGTATTGATAAATGATTTATTTCCAGAAAGTGGTCGCTAATGCATTTAAGCCGTTTAGTAGTTGCGAGGAGCGAGGCTCAGCTAAATTTTTTGATTGTCAGACAAACCCCTCTAGGAGTCCCGCAGCTATGCAATTAAATCCTTATTAGCGTTAAAGATATTGACCAATAAGAAATGCACACATCTTATGAACATCACGTTCATACGAGCAAAAATTAAAACAGAGCAACCGAAACTTTTTGCTTGCTGCCAGTAAAGTTAACAGCGCTCGTTCACTAAGTATTTTATTTCGTTTTCGTAGTTAATGACTATGTTTGTTACCCCATTTAACAAAATATATCGCGGGCCAATCTTCAGCACATCATACAGCAGACAAACATCAGATGAAGAATTGCTGTTTTTTCTTCAGGAAATTTCAATTCCGAAGAACGAGTAGAATTTCAAAGACAGAATAAGGTCAGTAAGTCACATAAAACTGCAGGTTTCTTAATGGGCTCATTTTGGCCCACAGTATGACACAATATGGAACCTCTGCAAAACGTAAGTAGGAGCCAGAACGCACGATGAAACTTCGCAAACGCATGCCAAAAAGTTATCGCTCTATAAAAACTATTGCGGCAACGCTAACTCGTTTAAACCGCTGAACACTTGACTAATTTAACCCAAGGTAATTTCACGAGACATAATAGGCTTGTGATTGTAAATTCAATGTTAATGAAACGTGTACATGAGAATGGTACCATATCAGTTTTTATAATTTTTCTACCAATAAACACTGTACTAGATATGATTCAGCAAAATCAATAATACTTCTTCATCGAATGCAATAAACCATTTTTTTCAATACTCTACCTCTTTCAAAGATTTCTCAAGAGCGGTCGTAAATTTCTTATTTAAAATAAAAATGAACAATTTGATACAGCAGACACTCTAGAGGCCACTTTCACCAAGAAACGGAATAAGAGAAATAAGAAACAAAAATAGACCTAATCGGGGTTTAAGGGCCCGCCTCATATCCAAGTAGAGCTCTATGAACTGACAAAGGACATCAAAAGGCACACGCAGATCACATGAAGTAAACCTTCTTTGTGTCTATTATTAATTTCGCAGTTATTAACTGAAGTTCTTTTGCGTCATTACTATTTTACAGTACTGCACCAGACGATTTGAACTGAACAGTAAGCCAGATTAGGCTCTGTAAATTTTTAGCAACTTTGGTTCTCCTTAAAAATTTCTTCAATTAAGACACTTAACCATTTCCCAAATGTTAAATACTGTGAGGATGATTTTGCGACGAGTGAGCAAGAAAGAAATACGACGAAGGCAACATAAGGCAACTGTGCATTTATTTATTCAGGATAACCCATAACCCATGAGACTGACAACCCCCGTATGTTTCCCTCCGGGCTCAATTATAAAAAAATTAGAGTCGTGTAAAACTGCATCGTACAGTACCCACTCGTGCCCGAGGCACGAATCATAAACGGCATAAAATACCAATGATACATTTCAAATTTTATCTAGAACGACTTCAACCAACATGAAACGATTATATCTCATAGGTATCTACGACCGTCGAAACGCATGAAAATTGAATTTTATAGAAATCAAAGCTCTCATTTCAGTTCATTTAAAATAAAAGTATAAGGTTGAAATAAATCAACCGTCTGATTGCATGTTTACGGGAACGTAAGATCGGTTTTGTGAAAAGCAAATATTTCATATTTATCTCAACAAAATAATTTTTCCTCTCCACTTTCGTTTCGGAGTTAAATTTTCAAAATGACGAATAGTTAATATGATAATTTGAACATTTTCCACCGGTACGAAAAACAACTGCATTCAGAATAGGTTTCTCATAAGGTAAATATGTATTTTTGAGCGAGCTGAATTCTCGCTCGAAAAACAATACGATCAAAATGCGACAATCTCAATTTTGGAATAGGTGTGGCTCAATATCATCGAGCTACCAAGAGTCATTACGATACACGTAGTCTTAAAAAGATCTACAGAAACCTCACAAACGTACTTTTCCTTGAAAAGATCAAGAAGAGCTCGTTTCCATGTTCTCTTTCTTTGTTCTTTGATCCAAACAGCCTCAGGTATAATTTCGACGACG
Organism: Morinoia aosen; assembly: GCA_030386875.1. Taxonomy (NCBI): domain Eukaryota; kingdom Metazoa; phylum Arthropoda; class Malacostraca; order Amphipoda; family Talitridae; genus Morinoia; species Morinoia aosen. The sequence goes on along the minus strand of CM059575.1, from coordinate 7,657,189 downwards.
AGCCCGTCAGGACGGCGGACGACCCAGCGGTCCTTCCCCGAGGACACGTGCAGCAACTTGGGGCCGGAGCGGGGCTGAGGCCCTGGACTGTCAGAGCGAGATGAGCGCCTCGATGACACGTTGCTGCTCGTTCTGAACGCTGGGCACGAGGCAGAATGGATGCTGCCGCCCATGAGCGAATCTGGTCCAATCGAAGACGCAGGAGAGGAGGGTGTCGAAGACATTGGAGACGTGGGGCTAATTTCGCCATGTCCACCACTGGAGTAGCACGAATATGATGACGAGGAACTACTACTGTCGCTGTGACTGGCATAATCGCTAGTGCTGTGATGGCGGCGATGCGTGCTCACCGTTGTATTCTTACTGTTATCTTCCTTGTTCTGATGACCTCTCGAGCTGGATCGGTGCTTTCGTCTCGTTCTAATCGAAGATTTTGATTCTCTGTTATCTTCCGTCGGATAGAAAAGGTTGCTGTTAATGTGGCTAATATGATTTTTATTTATAAAATTATTAATGACTTCTCTATGGATGTGATTGATATACAGGTTATTATTCTTGATATTGTTGAGGTTATCAGCACTTTGGCATCTCAATTTGATATCGTCAGATACAACAGGAAACTCATTAGGGTCCCTTTTCTTAATTTTGCTTGAATTGTCAGTATTGCGACTGGTGTGGAAACTTTTATTTCGGCTGACATGATGTCTGTGGTGTGAAGTATCAATGCCCTCATCATAATCATGTTCGTAGATGATGTCCTGCAGCTCGTTCCAACGAATGTGTCTATACTGCTCAGGGTCGGCCCCGAGAGGCAGCAACGAACAAGGAGAGTTGTCGTTACGGGGGCGCAAGTTCACTTGACTACGACTCAGCTGAAATTTAGAATTTTCTTTCACGAGATTCAAATTAAGATTTGAAAGAGCCTTTGAAGTTGTTTCAGATCTTAAAGAGCCGTCACTTGCAGGTCGAGTACCTCTGGTAGCACGGGATGCTACGCCATCCTTATTCCTCAGCTGTACGGATGAAGCTGAAATTTTACCACTATCGCCATTTTTACCACCGGAGGAGTTGAGATTCGAGGAAGAATCATAGTAACGACGAGATTTGCTGATTTCCTTATCTCTAGACTGGTCAGATTTGCGAGGCAAATTATTACTGTTCGATTTATCTGTTCTAGAGCTAACAATTGAGTCAATCTGAGTTTTTTGATGTTTTCCACTGGAGGAGGGTTTAACACTGCCATCACTTGACTTTCTGGAGTCGCTGTTTGAAGACTTACGACTCTTGCAGGGTTGAGTTTTCGTACTTTCGAAAGTACTTAGATTGTCATTTTGAAGTGCAGGAGCGCTAGAGCGCAGATGGTAATCGGCGGTGTGTCTTTTGGTCACCCGAGACTCGGCATTGGCGAAAGAATTCGCCGAGGTGGCGTCATTGCAAGCAACACTTTTGGCAGATCCACCTAACCCGAAAGTGGCAGCCAGGCGACCTTCTAGCAACTCATTTAGTTGCCGGATGCGCAGCTGTTTCTTAGATGGAGATGGGCTGTTTTCGTCAAGGTTAGTATAATAATCTGATGCACGTAGACGATCTCTAATAGACATTATAAAGACACGAGTATTTGCACTATACAGTTTCTCAAAGTAGAATATTGAAAATACTTAAAAAGCACAACTTGGGCGCACACAATTTTCGCCGTAGATCTCAATGAAGGAAGAAGTGCCTAACTGTGTCGACGACTCAAAATACTGAGCTTATAAAAAGAAACAGCGAAACGAGCAGCTGAGCTACTGCGTTTTCGTGCTAGGACTGTTCGTAAGTTGAATGTCTTAGTAGAGATTTCTAAACTAGATCAGATATAGCACAATCACGATGACTATTAATTCAACATACGTCCGCCATTCTGGAGGCGCGCATTCAGATGTTAACGTTACAGCTATAATCACTGAACTGAAAAGGTAACTCGGTTGCTCTCTTGCAGCAACTGAAAAAATCAGAGTTTAGAATGGGTTTTCAATTAATTACGAGAGAAGACGTTGAAACGATAAACTCAAAACTTCTCACTGAACTCCTGAGTTGAGCACAAAATTGGGCGCAAAGGGCAGTAGGCCTGACAATAGGCTGGGAGCGTGCACACTGCGAGGTAGGCGAGGGGACACTGTCCTGGCACCGCGCGCTGTGCTCTGCGCCTCGCTCACGGGCGCGGTGAGGGGGCGAGAGGCAGTGCACGGCCACGCAGGGGCGCTACATACTTCGAGGCCAGGCAGCAGTCGCGAGACGCGAGAACGAATGAACAGCATATTTCCCCACTCAAGCGTGGACCATCCCATCCGCTCCGCTCTTCCATCATCGTTCCGAGTTACAAAAAACATTTAAGGTCAAAGAACCCAAGTAAAGAATAATCGTCTTCACTCAGAATGTGAAATTACTATAAAAGACCTACCGCTGATAAAAACACAGCACTAATGTCCGACTGGCTGTTTTCAGGATTGTCAGGCAATTTCCAATTTTGTCTCAGCATTTTTCCCCTCAAGACAATAGTTCCACTTAAAATGTTGAAACAACTACCATATTTTTACAACATGTAAGGAATATTAAGAATTCTAGGACGGGGAAAAAAGAATAGAATAGATAACAAGTTAGTTTAAGCTTCCCAAACTGCAACAAAGGTTCTCCAAAACGAGGAAGGCAACATTTAATTTGGATTTCACTGAACGGAAAATCTATGCACAAGGTTTGATCCCACACAACATTAGATATACGTTCAGGCCTTTCTAACCATAAGATGTTCCAAAGAAAGAAAGGAGGAAGGCCCCATTTACCAAGGAGGTCAGGAAACGGGGAATCTATGCACAAGGCATATTTCACACAACTTTAGATGATTATAAACTAGTTTAGGCCTCTTTAACCATAACAAGGTGTTCCAAAGAAAGGAAGGATGAAGGCACCATTTAGTATGGAGTTAAGAAAACGCAGAATTTATGCACAAGGTGTGTTCCCACACAAGACCTTGTGCATAGAAAAAGTAAGTTAAGAGAGAAGTTTACGAAACAAAATAAAAGTTGAAGAAGAAAGTCAGAGGTACTTGGAAACAGAACCGTGAAAAAAACATGGTTTCTAACAAAACTCCTATTTCAACAAAAGGAAAGCCTATCGAACTCTAGCACGGGATCTCACATTTTCTCTCCGAAAGCGCTAATTCCCACTGATACAATTGTTGTCTTTCTCTGAGGAGAGATACAATAGTTCTACGCGTGGCGTTATAAACCTCAGAGATGAGCATGCTATCTTCGCTTGTTCCGTGCCTTCGGTTTGTGGTGTGACAATTTTCAAGAGCTATTGGTCATGCTGAGAGAGCAAGTCAAGTACAAAAATAGTGAATCCTTGATTGACAAGCATCACTTTACCATTAAAATACTAGAAATGATTTTTAATGACTTTGTCTCCGAATATGAAGTTGGACAATCGTTTCCACTCCACATGTGCTTTTACGATTAGCACGAAGCATTTCATTTCATTCTCAAAAGAAAAAACTGCAGAATGAAGTAAACACGAACACCAAGTATTGACGACATTTACGAGGCAGGTTGCACGAAAGGCGGCCCCTCCTTCACCGGCGAATAAAACAGAAGAAAAAAGAAAACGCTAGCTCGTCTAACAAAAACACTAAACTGAACTCCCAACAATTAAGGAGAAATATACTACCAGACTAGCATGCCATTTCAAAACAGACATTCTGCTGCATATAGGAACATGAGGGCGTATATTATTAATTCAGCTCAGCTTAAGCCTAACTTTTATTTGACATATATCAAAGACGAGCATGACAATCCAGCTGCTCAAAGAATTTAATCGAAGCTCTTAAATTTCAACTAAATTTTTTCGAAAAAATTTCCTCCAGAGCATATTATTGAGGAGGTAAAAATATCCCCACCTCATGATAGGAAATACTTTATAATCGTTCAGAGCATTTCTAATCCTCGGAAGTGGGCTCGTAACAACTCAGAGTACTGCAAAACACGATGCAATGGGCGCGTGAGCTTGCAATACAATACAGTTTCCTCAAATCCTAAAAAAGTAATTTTTCCAACATCTAAAATGAGTGTTACTAAATAGCAAGCATTTTTTTCAAAGGACGGGAGTTCAAGGATAAAGCGACATTTCTAACAAATTACGTAATGAGGTATGAACTGTTAATGCTCAACATGATGAACGTCACAAGAGTTCAAATTTGAAATAGGTGACATGAGTGAAACATTGAACGGAATCAATGATGGAGCCACATCATCGTTTATGAAGAGGTTGTTCAAGAAAATGTGGAATGAACAATAAATCTACCATCAAAATGTTAATAAAATGAATACACTTTTCGTTTCACAGGAAAACCTTTAGGTTTTAACCACAACCTGGGAAGCACGGACACACTCAATTTGGTGCAGCAATTGGTACGGAAGAGCCGGGGGAGAGAACGGGAGAAAGGAAGGCTGACTAAAAATAGGAGAGCAGGTGCTGAGGGAGAGGCCGTCCGTGCCTGCCCTGCCGCTCATCTGAACGGAGGGGCAGTTCGCTCCTCCCTCAGTGCGACAGAGGCAGAACTAACCAATGCCAACACGTGGCAATAACGCATCAGCAACACAAACATATCAATGGCGGCCAGCAATGACCCGCACATACTCAGCTCCAAAACGCTGTTAGGCTCAGAACTCACGAACGGAAAATATAAGTTCGATTCAAGCTCAAACTAACAAGCCTACAATTCAAGTCCCCTTTAACTCTTCGCCGCCTGAAATATTTTAGCTCATGCTAGAGTTAATATTTCTCCAACAATCAATCTCATCAGATTATCACCGACATCAGAAGGAGAAAGGAATTGCCAATCGATAGCAAACTTCTAGGAACCCATTCGGTGCGAATTCGGCAAAAAGAGACTATCGACAAGATAATGACTTAGTTTGAGCCAAACCTCAACACAATAAAGGTGTTCCGAAAAGAATATCATGAAGGCACAATTTAGTGTGCAGTTGAGGGAATGCAGAATCGACGCACAAACGAGTTTGAGCAGGAAGTTTGTTGTACAAGATAAAAGTTGTAGAAGCAAGTCACAGGTGCTGAAAAATAGGACAGCAGTGAACGAACAAACGAAGGTCCTCAACAAAACAAAATCCTATTCTAATTTAAAAAAAACGAGGCCCACAGAACTTTCAGCTCGGGATCTCACATTTTCCTATGGGAACGCTTATTAGCATAGATAAAATAGTTTTATCTCCCTGAAAGGAATTCGTCGTACATGAATGTCTCACTGCATTAAGTGAAAGTGGATTTTGAAATCAGTCTGGACGGAGTAAAGTTAAAACGAAAGAAATAATCAAGTGACGAAAGTACCTAATTCGTAAAAGTGTTGACGTCCTATGCCCAATCTTCTGAAGTGCCATTATCTAGTAATTTTCCAGACTTCATCAAAGGTTTTTATATTCTCCGATCAAAATTAAATCTCAAAGTACAACCAAGCGAAACGTTACCTTCTAGATTAGATTAAGAGTTAGTTCAGCTCTCCGTTACCACAACAAAGATGTTCTCAAGAGAAGAAATAATGGCGCTATTTAGAATGTAATAAAGGGAAAGAGGAATCCTTGTACATGATGTGTCCGCACGAACTCCGCATAGAAACGGCATGGTTGAAAGAAATTGACGAAATACGATAAAACTAGAAGAAGAAAATAGGAGGTACTGACACAATAGAAATCATTGAACTGAAAAGAGTCGGTTAGAAAACCAGAACCTAATCAATTTCAACAAAAGGAAGGCCTCCCTCACCTGTAGCTCAGAATCTCACATCTACATCTTGGGAGCGCTGGTTCTTACAGCTACGTTTTATCTCTTGAGGAGGCGTGACCTTCTATGTACAAACCCTTAATTTAACTCATACGACACTCACATTTGACTAAACTAAATTAGTGAAGGTGTTCTCATTCAAACAAAGAACAGATCCTTTCAACCAGTTTCATAGACAATGCAAGCTAGATTTGAATTTTCAGACCAGACAATCTACTGAGATCAAAAATTGCTAAAAACCTCACGAACACAAGAGAGGTACCAAAAAAATTTTTGAGTGAGCAAACAAGAGCGAAAGCAACTCGAGCAACACGGTAATACCAAGTTGCGCGGCATTCACTAGCGGACAAATAAGGTACGCGACAACAACCAGAAGACCCGCTCGCAATACCGACGAGGATAGCGATGGGGAAAGTCATAAAAGGAAGCAAAGCGGTGCGAAGAGATGAGCCTCGCGACAGCTGCAAGAGCGACCGGAAAGGAACAAGACATTCCGAAAAATTTCCCTGACATTAATTTTTTGATTTCTACATGTTCAACTCAATAGCAAACAAATTTGTCGCTATTCAAGAGAGTCAAAACCTACGAATTAATGGCAAAATTTAACATCACGACTAGTGATGCAAAAAAAAAACGGTTTTATTTGATTGCGTTTTTTTTTTGCAAAAAAAAACGTTTTTTTTTGTTTTTTTTTTGTTTTTTTTGCACACCTAAATTTTGTTAAGTATATGTCTGGGTTTTTTTTTTGGGACACCTAAAATATATTAATGTCCATGTTTTTTAGTCATTTTATTGTTATAAAAACATCAAAAAGAAACCATACAGTAAAAGTTGTGGCAGATAACCCACAATTACCTAAAGGCATCTAAGAGGAACAGCAGGAACCATAGAACTTATATTGATGGAGTCAAAATTCAGAGTTTACTATCTCTACTAAGTCTGATTTTATTTTTATGTGACCAAAAAAATCAGACATAGCAGAGATAATAAGATATGAATTTTGACTCCATCAATATAAGTTCTGTGGCTCCTGCTGTACCTTTTAGACTCCTCTAGGTAATTGTGGGTTATCTGCCACCACTTTTACTGTATGGTTTCTTTTTTATGTTTTCAGCACAAAAAGAAATGACTAAAAACCATATATATTAATATATTTTAGGTGACCGAAAAAATATGTTTTTTTTGAAAACATGTTTTTTTACAAAAAAATTCTGACTAATAAAAAACAAAACAAAAACATATTTTTTACTAAAAAATCATGACTGAAAAAACATGAATATATTTTATGAGACCAAAAAAATGTGTTTATACTAAAAAACCGTGACTACAAAATCATGAATATATTTATGAGACCTAAAAAACCCCATGCTGTTTTTTTAAAAAATGTTTCTTTTTACAAATAATGATGTATAAGAAAACCTGGATATGAATATATTTTATGCAACCAAAAAATCATGCTGTTTTATTTTATGTATTTTTCATAAAAAATTGTATCTTAAAATCATGGATATTAACATATTTTATGTTACCAAAAAATCATTGTTTTTTTTAAATATGTTTTTTTGTTAGAAAGTTATCATGATTTATTTTTTGGCCACAACTTCTTTGTAAAAAAAATCACCCCCTCAGGGGGATACAATTAATGTATCTATGGGAACTAGCACTCCCAGGGGGACAATGTGAGGGCCCAAGCTGAGAGTTAGGTAGGCCTCCTTTTTGTTGAAATAAAATGTTTTTGCTATGTTGAGGACCACCTTTTTTCGGTTCACTGCTGTCCTGTTTTTCTGCACCTAATACTGTCTTCTTCAACTTTGATCTTGTTTCATTATCTTCCTTCCTCTCTTTGGATCGCATTTGTTGCTGGGTAGGGAGGCTAAAACTAATGACAAACCTAATCTGTTACAAAAACATGGATATTAATTTATTTTAGGTGACCAAAAAACCATGCTTTTTGAAAAAAATTTTTTACAAAAAACAGGAATGTTATTAAATTTTATCTGCCCAAAAAAAATATGACATTTTAAAAACAATGTTTTTTTCACAAAAAGTCATTAACATCCATGTTTTTACATCATGATTTTTTTTGGCAAAGAAAACATGATTTAAAAGAACAGCATGTTTTTTTTGGTAAAATAAAGTATATTAATATCCACATTTTTAGTCATGACTTTTTTGTAACAAAAACATTCAAAAAATAGCATGGATTTTTTGGTCACATAAGATATATTAATATCCATTAGAACCATACCAGGTCTTAGAATAAAATATCCACAAAGAATCTATTCACTCTATAAAACCTTTCGGAGACTAGCTCCATCCTCAGTAAGTAATTCAGTCAAATGTTTTTCAAAGGAGCAGTGAAAATTCATTGTCCATTTCACCAAATTTTACTGAATGACTGAGGATAGAACTGGTCTCCAAAAGGTTTTATGGAGTAAATAGATTCTTTGTAGTTATTTTATTCCAAGGCCTAGTACAGTTCTAATAAACATGATTTCAATATTAACAGCATTCTTTGTTTATAAGCTTCTAAAGATAATTCAATTAAAGAAAAATAACTTTCCTGATATTTACATCCATGTTTTTTAGTCAAGATTTTTCGGTTAAAAAACAATGTTTTAAAAAAAACAGCATTGGATTTTTAAGGTCACATAAATATATTATTATCCATGTTTTTTATTCATAATTTTTGTATAAATAACATGTTTTTTTTTTAAAAAAAGCATGGTTTTTTAGTCACATCTCTATCAATGACCATAAATAAAGATATGTTATTATAACATACCATTTTGGGAGTTGAGGGTCATTCACATGTATTGTAAAATAAATGAAATATTAAAGCATGAAACCGCAGAAAATGAAAGATTTCATAAAACCATAGAAAACCACCAATTAAGAAGTATGCTGTTTTATTTTGTAATCTAACATGAAAACAAATAATGTAATGTGTTTCTTTTTCTTGCTGAGTTATTTTCAGACAAAATATTTAAAAAAAAACAAAATATCCACGTTTTTTTGGACACGGTTTTTTGTAAAAAAACGTGTTTTTAAAAAAAAAACAGCACGGTTTTTTTTAGTCACATCTCTAATCACGACCCATCGTTCACAGGAAATGAGATTTGACCAGCGTCAAACTGCTAGTCCCCAAAATGCAAAAGAAAACCATTAAAAGCATATAAAGAAACATAAGTCGGCCGCGCAGGCACAAGCGTTGCAAGGTAAACCGGTTAACTTAACAAAATGCCCACGAGTTTGATAGTTTTCAAGATCTTTCACTCTTTAAACCAGAGTCTTCAAGCCACGGTTTCCTTATTAAATAGATGAAATATTACAGAATGGTCACAGAAATTGTAGAGAGCATGCATTCCTTATACTTGTCTCCTGGAGGCAAAACTCGCCACTTTCAACATTCACAAGTAGTTGAGTAAAGTCACTCAAGAAATACTCGTGCATACCGATCTACTCAAGTCCACGATACTTGCGCAAAACAGTTGTGCAGTAACCTGAATGTGAATTATACTAATCACTAAGTTACACATTATACGGTTAGTTGAAGGGGTTCAACCTATGACTGTGAATTCTGAACATGGTAAAATCCAGAAATGATCCAAGTGCTGCAAGACACGCTCATAAAGACAGGTCTCCCTTGACTGTAGCGGGTGCCATGTGCTCGCGAAAGCTGGAAATCCACTGAAAAGATACTGAATTGTACATAATATTTTCTCGTTATTTTCATAATTCACCATAACTTATTATTCGTATGTTCTCCAAAATGTTCTTATAATTTCTATTTTCTGCTTATGTTCTCCAGCTATGTTTTAATTAATACGCCATGGACTGAAGCACGACACTGTACTTGAATAAGAAGAAATGTTAGGTATAAAAAAACTTATTTAATCACAAAAAGCATTGCTATCTAAAAAGAGCGAATGCATCTCTGCTCTAGAAGCTCCTTTTTTACCAAGTTGTCACAGATAACAATTTGCATTCTAACAATACCCTGGAGATCAACAATTGGCTAAGGGCACTACGTGTGGACTTTGGTTGAGCCAAACGTACAACTTGTCGCTAATCAAAATATCACACTAAATAGATCAGTCCAGAAGCAACTACAACAGCAGCAATGAATAAGTAACACTTGATAAGAAGAAAACTATCGCTTCTATTAGCAGGGTTTACGTACTCTCATTTTGTGGGGTCAGTACCTATTTTAAACTTTCTACATCCGAACTGTGAACTCGCATTAGCGTTATAACAGCTACCGTCATTTGACTGACACTGGTACCAGGTTACAATCGACATTAGAATCAGAAAGGCACTTGGCAGTGCCTTTTAGAAAAATCAGTAGTGTACGAATTTGACTAGGAATGAAATATTTTAAGGTTTTTCAGAGAGGCCATAAGGGTCTTCATGGTCGTTTAATATTCAAATACTGACGCTAGAGCAAGTTCGTGACCACGCTCGTTCGAATTAAGTAGCACTTGGAGTAAAAATAATAAAGATGACTTTCACAGGAACAAAGTTTAAAACACAAAATTTAAATGAATGAAATAGATTGATTTCTGGGAAATCTCACTTTCAGGATAAAAGCTATTTTAGGTAGAATAGACTATGTGAATAAGGTAGAATCTATCTTAAGCGATCCATCTAAATTTTTAGCTGTGAATGATGACGAAAAACGACTGTTAATCCGTTTGGAAGATAGGCTGAATAACGCCTTGAGAAAGTTGAAAAATACTCATCAAATAAATGACCAACTTTATGATGATGCCTATACAACCGGTTCACAGCTGGGGTTTCTATATGGACTTCCAAAAATCCACAAGCCAAACATACCTATTCGCCCAATTCTGTCCGCGCGCAATATGCATAATTTTCGCTTAGGTAAAGCTTTAATTCCGTACCTGTCTCATTTAGTACCTAATGAAAACCTTTTAAACAACTCTTTTGAATTTGTTAATTGTCTGAATTCTATTGTTAATGCAAATTCTCTTGTTATGTGTAGTTTGGATGTTGAATCTTTATATACCAATGTGCCGGTAAACGAGGCTATATGCGTTATTTTAGATACAATTTTTACAGAACCCTCAATGGTCCATGAAGGTTTATCCAGAACTATGAAAAAATTGCTCGAGTTAACACTCAAGGACTCATACTTCAAGTTTAATAACAAAATTTATAAACAAGTTGATGGTTTGGCAATGGGATCTGCGTTATCCCCCATTGTGGCTAATATCTTCCTGAACAATTTTGAAGAAAAGTTTTTGAAACCATGTCCAGATAATTTTAAACCAGTGTTTTACCGAAGGTATCTTGACGATACGTTTATTCTTTTCAAAAACAGCCGTGATTCCGAGCAGTTTTATCAATACTTTAATGAATGTCATAGGAATATCAAATTCACATGTGAACTGGAAGTGAATAATGAATTGCCATTTTTGGATGTAAAAGTTACAAGATCTGGAGACAAATTCACAACTTCAGTGTTTCGTAAAGCAACTTTCACGGGATTGGGCACGAACTTTTTCAGTAATATATTCTCAAAATACAAAATTTCAGGGATAGTCACGTTAATTCACAGAGCTTTTGAAATTTCATCTTCTCACGAGTTGTTCCATGTAGAGATGAATTATTTGCAAAGTTATTTCTGTTCGAATAATTACCCGAAAAATATTTTTACTAGTGAATTACGGAAATTTTTGAGTAGGAAGTTCACTGCAAAGCCAAAAATTCTTACTGTGCCGAAGCTAAGGTTGTATTTTCAGTTACCTTTTATAGGATCCCGCACAGAGAAAATGAAAATGGAAGTTGTGTCAACAGTTAAAGAGGTTTTTTCCACAAATAAATCCCTGCTCATATTTTAAAAATGATAAAAAACTCGGATCATATTTTAAGCGAAGGGATACTCCGGATGTGATGTTGCGCACCTCAGTTGTATATCAATACGTGTGACCGCTGCGAGCGCTATTACATTGGTAGCACTGGGCTCCAATTGTTTGTGAGGTGTGCACAACACAGGGGAGTCTCCTTTCGCACCGGCTGTAACCTCACCAAACCATCCAATTCATCTATAAGAGAGCACTGTTTGGAGAAAGACCATATTTTTAAAAATACAAATTTCAAAATTTTGGATTCAACATCAAATTTATCCGATCTCCCCATTTTAGAATCGATATACATTTTAAAAAATCGTCCGTCAATAAATGAGTGTGATACGGCGGTGAAACTTTCCATTGTTTGTTAAAAATTTTGTATAGTTTTTGTTTTATCATGTCTTTTAAATTTCATTATCTTACATTCGATTTATTCAGAGGATTTATAGTTACAATGTTTTAATACTTCGATTTATTGCATTTCAGAACACTGAAGATGGATTTTTTATAGTCCGAAACGTTTGTTTTTTATCATGATATTCTTAGCCACGTTGGTTTTCCTTTTTACCCTTAAAATTTAAATGTCATTGACGTTAACAAAATTTGAGTGAGCAAATTACGCGTCCTCCACAGTATAGCAATATTAGAGCAGCCCAGCAGGTGAGTGACGTTAGCACAAGAACTAGCCGACAGGTGCAACAGATTCTTGGCAAGGAAGACAGTCTTCATGAATTATAGAGCTAGCGCTTCTGCCGCAGCAACATCTTCATAAATCTCGAGACAAGACTTGCTGAAAACATGAACACACCCCTCTGCAAAATCTCGTACGCTTAATGCACGAACATCGAAAACTAACCAAAGAGTTAATTAAGTTGCACTGCAAACAGTTATTGAGCGCAACAGCGAAGACAGTCGTTACTACGGCGGCCACCCATAAGCCTGCGTCACGACACAGGAGTGAGTGAGTGAGTGAGTCAGGTGAAGGCGATAATTTACTCGGTGGCGGGTAGAAGAGAGCGAGTGGCTGGTTGCGTAGTGGGACAGGCGCTGATGCCAACAGCACATCGAGAGGAATGCGATCACTGACAGCAACGTGCCAGCAGGGTACACCGCTTCAAGTTCCCATGCGTCATGGAAATCACAGCTTCTAGTAACGTGCAATTCTCGGAGTGAGCCGCAAAACGACCAACAAAGATTACCCTTTAAATAACACTGATGCACAAAACAATTAAAAGCTCAATGAAATTAAGCAAAACAGAGCAAAGCGCAGTAGTAGCGACGCTATTATTGCATGAAATTTCCGGCCAGAGAATTATCAGAATCATATAAACGTGAAGGTTGAAGCGACTCCAATAACAAACGAACGGCCATGATCTACTTTCAAGAGTTGGAGGCTGCATGACAGCAGCGCAGCATGAACATGTATATATAGCAGCAGGAGCAGCCCAAGAGTTTAACAATGTCATCGTAACTCTTAGTAGCTCCTTCGGTAAGTTAACCTGGAGGTATTACGATGTATTACGCAACATGAAATACATACTGTAAACGTTAATTACATTTAGCATCCGTGGTCCCATCGCGCGTAGCAGACACGTGTTTTATGCTCCGAAGTGACCAGTCGCCAGTCTTGGCATAGCATAGATAATGCCCTTGGCAACTACCAGATATATACGTGGAAAACGGACGCACGTTCACTCCACAAAAATGATAATTTACATTAATCACTTGATATTTTAGCAAAGTTACACAATTTCGCAAGTTGTAAGGGAAATGAATTTTTAAACAATTGGTCGTATTATTTCAAGTTTGGCTTAGTTTAACTGAAAGATAAATCATAAAAAATTTGCAAAGCAAGAAAAAAAAGCATATTTTTTCATACTACCTGCAAATGAATCGCTAATTAGTCGATTTTGGGAAAATCTTATACGCAATACCAGGAGAACCAAAGTAAAAATGATATTTTACTCGCGAACCTTGCAAAAATTTTCATAATCCTTCATTAGAGCTGAAATACGAACAGCAAAAAATTTCGGTCACCATATCAAAAATCTAGAAATCTATAAAATATTATAAATCAGCATACCAAGTTTTATTGAAATTCGTATGTCCACATCCATGTCCATTTTCATTCGAATTAAAATAAGGAATATGTGATTTCACGCAATTTTGTTGCTTGAAGGTATGCTGGCAAAAATAGTGAGTGGTTACAAACTCTGGAGGCAGCGTTCATCCATTTAGCATCGCAACGTGTTGAGAAATTTGTAACTTGAAAAGGTGACTTGAACCACTCGTATTGTGAGCTGGCAAGCAGGAAGGTGCGTATCGACAGCCTGTTCTTTAGTTTGGTTTAGTTTAGTCGTTAGGTTTAGCCTCCCTACCCGCAGCAACGAATGCGATCCAAAGAGAGGAAGGAAGAAAGCACCATTTAGTTTGGAGCAAAGGGAAGGCGGAATTTATGCAGAAAGGGCATAGAAACAGTAAGATGAGAAAGGAGTCCATGAAACAAGATCAAAGTTGAAGAAGAAAGTAGTAGGTGCTGAAGAAAAAACAGGACAGCAGGGAACCGAGAAAGATGTTCCGTCACAAAACAAAAACCTATTTTATTTTAACAAGAAGAAAGCCTACCTAACCTTTAGCTCGGGCCCTCACATTTTCCCCTGGACAGCCTGTTCTTTACAAAATTCCAAATGAATTGCTAGAGAATAGGTGAATTGTGGAACGATTTTTAATAAAATGTCCTAATTTTGTGTTCATGTCACCAACAAGAATGATACGGAATACAACGAGCAACAGATTTAAATTATTAGTTAGTTTAAGCCTCCCTATCCGCAACAAAGGCGATCCAAAGAGGGGAATGAAGAAGGCACCATATAGTATGGAGTTAAAGGGAACACGGAATCCATGCAGAAAGGGCATAGAAACAGTAAGATAAGAAAGAAGTTCATGAAACAAGATCGAAGTTGAAGAAGAAAGTAGTAGGTGCTGAAAAAACAGGACAGCAGTGAACCGAAAAAAGATGGTTCTTAACATAATAAAAGCATTTTTTTCAACAAAAAGAAGACCTACCTTAACTCTCAGCTCGGGCTCTCACATTGTCCCCCTGGGAGCGCTAATTCCCATAGATACAATAGTTGTCACCACGAGTAGGCTTAGAGAAGAACACACAACAACCGAAAAGTTAAGAGCTTCATATTAGCATTTTGTCGCTAAAAAAATCGAAGAAGCAATAAATGAATGCAGTGAACCTTATTCAGTATTCAAAATTAACTGCATAAAAAATTCAACAAAAAATTGAACTCACTGATACCGGTATCTGATCAAAAATAATACACTAAAAAAAACAGTCCAAACGTATATGAAACGGTTGGCAGTCCTCAGATTGAAAACTGCTATCTGACTTAGAATCTGCATGGACGGTAGTTGAGAATCATCTCCCATTAAGGACCGAAAGGAACAAAAATTCGATGAAATAAAAACAGAGCGTGGTGCCACTCACAAGAACGATTTTTGTTCGACCACCGAGTTCTTTCAACCTTTGTGCACGGCACAAAAGTGTGAAAATCAAGTGAAGAATTTCACTGCACCTGCTTCTTCACACACTCATCATGTAGATACACGGAGTGCGACGTCCCATGACGGCGCTGCTGAAGTATCAAAGCAGACCGCACCACCAAAAGCTATACGTTCTTTGCTCTGGGAATAGATGCGAGTCTACGCTTTCATAACGTACGTAGTACAATGAACCATATTTTGAGTATAAAACTGAAAGAACGAATTTAGTAGCTCCTGACAGAAGTCCAATTACAGTAAAAAAATCTCAAACAAACTGAACTGAAGCTAAAATATTTCGAAAACATGAACGAAAGTATAAATAACTACACCATCTACTGTTCTTAAAGTAATTCGTTTTAAAAATTTCAACCAAAGCGTTTATCAAAGAAAACATCAGCGCAATTGATTATGGCAGAATTTTTGGCTACAAGATCCATCTCAAGTTACACTCTGTCGAAAATTGACACAATTTTTTTGAAAGCTGCTTCACAGCGAGATTGCTCTTAAGGTGAACTGGCCTATTTCGACCCGAGGCTAAATGTGGGCGTTGTGAAGTGTTTCCACACATTCATGCGCCTACCGGAATGATCTTGCACGGGTGTTAGATTAGATTAATTGAACCCTTCATAACCACAACAAAGGTGTTTCAAAAAGAAGAAGTGAGGCACCATTTAGTATGGAGTTAACGGAACAGGTAATCTAAGCACTAGGCGAGCTCCCACACATGGTCCCGTATGCATAGAATCAGCAAGTTAGAAATAAGTTTAAGAAACCAGATATAAGTTGAAGTAGTAAATGCTGATAAACAGGACAGCAGTGAAGAGGAGAAAGATGGTCTGTGCCGAAACAAAAACTAATCTATTTCAACAAAAGGATGGCCAATCTAACCTTCAACAAAGGACCTCACATCTTCTTCTTGGCAACACTAACTTCCATTGATGCAATAGTTGTACTCCTCTGAGAGGTCTTGAACGGCGTCCCCTAACTGTTCAACACCAGTGCCTGGTGACACGAACAGTAGAGAGAGAAAAAGAGCAGCAGGGCCAAACTAAGTAGTAAGGCACGCTAAGTAATAGCGATACAGGACAAGACGATTATAGATTCCATTATATGTTAGTTTAAGCTTCCTTAAGTGCAACAAAGACGTTCCAAAGAGAGGAAGGCACAATTTCGCATAGACTTGAGGAAACTCGGAATCTATACACAAGGTGCATAGAAACAGGAAGTTGAGACAGAAGTTCACGAAAAAAAAGTTGAAGAAGAAAATAGTAGGCGCTGAAAAACAGGACAGCAGTGAACCGAGAAAAATTTTCCTCGACAAAACTAAAAACGTTTTATTTTAACAAAAAGAAGGGCTACTTTCCTCTCAGCTCAGGACTTCACATTTTGCCCCCGGGAGCGTTAATTCCCATAGATACAACAGTCGTATCCCCCTGAGGGGGCAGGACGACACGCCATGAGAATAGCTCTCGTACACTTGACACTCAGCGCTGACCGCCGCCCAAGACGCGTTCACGATGGATACACGTGTAGCTAAATATAACGAGGCGTAATGCATTCCTGAAGCAAGATAGAGGACTCGGTAAAGAGGGTTGTTTCCCAAGTAGGCTTTACTCTTCAAAATAAGTTTATAGATTAGATTAGATTATTAGATTATAAGTTAGTTTAAGCTTCCCAAACCGCAACAAAAAAGAGCGTATCGAAGAGAGGAAGGAGGAAGGCACCATTTAGTATCGATATTAGGAAATGTGGAATCTATGCAGAAGGGGCATAGAAACAGTAAGTTAGGAAAGAAGTTCATGAAACAAGATAAAAGTTGAAGAAGAAAGTTGTAGGTGCTGAAAAACAGGACAGCAGTGAACCGAAAAAGGTGGTCCTTAACATAGCAAAAAAAATTATTTTATTTCAACAAAAAGAAGGCCTACTTAACTCTCAGCTCGAGCCCTCTCACATTTTCCCCTGGGAGCGCTAATTCCCATATATACAATAGTTGTCTCCCCCTGAGGGGTCAAATAAGTTATAAAAGTTTCACCAACGAGATTCGAGAATGAAACAAGAAGACATGAATTAATATCAGTCCCATAAATAAAATTAGTCCCAGGTTCGCGAATTTCATCAAAATATGCTTCATATTTCTCAACGTATTTGGAGCGATTGTCATTTAAGCAAATCGCACTACCATGGACACGCTTGTACCATCCATTTGAGAGCAATTCAAGTTTAATAACACACTTACGCTTTTCTAGATTTTGTAGCTACAGTTTTAGCGCTAATGCGAAATCAAGGTCAAATTTTGTGGAGAAAATTGAGTAGCGGGAAATCCCTGAAGCGAGACCGGGAACATCGGGTTCAGACACCACTACGCGACCATCATACATTCTCCTTCTGCACACCTCAAAGGCTAAATAGCGCGCTCGAAGGATAAGGAGGTCAACGGTCTTGTAAATAAGTTATAACGGTCTAATAAACTATACTAAATTTGCCCGTGTTTACAAGATTTCTTTTCCTTAGAAATAAACTTAAATTGACATTCAAATGTTCACACACGATAGGTTTCGCACTTATCACGTTTATTCCTAATTGAATCACATTTAGTTTTGGAATGAATGTTATCAGGCCTAAATTAAAGAATTGTTAAAAATGATCCCCTCCCTAAACCAAATTTATGATTTCGAAATATGTAATTAGCTCTCTATAATTAGTGGTCCTATCATGCTTTTCTACTTCCACTCATCACTATAGCATGCATTCAGAAGCATCGTAACTATAAAAGTTGATTTGTAACACTACGGTAGGTAACTGAACTGCTCACGTTGACAGTGTTCACTCCTTCGATTTCGTTCACATAGTTCAAAGTTTTATTAACTTTCGTCGCATTTGATCTGTACGTAGTTAGGTTTGTCAAGCGGAGGCGATGACTAAGTATAAAGTAACAAGAAACCACTCATTGGAAGCTTGGAGCATTTACCTAGCAAAGTACTGCGTAGTAGCTGATTTATTCTTCATTGTTTTAGAACTCTTAGCGTTTTTTTGCCTCAGTGAGTTTTTTCCAGCGCGGTTGTAATTAATTATTGAGTGTTTTAGAACGCCAAACAAACGTGGTGCAATTTTGGACCTGTTTCGTCAAGGAAAATGCATTTATAAAATTGCTCGATTGTTTGGTGTTCCCGAAATGAGGGTCTCGGACTCAATACGGCGATATAAGGAGCTTGGCCATAATGCCGATTGTCTCGGACAAGGAAGAAAGCTCACCGTCATCATATCTAAAAACCGCCAGCTCATTAAAAAAGGAGTTTACCTAAATTCGAAGGTCTCTTAGAAAACTGTCACCAGTAAAAGCGGAGGAATAAGTCGCGAAACTGTTCGATAAAAAAAAATAATGGCTGAAAAGAAACTCGGACTTGAGCCCTAGCTAAAAGCTACAAAAAGTTCAGCTCCTTACAGATAACAAACGTGTGCGGCTCAAAAGATCCATCAACTCAAGTCCTAAGTCAGCAACGGGCGCACATTCTCTTCACAGATGAGAAACTGTTCACCGTGGCGCAATAGAACAAATATCAAGATCCATCCTTTTAGCGTCAGGCAGTTCAGCATCCGTCGAAAACCAAAATCCTCAGTCGGCCATGGTTTAGGCAGGAATTTGTACTACCAGAAAAACATCAGTGTTTCATCGGTCAAGGAGTCTAAATCAACTAAATGAGTACCGATTGGACGTTTTTGAGGCCATAGCATTTCCGTGGGCTCGCTGAGAAGCGTTCCGGCAATGCAGAATGAACGTTTAGCGGAATTCAGCACCGGCCCACAGGGCGAAAATAACAAGATTGGTTGGAGGTTCATTTTTCCATATTTCACCACGCCTGTGAAGTAGCCGCTAACTTACCGGATCTCAATTCAATGCACTACAGCGAGTGACCAATTACGGAAGCCAGAAAGTTGGCTTAGCGCCATAAAACTTTCAAGTCCCTAAAGCAATTTCTGCGCTGAGTGAGACCGTCTCTCGTCAAGAAACTTACAGCCCGGCTCTGAGAATATCATCGCATGTTTGATCCTTTGTATCGCTGCAAAAGGAAGCCACTTCGAAACTGGTAGAATATATTATTACCTAATGGGTTCAACATTGTTATCCACAAGTGCCTCTCTTTAATTTGAGTTACTTCAGAAATAAATAAAAAAAATTCCTCAGGATATGTCTTGTCACCACACAAAGAATTCTTGTACATTCGACTGACACCATTTTAATTAACATTGCATGCGAATTAACCGTCAGTCGATTTACAATTAATTTCCATCTTAACGCAGATTTCTTTTATTCATCAGTCTAAGTTGAAACAGTCACACGAAAGGTTTCAATGTTCGTGAACACTTGTCTTCTGAAGTTACTAAACCGTCAAATCCCAACGGCTAAGATCGTAACTAGCAAGCGCAAAAACATCGATCAGTAAGCCTTGGTCTTTACAATGTGTAAATATTGAAACCTCGGTAACATAGACAGGTTTGCAAATCAGGTCATAAAGCTGTTGGTACAAGCTGCAAGAGTTTACTTTGTATTCAAAGGTGCAAGGGACGAATAAGTGGTAAAACAATTAATTTGCTCAACCGATTATGTCTACAGTAAATTAATGAACACCATTTTACAGAAAGGCTTACTTCTTCCCATAATTTCCACTTCTAAATTACAACTCCACAATTTTCAATACATTGAAGTGTTCCATTAAAATATGAAAGAGATTTCTAGTTTCACAGTGAGGGACGAGATTCAATCAAAGAGCAACAAACTAGCATGCTCTTCTCGTTCGGAATGCTTAAAGTCTATCTTGAGATTATAGATTAGATTATAAGTTAGTTTAAGCCTCCCTAACCGCTACAAAAAAAGAGCGTATCGAAGAGAGGAAGGAGGAAGGCACCATTTAGTATGGAGTTGAAAGAAAAGTGGAATCTATGCAGAAAGGGCACAGAAACAGAAAGCTAAGAAAGAAGATCATGAAACAAGGAAAAGTTGAAGAAGAAAGTAGTAGGTGCTGAAAAACAGGACAGCAGTGAACCGAAAAAAAGATGGTCCGTAACAAAACAAACCCTATTCTATTTTAACAAAAAGAAAGCCTACCTAACCTTCAGCTCAGGCCCTTAGATAGTCCCCCTGGGAGCGCTAATTCCCATAGATACAATAGTTGTATCCCCTGAGGGGAAGTCTATCTTGAGAGCAGAGCAGGCGCGGGATAGAAAAGGTCCGCAAAAAGCAACGACGAATTAGTCTCATTAAAGCATTTCGCATTGCCTTTTAGGGTAGCCTAGAAATAACGCAGGCGCTCATCACTTGCGAAGCATTTCCGGAGCAAGAGGTCACGACACGCCCGTGAGCACAAGAACTTCCTTGAGAAATTCACTGTTTTAGGAAAAGCTATTTTTGGTTTAGCTCGCCAGAACGTTTTCACTGACTTGGGAGGAAATTTCAGGTTGATTCCTCGTCACGATGCCTCAGAATAATGAAGCACTAGCAGCATTTCCCCTCGCGAAGGTCAAAATTGACCAGCTGTGCCAGAACACAAGAGCAGCAGCGTAGGGGAGCTTGCTGTACAAGGTGACCACTAAAATAGCCAGTAAAATAACGCCTTCAAGCTCGCGGACATACATACTACTATAATGCATCCCCCAAATGATGACCTATGCATATTCTTTTGCAACGGAAAGTCACGAATACTATCAATTGCTAAATAAAATTACGAGTTAAACGTTCAAATCCATAACTCAAGAGTTAAACTGACACTTGGACAGTCCACCAAACTTCTACTTTCATGTGATGTTAAATAGATCCATTAATAAATAAGAGAGACAGATTAAACTCAAACAATACAGTCTTTAATACATAAATCAAATTTTCCCACACTTTATGTTTCAATTTGCTTTACAAGAAAATTCTCTTGACGTTTAGGATCCAACATCGCACATAAAATAAAACTGCACAAATCTTCAATTGGCCATATTTTCCGCGGTCAATTGGGTGCAGAAATGTTCAGAACATAATGATGCACGAAAGGCCTCGAACCGATGTTTCCCAGGGAAAACAGCTTCCGCCAAACGTACATCTCCGACTAGTATGGCATCTCGACAGAGAGACAAATTTGTTACTAACTCTTGAGCCTGGTGACGGCATCACAACCCGTCCACCACCAGTATTAACTAATGTACTGATTACGGTACAGTGTGATACAGCGAACAGGGATTAGATGTTAGTTTAAGCTTCCCTCACCACAACAAAGGCGTTTCAAAGAGAGGAAGGAGGAAGGCATCATTTAGTATGGACTTAAGGGAAAGCAGAATCTATACACAAGGTTAATAAAAACAGTAAATTGAGAAAGAAGTCTAGGAAACCAGATAAAAGTAAAAGAAGAAAGTAGTAGGTACTAAAAAACCGGACAGCAGTAACTTGAAAAAAGATGATCCGTACAAAACAAAGGAAAAAAAAAACATTCGATTTCACTAACAGGAAAACCGACCTAACCTTCAGATTATGACCTCACCCGTCAGGAAGCGCTAATTCCGATAAATTCAATAGTTATATCTTCCTGAGGCGATGGTGAAGAGAGGTCTAAGAGTAACAAGCATTCTGACAATTATTGTAATACTATACAAAATAACTTCGTATCAGGCTGAAATAAGCAAGCTAGTTTTTCGAAAGAAAAAAATTTCCTATGCTCATCAACACTACATTTGAATCACGCGTGCGCCGTGTCGACAGGGCTCAAGTTTGCGATAAAGGCTACGACGAATGCCAGCTGCAGGCTATACTCGGAGCCATGTCGGAGTGGCACTGGTCCAATTCCGACACGTTACGACATGCACACGAACAGTATTTTAGGACGGCGGAAGCAGAGCTTGAAGTTGCAAGCTCCATGACAACTCACTGCTCAGCGTGCACGCCTCAGCAGCAGCGGCGGCGGGCCAGTGTCAGTGAGGGCGCCGCTGCCTCTAGATCAGGGCCGCTACACCCTACTCTCATGGCCACCTTCAGATACGGACACTTCTCAACACCATGCTGTCAGAAGGCTACGTATTATTTTCAACTAATTGGGCACATTTTCTTGCGAAAAAGTTCACGCTTCATTCATTTGCATCGTAGAAGTCTAACTTAATTACGTCAAATCGTTGCTTCGAAAATGGATACCCGCTTACTTATCCTAAATACGTCGACACCGTAAACTGTACCGTCCGTAATGGACCGTAATTGTTTTGAATTAAAATTTAGGTTTAGTCGTACGAATTTAGAGTGAGTAAAATATTTTTCAAGGAATTTCATCAGTTATGACACTATAAATTTATAGCTTTAAAGTAACTTTTTTATGAGAAACAGACAGGAACATCAAACGTGAAGAACGTACATCAGCGTACCATTTTGAACTGGACCAAAATCATTACAATTACACATGAACTCTAGAAGAACTACGCATTATTTCAAGGTTCATCAGCATTTAACTAAAGAGATGCAAATGCATGTTTATTCAGCAGCTGTAATTGTAACGACAATCCTACGCAAACTACCATGACTTTATAATGTAGTGCAGAAGCAACGCTTCATCCTGACTCGACTCTTTAGCACAACTTTCACAATCGCTAAAAAAATGAAACGCAGATTTTATCGTATCAGTTTTTGTTGTAATTCATCAAATTATTCTAATCTAACAATAATATAACATAACAGAGAAATGTTAAATTTTACATTTACCGATCACAGTTAAACTGTAATTTTAACATGACTGATCCTTATAAAATTGTACGTTAATACAAGCAAAAATTAAGCACCTGTAGAGTCCGGGGTGACCTAGTAGTTGAAGGTACGGTATGCCAAAGAATTGATGACTCGTGCAGAGCATGGTTAGATCTCTCGGGCGGGCAAAGCCATTCAAGGCGTAAAAGCCAGCTTTGTTCTAGATAAGACCAAGTCAAGCGTTCCGACGTTACAAAATGAATGCATCGGGAGGAAGACAACCGATAATTTTAGGACTTCTGGGAGTAACTTAGTCCTGTGTTACAACGGTCAGGTAGTTGTGTTGAAGAAAGACGTCAGGTAAATAACTTTTCAATGGTAACACTGAAAATTAAATTCCAGGACGAACACTGATGATGAAACACGTCTGCTCTCACGAGTGCAAAAAGTGATGAGTTTAAGTTAAGTGGTTAGCTTGGACAGACGCGAGTTTAAAGAGGTATTTAGTCGAAGCCTTCTTGCTGCCATGAGCGAGTGCAGGAAAGTCACTGGACTGCGCACGCACATCTCAAAAGGGCGCATCTCGAACAGCAATACAGCTGCGACCTTATCATATCAACAGCACTGGCACGTGGTCCTAGTCTAAACTGAGCCGAATCGTTATTGAGTCAAGGCCACGACCATGCGCACTAAGAAGCGAGAAAATAATACACCAGACCATACTTACCACAAATTTTGGCAAGCTTTACGGCCAAGTTGTGATGTTTGGCCCCATGATAAACACACCACCGGACTCTGTGAGGCACGCTTCATGTACCTTTGTTAGTTATTTGACAGGAAATGTTCAACACCCATCGAGTCTGCCCACATGATTTGAAACGAACCCGTCTCTTGCAGAGACGTTCGAGCTGGCTTACCCTTACATATGAGCAATAAAAGAAAGAAAAGTAAGAATTCTCTAGCCATAAGAATAAGAGCCTCTGAATAAACAGTGAGCTTCGGAAAAACATTAAATAATTTTTACTTAAATCAAATTCTCAACGCAGTTAGAGAACGAAATCTGCGATGGCTATCAACATTACAGCTAACAGCAGCAGCGCGCTAAGTACAATAATGCTACTGCTTAAAAGGAAAAAATTTTGTTTCGTATATTCTTTTACAAAGGTTTCATTGGAGCTTTTCTTAAATATTGGTCAAGGAATCGAAGTTTATAGGTAACCTTTCTTAGTAATTAAATGCAACTTGCGCTGTATCTTGAATTCTACGAACACTCGCATGGATCACATTTGCTTCGCAACCATATCAATGGGCTTATTGGCAGCGTGCCGACATGGTGGAGGGCATAATTATCATCAAGTGACGTAAATAAACAAAACTTTAATTAGCCTAGAAACACAAGCGCACGACGCTTCTGCTCACAGAGACACTCGGCCATGAGAGCACCACTCCCGCAGAGCACTGAGGAAACGAGGCTTAATTTCATGAACTTTCAGTGCTGTTCAACTCGTTAGTTCGCTATACAAACTTCAGCAACAGTAACAGTGAACTGCTACACGATTTTAAAGAACAACAAAACAGGTGTAATAAACTTCACATGCTAGTGATTGGGATCGCATAGAACAAGAGCTTATCGAAGTTAGTACATTCGTTTCGTACTCTATCGTCGTAGAGCAAGAACATATAAATGCCAGCAAAAGCGTACTATCTTGTGAAAAGTCACACCACCTATGGAAGAAGATGAAATAAAATAAGATACTAATGACAGGATACAGGTAAACTCAACCTAAAATGAGGAAAAATAAAGCTTAACAAACACTTCTAATAAATGAATTGACGAAAGTAAACTATGTTTAGGATACTCACGGTAGTTCCATTCGTTTAGGGTTCTTTGTCTCACTTTATTCAGAGAATACATTTTTATGATCATAACTTTGACCCAACAATTTCAATACTATGCTACCAGAGTGTTCGACAAGCGTATGTGTTCAAGCAAAAAGTACGTCAGCATACCCAATTGAAGATTAGATGTTAGTTTGAGCCTCCCTAACCGCAAAAAAAAAAAAAAAATGTTCCGAAGAGAGGAGGTAGGAAGGCACAACTCAGTATGGAATTAGTGAAACGCGGAATCTATGCACAAGGAGCATAGAAACTGTAAGTTGGGAAAGGAGTTTATGAAACAAGATAAAAGTTGGAGAAGAAAATAGTAGGTACTGAAATACACAACAGCAGTGAACTGAAAAAAGGTGGTCCATTACGAAACAAAAATACCTATTCTATTTAACATAAGGAAGACCTACCCAACCTTTATCCCGGGGCCTCGCATATCCCCCCTGGAAGCGCTAATTCCCATAGATAGAACGGTTATATCCCTCCAAGGCAGTGGTTTCTCCCCTTTTTTCTCCAATTCCCCACGTTTTAGTGAGCCAACTCTCCATTACCCAGCACAGCATCAGTGGGGAATGGAGCATTCCCTGCCACGGCATCTTCCTTTTACTTATCTGTGACATTTCTAACCCAGCAGTGTTGTCACTTTTACCGAAATATGACATACAATATCTCATTATGATTGTTATTGTTATTAAAACAGTCTGTGAAAAGTTAAGATTTGTAACGTGAGTCAACATTTGAATGTAATATATTAGATTTTGAAATACTATTGATTTTTTGTGGGTGGAAATAAATGCACAAGATTCCCCACCTGGCAACTCTACCATTCCCCACAGGTTAAGAACCGCTGCGCTAAGGGGAACAACCATTCGAAACACAGTGGCTACAGTGGATCGTAAATTTTTCACTACCTCCAAATGAAATATGCGAAGAGTTTAAAGGTGCTTGGGTGAAGAAAAATTCCCTAGTCAGAGTCTATGATTATACGAGAAGTTTCGCTTCCAAATTTGCTCACTGCTCCCAGTTCTAACGAAATGCGCCCCATAGATCCCTCGGTTTATTAGCTGGCCCTCGGATGATATTCAAATCCAACAACTGGCGCTTGAGCGATCCAATATCCAATCTAATTAACTGGCAATTGAGAGATAAAGTTCGCACAGTAAGTTAATCAGCTTTCCATTTTCTACACCAAAACTAAATATTTTCAACTTTTCAATGCTAAGCGCAAAATTTCGATACATCACATTTTACCAAATTTATTACACATACTGAAAGCACTGTTTGTCTCTAATTCCGCCCAGAAATTACCGCATAAGATTAGAGATGAGGTGAGGTAATATATTATTTACATAATTCTATTCAAAATATTAAACTTCGACAACACTTGTGATTGCTTTGGTACTACTAATCACTTTCAATATTCTCAAATTATTCAAGATTAGACTTGTAAGGATCATTTATTGTTGTCATTGAGTTCCATTCGAAAATTTTAGCATTTAGTCATCACTCACATAGCGCTTTGGATCATTATTGCTTCTTGAGTAAATCATGAAAAAACCTGACAGATCTACGTCTTTCGCTTAGGTGGATGACCACTGAGCGTGAGGGCATCAATAGCACTGCAGATTGAAGCTAGGCATTTAATTGCCACTAGAACATTCCAAAAAATATCGTCCAAATTTAAACCATATCATTTTGCCCTGTCCTTTCGCATGAAGGTGCCGGTCTTAACATGCTAGAGTGCTCGGATGTTCACAATTAGATTTGTGAGGCTGTTTCCCCACCCGAGGCTGCCAGCAAACGACGGAGGTGATCTCTTGGTGCCAAGAAGAGATTTGCATAAACATCCAGCAAAGAAACAAAAGCAATGAAATAAAATTCAACGCGGGACATGAGTATTCAGTTAAATCTAATAAAAATTTATGTTGGCCTGACATTCGTAGCTGCAATAACATAATGGAGATAGTTATTTGAAACATGAAGGTTCTTGTCACTTCCCTGCGACCTCTTACCCAACCCTCTGATGTAAAAGGCCTCAAGCAAACGAGGACATTTTTTCCAGACAACAGATTTGAATATTCGCCCCTCGTTCTTTAAAGGACTGAAGTCTGACGGTCTGTTGGGTTATAGGAGGATAATAAGTTTCATTTTTCGAAACATAAATTCCGCAGTACTATTCGAACCCCGGTATTGCTAAAACGCAGAACATTTTTGCACCTGAAATGCTTCTTCCCAAGTATCTTCTAACACAGCGTGTTATGAGTCTCTTCTCAAAACGTACAAAAAACAGAAACCATCATAAACGAAACAAATGGAGGACGCTCTATTGGTTCGAACCGACCGTACATGTTACGGGGCCTGAACACATCATATTCCACAAGCCAACGGCCACTTCACAATCCGCTCTATTCGTCGCAACGATCAACAAACGGCAACGCCCACGCGAGACGCCGGATGCTGACGCCGAGTAAGTTTCTTTTGAAATGATTTACTTATTGCATTGTTCAATTGTCTAGTATCAAGGTAATATCTTAAAGTCAATTCGATTAATTAGGATCGATATTTTTTATCAAATAGGATTTCAAAACGTGAATTTCAAACGACATCGCTTGCTCGTGGAACTCGTCTTTTGACTGTCACGAAACGTCTGATGCTTGAAGGCGTGACCCTCCTTTTAGAACACCGGGCATTCTGGGCGCAGCAGTAACTGAGGAAGGTAGTAGTCCTCCTCCGCCCGCCTTTCTGGGCTTAGGCGAGGAACCTCCTTGATTATCATATAATATCTGAGTGACGTGTTAACCTTAAGATCATATAAAGCCCATTCGAACCATCATCCTGGAACCCGAGAGCAAAATGAGTATCCATAACTATATATTTCACGCGAGCATTGTTCTCATCATCAAATAATTCACGCGGAAGATCAATTGCCGATCGTCTTTAACGTACGTAACATTTTCTTCGTAGGATTATCTTAGATGCGTTAAATTCATTTTCATGTATTCTCCGTTGTGCTAAAATGATTCTATAACTCTTATTTGCAGGCAATAGATCAACGATATGGCTCCGACTTTATCAATTTCCAGTTAAGAATGGAGACGTAAATTATCACTGACGTCAATGAAGTTGATAATGACAAACGCTACCAAATGAAAATTAACCTTCATACGAATGAATTTAGCTCACGTTACCATTCAATGTAAATAATGATTGCTCAATGCAATCTCTTACCAGTGAGTGGCGGCAGCCTATCACAATCATCATTAATATAATGAGGACATTGAAAAGTCCTTTCCGACTTTGATAATAAAATAGAATAAAGTGGCAAGAAAAACGTTACGACGACAATAATCCAAAAGTCGCATACATCGAGTCGTTATGATCATGTGACGTAGGTAGGACGTACCTCTGCATGCAGTGCTGTCTAGCGAGGGAATCGCCAAAACTTGAGGGATATAGCAATGATGTGGCATCGGTGAAATTAAAATTAGACGACAAAACAAATGCTATTTATCCGTCTATACATCTAGGCGGTGCGCCGTAGTTCAGCTCCATGACGCAACGCTACCGAGTTCCATGCCAGTCGGTAGGGATGGCGTGCTTCGTATCAAGAGCTGTTCCTGCAATGAGTTTAGTCTCTATCTTTCGAAATCTTTACTCAACTTCCAATGACCCGTCCAGTTTCGTTTGAAACAATTATTTCATTAAGATAGTCTTACACGCTGATCGAGCAACAAAAGAAGGAACATGAAGCTCTGAGAAAGGCACGTGATCTCGTGGCGAGCTTCGGCTCCCGATCCGTTAAGCTCATTTTGCACTAGAGGTGTGGAGCGACGGAAAGATTCTTACAGCTCCTCCCACGCAAAGATTGAGCGTCAGAGCGCACCGGCTTGCTTTTACATTGCCGCTTAATTCGACGCATCTTCCCCCGAGACAGTAATCGTCAGGATTACTCTTGCAATACTGACAGAATAATTTGCAGAACATGGATGGAGTGACGGTGTGGAGCGCTAAGTCACCGCCAATGTAAAATGGCCTTTAGACGTCACTCGAGCATCACGATACTACCAATGGTTGCTCTATTACATTTTTATTACATTACATTTATTTTACTCTTATTACATCGTTGTTCGCGGAGCAATTTCACTATGAATCCATCCTTTCCGACGTAGTCTATTAATAAGATTTTGAATAATTTAAAGGAGTTAGTTGTTTTCATGCATTGCATTTACTATTTCTACATTGGCACAACTTCCAACAGCTGTGTGTTCAGCTAGTATTTGCATGCAGAATCTTTCTAGAAAGATTTCGAATCAGTAAAAATGTTTTCTCAACGAATATTGTAATATTTAGGATGTTCTGATGACATCACATGCTATTTGTGGTTAATTACTTCTGTCTTCACTTAACCCTCGGACCATTAATTTGGCTGCTACAGAACAATAATAACTTTGAAGCCTTATACTTAACTTATTAAATGAAACTTAAGCAAGTTCCACACTATATCCCTATCTAAATCAAATCATAGAATATAAAAAAAATGAAAAATTAAAGATAATGACAAATAATTGGTCCTGTCACAGGTCAATCATGAGGATAGTACGCACACCGAGTAACAAGGAAAATAACAGTAAAGCCATGTAGAAACATCGTAACAATTAAGTACATCACAGTTCGGAGATACAGTAATTTTATTTACCATATGATGAGTTAGTTCAATATTTGCCACCACAAGAAAGGCGATTTAAAGAGACCATTTCGTTTGAACTGTATACATTGGGAAATCTACGCAAAAGATGTGTTTTGGTTCCCAAACAGGATACCCAGCGCACAGAAACAAGTTGGGATGGGAAAGAAAAAATCAAAAAAAGATAATGAAGAAGGTATGAAAGCTGAAAAAGTAAAGGGAGCACGAGAGACCAAAGTCTAGAAGGCCCATCTAAAACTGAGGTGGCCTAGCAGTATCCCTTTCGGTACAGTGTACAATAAGCCTATTTGACTATCGTATGTCCACATGGGAGGAGGGACTATGTCTGCATATAAGTCTCTTCGGAGAGACACGTCTTAGTTGTTTACCAAACTGACACATCACTTGATGAAGCACGTAAAGCAAAGCATGCAGAATGAGACTGGAACTTTGTCCTCTTAATGAATAATGGATAAACTAATTCAATCCTCCAAACGGAGATCATGAAACCACACACATACCAAACAATGAATAACTTCATCAAGGTTACAAGTTTAATATTTCTAACTACAAACAGCGCAAATGTTTTATTTTATTAGTACTTGCTCGCCTACACTAGCAATTGCACGAGCGCACGTGTCGGCTGGTGTCAAAGATACGGCAGACAAATCCATAAAGCTCAAAAATTATTAATTTGAGAAATAAATAAAGGTTTTGACAAAATAAGATTAGAATACTAGCCGATTCCCCCGAAACGATACAAATTCAGAAAAAATCTCGAGCAAGTCTTAGTTGTAACTTTCATAACGGTGATGTTATCGCAATCGAAAGCAAAGAACTGAGCTCTCAGTGTTTAAGACAAGCTTCACTCGTTAATTTAATGCCATACTGGTATTAGAACTGGTAAGATTCGCCGACGGTTAAGCACAAAAAATATAGTGATATATCATACACAAGATTAGACCGTTTATGGCATTTACAATCCATGTCACAATGACATGGAGCATCTTAGTGAGACGAAAATTTAGATGTGTAGAAATTCCTAACTAAGATGTGTAGTTCCGAGAACGCTGGAGCCATTGCGTAAAACGCACCAATATGAGAAGTACATAAAAATTAGAATGAGTCTGCTATTCCCACGCGTAGAGTGTTGCCGAAAAATGAATTCACAGCGTACACTGCAGGAAAGTACTTCGAAAGTAAAATCTCATACAGTATCTAACTACGACTAAAGCATAGGTTTCCACACCTTATTAGTGCACGCGTCCATACACGCGCCTCAGAAAATACTAGCTAATAAATCCCCTTTGAACAAACGGAACAAAAGATAGGAATACTCTCTGTACTCAGCATTGATTTCGTGCATACAACTAAATAATGACAGAGCTTCAATTTCAATAAATTGGTAAAAAACGTACCTCGTAAGCTTGGCTCCGATGGCCTCTCTGAAGACTTTCCTGTCGGTTTCGGAGTGCTGAGGAAGGATGTTCCTATCGATAAGCTCCTGCCTGTTGGGTCGGAGTGCGAGTTTCAGGGCGAGGCTGTCTTTGCGGGACACCTTCGTGCCTGCAACAGATGGGCGGAAACAGTAAGGATGAATTCAGGCGTTGATTTGGAGGTAGTGATCAAATCAGAAAACTGTACCGCAGATAAATAGAATCCTAAGAACATCTTGAAATCTAAAAGCAAGTTTCCGGGTATTTCCAACACCAGTGTTAGCCAAAACTCAGTGTAGTTCAACTTAACGTTTCCTAGAGACAGGAACCATGATACACTAGGATAGAATCACTGACAAGATATCTGCTGGGCACTTGGTTACCAGTAAATTGTACCCTAGATTTTTGGAATAGGGGGAGTAGTTAATGCAGGCTAATTAGGTGCATCATTTGCTTTAGATGATAAATTATTTGATGCGTCTGATGGGTACTCTAAAAGGAGTTTCAACCATAGTATTTTGAGGCAAAATTGTGATAACACGGTGTAGGAATAAAGGGATAGCAGAAACTAAAATTACGATGAATGTGAAACCAACACGATCATTGATAGCACGAAGAGGTTCTCAAAAGCACTTATTCCGAAACAACCCCGCAGCAAGCTTGCAATACGAACTCGGCCCGTAAAAAAACAGGTCACACCTCGCTTCACATTCACTGCCAATTTACTACGAGGTAAATTGCTCATATACGTATCGGCGTGAATGAACAGCAACCATCATGCTACTACATTTTCACACTTCTTATGAAAGATAAAAATTTTTTAGTGCAGTAAAGTAGTTTTTTAAAATCTGCTTCTTACAGTCTAACTTAACATGAGACCGGTGGACGCACATGTGCGTCCAGCGACAGCGGACGTGTTAAGGTAACAGTCAAATTTCAAAAAAAGAAAAAGCCTCATTTTACGAACAGACACGTTTCATCAGGCTGTGAAAGTTACTGCCGTAAACGATGATAGCGAAGCAAGAACTGGGGAAAAAGATCGTCATTTTTGTTTCGCGGTCGGAAAATCGCTCCCTAGTAACTAACCATTGAAGACTTATCATATAGTGTCCGATATCATAAGCAGTGGACGCTTTCCAACACATAACTGGTTCGTTGAACAAAACGTTCATGCTCAGGTGATATTCCGGCACGCTGTTTTTATTTTACACCTATTGATAGAGTAAAATTGATCAACACCCAATGAGAAATTTGTAGAAGCAACACTTCCAGTTGAAAATCCATGCCGTTTTTGAGTGGTTTCACGCCGCAAAACCAAGACATTTACCGTGGTTTGTTAGAAAATGAATGATTTTTGATCGCCATGTCCGTTTTTCTGGCAGTTAAAATCGGCCAAATAATCTTCAAGTTCCATTACGCAGCTCCGTACTGCAATTCAAAGCATCATACCAACCTTTCGTGAATTCATACAGGCCGGAATGAAAAAAATCAGGGTCGAGAGAAGACGTGTCTTATGTTCTACTTATTGCATCTTATACCAAACATTTCTGGCTGCTTAATGTACGAACAGCGCAGATTTTTTGACTGAACTAACTAGGATACAGGCCGCATGTCATAAAAGCGGCAACCCTCACCATCGGGATGCTCCTCATCATCGTCGCTGTGGTCTCTGTAGAGCACGGGCCCGTCGTCGTCGTCATCATCATCCTCGTCATCGCTGTCGCGGTGGTGGCGGTGCCGCAACAGCGCCGCCGGCAGCGGCATGCTGCTCGGCAGGTACGTGAACGGGGCGTTGTTCTCCTTGTTGTTGTCTCCTGCCCAACGTGTGCTGTAGTCAACATCGCTCTTACTCACATCCACAAATTTCATTTGCCTCCCTCATTTCCCTGATCCTTGCAAAATTTTAACGCTTAACTTACCTCGCCTCCACAACAGGACGTGAATAAATGAACAAGATAAAACGATGGGAGAAGTTGATGGGAAAAGAGATTTTGGATATTAGTTGTCTGATATATTTCATCATGTTACCAGATCCTTTACATATCTTAACATAGAATACGTTTCAAAGGCAGGCACTATATTATCTTTGCGAACGCAAATAAAGCCAAATACTTCCCTTAGCACTTTTATCCAGACTCATAAATTGAACATGAAAGCTCATCATCTAGTTTTCGATACTGCGTCACCGATGTAATCTCGCTCGCAATGAGCAAATGACGAATCTCACATATACCCAAAATACAAAAATTTGCGTGTGATTTTTCGTTAACAAGCCGCAGAGGCAATTTCGCGTTTTTTATATTGTTTTACAAGATTTTATGCCTTAAAGTTTACTTACAAGAGGACAATCGATGCTATGTATCCTAAATTACTCATTCTTAACCAAGATGGACATAATTTAGACGTAAATTTCGTGGAGTATTTTCCGCCGTCTTCAAAAGAGCGCATTCAACAACGCCCGTAACACAACAGAAAAGGAGACAGGAGTTACGAGAGAGCCGAGCCAGGCGCTTCCACTGACCAGCAGGAAGAGCTGTGGACGCCGCTGTGGGCGTCGTGGCCGCGGACTCCCGCCCGTACGAGAACTTGATTGGGCGCGTGCTGGGGACACAAAACGCGAGCCTCAGTAACGAGCTCATCACGAAGCCTTCAAATTACGCTTGAACACATCTAATTTCAAGCAGCAGGTTTCTCAAAAAAAACGACAGTAAATGAAAGCATGGCTACCAAGTAAAGCTGCTCTTGCACAAGGCACGACTGTGATATCCTGTACGAATAAATGAGATAATTCAACGTATGGAAGGAGAATCAACAGGGTTGCTAGCACATTTTAAGTGTCGTGGTTATCTTTATTATTAATACCTAGCGTTCAATTGAGAGTACGAGGGTTAGTCAAAAAGTTCTCAGACAAATGTTATAATTTTTAACTGAACAGAGATTTACAAATTTTTGCGAGTTGAAACCTGTCCTTAGAGCTTCCTTGATAACTTGCAGCTGTCTCATCAGTCTGTGTCAGGTCAGCATCGAAAGAGGTTGCATCTCAAAATAGTAATTTTCAACCCTTCAAATGGCAAATTTTGAGATCAGAGCTAACATCAAATTTTTAACTAAACTTAATTGGAAACCTGTTAAGATCATCGAAGCTTTAGAGCAGGTTTATGGAAACTGCACCATGTAAAGCAGTCGTTTATGATTGGATTAAACGCTTTAAAGAGGGAAGAGTCCAACTTGATGACGACCCACGAGGAGGAAGACCCACCACAGCAACAAATGAAGAAAACATCTCTCTTGTACAGAACTTAGTGGAACAAGCCCCCCCCCCCCCTCCCCCAATTCTATCAGGAAGGCATTTACAGGTGGAAACAGATTACAAAAATGTATAGACAAAAATGGAGCTTATGTAGAAAAATAAAAGTAATAAGTTGTTAAATAAAGAAATTATTGTATTTGTCTGAGAAATTTTTGACTACCTCTTGTATCACCTGAGAATTCGGTAGATCAGACGAAATTTTGCTTAAGTACAGATGAATACAGAAAAAAGAGAAAGTCAGGAGCAAGGCTGACTGAGCTCTACTAAACAAGCGGCAATATTTTGAACCTCAAATTCCCTAACTTCATTCGAAGAATTGGTTCCAAGTAACACATAAAAATTGCTTTACTCGTAATGACATCGCTGCACCGTATTTAAAAAATAGCAGAACCCATACTACACGTGGGCTGATTATTTGCCTCAAAGTATAAATCCTGTTAAAAGTACAAGTTTAAATTTTAAAGAAAAACACGAAATCATTACCTTCGTCCATCGAGGAATAGCTACAGAAGTAATGAACAATTACGATCAGTAAGAGAACTGAGGGGAGAAATTCAGGCCACCAGAAAAAATAAGATGAACTACTGTAACGCGACAGTCTGGCAGCGGTATGAGTGAGCCGCTGCTTGTGCTGCAAGCAATGCTCAGTACATTTCTAGCTCAAAAGCAATTCAAGTCTACAACACAAAGTAAACTTTCTTTGAAAACAATTATCAGAAAAAAACACAACACACAACACCATGGCATGCAGAAGTAGTGATTGAGTTGTCCGAAAAATGCATGCAGCTTTCAAACATGGATCTGAACAGCAACTACTTGAGGCAGTAGGTCAAGCTTTAACTCTGTTAAGTTAATTTCTTTCATTCTTATATGAGAACTGCTGCTTTCTCACAAAGCACCTCATTTCATATATTTTCACTACTTGCAGTGTGACGATGGAAGAAAAGAAACTTCTTCCCATCACGCGAGGTTACACTGCAGTAGAGATCGGAGGAAATTACCCCGATTTACTGAAGCATGCGTGATGAGTGTGGTAGAGGCACGTTAGTTGCATTGGCATTCCACATCCGTTCAGATTAAGAATATTTGGTCAAATTACTAATCAAAAAAGGTAGACAAATAAATAGTAATGGAAAATGATGAAACTAAAAAAAGTACATTTCTGATTCGAACAAAAAAAGAATATTTAGTTCTTCCATATTGTGGAAGCTTTGGATCCACTTTCTGTACAACCTTCACGGAAGCAAGAACGCGGTGTTGTGGTAAAAAATTACACAACGTTATCACAAACGTATGCATTCACCTTACTGTTTAAATACATCAAATGACACACGAAATGCTAAGCTAACCTGACTACATTTAATAGCAGCTTGAATTATCTCCATCACACGGTCAGTTATCGCGATCTTATCTCCCGCACGTGATGTAGCAAAGTGAAGCGAATTTTTTCTTGATCCTGTTTAGTTAATTTGAAATATGTTCATTTGAAACGATACACATCCAAATACTGAGATCAGTGTAGAAAAATCATAATTATAGCGCTCACCAATCTCCATTAAAAAATTTTCTTTGGAAGTTGGATTCGGATATTGACCGTCTCCATAACGTTTCTTTTTCAAAGGCATTTGATTAGCACGAAATTAATTCAAAGCATACAGTCTATACTGTTTTTCAATAACAACCAAAGAATTACCACGCACAGAAACACGAACCTTTACTCGAACTTCAACAGTTTTTTAATATTACCACTACCAGAATAACATCATTTTGACAGTTTTCTAGTCGTTGAAATGAAGTGTCACCCTCACGCAGAAAAGAAATCAATAAAATGTTCAACGAAATAGTCAGAGGCTCAACCCATGAAAAACAAATGAAAATTTCAGTATTTCTTTCAGCACATATAGAGACGTTGCAAGGCAAACCTAGAAGTAGGTTTAATCACGAGAAACTCGAGAAAGGCACTAGCTAGCACGCAATGAACACGAACCAATAATTAGCTGATGAATTGTGATGCATGTGAGCCTCTTAGCTAGTGAGCACACAAGCCAAGTAAAGCAAGAGCCGCCCAGCAGCTCTCACCCTCGAGGGAGAGGCTGGAGAGCCTGGACCTGCAGTAGCCAAGAGGCTGACTCGCTTCCAAGTCTTACTTAAAAACGGCGCGAGTGCACTGCAACTGTCCTGCTTTGAGGTTCCAGCGCATATCCGGCCACTCGTCCATCAAACAACAGAAATTTCAAACAGCATTCACGAGACAAACCGAAATTGCGATGTTGCTGTTAATTAACTGTCACATGCTTGGCATGTCAACTCAACGCAGATGGCAAGGATAAAAATGGTGAGCAAGCCATGAAACATAGAACTAAGAGCTACAATGACTATTCAATGAAAATAAGTTTCATACGCGTAACACTCGATTGAAAACATGAACTTGAAATTAAATCTATGCAGCAATAAATTACACGTATTTATGGTCAGACCTTTAAGCACCTACGTACGGAGAGATGAAAGCTGTAGAGTAGTGAACAAAATGTATTAAACAGAAAGCGTATTAATTATGGCGTAAGAGTTGCATTCGTAGTAAACTAAGAAAAGAGGACATAAAGGAAGAGAGAGAACGGGAGGCGCGAGTCACGGCCGCGCGCACTCCTGCGGACACACACGCGACAGAACGAGGCGCGCAGCTGACAGGGAGGCTGCCAAGGCAATCAGGGTACGTAAGAGCAGTCGCTCACTTGCATGGAGTAAATGAAAAGGGCGTGAAACTGATGCAAAATGAATGGGCAGGCACGAAAGCACGAGGTTAGTTACCTGAACCTAATTTTTACAGAAGGTCGCAGAGGAAGCCTTCTGTAAGGAGTAGAGGGCGAGAATGAAGTTAAAGTTTGTGAGGGAGTCATTTACATCTTAACTACACGACATCGTCCTACATCTTACAAGGGACAAAACCAACTGACCAACATCACTGAGCTGCAACAAATCCGTATAATCCTTACAGCACAGTTCTGTCAAAAGGAAATGAGCCTATGTGACGACGAAGGAATGATCCTGGAAACTCGAAGTGCGTTCTGCTTTTCCTTTAAAGCTGAAATTATCAACAGAAATGCACATACGAAGACTGGCATATTAGCAGTAGAATGGTGCAGCGAGGCTCATAATGAACACAATGTGAGCATGTAACGAAGTACGGAGTATACTATGTCAGAGGCTGTACGTTCACGCAACTGAGTGCAATACTAACAAAGACAACTCGAAAAAATAAAACGCACGAGTTCCACTGTTTCACAAATTCTTACAGATGGACTAACCAATTCTTGTTCGTATCTCATACCCAAATTTAATTCATCAGAGAAAATATTAGAGTAATAAACGCACGGAACAACTTGAAAGAATTTGAAATGCCAAAAATTAGGGAAGCTGTATCCAATCGGGCATTTAAATAGCAAAAATTAGCATAAATCTATTGAAAGCTCTACTATTTCAATTATTTTCAATTGAATTTCAATTATTTTCAATTTCAATTATTTTCTTCACCAAAACACACATCGAAATTTTTAACAAATTCGTAAATTTTAACTGTAGTAATAAGGATCAAGTAACTGAGAATTATCACTACCTAAAATATTTCGTTGACATTCACAATGTTTGAAGAGATTCTGCGCCTTCCAGGCTGCTATCAATTCTACGACCACAGAACGAACTTCAGAACGAAAATACATACACAGTGAAGGACACTACTTTTTAGATCAGTACAACCACCAAACACTACTCGTACAAACGTGAGTAATTCCAAGACAACACGGGAATAACTGTCTGCATAAAAAAGCGTGGGTTGACTGCAATATGTGTGAGTTTTATGAGCACATCCACAATTGAGTGAGGCACAAGTAACACTCAATTGAACAGCAGCTGCACACGCAGCATTCACTGGTATACTAGGTGTTCACAGACATGATTACAAGGTATGCCCAAAAATCTAGCCGTTATACATGAATGTAATCCTCATTAAAAAAGCGTTATCTTCGCTTGCAGTGACAAAAGTGCAGATTACACGAGGCGGCCACCAGCAACTCATTATGTCCACACAGAATGTGAGAGCGACACACACGGCACTGACCTGGACGTGGGCGCCGTGGGTGTGGTAGCGGGCGAGGAGGACACGCTCGGTGATCCCTTGATGTTGGATGCGCTGTTCTTTTTCTTGAGCGCACTCTTGAGAGGCCGCGCGTCGAGCTTGGGCTCCCTAGCGGGCACCTCCTCCACCAGCGTGGTGTCCACGCCGCCCTGCGTACCCTCCTCGACCATCAGCTCTTCCTCCATCACAGAGTCGTCATCATCTGTGGCACAAACACCAACACGTCAATGAACTGACCATTAAGTGCTTCTCACATTAACAAATTAAAGAATAGAAGTTAGTTAGTTTAAGCCTCCATAACCGCAACAAATGGGCTCAAAAAGGAGGGAGGCAGAATTTTGTATGGAGTTAAGGGTACGGGAATCTATGCGCCATGTACGTTCCCACACAATATTCCCTGCACATTGGAACACAAAGCAGGAGAGTATGTTAATAAAACAAAATGACAGTTGAAAAAGAAGAAGTAGGTGCTAAAATACCGGTCCACTGTGAAAGTAACATAACACATGAGCTTTTCTTTTTCAACCAAAATAAGGCCTACCTTATCATTCTCCTTTCTTCTTTCTCTAGGACCTCACATCTTCTACGTGGGAGCGCTTATTCCCATAAATACAGCAGTTGTATCCTCCTCAGGGGGATGTGTCACGGAAGAAATTTTGCATTACCGCATTCTCAGGAAATATTTTCTGAACAAACGGCTGAGAGGTTCTCGTTGGGAGGCTAATTTATTTGTCTTTGCGACAGACAGAGGAGGCCATAAGTCTTCATATAGAAGTAATAACTTCTTTCAATTTGATTGGCTTCATAACGCAACTAAACAATACCAAACAGTGAAGAAAATCATGTGGTTTTAATCCAAGAAAAATAGGTCTCATGCGAATCATTTGAGAGCAAGGTAACATTCATAAAAAGGATCAAACAAATGTTAGAATGAACAGATAGATGTAGGGAACTACAGAAGCGAATGACCGCAGTGCTGCACTCTTTGACGCATGAAAATAAAAACAAAGGACTCCACAAAAGAGTGTGAGATCAAGGATAAGAATTACTAGGCCTGCTGCCAAGGCAGGGCGCAGAGTTGGGTTCTACTTGCCTCAATCCCCGAGACGGCACAAATCAAAGAACTGGGCGTGCACGCGCACAAAAACAATACCAGGGGACGCACATGACAGAGGAGGGCAGGCAACGCACAATCGTAAGGTGACGCGAACATCTGACGGAATGACCTGCTAGTGAGACCTTAAACCAAACTCAGTTTTATATTTTTAGCAAATAAACTCAGAGCTAATTAGGATATGAATTCAGTAAAACCATATGAATATAGTGAGAACTTAGCAGTAAAGATAAATACTGACCAACTCTCATGGGCGTACGAGCTCACGATACAGGTGGATGTGTTCATTTACGAGTAGTTAGCACCTTTCATTCAATTAGGGACCGATAAAAACCTACATCACCCACTGCAGCATATTAGCGAGATAAAAATTCATGCAAATTACATTTAATAACATCATAAGTAGCGAGTACAATTTAGTGAGCGACATGAAGCGATTAACAAAAAAAATACTTGTGTAACGAGCAAGCTTTGATTACACAATAGGAAACAAAGAAATTTCGAACTGAAGTAAGTAGAGAAGCTGTTGGAAACGCCAATTAAAAGCAACGCAAGCGAGAAATTTCAGGAGACAGCTGAGTCCCAGTATGGAAGACACGTTTCAGTGGAGGGTGCGGCATCGCAGCCCAGCAAGCTGCTGCGTAGCGCAGTCAAAACACCATCAAACTAAGTACAGGGGAAGGAAACGGCAACAAGCAAGCGGAAGGCAACCAAGAAGAATAAAAATAAAGGACTGCCTATTGTCAATCATAAATCTACGAAGCTAGCACTGCCAGTATTTCTGAATGAACTGAGTGCCAAGAAGAACACAGTAATCCTTCGTATTGCCGGAGAGGATAGGTACAATCTTCAGAGCTCTCTTAGCAGGGAGAAGCTGGATGGGAGCGGCACTTATTTTCGAACTTGAGTAGTATTAAGTCTTCCACGGGGGCTGAAGGAAAATCCTCATTACCGTGATCGTTTGAAGGCCCAGTTCAATCCAACTAAAAACTCAAATATAAAGCGTATTATTATGATGCAACAACAAAACTTACATTCTGTTGAAGACACTTGTATGTCAACATTGAATTTATGGAAATGACAGCACTTATCATCAGGCATCAATGCTTTACAAGTCCAGTGCTCTGCAGCATACGTTTCGCTCACGAGGTAGAACAACTACACATTATGTCCATCGAGTTAGGAAGCACGACAAGGGCAAAATCCCTAATTTTTACTATAACAACGACGACTGTCAGCTCTGATAACTCGCTCACCGCACTTATTCCTCTTCATGCGTTCTTATTCTCCATGCGACTTCAATAAATGTAATTTAAAAAAATATTCAATAAGACCCAGGTCAATAGCAGTTTTTTCAAGACTGTCACAACGATGATCTTTAGTACATGAAT
Organism: Morinoia aosen; assembly: GCA_030386875.1. NCBI lineage: Eukaryota > Metazoa > Arthropoda > Malacostraca > Amphipoda > Talitridae > Morinoia > Morinoia aosen. Next base: position 7,616,279 of record CM059575.1, on the reverse strand, counting down.
TCCTTTTCACTCTTAACTCAGGAGCACCAGACTTCATTAATCCTTTCTTTCGATTTAGACGATGGCTGCAGCAAAATTGAGGAAGATTCTATTCTAGTGGCATGTCCGTAAAATTTCGAAATCGCGACTGGCACAAGCCACAGACAGGATATAATAAAATTATTAGTATTTTGAAGAGATGAAAAAATCAGGCAAGAAAAAAGAATAAAATGAAAAGACGACACTTGAGAAACAGATCGATTACCCTTAACAACTAGCCAAAGAAAGGGAAGCGAATAATAAAGATGGACAAAGGAACCTGGAAGAGATTCCAGTAAAAACAATTACATGATTTCGCCAGAAATACCAACAGAAGTACCATTTTTTCGAGGTCCCCAGGCGAGCACGGACAATATTGTTAGGCTATGGTTACAGTGGATCCGAATTCGGACGAAGAATTGTTCGTCCGATTTCATGCGGAATTTTCGTCCGAACTGTGTGGTTTCAGTGCCTCCGTCTCTTCGGACGAATCTCGTCAGTTGGTGAGAAGTCCAGTGAGTGATAGGATGGATGATCTGCACCTCTTGGAAAGCCCTCTGTTAAAAATCTTACTGTTTGGAAGACTGATAATGTGAATCCATTCTTCACTTCAAGAAACACGGAAGGCGAGCACCATAAACTCTTTCTAGAACTAAGTCAACCGAATAAGTTCCATGAGTATCATAGAATGACACCACAGACATTTTTTTACATTCTTTATGCAATCAAATTGCATTCTGAATCGACTGCAATTCACAGACTCCTCTTTTCAAAAAATGAACTAATGAACTGCTCGAAATCAATGCCTGGTGAAGGGTAGTTCGTGATAGTTCGGACGAAAAAACAAAATTTATTGAACCACCAAATTGTTCGTCCGAACTCGTCCGAAAAGATGCTCTAAGTGTAACCACTTCCTACGTATTCCATTGTTTTGATTGTTCGGACGGATTCGGACGAACAACTTTTCGTCCGAATTCGGATCCACTGTAACCATAGCCTTATACTCTCCTGCGTAAAGCGCCCAGGAGTTCTACTAGGAACGTCGGTCATTATTTCTCACTTTTTCTTGAACCTTGAGAAAAAAGTACTGCTTTGTGCCAAATACGGACCAGCGCTGGATGTACATTTTGCCCATCTGCCCTTCGGTTTGTGGATGCCCTCCTAGATAGATGTTTACATTTTAAGGTGAGCTGGTCAGCAACAAGTGTAGCTGAGAAAGTGCATGAGACATCGATGAAAACAAGTGATAGTTTGAAGGGAGAATGTTTGATCAGTACGGTGGGTGGGGCAAGACCTTCCAAGCAAGAGCTGAACTGGCGTTTCCGACTTCTTTCGCTGCGGATGATGAGACATTGTCTTGCTACAAAATTTCTTTTTCGAGTCTTTTAGCCCAATCCGGACGCTCTTCGGCCATTAAATAGTTGAAATTGGTCAGTTGCAGAGAGTAGCGAACGGTATTCATCGTTTCGGTTGGTTAAAGAAGCTCATGAAACGCCAAATAATTTTGACTTATCAAATGTTCAGCATTGTCTTCCTTTCGAAAGATTCGGTTTTGCGGCCGATGTGGTTAGTTAACCGGGGTCAACCCCTGATGTTGTTCGTCTTGAGTTCTCGAAGTAGATCCATTTTCTGTCTCGGTCACTACCCGATGAAAGGAAGACCATTCTTTTACACAGTAACACTCCACATGCCCCACAGTTTATTTTACTTGGTATGAAACTAGAGACCTAAAATAACTCCAGCATTGATGCTTCTAAGCTTGAGAATAAAAGGAATGGGCGAAGTTGCAGAACTGGTCTTCCTCTTGGGTCCCACCCACTGTCCTCTATTAGATTAGATTAGATTATAAGTTAGTTTAAGCCTCCCTAACCGCTACAAAAATAGAGCGTATCGAAGAGAGGAAGGAGGAAGGCACCATTTAGTATGGAGATAAGAAAATGAGGAATCTATGCAGAAAGGGCATAGAAACAGTAAGATGGGAAAGAAGTTCATGAAATAAGATAAAAGTTGAAGAAGAAAGTCAGAGGTGCTGAAAAACAGGACAGTAGTGAACCGAAAAAAGGTGGTCCTTAACATAACAAAAAACATTTTATTTCAACAAAAAGAAGGCCTACCTAACTCTCAGCTCGGGCCCTCACATTTTTCCCCTGGGAGCGCTAATTCCCATAGATACAATAGTTGTATCCCCCTGAGGGGGGTGTCCTCTATTAGATCTCACGCAGAAAAGTGCAATGTTCCGGTCTCCCTTGAACGACTTTACAGTCTTGGCCTGTACCTCTTACAGAACAGATCTGCGCATTCTCGAATCCGTGCTTATTTACAAAATAAAGTCAACTCTGAATGACTCCCAAAGTGCTTTTCCGCTAAGTCGCCAACTCATAGTTCAGTTGTTCGTTTTTTTTACCGTTTTTTACCGTTGTTCGTATTTTTCAAAGTGTAAACTTTTAGAAATACTTCATCATTGAATTAATTTTTTTTCCCTTTTGGTTTTATAAAGGGATTTTGCTAAAGATGGACTGTTTGTCTGAAACGTTGTTTATTTTATCATTTTTAATAAAAATTACTTTACGTGTAGCGATTTTCGCCTTGCTTTTTAAAACTAGAGCTATTTAAAACAAACACAAATGCACGCTAACTACAAGTCGGTGGTATACAACGGCATTTCGACACATAGTATTCTTGCAACAAACTGGCATTACAGGTTGCACTATTGACCTGGCACATATTCTCCGGCATTTATTAATAGGCCAACCTGCTATTTATCCTCCGAGTGGCATAACCCCAACAAGGACAATTCTTTGCAGTGTGGCTTCCTAAGGGTGCTCTGATTTAACCATATCTAACCGCGTCACTACTGATCTCTCCAACTACTAATTCCCTCCAATTTCAAGCATATTCCATTTTAGACCAAAAATTTTGCAACATGAAAGAGCGCAGTATGAGCTACCAGAACTACCATGAACGAAAAGAGCTTGACCCAGCAAGTATTCATCGCCAACTGGTCCAGTAACTTCAAAACAGTTGACCAAAATTTGAACATTCACTCCTTTCATACGCACTCCACGTTTTCATCAAACCATTGTGACGTCACACAAAGTTGCTTCAACTCTATGGGGCACAATAAACAACTCTCCTCTTTCTCAATTCCAATCCAAGGAGCACAATTTAAATGATAATTTCAAAAAAAATTAGGTAACCTTCAAACAACTTCACACACTTCCGCTTAGTTCTTTACCACAACCTACAAATGCTTGTGGCGGTCAGGTCTGCGTCAGATCCAGGGAAAATCCTTAGAGCCAACAAAATTCATATAACCAGCATTTTTTCTTCAGATAAATTTCTGGAGTCAGTGTATCCGGCAAGATTCTAACGCACAAACCAAGTAATTCAATGCTATCCTCATCACACGGCGGAGCAGTGCGAGACCTTAGAGATCTCAATGAATTGAAAATCTTTCTCATAAAATCCATCTTTAATAAATATGCAAACAGCATTCCCGGAATAGTCAATTTCAGGCACAAGCTGAAGATGTAAGAATTACAATGAAACAGAAAAATTCTGCTAACGGGATTCCAGGGCGATAATGCGAGTCTGGTGGGCATTAGGTGAGAGTGCACTGCAAACAAGGCAAGATTTGCTTTTCAAACAATCAACTAAATCATCTCCAGTCCTGTAACATTAACTGGTTATGTTTATGAGGCCACACAAAACAATTAAAAGTTCACAAGCATTATATCAAACCAGGAAAATAAACAAGAAACGAGCATCAAAACGCGTAATAATAGTACCGAGGACAACTATTAGAGGATTTAAAGATATTAACCTAAGGTTCGGACAAATGACAATAAAATATAAAATGTATTAAGTTAGAGAAATTTAAGATTAATAGTTGCAAAATGGAGAGCACATGCGATAAGAATAATTAAGGCTCCAATTCGCGCACAACGAACCGTGAATTGCAAGCAAGTAAATTAAGACACGAAAAAAACTGATCTACATGTTCAACGTAATATTTTTTAACGAAAGCAATCACCTCGTAGTTTGCACTTCACCAAAAAAAGCACAGTAGAAGTAACGATATTCCGATGCCTGAAATTTGGAACTAAAAATATGGAGAACTTAGTATTCGATCAATAATTAATTAATTCAGTACGGGGTCAAATTCTTTACATTTTTTGCGAGTTATGTTGACTTATATTAATACAATATGAGCATAATAAAAAATGATTTGAAAATAAAATTAATGTTTCGGCATTAGGAGAAAGAAGAATACGTTGGAACTGTGAAGTTATGTTTCCCCATTGTTCTCATAATAATTTGAAGTCCTGAGTATTTTCCTGAGAAACTATGTTCTTTATTGTATGAATATTTTTTTCTTTCAGATTTACTGATGAAAAATTCAAGTTTAATGAATTAACCCTCATTTAGCAATTGATAAATTACAACTGACTATGAATAACTTGGTATCAGAAAGTGCTCAAGTTTGGGCCGATGAAAAAGTGAGGATTTTAACACTTCTACTGTACGTAGTGTGCGGGAATTATTTCCTGAAAAGCTTGAAACAGCATGCGCAACTAAAATAGAATAAGATGAATTATGAACTACAGAAGCCGCATTCCGAAAAGCCAAACAGAATAGGGATCACAGCCACAAAATAGACGGCTGGTCTGCAGTGCAGAGTGAGACCAGAGTTAATAATCATCCTGCTGATGCTGCTGCTGAAGTGAGTAGTCGCGTTCAGGAAATTACCGGCATTAGCGAAGTTGGCCATCTTAGCCTGGAACCAGGCGAGTATGCCGGCCTCCCCAGACAGAGAGGCTGGGTCATCCCCAGCACCATCCTCGCGCCCTGAGTGATCCATGGCGCAAACTTGGCCAGCCCTTCCTGCATCCCCACACACACATAATGTCACGTTTAGGGAAAGGATAAATGTGCGACAGAGACGCTAACACCGATGCGCTGGGTTCACAACGAACGCAAAAGATAAAGAAGTGCACTAATAGCTCTAGTGTGAGCTCTACGACACATGAACTGACGCTTCATCAATACAATGAAATACAACTGAGCTTGGTTGGTAGACATAAAATAAAATTTTGATAAATTTTGGAGCCTGCACTAACTGCCAGTAAAAGTTCTTTACTAAATAAACGAAAAATATGAAATTTTGGTTATTTGGTTAAAGATCCGCTTAGAACTTTTTTAAAAGTGCAAAGAAATAAAAACTATTTTTAGGAACACGAAAGAGCTTCTACGTGTTGATCACTGCGAGTACTAACAAAGGTATCAGAAGTAGATGATTCGTAGTTATCAACAATACAGTGAGTAAACGAAGACAAAATGGGAGATGCACGTTTGAAGGGTTGGCCAATGAGATATTAAGGTGGAAGTGTATAAATTTGAGAAGGAATATCGAGTGGACAAGAATACCCCACCGCATCTCGCACGAAGCGACTAAGGAACGGGGTAAGCGGGTTGGGAGCCCCTTGCTTATTTTCTACCTCAACCTAAGGGGACCAAGATTTTCGAGTTTCCAAACCATTAAAATTGGCAATTTTGAATTTCCGCGTTTGATATAAGACAAAGAGGAAAATTGGAAGTTTATTTCACAGGGGTAAGCTGGATGTGTTTGCCCTGAATGTGACGGGCATGAAAGAGCGAAGTGAACATCCTTACTTAGGATGTTTACTTAGGTATGGTGAACGGAAGAAAGACCAAAGTAATGAACAATAAAGCGAGAGAAAGAAAGGCCTTAATGTCGAGCGTAAGGGTGTTGTGTCGTGAAGTGGTAGGAGGGGGAAGGAGGGGAGTCAGTTGAACTAATGTGAGTGAAAGTGAAATTAGGTCGAGAATTGAAGGTGTTAGTGAGGTAGTACGGCTCAGGGTGTAAAAGAAGAAAAGATTTGTTTTTGGGCCGACTTGACAAACAGTGTGAATAGTTTTCGAGTGAATGTGTATTAGTCTTGTGCAACCTGAATGCGAGTGTGGGGATGTATTGTTTGAAAAGTGTGGTGGAAAAGTTTGTAGTACCTGGGGCGAATGAGAATGGTGAGAAGTGGTGAAACTAACCTGCAGCGAATGAAATGAGCGTTGGGAATGCACACTTTCAGATCGATGGTCAGCATTAAGAACACATGGATACGAGTAGTTGGAAGGGGAGAGGTGGAGAGCGCGATGATGAATTATGTTGCTGTAAGAGAATGATTGGGAATCGGTTGCTGGATATACCTGTATTGAAAGGAGAACGAAGAGGTTCGTCTGACCATTGTTAAGAAAAAAAAGTTGAATAGTGCATGAGGATAGAGAAGATGAAGGAGAGAGATAGGAGCGCGTAGGGAAGAAAGGTATTTGAGCTCTGTGACGCAGGAAAAGAACATGTGTATAAGACGAGGTTGAGTGAGTGTTATGAGAGAATGAGATAGAATGAAAGTGGTAGTGCACAGGATGAACAGGAACTTTTTAGAAAGTCTGCAACGCCAGAGTGCAGGTGCAGTTAAAAGTTTCAGGCCCGTAACAGGAACGAAGCGAAAGGGATGTCGATCGTGAAATGAAAGAGAAAAGGATGCAACCAGAGACAAGAAGAATGCGCATAAAAAAATGTCTACAAGATGATGGACAGAGCTAAGTTTGGAAGTTATATGAATAAAAAGAAAGAAAAAAGAGAAAAGGAAGGTGAAAAAGGAGAAGAGGGCGGCTAATTGGAGATGGGGTTGAATATTATAGGAAAGTTTGTAAAAGAATAGGAAAGCGTTATGGAAAGATATGAAAAAGAGAAATGACGGACGAATGAACGAAGGAGCATCGGGTAAAAGCCGCGAATAGGGAGATGTGTGAAAGTGCGGCGGTAATGAGTCGTTGGGCAGGATATGTTGAGCAGTTGTTCAGGAAGTAGGATGACATGCAGGCAGTGACTGTGGCGAATGGTGACAGGAGAAAGCCAGAGGTAGAGGAACGCAGTGACGAATGGTTCACGAAAGTGAAAGTGAAGGTGGTCCAGAAAAGAATGCGGCCGAGTAAAGCATCGGGTTTGGACAGAATTGCAGCTGAATGAAGAAAGACGGTGTGACAGATTAGAATATAGGTTAGTTTAAGCCTCCCTAACCGCTACAAAAAAGAGCGTATCGAAGAGAGGGAGGAGGAAGGCACCATTTAGTATGGATATTAGGGAATGCGGAATCTATGCAGAAGGGGCATAGAAACAGTAAGTTGGGAAAGAAGTTCATGAAACAAGATCAAAGTTGAAGAAGAAAGTAGAAGGTGCTGAAAAAAGGACAGCAGTGAACCGAAAAAGGGGAACTTTAACATAGCAAAAAACATTTTATTTCAACAAAATGAAGGCCTACCTAACTCTCAGCTCGGGCCCTTACATTTTCCCCCTGGGAACGGCAATTCCCATAGATACAAGAATTGTATCCCTTGAGGGGAGACGGTGTGACAATTCGTTGGAGCAGTCGTTGAATCGGTGTTATGTAGTAGTACAGTAAGTCCTCCTCATACGGTACTTCGTTATCCGGTCAATGCAGAGTTACGGTGTTCGGTAATTACTACTCCCGATTGTATTTACGGGAAGAAATATTCACAGATATTTGCACGTGTTTTGTCATCACCGCGCCGCACTGCCACCATGCCACGCTACCACCACAACAGTCTCTTCCCGTAATTCCCACAGCATGCAACTGAAATCCTTACGGCATGTTTTTCACGTGGTGAGTGCAAGGTAAATAAAACCATTTCCTGTTTTTTTGCGCAGTACTTGACATTTTTAAATGGCTATTTTCATGTATTTTCATGTCTGCAGGGGTGACTTCGACGTGCTGGAACACATCCCCTATCATTGCATGTTATAATGAGTTCAGTATACGGTAATTTGGATTTGCGTCAAGGTTTTCAGGAACACATATGTACCGTATAACAAAGACTTACTGCATTAGTTTGGTTCATAGTTCGAGAAATTTTAATAACAAAAATGTTTCCTTGGAGTAAAAAGAATGAACAGATTAGATTACATTTGAAGTAAGTTCAAACCTCCCTACCAACAAAAAGGTGTTTCTAAGAGAGTAAGGAGGAAAGCACCATATATTATGAGGTTCAGGGAATGGGGAATCCATGCACAAGGTGTGTTTCCACGCAAGATCTTTTGTGTATGTTAACAGTAAGATAAAAAATAAGTCCTACCCAATTTTTACTTCAGTTCGGAACTTATGATTTAGTATGGTTAGGAAGGTTCGGAACCATTTAGTATGGGCTGCAGAAAATGGATGTTGAAAAAGTAAAAGATTGAAGTCCTGTCTATGGCTGAGGTAACCTAAAAATAGGTCAGAGGGCGCTAGGGGCCATAGCACAGGATAGATAAGCTTAACTAACCTAAACCTAGTGCCTATCCCACGCCGTGCGAGGTGTTTTGTAGGTGCTGTACCAATGGATTGGAGCGCGTGGGTAATCCCGCTGTGTGACGGTGTGCTGTAATTCATGGGGTACACAGGGCCTCGACATTAGTATTTGCACAACTATTTCTTGATGACATTTGGAAATTTTGAGCTGGTTCATAGTAAAGCGTACAGGTAGTTCAGAAAATGTATGAGCATATCAAAATATTCGAGTAACAGAACGAAATTTAGCGACAAGAAAATTAAAAAAAAATGTATGAAACAAATGTGTTTGGCCAAATCTAAAAAAAAAATTTCTTCAGTTTTCATAGGCGTGACATTTTTCGCAATAACAGCACGAAGACGATAACTATGACAGAAAACAAACTTTTCGCATTCCGTTTTCAGCATCTTTTTCCAGCACTTTTTAATCCTCGCCATCAATTTTCAATACGATTGAGGTCGAGTAACGCTTATTCTCTTATTTGCGAACGAACCATTCTTTCGTTAATTTCGCTGTATTTTGGGATCATTGTCATGCTGAAAGGTCCACTTGCGCAGCCCGTAGAATTTTCTTGCGCTCGGAGGCAGCTTCAGCTCAAACATCTGCCTGGACATGGAAGTATTCATTTTTCTACCTATGATGCGAAGTTTTCATGGACGTAAAACAGCCCCACGCTATGAAGATGCCTCCTCCACGCTTGCCAGTAGTGATGGTGTTCTCAAGAACACAGGCAGCTCTTGATTTACTCAAAATACGGCGAGTTTCGTTTCAGATGAAAATTTCTGTTTTATTCTCATTATACAGAGCAGCCTGTATCCATTTTAAATTTTTTTTGCCAAGACGGCCTTTGTTTTCCTGTGAAAAGAGAAGTTCTTCATGAAGTAAGGGAATCTAGACAAATTCAAAGCAATTCTCTCTCAACTGTTTTTCCACTGATGTAACCTCGTAACTCCAGTTCTTTTTGCAGGTATGCACGGACTGGCATGGGCTCAATCGTTTCCTAACGCAGCATGTAGAGTCGAAAGTGGCTCATGATCTGGCGAGGAGCTTCCACTCGAGGCAGACAGGAAACTGCTCCAGTCTCTTGATGCTTCCGAACTATGGCATCAACACTAGAGCATTTAACGCTTTCAGCAATTGCCTATTGGTTGATCCTTCATTACAAATTCAAACTGTTTTTTTTTACTAAATAGCTTCGAGCATTTCTTCGACTTTCAACTTTGTATTCGCTGCGCATTCCTTTTCAACATCTGAAGAGGAAATGATCGGGCCAATCGTAGTTTGTTCACATCGCAAGTTCTTTTGAAAATTTCAGGATGCTTCATTAGAAGTTCTTCAATTAACATACTTAAATTGAGCAATAAATTAACCATGATGTAACACGATATCAATTTTAGCCCAATACTTTCATGCTATACAGTTCTGTTTAGCAGGTTTTTGGGTTGTCTATAACTTTAGTTCTTCCTGCCTGAATACTATGACAAATTTCTGAACCACCTGTAATCTTCTCTCAAAACCAGAACTCTTAATTTTCAAATTACTTCAAAAATCGAGTAGTGCAAATACTTATGTGGTTTGGTAAGGTGCATGGCAAGTACTAGTGAATCATTTCACGGAGCCAACTTAACGTGCAATAGGAAAGGAACAGTAGGGCTTCAGCAGGGTAGGGGGTACAGATCAGATATTTACTTACAGACAAATGCGTGAAGGGTACCAAATGAAAGGGAGATAGGTGTACTGAGAATTTATGGATATCGGAAAGCCGTTAAAAAGTCGATCGGCAAGCGTCGTGAACGGGGTTCAAAGTGTATGGCGGGGAGAGTTAGGTGCTTGATGTCGTTAGGAGTTCTTTGTCGATAAGCAGAGCGTGTGTTTGAGGGAGAAATGTAGTGAGTGGTTTGAAGTGAGTGCAGGTGGGTGTCCGACAGGGGTGTGTCATGTCCTTAACCCTTCAACGTCAGCATATCTGTACTCATATTACAGTTATCACAATCGCCGTGTTTTGAGTAGCACTGGCATCAGGGTGTCACCGACATCAAAGTAAGGAAGGAACGGCTACTCGGCAGCAAACTTCAAAGAAGAGATTAAGGAATAAATTTAACTAGAAACAATGTAATAAGGCGGTTTGCAAACGAGGACTGAATGGTCGTCTGGGGCATTGGAGGGATAATAGGTATATGGATGAAGTTGTGCATGAGGTGAAGGCGAATGTTAGGTATGGAACTAGAATGGTTGGACGCTCAAGGAGTGGCCTTCTATTTGACTTGGCTACCCTGCTGATGCTACAGCGTAAGTAGCTGGGTTGGATGAGAAACTGTGTAGCCTGGTAAAAAACTTTGAAAGGGTGTGTAATATAAGGAAATTCCAGGTGAACGTAAATAAGAATAAAGTTATGAAGTACTCGTGTGAGGGGGTGTTGGGAGAAATGAATGGGAGCTCGAATTAAGAAGTGCTAAAGGAATTGAGTTGTTTCAAGTAGTAAGGAGCGCATATGGCCGTGAATGGTGAATTAGATGAGAAGGTGGAAACTATCGCAAAAAGAGGGTACCAAGCTTGAGGAGTTTTCAAGCCGGTTGTGAGGAACAGGTACTTCAGTGTTAATGCTATGAGTAATTTGTATGATTGAGTTGTGCTGATAGTGTTGAACGGACTTGAATCTTGGAATTTAAAAGGAGCAGGTAAGAGTCGGTTGAATGTGTTCGAGATGAAGTGTCAGAGAAATATGACTGAAGAGACGTAGTAGGATAGACGGAGGAGTGAGGAGGTAAGGAGTATGATTAGTTAGGAGAGAGCTGGCGGGAATAATGGACTGCTGGATGTTGAAGTGATTCGGCCATACGGAGAGAATGAAATGGGAACGGTTCGTGAAAAAATTGTTGAAGTCAAGGTACGGAGAACGAATATTAAAGGTGGGCAGAAGATTGGGCGGGTCCGTGGGTGGGCGGATGAATGGGGGTTGGAAGGGCATTGTATGATCGAAATATTACGTTAGAGGAAACTACAAAATGCGCAATAGAAACAGATGAGTACAGAGCGATTGTATCTGACTGTGGCGCAGACTAAATGGTTGGAGTCAAGGGTTCTAAGCCCGCAAGAGTGAATCGGCTTTAATTAGGCTGAGTGATAGTGGCCAGTTTTCTGGATCTCGGATCTTCGAACCCTTATTTAAGAAGCGGCAGGGATAAACTAGAGCCGTGCTGTTGGGCATTGCTGTGGAAGAGACTGTGGAATACGTAGATGTATAACAGCGAGAGATTGTCCGTTAATTGACAAGTGAACATGGTTGTCGTTCGGCCGGAAGTCCTTCGTTGATGAAGGGAATAGGCCTTGGTATATACATAGAAAATTAAAAAAGTTGTTTCATAGTAAAGGAAGTGCAAACGAAATGAGAATAATGGAAAAGAGCTTGTGAAATGTGAAACCTCGGGTACATCAAAACACTCATTTTGAAAACGTTCAAGCGGTTCTAATTCATCCCTAACACATTAGTGGGCACAGAGAAAGAACTTGGATTAGGCGTGAGACGGTCTAGGGCAATAGAAGACGGCAGCAGAGACGAGAAAACTAAAGCGTAAACGAACTGACGAGCTAGAAGCAAGAAAACAGAGTGTAAAGATCAAGAGGTAGTACGTCAATTCCTTTTTTGGTCACGCAATCGCTGCCTTTCACGGGTGAACTTAATACTTTAAAAAACTAAACGGAAATGTTCTTCTTTTATTTTGTATCGGATAACAATTTCAATTATTAGTTCCATGTCTAGGCTACTTTCTCGTAGCAAGGCGCAATACCTCTGGATAACGTTCGAGCTTGGGTTTTGAGTCTAAATTTGCATAGAAATTATGAGCTGTGGTCTTACAGAAATGCACAAAACGGAACGCACTTATACACAAAAGCTATGCAACTTGGAAATAGTGAGGGGAAAATGAAGCAGAACCGCATCAGAATAATTGAAACACCGGAAATTTTTTACCATAAATGAAATGGCATTGGAGCCCAAAATGGGAAAATCATTCTCATAATTTCTGTATTATACAGGGTAACCTCAAGAAATACTGAATTTCCTTCAACAACGGTACGTAATTAATTTTGAGTGAAAAATTAAATTACTGACATTAGAATCCAATGAAATGTGCGGAATTTAAGTCACCCAATATAGTCATCCTATCAGGTAACTAGATATCTAGCCAGACAACAAAAATGAAAAATAAGTAGGCATCGGAATAGTCTCGGAAATCGAGATGTTTGGTTATATGAAGTGGCGCAAAAGTCACTTCACCATTTTGAACATTTATTACACAACTAATACAGTTATGAAAATGCGTTACTCATGAAATGAATGAGAAAATTTCATCTCATATCGATGATACGGATTTGCAGCACACTGCGTGATCAAAATTTACACAATTATCGTGTCTCAGAAATGCCGAAATACAGCAAGGACCAACACAATGGATCATTAGATGCACTACAAAGGGACTTCGTATGAAGCTTTAATCAACACAACCCTTCCAAACATAGCATTATTGCAATGATTCAAAGATTCAGAGAACGTTGTCTAGTCGATGTTTGTAAATCTGCTGCAACACTCCATGAAACACGATGAATTACACATGCATTTCGTACCGATCTCGGTCTGCCAGGGCGTTTTTTGTCCGATGTTGACCCGAAAACACAGAATCTTGAGATCATTACAATAATGCACTGTTTCGAAGGATTTGTTCATTAAATCTTCTAACCAAGTCCCTCTGCACTGCAACTAAAGATCCATTGTGAGAAAAATAACTTTCTACTATCTTTCCTCTTTGGTCCTTGCATTTCAGCATTTTTGAGACAGGATAATTGTGTAAATTTCGATCACGCAATATGCTGCAAATCTGTATCATCGACGACATAGGATGAAATTTTTTCTTCATTTGGTATGTAACGCATTTTTATAGCCGTATTACTTGTGCAATAAACGTTCAAAATGGTGAAGTGACTTTTGCGCCGCCTTGTTAAGTAGGAATCGTTCAGCAATTTGGAATTGTCCCATCACTACTCGGAAGACACAAGTAAATATCCACAAGCCACCATGAAGATGATAATGGCACCCACAGATAATATTACATAGTACCGTAATGAAGCATCGATGATCAAACTCGGAATATTCTGTAGAAAATTAAACTATCGAAGAACCCGTAATTTAATCTGTCTAAATACTCTACGCGTTTTGGTGTTAATGACAGGACTCATGCATAGGTATAAAGCTTAATATGTCTGTAAAAGATAGCGGTTTTTGACCTCACACTGCCCACTTGCATGCCAGAGTTCACTAATTGATTCTATAAAAAAATATGATACCGAGTGACACCAGTGAGAGCAACACAGAACGGGAAGAAGGGCGTTACCAGAAATGGAAGCAGCTACAGGTGTCACTTCTGGCAACGAGCCCTGCCGCAGACTGGCTGGTCGCTTCAACGACCAGTTCTGACCATGCAAGTTACGGGACAGGAACGAACAGAGTCACAAGGTCGTGAATAACACAACGCTCTTCAATGAAAGGAAGAACTCACCGTCGTAGGACAACTGCTGCTGATGATGATGATGCTGTTGTTGTTGTTGCTGTTGCTGCTGTTGTTGTTGTTGTTGCTGCTGCTGCTGTTGTTGTTGTTGTTGCTGCTGCTGCTGTTGTTGTTGTTGCATTTGTTGAAGATGTTGCTGCTGATGGTGCTGTTGAAGTTGATGATGAAGTTGCTGTTGCTGCTGAGATTGATGATGATGTTGCATAGATCCCGAAGACGGCCCTCCAGCCGCCGACGAGGGGGGCTGGTAAGGGGGCGGGGGCCCCATTAGCATGCCGCCCGCACACGTGCGTTGTGACATGGGGGAGGGGGACGAGAACATGGGGGGCGGTGGGATGGGACCGATTTCAGAGACGGCTATTGGTGGCTCTGGTAAATTAGGGTCATTGTTATTGTTACTGGGGTTGCTGGAGCTACGTAAGGTGTTGGACTGATGGTGATGGTGATATGAAGGAGGCAGCGTGCTGTGTCCGGAAGAGATGCTCTGCAGGTTCTGCTGCTGAGACTGCAGTGACTGAAGGGAGACGTGGTGTGACGGATGCGGTAGGCTCTGAGTGCCCAAGATCGAAGGTGCACCAACGCCCACTGTGATCACATTGCAGTTGCCGCCACTGCTGCCGACTACCACATTGCTCGCGTTGTTTACTATAGAGCTACTCGACGCGTTCACATTCATACCATTGAGAGGACAGTTCTGCGAACTACTACTGCTACTACTATCGCCAGCATAAGCGCCAGCTGCACTGCTGCTAGCGTGACTATAGATACCGCCTCCGCCGGAATAAGAAGAGCTTGAGCAAGCACTACTATTGGTAGGGTTGTAGGAGCAGGGGTTATAGCTACTGTAGGTGTTGTTGGAGCTGTCATAAGGGTACGAGGTGAGCACGTGGCGGGGGGCCGCACCTCCCGAGTTGAGCAGCTCGCTGGGCAGCACCGCCACGCCGCCGGGCATCGCGTCGCCTGCACACACACGACACGCGTCACACCTCCGCACGGCTGCCCTCCTTGGCAGCCGACTGCAGGTCGTCTGCCTCCTCATGCCATGATTGTTGGCTCAGGCAAAGTCGCATTGCCAATGCCAGATATAAATGACTAACTTGAGAGCAAAAGACTTACTTATTACGCCAACTCGATTAAAAAATATCTCTCTCTATGGAAGATGCAGAACGTAAGTTTATGACAATATTACCACAGCGCCAAGAGAAAGAAAGAATGATACACTTACAGATCTTGATACTGGAATTATTTCAGCTCCTAAAAAATTCAAGCGTCAATTGAATTTGCAACATGATGAAAATTAGTAGGTCACAAGCAGTCGTCAGCGACTTCTTGAATGAACCCGCAGCCCATGGCACCATACAAGACAGGTTAGCTCTCTTCAACAGTTTTCAAGGGGCCTTCACAAACATCGACAGGCTTCCAGGGGTGAAATATGTTCAATAATCTCACAAATGTTACTACAAATGAATATTAATCTAATTAAATTTCACCGTGTGCTACTGAATCCAGATAATTATTGAAAAAATAAGAAGTCCCATGACACGCTAGAAATACAAAATTAGATGTGAAACATACATGAGAGGCAGGATTGACGTAAACACACAAAAAATAAATGCGTTTTGTGTTGCGATGAAAAAAGTTCAATTTTGACGGACCAGCTGGTTTTCAATTTTATTCAAATAAGTTGAGGAAGGCCATATCTTTTCAATAATTCACTAGAAGGAGCAGCCCTCATGACTGATGGACCATTTCCAGCAGTAAATTCCTTAGGATGTAATGAAGGGTGAGTACAGCGCTGTATAATACATAAAAGTGCTCACGCAATCACATGCATTGTGAGAACTCCACAATGAGCTTTAGACTTATTTGTCAATTCTATGATAATTCCCTGATCATCGATAAGGTAACAAAAAAAAAGGTCTGTAACAGAAAATTTAAAACTCTCGTATGACTTGCTAAGTCTCCAGATCCATATACCCAATAAACATGTAACAAATCTGGTACATATGTTTTCGATTAGCCCAAACAAACTACATAAACATAATATTCAGTACACTATTCTTACCCTGACGACTCATTTGTCGCACCTGTCTTCAAGACCGCTTCATTTATCACTCGGCTGTATCGTACCAAAGGAATTAGGAACAAAAGTTATGGGATAACATCACGCTTTCACATTCAAGTACCCACAGAAAAGAAATGGAACACCGATGATCAGAAAATTTATAATCCTAAGGACAATGCTTGTCGATATTGCATTCTCCGTTATTTTATGCCAACTTCCCTCCTGCTCAACTTAAAATGTTAGTTTCTGAAACGCTAAAAACTTTAATTTTATCCCAAAAACTCAATTTTTACATCAATTTTCCACGATACGACTAGAAAGAGGTTAAATAAATTTTTACCATATTACACTTGGTACATTCACTGAGAATGTTTATTTTTTGCGCAGTTTATTTTTTTAAAACGAAATCAGAAAATCGACACGAGTGTTAAATGCACGTATTCACTTCCATCAACCTCGTATGCACAGTACAGTTTTCCTCGAACAAAAAACCAACGAAAAGTAACCACACGCAAACAAGAAAACATTCGGGCTACGTGTAAACTCCAAGACAAAGAAGAAGTTCATTGAGAGGTAGGGAGAGAGAGAGAGACCACCCCGTCACCTTGTACTCTGATGTCCCCGCTGGTGTTGGGAGGAGGCCGGTCGTCAGGAGTGGTGAGGGTGGTGGTGGAGGAGGTGTTGGTGGTGGTGTGCGTGGTGGTGGTCGAGGTGCACGAGCTGAGCGAAGGAAAGCAAGGTGTGCCCTCCAGGCACCCGTTGAGAGCGTCCATCTTGTCGCCGCACTCATCGTCTGCGGACAGAGAGACACTTGGTCACATGGCTCCGCTGCACCTCGCCGCAGCGCGCTCCCACACATTCAGCAATCCCATGGGTGGCTTTCGGTACTCTTAGTATGAATGAAAAATAGACACGAAGACTATACAGCGACACGTTTGAGTCCTACATCTTCGTCAAGGTGAGCAAAACCCCACGCAAAAATTATCTATACGATGTAAACACGAAAAAAATTGATAATAAACATACTGAAAATTGTGGTCACCTGTTAGAGACTCATATCAGTTATTAGGATTATGAAGTTAGACGCATGAAAAAAAAAACGTATCAGAATACAGAGCACTTACCAACTCCGACTTGGCTCGCTGAAACGGAGTAAGTATGAACTGTATTAAATTTTTCTGTCCACAAAACATATAAAATCACACAGGGGTAACAATACCAAGAAAAAATTGAATAGTTTATTGAACTGCAAGAGGAAAACCAAACTAAAATGAGTTACGGCTCAGAGGATAAGTATTCATGCAAGATTTTCGAGGGCACGGTAAAACGACAACTGACACGCTTCAACTATCATTTTGTCTGGAAATTGTACTAAAAAATAATAATACAATGAACTAGCGTGATTTCCGAATACTGACATCGCACAGGCCACCCAGTCAATGGTCTGCGACGATAAGCGGGCTTCAGCAACAAGTCTACGTTAGTGAGAGCAACAGCACACGCTCGAAATTTAAAATTCTTCGCCACCAAACTCTTCTCGAAAGTGAAACTTGGACTAGCAGCACATATTCACTACTGTAACAAACCCGTTTTTATCTTTACAATTGAATTGTTGCACTATTAATCGCCATATGATACGGAATAAATCTATTGAAAAATTGTTGTGAGGGTCATTTCAATGGTGCTGAGCCAGAACACTTATGTAAATAAATAATCAAAACGTCATAAGGACTGAAAATTTTCAAGTGACAGAAGGTGCAGCCTCAGATGAACGAAACAAAAGCGACACTCGTAAATGTGTGTACACGGGCCTGACCAACGAGTCCGGAGGATAAAAGTAGAGCCAAGAGCTGATTTTTGCAAGCTGATCGTAAGTAGCTAACAATACCACTGAGAAACTGAAGCTCCTCAAGGTACACCAACTTGAGCAGGCACCGTTAGTGGTCTCGCTGACGTGGGGCACGCAAATTCAATGCCTGTCTACAGGGCTCACAAAATGGCAGGATGCACCCAACGATAATACCCGTCAGTACGCCCTACTGGTCTAGGTTACGCCATCACTCTACAATAAATTTGATCTTATCTGTTGGGAAAGCCTTCTAGCAAGACGTTTGATTCTTACCATGACAGTTTCTGATGATTTCCATGACTATCGCATAATCTTCGCTTCAGTGAATTCACTGTCCGCTGAAATTTCTCTGTTCCCTTTACCACGTTTTACTGCACTGATGACGGAATCTGTAAATTCCATAATGTTTGCGAGCAAATATGTTTATCACGACGGTGATTCTTCTTTTTATTTTGATAGCGATTTTTACGTAGTTAAATGAAGGAACTACTATACTGTTTCCTACCTCATAAGTGGCTGTCAGACTTGTTTAAGAGACGAAGCAGTCACTGAATACCGTTTTCCCTCAACGTAGATCTCTGGTTGTTTACTCTATCGCGAATCAACTACAGAAAATCATCGCATGCTTACAGACGGAATGAATTGCTCAAACTTAGATCGTTGACGTGCTGTATATTCGGGAGCTTAAATATATAATAAGCTATAAATAGCAATCTAAGCAACTTTCGACTTGCAATATTGCCTGTGTAAATAAAAGTTCAATGCTCTTTCACTTGTTCAAAATAGAAGTAGGCTACGATGATGCTACGTCGGATGACATATTTCCATGTACGCGTGAAGCAGTTTGAGAATTTGCACGTCACTTCCAACTGTTGGACGAGCAAAAATAAATTTAAATGTTTCAGGTCACTAGCTTAACTTCGAACAGAACTGTAAGCTTGAAACAATTGTATCACGCGATCGCATTGAAGATACATAAGAAGCACAATATTCTTCAGAAAAGGTAAAACCATTATTTTACTTCCGCAAATATAACTGAACTGCAATTAACAGCAAAAACTAAACAGGGTTTGGTTTATGAAATATCTCAAGGACAGCTGACTCCTGGGACAATCATTCAAGAACATTTCAATTCGTATCTAACTTCGCCCACTTTAACCTCGACTAAAAAAGTAGCCTAAATTTAATTAAATTAACCTCACGTAACCAAAGCTAATCAGGTTTCTAATGTAACCGAACTTCATCTAGTTTAACCTACAATTTGAATTTTTTTTAGTTCGATTGTATTTTTATACATAGACGACATTTAAATGTCTGATAGAATCAGTAAGAGTTCTGTAGCACAAGGTGTTTAGAATTTAATTTGAACCAAGTGTCATATTAGGGCAATGCACTAATTTAAAGTCAGTTGTTTCAGTCACCCACACTGAGAAAAATTTTGTCGCAAAAGCGGCACACTTTTGTGTGTCAAGTTGTCGCAAAACCGGCACACAAAAGTGTGTCAACAAAATACTTGATTAGCCTATGAATTTTGACACACTTTTGTGAGTCATGGGCTTTTACGACACACTTAAGTGTGCCAAACATGACACACTTAACGAAAGTCGATTTTATTTCTCATAAATATTTCACTTTCTTAGACCAGCAATTAATTACACTGATGTACAGACAATGTCCATGAATTAGAAGAAAAATTAGCGAAGATGTAAAGTTTTTGGGATTGAATTGTACTACAATTACAAAATTTAAACACAGTTTGGTTTTCTACAAAAAATATTGAGCCATTTGAAACGTGAATAAGTGTTTCAAGTCTCTCTACCGCTTTAATATGTGGTCAAAAGAAATACTTCAATGTTTATCAAAATATTTCTGAATAAACGTTTGACACACCTAGGTGTGTCAAAATTTCTCTCAGTGCAAGGCAATCGGGAGCAATTGTCGTGCGAGGGGATCGTACTCCTGTTGCCCTGAAGATCACCTAATACGTTCTGAGGGTCGTTGTGCAAGTCGATACCATTTTTCACATTCCTTTAATAGCTAAAAAACGACATCATGAAAAATTGTTACTAATCGCTACAATAATTTCAATGCTCACAAATAAATTTTGTAACAAGAACAATAGCCGTAGCCGTTTACTGTCGGTATTTTCTCCTCAAATCGAGGGGTAGGGGAAGAAGAGACTCGCGAGGAAAGCAAGCAACCCACCAGGGACGGCCTCTACCCAGGTCTATTTTAGGCTCACGAATCAATTTATTCTCCACTGTACCGACAATCAGATCTGGTAGTTTACTCCACCCACGTTATAGCATGACCCCAGGAGCCCCTTACCGGGATGCATAAATGCATTCATTAATTGGCTGTCCACAAGAACCTTCATTTGATATCGTACTCTAGAATTGATAGAATTCCTTAAGAAAGTATTTCTTACCTATTTTCAAGTCTAAAACAATTATCCGCTCTCATGTTTTCGATTAGCCCAAATAGTTAGCCGCTCTCAGGTTATCGATTAGCCCAAACTACATACATGTAAATAATACTCAGTACACTATTATTACCCTGACAACTCATTTGTCGCACCCGTCTTCAAGCGTACTTCATTTCGCACTGGGTCGCATGGTGCTAAAATCATACTTCTCAAGGATCACATCTCCAACATGTACCACTTGTATTTCTACTCTGCTCTCTCTCATTTCCCTGGTCTCCTTACCATGAAAGATTTCCCTCTCATAGGAAATCATTTTAGAAATTACACAGTGAACATGGTATTTAAAACCTCCATCAGCACTCCAAATGTCTAGCATTTTTTCCCATAGCCATGACTAAGCCTCTGCTTTTGCCTTACACAAGAAGCGCGAGACGATCGAAAATGTTCAAAACTCTAATCTTAACTCGTCACGTTAACAATACAAGTAATCTTTCCCGCCGCATAACTTGCATTAGTCACTAATTCATCATTCTCTCGTTCCATCTCGACCAACCAAGATAAAAATAAAAACATGGAAGATAAAAGTCTTAAGGTTTACCTATAGCACCAGTCCTAGGGCATGGAATTGACAAACCCTATCTTAAGACTAGCGCCTAATAAGCGGTCCTTGAGAGTGCTACATATTCCATCTCTCGCACTTCCGTTCCGTTCACCAGAATCACACATGCGGACATTCAAATCATTAATTACACCACGATTCGTATATGCACGATATCCCTCCTAACATTTTTGCAGATAGTATTAGCAAGGAGTCTAACTTCTATGTTTTTGTCATTTATCGTCAACGCATTCGAATTGAAATATTTTTTTTTTCTGGTCACACAAATGAAGAATCTTGCCTGCTCACCATTGTCATGGCCTTTCACATGGCAATCCTCCGTAATCATAAGGAATAAAGAAGTCAATGCAAACACTAAAAACGAAACACAGGTTGCGAAAGACACAACACAAAAAGCGATGAAAATCATGCCAGCTGCATCAGTAGTGAGTAAACACAGTAGTCTTAACACGAGTACCAAATCCGAGTTACAAGATTGATCAGCACACATTTTCTGGGGTCACTCTAGGATGAATAAAAACAGCGTTAATGTAGGTAGCCGATCAGGAGGCGAGCAAATAATGCCCTTTGTTATTTCGTTAACAAAGTGAGACAAGCATTAGAGCTAAAGACACTCTTCTAACCGCTGTAATCATCGTTAGACGATGAAGACGTGTACTCTCCGGGATCGTCCATGAGCCCGAGGCTGTCCCACACATCCTCAAGTTGCGCGGCCACTTCTTGCCATCCCTCGTCAGCGTCTCCAGGGTACGCAGGGCTCGAGTACGGACGGCCCGCACGTGGTGTAATAATTCTGTTCTCGCCTCCATATACAACGGTGCTGCGACGGTGGAGTACTGACGACTCAGGCTCAATATGCTTACGGTTTCCCGGAACCGTCTTAGGTATGGGATCATTGAAAAACATTTCCAGCTTTTCCAAACTGCATTCTTCATCACTGTCATCATCAGCATCTTCAACTGCATGACCAGAATCCGTTAAGCGAGAGTTAGACTCTTGAACAAGACACCCACCGATATCTGGATGAACCGCGGCCTCCTCAAAATTTTTCGACAAGTTAGCGTTACAATACAGGGAGGCAGATGACGGCGTTTCACGATTTGAAATAAAGTTAGTTGCAATTCTATTTTTTTCACAAACATTTATACGATTGGTGGCTGCAGGAAGCAACTTACCATTAACAACTGTATCACACATTGCTCCCTGCATATTTTCAGGCAGAGTTTGCATACAATTTTCTCTGCCATCGTTTGAATTTTCCTTTGAGTGGGGCATGACAGGAGGTCCGCAAAAGATGCCATTTTTGTCTAAAAGTTTCACTCTGACACGTTGGACTTGACCATTGGAGTCTCCACGCGGCCTGCAGTCGCTGTGCACCCCAGAGGAGGGTGTCCCACGTCGTGGACTAGAGAAGGTGCCGCCTTTGTGTCTGCTAGCGAGGAAATACCTGTCAAAGTCATCATAATAATCCTCTAGGGAATCGTAGAAATAATCCTCATCGTCCTCATCTACACTACTATTATCAACTCTCACAATCCATTTTTTCAGAGTTTTATCGTTGCTTAATTTCTCATCCACTAATTCGCGGTAAGAGGAGCCTTCCACATCGTCATCTGTGCAATCTTGATATTCGCTGTCATCCTCCACATCAGCAGGAGCAGCGTTCTCAACCTCTTGCCTCGGCGCTTCAGTAACATAGCTGGGTCGAACGTCATTTTGGCTCACACGTTTTGGTTTTTCAGGGACGTCCCAGTCTCGTTCATTACTCTCTTTGAAAGATTTAACACGTCTTACCCTCGAAGGCAATTTTCTTAACCTACACGAATCTCTTCTTAAAACACTGTTCACTCTCCGTACATAACAGCCCACCGAACTCGGCTGGCGAAATAGTATTTTTTGACGAATATTCTCTATGTCTTTTTTATGGAAGCCATTGGTGCCGATCATTCTATTGGCATTTTGTAAAGTAGACTCGTATGATGCACAAGAATCCTGAAGAAGGTTTGCAGTTTTACAGTTCTGAGGATGAAATTCCGAGTCCCCAAGATCACAATTACACGAAGGTACATCGCCAATGGACAACTCTTTATCATCACAAATGATGGAACGTTTCCTGATGTAGGGAGAGTCAGGAGGACCGTGGCTTTCATCGGAGCTTTTAATTTGAGAGACCCCGGCCTTGGATAATTTATGTCTTAGGATAGGCGATATATTTTCTGCGGTACTATGAAAGGATGAACCAAGACTTGAATGAGCTTCATCTGCTTCTGTACTGTTGCTTCTGCGCATGAGATAGTAACGCATGTTGTCCTGCCTGCGATTAAGAGCTATCATATCTGACTTGAAGGAATAACGGCTCGTGACTGGATTCCCCATCTTCGGTGCAACTGAATGTGTATCAGTTTTCTTCGCTTTGTTAACAAGGAGTGGCTTACTAGAATCATCACTAACAGTGCAGTTGTTTGATACCAATGTATTCGAGGTTGTGCTGGATGAATATGTAGGAGCGACAATTGCAACGGAACGAGAAACTTGGGACCTAGGGATTGAGTTAGGCCACATTCTGGCAGGCGCGAACGAATTTACATCAATAGTCGTACTCGATAAATCACTTGTACAGTATTTTAGGTTGGTTAACTTCGCATTGGAATACGGAGCAGCCTCATCTAACGATGTATTGGATGAAAGCGACGACGAAGAAGGCGAAGCCGAGAGAGTTACAACTGTAACTTGTTGCGGTGCGATAGTGGCCGCACGACAAATGAAGTTACAAATAGGAAGAGGGGCACTGCTCGAATTATTCCCGACATTTTTCAGTTCTTCTCGTTTTAATGAATGAGCTGAACTTTGAGGTGCAGTAGCATTGGCGCACTTCTCCAATGCGGTACCTTGCTTTGGTAACAAGTCTGTAGAATCAATGATAGGACGATACTTAACATTGTCATTCGCTAGGAGAGCGTGATCTCCAGCTGGGTTACCTAGAGCTCTAGAAACTGATTCAGCTGCGGTGGTGTTCAAATCGCTTCCACACTGAACGTGCTGTTGGCCAGTTCTGTTGACATTTGAGCTCAGATTGGTTGAGTCACCGCTACATTGAGCAGCAGCAGCAGCAGCAGCTGCTGACTGGTCATTGATAGCGAACTTGGCGCTAGGGAGAGCGTCAGGGTGACCAGTTTGTTTACGGCGGCCGTCCTTGCACTTGAGAGGAGAGTTAAAGGCGGCTCCTAGCTTCACGAAAGGCGAGTGCAAAGAGGAAGCGCTTTGTTTTAACGGTTCAACACTGCTCTGCAAACTGCCCTCAAGGCGTGAATCAACTGCAGTTGCAGTACCGCGGGTAACATCATCCGCAGAAACAGGAGTTGGCGATCCATCAGCAGAAACACAACTACCAGTAGCAACAGTAGTACTTTCTGAGAAGTTATTTGGGGTAGGAAGTACTGTATTTTCTTCAGAAGACACATGATTAAATCCTCCCTCAATACACGGTTTATTTTTCAGACCAGTAATGGTAATACTTTCGTTTTGACGTTCACTACTGCTAGGCTCTAAATGCTTTATGGAAGTGATTCTCTTACTCTGTGTGGGAGAAATAGACTTTATCACACGACAACAGTCAGCTGCACCCTCGTTTGAGGTGCGTGATGCTCCTGTGAGTTTCTCTTTCAAAACATTTGAAAAAGAGGATATACTTCTGTTTTCAGAACTTTTAGCAATAGGAGGCACTTGATTCATTTCAACTCCAGAAGAACAAATGCATTTAGTGGCTGAATCGTCTTGTTCGCACGAAGTTGGGTCACTTGTTTGATTACCATGAGGGGCTAATTCACTTGAACTATCACTGTCAACAGCTAAGCTGGTTTTGCGTTTTCTCAACGGAGACAGTTTAGCAGAGCAACATGAAATATCTTTGCCACTGATGGAACTATTTCTTTTCAATTCTTCTGCATTTGTCATGTCCGCTTTCTCAAAAGTTGAACGATTGAAGGTGGGTTTTAAAGCTGAGGTTGAACAGTGGGGTTCCGCTGCTGTTCCATCAAGCGTGTTCGAGATTTGGTTTGCACAATTTGAGTTTGTAGTCATTTCATCCCTGCCCCTTGGTTCGGTTTTAGATCGAGGGAATGTGTCAGACCAAGTCTTTTGAACGACGGGCAAAGCCTGGGCCGGCGAGGAAGGCGCAGAAGGCGACTGTTCACAAGTCGGAGACCCCGGCCCGTGAGAAGCACTCGCCGAGTCGAGCGGTAAGTCTGGAGCAAGGGAGTCAGAGAGCCACTCCGAGCCACTGCCAGCACTCGTGGCATGACTGGTATAGGTGCCGTGAGTGCCCAGGATGGAAGAGGGCAGGTGAGGGGCCCGAGCGCCCCAAAGTGACACGCGCTCACGACGCCGGCGTCCCAGCGTCAGGGACTTGACCATGTCAATCAGAGGCATCTTTGTTCGCTGATGGTTAGTCCTAACTCACGAATGGCGTCCAAAGAATTAGTACAGAGTCAAATACGCTCCGTGAGTTACTTTGAAGTCTCCCGTGCAGACAGAAGGGCTGATGGAAATTTATTATAACCGAAGGCGACCTATTTATGAAACTGCCTTCATCGTCGGAGAGACCAGCAACGAGTGAGAATCTAAATCATGAATGCTCCACGGCACAACACTTCAGAACCGTTCACAGAAGGCCTCTTGGTAACATGCTTTTTCCAGCTTTACACAAGCGTGAGAAAACTGAATTATCATCATTCACAATAACATGAAAGTAAAAATAGACATTGGAACAGTAAATATCACTGAAATAAATTCATTGTACAAATTTCTGCTACATTTCATCCACCAACATTTCAATGAGTCTGAAATTCTCACTAAGACTCAAGAAGACAAATATCTCTGGAAAGAAACGAATGCAAAGATAATCAAATGCATTCTAAAATAAGAAATGGCTCATCCATGTTTCAGCTTCGGGAGCAAAGTAAGCGCTCGCCCACCACACAAGACTAAGCAATCGAGTTTTACGGAGATTCCACTCACATGACGATTGAGCCGCGTCTCCGAGGACCACCTTCCGGGGTATTTGAGCATCTTACGAATTTGATTTGAGCATCTTACGAATCTACCTTGGTGACTCTGAAACTATTAAATAGTTGTCGATCGGGAAGTGAAATAAAATTCATCTATCAAAAACTGTGATAGAAAACATTACAACCCACCACTTACAATTGCAGTCCGCAGTACACTAACTTGTAGACTTGCAAAATAAGAATGGTAGTGATCGTCACTAACTAGCCAATCTAACATGGCCGAGCTTCCAACAAATAGTAAAGTCATAAATTAATATATATAGAACACATTATTTTAAAACTACGAAAAGACAGACTTATGCGTTCCCTAATTTGATTTCCCATAAACCTGATTCTAGTGTAGTCATCCATTTTCCAAGCTATATCATAAAATTAATTGCCCTCGGTTACTTCCAGGACCGATCTAGCGTGTGAAAAT
This sequence comes from Morinoia aosen, assembly GCA_030386875.1. Taxonomy (NCBI): domain Eukaryota; kingdom Metazoa; phylum Arthropoda; class Malacostraca; order Amphipoda; family Talitridae; genus Morinoia; species Morinoia aosen. Next base: position 7,589,891 of record CM059575.1, on the reverse strand, counting down.
TTACATTAGCCTACAACGCACCTTTTCTTTAAATTTCTAATCGGTGCCGCATCCATTGTTTTCAGTTTTTTTTCGACAAAACACATTTAATTTTAATGCATAACCGGAAGACCACACAATTTACAAAACTCTTCCTAAAAAGAACGAAAAGAGCAATTAAATCATGTACGAAAAACAAGAACAACATTAAAGAGTAACTGTACTATTCCAAATTCAATGTAAAAAATCCTCGCTATAATATCACTGAACACATTTTAGCCATGAAATGGCTACTTGCTCAATCTATTCAAAGTTTCACGTTTCACTTTTCACAGAGTTCTCCGTTTTCTTCTGAACTTTAGAGTTTTGCAGAAGCTCGAACATTCACAACGTTCGACCAAATTTTTTCATAAGTTTACACAATGACAAAATGAGCCTCGGTTGACGAAAGGAGGGCAAAGCGAGGGCAGCGAGAGCCCAGTCGACACAGAGAGCACGACAGGAAAAGCCTCTCGTCGGGCGGCGCTCCCACCTCCCCCTTTGCCTCAGAACACCACAAGATTCATTAAGGAAGAAGCAAACAAAAAACACCCCGTGACGGACTGAAACAGAGCGCTAATCGCGAGAGCAGGCTATTTACACAAAACGAAACACTTTTAGATGAAAATGTGTGATGAACTGTTTCCGTGGGAGAAAATGTGCCACTTGGCAAATAGAAAGCACGAGGGTAAATGAGAGCGAAGAAGATGGCAGGCAGCGAGCGCTGCTGTAACCGCGGCACTCGGGCGGGCACTGGCGGTGTGGCGCTCAGCGGGCACTTGGCACGCGCCTCTGCAGGTGCCGCGCTACGCACACGCGCCGTCTGCTCGCGCGCGCACGTGCATTGAGCGCTCTAATGCACGCCTCAACGGATTGTGAGTAAGTACTGTCAGCTCATTCACACAAGCCCGAATTGAATGATCATGTCACTGTTCACACATGGGTTTGAAAAATTCAATAACATGTAAAATCCCGTACGTACATGTGCTTTTAAGCACTCATACACAAAACTATCATGCACACGCACACAAAGCTCTCATGTGAACGCACAAAAAGCTTCAACACACATATACAATGTACTTTCACGCGCATTACGCATAAACGCTCTTTTACAATCCGCCTCTATGAAAACGTCGATGCACGCCTTTTTACTCATATTTGCACGACCATAATACTGTGCAAACAGGAGTTTGAAGAAAAAGAAGTTCAACACAGACAACAGCACAGAGCTGATCTTCATGTGCCCACGGGTCACTGGGTCCCTTCTGAGGAGCCAGGGCCCAACCAGCTCAGTATTGCAGGCGTGGTAGCTGCAGTCATCCTGAAGACGAACACTAGGTTGCACCGCCTCAAGTTTTCAGAATTTGATGCGTTTTAGATATTCCTCCAGAGTCTGTTGATATGGTGCCTCTGCGCAGGCAGTCACTTCAAATGAAGCAGCTTAATTCAGCTGTTAAGTGGGAACAATTTTACTAGAATTTAATCTAATTTTTTTTGCCTAATCTTGAGCTTTCAGAGGTCTAATGATAATTCATCACTCCATCACTGAAAAATTGAACATAAAACTATTCACAGAACTTCATGTTTCCTTGATTACAAATGTACGTATGTGTTGTTTATTTAAATCAAATGAATAAGCTTTCCATTCCAACACCCAGAAAATAGCTATACACCCAACCATTCATTGATCTCGAACTCCAAATGTTTGAACACTAAACAGAAACAATACAGCACTACTACATTATCTGTGGGTAATTTTTCGAATATTTATTGACATACATACATATTAATATTTACGCTTAATACAGATTAAGTTTCATTTTCTGAAGTCTGACAGCACCTAAAATGAAGCCATTTTAAATTTTTCCCGAAAGGAACTGAGGCAGAAAATTCTGTGTATGCTTACAAATGTTTACACCTGTAAATAAAAAAGAAATCATCATTTTCGAAAGAAACCATCATTTTTACCATTGCAAATCCAATAGGCAATGCTTATTTGGCTGCGACGTGCAACATCCTAATACAGCCTGCCGTCACAAATACTAATTCAATCTTTGCTACAATATCTTCCAGACAATTTGGTTCAACAATGCAGTCTAAGCGTAAACAGATCACATTGCACTGATAATCAGTTTCCGTTTTTTAAGGCATCATCAACTGGCTGATCTGAAAGATTTAACTTCCAATTTCACCAAACTAGTATAGGTTTTCAATATATTCACTGCGATTGCTATAGACAAGAGTACAAGATTAGCATATCGCTAGCCCAGATACATTATTCCCTTTCCGCGACCTCTAGGGCACACTAATGCATTTTGAACAGGTATAAAAGGAACCTCGCAGTGGCCGAGTGTATAGAGCGCTTGCGTTCTATGCTTCATGCCCAGGTTCGATCCCTGTGAGCGGCAGTTGGCGTGAAAAACGCTGATGCGGCAAATCAGGGTCGTTGCCTGCAGTATGGTCACTGTCCTCAAGGAATGTTACCTGAGCACTAAACGAGAGAAAAATGAGGCCTAAAGCTCGGGCGTGACTAGGGGCCTGGGGTACCCCTATCATGTACATTCCCTGTAAAGTATCATGTAAATGATGCTAGCCACCCTCTACGTGATAAGAGGAGAAGGCTTGGTATATACCTATATATAAAAGGAAAGGGTCGCACACACTCTTCGACATAGATTTCTCAAAGCATAATCAAATTCGAGATCTATTTCTAACGAAAAAATTAGCAAAATAGGAGATAGCTTTGACGTAAAACACTCGTGATCGAAAACCCTACACTTACACTCTTGAGAAAAGGAATGCTATTACGATGCGACTGTTTGAAGTCATTCCGCATTCACGCGATTACTCAATTTTATCTACGGTTGGCTTACGCATGGAGAAAATTCAAACAAAATATAGTTACTAATACTGATGAATTTCTTGGTAGTTAATTGGGAACCAAAATAACTGAAGAGCATAAGATCGTCGACAACTCGGAGATGCACTCTGGTCACCGCTTAGACGCAAACCACAACAACGATAAAATGCGCTCACGCATTGCTTGCGTTACTTTCTCGCTCACCCACCCAGCCACTTTGGCACCACACTAACTCTTCTAATTTCCTGCCCGCTAAATTAGCAACACTCTTTGTCCACAATAGTTGCTACCAAATTGACACTCTGACATATATATGAATATTTTTCTCACGCCTGCAATACCAAATATTCGCCCTACTTGGATCTGCACTGTCTCTTGCGCTGACTCCGTTGAAACATTGAAAAAAAAATCCACGAAGTGTTAGTATCTAACGTAGCATAGAAACATTTTTTCCTTACTCCAATAAAAAATAAATAAGAATACCTGGGAACTCTATTCACTCTTGTTCGTTGTCTACTGCTTTTCACATATGCGCTCTGCAAATAGCTCAGAGAACACACTTCATTCCTCACATTAGGTAGGAGAACCGCATGGTACAATACTCGTAATTATTCATTCACAGCAATCTTATAACAAACTTGCCATAGAACGAGACTGAACAATAAATCATTACGTTAAAATCAAAATGAATAAAACATAGCAATTCGGCACGAATCGCCACCATTCTGACAAAAATACCGCGCTGCCATCATCTCAAAAGAGAAAAAAAGATCGTATGGATGGCCAAGTATATGAAAAAGGTTGGAGTAGCGCTATGAAAAAGTTTTAAAACACTGGCCGCAGGAATAAACGAAGCTTTAGTACGAGCATGAAGAAGACCATACCTTCAGTGATAGGAGAGGTGGGCGAGTCAGGGAGCAGGATGCCTTTCTGAAGCAGCTCCTCCTTGTTGACTCTCATCGAGATCTTCCTCTCCAGCGCTAAGGGGGCAAATATACAGAGTACAGCCCTTCTTAGTAGTCATCAGCTGATGGGAAGAGGTAAACCGTCGACACATATGTTTCCTAATTCAGATTAGATTATAAGTTAGTTTAAGCCTCCCTAACCGCTACAAAAATAGAGCGTATCGAAGAGAGGAAGGAGGAAGGCACAATTTAGTATGGATATAAGAAAATGAGGAATCTATGCAGAAAGGGCATAGAAACAGTAAGATAAGAAAGAAGTTCATGAAATAAGAAAAAATTGAAAAAGAAAGTCAGAGGTGCTGAAAAACAGGACAGTAGTGAACCGAAAAAAGGTGGTCCTTAACAAAAAAAAACTTTGATTTCAACAAAAAGAAGGCCCTCACATTTTCCCCCTGGGAGCGCTAATTCCCATAGATACAATAGTTGTATCCCCCTGAGGGGGTTTCCTAATTCAAGTACACTGAACCAGAAGACGCAATATCAAACTAACAAGCACTTTATTTCTAGCTTGGCCTTCCGAAGGTTTTTGTACATATTTGTATTAAAACGCTTGACTTCTTTCACATTGAAATTTCAACCAAGCTCAGTCAGGATTTCTACCATGTTACTTAGATAAAGAAATTATCGAACATGAAATAAATATTTTCTCATAGTTGAATGGTCAATAAACATTTTTTTAACGAAACTCGATCAGAAGCTCATTGCTACCCTAATCCTAAACACAAACAGGTGTCCTCCAAGCAAGAGCTACGGGAGACTCAGACAAGCATCAAGATTTCCAGCTTAGTGAGAGTACATAGTTAGTAGTTCTTTTCTTTTGCGACATGTATTTTCTGAAGTTATATGTCTCGAAAGAGAATAGTTCTTTTAGCAGTAACTCCTCGAACTCGACACATAAAAATATAGTCCCGAAAATACAGTGGCGACTCGAAAAAAAATCTACAATTAAAATCTAAACAAGATCCAATAGTGCTAAGAAAACATGAAGAATCCGATTAGGGGAAGTGTATAATTGCTTAACATATAAAACTATAGACTACACATGCATCTAATTTATATATAATACAATAATTGCGACCCATAACTTGGAAGAATTCATACAAGACAATAATTATAACGTACATAAAATTAAGAGTTCACAAAGGAAGTGAGTTAGTATTATTTGAGCACTTACATCTGCTGGTAGCCTCGAACTTGTCGGATTTCTTTTTCCTCTTCCACTTCCAGGGCTTGAAGAGGCGACCGAGCGCAGAAAATTTGCTTTTGGGCGCACGCTCCGGAGGGGGGGACCGGGACCCCCCACCGCCCCCTCCACCTCTCGCCGCACCGTTGGTCTTGTTTTTGCCTGCACAGCACAAGGAGGGTCACTCCAGTGGACAGTATCACACAATTTACACAGTACAGCAAAAACCTTATATCCTTGTAGGATTCAATTATTTAGAAACACTACACTTTTAATGTCATTTAATATTTCATTACATGCGTTGAAGATATTTTCGTGCATTACATTCACAACGTTAGCTCTAATGATCTTGAAATGAAAAAAATGCAGTCTCCCATAGACAAGTGAACACGTCGTTTGTAATATTACGGTACATTATTTCCCCATCTATTCAATTTACACAATGCCGGAGCTCAAATTGGACGTTCTCACCTGAGTACTAATTTCACTGATTTCAAGCAACAACACCTGAACAAAGTGTTCCAAGTCTACCTTACAAACAATCGTCATAAACGCATTACTCACAAAAAATGTCCGATGCATAAAATCATAGAAAATTGTACATAAGAATGAAATATTTGTGCACATTGAACTTATAAACAATATCATAAATTTGCCTTTTTAAACGCTATTAAAATAAGTTCAATAGTCTGATTCTCAATATCTCAAACGTAAATCTTCTGAGAAAAATTTTCATTATTAAAGTAGCTCCGTAGAGAAATACGCTTAGAAGAGTTTAACTTTTAATTTCAGAAGATAACATTGTTTTTACGCACTTGGATCCATGTACGATCAGCGCATACCGGTGACAAATGAAATATGTATTTGACAAAATATAATTTACAAAAAACATGATTACTTCAAAATTTCCCATCTAGAAAACATAATTGCTGTAAGGCATCAAAGACGGGTTGTCTCCTTCAGCACTCACGCAGTTCGGCTTGTACACTAGAGATAAATGATCACATTCGGCCCTGGAATTGAATACCAAAAAATACCAAATCAAGGGGAAATGACAAGTCACCAACAAAAATTCCGGTTGAAAGGGCCCAAAGCTTGAATGTACGAGTATAAGAACTTTCGAGCACAGAACTAAAACCCGAGCGTGCACAGCTCTGGACCAGTCAAACTTGCTAGCGGCGGCTGCGGCGAGGCGGAGAGACAAGGAGTGAGAGTGTGGCGCAGCGAGCGCGCGCTGCACGTGCCGCACGACCGACTCCCGCCATGCACGGACTACTCATCACGACCATCACGGATGTCGAGCGCATACATTACGGCATCGCTGCTCAGAGTCAACTCAAGACGTTCAGCTGAACTGCACTAAATAACGGCGTATCGCCGTACCATAAAGAACGCACCGGAGCTTAAAGAGGCTAACTCTCCGCATAATGGCAACATTAAGACGATAGAGCTGCGACTAAGATTCAATTTTTGAAAGCTAAAAGCATTATAATTGGCCCACACAGAAAACGATCACTCCGAGTCTAACCCCGACCACAATAAATTCGATTAGGATAGCACAAATCTAAAATAAATCGGTACGAATATACGTAATTTCTACAGCTTACGCAACCAATAATCCGACAGATAGGCATCTGCGCCACGCAACCGATAAGCATCGGTCATCGTTCGACAGAATCGCGTATCGTACAATTCTCATACAATTTCATGACCATCGACAACAAATACCGAATTTGATTGCAAATTAAAATAATCGTCCTTCTTTCGAACTTCTGCCGGTTTAGGACCGGACCGCGGTGAACACAACTGACATGAGTTCACATAACTCAACGCTACGCGTGAGTACGAGTAATAAGCGTAAATTACAATCATCAGTCGACAACGGCTAGTCTTCTCTTGAGCGTGGATTGGTAGTTTTGTTATCGGTTCTTACTTGTGAATTATGATACTTTCAAAGTTCTTATATCGATGCTAGACTTTCAATGTGTACGCTCAGATGTTGATATTGCAACTCTAAAAAGGACGACTTAAAGCACCCTGCATGGTCATCTAAGAAGGTATCACGTGAAACATGATTTATCAGATCGAGGAAAGCATTGCTTGCCTTTGCAACGCCAGTTTAGAAATCACGTCCAGCATCACAACTCATACATATGAAACAGCTCTGTGAGTACGATTTAGCGAGAAAAGCTAACGAGTTTCCATTACGTACATATATAAGAAACAGCATTCTAAGCAAAAGTAACTGCGAATTACCTTCGAAGTTAGTCAGAAATACATAGCAGGATGGTCCTCAGAGTTACAGTTTTGATGGAAATACAGCAGACTTATTCTTTTTATGTCGTCAGAAATGAAGGTTCACTGCCAACTTTTCCCAATAATTTTCGTTTTCATGGACCAGCGTGATCAACGAACCAAGTAGACCATGAACCTCGCGATCACAAGCCCGGCTAACCGCAAAGGTCGCTCCAGGTACGCATTGAACGAATCCCCAACTCCACTCGTACAGTGAACCCCCAACACATCACCTCCGTCGACGCAGCCGCACCAGTAATAAAAGGGCGCGCGCGCTGCACGAAACGGCGACAGTGGAAATGCTCAGGTAGGAAATTGTTGGTCTCCCTCAAATAGAATGGGTCGAAATATAATGGCACAAAAGAATAGCAGGACAGACGCGGCAACAGCAATTCGCCGCAGAAGTGCCGTCACAGCACCCGCAGCCCTCCCCGCTCGCCGTTACCGAACTCAGCCATAGAGGTGCACGGCACCGCAACTTTCAACAAAAAGCACAGCAGCGGCAATGGCGATGAGCGAGGCCGGTAGCACCAGCTCTTCTCTCCTGCTCCTGTTTAAACCTTCAGTCCATGAGCTCATTTATCAACTTGGTAGAATTTCAGCATCACGTTCTCAGCGCTTCTCAAACCATAGTCAGTCATTCGTTTTACAAGGCTGACCTTTAAAATTTATAGCTTCCTGGAAAACTTACCTCTAAGTTAATAACACAGTTTAACTATCCTTGAAATTCATAGTTAAAAAGCTACTTTGCCCGAAAAATTAAATTGCATTACCTTATGAGATACTTTTTTCCGCACCTTGTTTAACAACAGCGAAAATAAACACAATGAACAAATACCGATGAAATATCGATTAAGCATGCAGCGCATACCTTCTGTTTCTCGAGGAGCACATTTCTCAAGATCAACTGAAAAAAACTAACTTCAAGGATGTATCTCATGATCGGTAATAATGATCAAATTCAAGGCTTTATTTCAATTTCCGTACAGCTAAGCGATCATCGTACAGAAACTCTGTTAAGCTTGAATTCAAGCGGCCTCTCATGGGCGAAAAGTTTGGACGTCTTGCTAGCACAGCTCGTAACTCTGGCAGAAGATGGCGTAAGCATCCCGATTATACGAAACGGTGCAGCGAGAATAAAGAATTATTAAAAACAAAGACATTTGTGCAAAGAAGTAAGTCGGTTGCATGGCACACAGGTCTCCCTCACGAAACAGAAACGAATATAGATTGAAAAATGAGGCGCCTAATGAACTACAAGTCAAAACCCTCAACGGACTCTGGAAATACGTATTGGTTTATTTCGTGGTGTTTGGCCAGCGTTTCGACTAAGCAGCCATAGTTATTTAAGGTACACTGACGAGAGCAGACGCTATCAGCATTCTCCCCTGATAGATCAGGAACACTACAGGTTCCCAAGAAGCGCCAGATCCAGAAGATGCGCAGTTGACAATCCCTTGCACTGTACTTTCTTGGTTATGTAACTAACGATACCGACGTTCAGCTGCGATGAATAGCCGAACAAAGAGTGTTTCGCAATAAATATTGAAATTTACTACTTGAAAGGTAAGCGTCAAAACCTACCTACCTTGACGTTTAAGCCGCGTACAATTTGAATGCATCCTTACGCCAATAGCAAAACTAGTTTTTCATAAACAATACATATGAAAACCAAATAGTGCGTAGATACATTACTATTTATCCTTAATAACTACATCACCGAAATCATTTATCAATGTGTATCATAGAGGCCAATGAGTTTGTTCAATTCGCCCTTATTAATATTAATGCGGCCGCATAATACTCTTGTGAGACGGGCCTAAAACCACGTTGATTCAGGCCTCAATAAACAATGCAATGGTCCCGATATTGATGGCTACACTTGACTTCCATCGTATTACTGCTCGTGCTGGGTCTCGCGTGCCATTAACACTGAACAAAATCCTCACAACCAAAAATTTTCAAACCTGTACATTAACTATTAATAAAGACTGCTGAGTAAACTCTTCCACGTATAATTCTGTTTGAAGTATTCATTAATGCAGGCTCAAAATTCAAGAAAGATTACAGATCACACACACACAGCACGAACACCCTAGTGATGATTACACAAGAGATTTTTACCACTAATAACTCTCGAAACTCAAGGAGAAAAAGATTAGATATGCTAAAGCGAAAATAACAATCTTTGACGCACAAAAACTAAACACAAAGTCTATACCTTAAAATAAAATTCAAAACAGGAATAAAATTTAACGAGAAATAAGAGAATAAGGTACATGATCGTTGCGCCCAAGAAGGGGCCATTCGAGCAGGAAGTTGGGAAGAGCAAAACAATAGATCATAATTGTTGCGTACAAGCTCGCACGCGTAGGTTAGCGCCAAACGAACCTCACCAACGCTCAGAATATTTTCGACTCTCGTGGCATGAAAATGCTTCTTAAAGTACCAGAAAGCCTATGCACATCAGTATCTTGTCAACCTGCTGCAGACGGGAAAAAGCATTACTTCACTCACTGAGCCAGAGACGCGCGATGACATTGTACGAACGAGCAAGTAACCAACAATTTAAGCTGCAATCAATAATAACCGAGCGTAGTTATCGCGAAAAGACCGATCAAATAAATGAGAAAACTTTTGAAAATTGTCGCACTTTTCTGAAAGGAAGAGGAAGAATGGCCAGAAGGGTCACGAGGACGCAAGAGAGAAGAGAAGACAACAAAGGTCGGAGGTGAGAGTTGAGCACGAACCTCACGGCTTCCTGCATTCCCTCGCGAGGTACTGTGACACTGCCGACCTCCTCACTAGCGGGACACGGGCTGTGCAGAGCATCTACACATCTGCACAACGCACCTCGCCACGCAGAACCGCACGGGTAAGAAATCCAAGCACGGCAGCGCAAACGTTGCTATTAACGTCGTCGAAAATCAATCATCTATTTATTTATCTATAAATCTTGTCAAGACCTAACGCCTGTTTCCACACAAAGAAAGGCATTATTACAGGGAAGCTCGGTGAAGTTAATGTTGACAGAAGGACAGGAAATTTTGTGTCTGAGCACAGCCCGTTAAGCTGACTATACAAGCGTAAACATTTCGGTGAGACGAAAAGGCGAAGCGAAAATCAGGAATTCAAACCATGACTGATATACCGGATGTTGGTTATACAACACTACGGCCTGCTCAACTAGAGAGCAAAAAATACAGAGAATGGGAAGATAAGGTCTACCGAACTACAAATTTAAGCCCACAAAAGATTCTTGCGCTTTGTGTTGCTGAAATTGCAGAGGACAGCTTTCGTTAGCACGAGGAGCGCTGGTTCCAAGAATCTGACGAGGACAGGTACACTCTGCATTGAGGTGCGCGTAAGGGCACGCGTATTCTGCGAACTGTCCCTGAGGCGCGCAGCCCAATCCATCACATCACTCTTCTGAATAACCGAAAATTGATTGAGTATATTAAATTACACAGAATTCATGTATTCAACATAGTTGATTGGTTATTTAAAGAGAATTACTGACGCTACTGACGGTCAGTATCGTCGGTACACTACCGGAAACAATAACAATCAATAACTAATATCGATTAGATGTTAGTTTAATTCTTCCATAGCCGCAACAAAGACGTTCCAAAGCGAGGAAGTTACCATTTAGTATGGACTTGAAGGAAACGCGGAATCTATGCACAAGGTGCACAGAAACAATACGTTGAGAAATAATTTTATGAAGCAAGATAAAAGTTAAAGAAGAAAGTAGTGAGTGCTGAATATCTCGACAGAATTGAACCGAAAAAATATGGGACGTAACGAAACAAAAAACCATTTTATGGCCCAGCTAACCTTTTAACGTTTAGTTTTGGACCTAACATACCCCCCCACCCCCCCCTGCGAGCACTAATTCCCATGGATACACTAGTTTCACCAAAAACGACCTACTTTCAAAACGACGCGAATAATGCTTCCGACCTAGCTCCTGTGCCTCAAGGAAAAAAAACGATAGCCATGTTTCGGAGACTCCGATGCGATTCCTCCTTCCCAATCAATGAAGACGGAAGGCACCGGCCTGGCCGCGCTCAGATGAGGATGGCACTCCCGCAGGAGGCAGCGAGAGCTGCAGCCACCACAACAGCGCGCACCTGCTCGCCGTCATGGGAGGCGATCGCTTCCTGCATTCCAGGTGAATGCGGACCGCGCTCACAATCGCTACTCACACTACCGTCACTTCAGCTGCACAGTAACATAGCAAGACATCCGTAGCGGCAAGACTAATGTCTAATATAAGGTCAACAGCTGAACTATTTTGCACTCCCGCACAATGTATTCCATCAGCGCACAGGGTACGGCGGCCAAGGATGACCATCACAGCGTAGTACTTCCTAGTTACTCATAGTTCTTCAGTGAGCTAAGAATAGATTCGACGATTCTGGTCCGTAACTGAAGAACTCACTCATCATTAGGAACACAGCAAATGACGAATAGTCTGCAGTAATTTGTACACAACCGAAACTAATTTCATTAATTGATCATATTTGATAAGTTAAAACTTAGTTTCAGCCTCCTTAACCCCAACATAGGCATTCCCAAATGAGGAAAAAAGTAGCATTTAGTATGGAATTAGAGAAACGAATTTATGCCAAGATGTGTTTCCACACCCTGGTCATAGAAACAAGGTTGGAAGAAATATATGAAACAGGATGAAAGTTGAAGAAGAAAGAAATAGGGGCTTAAAAATGATAACACTGAACCGAAAAAAAGGTGGTCCGTATTGAAAGAAAACTATTCTATTTCAACAAAAGGGAAGCTAATCTAACCTGCTCGGGAGTTCTAACTCTCTTAGAAGTATTAGTTATACCTAGCTCTCTGTGAGGTTACATTGAATGACCGTGAAGGCTTATACTGTTTCTTAACACTTTGACTGCGACATGCGTCACCGGTGGTACACGGAGGTAGTTTTCATAATGTTGCTGACTGGCCAATAGTCGCAAACTGAATTTTCATAAATATTTAATCAAAGCTAAATAAATGAAGACACGATCCAGTTCATGTTTGGTATTTTCCAAGTAGCTCACTACAATTGACATTAAATTTGAGTTTGGTGTTGAACTAAATATTTAGTAGTTGCAGTGAAAGTGTTAATTGGGAGCACGCGAGATTACAAAATCGTGGAAAGTTTTAGAGAGTAGAGTACTAATTATAATAGTTCAAGACTCTCGAGCTACAACGAAAGCGATGTAAGAGAGCGAAGAGACGGGGATATTTATTATTTATTTTAGGGGATCTATGGACAAGGTGTATTCCAACACAAAATACCCTGCAAATTGAAACACTGAGTTAGGAAGTCAAAAGAAGAGAAGACAAAAATAAAAGCGAAGGAAAAGAAGTCTAAAAAACTAGATAAAGCTGAGTGGGCACTAAAGGTGATGCTCCGAAGACCTATCCATAGCTGACTTTTAGATGGTTCGCATTATAAAACTGCACCTCTTCAAATAAAAACTTCAGACGCAGTACACATCTGAACTTCCCAGACAAAGTAGGCCTGACGTCGCCTATCAGTGTCATGGGAAAACACTTGGGGAACTATACCTAACAAATTTTAAGATACGACATGGCACCGATAGCAAAAAAATCTCAAGTTGAGAGAGACTGGTGTGAATAATTCGATAAAAGTTGAAATGAAAAATAACTGTCTATTACTTGAAATTCGCCGATTTGAAATCATGCGAAAGCTCTTTACCGCAGGGCCGGTTAAAGACTTTCCATTGCACGCAAAAAATATCTCAAAGAAGTCAAAATTGAAAAGTAAAACAAGTGCAGTTAACTCAGTTGCGCATCAACAAATTGTCATCACTACTGGAGGAAAAGAGAACGAGTAGTAAGAAAAATGAGCTACTACTAAGAGAAGAATTGATAAACAACATACTCGCGGGAAAACATGACTCCTTCAGTTAAGTACATCGGGGAACGCGCTTAAAAAATCTGACGAGAACGCAGATAATACGCCAAAAAAAAAGTTCAAGCAAGCCTAAAACAAATCAGGAATCTTGTGTACTCATTGAAGAAGAAAGATGGCAGGACAAAACCGTTTAGCGTACCATACAGGGATGAAGGCAGTGGAGCGTTAAAGTACCATAGACAGATTAGATTTGATAATAAGTTAGTGCAAAGTGGCCCATAGACGATCAATTTTATTGTCAATATAATTGACAATAATGGATATTGACAATTTAATTGATCGTCTGTGGGCTTCATTGACGACCGTCAAATAATTGACTTAGCGGGCAAAAAAAATTCATCAATATATTGAATAAATGATATTGACAATTAAATTGATCGTCTGTGGGCCGCTTTAGTTGAAGCCTCCCTGACCAACTAGAGTGTTCCACAGAGAGAAAGGTACCATTTAGCACGAAAAAAAGAGAATGAGGAGTACAAGGTGTATCCCCACATTCAGCAAATTCATTCAACACTAAGATTGAAAGAAATATATGAAACAAGATATAAGTTGAAGAAGAAAGTAATATGTGCTGAAAAAAGATAGCAGTGAACCGAAGATGGTCCGCACCAACAGACCAACACCACAAAAACTTTACTATTTCAACAAAGGATACACATACTTAACATTCAGTTCGGACCTCCCATCTCCCTCTGGGTGCACTAATTCCCCAATACTGCACCTCCCTGAGGGAATTTCATTCCATTTGCTGTTTTAAAAAACGCTACACAAACGTATGTGTTTAGGTAACATGAAGGGCACGTTAAGGTGACTATAAAATACCCTGAACCTAGGTACTCCTGGCTAGTACGACCACGAAGAAGGCACTAATTATTTGTTATTATTTGAACATCCATAATAATGTAAGGGAAGAAGTTATCAGTTACGAATTTAACCCCACAGACGAACGTGACGGTTGGAACGCAACTCGAACAGCACACACGCTTGGTTAGATACATGTTCTCCATGCAACAGCCCTATTGCTCTTTTACTCATGTTTAAGCATTTGTAACAAGTCAACCCAGCCCATAAAGTAACTTTGGCCTCCTATTGAGCAAACGATACTCGTACGCTACGTATTGAATTTCGATGACGTTCAAAGTTTATTGGAGTGAGTTCAAGGTGAGGAAGAGAGCAAATGTAAGTTCTTAAACGTGCATCGAATATATTGAGACGATCAAAACCTGTGCGGTGGAGATTAGATTATAAGTTAGTTTAAGCCTCCTTAACCGCTGCAAAAATAGAGCGCATCGAAGAGAGGAAGGAGGAAGGCACCATTTAGTATGGAGATAAGAAAATGAGGAATCTATGCAGAAAGGGCATAGAAACAGTAAGATGGGAAAGAAGTTCATGAAATAAGATAAAAGTTGAAGAAGAAAGTCAGAGGTGCTGAAAAACAGGACAGTTGTGAACCGAAAAAAGGTGGTCCTTAACATAACAAAAAACATTTTATTTCAACAAAAAGAAGGCCTACCTAACTCTCAGCTCGGGCCCTCACGTTTTTCCCCTGGGAACGCTAATTCCCGTAGATACAATAGTTGTATCCCCCTGAGGGGACCTGTGCGTTAGAAGAGTGTAAATTTCTGAATTCTTCAACTCGCTTAAAACTTAGTTTGGTGAAAAAAGTAAAAAAAAACAGACGTCGCACAATAATTATTCAGGCCTCTCTGATGAGAACACTAAACACACTCCAACAGGATGATCAACCAGTGACTGAGAAGCTTCACCTTGTTAGATTTTACTGATAACTGATTTTTTCTTCATCTGAAATCTGTTCTAAAAATCGCAGTTTTGAAAAATTAAAACTGAACTGAATTCTCCAGAAAAATGCTGTGATGCCCTTTTCGAATGTTCCTCAAAAAAGTTGAATGAAAAATGCAAACTTTAGCAGGCGCATATTTTCTTAATAGGACACCTTACATCTTAGTGTCCTATTCGGAACGATAACAATGAACCGACGGATCTTTCACAATCGGTAAACAGAATACTGCTACTTGTCCTAAGTCTTCATTTGAACTCGATCTCAAAACCAACGTTTTTAAAAAAAGGAAATTTCTAACGAAATTGTAAATTTTCTCACTCATTTAATTATTTCCTCATACATCTGCTTCGATATCCTAGACATAAACTAATCTGAATTGTGTAACGTCAACGTATTTACGTATTCAATTGTTGTAAACTGAAGATTTCTTCACGAATTTCGGGATTTCTAACGGCAAACTACACCGCAATAAGTGAAACTTCTGTAACTTGACTACTAAAAAACACATGGGTAGCATTCATTTCCATGATATATTCCGTCACGGGCTGTTAACAGTACGCTGAACACATCAACTAATGGACACTAAGAAGAATGTTAGGTAACAAGCAAACAGAGTTGGTCGCAGCTGTGCTGTGTGTAGGCAAAGTCAACAGCCTCGCAATATCAATATTGATGTTATTCAAGAATCGCAAGAGTCCGGATTATTTATTACTTGCCCCACTGCACGTATTCACGACACACTTCACAGATAGGCCTGAACATTAAAACAATACAATATTAAACTATGTGCCTGCAGAGTTCATAGTAATCAGAAGCGCTGGATGAAATGTTAGATATTAATTTAAAATCGAGCTTTATTATCAATATATCTCCTTAAAATTATAATTTGTACCTCAATTATATAAGCCTCTAGGATAAAAACTATAATTATCCTACAGGACATCGAGAACATGATTTTTATGAGTCTTCTGGCACTTTTACTCAGGTGCAATCGAGGAAATGAAGTATCAAAAGTTGATACAGACAATGATGGAGTTCCCTCGGTCGTGTGTACTCAAGGACTCCTTAAACGACGTGCTACTCAGAAACACGGCATTCCTGCCTCGAAAATTAGTGAGTGATTCAAAAGCTTAAGCTCACGGTTAATTCCTTGAATTGAAAAATTGCCCGTCATTGTGAAAGTGACTCCTTCAATAATAGAAAGTGGTCACTCGGCAAGAGGCTCATTTTAATCAAGCCCACTGCACACCATATAGTTGTCTAATGGGACGGCACGTTGAACTCAGATAACTGCCCTTTATGCATAATCTTGCTTTTCCGTTTGTATAATGTTTGAAGAAAGCACGCATTTGTCAAATTTTTGTGATCACACTTGTTTAAAATTTAAAAGAATAAGTAATTGATTTGAAGTGCCCAACACTTACTTAGGAGTACATACTAAAAGAGGACTCAGACTTTACTATAGTTTTAAGCGTGTTGAAAACTTTTCGAAGTATTTCTGTAACAATAAAAAAAAATTTATGGATGAAAATAAATAAATTGCTTATGAATGGTGCAATGTCTCTTTCCTCGCATTCCCCCATAAAAATACTTAGTTACATATGTTTATTATTCAGAAGTTTTAAAGATGAGCGTGCAAAAATTTGGCCTCGTTGATGAATAATCTTAAATGAAGAAATCCCAGTCATTATTTCATAGAGCATCCACACCTACGCCTGGATGTAAAGATACGCTTCCTAGAGCTCGCTTGGACACGTAGTTGATGGAAACAGTGCAGCGTTTTAACCCACATTCATTTTAGGCCAGCACAACGAAGCAACAGAGATCAATATCAAAATTCGATGGATGAGGAGCTAAAAAAAGCTCCATCACATTATCGATTGCAACAGGTAAAAGCACAAAAAATTTCCACACCAAAACTCCAACACCTATATGCCAAAATTACGAACATGATTTATAATGAACCATAAAAGATATTTCTCTTCAAACACGAGCAGATGAACTAGGAAACGGAAGTTTTAAAATCTAGTTCTTTACTGCGAACAGGACGGAGCGCAGTCGTTCAACAATAGAGCGTGTCTAGTAATGAAATTGCGTTCAACCAGTGGTAAAGCGACTCAATTATGTTTGAAACAAACTCCCTAAAATGACGATCACATTCTGGAGCATGAGCTGAGATACCGCTGGCAGCAGGAGCTATGTTCATATCAACAGGCAAGGAGGCTCCGTAATGCTCAGCGGCGCGCAGGTGACGTGCAGTGACTCACAATGGGTCTGAGACGTTACCCTGACCACCCCCTACCAAAATATACAGAGCTCTTACCCAAAATAATACCAGATGCAATGGGAAATGTCAATTAACTTACATTTACGATTTCAGGCACCACGCTTCGAATTTCAACATTATAATAAAATTTACAAGATAAAATGATGGTACTTTTCCCTTTTCAATTTGTTGATATTAGAGAGTACTCTTTCCTTTCATGAACTATACAGTCACTGAATGATTATCGTTATCCCATTCCACACAAACTGCTCACAGTTATACATTTATCTCATACCGTATATTGCTTCGCGTCTATATCAATCAGGGAGACAAGAAATAAACCTTACATTGTATTTTTTCAAAATTAATTCAACAATTCGAACTAAAAAACACATAAGGATAACAATAATACACGAATTGAGTAACACTATGTTCAATCGGTTTCAAAGTGGCTCCCCATTGTGACGACACAAAACTTTGAGCGTGCGACAAAATTCTCGTCGAGCCGCAATTCCTATGGCAGTGTAACGTCAGTCTCGGGGCAGCGATTGCTTCAGGGACGTCTAACTTTCGCGTAATTTAGCACACGCCCAGGTTTTCAAAATGACTTCACGCTGTTATCTATCGGGCTGAGATCCGGCGAGTATAGGAAGGCAATTGTACAGATGAGATGGAAACTGGTAATTGCATCTGTCCCGAGTCATTTTCGCCTTTCGCCAATGCAAGTTCAGCTGAAAAGCCCTTTTTGGGGAGCCTACTCAAAGAAGATAACACTTTTTCGTTGACTTTGATTCTGTTTCTATGAAAACAAGGGGCGTTTTGACGTTAGCGTAAATTTCTACCTAAACCACGATCAATTGCTGAAATTAGCGATATTCTACGAAGGCAGAACTGCCATAAATTTCATTGAGTTGAAACTCATGTTGTTTTGATGGTTGTGCATTTGTTTAACGGTGAACAGCTTCCTCTTTGTGGAGAGAATGGGCCCGAAGATGCCTACGACCTGAAGCTTGAGTTGATGGCATCTTAGGAGCCACACACGCTTGTCAGCAGGTAGGAGGTGTACTCTTGCGATATGTTCTGAGTTCCTTCTCAACCATTAGTCGAACAGATCTTTGATCGGTTCTGTTCTCACGGGCGATTGTTCTCACGTAGACCCTCTATTTTCTTATGACTCGTTCTATGATGAGCTCGCGGTTATAGGACGTGTTGACGGTGCGCTTTCTCCCTCATTCGCCCGAGACGACCACCTCAGTGGCCAAGTTCTTCATATCGTTGCATGGAGTCCTAAATCGTCGTTCTGGGAACGAGCTAATGAATAAAAATCACTTTTTCATTTTCTCGCCCAATACCTCCAATGTTGCACAAAGTTTCTTCGACATTCTGAAAACATACATTAATTATAGACCTTCACGCTAAAAAAAACCATACAGGTGAAAGGAAGGACCGAAAATCTTGAAACAAAAAATAATTCAGCTACCGTACAATATTTTATGGCAAGATGTGCTAAACTTTGAACGAGTTATTTCTCGTCACCCAGTAAGAAAGCTTCGCAACGAATGATCGCAACTTATGCTCGAATACTTCACGATTTCAAGATGAGCAATATCGCTACACAAATCCTTTATTACATTGGAAAACATCTAAAAAAATGAACTCACTTTGACTGAAACTTCTAATACAACAAAAATGTTTTCTTACGTTCCTAAACTGTTCAACCGTTGAGCGACATTTCCTCACAATAAAATCTACCTTCTACACCTCATGACAGGACGTCGATCATACACAGTTACCAGCCACTTTTCGACTGTAGTGATGGTGAATTTGGAAAAATATTTCATGAGAAGAAAGTTATAAAACACTTTTCAAATGTCCTTGTGTCTTTCAAGTCATCGACTCAAAAAATGCCTAAAATGCTCTCGAAAGAATTCAAACGACTTTTTCGACCAAAGAGGAAAGCGTTAGAGTAAAAGCTGGAGCGTCTGCCAAGCTCGCACACGGAGAGCATTCCAGCGAGCAATTAGCATGAAGCGCATCGCAACCTTGAGAGGAAGAACAAGTTTGTGCGCATCACGTGCAGCAGAAGCAGGGCACCGCGACGCCCCACCGCCACTTGAGGCAGTTGCTGTACATTGGCGCTCATTGAAGCGCTCGCCACCGCCTTCGTGTGGTGCCCCTCTCTCTCGCGAGCTCTTACGTCACATCCTCTCACGTGGTCTACTCCAATCCCCAAATAAACTAACACCAATTAATCAATTTAAAGCGCTCTCAACTGATGGCGTCATCATTGCATCATTTTGAAATTCATCGTTTTGCCTCCGTTTCTGTTCAGTTGAACGATGATATTCATAGAAAACTCGCTTATTTAAAGTTAAGATTCAAGTGGCACAACAGACGCACCAAATTTGGATGTATCGGTTTTCACATCATATGAAGAATAAATGCCAAAGACACTCGTCCAAAAAGGTCGGATGCACAGTTCGCTAGATTACCCCAGGAAAAAAAGAAAAGGCGACAAACTGAAGCAACAAATGCCCCTGAATCTGCTGTTCACAGTAAGGGTTACCACTGACGAGCGCTTGCTTACCAAAGTACACTGACGAGGACAGACACTATCACCATCCCTCGCTGTGAGCAACTCGGGTACCCTGCATATCCTCGAGAAGCGCTAAGTCACCCAATTACGCTGAAAGACAACCCTGATGGGTGCACTCCTCTGAGAGGGATCATCATTACGATATTATCATCAAATCGAACTGTCCATTGCATCAGAGCGTTCACTGCATGCTGTGATTGTCAAACCTAAATGGGAAATTCAATACTACTGATGGAAATTGCAATATGTAAATTGAAAGTTAGTTTAAGCCCTCCCGACCACAACAGAAGTGTTCCTGAGAGAGAAAAAAGGAAGACATCATTTCGAAAGGACTTCAGGGACTTCAGGAAACGCGTAATCTATGTACTTGGTGCATAGAAACTGCAAGTTGCGAAAGAAATTTATGAAACAAGATAAAAGTTGACGGAGAAAATAGTGGGCGCTGAAAAACAGAACAGCAGTAAATCTGAAAAAGACTGTTCGTAACAAAACAAAAAACCTAAGCTATTTCAACAAAGAGGAGGCTAACCTAATTTTTAGCTCGGGACCTCGGAGCGCTAAATCCATAGATAAAATAGTTGTACCCCCCTCAGCGATGAGAAAATTACAATAGTGCAGTATGGTATGCCGCTAAGGCTTTGTTTCTATTGCAAAGATGCTTCCGCCGAAGACATGGGACAATTCAATACGTGCTAAGAAAAATGGGAAATTTATCAAGGTGTCTTCTAACACAGGACATTATGCACATAGAACAGCAAGTTAGGAAACCAGAGGAAAAAAAGAAGGAGTGGCAAAGCAGATATGAAAAATGAAAGAAGCAAAGTGGGCAAGAAAGACGTAAGTCTCAAAGGCCTATCTATAGATGAAGTAATGAACAGTTTGATAAGATTAGATGTTAGTTTTAGCTTCCCTAACCGCAGCAAATGCGTCTCAAAAAGAGGAAGTATGAAGGCACCATTTAGGATAGCGTTAAGGGAACGCGGAATCTATGCATAAGATCCTTCGTGCATTGAGACGATAAATTGAGAAAGAAGGCTTTGAAAAAAAATAGAAGCAGGAGAAAGTCAGTGGTGCTGAAAAACAGGAGAGCAGTGAACCGAAAAAAGATGATCCTTTACAAAACAAAAAAAAAACATTTAATTTCACTAAAATGAAGGCCTACCTAGCTCTTAGCTCGGGGCTTCACATTTTCCCCCTGGGAGCGCTAATTCCTATAGATATAATAGTTGTATCTCCCCGAGGGGAATTGACAGTATGATCCCTGAGCCGCTAGTCCCCATATCACAGAACAAAAAAACCTAACTTATCGAAACCTATTGTCTATCTAAACTCCCTGGGGGAGAGAAAATGTCAATTGCCCCATTCATAATCAAACTTTTAGCTTTTTCATATATTTTGAAATTTTTGCTACAATTCGTGAATCAAGAACAACATATTCGTAAAAGCAACCGAGCTACAAAGTAAGAAAATTCACGGGCGTTTTTCCACTAAATTAAACTAACAGTAGCGGTACCAAGTTTTCTTGAGACTACCGCTACTGTATGGGTAGCCAACCGCCTGGGCCATAAAAGAGGGAAATATTGGCCCTCGCGCCTGATATTGCCCACAATCACCAATAGAGAAGGACATGCACCTTGCGCACCGCCAGCCCGGCAAGATATTGTCTTCTGTTCGTAGAGACGAAAAACTCCTCGGGGTCATAACAAGTACCGTCGGATGGGCATGCAAACTGGTCTTTGGACAGATAGAATCAGTACAAGCATTAGCCTACACCAGCTGAAACGAGTTCTAGAGTATAAACTTATCAGCTCTGGCAGACAGACTTGCTCACTAGCACTTCTCTATGCATAAGATCCCTCGTGCATTGAGACAATAAGTTGAGAAAGAAGGCTATGAACAGAAGCAGAAGAAAGTCAGTGGTGCTGAAAAACAGGAGAGCAGTGAACCGAAAAAAGATGGTCCTTTACAAAACAAAAAAAAAAACACATTTAATTTCACTAAAATGAAGGCATCGATTTGAAACGGTCTATTATCCTAGAAAATATCTCACCGGGATGACTTTAAATAAAAGAATATAACGTCTTATGTTAAGCGACAATTCAATCAGTAATTGACGTAGCTCTACAACACGAATGTGAAAGGGATATAGCCAAACTTCAGCGCATATTTTTTTCCAACAGGGCCGAATGTTCTTTCCAAACTACTTCCCGAATGCAAACAAACATTCAGAGCAAAATTTTCCAGAACATTATTTATACCTGACAAATGATCAACATGTTTTGAACGAGGAAGTGAGGCATCCATAGATAGTTAGTTTATTAGTTAGTTTAAGCCTCCCTATCCTCAACAATGAGATGTAAAGATAGGAAGGAAGAAGGCACCATTTAGTATGGAGTTATGGGAACGTGGAATCTATGCAGAAAGGGCACAGAAACAGAAAGCTACGAAAGAAGTTCATGAAACAAGAAAAAGTTGAAGAAGAAAGTGGTAGGCGGTGAAAAACGACAGCAGTGAACCGAAAAAAAGATGGTCCGTAACACAACAAAACCTATTCTATTTCAACAAAAGAAAGCCTACCTAACCTTTAGCTCGGGCCCTCACATTGTCCCCCTGGGAGCGCTAGTTCTCATAGATACAATAATTGTATCCCCCTGAGGGGGCACCCATAGATAACATCACGCGAAATCGAACTGTACTATCAATCTTACACCAAAGTAGAACTATCAGAAACAAAATCATTTACCAATAGGTAATATATGCATAAAAAGACCAGATTACAAGTTAGTTCAAACCTCCCTCACCACTGCAAAGATGTAAGCCTCCCTCACCACAAACGAAGGATGAAGGCACATTTACTAAGGAGTAAATTAAGGGGATCATCCGGGGCCCTTGCCAGATCCTGTCGATGTCATGGTCATTTTGCATGTTTTTGTTGTAGGAGGACCCTTAGTTGGTGGACTATTCGTTCCTAAAATTTTATGGCGCTACGACAATAATTCCTCCCTCCCGGGGGGGGGGGGGGGGGGTGAAGGGGCCAAAATATTTCAATGAAGGGGCCAAAATATTTCAATTTTCCCGATTTTGACCCCATATAAAAAGAGAACAAATGGAAAAAAAAACGAACGCGAGTGTGTTAGAAATGATCCAAGGATTCTAAAACTGCATTTTTTTTGTTCTAGCATCAAGACTGAAGGAGGAGTCCCATTTTGAAATATCGATATCAATGAAAAGCACCCAATTTTTTTTTAACTTTTCCCTGATTTTGACCCCATATATAAAGAGAACAAATGGGAAACGGAAAAAAAGCCGAACGTGAGTGTGTTAAAAATGTTTCAAGGATTCTAAAACTGTATTTGTTTTTGTTCTAGCATCAAAACTGAAGGAGGAGTCCCATTTTGAAATGTCTATATCAATGAAAAGCACCCAAAATCTTTCAATTTTCCCGATTTTGACCCCATATAAAAAGAGAAAAAATGAGAAATGGAAAAAAAGCCGAATGTGAGTGTGTTAGAAATGTTCCAAGGATTCTAAAACTGCATTTGTTTTTGTTCTAGCATCAAAACTGAAGGAGGAGTCTCATTTTGAAATATCAATATTAGTGAAATATCAATACCTAAAAACCAATATGTCTAATTTTTGCAAAATCTAAGGCCTGAATCAAAAAAATGAACGGAATCAATTGTGTTTCTTTTCAAAGGTTACATATCATAATCAAATTTCATAAGAATCAGACTGAAAAAAGAAAAAATGATTTTTTTGATAAAAAAGGAAAAATTTGTATAATTTTTATTTTTTTTTGAAATCACAATTCACAGTTTGAACATGAAGTTATGTATGGAAAGTATCGAAATAAAAATTAAAACTGCATTCAATTACATCAATTGTTCATTATATTACACTTCAATAAAAAATTTTATTTTTTGCTTATACCCAACACTTGGAATTTTCAACATTCATCCTGGGACTAGTTCTCTAGTTTTGATGCTAGAACAAATCCGAAGACAGTTTTAGAATCCTTGGAACATTTATAACAAACGTTCGTTATGCTTTTTTTCAAATTTAATATTCTTTGAAGAAGTATAAAGCTCTAAACCCCAAAAATTGTTGCTGATTTTTGAAATTTCCAAAAATTGTGAAAAAATAGAAAAAATTTGAATTTGAAAAAACTGAATGAGCGTTTGTTAGAGATGTTCCAAGGGTTCTAAAACTGTCTTTGTTTTTGTTCTAGCATCAAAACTGAAGGAGTTCCAATCTGAAATATCAATAAAAATATACAAAAAACACATTTTTCGTCAAAAAAAAAAGAAAACTAAGGCCTAAATCGAAAAAATGACGTGAGTAAAAAAGGTTTACTTTCACAAAAGACATATACTGGCCAATTTTCAGACGAATCGGACGAAAAAAGGTCTCAATCCCGGATGATCCCCTAAAGGAAGGCAAAATCTATGAACACGGCGTGTTTCCTCACAAGATCCCCTGCGTGTAGAAACAGTAATTTACGAACGAAGTTAATGAAACACGATAAAACATGAACAAGAAAGTAATAGGTGCTGAAAAACAGGACAACAGTGAATCGGGGGAAAAGGCTCTTAACAAAACATTCTGTCTATTCAATTTCAACAGAAATGGCCAACCTAACTCTCAGTCCATGACCTCTCATTCTCTCCTTTAGGGCGCTAATTGGCATCGATACAATAGTTGTATCCCCCAGAGGGTTATATGTATACGAAATACTCAATCGAAAACTATTGAGGTAATAAATGTAACTCGGGTTTTCTACATAACCTGGAGGAGCGAGGACAAAAATTATGAATGGATATTACTCGTCAAAAAATATGTTAAGAAAATGCAAACATCATGATACACGACGATCAATATAAACGCCATCAACGCAAAATAAAAGAAAAATTAGACAACTACAACCCACCTAACCTAACCCTGTACATCATTGCATTTAAATATTCTGAATAATCACTCATCTCTGAAGCGCTCAGCTTTCTGCAGGGCGACCGTTATAGTAACTCACTTTTTTATAAACGAAGACATGAGAACTATGGAACAGTGAAAGTTTGCAAAAATTTACACCGAAGCCGGAGAGTTAGGGGTTTGATTTTTATTTCAAGTACAGGATGAAGCTTTCAAACGACCACTATGAACACTCCTCGAGACTAGGTATTTTGTGCATTATAACGAACGGTAAGTAATCAGGTATATCGATTTTTGTGATGGATCCAGATTCTTTGAATGTTGAGACCATAACTTTCATGTTGCTTTTATCAGTACTTCTTTCATCATCAAAAATGTTTGCGTAATTTCTTTGCAGGGTTATAAATGCTCCATTACACTGTAAGCAAAGCTTAACAATTTTCGCTCTCTATTCTTTCGTGTAGCGCACCATTTGAAGGGATAAAGTTTGTAATTCGTGAGGGCAATAAAGTGATTGTTAGTAAATTACATAAAATACAACAATAAATTGTAAATTTAATTCGGCATGGAAAATTATCCCGAACCTTTACCCCTTCGTAGTTTTTTTGTTGTCGATTTTCAAAAAGCGAGAGTTAATTCTGGGAGACCCGGTGTTTATAACGTCACACGCACTTGCTAGCTACTCACTCCATCAGTAAATTCAATGCTCTGGCATCGACTCTCATTCCCATTGAAATAAAAAAATCCATGACCATGCTTTAATTAATACCTAAGTACTTCATTCTAGGCGGCACCACAATTTTAAATCCTACTCTTTTGTTAGCACAGCCTGTCGCAGCAGATTAGTTCGGCAGCATAAGCATCTCCGCAGACCTAATAATGGATAGAGAAAATGAAATGTGCAGAATGCAGACACGCTGCACAAGTTTGGTTGCCACACGAGGGTCAGCGGCTAACACGCGCGGCAGGTGAGAGAGAGCTTCGCAACCAGCTGCAGTGGCAGGACCGCACAACTTACGGTCGGAATGACAATTCGAATATTTTTAACGGCCAAGTTTCCCCAATAACATACATTATGACATTATTTACGACTATTGAATAATTTCATGAAAATTTATTCCCTTCACTACCATCGAAAATCGATAGCGGTCTAAAATTCGTACTTCCAAACAATCTGAATACGACTTCGTTACAAAATAGATGTGCCGTATGATTCGCGCACCATCGAAATGATTTTAACGACACCCTTTTCTCAAGATACTCAGCGTTATCACAAATTGCACGTCGATAAGGCAACAAGAACACACTTGACTGCTTCCTCACATTTCAATTCATAACTTAGGTTTTCATGTGTTAGTCTGCTTCACTTTTGACAATCTTGTAGTATTAATAGTAGTAAAATAGATTCGAAGCTCTTCAGTGGCTCAAACAATTTTAAAAGTGATAAAAGACAAACAAGTGCCGGAATTCAAGAGACCTACAATATAACCCCACGATAATAAAAAAGAACCGAATCTTTGAGGTCACGTGCGAACACAAGGTTCTCACATGATACCAAGGCCAACAGAGCCGCTTCAAGATCACTTTCGCTCGTAGCCATCGGTGGCTGCTGAAAGCACATATAAGACGCAAGAAGCTACTGGGTGTAAATGAAGTTACCTGTGGTATTACATCAGCTACAAGGTTCTGAGCACATTATACGGGATAATTTTCAAATATGGGGACTAAAAAACAGGTAATAACTCCAACACTAATGAATGAATTTAAAATTCAGAAGAATTTATGAAATCCTGAAAACTATTAGTTTTATTCTTATTACTCATTGAATACAATATTCTTCATGTACCGCCGCCGCCTCCCCGCTGAGCGCAGATAAAAATCGACACAATTAAGCAGGCAGTTCATTACGGCGCTGGTGAGATCAGATCCAATTCCCTGGATTTCTTTCTCGATGGATGCCATGAGCTGGTGTAGACTTGTTGGTTTTTCACGGTTAACTCTTCGTTTAAGGTATCGAAAAAAATTGAAGGATGATAGTTTAGATAAGATTGGGTTATATGTTAGTTTAAGCCTCCCTAACCCATAAAAAATCGTTTCGAAGAGAGGAAGGCACCATTTAGTAAGGAGATAAGGGAATGCGGAATCTAAGCATAGAAACAGAATGTACATAGTGCATAGAAACAGAAAGTTGAGAAAGAAGTTCATGAAACATGATAAAAATTGAAGAAGAAATTAGTGTGTGCTGAAAAAAAGGACAGCAGTGAACCGAAAAAATGTGGTCCTTAACACGTTGACTGCGACACGACCCACCGGTGGGTCGTGCTTAGGTTTTTCCTGCTGCGAAACGACCCATCAATGGGTCGTTTTGAAAAATTCTAACAACCTTTCTAAATTAGTGGTATTTAACAGGCCCAGTTAATGTTTGATATTTACAAATTTTCTTATCACTTTTGACTTTAAATTCAAGTTGAATATTGAACTTCGGTTTAACCCATCGCAACTAACGTGTTAACGTAACAAAAAAAGTTTTATTTCGACAAAAAGAAGGCTTACCTAATTCTCAGCTAGGGCTCTCACACATTTTTCCCCTGGAAGTGCTAATTCCCATAGATACAATAGTTGTATCCTTCTGAGGGGGTAATAGGTCAGAGGGATTATGGTATCCCTAAGGAAAGATGGGTTGTCCTTTTGCCCAGCTCGTCATTTTTGGGTTACTGCAAAAATTGTGCGCATTTTTCATCTGAATGTGGCTTTTATGCCAGACTGTGTATCTTGGTTGTTAGCACATCCAATAAAACAAGTATTTTGCAAGATTTCATATATAATTTGTTTTTCAAAACCCATCCAACAATACAGAAGCTTTTTTATATTCTTCTAGGCCACACACTTAAAAATCCCCCTTCTTCAAGCAGAGGTAAGCATGAGCAGTAGACGGCGAGTCAGCGTCGCGATGCGAGCATAACTTCAACACTGTTGCAAACAAAGGCCTGACAAGACCAGGGTAAACAGGAAAATGAGGCCGATTTTTTCTGTACGCGGAGATGGCGACGAACGCTGAACAACTAGGCCTGCATACCTTTAATATCTGCGTCATCAACACAAATGTTTTACCATGAAACACAATGCTCAGTCGAAATCAAAATTTGAAATGCATATTACTCTTCAAGAAATATTTGTTCAGAAAATGCGAACACGGGATATATGACGGAGATGAGTATAACCACCATCGATGCAGAATAAAAGAAGAATAAAAGACAGCTTCTGTGCACCTAATCGACGAAGTGCAGTACTCAACAATCCACGACACCTACCAGACGTGTCAATAGGTGGCACAAAAACAATCGTGATGACATAGCGTGTCTGGCCGACAGCGAAGCAAACGGCCATGCTACTGCCATCCGCAATTTGCACAGAAACTGAATTTGTGATTCAGGTCTCCGGTTTAGAAGTTTTTCATGATTGTAGGCGGCCAATGTTCGTCGCATTCGTTGAACGTATTATTCTCACTCTACGAGGCCTGTCGAAAAAGTATCCGACCTTAATTTTTCCCGCGCAAAGTAGTGATTCTAAGGCGGCGCCACTGTGCACGGTGGAAGGAGGAATCTTAATGCGCATGCTTGACATTTTTCACCGCATTCACTTGGGCCAGTCACTGGCTGGTGGTCGCCAAGTAAGGTGCTGTTCTAAGTGTTTGTCGGATTTAGTTTTCTTGCAAGATGACTGAACGAATTGAGCAAAGACACTGCATCAAATTTTGTCAAAAGCTTGGTGATTCTCAAATTGAAACAATTCGTAAGATTCAGCAGGTGTTTGGGGAAGATGCTATGGGTGTACGGGTACGACCCAGAAACAAAAAGACAGTCATCCCAATGGAAGCATCCCGAGTCTCCAAGGCCGAAGAAAGCGCGGCAGGTGCGAAGCAAAATCAAGGTGATGCTGACTGTTTTCTTTGATGTCCGTGGAATTGTGCATCACGAATACGCACCGGAAGGACAAACAGTGACAAAGGAGTACTATCAGGATGTTCTCCGGCGACTTCGTGATGCAGTTCGGCGCAAAAGACCAGACATGTGGACTGCGAACAACTGGCACTTGCATCACGACAACGCGCCCGCACATTCATCCCATTTGATCCGCAATTTCTTGGCCAAACATGGAATTACGACCGTTCGCCAACCTCCCTACTCTCCAGACCTGGCTCCTTGCGACTTCTGGTTGTTTCCAAAATTGAAGACACCACTGAAAGGATCCCGTTTTGAGAGTAGAGAAGAGATAATGCGGAACGCGACGACAGAGCTGAACACCATTCCAAAAGAAGACTTCCAGAGGTGTTTCCGGCAGTGGAAGGATCGGTGGGCTAAGTGTGTGGAAGCACAAGGAGCCTACTTTGAAGGGGATTAGGGTCCCAACCCCGTCAGGTTGTTGAAGTATTTTTTCTGGCCAAAGGTCGGATACTTTTTCGACAGGCCTCGTATTATTCCACGCTTCCAACAGTCAAGAACACACGAAGACAAACAATGAGAAGCGTCGAAATTGGCAGCGATTCTTGGGAAATTACTACAGCCTCATTATTTCAGAATTTCATAACTCAAACATAGATTTGAAACAATGTTCAGGAAACGATCACGTTCTTTCGCGTAAATGGTTGAAACCATTCAAGTAAATTTGAAACATTTTTTCTCAACCAAGTTACAGTTAAATTAATTTTCCAGTTTTTTTGTTAATAAATAAATACGATCACTTCTACACTTAATGAAGAATTAAACTCGAATGACAGTAATTAATTTACAGAATGAGATTTCCCTTATTAAACAAGCTCACTTAGACATGAATTTTTTCTCCATGTAATTTAATTAAAAACAAGCGCAGGCTTTCCAAGAACCTACACACATGAACTTACACGTACTTATTGCAAAATTCCTCGTAAACAGGATGTCACGAGAAGTGTTCCCTTCACCTCCTTGTTAACAATTCATTAACAAGAAGATCAGGTTCTCGGAATAGAGGAATGGCACACCTCCAGGCTATATACCCAACACAAATTAGATGAATTATAATCGGCAATTACAGTACATATACTAAAAATAAAGGTACTCACCGGGGATCGCTGACCCACTTACGCAGCGCGTTTTCTGGGCGCCCTCCGTTGCATTACGATGGATTGCTTCTAATATTGTGGGGGCATGATACACAGGGTGAACTATGCTTAACATTTATAATTCCCAGCTACACGTGATACAAACATTAATGAGCGCACACACAATGAATGGTGTTAGGAATAATGCTGATTAAGTCATGAAAGCAAATAGCATACGTCAAATGACCTACTGCACATAATTACACAGAAATTTGGCTGGCCAGCCTTTAACCTTTAACCGCAGATTGCTTATGCACCCAAACATAACACAAATGATGCCTACAATATCTCAGCGCCCCCCAGCAGCCCAGTAGGCGAAGGTCACTTCAACCACAAAATTCGTCCGCGACTCGCTTCAGTTCAAAGGCCTATCTTATGCACTGTTCAGAAAATGTCTAGTGAGGACGTTATCTTGCTCATTTCGTTTCAGCATGTTTACACGTTGATTCCCTTCATTCGAGCTGATCAATCCTCAGGTGTGTGACTGAATTACCGTCCCGCCCTCCCTTCTAGTGCAGCATCTCCATGTTCCATCAATAACTCCCACGGTGTGTCATGTTTTGATAAATTTCCCCTTTTTGAACGTGGTGATGGGAACACGTAAAATTTCCGCGTTTCTTGGTTGCACCTCACGTTACGGTTACGCCGGTCGAACTGTCCATTGTTCCTCCGACGCCTTGAGCCCTGGCGCATTCTCTTCGAGGGTTGAGAACTCTCACCTTCGGCCTATGAGAATCTTAGGAGCCTCGGAGTGCCCGCCTACCTCTTTTCTAATTGGTAGTGCCGCCGCTTGCCTTTATTTCTTTCTTAGCATCATTTTTCTTCTCACGCTCAGCTCCTTCGAACCGACCGTTGGTTTGCCGACTCTCTCGGTCTGAGTGTCTCGATTTATCTTTGACTACAAGGCGACTTTGTTCGCGCTTGGGTAGGCATTTTTCGACCGTATCGAGTTTCCCAAGGCTCGCTCGCATAACCACAACATAGGCCCCTCCAGAAACAAGACACACTGTAAACATACATCGTTTGGCTCTCGCACCTTATCACAGCCTCCTAACATTGCCGAGTTGAAAGAAAACATACAGGCGTAAAAAACATACATGTTGAAGCGACATAAAACATTCATGTTGAAGCGACCCCTCTGGCTGCTGGGTTTTTCTGAGATATTTCAAGACACAACTTTTTACGCAATTACAAGAATTTTCATTTTAAATTCGCAAAAATGTGATTACAAGAATTTTCATTTTAAATTCGCAAGAATTTGGTCATTCTGAACAGATTCTCGACAGGCATATACTGCAGTGTAGGTACATTCATGTATACGCGTCGATATATATTTACACCATGAGTCGTAGAAAAACACACGGTATAATTTCAATAACTCAGAGCCGAAGAAAGGTCTCTGTGAGTAGCAAGTGAATGCTAGAGACCAGCGCGCGGCACGGGAGCGAGGAGGCGCGGTGGGCGCAGTACCAGCATGCACGCACAGCGAGGCGTGAGTCAGCGCTGCCGCACACCACATCCCGCCAGCACGGCAACTTCCTCCACTTATTCTTCCGCCATTCAACCCCAATGTAAACCATCCATCTGCTCCTAGGCCACACTGCGCTACTTGAGCGCCACCTCGGTTGCCCTGACCCCTTTCCTTCCCGCGACTCGTTGAATTTCAAACAGCTCAAGAAGGTACAGTGTTAGTCAGCCATAAATTTCGCAAATGAAGTATGGACTGATGCTGTGAGAGTATCAAAAACACTGATAGAAAATGCTTTGAAATTAACGAATTGAAAATCACAAGCAAAATAATAGTTTATTACTCCGCGCGTTTTATTATAATTAAAGTCAAGCTAACAAACAGCTGTTATTTATAAATTGAGTAAATGTCTATACTAAGTCAATCATCTAAGTCAATTTATTAAAAAAAAACTATTCAATATGAGACTCTCTCAGATATCCATCGTGAATGACAAGTTTTTATTCACTCAATTGAATGGATAGAGATGCCAGTTGGTTATTTGGAATCTAATCACATGCGTTTTTTCTATCACTTGCACAAGCTGAAGAATTTTACCAGCAGTGCCACCAAGAAGAGGCGCTAGAAACTGAATCTTACATTATGGTTCAATAGTAAACATTCAGAAGCGAGGGAACTACGAAGCATCTTGTTCAGTTAAACTCCTCTCACTATCGACTACCTTTCTTATCGAAAGGGACCACAACGCACACTGCGCAAGTCCACCAAGAACAAGCGTCGAACGCACTCCAAGTTTCGGTAGCCTGAAACAATTCCAATATTTCTATAAAAAATAGCAACGTTTCATGGGATCATCAAAAGCTTATGAGAAATTTTCAGATATTATAAATTCCAAAGATAGATTGGTTGACGTTTTTAAGGTGCACATTAAATAACTTAGGCTACGTGGGACGACATCAGAGATAGCAAACCTCTTTTCAGAAGAAATTTACCACGCCCATCGTTTCAGAGAAATCCTTTGAATTGTGAAATTTGAATTATTATATTTTTTTTACTTCAAGACTCCCTAGCCACAACAAAGGCGATCTCAAAAACGCGAAGAGACGACGCCGTCTAATATGGATAACAGAAAGCGAAAAATCCATGCGCAAGGTGCGTTCTCACACAAGACAAAAAAAGAGATATCGAAGAAGGTATGAAAACACAAAGAAGGAAAGTTGGTACAATAGATAGAAGTTCTACAGGCGAAGTTGTGAAGTGCTATAGGTGAAGTTGTGCGATTTGAATTGGACATCGCACTCACAGGACTAAGCGAGGACCTATTTGGGAGGCGCGGCTTTCAAGAGGATGTGGGACAAAGTTGAAAGCTGAACACTAATATATGAGTTCACAGCAAATCAAAGAGAGCATGGTCTATCCTTGAAACGGGACCAAACTGTCAAATGCGTTGCGAGGTCGTGCGTCACAAGAGCCTTCAGTAATAGTTGGCGGTGGTATGGGAGTAGCACACGAAAACGAAAAAATGAAGGTTAGAATTAGCTCATACGAATGACCAACATCCTAGAGCGCCAACACGGTATTCTCACATTTTAGTTATTTTTAGGTGTAGTCCAGAATCTGGCAGCGGTCCAAGTCTACTATCAATGAAGGTTTGAATATTGACGCCGCTATGCAGTTCTTCACTTCGTTCACTATTAGTAATGTTCAAAACACTTATCCAGGTTCAGGATATATTTGAGTCCCCATTCGTAACCGACTGTCGTGAAAACATGAACTAATAAATATTTTTAATGATTAAAGAATTGAGTGCATGCATTTAAAAAAAATTATTACGGTGTTTAATTCGAATTTTCTCGTTTATTTCATACTTACAACTTTACGCTTTTCACGAATTAGAACCTGTTTGTCCTGGATCACAGGTAAAGGCATCGAACAAAGCTTTCAAGAACAAGCAGCTTGTTCAAAACCATGTTACATGCTACAACCGTTGATCGTTCAAGATCGCTAAAGCCTGCGCTACTGAGGGAGGGAGTCGTCGAATATTTGAATTACAAAGTAGGCGTCACATATCGCACTGACGCTGCAATAAAACCCAAGGTGTACGTTTACAAACGACTTCAGCGCTGTGTACGAATAAGGCAAGCAAGTACTCGGCAACGCCGCTGACGCAATCACCACACTGGCCACTTACGGTAAGTCATACAGGAAAGCTGTCGAGCAATTTTACTTTTTAAGTAAAACGCCAGGAAAATTATTATTATTATTATATAAGAAAGTTTTAGCCTCCCTTAACCACGACAAAGATGTTCCAAGAGAGGAAAGAGGAAGGCACCATTTGGTATGGAGTTGAGGGAACGCGGAATCTATGCACAAGGTGCACAGAAACAGTAAGCTAGGAAAGAAGTCCATGAAACAAGAAAAAAGTTGAAGAAGAAAGTAGTAGGTGCTGAAAAACAGGACAGCAGTGAACCGAAAAAAGATGGTCCGTAACAAAACAAAAACCTATTTTATTACAACAAAAAGGAAGCCTACCTAACCTTTAGCTCAGGCCCTCACATGGTTCCCCTGGGAGCGCTAATTCCCATATAGTTGTATCCCCCTGAGGGGAACGCCAGGAAAAACGCAATGTATTACAACAACGCAAGTCATATTAACACATGCAATATTTCATCAAAATGACGATATATGAGAGACACGCTTCAAAAATTAGCAAGCTAACTCGATAGATTAGATTATAAGTTAGTTTAAGCCTCCCTAACCGCTGCAAAAATAGAGCGTATCGAAGAGAGGAAGGAGGAAGGCACCATTTAGTATGGAGATAAGAAAATGAGGAATCTATGTAGAAAGGGCATAAAAACAGTAAGATGGGAAAGAAGTTCATGAAACAAGATCAAAGTTGAAGAAGAAAGTCAGAGGTGCTGAAAAACAGGACAGTAGTGAACCGAAAAAAAGTGGTCCTTAACATAACAAAAAAAACATTTTATTTCAACAAAAAGAAGGCCTACCTAACTCTCAGCTCGGGCCCTCACATATTTGCCCCTGGGAGCGCTAATTCCCATAGATACAATAGTTGTATCCCCCTGAGGGGAGCTAACTCGATAATATGTGAAGCGACGCCTTCCGCGAAACAGGTCGCAATACTTGGCCTAGTTTCCTGAGAACTGCGCTGGTACGCTAGGAGCTCTAGAAATGCAAGGGTGGCGCTGTGTGGAGAGTCGGGGGTGTAGGTCAGGGAGGAGGGGAAGCGAAGCGGAGGATAACATCAGCGTAAATAGAGAAAGCTGATGTGGGACGATCATGAACTACACTCACTACCCACCCTACTGCGCACGTGACTCTCTGCCGACGGCTCTACTAGTACCTCCAATGCGACAAATGACCTCATGAGAAAAGGGATAAGAAACAAATGTGGAAGCAAAACACGGGGTTTGCTGATCGATAGAATATGAACACCTGGGTAAACGCGATACGGCAAAAATCAATAGATGAGAAAGCCTTCACAATTGCAGCACGTTACTCCGTAAACGTACAACGCTTCTTCAACGAACGCAGAAGAGATAGACCCCTCGGCTTCGTCCTCCAGGTGCAAACAATTTAAGAACTGAAGCCGTTTCAAAGAGAATTCTTGGGAAAAATTGAAGCCTTTAATTGGAAACAATTACAATTTCAAATCATGAACCAAAATTTTTGCACATTTAATTATTTTCGGGTTTTTCTCACCAATTTATATCCATTGCATCGTAGCGTTTGAAGCAATGTGTAAATTGAGCTTCTTTTAAGCAATATCAACTCATGCAAGCGTTATTTACGATACAAACTGGTAAGTATAGTTGCGCAAAAGCAATGTGAATGAAAGACAACAACGAATCATATTCCGAAGCTTAAATTGTACGAATAATTGAAAATACTTTTTCCAACTTGCAGTATTTTCTAAATGTAGTTTACAACTAAGGGTGGTACATGAAGAGATTATTATTTGAAGAAGTGTTGTGAGAGGAAAAAAGTACATTAAATTATTCTAGGCCCACCAGAATGATGATGAACAAAAAACTAAGAAACCAATTGTGCCGGTGATGTGACAAGAACTTGGCAGAGCAGAGGGAAAAATGTAGTTGCTTCATGTAAATGGGGTACGAAGCAACAAAATACATGATCAGAAAACATTTGGTTCGATTGCGCAGTACGAGACATCGCAAATTTATGGTGTTACTAAAGAAAGCGAGAAATTATTAGCTGAGAGGCCCACACAAGGCCGAGAGCGATCGGTAAAGGGTAGAAGTCTGTGACGTCAAAAGCGTGTGACAGGATTGGCTCGCAAGCTGAAACAAAACTGAGTCAAATTTGAGAGAAACAACTCAGTCTGAGACGACAACCGAGCCAAAGATGAAGGGCCTAGTCGGAGGGACCTACACTACATAGCAGTTAAGAAAGAGAAGTTTATTGCTTGTTTTTGATTCCCAGTCTCAGAAAGATGACCTCGTTTCACCGAAGTCTTGCCTGTGGTATGAAGTAGGGCAGTGAATATCGTTGGGTTGATGTAAGAGTAGTTTCTTTTCTGATATTTCATGCACAGATTTCTCTTACACAGATATAAAAACTCAACAGGAAAGCTGGACAGCTGTTGGTCATATAAAATTATTTTTCGTCACTCATGACGGGAGACTAATTTTTCAATTTGAAAGCAAGAAAGTTGTACGTCAGAAACTAGGCGAGTTCAAATTCACATAAAAAGAGGTTTGAATTTTTCAGTCTTTCATTAAAAATTCTTCAAAGAAATTGCACAAAAAGAAGCATTTCACGTTTAACACGTTAGTTGCGATGGGTTAAACCGAAGTTCAATATTCAACTTGAATTTAAAGTCAAAAGTGATAAGCAAATTTGTAAATATCAAACATTAACTGGGCCTGTTAAATACCACTAATTTAGAAAGGTTGTTAGAATTTTTCAAAACGACCCATCGATGGGTCGTTTCGCAGCAGGAAAAACCTAAGCACGACCCACCGGTGGGTCGTGTCGCAGTCAACGTGTTAAAAAAGCTTATAAATTTTGCAAGGTTTTTATAGCGATGTCATTTCTTAAGGAGATGTATTTTCACTCTTTGAATCAAAGCATAACAAAATGACGCATTAATTTGGTGCTGGAACAAATGTCCTTACAGATCGTGCGTTACAGTTCTTTTCTTAAGTGTAAAAGAGGGTGTAGGTCAGGGATTAGAAGAAGCGCCGCAAAGAGAGGTAAGCACGAGCAAATTTTTCTAGTAAACCAATTAATGTTGCTGCTGTTCATAACTCACCAACTTCTCTATAGCGCACGCACACACACGCTGCTAGAGACTTTGGTCTGCCGGACCCATGACATCACGTTCCCCATGCTTGCTACATCACGAGGACACCGCACGAAACCATCCAGTGAGTCGCTTGATGTCTTCGAGAGTTCAATTGTTCTGATGAATAAACGGATTGTACAGGAGTGCCGTCAGCACAGGCCCACGAACTATCTGCCGTTTTAAATCAGTTCGTCATGAGACCTAAAAGTCAGAACGCAAACGGGTGTTTGTGACCTCAACTTCGCTGTACTGATATTAAGTTCTTGGCGATTTTCTTCACAACTGTGAAATATCTCATGCAATGCTCGTAATCAAATGAGGAAAAGATATGATTACGTCAAGTTTATTTTCATACGACTAAAATTCTTTCACCATCTAGTTTTGCTAGTTCTGAGGTTTGAATGACTCATGGCAAATTTAGAGACGTACAAGTAACGAGGATTAGCTTAGTTAAATAAGTTAGGTTAAACATCCCTAACCACAACCAAAGCGTTCTAAAGAGAAGAAGGATGAAAGCATCATTTGGGATGGAGTACAGGGAATGCGGAATCAATGCGTAAGGAGTGTTCCCACACAATATCCCCAGTAACTTGAAGGAAGGGTTATATTAACTTGAAAAGGAAGGTTATGAAACATGATAAAAGTTGAACAAAAAAGTTATAAGTGCTGAGAAACTGAAAAGCAGTGAACTGATAAAGGATGATCTTAGACAAAACAAAATACTCATTTTATTTCAGCAAAAAGAAGGACTACCTAACTCTCAGCTCGGGATCTTGCATTTTCCCCCTGGGAGCACTAATGTCCATAGAAACAACACGAAACAATTCATTACTCTCATCAATTCATAAAAAATGAACAATTTACGAATAAGATAGATATATGTGAAAAAGTTGTAAAGAAACAGTCAATTTTAGAACTCGAAAATGAACCCAGGTTTTCAACTGATAGTCAAATTTGTTGGTCACTATTTTGCAATTGATGTTTGAAAATACCTTAATGCATGGTATTTGTACATACGGAGTAAGATGGAAAAACGAAGCAACCCTCAATCTCTTCCTGAATAGTTGATTTTGGAGTGTTTCAGAATGGAATAACATCTCTTAAAACCGGCCATCTTGAAGGTTATCAAGAAAACGTGAATTTAATTCAAACAACTTAGAAGATTTAAACTTCATACAATAACGGCTGAACTCAAAGTGAAATTAGCACCTCTCCAGCTGTGGTGTGAATAATACCAACAGAAAGAGTGAAATGAAATCTTAACGCAACATCAACACTGACTAAGGTAGATGTATCAGAAGTTCTGAATCGTGAATAATGACTTGAGCCAAATAGCACAGGTACAAATCGTTAGCGCATTTATAGACAAAAACAAGGCCATAAACGAACGCGGGTACGTACACTAACTAGGTATAAGCAATACGATAAAAACAGCACTGCCACTCACGTAATTCAACAGAAGAAGTGTGTAGCTAAAAAAAAAAGTTAAAGCCTGAAATGCCACAATGGATGTCGTCGACACTTCAAACACCGTCAAGGAGGTCATTCGAACAATTGGATGTTCTACAGAAAGAATAAAATGCTAAAATATCCACCACCAAAATGGAGGTAGGAAATAAAAATAATCGTATTTTATGGGAGAAAAAGATGTGCATATACATGATACATTCACAGGGTGTTTAAAAAAATTGCTACCTTACTTTTAAATGCTAATAAAATTAAAAATAGTGAACCGATTTCAATATATTAGGTTGCATTGGATGCAGAAATGAATTTTTCACACATCCATTGCTGTTAACAAGATACAGTTATCTTGTGAAATACATGGTAATCTCTTCTGTAATTTTTAGAAAAAATTATCCAACCCTTTAAAACCGCAACTAAGAATTGGAAAACGGTTTTTTATCGTTAATAGCAACATTCAAGCAAGAAGCTACAAGCAAGTGTCCCAATTAGGTTCAGAAGCTTTTTACTGACAGATTATCTCCAATTAAACTACCCATGTATCGTAATGTGCGCACATTCTATAATGGAGGAACTGTGCTCAATTTCAACAAGGCTTAAAGTGAAAAAAACTACAAGAATTCAAGAAAGTACAGATTGGATTTCCACAATGAACCAAGAAAATTATATATTTTCGTGCTGAAGAAATAGATTAAATACGTCCCGTGCAACCATCAACCGAATCATTGGAAAAGATTTTGAATATTTATCCTTACAAAATCTAATTATAACAACTCACTGAACAAAACTTTCGATTTTTTAGGTTTTTAAATACAAAACGTGTTCTATATTTGGAAAATGTTTACAAGGACTTGATAGAAACTTTGTTTCAACGGATGCAGAAATCAATTCTCTATCACATCCTGTAAAACTTTTCAAAATGTTATACTTTAATTATGTAGAAAACTTTATACACCATATATATACACATACATAATATTTTTTAATATAATATATGTATTTGTATATTATACACAAATACGACAAAAATGTGCAGACGTAACACGCTCTCGTACTCAAATTTGTCAACCATTTATAAAAACCATTCAATCAAACATTTATAATTTTGTGCATGACCATGCGGGAGAAAGAGTTCATTGAATGATTGATTATAATTTAGTTTTAGCCTCTCTTTACCACAGAAAAGATGCTCAAAGAGAGGAAGGATGAAGGCACCATTTAGTATGGAGTCAAGAGAACGTGGAATCGACATACAAAGGGTGTTACCGCAAAGGATCCCGTGCGCATAGGGACAGGAAGATAAGAAGGAAGGTTATGAAACAAGGTAAAAGTTGAAGAAAGTAGTAGGTACTGAAAAACAGGACAGCAGTGAACCGAAAGAAGATGGGCTTTAACAAAACAGAAAACATTTTATTTCAACAAAAATAAGGCCTTCTTAACTCTCAGCTCAGGACCTCACATTTTCCCCCTGGGAGCGCTAATTCGCATAGATACAACAGTTGTATCCCAATAAGGGGAGAAGTTCATTGAAAAACTGCAAATAAAAATGATACTTGAAAAATTTCACAGGAAATTCATTTCATTCCTTCTTTCGTAATTAATAACTTACAACACAGAACTAAGAACTTGAAATTCAAATTCCAAAGTGCGTCAATGAATGGAGAACCGACACATTATAAGGCCTGCCTTAATTTGGTGAAACATCATGACACTCTGAAGAGAGCAAATCAATGAAGTTCACAGACGGCAAACCAAAAGCCGCACACCGCCTACAGCCATGTCATGCTTGAGTCGTAAATATATGCGTCATTAGCCAGTTCCTCGATAGATCAAGCTCTGGTTCTGAATTACTAACACACACTATCCTCAAAAAACTTTGACATTCTGAGTTACGACAGGAACGTGTGTTAGGCTACTGACGATGCAACGCTCATAGGCACCAAACCAAATACAATGGAAAAAAATTTAACATTATTCAGAAACAAGAGGTAAATGAAGAAGTTTAGTATCACAGAGTTTCAATTTCAGTTTTCCAAAAACCCGTCTAAAACTTTTAAACTGTACATGAATCAAAAAAATAGCATAGAAAAACATTGTGAACAATTATGAACGCACTTCATGAAACAACGGGAACAATTGCGAAAAAACGAGAACGGTCAACTTTAAAACATTGATATATGAATTAATAAGATAATTTTTACTTCAGATTCGTTGTATTCATTTTTAATATTCAGATAAACATAACAGGGCACAAAGTAACTGCTTTTGTCACAGGGGTTCAGATCACAACTGGCGATTGCACCTAAGAGGTTGAACGATTCAAGTGGAACGGCAGTACCGCAAAATTTTCGCTGTTCTGGGATATTTTCCACAGATAATTTAGGATAAAATATTGGTGTCGTCCACTATAGTACTGGGAAATGAGAGAGAAATAATCCACATTCAATAAAACGCGAGCTAAGTTTACAAGCAGCAATGCTGCGCCGTTAATGCCCTCTGAAGGCACCGTAAAAATCTACTAACTGCTTTGAAATTACTTAGATCACATAGAGTAAAGTTAATAAATCTAGAGTAATAATTTCTCTCACAATTTATAAGAGTAACTATGGAGTGAAACAGCCGTGGTTAGGCAATCACAAGTGTTATAGGTCACGCCAAAGACACAAACATTAACTGGAAGTGTGCACGATATTAGCAGTTCGATACTGAATGCGAGCGCCTGGCCTAACTCAAAACTAGTTGGAAACAAACATAAATTGTTGCGAGTTTAGAAGCAAGAATGAGAGGTAAATAGCCTGTAATTTAAATAAGAA
Organism: Morinoia aosen; assembly: GCA_030386875.1. Classification (NCBI taxonomy): domain Eukaryota; kingdom Metazoa; phylum Arthropoda; class Malacostraca; order Amphipoda; family Talitridae; genus Morinoia; species Morinoia aosen. The sequence continues at coordinate 7,548,823 of CM059575.1, read as the reverse complement.
TCAAGTTTCAGAAAACTCAGTTGTTCTCTAGTCGCGATATTGGTTATCTGCAGCATGAGAAGCGTACGGCGCAACTGAGGATACGATGACCCAGTGACATGTCAGCAAAATTTTCATTGAATTAGAGTAATGATGGATGAGGGAGAGCCGAGAGAGGAGAAAGAAGCCCTACTAGCCCGAGAGGCGAAGGTGTCCCGAAGTTACAGGAGACGGTGCGTGACAGACGCAACCTTCACAGGAGCAACGGCCGACACCTGAGCCCAACTCCCTGCATCAGGTGAGCGTGCTCTCCATCTCTCGGTACTTCGGACCGGTCACCAACTCAAACTTCGGCATACTTCATCACGTCATCCTAGTTAACTCGATGAACTTTCTCAATTCTAAAAGGAATTATCAACATTGAAAGTTCACTCAGGAATGTTTCCATGCATATTTTATTTTAAACTTGCTCAAGTTTAACATCAACAGATATGATACAGCGCAGTGGTCCCAGCCTATTCAGCACTCACGCACAACGTTGAGAGAGTTTGAGAAAATCCACACTGTCTCTGCAGCTAGAAAATTCGAGCGCTTAATGTGTTCACATCAGAACAATTAAGACAACTTATAAATGCACTTAAATGAATTGCATGATCAGAGAATTAGCGAACTGGTTTTCACATATTACACAACGCTCCATTACTATTTTTTCAAATAAATGTGCTTACAGAAACATTCATGATTGAGTCGGAGGTTCTGCCAGCCTACCCAGAGACAGCTTATGTTGAAAATGTTAGCACATCGTGCGACTCATAGAATCAAACGTCCTCATATTTGCATCTGTTATTGAAATTTGTCAACTTTTATATATTTTTTATTCATTGAATCTTCATCCTCCTCAGAATCATGGATAAAATTTCGTCAACTTGACAAATTATAGATCGTGAGATTTCGTTATGAACATTAACCCTTCCGACTATTCAGGCACAAAAGGCAACATATATCCATTTACAATATCTGATCAACATCGAATTCGACATTTAACAAGATTCGCGTCGCTGGATAAAATATATACATCCTATTCTAGTTATATAAACGATAACATAAAACGACAATGACACAAGACACAAGTAAAACTAGCACGATGAACATAAACTCGCCCAAACACGCGGCCATGCAGCGCTCCGAAGTCAACGAGTGCACAGAAAAGCGTGTAATTGAGGCAACTCCTCGATTTAGTTTCGACCGTCACCTTTCAAGTAAGCTCCAGCCTTCAAATTGAAGTAACTAGAAGAGTTTTCCACGTTCCACACGACATATTCTGACAACGTTGCTAATTATAATATGAGATTTGGCAGAGCTCCAGTATATATTAAAGCAAATTTTATGTATACAAGGTAATATCGTTAAAATAGAACATAAAAGATTTCTCATTAAACTATTGCTTGGGTTTCTAAAAAATTAAACAAGCTAAGCAAGATGAACAAGCTTCTTGTTCACTAGCAATTTACTGCTTCAAAACGTCAACAATAGGGAAGTAAGTTGCTGAATTCCATGTATTTAGCTGTCGTTTTCGTCATACTAAAAAGAAATATCGGTAATCCTTTAGAAAATGATGGTTAACAGGGGATGGCGGTACTTCGAAAGTTCACACTATATCAACAATTAAAAACACCACGGCTGACAAGTTTAGAAGCACAGTTGCTGTTCACATCAAGTAACCTAATATCAAGTGTGTGTGCAATGCGCACTCCATTACTGCCGCCACTTTCTGACCATAGGTTTATAATGTAATTTAACTCAAAAGTCAGCGTGATTGGAAACGGAATCTTAGACTGCATAAAAGAATGGTCAGACATTTTTCTTCACCAATGCGAAGAAGCTCGAGTGTTCCCATTTTCGCCACGAAACACCACTCTCATTGCACATTTGGCGCAGGCAGCATTTGATTCGCTCATGCTGACCGGAACATTTACGGCCTGAAATACAGGTACATGACTGGCAAATTTGACACGACACAGTTCTCTTTTAAAATGTCATTGTAACTTTGAAGCGGTATTAACAGTTATCAATATTTCACCAGTACAAACATGTTCATCGAAAATTGTTCGATGTGGAAATGAATAATTAGTAAATACGAGTACTTGAACGAAAAACTTCGGTCACGATTCGTTCCAAGTGAAAATAAACAAAAGCACAAGCGCTAAAGAAAGCATACTCATACAACACGATTAACCTATAGATCATGAGTCTGTTGAAAGGTTTCCGATGATTGCTTTCTCCAAATGGCCGCATTTAGAAACTAAATACTTATCTTGATTGGAATAAACATCGTTGCAAATTTTTAGACTGTGATTTATTTTTTAATTAAATTTTAGGTTAACACCAAAACCAAAACTTTTTCAACTTTGCAAGGGAGATTAAACGTATAGTGGTTACGACAAGAAATCAACCGCTAGGTCTTACGAGTATGTGAGAACTTAAAGTCAGAGACATCTCTGTTTGACGATCGCCTTATAATAAATCCTTACAAAAAAATATCTGAGAACTGGGAATTTTTGACAATTATTCAGCGTTAAAAAAGGAATGCCGAAATACGCCACAACTAAGGGCACGTAATTCCAACGAGTCGGAATATTTCATACCAAAAGCGAGTGTAAGCTCAGATAGGCTCTTACAACATTATGGCAAAGGGAAACTCTAACCACAATTGCCAGCAGCGCAAGATTCGCGATTTATTTTTGAATTCACATCCATTCCAAAACACAAAAAATTAAATTTTTTGTGACGCTTAACTTCCCACCATCAAAATACGTTTGTGAAGTAAACACCGTGAATCATGGTAAGTTCCCAAAATGCTCCGGATTTTCTTGGTGAAAGCTGAAGTCACATGGCTCACAAGTCTGATGAAAAATTTTCTGTTTTTTCCATAATTTCACCCAATATTACACGAGTAACTTTGAATGTTAACTTTTTCAATCCTATCAACAACATAAGACGCTCCACTAGTCAATTAAGTTAAAGATGTAGTACCTTTTAAATATTCCTGAATGACTCACGATATTTATTATTCGACTCCATCAAAGGGCACATATAGGTAATAGGTTTAGGTTAGTCGTGATTGTCGAGATTGCTCTGGAGACTGGCCTTCAGAAGGGGATGCTGATAGATTATCCAGCTATAGACAGGCTAAAATTTTTAGCTTTTGTGCCCACTTGGCTTCCTCCAGTTTCATGTTTCCTCTTCCTTCTCATTTTACCATTTTTGGGCACACGGTATCGTGTGTAGGAAAATACCATGTACATAAAACCCCGTTTCTACAGTTCATTCTTAATGGCCACTTGCATTCGCTCTCTTAGGATCGCTTTTGTTATGGCTAGAGTTTTAACTAACAAGATACAATAATATACTATTCAAAGTCACTCAATAGTACTTCCTTAATGAATAAGAGCTTCAGGTTAAAATATTTTTTTGTGCGAGATGAAAAGTCTCTAGAACAACATTTGCGTATGGGCGGTACGCCAACTTTGTCATGGGAGCTCCCGCGATCCCACACCAAAAGCACATTTACGTTTCGGTAGACCATCCATGTGATGAAATGGCTAGACTATCACAAATGGAAGGCACTGAACACGCAGTGCTCAGTGGCTTAATGTTCTGGTAGGTAAAGTTTACTAACCGCAGATTTCAAGCCATTTAAAAGTAATTCACACATTTCCATGCCTCGAGAGAATGAGACGCACTCTAATTTCTCCATCATTGAGCACTGAGTTTAGGTGGAACAAAGCAAGTGCTCGCGTACGTCTAACTCCCTACGCCATGAGTACTAACGTTCAATGGTAAGCGATAGTTCATTGAACGTTGCACTTTCCCCTCGGTAATACTTCGTAGCCTAATGCCAGAAATTAAGAATACGTTCAAATTTAGCTCCATTATAGAATATACATGCTAAAAAAAAAACAAATTCACAAAAAACACAAAGAAAAATTTGGCTCATATGCCCTTCTTTCAGAAAAATGAACGAGAAGCGCCATTCTGTTCTGCTAAATCAAATTGGATCATCACAATTAGGTCACATTTGAAAATTCTTAGTGATGCACAAGAAATATGACATTATAAGGGGCAAAATCTTTCACATAAACACGTCGGTCAGCAAAGGATGCCAAGATCTTGCAACATTATCGAGTCTGTAGAGAGCAGCAGTGACAAGGTCAGACGTAATGAGCGTCCTCATGCCGCATACCGAGTTGAGCTCAGCAATCCAATATTTTTACTTTGCTCGAGCAACGCTGACTTCCGAAAGAACCTCGTACGAGAATCCCTACTTCAGTTGGCTGCATTAGGGAATAGTGCTTTAAAATCAGACTTTCAAGCGTGAAACTTATAATTAACAAATATTCGTTCATATATACTGAAGCGCCATCATCCAAAAAACATGAAGTGTAATTTCTCAAATATTATTCACACAAAAAGAAAAAATTCCCAAGGAATAAGCAGCTTGAGCGAAAAAGATTGAACAGGAATAAGAATAATTCACACCACGAAAAAGCGTGTGAACCAAAGAACACATTTTATTCAGCTATTATTTTATATTAACTAGTTTTAGACTCTTGAGGCACAACCACGGCGTTCTCAAAAAACGAAGAGAAAACGGCATCAGGCATGTGCTATAGAAAACTAGAATTTATGCACAAAGTGTAGCCCCACAGTGGATACCCTGCGTACGAAAACAGCAAGTTAAGAAGGAAGGAGAAGAAACAAAGAAAACAAAATGAATAATGTATAAAGAAGCTTATCTGTGTACAGCTGAGGTAACTTAACGAAAAAACTAAAGTCCAGAAGGCTTATCTATGTACAGCTGAAGTAACCTAACGAAAAACGAAAGTCCTCACGGGTTATCTGTGTACAGCTGAGGTAACCTAAAAGTTTCAGCGTTTGTAAGCGCGTCAGTCCCCATAGCTAGAATAGACTAACCAAACTAACTTCAAACTATTACCTAAAAAAAAACCTAACTCATGTCATGAGGAGTTTTATTCAGTCACAACTCGTTAATTTGGTACTATTGATAAACATTCACCGCAGAAAAATGAATTTTTCCAAATACAAACGAACCGTTGCATCCTTTATAAGTCACATCAAGTTGCAGCAAATCATGGCGGTAAAACCCGAGCCCCATTACAATTTCTTACCGCCGGCGCAGCAGAGACAATAATGACAGAGATGTTCTACGTTTTGGGTTGTGACCTCATCGGGGGAGCTCGCGTGAGTTAAAAAGTGATGAGCGCAAAGAATGTTAGGATGCAGCTATAAAGACACTCCGTGCACACAGTTCAGCAATTTTGCCGTTCATTAATTGACCATTATTAAAGAAACGGTTTCAGGCGACCATCCGAATGCAACAGTATACAATAATTATCATATTAGTCAGTTTAAGACTCACTAGCCACAGCAAAATAGATCTCAAGAGAGCAAAGAGAGGGGACCATAAAGTATGGACTGTAGAAAACGTGCATTTTATGCACGAAGTGTGCTCCCACACAGGAAATCATGCGCACGAAAACAGCAAACTAAGAAAGAAGAAGAAAAGACAGAAGAAAACGAAGAATGCATGAAAGCTGAAAGAAGTGAAGGATAAAGTCCCGAAGGCCTATCTTTAGCTGAAATAATCACAGTATCTCCTCCAAGAGGCCACAGTCTTCATAGCATGGGAGAGACCAACTTGACAAAAAAACAGGATCTAATTAAACAAGAAGTAGTGCAGAACCGACAAAGACATAGTAGTGCTACATCAGCCCTTTCACACACATCAGCTAAAGATAGAAAGAGCAACTAAAATTATCGACTGATTATAAATAATTACAGTACATAAGCGAGGGACCAAGTTAGGAGGCCGAGCGTCAAGCAGCAGCCAACGCTGAGTGCACCGAGCTGATCACGAGGGCACGGATAGCATTAAATGCCGCACACCCACGTGAGGTGATAACCCAGGAGAAAGTATCAGCGTTTGTGCGCATCTGTTTCAACTCCCACCTGATACAAGCACATGCATGATTCAGATTCACAACGTCGACTGACCAATTCCGAAGTTAACACGTAGACTCCGAAGAGGTATATATGTGTACCACTCGGTGAATTGCTTATTTCCGTACTGGAATATGCAAATACCATTTCAACTATTTTGCTACCTTTTCCGAAATAAATTTTAGAGTAAAAGGTAACACCTTATGGTTCAAGCGTATTATTTACACTTTTCAAATAGGTTAAAAATGTATTTGAGCAGAAAAGCCGGTTTTTTAAAACGACTTCTTCTAGCCAAACCAAACTGACCGTAGCAACCGGACAATCTGAATCAACGTGTTAAGCATTCTTCAACTGGGATGGAACTTGAAATTTCAGTCACCTTGGTGGTTTTGTATTGTCAAAATCGTCTATCACTTTTACCTCTACCAATTATTGAAGAAAAATAATTTTGTGCTTGAGATCATAAACGTGAGCATTATAATTTGTTAATTCATTAATTTTAAAAGCATACACTAAGAATTTAAGTCATGATTTCCTCTCCTAAGAAGAGGTACGAAAACTTAGCTAAGAAGGAGGATCAAAACAAATTACTTAATTTTTTAGGGAATAGAAACGAGTATCAAAATATGATTCCAAAAATACTCAAATTTGTTTAAATAAAATTTGAAGGCTGTAGCAGCGTGTCGATTGGCATAACGTTTTACAGTTGGAAAAGAAGAAAAAAATCAACAAGAACCGATGTGACGATGCGAGAAGGTGTATGGGTTAAAAACAATTCCACTCGTGGTAGAAGACGATTTACGTTGCCTTTCTCAGAAGAATAAATGAAGACAACAAGAAACACCAGGCCATAATCTGATATAACCAAAACACTGTCTATTTTAGGTTACAACTTAGTTTCAGCTTCCCTAATGACACCGAAGATATTCATGGAGTAATGCTGAGGACACCATTTAGTATGGGGTAAAGGGAACTCTGAATCTGTGCACAAGGTGCGTTCCCACACATTAACCCTTGCGCATAGAAACGGTAAGTTTAGAAAGAAGTTAACAAAAAGAAGGCCTACTCAACTCGCAGCTCGGGACCTCACATTCCTCCCCTTAGAGTGCTAATTTTAACAGATACCATAGTTGTATATCCTAGGGGGACCTCATGCTCAACTGTGCATCATTCCACAACTTAATTTTCACTCAATGAAAGCTTGCAACACATCGATGGCCAGTGAAGGAAACCAAATGGCAGGGAAAAAAACATTCAAACTCAATGTTTTTGCATGAACAAAGCATCCTAACAATCACTAGTGGCCCCTAATCAAATTTTCACTATGAACTGCTACTAGAAATGCTGAAGTGTAAAGCTGGTCGAGTTCTGTCACACTCGAGCGATACAGAAAGCGTCAACTGGACATTTAGGAAGATGCACAAGATTTGCTGGGCTCGTGAACGCTAAGAGCGGACTGAAGTAATATCGCAACAAGGCGGCTTACACGAGCCGGATACTGAGAATACCCACGTGCCTCGCATGCAGCGCAACTCGTTAGGGCACCTCAACCTCCATTCAGGGACGAAGAGGGCACTCAATCGCCCAGCTCGCTGCTCGCTCATTTCGATGCTTAACAGGGTAAGTGATCCCCTCTCAGTCGTTACGCTACGAGAGATGTTGTTCTCTGATCCACCAGGAAATGATCAACAAACAAGTCAGAATTGCTAAGAGTGAGTTCTAAACTAGATTAATCTAGATAATACTGTAACAGTACTGTATTTTACACATAGATAATACTGTTCGACTGAAAAAGCATGGTAAGAATGGAGGCAACCGGGGAAAACAGTAATATGGTTTCTTATTTAAGAGAATTAATTTCGTAAACAAATTTTCTAACAATGTAATAAGCGCGCAGGTTAATAAAATATCTCAACATAAGTCTCCCTAACAATAACAAAAACGTTCCCACGGGAGGAAATCTCAGTTTATTATGAAGTTAACACGTTCACTGCGTATTGGGCCACATGTGTACCGACAGGTAAATTGCCCATTCACGTACCGGTATAAATGCACCACATTTTATCTGTTTTGCAACATTTTTAGAATTAATAGTTATCATACGAGGTGAGATATTGTCGTGAAGTTGTATTTTTCACATTCACTAGGAAGAATTAAAATTTATTCAAGCTGGAAAAGGGACAATGTGAGGGCCTGAGCTGAGAGTTAGGTAGGCCTTCTTTTTGTTGAAATATAATGTTTTTGTTATGTTAAGGACCACCTTTTTTCGGTTCACTGCTGTCCTGTTTTTCAGCACCTACTACTGTCTTCTTCAACTTTGGTCTTGTTTCATAATCTTTTTTCACAACTAACTGTTTCTATGCCTTTCTGCGTAGATTCCGCGTTTCCTTAACTCCATACTAAATGGTGCCTTCCTCGTTCCTCTCTTTGGATCGCAATTGTTGCTGGGTAGGGAGGCTAAAACTAACGACTAATCTAATCTAATCAAGCTGGAAAATCGATTTCCATATTCCGCTACTTACAACCTAACCAAACCAACCGTAACAGCCGCGGAAACGCAGTGAACGTGTAAACACATTCACGACAGCTTCGCGCACATGCGCTCAAGCGGTACCGGGCGCAGAAATGGATATTTACCTAAAGCTCAGTTGCTTATCGATCACTGCAGCGTACCGCTCTTGAATTTACATCAACTGCCGTTATCATTGGCCCTGAAATAATAATAATAATAATAATAATAATAATAATAATGATAATAGGCCCATCAGCTCTTCAGTAAAATCAACAGTTAAATAAATTAACACTTTGATTGCGACGTGCGCCACCGGTGGTACACGGAGTTAATTTTCATAATGCTGCTGACCGACCAGTAATCGTAAATTCAATTTTCATAAATACTTAATCAAAACTAAATGAAGGCACGATCCAATTCATGTTTGGCGTTTCCAAATAAATTAACTAGAATTGACTCTAAATTTAAGTTTGGCATTGAACTTAGAATTTAGTACTGGCACACTAAGTGTTAAGTCTTTCCTTCTTTCGTATACATCAGAGTTCCTTTAGCCTATTCTTCTCTGACAGGTGTGAGGACGCCAATTGGCGATGACGACAGCGAACGTGTTTAGGGAACGCGGAATCTATGTATAAAGTGGTTTCCACACAATAACCCCAGCGCACCGAATTCGATTAATTTAGATAAGTTAATTTAAGCCTCCTTAAACCACAACAAAGGCGTTCCAACGAAAAGGATAAAGACACCAATGAACATGGAGTTGAGGGAACGCGATAACTACCCACAAAGTGTGTTCCTGCGAAAGATCCCCTTCGCATAGAAACAGTAAGTTTAGAAGGGAGGTTATGAAACGCGATAAAAGTTAAAGTAAGTAAGGGGAGCTGAAAAACAGGACAGGAGTGTACAGAAAAAAAGATGGTTCTTAATACAGCAGAAAATCTATTCGATTTCAACATAAATAAGGCTTACCTAAACTTGAATTCGGGGCTTCATATTTCTCACACAGAGCGCAAATTCCCATAGATACAGGAATTGAATCCTCCTGAGACATGTCATGTCATCAGGATAACAGAGGCCAAGTTACGGAAGATGTGAAAGGCAGAACCACTAATGTATTGAATTTATATTTGAAAAAATACTTGCCTCTGTGGTGGTGGCAATTCACTACTAGGTGGTTGTGCGATGAGAGTACAATAAGAAATGAGAGCGACAATAACCGTAGTTTGAGGCATGAAGAAAAGAATGGTTGCCTTATATTGAATGAGACATTCCACTACGAAAACACAAATGAAATTACAGCAAGTAACAGACCTCTAAATCAACCTGAGATCGTGTAACCTATTTTACATAGAAAAAATCAATGAAAATTTCAAGCATTGCTAATAAGAAGACTACAATTCTGATAGTGGGGATAAACGGAATACACTACTGAGGTATACCTTGGTTAAATCTTTGCAAGAACATGTTGAAATTTGCGTCACAAATTCAATGGACCTGTATCGTACTATGTTCAGTATTCACAACAAGTCGAGATGATGATACGGTAATGCATAACAAAAAATATGGCACAACAGTAGTCATTAAGACGACGACCGTACCTGTACTGGCGGAGGCAAGCAGGTCAGAGAGGGAGAGACTCGCTGCTCGCGTGTTCTTGTTAATGGGATTACCGAACATGTGAGAGTCGTTGGGCCCTGGGATGGCTGTTTGTTCGTTGTTCAAAGAGCCGAGATCGACGGACATTTGACGACGGCCATCCGCAGATTGTCTGTAATTACTAGCGTTGAGCAACACCATGACACTGCTATCGCGACTGCTGTTGTAACCACTCGTCGAATTGATCCCGCAGACCGAGGCCGGTCGGGCAGGAACAGAAGCCTCTGAAGTGGAGCTGTGTATCAACGGAGAGGGAGTGGACGGACGGGCAAGGTGTTTAGGTTTGGAATACGAGGGCAAGGGAGAAGAATTGTTGCTGCCCATCCCCACGAGTCCAATTCCACCGAGTTTCTGCCATCTTCTTCCTACGTCATTTATATCCTCCAACTCTTTTTCTCCAGATCTGCTTTCAATATTTTCATCGCCATCGACAGACGAGCAGATCAAATTTCTGGACTGTCTGTTGCCTTCCGATGCTAACACTTCACTCAGACTCAAGCTAGAAGCAATCAATTTCCTTTTCTCTTCGAAGTTGAGGTGGTCTAAAGAGGAGGCGCGAGACGGCTGAGCGTTGCCGCTTACAGACGTATCTTCACAGGAATATAATGATGCTTGACTTACATTATAAGGAGAAGAAGAAGCAGACCCTGGGGATTCCATGGTACTCTCGTTTATGGCAGGAGGTTTTGTACTATTCTTTTTGGCACTATTTTTGGTGAATCTTCCCATCTTGAGACCAAGCAATCCAGTCCGCTTGACACGTTTAAGTCGACCAGCTGTACTATTCTTCCCCCCTTCTCCCTTGTGAGCTGCAATCCCCTCAGCGGAGAGCTCATCTACCTTCACCGCTCCACTAACGCCGCCATTAGCCCCTACGCTGGCTCGCTCCATCGCCGCAGCCACGTCCACCACAAAGCCGCCGCCGCTGCCACCTCCGTAGACACGCTCTGCGGTAGGAGCAAAATTGCTGCCACGGGGAACTGTGCCGTACACCGAATTTTCGTTGATGGTGACAATGCTGCCATTGCCGTTACTGCACCGTATGCTCGCATTGGTTCTTTTACCGTCGCTGCTGCGTAGTGTTCCGGTGGCGTCATCTTCTGAGATTCGATCCGCACTACATCTGATGTTTCTCATATAAATTCCTTCGCTCTCAAGTGTGCGATTGAACTTCTCAATATGCGAGTAAGCAGTTTCACGAGAAGACGGACTGCGAACGAACTGGCCGCTACGTGCAACCTCTACAACGACGCTGTTACATTTGCCGATGCTGTTGCACTTGGTGATGTCACTGTGAGGAGCGCCACGGTGAGGATAGTGAGACTTGCTGCTCCTCAGCGACGCCTCACTCAAGGTGTAGAACTTGCGGCCGAAATCATAGAGGCTGTAGGGACGGCCCGTGCCTCCTCCAGCAGCCGAACACAAAGCATCGTCTGCGAGCGCACTCGAGCCAGCACCCTGGGCTGCTGCAGCAGCACAGCCCTCATTGCGGCGATACTGGTGGTCTCCGTGCTTGAGAAGGAAAGCAGTGTCTGGGCGGGCAGGAGGCGCGTCGCGCCCAGCACTGGAGAGCAGCTCGCGGTCCGGCCCCACCGAGTGGAGGAGGACGTCCGTCCCCTCAGCCAGCTGTCCACTTGGGGAGCCGGAGCTCCCAGATGACACGCAGCCGTCAGGCTCACCTCGAAATTCTGTACTTAACGTCCGAGTGCTCTTCAAGCTGCTGCTAATCTCTAGGTTTTCTACCACTGGGTCGGCCATGGACCATCATGCGTAGTTTAAGTACGGAAAGTGTTCAATATGATAATTACTGTTGCTACACTCACAAAAAGAATTAACTGCTCAAACTATGGATTATGTCACACACTACAGAGGCAAAAAGAGAAGTACGTATGACGGTTAAAACACTTCCAATTTAAAAAGCAGTCCACTCAACCAACGAACTAAGCACTTACAAGCGCAGATAAGCCTCCTGACACCGAGGCTCTCACGTCTCGAGTACCGACACACGAGTACAATGCACACTAGATACACTAAAAGAGCTCGTAAACACCGGATGAAAACACACCTATCACCGCTAATAGTCACCTGTTGTTCATTAGATAGCGCAGTCATAAATTAATAAACCATAAAAACACAGTTCAGCAACGGCATTCACTCCTCTCAAAGTATGATGATAGCTTGGGTACGGTGACGGGCGAGGCAACATGGACGGTGCCACTGTATTTCTTTACGTGACCATATTTAGAATGGCTCCGCTAAATAAACTGTCGAGAAAATTGAGCGATTCATGAATACGTGAAAGGTGATTTTAACTGAACGGAAAAGAGATTTACAATATATTGACGCTTGGAAAAAACTAAATGGACTATAATAAATTAATTGTCAAAAAAATAATTATGACGAAACGAGAGTATCCCATAAAATGAACTTGAATTAATATGTTCAAAAATCTTTTTCAACCAAACTGGCATAGCCGAACAAGCACCTAAATTACTGTAGAACTTTAAAAAAAATTAATAATTAGGAAATAACACCATTTAGATTTAACCATTTGATTTCGATACGAGTCATTTGCTCCTTCGTGTCCTTTTATAAGTTGTACTCAATAAACAGGATGTCCACAAAAAATGTAACCATTGATCGATTTATGGCTACATGATAACGGAACCATACAACAGTTTAATTTTCGGTAGTATCATACATGCATACATTGGTCAGCGGATACATTTTTTGCAGACCCCCTGTTTGATCGCACATGCTAAGCTAATGTGAACGCAAAGAGTTCTTAGCAGATTTGTTCAGTGAAAAGACGATGAAGCGCATAGAATAAATAGTTGGCACACTCCAGAGTAGGTCACAGATATGCGATCACACCGCTCCATGACACGGCGCTGGGACACCCTGGCGCACACTTCCTAGGGCAGCAAAGCTTTGGCGAGCTGTCTAGCATTTCAGTGAGGGAGACTCGCACCTTCATGTACTTCAAAAGCTTTATTCCTTCATTTGAAGGTGCTAAATTTTTAATTTTAGGCAGGTGTAGACACAGTTTTTGAAATTTAACATCATGATACGGTACGATGCTATTCAAGGTGCTCAAATTTGAAAGCAAATCAATGTGTGTACACAAATAAAACTACCTGCCAAAACTGTCTACTCCGTGAAATTATGGCACACGCAATATACCAATATCAATTAAGACGGATATGCACTCGATTAATAATTTCTCGGAATAGTAAAAAAAGTGCACCTTGGCATCTCCGTGGCTCGAGTTAATTCAGAGACTTGCACGCCCTACTACAAAGAAGTGGGAGTCGCTATTTACGCGCTTCATAAAGATGTAACGTTCGCTCCAGTCGGTTAACAGAACATCAGTTTTCAAGCGGAGAAAAACACTGAGGAAACGTAATGAGGTTTACGGAAGTTATCGCAAGGGCAACAAAAGATTATTGCACGTAAGTTTTGGTGGTTACCGCTGACAGAAACTCCGAGGTACAAGTCATCCAGCACAGACTGGCTGTGTCCATCACACACACAGGCAGCCTCGGGCGAGCCTTTTGGAACATTCAGACCAGCGGAATCCTTCACATTCCAAAAAAAGCACCCAAATAAACTACCTTTCGTTCCATGCAATCACAGAGGAACGTAACACAACTCTGCGGTATAATGAATCAACAGTGTTCAAATTGCCACTAAACGCAGGCATGAGGATCACATGACGGTCAGAGCACACCACACTCGCAGAGGTCTTCAGTAACACTGGACCACCGAGCGCCTGAATACCTCGTCTGTTAGGTGGGAGCTCGGCAACACCGTCTCACCCACCTCAGCACTACTTGGGGTTGTTACCTGTGCATCTCACGCGCAATATAATTCCTATCCACACACACATGCTGTGTACTCGCGCAGGGCTGAGCTGGGCAGCGCGGAAAATTCCCCGATATTTTATATGAATAGCATTCATTATCCGCAAACGAAACTATTGAATTAATAAACTGTCATACATAAAAACACGATTACTTAAACAATGCAAAATCAAAAATGGAATAAGACGAACTCAACTAAAACTGAGCAGCGGTGAATGGACGGCAATTTTGTCCGCATCTGTTTCGTATCGATCGGATCACATTTGCCAGTCAAGGAACAAAGACAACGAAGCAGGTAATTAACGTTGTCGAGTCAGTCGAAAAGCTCCACCAAGAGCTCATCATTTGAACGCGTCCGGAGTCGGAAGAAAAGCGAGCACACATGGAGGCAACAAAAAGTCGTGCAGAACTGAGAGCGATGGCCCTGGACCGCACTTTGGAAGCCGCATTTTTTTCAACACTTTACGTCGTTGTAACATCGCAGCAGGTCGTAGAGTAGGTTCTTATAAATAAACTTCCAAAATTTTCCGTTCGTAAAAATCCAGTTGGGCTCATATTACAAAGCTGATGGAAATGTTTCCCATTTTATAGATCACAAATTTCCTCAACAGCACAGCTGACACACAAACCAGCAAACAATTTAGAATGCTTCATAGTTTGTGTTCCGTACCTATTTCTGAAGGAAACCATTTTTAATCACAAAACTTCAAGTATTTAAATTTAAAATTGCACCAGAATAACTGCACCTCAATTTCAATTCATTATAAACAGGAATTTTCCCATGCACAGTCACAAAGAAGTGTGGCCGGGAGTAGTATATGTGCCTCAGTTAAGTTCCCCAGGAACATTCCCCATTGTATGACCTAAGAATCTCACCTGAGTATCTTTCCCACTGTGAGATACTAAGATCTAAAAAAAGACGAAAACGCTAATGTCTATTAAGGGTATGTGAGACACAATGTGATGTGAAAGTAGAGCTTCAGCTGACCACCGAAACGAGCCGAGGGCTTTCAGAAATGACACAAATTTGGTTGCACATAAAAACGTCGTTTTTTTTTAACTCATCAAATTAGATGGTCCGCTTTCAGCATAAAAATGAGCATGAACTTTTTTCAAATTATTTTATCATTTCATTCCTCTGAAATTTAGCACGAAATTGTTCATTATTTCCGCGAATTGAGCATTCCCAAGTGTTGAAAAAATAGATCTATCCCGTCAAAAATAGATTTAGCACAACCCCAGAGGGCATTTCTGTGAATAGAAGAAATTAAAAATATAAACAGACAAATGAAACAAAGCGCTCGTAAAAAAATACCTCTGTCCGTGTGCTGAACAAGCCATGAATTTCATTGTTGCGTGAAAGTTTGTTTACGAGTTTCTAGAGGAGCGTGCTGTGTTGCGCGATGGTCTTGATAAATTACTTTGAGACCAACCTTCTCTCAATACTTGATTGTCATTTACGATAGTGTTTCAATCTGCTTCGGTATAGCGTTTTTTGTCTTTTTCTTACTCCGATTCAACTAATAACTTAGAAATTATAAAAAAAAATTTTGTAGTATCTGAATCATCAATAAGTTGTCAGCCATCGCTTGAAATATAAAATATCCATGAGATGATATTTTTTATTTTTTATTCAACTATCCCTTGACAGGGTTAATCAATCAGCACGCCCCGTATGGTTGGTCTATTAGAACGCCATCAAGTAGTTGGTCTATTAGTACACCTCGTATGGTCTATCTATTTGTACATCTCGGATAGTTTGTCTATTAGTGCATCCCGTATAATTTGTCTATTAGTACTCCTCGTATGGAACGTTGGTCTTAGGACGTCTTATACGAGTATCAAGAAATTTTTAAAAGCCAGTATGTGGGTATTTATCTCATGTGGCAACGTTTTTGGAAATAAACTGTTTTTCTTCATTTCTTTCTTGATGCGACGTACACAAAATATGGCACGCTCCAGAGTTCGAAAAGCAAAAACGCCCAAAAATATTGGTGTGCTTATGAAAATGAAGTTTGAAAAGTGCGAAGGTGTCGACGATGGTTCAAGTGATTTCGATCAGAAACTTATCTCCTGGATAAGGTCGACTAAGTGTTTTAGAGGTTGAGATTTGATCAAATGCGGTAGAAGAAGTCTAAACGAGAAACTACAGATTAGATTAGATTATTAGTTAGTTTAAGCCTCCCTATCCTCAACAAATGAGATCCAAAGGGAGGAAGGAAGAAGGCACCATTTACTATGTAGTTAAAGGGAACGTGGAATCTATGCAGAAAGGGCATAGAAACAGCAAGATGAGAAAGAAGTTCAAGAAACAAGATCAAAGTTGAAGAAGAAAGTAGTAGGTGCTGAAAAAACAGGACAACAGTGAACCGATAAAAAATGGTCCATAACAAAACAAAAACCTATGTTATTTTAACAAAAAGAAAGCCTACCTAACCTTTAGCTCGGGCTCTCACATTGTTACCCTGGGAGCGCTAATTCATATAGGTACAATAGTTGTATCCCCCTGAGGGGACGAGAAACTACAACAAGACAACATACACTAGTAATTGCGACGAGACTACTCACACTAGCAAATTAGCATTACTGTCGCACATTAATCAATGAGTGCCAAAATTTGAGGGCTACCTCAAATAGGCGCTATTTGCGGCACTTCATAAGGCTTGACTTGCTAACACTCTAACGAGTGGGTTCATGACCAGATACGAAAAGCGAGTGTTTTAAAACAGCGTACGAATAAAAAATAAATGGACTAAAACTAAGCCAGACAAACACAAACTACGAATAAAGTATAATGTATAAATTATAGAGCACGAGAGGTATCGCTTATCACAACAGTTGAACTTCGATCATACAATGAGCGCTGATGTTGGTTGTCAAGTACTGTACCTACTAGAATCGTACATACTGGAATCCATGTCTCGAAATGTACAGAAAACACAACCAGCATTACTAAATTGCCAACGTAAAGGTGAAGCTCTTGCACGACAATGCGAGACCAGAATTGATCGAATTACAAAGGACAATATTCTTTCATCCATTTTAAAAGTTTTGCTCTATCCTCAATTTGACTGAGTTCCCTTACGTGAAAAGAGAGGGGAAGCTTTTCCAGCAACAGTTCCCATAGTGCTGTGCTCCCATGCTAGAAAAATTGCCACGCTATCCAAGTTTTCTTGTATCAAATTAATACGTACCCATGTATACATGTTCTCAGAGATCCTAAGTATAACACCTGTTATACATACATTTGGTTGTATGTCATGAAACGTTAACGCTTAGTTTCAAGACGAGGATATATCCTTATCTCGGCGGTCAGCAGGGCAGGCGGCGCAGGAATGCACCGTAACGCATTCGCTGCCCGCACAGCACGACAACGCAGGTACGCAGCGAGCGCGCTGCCGGACAGCCGGTGTGTGCGCTCCTCCTACACGAGCGAGCGCATGTTGCCACTCTTTTGAAGAATTTGTGAGATCTGAGACTCGTCTTTATCACGTGACTTCTGCGTCGCTGAGTCGGCAGCAAACGAGATGTTTTCAAGTCTGGCTGTAAGAAACAAATTTTGCAATGTAACGCATGATTAATTATCACAAATTACGCTGAAGAGAGGCCTTCTAAACCGAGGTTACAACTGATCTGAACGCACTGAAAAATTCCTCAACAAACGTCATCACTCTGTGCACGCTCTCTTTTCTATCCTACTGAGAACTAAGTAAAATGATCACAGACGTCAAATTTAATGCATAAAAATACGAATGAAATGATTACAGGCAGGAAAAAAATTACAAATTAAGTCTGAAATTATTCAATTTTTTGTGCAGCAGTCTCTTACAAAACATCGTTATTTGCACACGATTCATCGCCAGGATCACGAGCGCGCCAGCCTCGAACCAACAAAATCTTTCTTCCTTTAACGAAGCAGATAAAGATAAAAATAAATTATCAATTTTAAAATGAAAAAAATACATTAAAACGCAAAAAAAATCCACGAAGATAGTCCACGTCTATCCCACGCATATTTCCACTTAACACTAAATATTTCCCAACAAGAAAAATGGATTAGCTTAATGCGTTGACAGCGATGGTTTAAACTGAATTTCAATATTCAACTGTTATATCCTCATAACATAACCTCCCAGTACCATATATACAAACAGAATTGCTACGAGGAATACTGAAATGCTGCGTCTGGCCAACGACTTTCATCTCCTCGAAAAGAACCGTTCGTCCCTTGAGAATGTTCTCGTGGATAAGCGCAACTACGAATCAACTCCACGATCTGCCTCTCGTACTTTTTACAGCTACGATATCGCCAAACGACGCTGCGTTTACCATCATCTTATCCTCTTCACATCGTCACCTCGACGTAACTGAGGGAACTTACCGTAGTTACCAATCACCTCTTTTCTATTCCATGAACGAATTAATATTTCTTTGTAATTTTAATCATCTGGAATATTATTAATTTATATAGATTGAATGCGGGATCCAAATTATTAATAATTATGAAGATTGTGGGCTTTTCACCTATTAATAATTATTAGTTGTCGTAACATGCTTGTTCGCTGACGTAGTGCCGTGCTCTCAAGCTAGATAGGAGCCCTTTTCATGGGTAGCTCATTGGTCGGGTGGAGGCAGTCGCACGCGCAAGTTGAGGAAGGTTCCCTCAGAGAATTTAATATTGAAAGTTAATAATGCGAGATGATACAAAACATACTGGTGTCTTCCCTCTGCGGTTCATCGCTATTGGCGATGAATCCGCTCTGCTGTAAACGATCGTGTAAATGTCAACATCACCAATGGACACTGAAACATGTGGAGATTCATCTTGTTTCAATCGACCCTCAATTGCATTGTGAAGTGATCAATCTACCCTCGTCTCTCGACAAGGCCCAAACTGAATTCCTGCAGTTAAGTAAACATATTTACTAGGTTTCCAACCAGCTCTCTCCTAACAGCTTGGCGATATGTAGACTTCTGCTCGTACTTTAATAAATAGTGAAATGTAGTAACATCTCGTGTCTTTAATTTCCTTTGTAAGTTAGGAAGAGATGATAATAATTATGACAATGATGATGATGATGATGATGAAATGCACGTTAATAATTGCCTTACATAGCTCGGGTTTGCGCTTACCGAAGACCTTTGAATTTGATCATGACGACGTTTAAAATGTAATATTAACCATTTAACTTAAAATAATTCAATTTGGAAGGTGACAGCTACCGTTTCGGGACAATTTATTGTGATTAATAGTGAATTAGAAAAGTTATCCGACCTGTGAATTGCTTGCAAAAAATAAAATAAAGTGACGAATGAATAAGACACGACGATCTCACACGGGAGCAATGATTACACAACTCAAATTTAGAGTCGATTGTTGTAAGCAAACTTGAATGTAGCAAACATTAACTAGATCGTGCTTTCATTTAGCTTGGATTAAGTTTTCAAGAAAATTGAGTTTATGACAATTGTTCTCGGTCAGCAGCATTATAAAAATTTCTCTCGTACACCAGCCAGCGGCTTACATCGCCACCAACACTTAAACAATAAGTACACGTGTTACCGAAACCTCTTACAAAACTAGCAGTATCACTGTAATATCCCTTCAATTCCAACGCAAATTCTCGACGCAAACCTCGTTTGATGCAACATTCACAAAGGACACAAAGAGAACAATGGAGAACAAGAATTGTCTCAGTTACGAAGCCCGCACCACAGTACGACGCTCAAGAAAAGCGAGGGAAAATCATTCAAAAACTTTAAGTAGAGTTGGAAAATGCGAATAAAGATACAATGAATCTCTACAATCGGTGGCCAATGAGCAGGTTCAATACTTTGAAATGTTAGTGAAAAGATGAGAGTAAGAATGATTGCGAGGCCGCTGTTTTACACGATACTTAAAAATACGTGCCTTTTAGCCATTAAATGCACACTTATTTTCATGGTTATCCCTTAGGAAAGAAAAAAATGCATCAGCATTTTGTTCTTTTACCAAGGATACAGCCCTCTCTTGAGCCCAACAAAAAACAATGTTTATTAGTTACTTTGCTTCGATGAGTTTTATGCTTTTTTCAATTTAAAATAGTTTGCGTGAAATTAGCTTTGATGGAAAGCACAATAAATTTAGTAACCTCTAAACTCGGTAGTGAAAGCGGTCTTGACTTCAAGATCGATAAAGAGACCAACTAACTGTAAAAAATTTTCCTTCGATTACACTATTTTTCTACTCTTAAAAAAAATTTGGCAACGAACGCTCGCTAAAATCAATAATTCGGCTCTTTCTTATAATGAAGAAAAATTTCTCCCTTGCAAGTGTAGAGAAAACGCTCAACATTACAAGTGAGAATTTCAACACGATACAAAAATTAGAATATTTTATGCAAAGCGAAGTTCTGATAAAGCATCAAAAGCACTCATGTAGAAAGTGGCTCGCACGAGGCACTGACAGCTGACACACACACTCTGATTTAAGCTGACGCTGAAAAGACACATCCGCGAGAGCGCTCCCCGACTCGAGAGCGCCGCCAACAACCAGCGCAATATGTACTCCCGACAGAGCACTTCTCTCATGGAGAATAAACAGTTCCGGTGAAAAATTTGGCAACGGTAATTTTACCCGGTCAAAAAGATTAACACTTTCTCCTATAAGCTAATTTCCTGAACAAAAAGAAAAGACAAGAAAAAGTCTAGGTAAAACTAAGCGCACGCGGCGATCACTGTACCGATATTTGACCAAGGGGGTTAAATATTAGGTTAAATACGGGTGAAAAAAGAAAACCTGTTCTTTAAACTGAACATAATTCCTCAAACTAGAAAATCTGAGAAAAAACTACTGCGTGCATTGGGTTTCATTGGAGGAAGCTTCATTTTTGAAGTAAATAAGTGTTTTGGAACATGAAGTTGGTCGTGAATTATCTGTAAAGAAATATAATAGAACACCACGCAAAATTCGACTTCTACAATAATTCAAAAAACATGTAAAGAACATTTTACCGAGAGACGTTAAGCCAGCTAAAAGATGCCTTTGCCATTCAAATATTCTGCGGCGTCACATTCGCCTTTCCCAATGTACTTTCAACTGGAGTCCTAAGCACGTAATGCTCGATATTTTTATCGGGCTCAAAATAAAATTGCCTAGTCCAAACCATGGCTTGCAAAGAACTTATAAAAAATCAGCAATGTTACTTTTTATGCCAAATCACCTGTGCTCTTTCCTAGGTTCAGACATATTCTTATCAAGTTTTATCTCTCATAAACGATAATTTTACATTACTGGCCACTGTTAGGAAATTAATAATGGAGTCAGAGGTAATTTTTTCCGACACAGTGAACATCCACTGAAGTTTGGTAAGCTTTGACATGTAGTCAGAGGACGCGAGGGATGTTTGTCTCATTCGCACCCTGAGAGCTACTGCAAGTCTCCATCAAGCGTTTAATGACCAAGTAAACCTCTAACCAACGCATACTTGAGTCAAATTATTTAAAAATATCGCTTGAAGGTTGGTCGTTCTTGTTAACGCTGCTTGAGAACCGGGCTTAATAAACTTGATGTAACACTTATTTCAAATCATTTACTACCAATGACAAATAATTATCGTTTAATATTCGATTTGAAAAATAAAATAAATTGGCTTGGACACCAAATGGCTACGTTTTGCAGCCTCAATCTTTTTTGATGATTTTTTAGCTTTACCGATGTTTTTCATCCTCTTTCATCATTCTTTAGCACAGAGTAAGATGAAGAAAAACTGTTTTGAAATGATACTCCTGAGATGATATTCCTGTCAACTAACATAAAAATCGAACTCAAAACTAATTCAGTGAATACAAATTGCCTGAGTTCAACTTGATGCTCGTTGGTACTCTAAAATACAAGATTGGCCGAACAAGCCTATGGCAAGTGACTGTGTGAATTGGTTCACTGAAGGAATTCTCTTCCTCATGGTTCAGAGAAACCTGTTACGAGAACGTGGCAAGTTACGATGCTGACGCTTTCACAGCATTCGAAGCTTCAAGGATAAAAAGGAAGAACAGAGTAAGAAAAATATCATGATGAAAACAAACGTTCTGGGCTATTGAAAAATCATCGTCGATGCCCTAAGAAACCATTCTGGATGTTGAGAATTTCAAAATTAACGCTTTATGAATGACCGGAAGTAAAACATCAACAAAAAGACCGTGACAAAACAAAAAACATTGAACATTCTAAGCAATTGAAAGTTTCACATCCGAGCCGCATTCGTTCATTGGCGGACAGTTTCTTTAAATGAGCAGTGCATTTTTAAAAATTGTTTAAAATTAATTAAATAAATTGTTTAAAATTTAAAAAAAGTTTGCAATATAACTCTGAAATACGGAAATCAGAAAAATTTAGGGATGAATCCAGAATTTCAAAATCGGTGCTTTTGAAAGTATGGTCTAATTTTAGCACAGTGCTTTGCAATTGCAATTTTAGAGTTTTCTTAGGCTATGGCCAGTGCGACGGAAGGAGACTCCTATGTATTGTACACAGCTCACAAATAATTGGAACACAGAGCTTCCAATTTAAGATCGCTTGCAGCGGACGCACTTGTATTGATTGACATATTACCGAGGTGCGCATCACCACATCTAGTCTCCGCTTAAAGTACGTATACAGATTTTGTCAGTTAATAATTTCAATACTATTTGTTTTGTTATGGTCTTTTTATCTGCAATGTTTTATTTCTAGTTCTTATAAATAGTATTTAGTCTTCAAATTCTCAACACCCAATTTTTTCCACTGAAGATAGATTGTTATAATTCGTGACGTTTGCATTCAACATATTAGCTAAGTTGGTTTTCCTTTTTATCCCAAAAGCGATTTCCTAGAAATCGACTTATTTCATTAAGCTTCAATAAGCGAAATTGTTTCTCCTCACCAGCTATCACCTCCCACCTCCCTGCCATAACACAGCGCGCATGCAGGGGGATTCAGAATTAGAGGTACAATATTGCACACCGAGTAAAAAATGACTAAATGAACACTATTTCTTCTATGAAATTTTCCGAAAAAAATTGAGTTTTTGAGATATTAGCTGTTTATAATTTTGAAGGACCAAATTTAATGACAATTCCTCGCAATATTTATTTCGAATTTACTTCACAAAAAATGTTGAAAATGTATTCCACCTACATTGATGCACTTTTCAAATCTTAGCCCTAACGACTGCCGGATATTAGGCAACACGTTTGACATTTCAGAAATCTCACCAGCATTCACTGCAATTCTGGCCACGAGATCTTCCTCATAGTCAGTGGGTGTAGCATAAACAATAATCTTTATGAGAGCCCTCAAAAAAGAAATCGAGTGGAGTCATGTCAGAAGATCTAGAGGCCATGGAATAATGTTTGTTACGTAAATTCAAAATAAACAATGCGAGTAATTGTGTAATTAAAATTTAAAATTCATCATTGAAAACAATAAACAAATAATATCTCAAAAACCCGATTTTTTACGGGAAATTTCATAAACGAAAAAGTGTTCACTTAGACATTTTTTACCTGATGCGCAATTTTGCACCTCTAATTCTGAAACACAGCATACCTCGACTTTTCAACAGCTAAAGGCTCCCAAAAATGAGTTTCCTTATGTATAGGCGACACTAAGCTAACATATTAAACATTAATATTCGAATCCTTTTGGCACAAAAACGTCCCCATGAAATAAACTGAAGAATTCATGGAATTCATACAACTATCTCCTGTTCTGGTACAAATGTTGTTTCTATGATACATAAAAACTAATAGTGTTTATGAACCGTTAACTTGTCCTCGATAATAGCGCATAACGACAAACGAATAATACCGCTGAATAATAGCACTTAACACAAGTGTCATGTCACTCTTACAAGAAGTTAATGTCATTGTTCCCTACGTTCAGCTTCACTCGCCACTTAAACAGCAGCGAGTCCTAAACATGAATTAGATAAGTGGGAAGCCGATAAACCTTTCAAATTAATTCATTACATGAGTAATGGACCGTAATTCATAGTGCTGAGGAGCTCGTACACTAGGGTAGCACGCTATACATATCACTAATGGTCTTTGGAATAAAAATGAACCTATTTGATCGCATCTTCTCTTCGTAAAAAGTGGCTCTTCAATGGCATAGAACCACTTTCCGTGTTCTATCCAGTATTTCATCGTTTTGTTAGGAGCGATTTTTCATTGCTAATAGCTCGACATCCCATGAATGGTAATAAATTCCCATTCCCTGTCATCATTGTTTGCCAACTAATAAAAGATTCATAGGAAATTTTTACGAACACTTCCATTGAGAATTCGACGCAGCTCGAAAAGTTAGGCACGGAATCAGAGGACGCGGTGTAAGTTTTCCTCGCTCTTGCCCTGACAACAGATACCGCGATTAGTGAACGCATCACACTCTTATAATCTTAATTCAAGGCGTTAACACAAAGGGGCTTTAAAATTCGTTGAAAACTTAGGCTAAAACCTGTTCATTTTCCATGCAGGTAACGTCTTTTGAAGACCTGTTAGTCTGTAGTACTACTATCATCATTACGAACGGTAGGATACAAGGAAACATACGATTAAATTTACCTTTAAGCTGAGCTAATTGCCATATATTCAACTAGATTTGCAGAAGATTACCAGAAGAAAGAGTACTTACCCAAAAGTTGCAGAGCTAAGTTTCGTAAGAAAGTGAACATTTGTAGGGGACAGAGTTCGAGTTAAACAGTGGGGTTTCTACTGGCCGATAAATTATCCAAATGACCGAAAAATATGTGGGATATAAAAGTAACATTAACACCGTTGTCGTGCATGCTCAAACCTAATGCTCAGGATCGCAATTTTTTTTTTACGAATTCTTACAAATTCAACTTCAAAACTCTTCTTTGACTCAGGGATTTGAAAATGTAAATAAGAAGCAACGCGAAGAAACAACAAGGATCCAACCTTCAAATTTACTGAATTAATGCAGCGCGAAATTTAACACTTCATGGTAAAGCATGAAATTTTTTCCTAAATTCGAAGTATTACTGCCAAGCCTTTAAATTAAGCCATGCGACCTGTAAGGTGATGGTTATTGTCCATACATAACCGTAGACCGGCGACGGGGCTCAGCGTCAGCCATCAACCAACCTGCAACAAAAGAAATGCACTAATAAGCACGCCAATAATTGTTGACACACATAGCCACTAGCACAACTAAAATGAATGAATTGAAATAAATTAAGTTCAGCTCATTTGTCTCTTAATTTTACAAGAATGAGACAACCCAAGTTAACGAGGACTACCATCGATTCGAGAATGAGATGCATCCAACTTCCTTGGATGCATCACACTTTTATGGTCTTCATCCCAGCGTTGATACCAAATAGTACTTAAATTTGGCGAGGACTAATGCTAAAACTAGTGGTTCATTCCCTACTCAGAAAACGTACATTGAAGGCGGGCTGTTCGTCTGTGACGAAACAAATACTTATGTTTAAAATACTTATTATGTTAATGAGAGAAGCTCTTAGAGCAAATTACCCGGCCTGTCATAGCAACAATTGAACCAGACGAAGTTATTCGGAGAGACAAATAAGATTAGAAGTTAGTTTAAGCTCCACTAAACACTTAACAAACGAGTTCCACAGAGAGAAAAGATTAACGTGCTGACCGTGACGTGACCCACCGGTGGCCACCGAGGGAATTTTCACAATGCTGCTAACCAACCAGGAGTCATGAACTCAATTTTCATAAATAATTCATGAAAACTAAATGAAGGCACAATGCACATTCTATTTAATATTTGTATTTTCAAAAAAGATCCCTAAAATACACTCTTATTTGAGTAGAATATTAAACTTTAGTTTAACTCGCCGTAGTTTACGTATTAATGCACCATACAGTATGGAGTTAAGGGAATAAGGAATTTATGCACAAGGTGTTTTTCCACACAAGATCCTCCGCGCATGGAAACAGGGAGTTAGGAAAGAAGTATAAGACACAAGATAAAAATTAAAGAAAGAAGTAGATGCTCAAAATAAAGGACAGCAGTGACTCGAAGAGAGATACTCCATAACGAAACAAAAATAATTTATTCTGTTTCAACAAAAGGAAAGCCAACCTTACCCACAGCTCGGAACCACACATTTTCTCCCTGGGCGCGCTAATTCCTGTTGATACGATAGTTGTATCTCCCTGAAGGGCTTTCGGACAGGAATTGTTCAAACGTATTAACCATTTAACACGTTGACTACGATTGCGCAGGTCGCAAAGTTGATTTGGTTAAGTTGTAAAAAACAGACTGGTAAAATCGACTTACCTGCTCGAATAGGTTTCCATCTTTTGTAAGAAATGTATAAGATATAAGTGCTCAATAATATTTTCATCGTATAATGAAATTCCTTCAAAAAGAGATCTCGAAATGGTTTGAAATGTTATACATTTACACTGGTGCGTAAATGAACAATTTACCTAGTGGTACACATTTGTCCCACTCCGTAGTCAACGCGTTAACTTTCAGTTAATTCAATGAGAGTGTTCCCAAGAGAGTAAGAAGTTCAAACATTATTCAATGGCAAAATTGAAAGAACGGGGAATTTATGTACAACTTCTGTCTTCACATAGACTGCGCATAGAAACAGCAAGATTGAAGGAAGTTCATGAAACAAGATGTAAGTTGAAGAAAAAAGTAAAAAGTGCGGACTTAATTGAAGTGAACCGAAAAAGATGGTCCGCAACATAACAAAAACCGCATTATTATTATTATGATATAAGAAATTTTTAGCCTCCCTTAACCACGAAAAATATGTTCTAAGAGAGGAAGGAGGAAGGCACCATTTAGTATGGAGTTGAGGGAACGCGGAATCTATGCACAAGGTGCATAGAAACAGTAAGCTAAGAAAGAAGTTCATGAAGCAAGAAAAAGTCGAAGAAGAAAGTAGTAGGTGCTGAAAAACAGGACAGCAGTGAACTGAAAAAAAGATGGTCCGTAACAAAACAAAAACCTATTCTATTTTAACAAGAAGATAGCTTAACCAACCTTTAGCTCGGGCCCTCACACAGTCCCCCTGGGAGCGCTAATTCCCATAGACACAATAGTTGTATCCCCTTGAGGGGAACAAAAACCGCATTCTATTTATCAAAAGGCCTACCTTACCTTAAGCTCAGGACCTCACAGTTTCGTTTTAGGAAGTGTAATTCCCACAGATACAATCGTTGTATGCCTCCGCGTACAAAGCAGATGAGAAGCGTAAAGAGGGAAAACACAACAAAATCCACGCCTGATTCTAAAAATCATTGCTGACTCTAATGGAAGTGAATTTGAACACAACAAAGAACGCGTTCACGAAGACTAGCACTCGTGAAAGAAATCCAGGATTCCCACCTATCGCTAAGAAGGCATAAGTTAAATGTTAGCCTGAATGTGGAGGGGTAGTACATAAAATGACAGTATATGCTCTTAAAAGGAGGAAAAGGAATTCATATGTTCACAATCTTCATACATAAAAGGATCGTCCAGCTAAAAAATGTCAGGAAAAAATATAACAATGGAACAAAGAGACGGCCAAACATAGTACAGCCTACAAAAAACATTAACAACGGAATACATTTTTCGTGAGAAAAATAGAAATTTGCAAAACACAGCAGCAAGGCAGCAACAAAGCGGCAGGAGAACCATGGAAGCATAATGTCCAGATCTACACGAAGCCGAACTACAATCGTAAAAAAAGCAAGATGCCGTACAGCGACCCAAAGTTTTCATGTATTGCTGTCATTCTGAATTCCACGGCCCAAGTTCTGCACCCTTATTTGGTGGTATTGAGAGGATTACGAGATCACTCTCCCACAGAGCAGCCACCGCACGTAGTTTTCATATCCGTAACGGGGAATTATCTCATACTTCGTACTCATTTGTTTGGAGAATAATCAACCTTCATGAATGAGCATTTGAAATATATTATCACCGAATAATGCACATTTCTCGCAGTTTTCTTAACACATTCATTGCAATATGACCCACCGGTGGGTCGTAGTTAGGTTTTTCCTGCTGCGAAACGACCCATCAATAGGTCGTTTTGAAAAATTCTAACAACCTTTCTAAATTAATGGTATTTAACAGGCCCAGTTAAAGTTTGATATTTACAAATTTGCTCATCACTTTTGACTTTAAATTTGAGTTGAATATTGAACTTCAGTTTAACCCATCGCAACTAACGTGCTAAATACATTAGTTTAAGACTCCCTACCACAACAAAGGCGATCTCACGAGAACGAAGAAAAGGAACCATTTAGTAAGGATTGTAGAAAAGGAAAAATGTATGTACAAGAAAGGCTTTTAAAAGAAAACCTTACGCATCGAAACAGTAAGTTATGAAGAAAGAGAAAGAAAAATTTAGATATAGAAGTGAAGGTATGAAAATGTAAAAAACAAAGTGGGCACGAAAAATAAAAGTAACCAACAGCATCCCTCATGGGGGGCGCCAGTTCCCTATAACAGAGGATAGACAAACCTAATTAACCTAAACCAATGGCCTATCGGGCCCTATCCTATGCCCCCTCAGGGAATTCTCGCAGTTATAATAGATACAATCATTCAGTTTACCAGTTGAACAAGTTTACCGTCAATCCGATTTTCATCACATATCACAAAAGCTTAACCTAATTCTAGCTGAGTTTTTCAAAAGTACATGAAGATTCTTTGGAAACCTCAGGACCAACTAATATTCCCGTAGCAGAGATAAGCCTCCACCCCCTCCCCCAACTAATTTTCATCCAAACTCTAC
Organism: Morinoia aosen; assembly: GCA_030386875.1. Taxonomy (NCBI): domain Eukaryota; kingdom Metazoa; phylum Arthropoda; class Malacostraca; order Amphipoda; family Talitridae; genus Morinoia; species Morinoia aosen. Next base: position 7,520,033 of record CM059575.1, on the reverse strand, counting down.
GGATGTGGCGTATCGAACTTGAAATAAAATTCTGCTACCTCACTTGCCTTCCGACAAGTTTCACGTTCTTCTCGACAGATTGAAGCAAGAAATTAATACATTGCACACGGCTCAGTACCCCGCACTAGGACGCTGTGGTTGGTCAACATACGACACATTGTCCACCCGTCCGAGACAATCTCACCCTCCAGCTTGAGCGATGCCGTATAGCTAAATATACGAGGTGAAATTTTTCTAATTTCAGAGAAGTAATGCTTACTCATCTTTTGTGAAATAACGCAAAAATTATCACAGAAAAGACTAGGCAAATACTTTGATTTGTCATGGTTTTATGTTCATTCATAAATAGAACACACCTCTTAATTCTGACTGTTCAACTTAAGATAATGAAACAAATTAAAAAGAAGACCTTTGTCAAGCCACCTCAACAGCTTCTCGAAGAACCATTTAAAGAGCTTTAAAAACCTGCTAAAGAGTTCGGTTTCGAGGGCGGTCGAGGGCAGGCAGGTTTGCGGTTCAGAAATGGCTGATCGCATTAGGCTCGGGCTTAAATGAGCAGTTACGGGCAGGACTCCTAGTATTCTTACCAAACATAATGAAATTAAAGTATTCGTCAATTAATTAATTACCAATTTCAGATTATTATATTCATAGCATTTAATTAGCCATAATATATATTAAACAAGCACCAACCTTGAAACTTCACAGGCACATTTCATGAGGCATCAATTAAAGGCCCTAAGAAAAAATCTAGAAAGTCGAAGAGTGCGCAAGCCTTTTACTTCAAAATGTTCAAGACGATTAGTGCAATATAATAATGACTTTTCATACGTTAAGATAAATATTCAGAAGGTACTCAAGACAGAAAATTTTTAGGGAATAATGACCTCCATGAAAAATGAGTACATGGCATTCGTATTATCCCATAACCGGGCGCTATAACTAACTCTGTATCGTCTTAATATATACGCAGGAGCGCAGCCATGCAATAGTTATCAAACTTGATCAGAAAAAAGCTACAGAGTGGTCACTCAAACAAAATATAAGATATAGGAAGATTCGGTGACAAAAAATTGTTCTGCCCAGAAAAAACTGAAAAAACACTACGCCCCAAGTACTCGACGCTGCCGATCTCCCAGACTCTTTCTTCGACGAATAATTGAAGCAAACCGTAATTTGTACAAGACTTGCATAGTAAAGCGAAAACGAGGATCACATTTCAATTGTTATGTTTTCACTGAGTTAAACGATTATCACAGAGAACTCAGCGAGATAATCATTAGCTTGCGCCTCACACCGAGTAAGCAAAATTTGGGTGTTTCGGTTGCCACAGCTTGACACAATGGGAAAAGAAGGCGTAAGCATCTCGACGATACGAAAACGCGGCTAAAGAATAAAAAAGGTTAGATTATATGAGATGTCAGTTTAAGCCCCCCTAACTGCTAATAGAAGCGTTCCGAAGAGAGGAGGGCACCATTTAGTACAGAGATAAGGGAACGCAGAATCAATGCAAAAGGGGAATAGAAACAGTAAGTAGAGAAAGAAATTTATGAAACGAGATAAAAGTTGAAGAATAAAGTAGTAGGTGGTCAAAAACAGGACTGCAGTGATCCGAAAAAAGCTGTCCTTAACACAACAATAAGCATTTTTTCAACAAAAAGAAGGCCAACCTAACTTTCAGGTCGGCCCTTACACATTTTCTCCCTGGGAGTGCCATTTCCCATAAATACAATAGTTGTATATCCTTGAGGGGAGAAAAAAAATAAAGATAATCGAATGCATAGTACAGTACGTAGGGTTCCACCACGAGGAAGAGAAGCAAAGAATGAAATAAAGATAAGTCTATCTCATTACAAATCAAAATCGACAAGATTAGTGCAACAAGTGCTGTGGTTTTGGGTAATTGGATTAAGGTTAGTTTAGACCTCCCTAACCACAAAAAAGTGTCCCGCAGAGGAAAAGAAGGAAAACTCCATTCGGTATGCAACTAAACGGGGACCCGACGCACTAGGTGTGTCCCCCTACCCCGTGTAAAGAAACAGTCAGATTCTAAGAAGTTTAAGAAACAATACGAAAGTAATAGTTGCTGAAAAAAAGGAGTAGTAAGCCGAATAAAATGGCCCGTAACAAAATTAAAGAAGAACATCTACATCAACGGAACGAAGACCTACGTAGTTTTCAGCTCGAGACGTCATTTTCGCTCCAGATGCACTAATTCCCGCTCCGATTTTGTTTCAGGCAGTCATGGTTACCACTTTTCGGCAAAGGACTCCAACTCCCCATGAGTATTAGCTGAAAAATAAATATGATATAATCAATGGCGAAAGCAGAGACAAAAAATGGGAGACGGACACCTGGAATTGCATGTTCAGCCTTTGTTAGCGATGGACTTCGAAGCTGTCATAAAGCGTCCACGGACAGATTACGCTTTGTGAGTAGGCATATTAACAATTAACCACTATGCAGGCAATTAATTGGAATGAAATTTATACGTGTATTTATATCCGATGCTAACGAAAGTTCCATTGGCAAGGAAGCACAGATCTAAATTTAACATTCATATTACTTCGATACTGCGACAACAATTAGGTCTAAAGCCCAAATATATGTCATCGAGCAATCATATTTCCAGACGAAAGGATTGGGCCTCGACCACAGACGCTTAAATTGCCCTAGCAAATACACTCTTAGCGTTTACGAGGAGCTGATTCGTGGGCTACCGCAGCATCCACGCATAAAACTTTCTCTCACGCACAGTCAACGGCAAGCGGTCATCCTACTTAACTGTCGGTGAACAGTCACTTAGAACAAGCACGGCACGTTCAAACATCGACTGAAGTTATTTAGTAAAAATTAATTCATCCAAGGTTTCTAAAAACATTTTCCGCCAAGTTAAGGAGATTGTCCCACTTTTTCAATTTTTTTCGTCCGATTCGTTTGAAAATTGGCCAGTATATGTATTTTGTGAAAGAAAACCTTTTTTACTCATGTCACTTTTTCGATTTAGGCCTTAGTTTTTTTTACGAAAAATTAGTTTTTTGGTATATTTTTATATACATTTCAAGATGTATCTCCTCATTCAGTTTTGATGCTAGAACAAAACCAAAGACAGTTTTAGAATCCTTGGAACATTTTTAACAAACTCAAATGGGTTAGTTTCAAATTAAAATTTTTTCTATTTTTTCAAATTTTTTAAAATTTCTAAAAACAACAGTAATTTTTTGGGTTTAGAGCTATATATTTTTTCGAAAAATCTAAATTTGAAAAAAAGCCCATTTGAGTTTGTTATAAATGTTTCAAGGATTCTAAAACTGTCTTTGGTTTTGTTCTAGCATCAAAACTCAATGAGATACGATTTGAATGTTGAAAAGTATTTTTTTTAGTATAAGCCATAACAAAATTTTTTGTTGATGTGTAATATAATGGACAATGTATGTAATTGAATGCAGTTTTAATTTTTATCTCGATGATTTCCATACATAACTTCGTATTCACACTGTGAATTTTGATTTGCAAACTCAAAAAAAAAATTATTTTTCAAAAATGTGAAATTTTTTATTTCCAGTCAGATTCTTATGAAATTTGACTATATGTAACTTTTGAAAAGAAACACAATTTTTTCTAGTCATTTTTTTCGATTTAGACCTTAGTTTTTGAAAAAAAATTGACATATTGGTTTTTAGGTATTGATATTTCACTGATATTGATATTTCAAGACGTATCTCCTCATTCAGTTTTGATGCTAGAACAAAAACAAAGACAGTTTTAGATTCCTTGAAGCATTTCTAACAAGAAAATGAAGCAAAATTTTCTCTTTCCCATTTTGTTGTCATTTTATATGGGGTCGAAATGGGTCGAAAATTAAAGATTTTGATCCCCTCACCCCCCCTTGGGCGCTATTGTCCGTAGCGCCATAAAATTTTAGGACCGAATAGTCCACCACCTATGGGTCCTTTTCCAACAAAAACGTGAAAATGGCCAGCAGAGTGACAAGGGCATGGGACGATCTCCTTAAAGATTATTATTATGAAATTATGGTTACACACAAAATTCTGAGTGTTTCTACACGTTTAAGATAAGCATATAAGTTGTTCTAATAATGATTAATGAACGAAATTACTTGCATTGCTAGCAATAACCTTTGCCCGTTTCAGGTGCGCAATCAGCAAGAAATTTTGCTGGTTAAAAATGTTGCCCTAGTGTATTTCTGTTGTTTATATAAATAATTATTTTTCCTCGTAATGAGTTCAGAAGAGAAAAAATGAAGAGTAGTTAGATGACACCAAACCAGGGGAATAAGGTGGATTAAGTAAGAATTTCCAGCACGGGTTCCCCCTCACGGGTAGCCGAGGACGCATGTGGTCGAGCTTCGTCTTCTTGAAGCATTACCTCCTTATTCGTCAGCTCCGGCCTCAGTTACTTGATTTTCAAATCAGGTAACATTTCAAAAGGCATTTTATTTTGTTTCAGAGGAAAATTACGAATTAAATACTTATCTAAAAAGTTCCAATCGCAGAGTTGGCGAGGGACCCAAACGTAACAGAAGGCGCATCATGGAAAAATAAAATGTTCATGACCTGCCCTCTCGCTTACGCTCAATTTTTCCATCTGTTCTCTACTTGTGATTAGATTAGATTAGTCGTTAGTTTTAGCCTCCTTATCCAGCAACAAATGCGATCCAAAGAGAGAACAGAGGAAAGCACCATTTAGTATGGAGTTAAGGAAACGCGGAATCTACGCAGAAAGGCATAGAAACAGTAAGTTGTGAAAGATCATGAAACAAGACCAAAGTTGAAGAGGAAAGTAGTAGGTGCTGAAGAACAGGACAGCAGCGAACCGAAAAAAAGGTGGTCCTTAACATAACAAAAACATTTTATTTCAACAAAAAAGAAGGCCTACCTAACTCTCAGCTCGGGCTCTCACGTTGTCCCCTTGGGAGCGCTAGTTCCCATAGATACAATATCTCTACTTGTGATACTTGCGCGTACTTCACTGATGAACTTTGAAAAATCCTTACTCATTTTCATGTCTCACAGACGTCAGATGATCTTTCAGGCTAGTGCTTCAAGTTTTAAATTGTGCAAACCATCTACTAACATTTGATTCATCCACGGTATTATTTTCGTTCACTTTATAAATTCCTTCGAAAGTTTTAACAGCATTTTCTCATTTTCTATCAGAGAAAAACACTACCATTGGAATATGAAATTTAACAGGTATGTATTTTCACTAGGATATAGGGTAACCAAGATGTACATTCATTAAAAAAAGTAATTATTCGTAATGAGAACTGTATCTAGATTGTAAGGCTTCATCAGTGTTTTAACTAGACGAATTATAAGACGATGTCGATCTAAACTTTCACCATACATTGTTGAGAACTTTCCTGACACGCCAATAAGAACACTAGCGGCACCACAAGGGCGCCAAATTCAGTGGCACAGCCTCCACGAGGTCTAATTAACGGCTTGGTAAGAATACTTGGTTCGACCTATAATTACCGCTGCACAGCCTCCTATGATGGCAAACGTAGGCGTGAGGCCCTCAATGATACCATAAGGTGAAATGAGGCTACAACGTATTATACGATCCTTGCATATCTACACACGAAATTGATTTCTTCCATTCATTGTTACACCACAGCAGTCAGCAGCACTAGCAGCAGCCTCAGGAGAACGTACTAGCAGCAGCCTCAGGAGAACGTACTAGCAGCAGCCTCAGCTGAACGTAATAGCAGCAGTCTCAGCTGAACGTACTAGCAGTAGTCTCAGCTGAACGTACTAGCAGTAGTCTCAAAACGAAGCGAATTCGATTGAACGATTGTGCAATTCACTCTTTATAGTTACTTGTGAAAAAATTCTGTCACGCCTTGAGATATATAATTCACCGAACTGCACACGTTGTACCAGACATTTTTTTAAATGCTTCAACAGTAGCTTTGTCACAATCTAGTATTCCGTTCTCCCTATTTTTCGGTGTAGTATAATCCAACGTAATTCATCATCACAAATTGGCAGGTCGTCTATACGTATATGTTCTTTCAACTGATTCGAGTTAAACTTAAATTGTTATTGCGACGTTAATTCAAGAGCCTATATTCCATGATTTCGCTCAGCTCGCACCTGGTATTTCCGTACTCCAGTCTTTCAGAGATAATTATCACCTTGATATTATGATTAGGGCCGAGTATATTTCCTTTCAATACAGTTAAAGTTTTTGTGACTTTCTTCTTATCACTTTAAGGTTTCATAAATTAATCACAAGACAGCATATTTCAATACAGCATTGGCGTCAATAACGGAGAATCATCTCGCACTCAATAGCAATTATGGACTGCCAATTGTTCAAATTAAGATCATTTTATGGCGGAACTAATCAAACATCCATGGTTTATAGGGTTTTAAGGCAGCGTAGCATAAATATTTTTGATGTCAATTTTTATTTTTTAATAACGTCAATTTTAGATAACACAGGGTCTTCCAGATAAACCCGTATGCATTTAAAAACGTATGTAATTCTGATCCTTCAAAAAAGTTGGCAGCACTGAAATGTATCTTTTACGGTTAGTTACACATGAGCCGGTAAGGTACATTTAGAGTTCGTTGCGCAAATATTACACAACGAAGCAGTCGAAACATTTACCGGGTGGCCCAGCGAATGGTGGACTAATAAAAGTTACGTTTTTTCAGTTATATGAAGACCAATTAAAACAACTCATTTATCTAATAAAAGAGAAATGTATTGCCTTTAATAACATCTAAGAATTATTCGCCCTGTCGTCCTTCACCCTTGATAACCTGGCGGAGACGAGGGAACACCTCATCACACGTGGCACGCACAGTTTCGGCGTCAATTTCTGCCCAAGATTTGGTCAGTTGTTGCTTCAGAACCTCCACACTTGAGTGGGATCCAGCGCAGTACTTCTGCTCTAAGATAGACCATACCCCAAAGTTCATTGAATTTAAATCAGGAGATGATGGAGGCCATAGTTCCTTGTGCCAAATCGATTCGAAATTGTCTTTGCACCAGTCCTGGACCAATCTGGCTGTGTGATAGGTTGATTCATCCTGCTGAAGTGTAATTCCTTCATTTTCAGTGACTTTCCTAACTCAAGGAACAACTTCATCCTTTAACGTCTTCAGATAATCATGTTGGTTGATTTTGACACCAGCCTCGACGAAAATCAAAGGGGTTTTAAGACCTGTGGACGTAATCCCTGCCCATACCATTACCGACGCTGGTTTTGGTCTTCTGAATGAAGTTCGACGTTCACATCACTGAATCTTAGAGCAGAAGCTGTATCCCACTCAAGTGTGGAAGATCTGAAGTAAAAACTGACCAAATCTTGGGCAGAAAGTGACTTCGAAACTGGGCGAGCCACGCGTGATCAGGTGATCCCTCGTCTCCGCCAGGTTATCAAGGAGAAAGGAAGATAAGTTGAATTGTTCTTTGATGTTATTTAAAACAATACATTTCTCTTTTATTTGATACACGAGCTTTTTATTGGCCTTCATAAAACTGAAAAAAACTTACTTTTATTCGTCCACACTTCGCTGGGCCTCCCGGCATCTACGAGTATCTGAGAACTTCGTCGCGTCAGCCGAAGTTCAGCTTTCAATACGAAATTTCCCCAGCATTCTAGGCAATCAATTTACGATGTTCGAAAGCGTTTTGATGAACCTGAGCAAGATTGTACAGCCATCCAGACGCAAGGAAAAGATAAAATTCGCCCACTTCGCCATCTAGGCGACCTCCAAAGAAGCGTGATGATGTGGGTCGACCTCGGATCTCAGCAGAAAGCAAGCGCATCCTCACATTTGCCACCAGCCCAGTTAACCTCTCATCAACCACGAATTAGCTACTAGAGCTCACGATCTTTGTTATTGGAGCTAAACCCACACAAGGAGTTCACTTTTGTACCCCAAGCCCAATGTACTGCGCCCGCTGGATGTCGAAAGCTATCTTCTCCATCAAAGACTATCTATTCCGGCGTCAGTTCGAGTGACACCAAGGGAAGAGAAAGACCTACGGGAGATGTGCTGCTTTATTGTTCGCATCTTTGTGGAATGCTGGTCCATTGCTCTTAGTGCTGTCCAAACTCCTCGTCGCGACCTAAACCTGATGAAAGCTCTCCTAAACTACAGGGCCACAGATTCTAACATTTCAGTAGCAACTTCCGAGAAACTGAAATGTCACTTGTGATATCTCTCGGAGGAGTGCGTCAGCTTATCGCTATTCGATGGAGAAGTGGGTCTGTCAGTGAAAAGGCGATTACTGATAAGCCTGAAGAGCGATGAAGTGGATGAAGATGAGAAGCCCTAAAAGCGCTGCAAATACGTTATGAAGACCATTGCTAAGAGTCATCTATATTCATTCACTTCGCCCTACACTATGCGCCTCTTTCAAAAGCTTAGCCTTCCCACAGATTTTGTGGACGCTGATCCATCGTCTTGGGAAGCGAACCAAAGTTTCCGTGCTGCCAAACTGCGATTGGTTGGTCTTCATGTGGTTAACGATCATGCGGAATGGGGGATAGCTCATACCTAAAAGTATAATAAAGTGCTCGCAAAGAATGAACAGCAGCTACAATTTCTCCCTCAAGTGGCATCAGAACATCGGCGTTTTATCCCAGACGTAAGAAAGGCAGTGTTGGCTCGAACCCAGCCACAATGAGCAGAGTGGTGCCTGTGAAACCCCTATCAATGAGCAAATAATACCCAGTTTTATAGTAAAGGTACGCTTGAGCTTCGACTTCAATACTTCATTATGCTCTGAAGCAAGTCCACTTGGCCCAAAAACGTCCCAACCAAAATTATAGATTTGAAATATAATATTTAAAGGTAGCCCAGAAGCCTTGAAAATTATGAATTTCAATAAAAAGTCTATTATTTAGTAATCTCTGGTGTACTTCTTCCAGTCCCCTCCCAGCTCCCCTCAGAGCTTTGGAATTTCAACTTTCATGTATTACCCCCATATAAGCTCCACCCTATTATACACACATGAGGGAGTAGCGAATGAGAACGAATCCCTCACACTGCATTGGTCACCGGTTAACGGGCTTGGAGAGAAATACACTAAATATTTGAAACGTCAGAACTTCAAGTTCCAATCGTGTTCAAAATTGAACCAAAATGAACATTAGGCTCGAGCACTTTGGGGGAGCTTGAAAATTATACCGTGTCGAGAACCGCTCGTTTCCAGTGCTAGGCCGCGTCCTTTTTTATACTTTTACGCCAAAAAATAAAAAAATATGTTTATCTTGTTTACATATTTGAAGAAGTGAAGTTTTCGAAGTGTGAAGTTTTCTGAACGATTAAGGGTGGAAAATAATAATCATCAGATATAACCTAAACTATGTGATTGTTACATTGTATTCACAAAAGCGCGAGGAATAAGGTTCTATTATACAACTAATATCATTGGCTTGTAAAACGCTAACTTCAGACAGCAATTCTAGGGTGTAAAATGTAAGACATGCTAGGCAGGTGGTGCTGATGCTTCCTTTTTATCACTAATTAGTTGGGTTCAGCTTCGATTACATGTTAGCTAAACCTCTCCAACCGCAACATTGGCGTACCAAAAAGAGGAAAGCACCACTTAGTATGGAGTTGAGGGAACCCAGAATCTATGCACAAGGTGCATAGAAATAGAAAATTGAGCAAGATATTTATGAAATAAGATATAAGTTAAAGAAGAGAGCAGCAGGTACTAAAAAACAGAACAGTGAACCGAAAAAATGTTGTCCGTAACGAAACAAAAAACCTATTCTGTTTCAAAAACGGGAAAGCCTACCTAAACATTAGCGCGTCCCTCATCAGATATGCCCAAATTGAAGCCAAAAATGTCGAGTGCTGAAGCAATGTCTGTTAAATCGGTAATCAATCGTAAGGACCGCGTCCAAGCTGCTATCATCTTCGTTCTGCAGTGCGTAAGGAGTATTATTACGAGTATTACTTTCAAATATAGTGCTCAACACGAGTTATGGGAATGGGCTCCTCAGAAACACACCCGGGTAACCACGTCTGGGAACTTCAAACAGTTCACATGCTCCTTAACATACTTCTAGGCCGTGAAATAAACCATCTGTAGCCTTCAACATCGATTTATCGATCGTGCGATTTATCCTTCTTCTTCCACACGTGAAAACTCAAATGAACCTTCGAAATCTTCAACATGCAACGAATAAAAGTTCCTATCTTTGGGACACAACAAGATAACATCGTGAGGATTATGGCAACTGCACATGAGAGATAACGCAGCAGGGATTCGTCAACCATTCCGAGTCAATCGAGCTAAACAGACTTCAAACACTTATGAAAGAAATGGTGTCTAAAATCCTCCGAAAAGGTTGATAAGTTGTTTTAGAGTGAATTTAATAGCGTTAACTCACAAAGTGTAATCAATAAGGTAACCTTCACACAGGAAAGTGATGTTAATTTGAAGGTCCACCAAGAAAATATGCTAGCAATTTAGTGTTTAATCATATGTTTGCTGCACTGGGATGAACAGTGTTCTGTTTTCCAGTATTTTCATACTTTTTTCGGTGGCTCTTCTCACTTGATTTTCAAGATTCAGGCACCTCACGCTACATTGAGTGATCGGCTGGCTTTCATATTTTTATTTTTCTATGTTATACAGTATTCTGTACCCATAGACTTCGCACTAAGTTTGCCTTAGTGAGGTCACATGCAAAACATTTGTTCTTGCATCCGTTCCCACAATTATATAACACATATTACGTGCTAACTTTAAACCAACTAATTCAACTTTGTAAACGCCATTATTGTTCTCATATTGAAGAGAACTCTTGCAGAGTGGGACTTGTAATCTATTTTTTATTCCCATCTTTCTTAAAATATTTCTCTTATCTTCTCTATCCAATTTTCCTTTTCTATCGAGGGTTTAATTCCCCTCTTTAATTCCCCTCTTTAATTCTCATAACACTATGGAGTGGATCGCCTCGTATACTAGATTAGACAAGTTAATTTAAGCCTCCCTAATTACAACATAAACGTTCTAAAGAGAGAGAGGAGGAAGGTGTCATTTAGTCTGGACTTGAAGAAACGCGCTATCTATACACAAGGTCCATAGTAACCGTTAAGCTGAAAAATAATTTTACGAAATAAGATATAAGTTGAAGAAAGGTGCTGAAAAACATGACAGTAGTCAACCGAAAAGAAGATGGTCCGTAAAAAAAACAAAATAAAACAAAAAACTATTCGATTTCAACAAAAAGAATGCCTACCTAACCTTTAGTTCGAGACCACAAATATTCCCACTAAGAGCGCTAATTCCCATAAATACAATAGTTGTATCCCCCTGTGGGAAAGTATTACAAGATTGATGAAAGAATCTTTAAGAGCATCGTCAAAACTTTGATGAAGCCAGCACATCCGGATATGTAAATAAAAGTCTTTGCGTATTATAAAAATGGTAAAATCAGAGACCTCTTTGTAAGAAATATTTCTGCATTCAGGGTTAACGATTTAAACAGAGCCAGTGTAGAATACCACTTCGAATGTGACATTAGAATGCAAGTCTCTTAATAAATGTTACATTGCCAAGACTAGGATGACCTTGAAACATAGATCAACTGCTCACAAATATCAAGCCTAGGTTCTATTTTTAATCATTTCCGTCTAGACCGAAGATTCCAGCCCTCGAATGAAGCACTAATCCAAAAAATTTAAATAATATTGCTAAAACAGGCTAGAAAGTAATGTTAAAAAAGAAAAGTTAAATAATAGATAAATTACACATCCATAAACTCAAACCTGCCCTCAACGAAAACACAACTGACATTTTTGCTTCGAAATTATTCAATGGACTGCAGCTTGGAAGTCAGAAACAACAGCTCTATCGTTCATTTCACCCCTATCTCTTTTGCGATTTTCCTATCTCTTTTGCCGTTGTGCAATGCTGTTACCTAGGCCTGTAATTCCATATTCTTATGGCAATAAATAAAAATTTTGTTCTCACTGATCATTTTCATAATTTTTTGAGTGATTTTCAACATTTTTACCGCGTTTGATGTAGCTGAAGTATTAGATTTGCATTTTATCAATGTTGACTAAAATTTTTGTGTACAATTTGAAGTTGAAGAGGAAAGTAGTAGGTGCTGAAGAACAGGACAGCAGTGAACCGAAAAAAAGGTGGTCCTTAACATAATAAAATAACATTTCATTTCAACAAAAACTCTCTAACTCTCAGCTCGGGCTCTCACATTTTCCCCCTAAGAGCGCTAATTCCCATAGATACAATAGTTGTACCCCCCGGAGTAGTGATGTACCGATACCATTTTATTGGCTGATACAGATACTCATTTTTTGGCCGATACCGATACCGATACTCCGATACTTGGAAATACCGATACTTTGACAGATACTTTGACCGATACTACTACCGATACTTTTACAATGATCTAACCTAATAATACCCGTTGTGTGTCTATTTATATATATTTTTGGTGTCCGCTTCTTAAGAAACATAGGATGTCTCAGTTTGCGGTATCATGGATACCGAATTCCTCAGTGTAACGTTGAAAGATCGTCTGTACATGCATTGATATGTTTGAAATTTTATCAGGATAGGTTAGTATAGGATAGCTTAGGATAGAAAAGGTTAGGATAGCATAAGTTAGATAATGTTGACGGAATTTTCTCATGGGTCCATCTAGCTTAACGATGACATTGTCCTTGGAATTTCCACGGGTTCTGTAACTACCTAATGATACCCTTGGTTTATTTGTTTGGTGTCTATTTCTTTCATTTCTCTGTCACGCTCATAAGGATAGTTATAATGACCGTATCTGTGAAACGAGTTTCACCAGTGCACAAGTACAAAAACATTTTTCATCACGAAGACTTAGGATGGATATACTGTAGATTGTAGATTATAAGTTGGTTTAAGCCTCCCTAACCGCTACAAAAAAAAAAGAGCGTATCGAAGAGAGGAAGGAGGAAGGCACCATTTAGTATGGAGATGAGAGAATGGAGAATCTATGCAGAAAGGTCATAGAAACAATAAGTTGGGAAAGAAGTTCATGAAACAAGACCAAAGTTGAAGAAGCAAGTAGTAGGAGCTGAAAAACAGGACAGCAGTGAACCGAAAGAAGATGGTCCGTAACAAAAAAAAACTATTCTACTTTAACAAAAAAGAAAGCCTACCTAACCTTCAACTCGGGCCCTCACATTGTCCCCCAGGGAGCGCTAATTCCCATAGATACAATAATTGTATCCCCCTGAGGGGGATGGATATACTGTATTTGTTTGTCATCTACATCTTGAAAATTCGTTCATGAAATTCATTGAATCCCATTTTTGGCGGGCCGTGCACACTAGTGTTAAAATAAAACCATTATAAGCCCTACATGGGGGTTATAATAAAATAATTTGCTAATATATCTAATAATATAACAATATTGACATTAAAATTTCGATTATGAATAGTAAAACTGCTCTTGCTTTGTTAACTGTATCGTTGAGAAAAAAATTAAATCCATTCAATAGAAATGTGTTTCTAATCGTATTGCAACGTAATGTAGACTAGCTACATTAACAACTGGTTCCAAAAGTGGACCAAAACAATAATTTCTCCACAAAATTATTGTCATATTCGGGTTTTTCACACCAAATACTTACTTTGGCGAAAAGAAAACACTAAAATTCGGTAAGCCCCGAAACCGAAAATATCCGCTAACATGTAACCAACTATAAGCTGAGGAATTTAAAAATGAGGAAAATTCCAAGGAACTTGATCATATTTATTAGGAAAACGTTTCGGAGTCCAGATTAGATTAGATTATTAGTTAGTTTAAGCCTCCCTATCCGCAACAAAGGCTATCCAAAGAGAGGAAGGAAAAAGGCACCATTTAGTATGGAGTTAAGGAAACGCGGAATCTATGCAGAAAGGGCACAGAAACAGTAAGCTAAGAAAGAAGATCATGAAACAAGAAAAAGTTGAAGAAGAAAGTAGTAGGTGCTGGAAAACAGGACAGCAGTGAACCGAAAAAAGCTGGTCCGTAACAAAACAAAAATCTATTCTATTTTAACAAAAAGAAAGCCTACCTAACTTTTAGCTCAGGCCCTTACATGGTCCCCCTGGGAGCGCTAATTCCCATAGACACAATAGTTGTATCCCCCTGAGGGGTTTCGGAGTCCAGATCCATCATAAGTTCGTAGAAGTAAAATTCATTTTGTCTACAATAAAAGAAAAAAGAAAATGTTGGATACAGTCATTAAAGGAAATCACGAAAACAAAAATAAAATTAAAACATGTCCCAGAAAAAATAATATCGACAAGATTATTATCTAGTTACAATTTGCAATGGGTGAGAACTGTCAGAATTGTTGAGGGCCGGTTTTCGTTTAAAAATATGTTGGGACTGAAAAATTCTGAGGTCGCATGCAGTTGAAGCAGAATCTAAGATTTTGAAGTCCGCAGAGGATATCGGTACGTTGCATTTTACTGCGTGATTACGTACTGCGGAGTGTGAGGGGTGTGCTGATTGGTTCCCCATGCGGAAGCTTCGACCCCGATGTTCGGCCATTCTGATATGAAAATTTCGTGACGTCATACCAACGTACGATGATGTGCACTACACACAACTGTACGACTGTAAGAATAAATCAGAGAGGCTCGCATCTCCATCGGAAAAAAGAAGCAACCTTAAAATGATACCCGTGATAAAAAAATTCTTGTACTTGCGCACTGGTGAAACTCGTATCACAGATACGGTCACTTTAACTCTCCTTATGAGCGCGATAAAGAAAATGGAAGAAGCGGACTCCAAAAATAAACCAAGGGTATTATTAGATAGTAGCAGCACCCGTGGAAATTCTACGGTCCATGTCATCGTTAAGCTAGGAGGATCCGAGAAAAAATCCTGTCAGTATTACCTAACATGTGTTAATCTAGCCTAGCCTACCCTAACCTACCCTATCCTTAAAAAAACCTATCCTGATAAAATGTCAAATATTTAAATGCATGGAAACGCCATCTTTTAATGTTACACTGAGGGATACGGTATCCATGATACCGCAAACTCACACAACCTATCTTTATTAGGAAACGGACACCAAATAAATATATAAATAAACACACAACGGGTATTATTAGGTTACATACTTTTACTTGCATGATTTATGACTTTCATTTTTATGATAAAATACGTATTATTGGAAAGTATCGGTAAAGTATCGGCCGAATTTTTCCGATACCGATACCACTGAAAATGATCGATAACGCCGATACCGATTCATCGGTACATCACTACCCCGGAGGGGTTGAACGATTGACAATGTTTTTGTAAAATGCCTTCGTATTTCAACACATGAAGAACTCGGTCAATTTCGCAGAGTTAAAAAGTCGGAAAAATGAGTGTGTGACATACTCGTATTGCTCAGCGGCATTAAAAAAATTCACTTAGTGTACACAGGCGGCTATCGTCGCGACCAACGTGTTGAGAAGGGTTTCTATAATCTGTTTTCAAATTTGTTCCTGCAAAAATAAAAATATCTATGAAAGTATTATACAAGGAATTTAATAAAAAATTCTTGGTCAGCTATGCTAAGAGGCAACTTGAAATGTTTTGAAACATTGAAATGAACATTTTACCGACATTTCACTTCAAAATTTTACTACCTTTAACTACCTTCAACTGGAAAAATGTACGACCTATTTTTACATAATGAATGTTATCTAAACGTCCAGATGAACGAAATCAGCCTATAATGAGTAGTTTCAGTCAGTAATACACGCAATAACAGAAGTTTAAAAAAGTTCCAAGTTTTAGATACTTAGAATCCTAAACAAAATATTTGATACTAAATAAAGCATCCAATGCGTAATTGCAAAAAAAAATCACCCAAATTCTAAATGTACCCCATCTTAATGGACTCCAACAAATGTTTGGCAAAAGTCGTGTCTTGACATCTTTCAATCATGAGAGCAACTATTCATCATATGCAAAAAAATAAACTGACTGGAAACTAGCAGCCACCGGGAAATTGTCGAATCTCCTAACAAGAATATTTTCCATAAACTGCGGCAAATTTTTTATTCTGGTAGCTAGACATTTTTATAAATCCTTACACTCTTTTCACATATGCACATTACTTTCAATTTTCAGTAAATTATCTCACTTCAGAGTTTTTTACTACCTTGATGGATAAAGTAGACCAATGAGGCAAATTTTTACTACTTTTTACCTCTTTTTATGCTACTTTATAAATTTTACTACTTTACTACTTAGTAGACACCCTGTTTAATGTCCAGAAATTCTTGGTGCTTAAATAAAGCAGCAACCATAGTGCTTCATATTTTAAAATAAAATTAAGATCCGAGACACTAATGTACTAAGGGTTCAGGTAATCACAAATTGAAATACTCTCAAAATAAGAAATTAACAATAAATAACATAGGTGTGCAATTTTTTAACAAACAAATTGATTTCTACCAACCCTAAAAAGAAGTGAACACCAGACCGACGTGCCTCAAAATTCTAATGCAAAACGTAACCAAGCATGGATTAAATCAGCGACATAAAAACATGCAAATTAAAGGCATCTCATGTACATCTACGAAATCAGCCTGTCTCAAAAAATAAGAAACATGCATCAACTTAGTTTTAAAGCAGAACACGTGACACTTATTCAAACCACGCTCTTTCTAGCCTTCCCAAAGCAGTCGTCACACGCTCAAGAGCGCAAGTGCGATATCCTTCTCTTAAAAAACTAAATCAACAAACAACAGCAGAACTTCCCCAAATATTCGAAACTAAGCACGTCATGAAAAAAATGTAGCAATAGAATAAATTTTTTTTTAAATGGCGAAGAACTTGGGTTATAGTGAGTGTCCGAGGTGCGAGCTCGCACACTGCATGCAACGCTCCTACTAAGCCACAACGCAAGAGCTGTGAAAACACAAAACGCAGGTAAGCCACAGCTCACTCCTGACGATGTTAAAACACTCAAAATAACAACGCAAGGGGGGTGTAGGCCTCACCTGCTTCGTCGACCTCTTCCTCAGGGTCGCTATAGTATGCCCACACCATGAGTTTCTCCAAGATGCTGCTTCCTGACGACAGATCCTCAGATGACCCATACAAATTTTCATCGCCGCCTTCCTCCTCCACCGTAGGAGAGTAAAAGAACCCGTCCTCCTCGCAAACTCTGCCCCCTTCTCCCTTTTCGCCTCCAACCCCACCTGCCCTACCTGGCTTGTGGGAGCAGCGAGTGGGCAGAGACCGAGTCTTGAGTTCTTGCTCCCCCAAAGACGGAGGAGGAGGAGGTGGAGGATGGTGGTGCTCTAAAGCAGGGGGCCCAGCAGCCGAGAGAGGAGGGGTCATGGAAGTGTGATGGACAGTGCGAGGTGTCCAAACAGGAGGCGCACTGCCCTGTTCGCTCAGGCTCGTGGGGCAGGACAAGCTGCCAGGCCCGCCAAGTGGCGACCGCGGATGAGGCGTGCGCAAGATGGGCAGGTCGTCAGGCCCGGCCATTGACGGAGGCAGACCTGCGGCCCCGACGCGAGGGTTGGGCGGCGGCCGGTACTGCTGCGTCGGCTGGAAGGGAGGGTAGCGCGACATGTGCTGCGGCGTGGGCGTGAAGAACATGGGCGAGTCATGCATCTGAGGCGAGGGATATTGGTGTTGTTGTTGCTGCTGCTGTTGTTGCACAAGATGCAAGTGCTGCTGTTGGTGCAGAGGCGTGGGGTGTTGCTGCTGCTGAGGGTGTTGCTGCTGCTGCGGGTGCTGCTGCATGGCTCGAGGAGGCCTAGGGTGCGTGTACGGGGTGGGGGCCGGCAGAGGAGGACGAGGAGGCTGATACAAGCCATGGTCATCAGGCGGGTCGCTCGGAAGCATTCGTAGAGCGGATTACCAATGGCGTCTCAGTTCAATGGATAAACTTAGGCGGCTAAGTCGAAGCGCGACCGTCAGAGCACTTTAGCTGCAGTCGCGTCTCCTGGCTGCAGAAAAAGCGCCAGGCGACGCAGCCACAATACTATTCATACTATTTAACCACTAACTTGAGTCAAGGGTCATCTGCTCATTTAGTCACAGCTACACTTCAAGACTCAGGGGCGCAGGCTCCAGAAGAGCCACTATGCACTGCGCTGCTGTAGAGATCATCACTGTAGCACTTCATTCAAATTAATATGCTTTATATTTCTTTACCATTCAACTCTTTACAAGCCTAGTCATTAATTAAGAGAGCAGCTCAAAAGAGATAAACTATCTACACCTGACTAAGCGACTTCTAAACTCCGACTTATTCATCTGGTAAAAAAGATATCACTGTTGAAACAATACCGAGCGACCAGTGGAACCTTACACGGCAGTTCCATTGCGAACTAGTGATAAATAAAGCCCCAATAGACGTGCGCTCGTCTTCTCAGAAGGTTTCTCTCAGTCGGCCTCGGCGAGACTCACCTCGAGACTCAACGGCGGCCTCGAGTGAGACTCACCATTAGCAGACTAGAGTATCCACTTAGACGCCCGCCAAAGCGGCCAACGAAAAACGTCAGCTCATACACCTAAAAAAATATATAAAAAATACTAATGAATATAATATTGACAAAAGTAAAAATCTAATGAGCCTTCTTGATTTTGAAACAACACCTGAATACAACTTCACAAGCGGTGTTACACGATGCCTTCAGTAGCTTAACAGGGAGATACCGATGTTGAATGGAACACCTAATATATTTTTGTAACTGCGCTACACTCCAAGTTTTACAGTAGTTTACGGTGCTGGAGCGCAATTTTTGTAGTAACTAACGAGATGAATCTACAGTTAAGCTCCGCACTTAAATTGTGCCTTTAACTAATGAATTATTTAATATAGGTTAGTTTCAGCCTTTCAAACTACAACGAAGTTCAAAGAGAGGAAGGATAAAGATCCTATTTAGTATAGAGGTAAGGGATTACGGAATCAATGCACAAGGTGTGTTCTCGCACAAGATGTTGCGAATAAAAACACCAAGTTGAGAGTGAAGGTTATGAAAAAGATTCAAGTTGAAGAAAGAACTCAGAGGTGCTGGAAAACAAGGCAGCAGTGAACTGTAAAAAGATGGTATTTAACAAAACAAAAACATATATTTATTCAACAATAAAAGGCCTACCTAACTGGCAGCGTGCGATCTCGTATTTTTCCCAGAAAGTGCTAATTCCCTTAATACAGAAGTTTTACCCTCCTGAAGTTCTTCACCTAATGAAATCAAAGCCAAAATAAGACAAAATTGTTTTTCCTTCAGCAGTGAGATTTACTGAACAGCATCAATAATGAGCGTAAAAAATTTTTAGCATCAATAGGCTGGTAAAAGTTTTGCGTGTAATAGCATTGCCTATGCTGCATTTCTGTACATTTTGGCAGGCGGAACTGATCTGGCTAGCGTCTGAAGCTGCACGGAATACAAATAAAGAAGCGAAGGAAAGCTGTGGCATTTTACGAAACCATTTTGTTCCACTTTCACACGCAATGTGGAACGTTTCGGCCATTTTAATTATTTTTAACTTCGGTGGAATTTGTTACAAGGAACAGTGCAAGTGTTCGCTATTTCTTTTATCACGCTTCACTTTTACGTTTATCGTCACGCAAAACGTGATGAAATAAATCGCGCAAGTCTTGCTCTGTTCCTTCTAACACGTTTCAGATAAGTTAAAAATAACCAACATCGTCGAGACGTTCTGCTCCACGTGAGAAAGTTTAACAAAATGAAATAAGAGCGAAAGTGCCTTGCTCTTCTGTTTGTAATCAGGTTATGCGGAAAGCTAATCATTCACAATAGTTTAGGCTGAACATTCATACACGAAGTTGAATTTGACGGGATGGAAATTATCGATCCAAATTCAGATCGACACAAACCCCTCGATCGGCACGGACGAGTTGACATGCCTTCGCTTAATTTTTTTTTAGAGTGCGACGAGTATACGCACCCAAAACATAAAGTATCAAAAGCAGAGACAAATTAGTTTTTTTGTGCTTTTAGAAACTCTCTTAGCTGTTAACGAGTTCACGATTGAAAGAACGATAACAAAGCAATGTCTAGAACTAGTACGTTCCCTCTAAACAAGTGGTTGGGAAAGAGCTTAAAAAACCATTTCATTCACTCTCCTTGTCTAGCTCTATCAAGAGAATTAAATTTCACCCAACGTCAGCATATTTTGCTGATGCGTCAGTTTTAAGACAAGGGTTAACTCCCTTGTACTGTTCCTTTTACCGTCGGAACAAATCAACTCAATATTCCTGATTTTCAGATGGTAGTAGATTAGATGTTTGGTTTACGTTTGGTTACTTTGGTATTGACTGCGGCACGACACACCGGTGGGTCAAACGACCCATCGATGGTTCGTTTGAAAAAACGTCAACAATCTTTTAAATAAATAGTATTTAATGGACCCAGTTAAAATTTGGTTTTATAAAATTTTCAACAACTTTCGAAATTCAATTTGAGTTGAATACTGAACTTCAGTTTTACAAATCGCAGTCAATGTGTTAAGCATCCCTATTTACAACTAAGGCGATCCACAGAGAGGAAGAAGGAAGGCGCCATTTAGTTTGGAGACAAGAGAACTCGAAAGATTAGATTAGATTATTAGTTTAAGGCTCCCTATTCGCACAAATGCGATCCAAGGAGAGGAAGGAAGAAGGCACCATTTAGTATGGAATTAAGGGAACGCGGAATCTGTGCAGAAAGGGCATAGAAACAGTAAGATGAGAAAGAAGTTCATGAAACGAGATCAAAGTTGGAGAAGAAAGTAGTACGTGCTGAAAAAACTGGACACCAGTGAACCGAAAAAAGATGGTCCGTAACAAAACAAAAACCTATTCTATTTCAACAAAAAGAAGGCCTACCTAACCTTAAGCTCGGGCCCTCACATAATCCCCCTGGGAGCGCTAGTTCCCATAGATACAATAGTTGTATCCCCCTGAGATGCGGGAACGCGGAATCTATGAATAAGTTGCATAGAAACATTAAGTTGAGAAAGAAATTCATGAAACAAGATAAAAGCTGAAGAAGAAAGCAGTAGGGGCTTAAAAAGAGGACAGCAGTGAAACGAAGAAGAATGATCCTAAACATAACAAAATACATTTTATTTCAAAGAAAAGAAGACCTACTCAACTCTCAGGTCGGGAACTCACGTTTTGTTTCCTGGGAGTGCCAATTCCCATAGATACAACAGTTGTATGGACACAGACAAAGCTTTTAAGAACTCATCTTGGGAGGCAAGTCATAAGAGCCATAATACTTCCCTTAGCAAGATTTTTTTTCTACTTGACATCAAGCAGTATCATTTGCTTGCCACCAACAGAGTACAGTCTGACGACAAAAACAACACAACGCTTGCGACGGACTCACTAACACAGACAACACACAGTTCGCAGATCACGTCCGTGCTCAGCCGAGAGCACTTGCCCGCACAGGGAGCAATTTTGTCAGCCCTAACTCGGCGACTGAACCATAAACGCATAAATGCTCTGCAGCAAATACTTTACTTGATCAAAAACACATTCAAACGCACAACTCGAACCAGTTTTAAATATTCTATTTTCGGTTGGGTTTAAACACTTTTCTAACTAGAAAAAATTATGTTAATTAGTAACTTGATAGTCCACAACACCAAAGTAGTCCTCTTAAATCCATAGGCGAGAACTGCTGCAACTTTGACAAGCGACAGCGCTGTTCTGTGTGTTGAATCATGCGAGAGAGCAAGCGAAGGACACGAGGTAGGCACGAGGGAAAACAAATAAGCAGAGCAAGCAGGACAGCTGGCCGGATCAATACGGCCTGCGAGATACAGTCTTATCACTGATACCTCGTACAATACTGCACCACGCTCCCTGCATCACTGGCACCTATAACGCTCATTACTGATGCCTCGCAAAATGCGGCACAACCATCTCAATATCCTTCATATGTTGGATCTGCATCAGTGATACCACGCACACTACACCATCACTCCCGTATCACGACATCTCGAACACTGGATTACTCGTCTGCCACAGTGCTGCTCTGGAATTCATACATTGCACTGGTAAATTCATTCATACACTGGCAAATTTACCAACATTTTCCTCATCAATGAACACCGCTGATAGGGTTACGTACGAATAAGCTGTACAACTAAAGTCTAGTAATATTCAGCAATGTGATGTGTCACCTACACACAAGCACCTTTAACAGATCACACCTCATCGTTGCTGTTGCAAAGCAATAATTCAGTACACAGCGATTGCGATCGCACTGATATTTGCAGCAGTCGGAACAGAAAAAAAGGGTTGGTCCCTCCTTAGGCCCCAACGTAGCGTGTTTTCAACACCCACATGTGACCTCATTTCAACACGAGACCAGATCAACAGAATATCATGGACAGGAACACAAGGAACTTCTAAAAAATTAACGAAAATTAACGTAGAAAATAATTTTGCAAAACTGGCCAGCGCAAGTCGAAAAAAGGAAACATGAGTCACACCAGCCATGGCCGAAACGAGGGATACTCGGCCGACCCGAGGCACCGTGCGCCGCCGCTATTTCCCTCACGAGTGTCACAACCGACACACAAAACTTTCTTTGCCTCTCGACACACGCACATTAAATTCAGTGGGTGATAATCAAACTTGTACATTACATACGGTGTTGACATGTGATTTTAAAACGAACACAAGATGGTAGTATTTGACCCTCATTCACACGAACGCACACACGCACGGACCTACACAAGCGAGGTTAGCGAACGACTGCCACATGTCGCCACACTGGCCACCTTAAAGGGACCTGCCGTAGCCAGGATACGGTCAAGTTACCCTAAGTGGGTGTACCGGAGCCGTAGATTTTACGCTACTCCCAGCTTTTCTCGATGAGGGCAAATGAGCGTAGTCCAGTGAAGTGAACATCAAATTACGTGTCATTGACAAATGGTTGTGCAAATGAATAAGAAAATGTTTTCAAATATACCCTGCTAAGATGATTTTCCCTGCTTTTTCATACGTCCTAATACCATCGAATTATAAATAAACATCATTTATGGTCTTCAAGATTCATAAGCAAAAAATCAAGCTTATACTAGATGTTAAAGCCTCCCTAACCGAAAAAAGGCGTTCCAAAGAGAGGAAGGCACTATTTAGTATGGAATTAAGGAAACGAGGAATTTATGCACAAGGTGCATAGAAACAGTAAGTTGAGATAAGAGTTTATGAAACAAGATAAAAGTGGAAGAAAATAGGTTCTGAAAAACAGGACAGCAAAGAACTGATAAACGGTCCGTATGATTGATTGTAAATTAGTTTCACCTCCCTTTCCCACAACAAAGATGTTCAACGAGAGGGAGGATGAAGGCACCATTTAGTATAGAGCTAAGGGAACGTGGGATCTATGCACAAAGAGTGTTCCCGCAAAGGATCCCGTGCACATAGAAATGTTAAGGCAAGGAGGAAGGTTATGAAACAAGAAAAGAGTTGAAGAAAAAAGTAAGAGTGATGAAAAATAGGACAGCAGTGAACCGAAAAAAATGGTCCTTAACAAAACATAAAAAAATTATTTCAACAAAAAGAAGGCCTATTTGACTCTCAGCTCAGGACCTCACACTTTCCCCCTAGGAGCACTAATTCCCTCAGATACAATAGTTGCATCCCCTGATGGGAGCAAAAAATCAAACGAAATATAAACGAATCTCCGTGCAGAAAATGCTGAACTAGATGTAATGCGTAATTTTTAGACCAAACATGCTCGAACTTTCACAACTGTCATAAATAATTTTGGGAATGTAATTAAAAGAAAAGTATCTTCTACGCAAACGCCGAATTCAAATTGTTCTCTTCTACTCAAACATAAACCTACGACTGACTCCCGTGACAAGAATTCCTGGTTGAGCGGAGGCGAGTGCCTGCCTGTAGGGTCGGTCATCCGAGAGACACGCTTCTTGCCCAAGCTACACAGACGAGGACAGGCACTACCAATGCAAGAATACTACATCTGCTCCAACGAGCTCCTAGCCTCGGGAAGCTCTGCAGACTACGGGACAGAAATACATCATAATGTTGTCTAAGCCTTTTAAGGACGACCGTTATTCCTTCAAGTCGTTAGAAATTATCTGTATTGATCTTACACTCTTGATTTTTCGTTATAACTTCCCGCCCAACTGCATATTTTGAACAATGATTAAAGCAACACTTTTGCAGTTTTTACTTCACGAGGAAATTACTTGATCGCTGGAGGGTTGAGGTTCACGAGAGCACGAGCACTGACCTGTGCCGCGCAACGAGACGCAACTGCGGCGAGGGCCCAAAGCGTCCCTGCCTCACCTGAATCGCACCGCACACGATCGCGGGTTTAGATTCCATGAACTAGTCAAGCACAAACGCGCGCATACTTCGTTGGTGAAAACATCAACAGATACACACTTCAAGCGATAGAAATAAAAACGGATGTTCATGTCACGCAAAATTTGCATCTAAAATTATCGTTAAAAGTGAAGAAGAAACATGCACTTAGTGTCATACTTGATGCATGTGGAAATGAATGCAAGCACCTTTTTACGGTGTTACAAGCAGATAGTACAACAAAATATAAGACAAAATTGAGCGAGTATATTCTATTTAATTTTAATAAGTAAAATTGGAGGTGAGCCCATGAAACATTGACCGGATTTCAAGTCAAGCGAGTAAAAATACACGAGTTAGAAACAAAAGGTCAGGGAGACGCAGTGGGGCTTGGAGCGGCGCCCTGGCGGCAATGAGTCCAGCGCTGGAGAAATTCATGCGTCCCGTTCGCTAAAATTCCTCACTGCAAAATAATTCACAGCTTATTTATGTGCATGGAATAGTTCCTCTATTCGAGCATCCCGAACGCACGTCCAAAATACGGTCGCTTGTCCGAACAAAATACGAAGAATTTATTATAATATTAGGGATGCCCCGCTTAAAAGCCACCGCAGGCGACTTAGGTGCAAACCCCGCATTTCATGCCAGTGCCGTCCCCCACACAAATCTCAGAAAATGCAACTTTATGCTCCACAAACGTTGTAATGCGCTCAATCAATTTGTCTCATGACCGTAAGACGGAGCCGCGAGAAAGTAAGGGAAAATTCCCATGGGTAAACCCGTGAACGTAATGAATTACAGCGAAATATATTGTGCTTATATCAGATGGCGTTTATTTAGCAACGCAACTCTCATCATTTTACTGCACCCAATGGCAGCGATTACGTTGCATTTGGGTCATGTAAAAATATCCGAGTTGACAGTCACCAGGAGAAGAATAAAAAAAACAGTTTTTAATGAAAGGTTCGCGGCGAGAACAAATGTCGACGCTAAGATAGATGTAGCGTTACGACAAAAGAGCAGGAAAACTAAGATGCATACAACAGATTCTAGGACAAAACAGATAATTTTAAAGAAAATAAAAACCGATCCCAATAGCGCCTATTCCCTGAAGGCGGATATCAATGGAAGGAAATACATCCTGCATTGTATAGAAGCCGACAGATGAATAATTGGTTGACATTACTCCACAATCAGACACGCATGGATTTAAGCAATATAAGACGAGCGACTAATCTGTCGGTAAATTACAAAATCACCAGTCGACAGTTTTAAAACTAATGAAGACAAGAAAAAGCTGGATCATTAAGCGATAATAGGAGCGTTAGATGCACGAGAGCAAAAATTAGCGCCGTAAAACGGAGTCGAGTTACCCTAGACCAGGAAAATTACCCTCATCGATCGTCTCAGGCCTCCAGCCAGCACGCTTCCCCGCACACACGTCTGGTGCACACGGCCTCCTGGCAGCACACACACACACCCACTCGTCCATCGTACGCTCCCTCCAGTGCACATGACGGCAGTGGGGTGCAGTGAACAAGCCCACACCCGCAGTTCACGGTGGTCTGAGTCGCTGGAGACTGCCTGCAGGCAGCCACGGCGAGGCAGAGCCGGCGCTGGACAGCAGCGCAGCAGCAGCCGTCGTCTGCTGGCGGCAGCTTTAGGCCCGACCCACACCTACTCGCGCGAGCATCGCCATGCCGCCCCACAAGCCCTCCACTTGCCTTAACTAGCGGTTGCCTCGATGCTCTGCTTGTTCAACACCCACATGTTACGTTAAAAAAAAGCTAAGCCAAGTCATATGAACTAACTCCACATTCTTTCGCACAGCGTTCATAAGGTCAAATTATCACATTAATACAGACCGACAAAAATCAGCTGAAGTTACATATTCGATATCACTACCGCAAGGCTTGAACAAAAGCTCGCGTCGATGTCCCTCCCTCTCACAACATCACGTTTTGATATTTCAAGCAATTTAAAGAAAAGGTGTGCAGTGAGCCTCCACTTACGCTTTCATCGAGAAACGCAACACATGCAAGAATGCCCCTGTATTTTTTACGATGGTAATCTCCAGTCATAAATACTCAAAACCATACATTTTTAATTAGAATGGTGAAGCAGCGGGAAATGATTACCTTCCATTGTATTACTCAAATATTTTATTTAATTAACCCTTCACTGCATGATATATTTTCGGAAGTAGAAAAAAATTGTTACATGCTCATAAACTCTTTAATAGACATCTTTTTAACATATCAAATCATAAGTCAATTATTTTTTTCATTCTGTTATATATTTTTCATTGTGTGTCATAAACGACACAACACGAATATCAAGTCTTGAAGCATGATGTATGAGTCGTTTATGAAACAAATACAACGAACTCCATTTATCAGTTACTTGACTGATTTAAAAATTTTAATCGCTTATAGATCTATTAGAGTACACAATTAGGTCAAAATTTAGAAGAAAACAATTCAATAATTCTCCATGTGACATGTCAGTAAGTCTTTTTAGGCCTAACACAAGTTTTTCATGTTACAAAAATTTTTCGAGACATAATTGTCTTAATTCGACAAAGATATACAAGACATTTAGAATCCTGATGTATGACTGGAACTTGGAATCAGGCATTTTATAGCGGTGGCATTCATTTTTTGGCTAAGGCTATTGAGGAAATCCTTCAGGGGGAACTTTTTTCACAGGGACATGAAGAAAGGGTCCTCGTTTTCTTTTCGCCTCTATTAATTGCTCAGTACAAGTATCATCTCTTGGAATAGTTTTAAAGTTATCAGCAAAGTATAAAAAGCTCCTAAACTGTTTGAAGCTGTTGAGGGACATTGATTCTTGCATAAGTTGCCCATGATGCTGCTCAAATAATCCCAGGCGCACGGAACATGTACGTAGGATAGGATGACACAGATCCCTATACATTCTTGAACATCAAGCTTATCAATATCCAGCACATGAATGAGATCCTTCAGACCAGTGAAAGAATGTGTTTCTTTAAGTATTATTGAAATCAAATATTCACTGAATAAAATCTTGCGGCAATCATTAGGAGGCCTAAATTTCTTCATTTTTATGGTTAGCTCATTACGTCCCTTGAATTTTACGTGTTCTTCCGGTATCTTGAGATTTTTACTTCCAAATAACATTGCCAGGAGAGCTCTTTCTTTTAGAATCACTGCTTACAATTTTCACAGCAGTTGGATTTACTTCATAGATGGTAATGCGAGTTTCATTTGAGATCAGAGTGGAATCGTTGTGTTCTGTTGCTGTTATTGATTTTTCAATCTGTTCCTGTGATTGCTCAACTCCCAAACGATCTTCAACTTCTTCCTCATAGATTCCAATTCCAAATCTTCATCCAAATCTAGTCCGTCAGTTCCTTCCCCCACCTCCAAGATGAGGGCCCCGATCGTTTCTCGTGAAAATTCACTTCAAACTCGAATATTCTGAAAATAAAACTGAATAAATATTTCTTTTTATTGAGCTTCTAAACAATATTTCTGTGTGACACATTTTATGCAACCGCGAGACAGTTTTTGACCAAATTTTTTAGGATAGACGAATGCGCTAATGTTGTGCATCTATCGTGCATTCTTTACTATAAAAAATAATAATATAATTTTCAGAATATAGTTTCAACGTATTTTGTATATGTATTTTAGTATTTAACAACATAGAAATAATATAATAAAGCTAAAATGATTCGTGGTAATGAAAGAATACATGGGTCTGTTTCATTTACGACACAAGTTTGGCCCGAGTTGGAATATACAGCAAAATCGTGTTGTACCATATATGAAACAAACTAAAAACTTTGCATAAAATATAATTATTTTATATATTCTCGATGTTTCTCATCATAGAATCAAAGTAATATAACTTATACACAAACCCAAATTTTTACTCGCCAATAAATTGCATGATATGGCTCTATTATGAAGATAATGGTAGTGCTGCAGCGACATCCACACTCAGCCGTGTTGGCGTCCAAACTGAGCATTACTGCTAGAGGCGGTTGCATCTAGCACGCATCATTCGCGTTCATTTCGTGGACTGTGTCTCGTTTGCGATACAAGCCGTAGAAATGCTCATTTCTCAGCTAATTATTTCTATACACAAAAAAATCAGGTATGTGTCATATTCGACACACCATGCAGTGAAGGGTTAATATTCTCTCCCAGATTCAGGGAATTTGTAAATAGTTTCTGCTGTAAAAGACACTAGCAATTTTCACTTGGTTGCAAAGTTGCATCATATCCTCCCCGTTGAATATGTATACAGCATAAAGTTTCGGCGGTCTAATGCTCGCTGCCATGAAATTTAGATTTCGCATAAATGTGAACATTCCAAGCCCCTCGTCAGCCTTACCCATGTTCAACAGAGGATGCGAATTACACCAAATATCGATGTGGATGCGCATAACTGATGTAATTAGGCACTTGCCGAGATTTCTGTCACAGCTAATTGAGACTTCAATGCCATTGACATTGCTCAGCAGGTGCAGGGTTACAGGACTGCAACATAGCACCACGCTGAGCTCGTTATGTTTTGTAGGTCTCTCAGTCATCTTTCTTCATTGGCAAAGCGATGTTCTTCTTTGATATTAATTCATCCAATTATAAGCTACGGTTTAATGCAGTCCTGAAATGAAGCTCGGCATCGAAGGTTCAGAAGCGGCGAACAAAAAATTAAAAAAAATTAAAAAATCATGTCCATCATTTTGAATTGTATTTCTACGCGCAGTGAAACAATTCTACCAGTTTTACGTTTTAGATGGTAGAATTTACGCGACTTTAATATGCCTAAATTCTAACATGTACCGCTGATTCACCAGAAATAAATTGCTAATCAAAACTAGTTTACGGATTTGTGACTTAAAACAAAAACTTCGAATTCTTCTTCTAATGCTGAAGAAGATTTTCTCCAACTAAAATTAACTGGTGTTAGCCAGTGAAATCTTGGCAGACCCATTTATAATAGCTGCAAGGATGTTTTTGCTGGTCAAAAAAGTTGTGCAAAAAAACAGCTACTGCTGCTGCATGCTCCTCACACCCACAGCTGGTACCTCTTTTGCTATGTCTGTAAATCGGTTCCTATGTAATTTATATTGGAACTAAATGGAGAAACAGTATGTATCGGACTAAATTCAAAGTGCAGCTCAGTCTTACCTGCGCACGCAGCATTTCAGGAATGGGAGCATTACAAAAATAGCTGAACCTGAACAAAAACACCACGCACGCTGGTGGCGCCAAGCTATGAAGCTGGTGGCGCCAGCTATGAGCACCAAGCGAGCGTTCACCATCAAGTTCATCAAACCAACAACTTCGTCAACGTGGCGACTATTCTGTAAGATCGTCACTAGTAGTAATTAGTACAAAAAATACTGAATCGAGAGAAGTATTCAGACGAAACTTCGAGCCCCAAAGATCAATTTTCCCCATGCCGATACTCAATTGTTAGTTGCCGGACTCGACATTGCTGATTTTGAAAGACATTCAAATTCAACAATTACTGCTCACCAAAACTCTGAATTTATTCATAAACTTCACACAAATTAATTAACGAATGTACGTTTCCAATTCAATTAGTAAATTAAAAGTAAATTAGTAAATTTAAGTAAATTAAAATTATTAAATTTTCCTATTTGTGTTGGCAAGACATAAATGACTAACGAATTCGAGAAAAGCACGAACGACGACTTTCATTGAGGGCGCGCAATTAAGTGTTATTTTACCTATATTTATAGTTCACGCTAGTTTTCATCTCAGTTTCTCAACACCTTAGCGCAAATAATGTCATTAAATGTTGTTGATTGCTTCAGATAATCAATTTGTACACGGTCTCTCCATTAGCGAGGGTTGGAAATCTTACATATTCGCGAGGAGCCTTCTCAAATTGAAGCCTCGTCCCCAAAATGTGCTAAAATGTATTATTCAACTATTGAATTGTAAGTTCAAGCATCCCTCACCTCATAAAATGTGTCCCCATGACAGGAAAGAGAAAGACGCAATTCAGTGTGAACTGTAGTGAACAGACAATCGATGTACAAGAAGTACTCCCACACACACAATACCCAGCGCATTAACAAAGCTTGTGATGCATGAAGAAGAAAAATGCCAAAATAGTGATACCAAATAATACACGTGAATTTATAGATGCGAAGTGGGCACAGTAGAAGTCCCGAAAGCTTACCCCAAAGGTAACCCAACAGTATCACCTTTGTGGGCGACAGTCCCCGTAACATCCGATAGACATACTTAACAAACCCCCAAACCTATTGCCTATCTTATGTCCCTAGTGGGGAAGTGCTGTAGGACAATCCCCCGTAGCACACATTCCGAGTCACTTTTTTTTCTTCACTCCTGGTCATAACTATCACGAAAAACACAGATTTTTATATTTTCTTGAACAAATGAGCGCCGGGATTGGTACGGGAATGAAAACCCACGTAACCGCCACGCAGGTTGCAGGAAACTTCAACACTGAAAACAACGTGCTTCGGTCAAAGGCAATTCCTCTCCTAAGTCAATGACCTTATTAAATTGTTCAAGAATGTTTGTTTGGTTTGTGTCTAAAAGAACCTAACGCGACTTAAATCTAATCCAACCATTCAAATATAAGCTAACGTTTCCAAATTTTATACTTTATTTGTGAAATTTTGAATTCAATGAACAGATTTGTCCTAGGCGATGAGTTACCCTATGGGGCAGTTGTTCTAATTGTTGTTCTTCATGAGATTGGAAAGTATAGTGTTGTTCAGTTGCTCTGAAGCAAGCTTCATTAAATATTATGGCATAACACTCGCCAGTAAAAAGGATCTCAGCCTAAAGCTCTATTGAAAATTGATTGATGCAGCATATTTAGGAAATTAGAAATTAAAAACTATACAAAAATTAAAATATTTTAAATTAAATTGATGTACAGACCCTAAAAATAACTAATGAGAGAACACTTTAATTGATGAAATATAAGAGAAATGTGAATTCTATCACGCGCAGGTTGACTGTTTTCATTCCCTTAGTACGAGCAATGTACAATCGAAAATAGGTCATTTTTATTAAATTAGGAATAAAGAAGCAAAGCTTTTATTTCCAAATGAGAACACTTCAGTAGCTACAGCTGGCAGTCGTGATGTTCTTGCAATCGGCACAGCGACTCGCGCTGCTAACATTTCCTTCCTCACCACTGAATTTTTCTCAAAGCAACTCACTGCAGATCCAACCTCAGATCTCTCCTACAGACCATCTTTAGCGCTCAGCAGTGCCACATCGACTCCTGACTCTCCGATACCTCATCATCCGGTACGGCTTCGTTTTCCGCCGTCCGTCGACTCGACTCGGTGTTGCATCCGAGCCTTGTTGAGTCACCACGGCCGACATGAGGGGAGGCTGCTCATCACCACCTCACCACCGCAAGGAGACAATTTGCTTCACTATCAGAGCAGAGCCATAAGTACCTGCGTTGGCGTATGTCGTGCGTAAGCATTAAAGATTGTTCGGCTGCAGTTTATTGAAGTGTTTCGCTCCCTCCTGGTAAATAATAGCGCCTAGGGTAATGGATAAATGTTAGCTAGTTTAGATTTGATATCAGATCAGTGGTAGTTTGAAGTGAGTAGATCGGATAGGGGTGTGTTTGTGTCGATGTTTAGTTATAGATCGGATAGGTGGGTGTTTGTTTCGGTGTTCAGTTAAAGATAAGATCGGTGGGTGTTAGTTTCAGTGTTTAGTTATAGATCATATCAGAGTTAGTTTTGGGTACTTGTGTATTTATTATCAGATCGGGGTTAGTTTTGGGTGTGTTCAACTAATTTAATACCAAGTAATTCCTATGCTAACACATATAATTTACTGCCTTTTTGCTAATTATTCTACCTAGGTGCATTAACAGAAGGTGCGGGGAGTTGTGCCTAGAGGCACGACAGCGGCCCAGATACTTCGGCCCAATCTCCAACGCACCTTTCTCTTGGAAGAGAACCAGCGTTCTTGACGACCCAGTGTATTTTCATCGGACGGACTATCATTTTTTTTCTCAATCGACTGTGTTATTAATTATATGGGTCATTATATACACTCTAATCTATTGTTCTGTATTTCACACCATCTTCAGTTTGCTGCTTCGACTTTGAAAATATGTTTAGCAGAGCGCCAGAGAAGAAGGAAAACCTGTAGCAGCAAAGGAAGTCTAACTCACAGAAACCAAATCTTTGCATGTGGTATAACCATCATGAATGACTGCTTCAAACCAAGTGTTACGAACACCACAGACAAATTTAATGGCCAAGTACAACCTTTCATGATTATTTCCCTAGATACTTGTGAATAGGTTTGCTACTTCTCTTATGATCTGTAAGGAATATTGTTTAAACATGTATGCACTACACCCAGATGTAAACTTAACACCTCACATTTGAGGAGAAAGTATTTGATTGTTATGTGAGACACACAAAAATTTTCACTCAAGATGCTAGCAACTAACAAAAAAGTATTTATAACTCCCTAAGAGTAGGTATTATAAACTTAGTAAACTGAAATTCTCAAGAAATAATTCAAAATATGGTGTCTCAATTCGAATGTAAGATAATGGGGTATAACTAGGAATGAACAACCAAAAGATGTGGAATTTCAATGCATTTATTAGAATTCCTAAGCAAGTTGAATAAACATTAAAATTCGAAAGCTTAAAGTAGAGAAGCATTTTGATAATGAACTCCATTTCCTGCCATAGCTCCATGTACTGAACTTGGCTCTCATGTCGCATCCATGATATCACTGACAAAAATTGTCTCAGAGAATTTATTATTATTTAGCAACAATTTAAAATTTAAGAGAAACCATCTTTAAAGGCTAACTACTGTCATACCTATCCTTACGAAAGGCCCACCTAACGAATAATCCCAGTTACGAAACGCCTATACGTAAAATTTTCGTCTCTGGACACAAAAAAAATCCAGTAACGAAACGCGAAATCTCAAAAATTCAATTAATGCGCGCTCGGCATTGTAGCCGTCCAAATCCCTTGAAACGTAAATACACTTGTAGCATCTTGTATTTTGTTTTGAAATTGGCGCTCTCCCACAGGCTATCTCCCAACACCTCGCTGGCCTCCCATTGGCTAGGAGGAAGCTGCATCTCCATGATACCTATGATGCTTATAGTGTGACTTCAAACCTCGTTTGTCACGGAGTTCTAACACGCGCAAAGGACTGAGTTACTGTTGTGTGCCAGAGCTGCCAAACGCTTGCCTCCTCCTCCCTCACCCACCACGGACTTCACTTCTCTACGCACTCGCCCTTACTTATCTTGGGAATAGTTACCCAACCCCAATGGTGAATGATTTGCATCTCTTATTCATTTTAATGGTTTAATAAATAATATTCTTTAACTATTATCACATATCCCACACAGAATTTGTATGTTTTTATAATTCTCAAAGGGTTTAGGGGGTAGTATTGGGGGCCTTGGAACAAATCAAACCTCATACATGTAAAATGCGACTCAACTTGAAAAAAAAATCATGTTACAAAACCATTTCTGGAACGAATTAATTTTGTAAGACGAGGTATGATTGTACTAGCTGAATAACTTGATAATGTAACACATGGACCAAAATAACTTTCACAACCAGATCCAACAACTAATGATTTATACAAAGGCTGATATAATTTTAAACCCACTAAGCATTCAGTTAAATTTAGACAAAAATATATTATCTGCCCATATTTCTTCATGTATATTTCTCAATTACACGTGTTACATTTCTTGCCAATGATATTAAACTCAGCAAAAAATACAAATGTAAATTTTTCTTCAAATGCCAATTTCAAATCTTTTTCTTATCATGAACACTACCAATGTCTATGATGCAATGAAGTCAGGATAATGAATCTTTTCCCAAAACTGGTCAGGACTATATGAATCAAAACATTTTCTCCCCGTCTTTCAACCCATACCGTATGGATCATAAAAAATAAATCCAACTTTAAACGTTAATAACTTCAGATTAAGATACATCAGTTTTGTTTGCTGTATTACAGAGAGCGATATGTATAATGACTACAAATCTTTAGGTCTGAGTATAAATAAGGTTGAGTCATCTGAAAATTTACCTTTAAACATAAATTTTCAAGTCCTAAGCCCATCATTATGCAACTAACACAGGAGCAAAGCAGTTCCATCAATGACATCTACGCAGGAACAAAAAGTTTAAAGGAAGTTGACATAAATTTGAATAGAGATTTTCAGAAAGAAGCTCGTGTTAAAACTCATTTATAGAATATTACAATAACCCTTTAACTTTTGTATCATTTCTGGCCTCATTAAAATATCACTTGCAACTCACATTTTTACAACTATTATATATCTCATAACTGATACAATAAATTTTAATGTGACTAAACATATTTAGGGAAGACATTTGTCTCCACCTAATACAAAAAACAGAATTAAAATATTTTCATCCACATCACATAAGTTATTTACATTTAAAGTTGGCCTCAGTTTTTATGGACCATATAGTATAGTCACATGAAAAATGAACAAAAATGAAGAAAATTCAAATTTTCATTCAGCAGCATTCAAAACTGCTTCCATTTACTGCTTATTAATGCCAGGAGAACAAAAGCAAGAGAAGATAATCACATTTTTTCTGACCTTTTCAGCACACCAAATTACCTTTGCTAGCAATACTGTTAAGTCAAAACCTTGGCAAAGTTTGAGGTGCATGTGCAGGTCAGTAATTATTTCTGTTAATAAGAATGCTTGATGGTTTTCCAATAAATTAATGCCAATAATATTTCAATATAACTTCAATAATTTTTGTAACATATCTCAACCCCCTTTAGATGAACATTTTGCCTCCACTGTATGGGTTAATAAATTGTCATATATATTAATTGAAGAGACATGAGAGAAATTTTCTGTAATAGATCTGCTCAAGTCTTCACCTAGAGCAACCTTCAAGTTTATGAATGAAAGTGGTAATTATTTGTAAACATAGGAGTAATGAAATAATAGGTTCAAAATATTCTAAAAGTGGTTAAGTATAAATTGTTCCCACGGACTTGTGCTATAATAGTAGAGCTATTATGGAACAATATTATTATTACGAACACTGAAGTAACTTCAAAGTAAAGAAAATTTGAATTCAAATTACATAACATCAAGTGTTCTCAGATCAGTACTATGACTTAGATTAGGTCTACTTGCCATTCATATATCTTAAATATCATTGTAGACATTTGTCACAATTTCATGACATAACACACAGGTACAATGCGCCCAGCAATGCAGAGAAGGAGCAAAGTTTGCATGCCTCAGTACAAAAGGAATCATTAACAATTCTTTCTCCAAAAACAATTTATGATCAGAGCATACATTCATATTGCTTTACGTTATTTCAAATTCAGAAGAAATTACTTGTCATTCAAATAATTCTTCAATTTGAGATACTTGTAGTACATTATTCTTGTAACTTAATTTCTGATTATCATTTTTGTGATCAGACATATTCTAGGATAATATATTGAATTACAGGGTTATTTGCTGAATTTTAAAATTATTTATTGATTTTCAGAATTTTCACAGGTATTTTAGGATAATTTAAGATATTAGCATATTTTAGGATAGTAAAGTATTACATTATAAAAAGTAGGAAGTTAGGAGCATTAATAAGATATGAAGATTACTGAACAGATATAACATTACTGAACAGATATAACATTACTTAACAGATATAACATTACTTAACAGATATAACATTACTTAACAGATATAACATTACTTAACAGATATAACATTACTTAACAGATATAACATTACTTAACAGATATAACATTACTTAACAGATATAACATTACTTAACAGATATAACATTACTTAACAGATATAACATTACTTAACAGATATAACATTACTTAACAGATATAACATTACTTAACAGATATAAGATTACTGAACAGATAGAAGATTACTACACAGATATAAGATTACTGAACAGATAGAAGATTACTACACAGATATAAGATTACTGAACAGATATAACATTACTGAACAGATATAACATTACTTAACAGATATAACATTACTTAACAGATATAACATTACTGAACAGATATAAGATTACTGAACAGATAGAAGATTACTACACAGATATAAGATTACTGAACAGATATAACATTACTGAACAGATATAACATTACTTAACAGATATAACATTACTTAACAGATAT
Organism: Morinoia aosen; assembly: GCA_030386875.1. Lineage (NCBI taxonomy): Eukaryota > Metazoa > Arthropoda > Malacostraca > Amphipoda > Talitridae > Morinoia > Morinoia aosen. The sequence continues at coordinate 7,483,475 of CM059575.1, read as the reverse complement.
AACATTACTGAACAGATATAAGATTACTGAACAGATAGAAGATTACTACACAGATATAAGATTACTGAACAGATATAACATTACTGAACAGATATAACATTACTTAACAGATATAACATTACTTAACAGATATAACATTACTTAACAGATATAAGATTACTGAACAGATAGAAGATTACTACACAGATATAAGATTACTGAACAGATATAACATTACTGAACAGATATAACATTACTTAACAGATATAACATTACTTAACAGATATAACATTACTGAACAGATATAAGATTACTGAACAGATATAAGATTACTGAACAGATAGAAGATTACTTAACAGATATAACATTACTGAACAGATATAAAATTACTGAACAGATATAAGATTACTGAACAGATAGAAGATTACTTAACAGATATAACATTACTGAACAGATATAAAATTACTGAACAGATATAACATTACTTAACAGATATAACATTACTTAACAGACATAAGATTACTGAACAGATAGAAGATTACTGAACAGATAGGAGATTACTCAACAAATATAACATTACTTAACAGATATAATTTTACTTAATCACATAAAAAGTGTAGACAGACTCCAGTAAGTTCAGGATGAAGGATGGCCTCACATTTAAATCTTACATCTAAAGTTTAGACACCGTTATGACAGTCAACACAACTACTACTTATCAGAACTGGCCTTGAGAGCTCAGAACATCTTTTCATTCTTGTTTCTTGTTACCAAAAATACCACAAAATTTGTGTGTAGAGCTTCAGGTGAAGAATGATTAGTACAGCAGGAAAAATTATTGCCATCAGTTGTCTACAATTTATAAACTTGATGATCACCATTATTCTACTGTGCATGAGGAACTTAGAAACCCCTCTAACTAATTTAAGGGCCTTGATTAGCTTTCATCAAATATTAACCCTTTAACGCTCAAGTGGACTGTACGGTCCTCTTTCAAAAATAACAATAATATATTATATTTTTTATTCAATTTGTTCACTAATGTGTCCTTTGAACTTCACTGCCAAGTGGCAGTTCCTTCCACATCTTGATAACAGTGACAACCTAATGCCAGTGTCGGTTTAGTGATAGTGGTTGTGATAACGGTAATAGGAGTATAAAAATGTGGGCGTTAAAGGGTTAACATTTGTGTTGATATTTAACTAAACATGGATGAACATGGACATCTTAATATTATTTAAACTGGTGTATCCAAGATACCAAAATAGCAATTGAAGCTTTGTTAACTTGAGCCTTATTTTTTTAATATATAAAATGTAAATCACTTCAGTTGTTAAATGTAGACAAAAGCATTAATTAAAACCTGCTTACTTAAACAACAGTAAGTATGATGAGCACATCTGTAATTCAGACCTCACTACTCAATGTTTCCTAAAGTACCATTTTAGATGATGACACTAAACATATACAGCCAAACTAATGAATTACAACATAACACCGAAATCTCGAGTCTTCATTTGGTGTTCAGACTTCTACTTGGTGAATGTGAAATGGATAAGATAATATGAAAGAATCTTATTGAATAAACATTTCACATAGATTTGCACTTGGTGCTTGTAACCTTGAGCTTTGTAATATTTGTTGGAGAGATGATCAGAATGGCACAGAAAGGAATCCAAGTTGAATCAACAAAGTTAATTTCCCTACATAGGGAGGAGTGCTTACAAATCAAAGCAAACAATTCATATCTTAAACAATCAAAGGAGGCTCATGATGATCAAGCCTAAGATATTTTAAAAGTAATTTTATGTTTATCACTGAAATTTCAACATTTTATACGGTGCAAATTGAAACAACTAAATATTAATAGTGATATATATATATATAACAAACTTACATCTTACCCATTACCATTTATAATTCCAGTATGCACATCAAGTACCTCTGCATATTATTTTTAAATGTTGAAATCAAATGTAAAATCCCAAATAAAAATGATTACCATTTTCATTTGAGCTTTTATTTCAAATTTACAGGAGTGCCTTAACCCTTTACCGCCCACATTTTTTTACTAATATTACCGTTATGACAACCACTATCACTAAACCGACACTGGCATTAGGTAGTCACTGTTATCAAGATGGGGAAGGAACTGCCACTCGGCAGTGCAGTTCAAAGGACACATTAGTGAACAAATTGAATAAGAAATGCTATATATTATTGTTATTTTTGAAAGAGGACGAAATAGTCCAGTTGGGCAGTAAAGGGTTAATTTGGATACAAAACTATACTACAAAACATTCAAACTAAAATCTCAAAGGAAAGGTGAGAACTTGAAACAAGCATCATCTTCACATTAGTTAAAAATTTTATCATAAAATACTTCTGAAATAATTTTATTTTCATGAAGCTATAGAAGCCTAAACCTTCATTCAACACATTGACTGCAATGGGTTAAACTAAAGTTTAGTATTCAACTCAAATTTAATTTCAAAAGATATTAGAAATTTTACAAATACCAAACATTAACTGGGTCCTTTAAATAACATTGATTTGAATAGATGGTAAATCTGAAGGATATAACAGTAATCGATTTTTTACTTTCCGGTGCCTAAACCTAATGAATTGAATCAAAATAAACAAGTTTTCTTCCATGCACTTTCCGTCTGAAATGATTATATTACGAGTTATAGAGGTAAGTTTAGTTCCTTCTATCATGACGAATGCACTCGAATTGACAGCAACTCATTGATTTTTGAATTTTTGTTGCTTGAATCATGGTAATAACATCAAAATAAACAACTTTTCTTCTATACACTTTTTTGGTTAAATGAGTATTTAACAAGGTATAGCGGTGGGTTTGGTTTTGACTTTTATGACAGCACGCTGGAAGCGAGACTCCATTCCAGTAATGCCATACCTCGCGACCTAAGAATTTCTTTCTGATTCAAACACTGGAGTTGCGGTAAGTCATTTACCGGAATAACTAATAAAACACTCATTTCAGACAGAAAGTGCATAGAAAAAAACTTGTTTATTTTCATTAGATTAACTATATTGTAATGGGGCGATTCACCAGTCTCCTGAACCGTGTTTGCTTATGAGATGGTGCAATCTTCCTGTTACCCTAACCCCTACTTTTTCTGTTTCAGAACAGATTTATCAATGTTAACAGGTGAAACAGATGAAGTATAGATAATTCCATTGTGTATCCTTATAATATACGGACAATGTATTCAGAGCGGCATCATCCAGCAAGGGTAAGAATAATAGGCAGCAATAGGATTTAAATAAAAGAATGAATCTATAGGTTTATTTATTGATTGAAATACTTTATTGTAAATGATATTGATGATTAATTAGCTAAATGTGAGAAATTATGTCCTCTATTGCTTTTATTATCATTGTAAGTTATTTATTATGCATGGCGGATGGGCAGGAAGACCTCCAATCAACCTCCAATCGGAGAGTAGAAGTCGAGACCAAAGAGCGATACCAGAGCCATCACCCAAAGCTCTGTCATGTCTGCCACAACCTTGAGGCCAAGGGACAGCCCACAACAATGTTTGGGCATTGAAATTTACAAATTCTATTACTGTCATATCCTTCAGATTTACTGAATAGATTGTTGAAACATTTTCCAAACAACCCACCAATATTGCAGTCAACGTGTTAAACCAGTTGAACTTGCAAAACAACTAAACAGCAAATACTTGTATACAAAGTATATTGATACTAAAAGTAATTATTCTACACATGCACTTGACATATCAGCAGAAAGTTTGGTAAATCCGAAGGATATGTCAGTTATCGATTTTGTAAATTTTGAAGCATAAGCATAGTTAATTAGTTCGAAATAAACAAGTTTTCTTCTATGCACTTTCCGTCTCAAATGAGTATTTTATTAGTTATAGCGGTAAATGACTTACTGCAACTCCAGGGTTTGAAGCGGCAAGTAATTCAAGGAGCACGTCGGACAGCAACACTGTAATGCGCACTCACTTCCAGCGCGATCGTCATCAGAGACGAAACCAAACCTACCGCTATATCTCGTTAAATAATCATTTGACGAAAAAAAAGTATGGAAGAAAAGTTGTTTATTTTGATGTTATTACCATGATTCACACAACAAAAATTCAAAAATTGATGAGTAGCTGTTTATTCGAGCGCATTCGTCATCAAAGACGAAACTAAACTTCCCGCTATAAATTGTGAAATACTTATTTAAGATGGAAAGTGCATAGGAGAAAACTTCTTTATTTTAATTCAATTAATTAGGTTCAGGCTCCAAAAAGTGGAAAATTGATAACTGACATATCCTTCAGATTTACCGAAAGTTTATAAGACTGTCAAAACTGTCCCAAAAACAAGCATTTTTTCTAACAAATAGTATTGACCACTATGTAATTGAATTTTCAATAATGTAAATGAATACTTATAAACTGAAATAAATTATATCCAATATATTTCAAGATACACAATATGACCAAGATTTGTAGTTACTTCTGACAGCAATGCTACTAGTAGGGAAAAATATAATTACAATGCCAGTAAAAAAAAACAGGAATGTCTAAATTAAATTACAATAAACAAACATTATCCTGGGAAAGCTATTATTATAAAATATAAGACCAAAGCTAATGAAACTAGTAAAAGTGGAGGGAAGGACCATAATCGATTTCCTACTTTTTGGTGCCTAAACACAGCTAATTAGATGTAAATAAACAATTTTTCTTCTACGCACTTTTAGTCTGAAATGAATATTTAACGAGTTATAGCGGTAGGTTTAGTTTCGCCTTAGATGACTGGAATGATCGAGCAATTATTGCAATTTATTATTTGCCAGCCCTGTGGAGCCTGAACCCACTTTTAGGATTTTTTAGTTAATAACACAATAGAAATTATCACCCAAAAATAACAAATTATTGCGGTATGTTCATTGTCGCCTGTGATGACGGGAATGATCAAGCACGTCGGAAGGGAGAGTCCATTGTAGTATTGCCATCCGACGTGCAATTATGATCCTCTCTTCCACATTTACCATGAAACTTCATCCACTTTTTCAAATAAATACAAACAAATGACAACATACCTACCTTAAAAATAACCACAATATACTAGAAATAAGGAGGAAGTTTGCTTATCAATCTTCCACTTCCACTAGAATTGATAACATATATGAACAATGGGTCAATATATATTTTTTGTCAGGCAAGGAAATTAAAAATTTGGGGACAAATAATCAATATAGGAACACATTTAATAACCTTTTACAAGAACGACATTCTGCTCGCTGATGCGTTATTTTCGAATAATTGAACTTTGAAGTTGGCCTTTGCGCCGAAGGAAGCGAGCGCGTGAAACGAAATTTAATTAATAACGGAAGCTATTACAAACGTAAAGAGGTTGGGTCGTGCGGGGGAGGCACAGTTCTTCTAGTGAAAATTATAAATAAAGCTTCTAACCCACCCATTAGGGTGACGACCGCAATCTTGTTGACATCGGGTCCAATATGGCGGCGCCCATGGTGGTCGCCATGTCAGACCCGATGTAAACAAGATTGCGGTCGTCACCCTAATGGGTGGGCTAGAAGCTTTATTTATAATTTTCACTAGAAGAACTGTGCCTCCCCCTCACGACCCAACCTCTGTACGTTTGTAATAGGGGGTTAGCTTCCGTTTTTAATTAAATTACGCTCGCTTCCTTTGGCGCGGGAAGGCCAACTTCAAAGTTCAATTATTCGAAAATAATGCATCAGCAAGCAGAATGTCTTTCTTGTAAAAGGTTTTTAAATGTGTTCCTTTATTGATTATTTGCCCCCAAATTATTAATTTCCTTGCCTGACAAAAAATAAATATTGACCGAACAATGTATCATATGCCTGCATGAGATATATGTATTACTAACATATGAATATTTCATATAGAAAACAATTACAATTTTATATTTATTCTGTATAAGTTAAAAACATTCCATCCAAATTTTGAGAACAAATTAAAATGTAGTTAAACTCCAACTCAAGATCTTATTGATGAGCCTCAAAGTTAGATAAATTAAATACCTCAAAACTAAAAAAGTGTCATTTAAATACATTTGCAAGATAATACCAAAGCCACTGAGCACACACAAAATATATTCCTTCCACCAAGCTGCAGCCATGGCTAATCATGACTCACAGACATCATGAGCCAAATATGAATCAACAGGTGGTGAAAGTTACGACAGTCTGGAACCATTATGTTACCCTAAGAGTTAGTAAGCCTCACCTTCTGATCTGCCCTTCCTTGCACTGACATCCTTCTTACCCATTTTTTCTGACTTGTTTTGTTTGCCTTCACAGCCGTTATTATTGGTTGCATCTTGCCTGCTATTATCCATCACAATGAGTTTTTGGGCACCATCACAGCCAAATTACAATAAGCTTATTTTAAAACCATTTAAAACATATCACATTTGAAAAATTCCTATTAACTTTAAAATTCAACGCAAATGTTATGCAGGTGATGAACAATTATCAACTTTTGCATATAACACACACACACGCACTCACACTATCACTCGAACATACTATCAGTCCGTAATGTATGATATACCTAAAGACTGGAACTGGGTGAACGGAAACTCCGAGTAGTTCACGACGCTATCTGATAAGATTTGCCTTGTAGAAAAACAAAGGAATTATGCAAATTTCACTTATACAGATTATTCCCTTATTGTCAGTGAGAAAACATAATGCTTGATGAAATATCCAGAAATCGTTAAAAATTTAAAAATAGCTTTTCTTACTACACATCACTTATATTTGATTAAATTTTGGCCGGCGTACTGCGGTGCTCATATTCAGTGATTGCAAGAAATATTACAATTGAATATTAGACAGGTAAAAATCACATTATTTCCTATGCCTTGTTTGAATAACTGTGTTACAGTTGTTGTGCTAACTTATAGTTAGATGGCAGACTCAAGAACCGTCAGGGTCTATGCGGCAAAGTTTGTTCTCAGTAAAGTATTGGAGTACGTGGAGCGGAAGGAAAGAACTATCAGTTCGCCAAGAAATCCTTCATTAAAAAAGTTTCTGGCTAGCTGAAGAGAAAGAAATCGGCAAAATATACAGAAGCAGAACATTTGTAATATTAATGAATAATCAAGAAATTTTACGTAGTGAAAGATGCAAACACAGTTTTGCCTCTTTATAAATGAAAAATGACTATTACAAAATAAGTTCCTGCAATTTAGGAGGCTCAATCATCTCTTATAAACAGCGTAACAGCGTTTAGTACAGAACTTTCAAAAACTTTCTTACAATACGACCGGCTGGCCATTTTTGGGCACCGATCTTGGAATTTTCGAGGGAACCTATGAATTACCCGGACAAATAGAGTAGTTTCTGAACTGCAAAACTATCTTTTAATTAGTAACAAATTCATGCTCGTGAGGAATACAACGTTTTTATGTCCATTAAAAATTTTTTACACCCACGTGGGGGGCTGGGAGCGAGGTCCCATGGTCCCTCAATAGTCGGCCGATTTTCTCTATTTCGCTCATTCTAATTTCTAAACTAATGCACCTACAACTTCAAATTGGTTTCAGTTCAAACATTAATTCATTCGCCAGGCTGGAGTGTATAATAAAACTCTCATACGCTTCCTGGGAAGGCATGGATAGAGGTTTATGAACTGCTCCCAAGTGGCGAAGTCGTTTAAAAATGATTGGCCTTGGAAGATTTCAGATAAGCTGTTAGAATGGTTTGATTCAAGATTGCTTAAGGGACAAGGTTGGTGTTTTCTGAATAAGGGCCACCAGTCACCATCGAACGGCAACACTTAATAAACTAATGACTTAATCTGACTCAGAAGGAGTTATGTGACGGTATTCGGGTTGCTCTACTGGCACCCAATTTTCATTTGCACGAGTTACCTCTGCAGGACAATGAAAGGACTTTTAATCTCTCGCCTGATTTTTGTTTATTTGTAGTCTCTGAGAGTCGTGCTGCGGCAACTGGGAGGTAGATTCTTTTCTTTTAGAATAATCTCCGGGTCCCGTCGGGAGACGTACTCCAGCAGGTGCCGTGGCTCGAGGGAATCCGGGGTGGATCCCGGCGAGAGTGGATTTGTTAGTGTAATATTCCGCAGGTGCGGTAACAGTTGGTATTATGAGTGTATCTCGAAGGAGGCAGTAATATCTGCCAGTGCCTTGTGGCTTACTTGGTTGATTGATAGCCGTTTAGGCTGAATAAATTTTACGAACGTCTCAAGTGATTCTGAGAACGTTCCGAATGCACCTACTAGTTCGTTTTCAAGTGGTTCTGAGAAACGTTACTATAGGGTTTTGTGGTGATGTTTGTGTTTCGGCTTCGCAGGTTCTTCTGTACGGGAAGAGAGCTTTGGTTACTTGTTCAAGCATGATAACACAAGGAGAGACAGTCGCTACGCAAGCCAGGCTGCGAGCTTTACTGCTGAATTTACAGGATTGCCTCAAATAGAGGATTATATGCGGGTGCCTCGGCCCAATTCTGGCGCCTGAACAAGGGCGAGGCAGTCGCAACAATAAGTACTCGTATGGACAATCATGAATCTCCCTACATGCCATTTCTCCAACAAACGAGTATTCTCCGGGTACTACTAGCCGTGCCGCGTTTTGTCTTAAAATCGTCTCCGAAATGGAGTGCAACATTCGTTCACAAGATCAAGAGTATTATAAATCAAGGCTGTGGTCGCCGATTAATCTAGGGTGTAGTGCCTATTTACAATGAGTCCCTTAAGATCGGTATTGGACAATTAGAACGGTTCACACTAAGCAACAGCAAAGGGCTCGCTGTACTGATCATACTTAAGGCTAAAAGTTGTCAAAAGATCCATTAACTTAAGCTAGGAATCGTGCCAGGAAGGCATGTACAGCCTAATTATTATTATTATCTATTATTAAATGCGGAATCCCTAGTCTCTCTGGCTTGAACGTGAAGGATGTCCTACGAGAGGAGAGAGGAAGGTACCATTTAGAAAAGAGTAGAGGGAACGCGGAATCTATGCACAAAGTGCACAGGATCGGTAGTTAAGAAGGAAGTTCAGAGCACAAGAAGGATTTAGAAAGCATTGATCATGAGGATGCATATCAGAATAGTATTGGGGCATCCTATGAGTTATAATGAACAACAACCACTGGAGGTAGCCGACATTGACATGAGGTAAAAGGAACAGGTAGCTACAATTGAAAGCAAACAATTGCCGGTTAAACTAAATTTAACCCCAAATCAGATAACTGGATGATTTCTGGACTAAAAATTCCCAGGAGTTGGGAATTTAGAATATTCAGAGACTTCCCAGAGGTGAGCACAATCACCCTAATTTAGCTGAATCAGGTAACGACTAATTATAAACATTATTATACACAAATTGACTTAACCAAAAATCAGTAGTAAGAGTTGTCACTAAAGTGATTATGATAGGAATTCTTGTTCCCGTTACTACACATTGTTACCCGCAATCAGACAGTGGGATAGTTCTGATCACGAAAGAATGATTATTTATATGACTTGACTTGAAGTGAGTAACTACCGAAGATACAACCTCTATTGGTGTAAATAACCTATCATAGCTTCATTCCTCAAGATATGAATTTAAACATTGACTAAAAATTGCAAAGGAATTCCAAAATTACTTAAATCTGACTTAATTAAATACAAAAATTGAGAACAAATTCAATTAAAAACTGGAACACACAAACGATGAGCAAAACACTAATGACACAATGGCAACAAATAGATTATTCAAATTCAATTGATTAGAGGCTTGAACACACAAATAATTGAGCACTAAAATTGGCACAATGGCAACATACTAGATTATTAATATTCAATTGATTGGGATTGCTTCTTGGAAAAACTATGTTGCCATCAAAAATAAGGTATGCAGCAATAGCCGGCACAGGGGAGGTGTGAGAGATCACACTTCCTGGCAAGAGCCCTACAACACATGTGACACGATTAGTCATTTGAGAAAACCTACTTAATAATACACATAACACATTATTTACATAATACATAAATTAAATAGTTACCCGTAGAACAGCAAAAGCACACACAATACTTTAATTCTCACCAGAGAAGAAAACCGAGATGTACACACTTTGAATGATTTGAAACGAGTGACGCTTGTGAGGGTTGAAATGTTGCCGACACGGCGACATTTGGGTTTCGTAACTACTCAAAAGTGATTTCTTAGGTATTGAATTTTTCCGTACACAATTTTAATAAAATTGAGGATAGAAGTTAATTAATTTCGTAATGAAATTTTATTCTAATGGTGGAATTTATTTCACTGAATTTTTAAATGATCATTTTGAGAATTTCCGAAATTTACACTGAGTAGCGTGCAGAAGGTTCGCTACAGCTACCCTCCCCCCAAAGGAGACCGAAAGGTCTGGGGGCGGCGAAGCCGATCCCCGACAATTACGCGGAAAAATAACAGACTCCGAAGGAGTTCCCAAAGAGCCGTGACAGCCAAAAAAAATAGGGGAGAAGGACAGAACAGAGTTAACCACCCTAAGTCTGCGCGTAACGGGCTGGCGGACGAAGAGGTCTGCCAGACCTGCTACAATGCTCGGGGACTGTAGAAGGAATAAGCTGGGGGACTGTGAAAGTTGACGTTCGGATCCCCAACTGTGACAATGAAAGAGTATCTGGGAGATTTCCGTGATGGGAGGCTACAGCACCAGAAGCATTGTCCGAAACGGGGACACCCGCATTACTAGGTTCCAACAGGGTTCTTTGAGCGGTATACGGCGGAACTATGAACTCGTTACACTCCATAGTGGGAGGAAGTGTCTTAGCCCAAGCAGACAAGTGCAAACCAGTGGGCTCGACAGGTGTTGACCTGGGGCTGATTTGCAGCCTGGGTTGTTGTGGTTCACGAGAGTGTGTGGGGGTGTCGTCCGGAAGGGACAAAAACGCCGCCTTAAGGCGATCTATGCTAACACTGTCGCTTTTGGTACCCCTTTCGATTACGAAGAATTTAGGAGTCCTCTTGAGGACTTTAAAGGGGCCATCGTAAGGGCGTCGCAATGGGGTTTTTTCGCCATCCACCCGCACGTAAACATGTTCACAACTCTGCAAACAAGGGTCTAGGGTTTCAGAAGGTGAAGGTAGGCGAGGCGGTTTGTAAACTACTTCGCCCATTGCGCGCTTGAGGCGCGATGCATAATCAGCGATTTCGCTGGGGGAATCATCGGTTTGGTACGTGGGATCAACAACATCACCAGGCAATCGTAAGGACTTCCCGTACATCAGTTCGGAGGACGTGCACTTCTGGTCCTGCCTGAAGAGGTTCCGCAGGGTGAGTAATACTATAGGCAGCCTGTCGACCCAATCATCGTGACACTTTAAACAGCGGAGTGCCGCTTTGAGGTCTCGATGGACTCTCTCGATGAGTCCGTTTGATTGGGGGTGGTATGCGGTGGTTGATATATTGGCACAACCTAGGATTTTGGAGATCTCTAACCACAAGGCGGAAGTGAATTGAACCCCACGATCATGCGTGATGCTCAGAGGGACTCCAAACCGGGAAATCCACGTTTCGACAAAAGTGCGTGCTACAGTTTCCGCAGTTATGTTAGCGATGGGAACGGCCTCAACCCAGCGTGAAAAACGGTCTATCATTGTAAGTAAGTAACTATACCCACGAGAGTTAGGAAGTGGGCCTACGATGTCGATATTGACTGCGTCAAATTTGCCGCCTGAAAATGCACAAGGTTGAATTGCGGCTTTGTTGTGCCGAGTGACTTTGCTTGCTTGGCAATCTGGGCAATTACGAACGAACTCTCTTATGGCCCTACGCATCCCGGGCCAGACAAAACGATCTGCGATTAGGCGGAAAGTTCTATCCGTCCAAGGATGGGACAAGTCATGGTAATGCTTAATGGTGGGCAAGCGCAAATTGTTAGGCAAGTAGTTTCGGTTAGGCCGGTCGGCGTCACAGTAAACGCCTTCTCTGAGTGAGAGTTTTAAGGAAGAGTCGGGACACTCAATCAAGTTATGGATTTCCAAGTCGCACTGCTGCGCACGAATGACATCGGCAAGCGAAACCGCTTGTACTAAGGGTCGGAACTCGGGTGCTGACGGGTTTAGTACCGCGCTGTACACACGCGATAAACAATCAGCAACCGTATTTTCCTCGCCTTTGATGTGCCTGATGTCACTCGTGAACTGCGCGATAAAACTCAGGTGCCGGCTTTCCCTAGGGGAGTGGCGCTCGGGAGGCATTCGGATTGCGTTGATTATAGGTTTATGGTCTGTGTAAATTATGAATTGACGAGCTTCAAGGGTGTAGCGAAAGTGCTTTACCGCTAAGTAAATGGCCAGAAGCTCTCTCCCGAACGTGTTGTAACGTTGTTCGGTTGGGGAGAGCTTGCGGCTGAAGAACGCCAACGGCGAAGTGACATTATTGACTGTTTGTTGCAAAACAGCACCGACCGCTATACTCGACGCATCCACCAGCAGGCTGAAATCTGCCTCAGGGTGTGGGTAAGCCAATTCTGTAGCAGTAGCGAGTCTCTCTTTGATGAGCTCGAACGCTCTCTCTGCCTCCCCAGTCCACTCGACCGTAACGGGTTTGCCTCTTTTCTTAGGTTCAATCAAGGAGGTGAGTGGGGCAAGGGTCTCTGCACAGTTCCTCATGAATCGGTGGTAAAAATTAACCGATCCCAAGAACCTGCGCAACTGTCTTTGGGTAGTTGGTCTTTGAAAATTCCGTAAGGCCGCCACTCTTTCGGGAAGCGGCTTAATTCCCCTCTCACTAATGTGGTGACCCAAGAAAGTCAATTCCTTCTTTCCCAACACACACTTCTCTGGATTGATCAGTAGTGAGTGCGACGCTAGTCGTTTGCAAAGCTCTCTCAGATGATGTACATGTTCCTCAGGCGTCCCCGAAGCCACTAGCACATCGTCAAGATAACAATACAAAAAGGGTAGGTCGGAAAGGACTTCCGTCATGTGCCGCTGAAAGGTCTGCGGAGCATTACGCAGGCCATATGGCATGCGAAGATACTCGAACAGACCGAACGGCGTGCACACTGCGGTCTTTTGTATAGAACTCTCGTGCATCGGAATCTGATTAAAGGCACGCTTGAGGTCTATTTTAGAGAAGATTTTTGCCCCTGCGAGATTCGCAGTGAAGTCTTGCAATGGGGGAATGGGGAATCTATCGGGTGTGGTGACTGCGTTAAGCATCCTATAATCCCCACAGATCCGCGTCTCGCCATTAGCTTTAGGCACTAAAATCAAAGGACTAGACCAGGGACTCTTTGAGATGCGAACTGTCCCATCAGCTATCATCCGCTGGAATTCCGACTTTACCTCCAGCAATCGGTCCGGGGGAAGACGCCTTACTTTAGCGTGAACGGGCGGACCACTCGTCTCAATATAGTGTTCCGTCAGCGTGTTGTGATTAGGGTTTACGTTAGGTAAGGAAAGGGCAGGGAATTCTGCCAACACCCGCTCGTATGGGCAAGTGATAGCGACGTTGCAAGTCACGCTTGCTGTGACGTTCACCATATTGACAGAGTGGAGAGGCCTTCTTTCACTGGATTCGCTATCAAACAAGCATCCGCTTCTCACGTCCACCACGAGCGCAAACCTCTGCAGAAAGTCCGCACCAATGATGGCCGTGTCCACATCCGCCACTATGAACACGAACTCCATTGAACGCTTGAGATTCAGGGAACAAGTAAGGGATTTTGTGCCGTAGCATAGGATGGGTGAGCCGTTCGCGGCTTTAAGGCTCGGGGTTCCCGTACCCTGTTTCTCTATTTGGGAGGCCGGGATAAGGCTGACAGCGCTACCCGTGTCTATGAGGAATCTAATGCTGGTTAAAGGGTCAAAAATCGTGAGGCATCGAGTTAATATCGGTTTAGTAAGCGACGGCGTCTGACTCGCTCTTACGCCGCGCTGTACCCGTTTTTTTGGTGTAGGAGTGCAAACATCGGGCAGTTAGGGCCTTCGCATTTACGAGCCATATGCAGATATTGCTGGTGGTACCACCACAAATCCTTAGCTTGAGGGGTTTGATTCTGCCTATTGTTAGGTCTAGGGCCGTTCCTCTGAAACTGATTGAATGACCTATTTGTACGGGCCTGGCGGTCAAACGGAGGAGGGTTTTGAGGAAGGTAATTTGCGTGCTGATGCGGTGATATTTGGTGTTGAGTTACCGCGTGCACATCTCCCCGAGTGTTGGCACGCTCGGCTTGCTGGTTAGCGACTAACGCTCCAACTTGCTGAGCTAGTTCTCGTAACAGCGCGTCAGTGGCGCTGCCGCTACTATTACTACTACTACTAGTTTGATTTACTGCCGGGGGCGTGACTAGGCTATTCAGACCCGATATTTCCGGATCGAGGAGTTTTTCGGCGAATTGGGCTATCTCATTTAGTGCCACGGGGGCGTTAGGGGAAATGAGGAAGGGTCGTACGTGAGCAGGCAAACGCTGGATGTACAATGCTTTGAGTGTTTCGTCGTCCATGTACCCCTTCGCTAAACGTCTCATATCTTAAAGCAACGCTATAGGGGTTTGATTTTGAATTGTTGGATTTTGCGAAAGGGCAAGAATCCGAGAAAAACGATCCTTACTGTAAATTTTTACAATTTCGTTTTTTAAGAGGGTATAAGGGTTATCAAGGTTAGGGTTCATGAAGCTTGAAACGTCATCTATTACCTGCGTGGGTAAACTCCTAACTAGGGCAAAGTACATCCGCTTTTCGTCCGTTATGTTCAGGCTTTCGAAAAACTGTTCTGATTGTAGGAACCAGGCATCGATGCCGTTAATTTCAAAAGGTGCCAATTTTAGTGGGGAGTTTGCGTAATCGTTTGAGCCCTCTGGGGTCGTCATTCTGGTTAATTTTGACACAGGTCTTTCCAAATGGTTTGCTTCAGTAGCAAGCAATGAGAGGTGCTCCAGTAGCAATGGAAATTGCGAAGGTTATTAGGAAGGAGCTTCAGTAGCAATGGAAATTAACCTAGAAGGTCTCCTATGGTTTGCTTCAGTAGCAATGGAAATGCATGAAAAGTTTTGTAAAAGGTGGCTTCAATAGCAATGGAAAACCATGAAGAATTTTTTAGAATAGGCTGCAGTAGCAATAACTTATTATTAGGGAACAGTTTAGGGAGGAAATGCTATGTTTGACTACTGAATAATGAGGAGCAGAGTACTACCTCCTTCAAGACAACCATCAACAGAAGTTGACAGCACTGGCATGCGCTCATAAACCCACAAAGGACAACTCGTGCAAGTGAAAAAAAAACACTCTGGTATTAATGCTATTAATAGTCACCAATATGAACTGCTCCCAAGTGGCGAAGTTGTTTAAAAATGATTGGCCTTGGAAGATTTCAGATAAGCTGTTAGAATGGTTTGATTCAAGATTGCTTAAGCGACAAGGTTGGTGTTTTCTGAATAAGTGCCACCAGTCACCATCGAACGGCAACACTTAATAAACTAATGACTTAATCTGACTCAGAAGGAGTTATGTGACGGTATTCGGGTTGCTCTACTGGCACCCAATTTTCATTTGCACGAGTTACCTCTGCAGGACAATGAAAGGACTTTTAATCTCTCGCCTGATTTTTGTTTATTTGTAGTCTCTGAGAGTCGTGCTGCGGCAACTGGGAGGTAGATTCTCTTCTTTTGGAATAATCTCCGGGTCCCGTCGGGAGACGTACTCCAGCAGGTGCCGTGGCTCGAGGGAATCCGGGGTGGATCCCGGCGAGAGTGGATTTGTTAGTGTAATATTCCGCAGGTGCGGTAACAGTTGGTATTATGAGTGTATCTCGAAAGAGGCAGTAATATCTACCAGTGCCTTGTGGCTTACTTGGTTGATTGATAGCCGTTTAGGCTGAATAAATTTTACGAACGTCTCAAGTGATTCTGAGAACGTTCCGAATGCACCTACTAGTTCGTTTTCAAGTGGTTCTGAGAAACGTTACTATAGGGTTTTGTGGTGATGTTTGTGTTTCGGCTTCGCAGGTTCTTCTGTACGGGAAGAGAGCTTGGGTTACTTGTTCAAGCATGATAACTCAAGGAGAGACAGTCGCTACGCAAGCCAGGCTGCGAGCTTTACTGCTGAATTTACAGGATTGCCTCAAATAGAGGATTATATGCGGGTGCCTCGGCCCAATTCTGGCGCCTGAACAAGGGCGAGGCAGTCGCAACAATAAGTACTCGTATGGACAATCATGAATCTCCCTACATGCCATTTCTCCAACAAACGAGTATTCTCCGGGTACTACTAGCCGTGCCGCGTTTTGTCTTAAAATCGTCTCCGAAATGGAGTGCAACATTCGTTCACAAGATCAAGAGTATTATAAATCAAGGCTGTGGTCGCCGATTAATCTAGGGTGTAGTGCCTATTTACAATGAGTCCCTTAAGATCGGTATTGGACAATTAGAACGGTTCACACTAAGCAACAGCAAAGGGCTCGCTGTACTGATCATACTTAAGGCTAAAAGTTGTCAAAAGATCCATTAACTTAAGCTAGGAATCGTGCCAGGAAGGCATGTACAGCCTAATTATTATTATTATCTATTATTAAATGCGGAATCCCTAGTCTCTCTGACTTGAACGTGAAGGATGTCCTACGAGAGGAGAGAGGAAGGTACCATTTAGAAAAGAGTAGAGGGAACGCGGAATCTATGCACAAAGTGCACAGGATCGGTAGTTAAGAAGGAAGTTCAGAGCACAAGAAGGATTTAGAAAGCATTGATCATGAGGATGCATATCAGAATAGTATTGGGGCATCCTATGAGTTATAATGAACAACAACCACTGGAGGTAGCCGACATTGACATGAGGTAAAAGGAACAGGTAGCTACAATTGAAAGCAAACAATTGCCGGTTAAACTAAATTTAACCCCAAATCAGATAACTGGATGATTTCTGGACTAAAAATTCCCAGGAGTTGGGAATTTAGAATATTCAGAGACTTCCCAGAGGTAAGCACAATCACCCTAATTTAGCTGAATCAGGTAACGACTAATTATTAACATAATTATACACAAATTGACCTAACCAAAAATCAGTAGTAAGAGTTGTCACTAAAGTGATTATGATAGGAATTCTTGTTACCGTTACTACACATTGTTACCCGCAATCAGACAGTGGGAGAGTTTTGATCACGAAAGAATGATTATTTATGTGACTTGACTTGAAGTGAGTAACTACCGAAGATACAATCTCTATTGGTGTAAATAACCTATCATAGCTTCATTCCTCAAGATATGAATTTAAACATTGACTAAAAATTGCAAAGGAATTCCAAAATTACTTGAATCTGACTTAATTAAATACAAAAATTGAGAACAAATTCAATTAAAAACTGGAACACACACAAGATGAGCAAAACACTAATGACACAATGGCAACAAATAGATTATTCAAATTCAATTGATTAGAGGCTTGAACACACAAATAATTGAGCACTAAAATTGGCACAATGGCAACATACTAGATTATTAATATTCAATTGATTGGGATTGCTTCTTGGAAAAACTATGTTGCCATCAAATATAAGGTATGCAGCAATAGCCGGCACAGGGGAGGTGTGAGAGATCACACTTCTTGGCAAGAGCCCTACAACACATGTGACACGATTAGTCATTTGAGAAAACCTACTTAATAATACACATAACACATTATTTACATAATACATAAATTAAATAGTTACCCGTAGAACAGCAAAAGCACACACAATACTTTAATTCTCACCAGAGAAGAAAACCGAGATGTACACACTTTGAATGATTTGAAACGAGTGACGCTTGTGCGGGTTGAAATGTTGCCGACACGGCGACATGGGGGTTTCGTAACTACTCAAAAGTGATTTCTTAGGGATTGAATTTTTCCGTACACAATTCTAATAAAATTGAGGATAGAAGTTAATTAATTTCGTAATGAAATTTTATTCTAATGGTGGAATTTATTTCACTGAATTTTTAAATGATCATTTTGAGAATTTCCGAAATTTATACTGAGTTGCGTGCCGAAGGTTCGCTACAGGTTCCTCAACCCCCTTAATGGTCGGCCGATTTTCTCGATAAGGCACATTTAAGGCACATTCTACTATCTAAACTATTGCACCTACAAACTTGAAATGGGTTTCAGTTTAAACATCAATTCATTCTCCACGCCAAAGTGTATAATAAATCTTCCATATGCTTCCTTAGGGGGGCAGAGATTGAGGTTTCTTGAAGGTCGGCCAATTTTCTATATAAGGCACATTTAGAGCGCATTTTAATTTCTAAACTATAGCACCTACAAACTTCGAATTGGTTTCAGTTTAAACATCAATTCATTCTCCACGCCGGAATGTATAATAAAATTCTAATATGCTTCTCGGGGAGAGGGCAGGGATCAAGGTTTTTCTACCCCCATAAGCCGCACTTGCGATCGCCGAGGAGACTTTAATTATGCAGCGCTGTCTCGGAGTGAAAAGAAACTTAGGCCGGCCCTACACGTAACTGTTTATATCTGAACGATTTATCTGTGCGGATAAAAATCGTTGCAAGTCATTTGACCGTCGCTGCCCCTACACCATTCAGATAATCGTTGTGATTTCCACAGTTTTCGCAATGTCTTCGGAGGAAGAGGAATCTGTAGCTCTAGCAGGTATAGCTGTGGCAATATGCCTAAAAAGGGAAAAAAGTGCTTCTGGTTCAAGGCGCGGCCGCAAGTGGAGCAGAGAATGGCTTCTAAAGAGGAATAGTTATACTCATACAAACTGATTAATTAAAGGAGTTAAGAGCAGCACCAAAGGACTGGAGAAATTATTTAAGGATGGATGAGGAAACATTCTTCAACCTTTTATGTTTGGTGAAACCTTTCATACAGAAACAAGATACGGTCATGAGATGTGCCATAACCCCTCATGAAAGACTGTCAGCTACATTAAAGGTTTTTAGCCACAGGACGGTGCTATGAAAACCTCAAATTTACAACAATGATTTCACCTCAAGCTCTCAGGGTTCTTATTCCCGAAACGTGCCGGGTGATTTATAAGGTGCTACGAAAACAGTATTTGAAGGTTAGTATTTATTAAGTAATAATACAACATAACATACCTAATACAAACATAATACAACATAACCAATATGTTTTGTGTGTATGTAAGTGTGAAGTAGTTGAGTAATAGAAAAAAAATAATACAATTATCGAAAACACATGTTCGATAGCAAACAAAAATCTAACTCCGTTATTCAATATCGAAAATCAGACTTCTTTATTAAAGAAGTATGTAAGACTGTCACTAAGGTATTTCGGTCATTACCCTAACAGCCTGAGCTAAAAGATCCAATGGTAAAGAGGGTGAGGGCAATGGAAAGCTTGTATGAGTATACTGTTCCGGGCGTTGCGAGGGTTGTTCAAATGTATTGTGCTGCATTGGCAACTGAGTATTTGTTACAGGCATAATTTTACGATTATGCGTAAGAACTCCCAATTCAGCTTCAAAGAGAGCATCATTAATGATTTTTTCAGCCAATATCCTTTGTAAATTATCCAATCCTCGTAACTTGTGTGCGACATTCTTCCCAAATACGTCATGCTTGTCTTCTTTTACTGGCACCCTTGGTTTTTTGAAGTGCTCATTGATAGTCGTCAGCACAGTGTCAGCCATGTCATTTTTGCATTTTCTTTTGCTGGATCTGGGCTGTGCTACACTACTTGTACTATTAGTTGGTGAAGGAGACGTGGGAGTTGGTGAGTTGCTGACATATGGTGGGTTGCTGATATCTAGCACAGAATATTCATTATCAACTTCGTTTTCATTGACATCCGGTGAAGGGCTGGACTCAGGCACAGGCTCATCATCACGCCATGATCTCTGTAAGAAGAAAGAAACTGCCATTAATCACAAAATAAAGAAATTTGAATTATACAGCATTATTTTATCTAAAATTTATGTTAAAAATTAATATAATTTATAAACTCTACAAACAATAATTTTTACGCATTCAAGTGAATTAATCCTATGTAATTTCTTCATTTCAGTTCCCTCAAACGGAAGAAGAATGGAAAAGTATCGCTAAACAATTTCAGCGAGATTGGCAATTTCCACAATGCCTGGGGGCGTTAGACGGCAAGCACGTGGATATTGTTCCTCCAGCAGACAGTGGTTCTCTGTTTTATAATTATAAGGGACGGCACAGCGTAGTCCTAATGGCAATCGCTAATGCAAAATGCGAATTCATCATGTGTGATGTTGGCTCAAATGGTAGAAGTTCTGACGGTGGAGTTATACAGAACACTATGTTTTACGAAAATTAACTAATAATTCTCTAAATATACCACCTGAAGAACAAATAGATGAATCACATAGAGTTCTACCGTATGTCTTTGTTTGCGATGATGCTTTTTCACTGCGGCCTGATATGATGAAGCCTTATAGAATAGGAGACTTGACTGGGCATAACGACAGAAAGATATTTAATTATCGTTTCTCAAGAACTCGTCGAGTGGTAGAAAGTGCTTTCGGAATTATGGCATCAAGATATAGAATATTTCATACACGAATATATATATTAGTTTAGAAGACATTAATGCCGTTGTGATGGCTTGTTGTGTGCTGCACAATTATCTACTGAAATCTTCGCCTAACTATGCCTCACCAGATTGCTATGTTGCAGAAAATGCTGACTGCGGTACAACAGTGGAAGTTTTAAGACCTGAAGATTCAAATATGATCAATCTTGCCCGAAGAAACCAAGGGAATCCGATGGAAACCGCCAAAATGATTAGACAAAATTTAACTGAATATTTCATCAGAGAAGGAAAAGTGCCATGGCAAGACAACTTCATCCATTGAAACTTAATTAAGGCTATAGGTACATATTCGCATTAAAATATGTATGCAACAATGCTACATAAATATTTAGGCAACCTGTTTTGTAACTAGATCTCATTCCTGGATGCTATGTTTTTATTATAAGATCAATTGATTCGTGTTCTAACGTCACAGTTATCAGAGAACACGTAATAAATAAATAAATTATAGTGCCGATTATACATAATTATCTACTCGTATAAAATTCGAGACGGAAGCCTTAAATGTAACTGGGTGATTCATTCCATTTCTACCTTATTAGTTGTTACTTATTCATCTAAGTAAAATGCCACATATATAGCCTACTTTTCGTCACTTTGATTCGTTGCAGAACCACCCTTTACACCCTTCACACCCTTTATTAATAGCATATATTGTATGTGCCTGTACCAACTACATAATAGAATAAACAGTGTATAGACTCACCTGACTTTCATCTTCCTCAGTATTAGTGAGACTTTCCCGTGCATTTTCTTGATCCTGAAGGAATGAAAGCTTTTCAAAATACCACAGTTTTGGAACATAAACATCATTTGATCCTGCTCCCGATTTCTTGGAAGCATGCACTTTTTTCGCTTCTTTTCTATATGTTGTGCGTAAATTATTAATTTTTTTCACAACTACATCACGGTTAGCACCAGGTATTGTTTCCATTAATTTTTGCAATTAATTTTTCATATGCTGCGTTTTTCACGCCACGGTTATGGTACTCTTGGCATGTTGCTTTCCACAAACACTGTTCAGTTTGGTATATTTCAATGAATTCTTCTAATGCTTTGTGATTCATAATTTCAATGTTAAACAAACACTTGGAAAGGCTTGACCGCTGACAAAAAGTCTAAACTAAAAAACTGATAACCTGTACAGATTTACCCCTACACGTGAGATTTTGATCTGAAATGGAAACAGTCGTTTCAGACAAAAAGTATGAATTCTTCAACTGTTCAGATCTCTCGATCAGTCCATCTGAAACGATCACAATCTGCGCAAATTCCCCCCTACACGTTCGATTTATCGTAACGATTTGTCTGCACTGATAAATCGTTCAGATAAACAGTTACGTGTAGGGCCGGCCTTACTAGCCCATCCAACGGTGATTTTGGACACTCTTCGCGAACACAAAGAAAGTATGCCATTAATTAGGAAAACGACGGGCTATGAGTTTTAAACACTGGACATGATTTCAAATCATTCTTCACTTATGTGAGAAAATGAACAAAAAATAGATAGGTATCAATATTATTGGTGATATTGAAGAGAACTGAAAATTTACAAGAATTAGCAAATAACGATAACGATTAGGTTAAACTCAAAAATAATAACCTAATATAGATTTATGAGATTCAAAATTTCAAAAATAAAGTTTTGAATAGCTTTATCAAGTTTCCTTAAAACGTTACTGCAGAAATAGAAAGTTAGTATCAAGTTCTTAGTTGGAAAATACCCCTCCTAGAAAGTGAAGGCGTCTCTCACACCCTCTCAGGGAGAAAGGAAATCTGCGAGTGCTTTGGAAGGCTAAAGGTAAACAAACGTTAGCTTCAAATTCTCGCGCCATCGTGAGGGCATGAGTCTCACTTTGCACTGACTCTAATTTCTAAACTATTATTGCACCTACGAACTTCAAATAGCACGGGTCCATCGACGAAATCATAATTTCTTCATCCTCCGAGACGAGTAATTAAGTTGATCGCGTGTCCTTTTTGATATTTGCCGCTCGTTCTCCGAAGCCTGTCGTAGTAGCTGTTTAAAATCCAGTTTTCTTCCTGTGTAGTGAGTAGGCCGTAAATCCAGACCCAAAATTTAGGCCAACAGTCAAAAATCAGCTGGCCTTAATACTGAGGCTAAAATTTGGGCCATACATAGTGCCATTATTTAAAAAGTTGATTCATATCATGCTTAAGAATGCCTGACCCCTCCAGTGAGAATCACATGCTTCTGTTCCCATGACTGTTAATAGACGAATGAAAAACACCCAAGCTGACCACAGATTTTTGGATGTACATTTTATTACCATCCATCCGATGAGCAGCAAACTCTGATATGCATTGTACTCGTATAGGCTTTTGTACATGTTTCCTGATGTACGTGTTGTGCTTTGTTTTGTATAACTTATTTTTGGTTAACCTTGTCTCACCATCTATCCAGGGAGCTTTTCGTGACACAATTCTTTCAGAAAGATTGGAAAATTTAATGAAATACCGTTCCTAAATATATTTGGCGTAGTTTGTAACCAAGCATGTTTACGTGACAGGATCTGATGAGTCATTGACAGTTACAACTTTCTATTCTTAAGCATGGAATGAATTAACTTTTTAAATAAATGCACCATGCTAGGCCCAAATTTTAACCCCACTATTACGGTCAGCTGATTTTTGGCAGTTGACATATATTGGGGCTGGAAAAACAGCCTACTCACAACACAAGAATAAAACTGGATTTTAAGTAGTTACTACGTCAGGCTTCGGAGAACGAGCGGGATGTATTAAAAAGGACACGCGATCAACTCGTCTCGGAGGATGAAGAAAATATAATTTCGTCGATGTACCGGTGCTATTTGAAGTTCGTAGGTGCAATAATAGTTTAGAAATTAGAGTCAGCGAAAAATGAGACTTATCGGTTGACCTCCACGGAGGCGCGAGAATTTGAAGCTAAAGTTTATCTCTAGCCTTCCAAAGCACTCACAGATTTCCTTCCTCCCTGAAGGGGTGTGAGAGACCCCTTCCCTCTCTAGGAGGGATCTTTCCAACTAAGAACTTGATACTGACTTTCTATTTCTGCCGTAACGCTGTGAGGAAACCTAATAAAACTATTCAAAACTTTATACATGAAATTTTTAATCTCATAAATCTATACTAGGTTATTATGTCGGATTTTCTCCCAATCTTTATCGTTATTTGCTAATTCTTGTATATTTTCAGTTCTCTTCAATTTCACCGATAATATTGATACCTATCTATTTTTCGTTCATTTTCTCACATAAGTGAAGAATGATTTGAAATCATGTCCAGTGTTTAAAACTCATAGCCAGTCGTTTTACCAATTAATGAATGCATGCTTTCTCTGCGTTCGCGTGTAGTTAGTGTCTAAAATCACCGTTGAAGGGGTAGTAAGTGTCTCTTCACTCTGAGACAGCGCTTCATAATTAAAGTTTCCGCGGCGATCGCAAGCGCAGCTTATGGGGGTAGGAGAACCTTGATCCCTGCTCTGTCCCCAAGAAGCATTTGAGAATTTTATTCTACATTCCGGCGTGGAGAATGAATTGATGTTTAAACTGAAACCAATTCGAAGTTTGTGAGGTGCTATAGTTTAGAAATTAAAATTCACCCTAAATGACCGGCTAGTCATTTTTGGGGACCCAACTGAAATCTCCGAAGGGACCTCTGAATTACCCGGACAAATAGGGTAATTTCTAAGCTATAAGACGTACGAACTTGAAATTTATACCAAATTGATGCTTTGACGAGTACAACATTTTCATGTACTTTAAAATTTTCTTACGCCCCCGTGGGGGCAGGGAGCGAGATTCCCCTACCACCTCAATCCTCGGCCGATTTTCTCGATAAACTTCATTTTGTGCCTACATTAATTTCTATCTATTGCACCCACAAACTTCATATTAGTCTCAATTTGAACATAGAATCAATTTCCTTGGGAGCATGTGTAATATAACTCTCGTACGTTTTCTGGGGGGGCAGAGGGTGAGGTTCCCCAAACCCCTTAATCCTCTGCAGATTTTCTCGATAAACCTCATTTTGTGCCAACATTAATTTCTAAACTTATGCACCCACAAACTTCAAATAGCACGGGTCATCGACGAAATTATAATTTCATCATCATCCGAGACGGGTTGATCGCGTACTTTATTCGTACTATGTATACATAAGCGGAGGGTAGAACGAAAAAAGCATCACTTGATTACAAGATACTCAAGTAGAAGATAGGGATTGATGGCGAAGATCAGTATGTGGAGCGTTGGTCGAAAAAACAGCGAAATGTAAAGGAATCTTACACCGTGAAAGTCGAGCTAAATATCATAAAATACTCCATGGTCGATCCCAGGATGGTGCTAACACGACCGAAACGAATTTGAAAACTGTTCATGAAATTTTGAAACTGAAAAAAATTCGCGTTAGAACCCTTTCGTCGTCTCCCAAAAAGAAAATTTAGAAAAAAGGAAATTCTCCAATGACACGCAACAAGAAGGCATTTTACAAAACCTGGCCTCTGAATTCTCTCTTGTAAAACCAAAGTAAAATCATTACCGAAAATCAAGCTTCTGATACCTGTCTTAGCACTCAGCAGGAAATCATTGCAGTAGACCTCATCTCCGAGTCACCTGTTGCGAACCAAAAGGAAAAAAAAGCATCTCACTTCAAGTCTGAATCCTAAACGGATAATCAACGCGAAAGAAATAAAAAGAACCTCATATGTGTTGGGACTTCTGAATCGGACGACAGAAGTAAATCAAGCAGGAAAATCTGCTCAAATATTTTAACCTGACAATTGAAAACAAAGAAAATATCATTCAAGTAACGAGTTGGCTGTCCAGTGACGAGATTGATGCCTTTGGTAATTTTATTCTCGTGGAGTACCAACAATACAGAATTCATTCGACTCTTCACACCGAAGCCGCTGGGTTGTCACACAGAGCTGTTAGTGCAAATCCTAAATACCTCATACTCGTAATGTGCGCTAAAGCTCGGTAACCAAGGTTACAAAAGAGCGAGGACACAGGGAGTCATTCGATCGTCGTCACAACGTATTGTGTCGCGACCGAGCTGCAGACTTAGCGCATGTCCAGTACCTGTGTTCTTTAATTAAATTGCGCGCAAACTCCTTATGTGATAATGTACTTGAAAAAATTGTACACGAACGTAAAGAACATAACAAACCCAGTCTAACTTTTTCGTCACCTGCATGCATGTTTTTCGCCGCCCAAGTAATTAAATTGCTTGGGCGGCGAAACACATGCATGCTCCGGCAAAAAAGTTAGACTGGGAAAAGTAGTGATTGAGTGTCTCGGCGTACATCACCAAGTGAATGGAGCGAGTTGCGGTCCATCCTAACTGGCATTTTCGCTGTCTGTGGTAAATGGAGAAAACCCGTGCCTCGTCACTTATGTAAAGGAGAAAATGAGTTCCCACCTTATAAAATATTGTTTAGAAGAAAAATTTCTCATGCCCTTCCCTTCGATGAAGAAAGCGAGAAATTTCACAATAAAAGAGGGGAAGTTAAAGGAATGCAAGGAAAATGTGTCACGTCATATTGCAAATCTCTGTCCCTTAGACTGCAAAGTGCAGTTGGTATGAAACTATAATTAGGTCCATATGTCACCTATGTGTAGAATTTTTTTTGGCTATTTGCTCCTAATAAGTAATATCAATTTATTACGGAGTCTCTATTTTATCCCATGTACCCATGTCCGTAAGTTGTTAATGAGTATACTGAGAGGATGAAAAAGGGGCTGCTCTGAAACTGTAACTTGATTTTCATGGAAATCATGTTATAAGATTAGAAATTAACTCACTTTCACGTTACCTAAGTCATTATAATTTTTATCTTAATTATTTCTTAACTGAAGCCAACCATTATCTTTTTGGTATGTAATCGCAAAATCAAAATGCGCACCAGTGTCCTCAGACAAGATGCTCATGATAAGCGACATGATACTCACTGAAATAGTTACACTTTAGCTGCAATGCAAACGGGAAAAATGTGATGCTTGACATCAAAATTCTACCACTTGGTATTCATAATTAGGAGAACACTTCACACCGTGGTGCCCAACATGGACACTACACCCTTGTAATTTGCACTTGCTATCTGATTCGTCATAAACACAGCGCGCCAGAATGGACTTGCACTGTTCAGCGTGCATCTTCTTCCTTTGCCTCTCCAAATTTTACCACTTGCGAGCTCGCCACCTAACTCATCGTGAACACAGCGCGCCAGAATGAATTTTTACTCTCCTGCGTGCCTCTGCTTATTTTCCTTCTTCACAATTACAACTTGAGTTAATTCCCTGTCGTCGGCCTGTCGAGGCTCGAAACACAGCATTCAGGCTTCCACATTAGCGCTGAATACCAGGCTGGCTGCCCGCTGCGAGGCTGCGAACGCTCGGACGTCAAAAAGCCTACATTCTTGCCACTGCACCAGTCAAATAGACCGGTTCCCCGCGCTTGCTCTGCTTTTATACCCATGCCACACTATGGCTGTGTCCCGGCAGAGTAGAGGCTTTTGAAAGTGCGTGGCTTCTCCCTATTGGATGAATCTCACGCGTCACATATGACGTTTTCCCTGCTTCGCAAAACTTGGTATTGCTACGCGCATTTCCCTCAAAATAAACCCAGCAACTCTTGATTTCCTAACTCGTGGGCAATTAAATTTTTAACCCCATATTGTCTGTGCTATGTATTCACGTTGCCCTCGTCTTATTATGTATGCAATTTAGTGCACTAGCTTTTCAATCTAGCCTCTACCCCCTACATACTCCTCCCATCTGCTGATGTGGTCCACCCCTCATATCCCTCACGATCCGCGCACTGCTGCCTGTAGAGCCGGTTGCTTGCCTCTGCAGCGTCGGTTTTCATATATATATATATATGCCTAATATAATCTATATTACGACACATTCCCGCGCGCTTCACAAAAATTTGAGCCAAATGGTTCAAATTTTCTGTGACAATATCAAATTATTATAAGGTCCAAAATTTTCAATTAATTCAGAGAAACGCTACTCGTAAACTTCCATCCATACTTTGCATACCCGCACAGAGGAACAAAACTCTCACGTTATCATATTATTAAGGCACCCTAACGTTCAATAAAACATAGACGTATGACATCAATCAAACACACATCGCATTGGGTTACTATGACATCCTAACGTCCAAAAATAACGTCGAAAAGAAAACATTCTAGGACTCGAGAGAAACACAGCTAACATAACACACATATCGGGCACATAGACACAAGAATATTGAAACACACACATCACATTTTCTTATTTTTTGGCTTGCCTTCGTGACGCGTGAGATTCATCCAATTGGGAGAAGCCACGCACTTTCAAAAGCCTCTACTCTGCCGGGACACAGCCATAGTGTGGCGTGGGTATAAAAGCAGAGCAAGCGCGGGGAACCGGTCTATTTGACTGGTGCAGTGGCAAGAATGTAGGCTTTTTGACGGCCGAGCGTTCGCAGCCTCGCAGCGGGCAGCCAGCCTGGTATTCAGCGCTAATGTGGAATCCTGGATGCTGTGTTTCGAGCCTCGACAGGCCAACGACAGGGAATTAACTCAAGTTGTAATTGTGAAGAAGGAAAAGAAGCAGAGGCACGCATTAGAGTAAAAATTCATTCTGGCGCGCTGTGTTTATGATGAGTTAGGTGGCGAGCTCGCAAGTGGTGAAATTTGGAGAGGCAAAGGAAGAAGATGCATGCTGAACAGTGCAAGTCCATTCTGGCGCGCTGTGTTTATGATGAATCAGATAGCAAGTGCAAATTACAAGGGTGTAGTGTCCATGTTGGGTACCACAGTGTGAAGTGTTCTCCTTATTATGAATACCAAGTGGTTGAATTTTGATGTCAAGCATTACATTTTTCCCGTTTGCCTATGCAGCTAAAGTGTAACTATTTCAGTGAGTATCATGTCGCTTATCATGAGCATCTTGTCTGAGGACACTGGTGTGCATTTTGATTTTGCGATTACATGTTTCCCTGTGCCAAAATCCACGTGTTCAGTTTAACGATAAAGATGCTTAATCTTTAATGCTCATTATTCTCCATGCTTATTTATGTGGGTAACGTTCGAGCAAAAAGGTGTACATTTATTTATTTGTGGAGGTTGCAAGTCCTCATGCGTGCGTGATTAGAATACAACCTTTTCACGTATCGCGACACTCTCCCCCAGGAAACGCACGATAGTTTAATTATACACGCTCCCAAGGAAATTGATTCTATGTTTAAATTGAAACTAATATGAAGTTTGTGGGTGCAATAGTATAGAAATTTATGTTGGCACAAAATGAGGTTCATCGAGAAAATCGGCCGAGGTTTAAGGTGTTAGAGGAACCTCGCTCCCTGCCCCCCCCCCCCCCCCCCCCCGGGGGTGTAAAAAGTTTTAATGTACATGAGAACGTTGTTCTCGTCATGAGCATTAATTTGGTACTAATTTCAAGATTGTACGTCTTACAGTTTAGAAACTACCCTATTTGTCCGGGTAATTCAGAGGTTCCCTCGAAAGGTCCCAGATCGGAGCCTAGAAGTGGCTAGCCGTTTGCAATACGCTTGTTCCAGGAGCCGCATTTACTATAGTTGTCATTAATTAGTAATATACGTGTTTCTTTTCATAAACTTTCTTAGTATAATTAATTAATATTAAATTTTCCAATATAGTGACTAATCTTAATGATTCATGCCACTCATTCAATTAATATCAAAATATTTAGGTTTCTGTCAATTTTGATCCTTCGTGTTAGCAACAACCGAGTGGAGCAAATGGTTCAGCGCCGGGTTATGGGGATTCAAATTCTGCAAATCGCTTGTGTTCGCACGGTCGTGTAGTGCACATGTGTCTTCGCATCTGAGCCTGACTGCCTGCCTGCCTCTTAACTGCTGCTTAATTCCCGGTTTGCCCGAAATCACTGGGCACACGTCTGACGTACTTCCGCCTACGTAATTCCAAGAGTCTCAAGTCCTGTGGTTGACCCATACAAGTGGGCCAAATTTCCCAACACGGACGCGTCCAAAACTCCAATTCCAAAATGTCCTGGGCCGTTAAGAACTCGCTGGCCATCCTCTGCGAATGAACACCTAGATAAGTCCGCAGTTCTGCCCTGGTTTAATTTCCTCCATTGCAATCTCAAAGAACGTTATTATACCGTTGAAGCAAATGATTTTTCATTATCAGAACGAGATCATCACCTACATAACTTCAGACGCTCAGCTGCTGATATGGGCAGTATGTATTTAAATACTTTTATCACTTGATACTGTAGTACCACTGAGTGTAGTACAATCATGGTTAAAAACATAAACCTTTAAACGAAGCAAAAGAAATGATAAATAAATATAGAAATAAGAACCGCTTATAGGAAAATAGTAGAAAAGCTTAAAATTCCATCCAGATTCACTGCATTGGTTGTTTCTCCGCACATGCGTCAAGCAACTACTGAAATCCGTGAAAAATCTGGTGCGCTGAGTGAGGAATCTGAAAAATCTTTGAAGAAAATGCACTGAAAAGTTTAAGACAGTCCCACGATCACCCAAAATAAGTTGCAAGAAAATTTGTTAGGTTGATCTAAGCTTTGTAAGAAGGCACGAGTGTTCTGCTACGCACAATAAGCGATGGACTCCACAGAAATAAACAGATATCACGCTCCCCAGGAAAAATTCCGTGGTTGTTGAAACTACGTAGGAAAGCCCTGTTAAAATTTGCCCACGAATATAAGATTAAATCCAAAATAGTTTGGAAAGTATTCTGTGGACAAAAATATCAAAAATAAATTATTTGTTTGTAATTCATGAAATCCGGCTTCAAGGAAAGACTCCTTTTTTGCATCGAAGAACTCAGCGCCTACTACAGAGTTTGGCGTAGATAGCATCTTGGTCTGAGGATGTTTCCCCCGAAGAGAAGCAGCAATATACACATAATTGATGATACAATGAATTCAGAACTATAAAAAATACAAAGAACTCTTACTTGCATTCGTAGTTTCATATTCGATCTTAAAATAAGATAATGGTCTTGAGGACATAGTGAAATCTATATAGAAATGGTTCACTGATCACATTATAGAGTAACTCGAATGTTTAGCTAGTACCCAGGCTATTCTACTGAAAGTTAACGGCACTGTATGGAAGTTAACACCATATCAAAATCTCCATAGTGTAACATGATCTCGGGAAGATATGAAAAAATGAAATAAATATCCTTCCCTAGAGAAACACGCAAATAATTTATAGGAAGGTTTCCGAATATTGCTCTGGAAATGAGTAAAGAGTGTGCTTTTAGGTATTGAATAGTGATTCTGAAGTAGTTTTAAATTGTACGAATACTTTTTTACCCTTATCTACCAAAAACTGCATTAATTTTCCTCGATGGTTAATTTTCTTAATTATTTTAGCATGTTCCGCTTTTATCCATTCATAACCGTTTATTTTGGTAATTGTTTACATTGCAGTTTGTCAAAAATTAGTTCGATGAAGAATTTCTACGTGTACGAAATTTTTTTTTTCTCTCACTTCATATGTATGCGTGCAAATTGGAATCGAAAGTGTTTCAATTTGGCTGCAAAAACAGATTTACTTAAAAAACAGCCCTAATTGTTTTTTTCTTTTCATGCTTACAGGAAAGCCCCAAGCTGTAATTGACAACTGGAGTCAAAATCATACTTACAAAGATTCTTCATCTAACGGAACATCATATTTGCGTTAGTTATAATGTCTCAGTCCAGCATAGTTACCCGTGAATTCGATTACGTATGAAAGCTTTACAAAAGCACACAAAAAAGTTACTTCTATTCGCAACAAAAGTCTCCTACAACCGTTAAAGTATCCGTATATATCATGATCAATCCTTGATTCAGTTTTTCTGAATTCACCTAGAAATTAGGTTGATGGGCTCAGAACGCTATAACAAACGATACCTAATTGATTTTGATATTTATTTCCACCCATTTCTATTTATTTATCCGATAAATGATGAATCTAAATTTTTTAGAACATGCATTATATTTTGTACAATTCAGCCAGAGCCCACAACTTGGAGAATATTTGCTATTGATTAGTAATGAAAAGAGAAGTAAATATTTGCAAAGAAAATGGTTTTTCAGTGTCGATATCGTCGTGCGGTCGACGTGAGGGTTCGTGGAAAAGGGGGCTGTCTTCTGTGCAGCTACCTTTTTCCGGGGCACTAACTTTTTCTTTGCAGCTGCCCTTCCTGAGGTTCGTGTGGGTACCGCCTACGCCGTAATCAGTCCGCTAGGGCAACAGAAGTAAATTCTGTTAGTGCCGAACTACGGCGGTACCGTTATGTGTGTGTGGGGTGAGGTTTGTATGGGTACCGCCAACGCCGTATTCAGTCCGCTAGGGCAACAGAAGTAAATTCCGTCTTGTGCCGAACTACGGCGGTACCGTTAGTGTGAGGTGTGTGTGTGGGTACCGCCTACGCCGTATTCAGTCCGCTAGGGTAACAGAAGTAAATTCCGTTTTGTGCCGAACTACGGCGGTACCATTAGAAAGACGAGCAGCTGTCTGCGCCGTATGAGACCACTAGGGCAACAGAAGTGAACTCTGTTAGTGCCGAACTGCGACAGCGTCTTCATAATCGACAAAACTATGCGAAAGGGTTCATCCTTCCGAGGTGGCTCGTTAAACCCCTTATTAGGCGAGGTGTCGTATGAGCCTAAAGTCTGTATCAACAAGGAGAAAGAAAACTCTTTTAACCTCAGGGTTTGACTTTTTTAATGCTGAATCTTTTTGCAGTCCCTATTACATACACTGATATATTTTACCAAAGACAGTGATTTATTTTCTATTGCAACAATAGTGCGTACAGACATGAGCTACTGCATAACAGGGTATAACACTCAAAATTGCATTTAAAATATTAGTCTTATTTAGCTAGGTAATCAAAGAAACATTGGAATATCGACATGTAATACAAATGATATGTAAGTGCTAACTAAAGTAAATGCGCAGACGCAACATCAGCGCAGAGAAACAGACAAGTCGGCGTTCAGGGAGCTGGACACATAAAGAAAATACTTGGGATTATGGGTAACTAACACAAAAGGCTCGACAACCCCTGTGCGGCCTGACACGCCCGGGGGAGGGTGTCTCTGCTACGTTAGCCGAGACAGAAAATCCGCAAGGTGGTTATCGACTCCCGAAAGGTGTACTGCTCGGAACCTGAAAAGGCTGAAATACAAAGCCCAGCGTTTCAATCGGGGGTTCAACTTGTCTGCCTGTTGCAAATAAAGGAGCGGTCGATGGTCGGTTTATAACACAAATTCTCGTCCATACAGGTAGACCTCAAACTGCTGTAGAGCCCAGTAGATGTTTAACGCTTCTTTTTCAATGGTAGAATAGTTTATTTCTGCTCCTCTCAGTCGACGTGAAGCATATGCTACGAGTGCGTAGTGACGGAAGTCTCGTTTGCTTGGCTGGAGGAGAGCTGCTCCAAGTCCAGTTTGGGAGGCATCTGTCCTCAGAATGAAAGGACATCTGGGGTCTGGTAACTGTAAGACCGGTCTCTTGACTAACGCTGTCTTCAAACTTTCGAACAGATCTTCTGTTGTATCGGTCCAAGGTATTTGTTCTGGGGAGTTCTTCTTTAGGAAATCATGGAGTTTAGATGTCAGTTGAGAGTAGTTAGGAACGTACTGTTGGTAGTACCCAACTGTACCGAGAAAACTTCGCAGCTCCCGTTTGCTTTTGGGAGTGGAGCTGATTTTAACGCTTCGACTCGGTTATCCAGAGGCTGGATCTGATTACTGCTCAGTTGATGACCCAAATACTGGAGGCTGTCAAGTCCGAATTCGCATTTGGATGGCTTCGCTTTAAGGCCATGTCGAGAGAGAGCTTCGAACAGTTTAGCTAATGCTGCACAATGATCTTCCCAAGTAGTCGAGGCGATTAAGATGTCGTCCATATAGACCTCGGTATCTTGCAGCGCTGCAGTGACTTGACGTATAAGGCGGGAAAAAGTGGCTGGAGCATTTGCTAGGCCGAAAGGCGTGACGTTGAATTCATATAGGCCAGACCTAGTTTTGAAGGCGGTGTATTGGCGGGACTCAGGGTGTAAAGGTACCTGCCAATATCCCCTGGGGAGATCCATTTTGCTGAAGATTGTTTTGCCAGCTAAATTGGTGAAGATTGCAGTGGTGTCTGCTATTGGCTCGGCATCGAATACTGTCTGGCTGTTGAGGTGCCTGCAGTCCAAACAAAATCGGTGAGTACCGTCTTTCTTCCGGACGGCAAGGAGCGGTGAATAGTAAGGTGAGGTGGATGGCGTCACGATTCCCATCCTCATCCACTTCTTTAAACTTGACTGAAGTTCAGGCTCTGGCGCTAGGGGAAGTGGATACGAATGCTGAAGTCGAAAACTGGAAGTACGAGTATCCTTTAATTTTATTTCATGAACAGCCGTGCTGGTTCTTCCGGGAGTATCTGTGAAGAGATCGCGATATTCTCCGAGTAGTTCCTGGAGTTCTGAGCGTTGTGTTGTAGTCAACGTAGGGGAGATGAGGCAATCTCCAATGGTTTCCCCGACGGGTGACGGTATCTCTGGTTCTTTCCGGTCGAGCTCTTCTTCTTCGCAGGTAGGTTCTAAGGCGAGGCCAACCGCTGCAAAAGCTTCCTCTACTCTCTCGTCGCCCTCCTCGCGATCGCTTTCGCGTGGTAAGGCGGAACTTTGCTGCTCCCGGTCGTGGTACTGGCGAAGGAGGTTGATGTGATAAACTTTGTTGTTTCCATCCACGTCTAATGTGTAGGTATAGGTTCCCAGGCGTGATTTTACTGTATAGGGACCTTTCCAAGTCATAAGTAGCTTCTTTCGAGAATCGGGCAGAAATACGAGGACTTTATCTCCTTGCTTTAGAGTTCGCATCTGGGTACGTCTGTTGAAGAACCTGGCGCTTTTCTCTTGGCTCCTGTTTAGATTCTCGCGAGCGATTTTGCATGTTTCTTTCAATCGGTGCTTCATTTCCATTAGATACTGGGCAGTGCTCGTGTCGTCTTGCAAGCTTCCATCTGTCCAACATTCTTTGACCACGGTTAAAGGTCCACGGACGCGATGGCCGTAGATGAGTTCGAAAGGAGAATACCCGGTTGAGGCCCGAGGAGCGTCTCGATAAGCAAAAAGGAGGGAAGGCAGATACAGGTCCCAGTCTCGCGGTTGTTCTACGGCTAATTTCCGCAACATGACTTTTAGCGTACCATTGAAGCGTTCGACAATACCGTTCGATTGGGCATGGTATAAAGGCGTCAATCGGTGCTGGATACCGACGAGTTTCAGGAAAGCTTCGAAGGTTGCGGCGGTGAACTGAGTGCCGTTGTCACTCGTTAGCGTGTGAGGGAAACCAACTCTGCTGCAGATTTCGAGTAGCTCCTGGGCGACCGTTTCTGCATCTATATGTCTGAGCGGGGCTGCGTCTGCGTACCGAGTTGGTTGGTCCACCACGGTGAGAATGTATCGGTGGCCACGTGCCGATGCTGGTTGCAATGGGCCTACCAAATCAACACTGAGCGCGGAGAGTGGAGTGGTGATCGGTGGGGTTGAGATTGGTGCCTTCCTTGGTCGAGATGGAGCGTGCGTCTGGCAGGTGTGACAAGAGTGACAGTATTGGACCACATCTTTTGCCAGGGACGGCCAGTAGAAATCTCGTTCTAGTCGAGCCTGAGTCTTCTTTTGGGAGTAATGGCCAGCAAGTGGATTGTCGTGAGCAATTTCCAAAATTTGTGGGCGCACGCTTGCAGGTGCTACAAGTTGATGAGTTTCCTGACCGTCTCGTAACGTTTTCCGGTGCAGAATGCCGTCGTGGAGTTCATAGGTAATGACTCTGCCATCCTTGTGCGTTTCTTCTTTACCAGTGTCAACTTTCTTGAATAAAAACTGCAATGTTTTGCACTCCCGCTGTAATTTCTTGAAATCTTCTTTGTTGTGCTGCAACATATCGACAGTGCTTGGTGCGGCAGGGGGATTTTCGCTCGATTTTGCTGCTGCCCTTGTGACAACATGAGAGACTTCTGCAGCAACTGGTTGCTCTTCATGGTCGATCATATGTACTTCGAAGGAGGTGGTTCCGAGAACTCGGCCGAGGATGACATCATGAGAGAGTTTTTCCATGGCTACGGCTGTCACCTCTCCATGGTAGTAGGGACAAACGAGAGTTACCCGGGCAAGAAGCGCCTCGAAGGAATGATTGTTGGCCAGCCGAACGGTAATTTCTTTCTTCAAAATGGCGTCAGTTGGGACGAGAGCCTTCTTGACGAAGACCGCTGTTGCTCCTCCATCGAGTAGTACTTGGACGGGTTATTGGTTCACAGTGCCGGAGCATGTTCTCAGTTGTCCCAATTCGATCAGTTTGTTTGAGGCGATGTGATTGCATGCGACTGGGGGAATATCGTCGTATTCATCTGCTTCTTCATGCGTTGTTAGATTGTTTACTCGAGCTGTAGTACTGGAGATAGGTGGGCTTGCATGGGCTGCTCCACTACTGTGGCTATCACCTTGCCTCCTCTGTAACTGGCGGCACTCATCACTGGAATGTGATCTGTTGGGGCCATGGAAAGTGCAGTAATATCCAGTGTAAGGTCCTCGTTATTCCTTGCGCTGCGGAGTGTTGATCGATCTTGAGCTGGTGGGAACATCACGAGTGTTAGAAGTTCTTGGTGGCGTTCCTCGAGAGTTGCTGCTAGAGTTGGTTGATCTTGCTGGGGTGCTAGGGGCTCGGACAGGAAATGTCGAGCGTCGCTCTGGTGCTGATGATGCTTTGAGTGCTGGAGGGCCCGCATCCGTCGTCGATGTCAGTGTGCGACCCTTACAAAGCTGCTGGAGCGATGTATGAGGTCTTGCTTGCAAGAAGCTATCACCCTGCTCTCCTAGGCTTGCAACTGTGTTACCACCCCTGTCACGCAATTGAGTAGCGAGGAAGGGTGGCAAGCTGGAATATGTGCGGTCAACAAGAAGAAAGTCACGAAGAGTCTCGTAGTTGGCTTCGATATTGCATCCTTTTAACCAAGCGTCTAAGGCTTGTTCTAGTCGCCGTAGGTAACGTGACATATTGTCGCCTTCTTCTGGCTTCAGTTCGTAGTAGTTAGCGCGTAGTTTTGCTGGAGTGACTTTATGAGCATCTAGTAGAAGCAATTTGATTTCGGGAAGGTTGAAGCGATCTGCTGCGGGCAGGGTATCGATGAGTCGACGTTCCTTCGGTGTGATCAAGTTATGAAGCATGAAAACAGCATCGACTTCAGTGAATCCCATTGCTGTTGTATGACTGCAGAAGCGTTGCAAAAATTCGTCCATCCTTTCTTTTGTGGGATCGAATGGAGTCGGTGGAGGTATCTTTACTCTAGCATTTTGAGGAGCGATTTGAGCATCGAGTTGTCTGAGTCTGAGCTCGTGGTCTCGTTGTGCTGCTTCTCGTTCAGCTTCCCGTTCCGCTGCTCGTTCTGCGGCTTCTCGTTCTGCTGCTCGTTCTGCGGCTTCTCGCTCCGCAGCTTCTCGTTCCGCTTCTTCCAAATGCCTCAGGCGGCTGGTAAATTCTTCCCTGTACTCCGCATCGGTGGGAGTGAGGCCGAGGGCTTCGACGTATTCTTGAGCTTGAGCGACGAGGTTCATCTTGTTTTAATGGTGCGGTGTCCGCGTAGTTGTGTAGAACCCAGAAACCACAGGCAACGTTGGTAGTTGCGCGACGCTTCTGGGTCCCTGTTCGGGCGCCAGAATATGTCGATACCGTCGTGCGGTCGACGTGAGGGTTCGTGGAAAAGGGGGGCTGTCTCCTGTGCAGCTACCTTTTTCCGGGGCACTAGCTTTTTCATTGCAGCTGCCCTTCCTGAGGTTCGTGTGGGTACCGCCTACGCCGTATTCAGTCCGCTAGGGCAACAGAAGTAAATTCCGTTTTGTGCCGAAATACGGCGGTACCATTAGGAAGACGAGCAACTGTCTGCGCCGAATGAGGCCGCTAGGGCATCAGAAGTGAACTCTGTTAGTGCCGAACTGCGACATCGTCTTCCTAATCGATAAAACTATGCGAAATAGTTCGTCCTTATGAGGTGGTTCCTTATACCCCTTATTAGGCGAGGTGTCGTTTGAGACTAAAGCCTCTATCAACAAGAAGAAAGACAACTCTTTTCACCTCAGCGTTTGACTTTTTTAATGCTGAATCTCTTTGCAGTCCCTATTACATACACTGATATATTTAAACAAAGACAGTGATTTATTTTCTATTGCAACAATAGTGCGTACAGACATGAGCTACTGCATAACAGGGTATAACACTCAAAATTGCATTTAAAATATTAGTCTTATTTAGCTAGGTAATCAAAGAAACATTGGAATATCGACATGTGATACAAATGATATTTAAGGGCTAACTAAAGTAAATGCGCAGACGCAACATCAGCACAGAGAAACAGACAAGTCGGCGTTCAGGGAGCTGGACACATAAAGAAAATACTTGGGATTATGGGTAACTAACACAAAAGGCTCGACAACCCCTGTGCGGCCTGACATTCAGTAGGCGATTAAAAAACATATATGAATACATTTTTTGCATTTCTTTGATCAAAATTATCAGAGGTAAGAAGAAAGAAAGAAAGCACAAATAAGTCACATTTGCTTCAACATTGGTAGGTTAATACTTCTTAAACGCCCTTAATTGGTACTGAACCCAATATAGGCATCAAAATAGCCATGCTAATTATTGGCTAGAACAGTGGTTCTAAACCATTTCACTCTCACGCCCTCCTTAAATTTAAGGATCATCCGGGACCCTTGCCCGATTTTGACCCCATATAAAAAGAGAACAAAAACGCTCAATTTGAGTTTGTTAAAAATGTGTCAGGGATTCTAAAACTGCATTTGTTTTTGTTCTAGCATCCAAACTGAAGGAGGAGTTCCATTTTGAAATATCAATATCAATGAAAAGCACCTAAAATTTTTAACTTTTTCCTGATTTTGACCCCATGTATAAAGAGAACAAATAAGAAATAAAAAAAAGCCGAATTTGAGTGTGTTAGAAATGTTCCAAGGATTCTAAAACTGCATTTGTTTTTGTTCTAGCATCAAAACTGAAGGAGGAGTCCCATTTTGAAATATCAATATTAGTGAAATATCAATACCTAAAAACCAACATGTCAAATTTTTGCAAAATCTAAGGCCTGAATAAAAAAAATGAATAGAATCAATTGTGTCTCTTTTCAAAGGTTACATATCATAGTCAAATTTCGTAAGAATCAGACTGAAAATAAAAAAAATCATTTATTTGATAAAAAAGGAAAATTTTTTTTCATTTTTATTTTTTTGAAATCACAATTCACAGTTTGAATCTGAAGTTATGTATGGAAAATATCGAAATAAAAATTAAAACTGCATTCAATTTCATCAATTGTTTATTATATTACCCTTCAACAAAAAGTTTTTTTTTGCTTATACCCAACACTTCGAATTTTCAACATTCATCCAGGGACTAGTTCTCGAGTTTTGATGCTAGAACAAATCTAAAGACAGTTTTAGAATCCTTGGAACATTTATAACAAACGCACGTTCGGCTTTTTTTCAAATTCGAATTCTTTGAAGAAATATATAGCTCTAAACCCAAAAAATTGTTGCTGATTTTTGAAATTTCAAAAATTTTTGAAAAAATAGAAAAATTTTGAATGTGAAAAAAAGCCAAATGTGCGTTTGTTAGAAATGTTCGAAGGGTTCTAAAACTGTCTTTGTTTTTGTTCTAGCATCAAAACTGAAGGAGGAGTTCCAATCTGAAATATCAATAAAAATATACCAAAAACACATTTTTCGTCAAAAAAAACTAAGGTCTAAATCGAAAAAATGACAGGAGTAAAAAAGGTTTACTTTCACAAAAGACATACACCGGCCAATTTTCAAACGAATCGGACGAAAAAAGGTCTCAAACACGGATGTTCTCCTCTGATTCTGATACAGAGGTAGAAAAATTCTACCTCTGTATCACATGTGGTAAATAAATTGTTCAAATTGTTTAAACTGTTTAAATACACGAAAAATTAAACTGTGCAAATACTTGTGTCCAGGTACTGTAAATGCCACATTTATTCAAAAACACTTAGGAAAAAACTTTTTTCTCGTAGGAAAAAACATATCCTTAAATTAAGTCTAGAACAATGGTCAAATTTGAGTATAGCTACCTGTGGGCCCGAACAAGTTCAGCGACTTCTAGGGCATCCTACCATCACGTTATTCTAGGGTGTACAGAAATGTTTAACCTAGTTCACTTAACCTAGTTTCGCATTAGACTGATCATTGAGATAATTAACTCGATATTTTATGCTGTATTTTACAATATAGGTCAATTCGCCTATATTTAACAGTATGTTTGATAAAAACGATTCAAGAGCAGACAGAAGATTGGTTATGGTACCCAAGGAAAGTTACATTATGACATTTTCATTAGTTACATGTAGGAGGCAAGATTTTGACACGGTGATCTTACACGACTAGTATTCTGGTAGGAAGTGAGACTCAAGATGTCTTTTGAATACTTTGTACGAATTACATTCACGGATCTCTGCAGGTATAGAGTTCCAAGTTTTGGTTCCAACGAAGAGGATACTGTGTTGCGACCGGGCTTTTGAATAATAAGGAAGCATGAATTTACTTCTATTTCGGGTTAAATGGTCGTGATGACCAGTTTGCGCAGTCAATAATTGTCTTAGGTTATTGTCGCCATCATTTCTTAATGTTTTGTAAATGAAATTACAGATGGAGATTTTGAAGAGATCCGAAAGTTCAAGTATTTTTAAATTTTTGAAAGAATCATTTGTGTGAGCATTATATTCTAGGTTCTTTACCGCTCTGACAGCTCTTTTCTGCAGAGTAAAAAATTTTGTTGGTTTTATTTTTATCAGTTCCGTGCCATGCTTCTATTCCGTGTTGCAAGTATGGAGAAATGAGCGTT
This sequence comes from Morinoia aosen, assembly GCA_030386875.1. Classification (NCBI taxonomy): domain Eukaryota; kingdom Metazoa; phylum Arthropoda; class Malacostraca; order Amphipoda; family Talitridae; genus Morinoia; species Morinoia aosen. The sequence goes on along the minus strand of CM059575.1, from coordinate 7,442,984 downwards.
CGGTAGGTTTTCGATAAGTGTTCGTGCTTGACAACACAAAAGGTGTGGAGAGGCTGGTCGGCGATTGAAGAAGGTGAAACCTAAAAGTTAAGTGGTGAGCTATTTAGTAACCTGTAGGAATCTTTTTACTTAATTATAGCTATTCTCTTTCATTTTTCTCCATTTCTTTCTATCTATATATAATTTTCTTTGTTTTCCGTTTGAGTTCCGTTAGTAATCATGCCTAAGCACAAGCGGAAAAAGAAGGAAAGCGGAATTTCAAACTCCTCTGAGACTGAATCAGAAGGAAAATCTCTCTCATTTTCCAGCATGTCTCAGCCTCCTTCATTGTACCCCCAATCCAGTGGTGACTTGATGGAGGATACTCAGTGTGACTTGGCAAAACAGGGCACCCAATCTCTGTCTCTGTCCCCAGTTCATATTGAATCTGCTTCAGAGAACAAAATAATTGAGGAAGGGGAGCCTTCTTTTGATGGGTTCAGGAATAGGAATGAAAATCCTAACTTTGATGGGGAGCTGGAGACAGTTTCAGGGCATAACCCTGAAACTGCTGGTGACTTTCAGACACTTGGCAACTCAGAGGTCCATAGGACTACAGATACTGTAAGGGTAGACGCACACCAAAAGATTTCAGGCGAGAAAGCGAGCAAGCTTGAATCGATATACATGTATTCCTATGGGAGTGCGCACACCACAAGCAAGCTAGCGAGCGAGTGAGAAAGATTGAAGATTGGCTGCAGCGAGAAAGCAACTTGAAGATGGTTTCACGCTTGAAAGCTCCAGTGAGAAGCCTCTGCACAGACCTGTGTGGCCTCTGGCAGTGGCAGCGCTGCGTCTGGCAGTGCGCGGCGAGATGTCGAAGGGAGAGGTGTGCTACACAATTTCTCCAGCAAAGACTGAACTCCTTATATCCAAAGTTTATGCTGTATTGTGCCTTTGGAAGTCAAAAAATCCAAAGCACAATGACAGATTACATGTTTCAAAGCAATGGGACGAAGTATGAATGATACTCAACGTTACAAACACATGCTAGTTCCGCTTATTTTTGTTATTAACCTCTCTCCATGACATTCAGGAGCAAACTGGCTATCTTTTGGTGTGTGATGGATCTCGCCAAACATCTTTCTCTCTCGCTTGCTTTGTAGCTTGCCGTCTTTTGGTGTGCGTCTACCCTTATCATAGTAGAACCCATACCAGATGAGCGCTCTGTATCTAAATTCTTCTCTAATGACATTGCACTAGCAAAAGCACTCTAACTCTCCCTTTGGCAATGCAGGTATACAGAAAATTACCAAGAATTTTGGACGTAAGCTTCTTGTTATTACTCTCATATCTGGTCCCACAGTTGATAAGAATACCCTTTTGACTGTGTCTAAAATTGGTTCGTGGAATGTGAAATGCAGACTTCCTGCAAACCATACTTCCTCTATTGGAGTTATTGGACCGTTTGGTGAGGACACCTCAGATGAAGAACTCTCTGAGGCATTGACTCAGGAGGGATACAATATTGTGTCAGCTCAAAGAATTTTTAAAGGGAAAGAGAGAATTAAGACGTCAATGTTCAAGGTAACTTTTCAGCTTTCTCTCTTACCTTCTTTTGTACGCATTGGATACCAACAGTACAGAGTGAGCACATTTGTAGGCCAGCCATGGCAGTGCTACGAATGCCAAAGATTTGGCCATAGTGCTGCTAATTGTAAAGGCTCTCCTCGCTGTGTGGCTTGCAGTGGCCCATATAATGTAAACGACTGCACCTCCCCAGGCACTACTACCTGCTGTAATTGTGGAGGAAACCATACAGCTAACTACGGGGGCTGTCCTAAAGTCAAGCACGCCAAACTAGTCGAAAAAACACGACTAACAAATAAACTATCCTATAAAGAGGCCCTCATGCAAGTAAAAAATTCAGAAAATCAAAATACCAACTTGCCTGTTCAGTTTGAGCCTTCAGCCCCACGCTTACCTCAGCCTTCAGCTCCTAGTTTACCTAACTCAACTCAAAGAATCTCTATTAGAGAAAACATTCCAGTAATACCTACTAAAACTATTGGCACACAAACGACTCAAGCACAGGCCCCGCAAACTCTTCAGAATGTTTCTGTAGCCCAACTTGTGGAGCTATTGGCAAAATTGCTTTCTGTATTTAACCAGTCTAATGTAGATATCAATGTGCTGGAGACTATAACCCAACTTACTGAAGAAACCTTTCATTTAAAACCATCTCTGCATACAAAACTGCTCACAGCTTCTCTTGTCACTAAAGATTTTTCTCTCCCTAAAAAGCTGGACCAGTATGATAATTCTGAATCTCAAGGTTCAGACAAACCAAGTGCTTCAGTGAGTGGGAAGCGCGTGGCCCCCACTCCATCCGTCAGTGGTGAGAACCAGACCAAGAAGGATAAGGGAGTGAAGGAGGTACAGCCGTCTCCCATCATTGGAGGTAAACCTCAACACTACAAAGGGAAACAATATCCAAATACAGGTAAGAATAATCCAAACAAACTACCAAATGCCCCTAGGAAATGAAATTCAAATCCTCCAGTGGAACTGCAGAAGCCTCAGCAACAAGATCTCCCCTTTCAAAATTCACTTGTATAGTACAAAGCCACATATCGTGTGCTTGAATGAAACCAGGCTTTCTGAACGAAGTCTGTTTAGGTTTGTTGGCTATTCAGCCATATATAAGCATAGAGGAGCTGCACATGCTGGAGGAGGAATTGCTATACTAATAAGAAATGATGTCTCCTATCTTGAACTGGCTCTACAGCCATTTCCTTTAGGTAAACTTGAAGCTTTAGGAATTAATTTAATTTTAAAGAATAATTCACGTCTCTCCATTCTTAATATATACAACCCAAATCAAGTAGTTTCATCTCAAGAGCTCAATCATTTCTTTAATCAACTTGAACCCATTCATTGTATTGTAGGAGATTTCAATGCCCACAGCCCCCTATGGGAACCAAATAAGATGCCTAATACCACTGGTAGGAACCTAATAGATGTTCTACTTCAAGACTCATCTCTAACAGTGCTTACACCCCCTGGTCTCCCAACTTACTTTAATGTCTACCAAAATTCCTTTTCAACTTTAGATCTTACACTAATATCTGCTACTTTGCATCCTGGTGCTGCTGTACATACTGAGGAGGACATGGGCAGTGACCACTACCCTGTGGTCACCAGCATTGGAGTAACTCCAACCACTGCCAAGTGTAGGGCACGGCCAACATGGAAGTTCAGCACTGGGTCCTGGGACGCGTGGAGGAATGATCTGCTGCATGCAGGAACAGCTGAGTCTCCTGACCTGGAAGCAAGTTACAATAATTTTGAAAATAGGTTAATTTCTGCTAGTGGTGCTCGCGATAGCCGTGTGCTATAGGTTCCGCCGCCGTGCGGCCGGGACCCGGGTTCGAAACTCGGCGCTGGCAGTGGCGATTTTCTCTGTTGGGTATAGGAGAAAAATTCCAAGCACAATACCCCACTCTACCCAGGTGTCTGAAATGGGTACCGGTCTTGACCGGAGGAAAGCGTAATGGCGTCCTCGCGTTAGTTATAAGGCATTTGAAAATCCAATGTACAAGGTGATATGTATCAGGCTTGATTGGAAATAAAGCATCCGTAGATGCCTTCATTATAAAAAGAATTTTCAGCAATCCAAACAAAATATTTCACCTCGGTATGCCAAACCATGGTGGAATAAAAAATGTGCTGATGCCTTAAATGCCCACAGAGCAGCAAAAACAACCTTAATCTCACACCCATCTCCAGTAAATTTAATCAATTACAAGCGTTGCCAAGCTATGTTGAAATACCTGTTTAAAGTAGCCAAGAAAGCCTCTCGGGAAAAATTTTGCAGCACAATCTCTGCTGACACCCCTGTAGCTTAAGTGTGGAAGCAGGTGAGTCGATTGCAATCCTCCTGTACTAGAAAAACTAGCCCATTTATTGTGCATAATTCCATAATTTCAGACTCTGCTTCAAAAGCTGAAGCATTAGCCTCTTGCTATGAGGAGGCTCTTACCGCTCCTGCTCCTAACCCTTACCCTTCCTTCATTACTCTTCCACTTGCCCTCTCACTGAGCACTGATGTGGCTTTGCCCATTGATGAACCATTTTCTGTGGGCGAACTCAACTCTTGTCTTAGTACTCTTAAGAATACTAGCGCTGGTCTTGACCAAATTTACAATGCACATCTGTCTCATCTTCCAGAGAGCTATAAACTCTGGCTCTTAGATATCTTTAACCAAAGCCTACATTCAGGTACCATACCTGAATCCTGGAAGACTGCTCTCATCATACCTATACCTAAGCCAAATAAGCCTCCGTCAGCAGTGAACTCCTTCCGCCCCATATCTTTACTTTCCTGTGTTGGCAAACTAATGGAGTCCCTTATAAACAGGCGCCTGAATTATGTGCTTGAGAAGAACAATACCTTCCGAAAAGCCCAAGGAGGCTTTAGACGCCGGATGTCGACTTTTGATCAGGTTGCTCGACTTGAGACCGCTGTACGCCTGACTTTGAGAACAAAGTCCATTGTCTTGATAGCTTTCTGTGATCTAACCAGTGCATTTGACACGGTATGGCATAATGGACTCCTATACAAACTCAGCATGAGTGGAGTCGAGGGCAAGCTGCTTCGCTGGTTGCAGTCTTATCTTTCCAACAGATCTTTCAAGATATTTTTTGAAGGAGAGTATACTCCCTTAAAAAATATCAGCTCTGGCGTTCCCCAGGGGGCTATTCTCTCCCCCCTTCTTTTTAATATAATGCTGAGAGACATCCCTATAGAGATGGGAATACAATCAATAGAATATGCTGATGATATCTCTTTTTTTGCATCTGACTGTGATATTAAGACTGCAACTGCCAGACTCCAAGCTCAATTGAACTCCTTCTACAAATGGACCAAGCAGTGGGGCCTCGAGCTGAATCTTCAAAAAACTAAATGTATGTATTTCACTAATAAGAGAATTGCAACTCTCCCATTAAAGATCAATGGCCAAGAATTGGAATATGTACAACAGTTCCGATATCTTGGAGTAGTTTTGGATGCCCCACATCTTCGATGGGGACCGCATATTGATAGCCTTAGAATATCTTGCTTGCCTATTGTAAATTTATTGCAATCAATATCCCACAGACATTGGGGTGCAGTTCGAGAAACGCTGCTCAAGCTGTACTCACTATTGATTCGTAGCACACTCGATTATGCTGCCCCTTTTTATGGAGTTGCAGCCCCCTCGAATCTAGCAAAATTAAACCCTATTCAAAACTCTAGCTTGCGAATTGCCACAGGCTGCAGGAAAACCACTCCTGTATCGTCTTTGGAAGTAGAAGCAAATGTGCCCCCACTTCAGCTACATAGAGAGCAAATTACCTGCGAATATTATTGCAGAATGATGCAGCTGCCGATTGATGCTAAAATGTTGCAGAACATGCAATCTCTCAGTCTGTTAACCAATCGTGCATCCTCAAACTTGCATCTTCTGCTACTTATGCTCAGTCAATTTTTGCCAGACTTCATCTCCCAATCCCCCATCATATTGTTTGCCTCTGGTCTCCCCTCTTCCACCGTGGTATAACACCAGTGATTGCATTTTCACTGAGTTTCTACCAACTCCTGTCTCATCTTTGTCCTCTGTGTCTGTTCGACAAGTCTTTCAAGACCTGCAACAAATAAAATTTGCGCAGTTTTTACCAATATATACGGATGGCTCGCGTGTGACTGAGCCAAACACCTCTGCATCAGCAGCCGTTGTGATCCCTATAAAAAATATATCATTAAATTGGAAACTGAGACCTCAGGTCCAAGTCCTGGAAACAGAACTCTTTGCTATCAACGAGGCACTAACATGGGTTCAGAATAATCTATTTGACCGTGAAAAGATAGTGATCTTTTCAGACTCTTTAAATTCGTTGTACCTAATTCGAGATCAAAAGCCTAAACGCTACATTCGTTTAGTTTTTAGCATTTAAGAAAAATTAATTTTGCTCTCCACTTCTCAGGTCATTAAATTTCAGTTCATCCCTGGCCATAAAGAAATAGCAGGCAACGAAGCGGCGGACCTCTATGCTAAAGAAGCTCATTTGCTCCGATATCGTACCATCACCTCTCCATCGAAGGAGGAAACTGTAAGTCTTGTGCGTAGTGCTCTTCACAGGCACTGGAACCTCTCCTGGCTGACTACAGTCAGAGCATCTGGGAAAGGTCGGTTCTTGACCCAAGTAAGGGATAACATTGAGTACTGGCCTTGGGCCTTAAATAAATCTCGCACAGCTGAAGCTGCCCTGGCAAGGCTACGAGTGGAACATGCTGGTGTCAAATCCCTCTTGGCTCGGTTTGATTTAGCAGATAGCCCCAACTGTGAGTGTGGTGCTGTTGAGAGCATAGACCACTTTCTCTTGCATTGTCCAAATCATGCAGTCCATCGCAACAATCTGAGTACCACCTTAATCTCGTTGAACGTTCCCATTTCTCTGAAAAATTTGCTTGGAGGAGGCCCCTTCCCAAGTCCAGTGCAAGCCCAAATAGTCAAAGCTGCTGTCAGATATTTGACAGACTGTGATAAAATTCATACTGTGTAGATCTAACCGTTGTTACTCTATTGATAGCATATGTTGGACACATCTAACAACTGTGGGCATGCTAACACCGTCGTTCATCATCATCTTTTCCCTCCCGCACCATTGAGTGTGCTTCATTGAGGCACAGTGGTCATGTACTGCGTACACTTAAGTTCTGGGATCTTTATACTAATCATTGTACAAGGTATATTACCACTAAACCCCTCATGACCTAAATTCACCTTTACTCCTTCAGAGAATCGCCCACAGGAGGTCTATATAAATAAACCTTATCAAGGCTATCTGATTTTATCTTGCTGACATTGGCAACTGAAGCTCCAGGCTGTGCCGCCCAGGCTGGACCTTCCCATAACTTGGGACACTCACGTGAGGCTAGTTATAGGGCATGCTGTAGACGTAAATATCATAACATGGGTCAATTAAAATAAAATTGTGTGCCTAAATCTCTTGTTCTATAAAACGTGGAAATATAATGAGCTATATAAATTCTGCAATCACTGAATCATATGACTGCAAGCTACATTCAGAGAAAACCCCACTAAAACATTCCCATTCTTTATCCGACAGTGCCCAAAGCAAGAACAAAACCCCCATTCTGACGTGGAGCTACATGGACCAGACTTCGAAGCTCCAATAACCCCCAAACCAAGAACAAGAGCGTTCGGTAGAGCATTTGTAAAGCTGTTTCAGGCAGAAAATTTTTAACTTTATTTAGGATTCCGATGGATTTTGATAATTTAGAACTAATATGAGTGATGTGCTCTTTGAAGGTCAGATGTTTATCTATTATGATGCCCAGTAACTTACATGAGTTGGTTTCTTCGATTTCACCTTCGCCAATTTTAATGCATGGGAGAGATACATCTTTCTTGCATGAGAATGTAATATAATTTGTTTTATCAATATTAAGGCTTATTTCATTAGCTTTGAGCCACGATGAAACCTTGTGAAGTTCAGTATTTATACTCTCCACAATCACAGCAGGATTTTAGTTTGGAAGGACCGCAGAAAGCGTACTGTCATCGGTAAAAAGTATGAATTTGAAGAATGATGTAGATTTTACAATATCATTGATAAAAATCAGAAACATGAGAGGCCCAAGAACAGATCCATGTGGAACTCTATGGCCAATTGTCGGTGGGTCTGATTTTGCGTCGTCAATGACAACGTATTGCTTGCGATTTGTTAGGTATGACCTGAACCAATCATGGGCAATCCCTCGAATGCCATAACAGTGTAGTTTCGAGAGCAGTATTTTATGGTCCACACAATCAAATGCTTTTCGAAAGTCAAGAAATACAGAGAAGACAGGCTTTCCTTCATCTATATTAGAATAGAGGAATTGTAAATGACTTTGAGTTCTGTGTTGGGGTAAAGATTACAAATGGTTCAGAGAACCCTTTATAATTCAACAGAATATTATAACAGAACGGAAAAAAAATGGTCAACTTATTACATCACCCGAACACAAAAAAATACTAGGTACAAAGTTATTTGGCCAAAACAACAAAGTCTTTTATTTAGTTGCATGGCCTTTGTTGGCAATTGCAGCATGGAGACTGTTGTTGTAGCTTGAAACTATTTCCTGACACTTTTTTGGTGGAATCTTGTTCCATTCTTTAACGCAGATTGTCCTTAATTCTGCATGATTTTTTGGGTCGATATGGAGTTTACGCCTTTCACGGTAATTAAAAATTCCGTTCCAAAGAATCACTAAAGGAACACATTTAAAAACGTTTTACACTAATGACATTCTGCTCGCTAATGCGTTATTTTCGAGAGATAACAATAGTTACGTTCAGATAGCAATAACATTATATGGTTGGCTGTTTAGTCGCCGCATTAATGGGTCACTCCCACTTTTCTGGCGGGACACGCCCACTTTTTGGCGGGAAAAGAACAGCGTCGGTTGGGCAAGTTAATTAAGGTAAGCTTTTTTAGGTTGATTTATGTTATTTTAGGTTAGTTTATTTAACTAACCTAACATTACCTACCCTAACCCACCGGTCGTTACGTCAATACCGTATTACAGTATACTTACGAGTCCGTTTCTTCACTTTTATAAACGACGTTCCTATAACTTCAAAGTTGAATAATTCGAAAATTATGCTTCGGCGAGCAGAATGTCCATCATGTAAAATGTTTTTAAATGTGCTCCTTTAGTGATTCTTTGGAACGGAATTACCAATTTCCGTGAAAGGCGTAAACTCCATATCGACCATTTTTTTGGGCTCCTTTTCTGCACTGCAGATTTCAACATTTTCTACAAATTTTCCATGAAATTGAGGTCAAGAAACTGACTGAGCCATGGGATAGCATTGATTTTCTTAGTAGTCAACCATTCTTTTGTTAACTCAGCCGTATGCTTTGGGTCATTGTATCGCTGGAAGATCCACTTGCGCCGGCCGAAGAATTTTCTTGCGCTTGGAATCAGCTTGTGTTCCAGTATCTGCCGGTACATAGAACTATCCATCTTGCAATCACTGATGTGGAGTTCCCCTCTACCCTTAGAAGTGAAACAGCCCTAAACCATGATATTGCCTCTTCCATGCTTGACAGTAGGGAGGGTGTTCTTAGGATCATAGGCAGTCCCTGGCCTCCTCCCAACATGACGAGAGTCATTTCGGCCGAAGAGCTCAATTTTATTTTCGTCGGACCACACAACGCGTTCCCAAAACTCACAACCTTTGTTAAGCTGGTCTTTGGCAAACTTCAAATGGTTCTTTGGCAAACTTCAAACGGTTCTTTGGCAAACTTCAAACGGTTCTTCACATATTTAGTTGTCGAAAGAGTAGTCATACGAAGAGTGAAGGTTTGTAGACCGCTACGGTGTAATCTCTGCTGTTTTTTGACTGACACCCACACCATGAAACTTAAGTTTTTGTTTCTGATCTTTACGGGTTGTCATGGGGTCATTAGTCACTTGACGAAGCATATACTTTGGACAGCGATCCTTGATCTTGCGAGGAGCTCCGGCTCTTGGTAAATTAAAGATTGCACCCGTCGCTTGACACTTCCGAATAATAGTTCCAAAATTTTAGTACAACAGGTTTAACACGTTCAGCAATTTCCCTGTTAGTTAATCCTTCATTACAAAGTCCAATTATTTGCTTTCGAAATGCTTCTGGAACTTCTTTGATTTTCGGCATTGTTGTCACTGATGTCCGCTTTCATGGAAATCTTGAAAATAATTACGCTGATCATACTTGTTTGACTTCATATCTGCTTATAAGAGTTTCTAGAAACTTTTAAATGTTTCTAGGAGGTAATGTAATAAAGATACTTAAATTGTAAAAGAAAATACACAGGGTTATAAAGTTTAGCTAAATACTCTCGTCCTATGTTATTTTTTGTTCATTTAATTTTTATGGCATCGGTAATTTTTGTCCTGTATGTTTCGCTAGTCTGTTTAATATACGCTAGCTGAACCTTAAATAACCTTTACCCCAACCCAGAACTCGAAGTCTTTGATATACCGAAAAATTAAGTTGTGCAAAAATGATACTTGTAGCTAGGCAATGTAGGTTAACGCGGAAACAAAAACATTGACTTTTTATTGAATCTATTGATTCTATTCCATTTAATATGAATCAATTACGTCATTTACATATTTGATACTGCTTCATTGCAATTAGTTACAAAAAAAAGAATCAGAGGTACTTTTGTCACTGTTTCTTAGACACTAAATTTTGAATGTAAGGCTGAATGCTAGAAAATACGCAACGTAAATCTCCTTCGACGCTAAGACGATATCTGTATTTAGTTTTGATGGTTACGAGCGAGAAAAATGCAGTTTCACATAAATATGTGAATTCAAACATCACAAGAACCTGAATTGCCTATTGTGAGATCAAAGGGTGAACAGTATTGTATTTGGCCCAGAACAAGCCTAAATCTAAAAAATTGAGTCTTTCTTTGCTGTTGTCTAAAGAGTCACAAGACTCTCTTTTATCGAAAATATTACTGGGAAAAATCATGCTATACTGCAAAGGCACTGACTGTTAAACAAGTTTTAAACATCGTTTGTAATATTATCACGAGAGCCTATAGATTCTACGATAGTAACCAGTGTTTCTAGAGGTTGTTGAGTAGAAGTAGTATATTTTACGTTGAAAATGATGGTATTTACTACCTGTATAAATTTTTGATCGAGTGGCCTATGGTTATACAACGGTAAAGGGTTTTGGCGATCAAAAGTTACGAGAAATATTTTGTAAAAGATGCTGATTGAGGTGAGAGACAAAGATTATGAACAAAGCACTTAAAATTAAGCTAGCTACCGAAACATTCAAACTTTAAAAATCGGCTGTGTAGGTAAAAATCGCATTTAGATCTACGTTTGAGGTTTCATACTTATTTTTTGTTGTCAAAAAGATTTTAGACATTGACACATGAGTTTACAAAGAATGGTGCATTAAGGTAATGTTTAAAAGCAGATGATCGGGAGTTCATGGAAAAAGACTGCTTGTAGAGTTTAAAATGAAAGTGAAAGTCACAAGCTTAATTCTTATGCACTAGTTAAAAAAATTAAAAATTTTAATTAATTCAAACAACGGCATCTACGGATGCTTTATTTCCAATTCAAGCCTGATACACATCACCTTGTATATTGGATTTTCAAATGCCTTATAACTAACACCAGGACGCCATGACGCTTTTCCCCGGTCAATAATAATAATAATAATGAATAATAATGAAGGCATCTACGGATGCTTTATTTCCAATCAAGCCTGATACATATCACCTTGTAGATTGGATTTTCAAATGCCTTATAACTAACGCCAGGACGCCATGACGCTTTCCCCCGGTCAAGACCGGTACCCATTTCAGACACCTGGGTAGAGTGGGGTATTGTGCTTGGAATTTTTCTCCTATACCCAACAGAGAAAATCGCCACCGCCAGCGCCGAGTTTCGAACCCGGGTCTCTGCCGCACGGCGGCAGAACCTCTAGCACATGGCTATAGCGAGAACCGGTACCCATTTCAGACACCTGGGTAGTGTGGTGTATTGTGCTTGGAATTTTACCCCTATAGCCAACGGAGAAACTTCCCATCCAGCGCTGGGATTAGAATCCTCGTTGCCTGCACGGAGGTAGTTCCTGAAACCGCACCACTATGACGAGCACTAGCTCCTGTATATTTCCACATAATACGCTTGGCTAAATAACTCTCCAAAGTAATCACACAACCGTCGCAACTTGGGTTTAACAAATGGTTATGTAATTCAGAAAAATGACAGGAAGATATATGAAACTAACTTTTCGTGCGTACATGTGTACAAGCACTAAAAAATTTCTATCGAAGTTATGCCTGAAGAAAAGGTTTCAAGTAGAAAAATGGGAAATCATTGCGAGGCCAGTCCAAACAAAACTGTAGTGCAGTGCGTGAACAGAACAATTAAATAAATATTTGCGCTGATAAGCCAATATCGCAATGTGATTTATCATACATAGATGATATTGGTTTACAGTCGAAAGTTTGTAAATCTTATATCGTTTTGTGAGCGTAGTAGTCAGAAATTTAACTTATTTTACATTTGACAGAATATTTATTTTGCTTTACATTTTTATGAAGATTTTCGAGGCCTTTGAGAAACCAATATTGTGAAACAATAAGGCTTAAATTTGATGGGGAAAAAAATTCATTTCAAAATAACTCGATAAACAAAATTCACAACATTTTTTTTTAAAGATGTTTCGGTATAAATATGCTAAATTGGAGAGTATACTATCTCAAGATGTTACATGAGATTGAAAAAAACAAAGAAATATATTCCCATGGGTCGCTTTTTCTCAGTATGAAAAGCAATATAAATACATCAATGTTACTAGAAACAGTAGCATGTTGATAAAAAACTCTTTAGATGACACTCTCCACTTATATTGGCGCTTGATTTTTGGCTTCTGCTGAAGCCGCGGAGAGAAATGAAAGCAACTTATTCAAGTACTGCAAACTAAAAAAATGATTGCTAGGAAGCTTTGGAAGCCATTTTTTCGAGTGTACATATTCAACGAGCAGCAATGAACAAAATCGGAGGACTACAACGAATCCATAAAAATTTCCAACATAAATAATGCTGTCAGAATATACTCGTGAGCGTCAAAAAAGAAAAAAAAGTTAACACACGAGGCCAACAAAAATATTGCACAGCACAAAAAAAACATTAAAACAAATACTTGCATTGTTGAGTCTGTGTCTAAATGCTAATTTCTATACAGAGGTAGGATAGACTTGAGGTGTAATATTAATTGTGTACCGTCAAATGATGCTGGGGGTTGAAAATACGCGAAAATATTTTGCAATTGGCTGTTGGCTTTATTCGATCTAAAAAATCGATGATCGCTGTTAGTTGGAAGACAGTGATTGTGACAAGGGTACTTGAAATTAAATTAAAGAGACAAAGTAGTTCAAGTTGACATCTCAGTGCATCATCTTAATATAATAAACGATTAATTTTTTATTTGTGAAATAATTTCAGAACTCGACGCATGAGCCTGACGTTGTCAGTGGAACAAAGTAATGTGTAAAGAAACTAATTAAGTTATTGGTTAATAGAAAAATGTAGCATTTAGAGTTAAATGAAAGTCTTTGGTTTATCAATTTTTCACGCACTGCTTCACGTATGTACGTAAAACGTACTTGCATGATACACATCATTTCATATACGCGTATCATAAAAACTTTGGATCGAAAATTAAGCAATGTAAATTAATGAGACTCGGCATTTCATAAGTACTTTTTCAGAACGTGCTACAGCATGCAGTTTCTAGGCCGCAAAACGGCATGCTATTTTAGTCGTGGATTCTTTCAATGTTGAAGGAATTTGATACTGTGCGAAAGTTCGTTACACAACAAGGCACCTGATTCTGACAGAGATTTTTATCCTATATCATTTGAGCAGTAGTTCATTTACCTTCTAAGAAACTTGAAATTTCGGTATGACCATAATGGCCTCAAACTTATTGCAAGTAAAACGCAATGCATTATTTTTTGATCACAGAATGCGATCATAAATTCACCAAAAATTTACACTAACATTTGGAGACGATACAATTGAACCAGTAGAAAAGGTTAAAAATCTTGGTGTTTGGTTTGACAAAAATATGTCTTTCAAACCACACGTAGAAGCAATTTGCAACAAAATTTGCGGAACCTTAATGTTCTTTCATCGCATTAAGGAAACACTTGATGAAAATTCTAGGTTTTTGGTGATCCAGTCTTCACTTTTATTGCGTTTAGACAATTGCAGTCTAATCTGAAGAGATATAACTCAATATCTTCAAAAAGACTTGCAAAAATGTATGAACTTCGCAGCCAAAGTGGTTTGCAAAGGTAATTTCAAGCAGCGCGAACATGCCACCCCTCTTTTAAGAAAACTCGGCTAGACCCCAATACCAGAGAGATTTATAATCCAAAAAGCTCGACAAGTGTTCTCATCTCTGTACCTTCCTCAGAGTAATGCAGATGGGGTAATTTTTTTCCATCCAATAGTTCAGACAAAAACCCAAATCGGAGGAATAATGTCTTCGTCAGTTACCGTTCATCTGAAGCGGAACAAAAAGCTCTCACAGTTTCTGGAGCTCTTTTGTGGAATAAGCTTCCCCAACATATAAAAAACTCTATAACTGTAGAAGAATTTAGAGTAAATGTGTCACGTCTTTTCGCGATTCAGTCATAGGGAAAAATGAACTGCAACACTTCGGTGCGAATTTCGCTCTAAAATGATTGCCTAAAATATACTCATTGCTACTTTGGGATCATCATTTCAAACTTTGCGAATTTGGAATGCCTGTACTTATTGCAATTGACATTGTCCACTTCCTACTACCCACACCGCGAAAATCTCGCACTTACCATGCGTATTGCAGTTGACTATGAAACCATAATTAGGTTCATATGTAGAAATTTTGTAGCTACGTGTTACTCATAAGTTATATCAATCTCTCACCGTGCCTCTATTTTATCGCATGTACCCAAATGTCGTTAAAGAGAATACTGAGAGGATAAGAAACCAAAAATGTTTTTTGTTGTCGCTGTGAAACTGTACCTTGTTTTTTCCGAAATTTCTGTTTGAAAATTAGAAATTTTCTTTTTCTTACGTCTACTAAGTCCCTCTAATATTTATCTTAATTATTTCTGTCGGCTACAATGAGCAACACAGCCGTCTGCTCAATGTAGCAGGACGAAGTTCGTTTTTATGATTACAACTATTTTTATTTTCTGTACTTATGTTTACCATCCGCACGATGTACAAGCTATAAAATTCATTTTTGTGTGCATATCAGTTTACATGCTTCTAGATGCGAGTGTTGTGCTATGTTTTTTATAATTTATTTTTGGCTAACGTCGTCTCGCTACTTTGAAATCATTTACGACGGTGTTTCAGTCGAGTTCGGCAGAGCGTACGTGTTAGTGTTTTTTTTTCGTTTTTTCCACTTATAGTGAAGGACTTTCAAAGCATTCTTTAGTTGTGGTTACGAATTTTCAATCTTCTTACCAAGCATGAAATATCCCAGAGAATATATTTTGTCTGTTTCTCTCTTTGACAAAATTAACCCCTGACAGGGCTATTGTACTCCTCGTCTGGTTTGCACTCCTGTACTCCTCGTAGGGGTAAATATGCATTTTTTCCTTATTCCTTCTTTCTCTGTGCAAAGTTAGCACTGAATTTCAAATCAAAAGTAACTCTAAATTTCAGTAAATAAAATTAGCCCACTGATCCACTGTTCCATCTACGTCTGCGTGCCAAAGTTTTGTAGATATTTGCTGCTCATAAGTGATATCCGGCTACCTCAGTATCTACATTTTATTCCATGTACCCGTGTCCGTATAATGCTGAAGAGAATACTGAGAGAACGTGAAGCCCGAGATGTTTTTTGTTGCTGTTCCTAGGCTGTAACTTGATTTCCCTTGAAAACTGCTGTTGAAAAATTGAAAACGAGTTAAATTTTACGTTTTTTGAAGTCTTTTTCCCTTTTACTTGTTCTTTCGTCAAGTAATTTTAGACGATCACACTGAAATCGACTGTAATATAGCGAAGGGAAGTTTTCTGTTTATATTTATTATTTTTTCTTATGTTCAATTTCAGTAAGTAAATATATGATTATGTGTGTATGAGTATGTGTGTGTATATGTATTTGTGTATGTACGCATGCATAAATATCTATGTGTGTATATGCATGTATACATTCACATATACAGAAATATTTTTTTATTTCTATTTTTTTCGTAAAAACAAACCTAATGGTCCTTTACATTTCATTTAATGTTCTGCAACTAGTTAACTATGAACCATACCTCAGAAATGAATGTATATATTGCACCTGCTAAATGATCCAAAAATAGATCTTTCACTACTCCACACTCAGAGAAATCTCGACACACCTGGATGTGTCACCGTGACACACCTTCATGCATGTTGACCGAGAACGTGGAGCAGCTTCCACCGATAGAACGTTGCCAAGGTTACCGTTGCTGAGTGTTTTTTCTCTCTAATCCATGCCAACTAATCATTGTTAATGGCCACATGAGTTCAAATGTGGTAATTATTGAATTTGTGCTAATTTTATGAAAGTTTCACTTCTATCAACTTAGTATTGTGAAAACGGAAGAATTTTAGACTCCTCAGGAGCATACAGCTATTGTATCTATGAAAATTAGGGCTCTCGGGGGATGTGTGAGGTACCGAGCAAAAGGTTAGAAAGGCCTTCCTTCTGTTGAAATAACATAGTGTTTTGTTTTGATACGGATCACATTTTTTCGGTTCCTCAAACTATTACCCAAAACTTTCCTCTTCACTTGTTACCTGGTTTTATGAACTTCTTTCTCAACTTCCTATTTGTGCATAGATTTGACAATGCCCTGCACATAGATTTGACATCCCTTATAAGTCATTACTAATTAATGCCTTCTTCTTTCCTCTCTCTGGAACGCCTTTGTTGAGGTTAAGGAGGCTTAAACAAACACGCAATCTAATCAACTCTAATCTAATTTTTTCTGATCATCCCAGTTCTGGTCTCAGGTCCGGTCTTTGGCCCAGTATTTGGTCCGGTCTCTGGTCCGGTCTCTTAGCCAGTCTCTGGTCCGGTGTTTGGTCCAGTCTCTGGTCCGGTGTCTGGTCCGGTCTCTGGTCCGGTCTCTGGTCCGGTCTCTGGTCCGGTTTCTGGTCAGGTCTCTGGTCCGGTCTCTGGTCAGGTCTCTGGTCCGGTCTCTGGTCCGGTCTCTGGTCCGGTCTCTGGTCCGGTCTCTGGTCCAGTCTCTGGTCCGGTCTCTGGTCCGGTCTCTGGTCAGGCCTCTGGTCCGGTCTCTGGTCCGGTCTCTGGTCCGGTGTCTGGTACGGTACGTCCCTGGTCCGGTGTCTGGTTCGGTCTCTGGTCCGGTCCCTGGTCCGGTGTCTGGTCCGGTCCCTGGTCCGGTGTCTGGTCCGGTTTCTGGTCCGGTCTCTGGCTTGGTCTTTGGTCTGGCTTCTGGTCCGGTCTCTGGTCCGGTGTCTGGTTCGGTCTCTGGTCCAGTATTTGGTTATGTATTTGATCTGGTCTCTGGTCCGGTCTCTGGTCCGGTCCCTGGTCCGGTGTCTGGTCCGATCTCTGGTCCGGTGTCTGGTCCGGTGTCTGGTCAGATCTCTGGTCAGGTTTCTGGTCAGTTCTCTGGTCAGGTCTCTGGTCAGGTCTCTGATCAGGTCTCTGGTCAGGTCTCTGGTCAGGTCTCTGGTCAGGTCTCTGCTCAAGTCTCTGGTCAGGTCTCTGGTCTGGTTTGGTCATGTCTAGTTTGTTCTGATCTCAGAATATCAAAGAATCATGAATTTTTCGGTTTATTTAACATTATCTTTCGTTCGTCCTGAATTATGAAACCTTAATTTCCGTAAAATATATCACAAAAAATGAACATCATTCACAGAAGGTAGCTTAATTTTTTTATTAGCTCAGAATCTAGTCGTTTGAAGCCTGCTAAAAAAATAGCTACCAAATATAAACAAATATGCTATAAAATTAATCATTTATCCGGAAAAATCGGTTAATCGTCCATTTCGATTTAAATAAAGTTGACGTACAATGTATTACAATACTTTCATTTGGTTGGTCATCAAACTTATCGTTAAGCACAGAAGAGAAAGTTCATAATATGCTGGTAGGTGCTCAAGTGAAAAGCATTCCATCACTATTGAGATTGTATTTAAGTATATTGCATGATTTAGTCCTCTGATTCCTTGTGGAAAACAAATATGACCTATGACGATTTTCTTCTTTTAGTCGTGTTTACCTTTAAGAAATGTATTCGTCTTATATTTCATTTGTATTCGTTGAAAGGGTATTTTTTATACATGTCTGTTATTCTTATGCTTTTAATTGCTAATAGCCTTGTATATATTTTTCTTTTGCAAAAAATAATGGTGCATCTGTTGGAGGTAGCATAAGACAGATTGGAAACATTTGATTGTCAAGCACTAGATTGCAGCCGCCTAGATTTATTGTTTCCATACCTAGTGATTTATATGCGCTGTGGAGGCTGATTTCCAAAGGCTGGTGCCTTCGGAAGAACAGTTGGTTAAAGAAGTTTGAGGATGCGATGAATTACTCATTCTATGGAGCTTTGTATCGTACATCAGATATGAGCCCAACATCTGCCAATCACAGACAATAGCGAAAATTACAAAGTGGGCCGCTTGGAATCCCCCTGATATTTTGAAAAACAGTTCAGACAACCGCTGGGAAAAGGGCCGCCTAATACTCTGGCTATATGACCGTCGATCATAAATGAATCGGAGAAGGAAACCACCCTTCGTTCCCGTTCGACCTGTTTGCTTTTTTGACTAACTATAAACAACAAACAAACAACGGCATCTACGGATGCTTTATTGCCAATTTTAAAGCCTGATACATATCACCTTGTACATTGGATTTTCAAATGCCTTATAACTAACACCAGGACGCAATGACGCTTTCCCCCGGTCAAGACCGGTACCCATTTCAGACACCTGGGTAGAGTGGGGTATTGTGCTTGGAATTTTTTCCCTATACCCAACGGAGAAAATTCGCCACCAGCGCCGGGACTCGAACCCTCGTTGCCCGCACGGAGGCAGGTCCTAAAGCCACACGGCTATGACGAGCATGGTGCTTTAAGTATGGTGCACCGAAGGCCAGAGCGACGGCAAAAAAATATCCCATCCCTCCCTCCCCCCCGTCTGAGCCCCATCCCGTCATGGACGCAGCCTGTCCAGGGTGAATCCCTGGGGTCTGAGGAACACTCCGGGTTGAGCAACGAGAGGGAGCGGCCAATCGCGAGGGGGCTGCAGGCCTCTTAGTTTCAGACTGTAAAATATTCGACCCCCACGGGTGGCGGGAGAGCAAGACTCAGGGCCAAGGGTTTGTCCTTGTGTGGGATTGTGCCTGTCCTTGTGTGGGATTGTGCCTAGTTCCGTTCGCGGGCTTCGTTTCGGTTTGAGTTCTGCAGGATCATCATCCCGGGGTTGCGTTTCAACTTGACGGTCAAGGCGAGAGTCATTAACGAAGGTTGTAATATCGTAAAGCGCTTCGGCAGTCGAAGTCCGTGTTGAGAGGTCAACGGTTGAGTGTCCCTTCGCGAGTGCTCCATCCCTTTCAGTATTTGCCTCCCAACCCAGTAAATTTCGAAGGTATATGTGTAGTTTCTTTTCACCTTTCCCCGCAAGAATCACCATTAGGGACACGTGCCTAGGAACTCGGGCAACGCTACCTAGAGAGTTAATAAATATCACGAAGCTGATGCCTGATGTAGGCGATCGATTAGGTTAACTAAAGACAGCGACAAATGTTTACATAATTTATCATTAACTTTTCGAGACTACGGTCTCGCGTGGCAGCGACCCTCTTTATGTTAAATTAATCTATTTTACTCGAAAGAAGTTCAAGCCCCCTAGAAGCGATTTCATCCTCTGGAAAATGTTTCGGTCATACCGTGATTTTAGAATATTTACGAGGCTTTTAGCGTTCATTTGTTGCATCGGTAATCTTACCATAATACTTGTCTTTTTAATTTGAACATCATCGGCGCACAAAGCGATTCGTGTGTTCAAAGGCATTGAAGGGAATCTCATGAAAATATGAAAAAAGTTGCGAACCATGAATACATCTATGAGGAACAACAATTGTGCTTTAAATGATTCGGGACATTTTTATTCTAGGCGGATTGCACAAGATCGATTTGATACGTGACTTTCAAACTACTGTGTGTCTATTTGAGGCTTGACATTATTTGTAAAAGAAATAATTTTAAATTAGGCTTAAAATAAGGATTTGATCTTCCAACGAGACTCGGCGACAAGAATAAAAGGTTTGGTGGGCGATTCTATAGGATCTTTCAGATGAAGACGTACTATTTCCTTTTTTATACCTAAATTCTAACAACTGAAAGAAAAGTAACATAATACGTTGAAATTATGACAGTTAATTTACCAGACGAAAAGAACGAAAGTTTTATTCGACGTGCCTGCCTTTAGCCATGATTACGGCTTCAGTAATTGGTCGAGAACGGACGCTCGAGTCAACGGAGCAAAATTGCTCAGAATGTGAGGGACGGAAAAGTCCACGAGACTCAAAATTTGAACTGCGTGTCTGAGTGTGTGGTCTCTACATTACTAAATGGTGAAAGTAAAATTTAGTTTCAGATTTTATTCAGCTCCGAACATTTTATCAAGCAGACCAAAGTGGCGCGATGTGTAAACTTCCGCGTGTCCATGTGTAGCTGTGTTGCGACCCTCGCGCAAGCAAACTAACCCCCGCCCCATTCAACCCCCTCTGCAACCCTCCAAATCACCTCCACCCCTAAAGTGGAACAATGAGTCTCATTATTACTAGCGTCACCACCGAATAGAAATTATATTCTGGAAAACTCTCAAGTCTGGAAAAATAAAGTAGTGTGATAATATTTGTGAACTATTTTTCTGTTACAGTACAACATAAATATTTAAAGTTTCTGACGTACAAAATCTATTTCTGAAATACAAAATTGGCATACTTTACCGTATCAAAAATTATTCTCTCGATGGGAAAATTCGGTGACATAAAATGTGTCGAGAGTAAAAAAATTCTTCTCTTTGTTTCGGAGGAACTTTTATGTTCATCGAAAAAACTTGAATGAAATTGGTCTAGAAGTTTTGGAAAAAATCACCATGTTATACATGGTAGAAATTAGAAGTTTGTGTTCAAAGACAGAACATAATTTCACAATGGGAGGTAAACTTTAGCAATACGACGTCTCTTGAATAGCTCACTGTAGCATTCTCCCGATGGAAAAGTGAAGTGTCATTTTTTCCCTAGCGGGACAGCAAGAGACGCCAGTCTGGCCCAAGAGTAACAAACTTGTTGACCGCAAGCATCCTGCCCCGACTCACTCCCTTGTTCTATTTACCCTTTCTCCCTTTCTCGTCTACCCATCCTCCGCTTTTCAATTGGCAGTTTCCTTTCATCTAACTTTAAATGCAGTGTTTTTTTCCGAATCTAAGCGAGCACCAGCACTCACTCATATTTCAATGGCTATCTTCTTCCTCTCCGTCAATTCCCAATGTTTCCAAATAGAGCTTGCTCCTCTACTCGGAGGGCTGCTCCCTCTGAAAAAAAATCCTCCAGCGCTGCTCTGTACGAAAACTTCAGTAAAAGCGTAATATACAAACCGTAAAGAGAAAACGTGATGAACAAAAAGCCTCACCCGTAGAACCATCGGTTCAAGGGCCTCAAACGCTCAAAAATACAGAAACTTATCAGACTTTCATGAAGTCTGATATCAATCAACAAGTGCTTCTCAACCCCTAAAGCAGCAATAGTGATGACTGCAAAATCAGAGTCATCCGACACGGGTAAAAATCTCACAAGCACCGCTCGCAATAAATCAAAGTACGTCTTAAGTTATCAGATTTCGACACAAGCTACGTAAGCACCCGAAGCGAGTTGCAGTAATTGCACAAAAGCAGCTCACAACTTTAAATCCCTCATTTCAAACCGTGCCCGAGAAGATCCATCAAATTCGAGCCATGAATTCAGTCCACCGAATTACATGAGCGATCAAGTTTTTTTTTTACAGGGAACGAACAGGAAACGACCAACAGAAGCAACTCAGAAGAGGATAGAGTGACAACAAACCAACAAGCACGAAGTTATTACGGGATAATTGAACACCTTAAACTTTCTCAAGAGACAATTCGCGCTACGTAAATAATCAAGTCCGTCTGGGCCCGGACTTAGAAAACCGCCTAACCGTTCCGTCGGACCACTCCCGTCAACCCTCGACCACATCCGTCGCCGTCTCGAGACTTGGTGAGTTCTACCGATCATCTTCATTCAGTCGTGAACAGCGCTCCCCACAAAAAGGGGGAGTTTCGGGCAAGAGTAGGTTTTGGTGGGGGGACGGGATGCGGGGGTATGCTTTGGTGGAGGCCCCGCTTTCTCTTCAGCCAGGGCTAATTTAACAATTTAACATAATTTAACATCCTTGACAAATTTACGTGGTCGGCGCTACGAGCCCTGCGG
The DNA here is from genome assembly GCA_030386875.1 of Morinoia aosen. NCBI lineage: Eukaryota > Metazoa > Arthropoda > Malacostraca > Amphipoda > Talitridae > Morinoia > Morinoia aosen. The sequence goes on along the minus strand of CM059575.1, from coordinate 7,420,899 downwards.
CGTCTTCATGACTGAGTAACCGCTGCATCCAAGCGCAGCAAATTTTATTCCAGCTAAATGTGGTAACGTCATCGGCTACTTGAGGCTCCAATTCAAGTTTTATAGCCGGCGTGAAATATTTTATTTCATCAACGCACGGGAGAGCTTGTTCTTTCCATCGTACTCCCGCACCCGGCAATATGAAATAGGGGATGAAATCTGATTTCATACATTAGGTTAGGTTAGGATAGGATAGGTCAAGAAATGTTAAGGTAGGATATGTTAGGTGAGGATGGGACAGGTTAAGATAGTTTAGAATATGTAAGGTTAGGATAGGTTAGGTTTGCATAGGTTCGGTAATGTTTACGGAATATTTTCACGGGTCCACGGTCATTTACGTTCGACATATTATCAGGATAGGTTCGGTTAGGATAGGATAGGTTAGAATATGTTAAGGAGACCATCTACGTGGAAATTTGAAAAGTGGCTGATTTTCTGTTTTGAAATGCATCTTATAGAGGATTTTCTTGCGCTTCCATTTGTCACGAGAAATTGACCCTTCACCTCCTTGTTAACATTTCATTAACAGGAAGCTCCGGCTCTCGGAATTGAGGAATGGCACACCTCCAAGGGATACATACACGATACAAAAATTAATGAATAATAATCGGCAATTACAGTACATATACTAAAAAGAAAGGGTACTCACCGACGAAAGCTGACCCACTTACTCAGCGCGTTTCAGTGCGCTATTTTGCCTCGGTGAGATGCGGTGCGAGCTTTAATGGGGTTTTTAAACACCATCAAAATGCTAAGGAATCTTTATAATGGAGCACCCTGGTACAAAGCATTAATCGTAATTTACTGGCATAGTAAGTAACGCATATTGACACATACTACTCTGCCTAATTGACCGGTCAATTCCCTCAAGTAAATTACACACGGAACGCATACAATGAAATAATGCCTAACTGATGGGTCGGCGCACTACAACGTCACAATGGATTGTCATTTAGCCTCGGATCACAAGTTCTGTCACCCCAGAGCAGCTTCAGTTCATTCCCTGTTTCTCACACAGTGCATAAATTGTCTTTGGACGTTCTTATGAAGAAGTCGTACTTGCAATCAATAGGAGAAAGGAAAGCCGCCCTCCTGTGGAGCAACAAAATTTTTAACAATTACTTTGATTCTACAATTTTCTCATACATACATATATATATGCACATATTTCACATTTAATTCAAATGCTCCAACTCTCTTTTACGTTACATGAACCTATCGTTTCCAGCGATATCTATCGTAACAAAAAGAACGAGCCTTACCCGCCCCTACGAAGTTATTAACATTTTTCTTTGAACAACCTCCACGTTACGGAATCTTCTTTCCTCTTATCGAGATGCTCGCGCACTCTTACTGACTCTTCGTCTTTTCGTGCTAGTCAAAGTGTCCTTTTGGGGCTACCCTCTTTCTAATCATGACCAATGGCACCCCTCTTGCACTTCCAAACCTTCGCCGGCTTTGTCCTATTGGCTCCTCCCGAGGTTGCACACTCCCTATTCGCTGTAAGCTGAACACGCCTTTTTTTCGCCCCTATTTTGTGTGTTAGTTCTTGAAGTCTAAGTCCGTTGGCGATAAAGCTTTCTCACGCCTCTACCCTCTGCTCCCCTACCCTTAGCCAGCCTATGGTCAACAAATCTTTGCCTTTTGTGGCAACCCTACACCGCACTCCTTGTTCGCCTCTCGAGGTTTGCTTACCAAGCACAACACTACCCAGCTCGAGTGCCTGCCACATAAATCTATGTTGAATGTAAACATTCAGGCCTACACTCATGTTAGAGCAAGCCACTCGTATCATTGTAGTGCGCCGACCACGGTTTTATAAACTCACAATTTTAGTTCAAGCAAACAAAAGTTGTTACACATTAAAAACTCGAATTTATTACACATGATTAAAATTTCTCTAAATTCTCATGTTTTTGATTCGCAAAATTGATTATTCTTAACAGATTCTCGACAGACCGCCGTCCAACCGTTAAAAAAAATTGGCCTTACAATTTTTTTTGAATTAGCTTTCAGCTATTTATTGAATATTGATCACTGCAGTCTGAAGCCAACATAAGACACACATGATAACTTGTACTTAATCCTATTACATTCTAAAATTAATTCCGCAGAAACAGGGTTCGTTACAATTAATAATCCTATTCATTACAATTAGCACGGCCTGATATATTGTGTTGTGTTCCACCGAATTAAAGTACATAATAAATCTTTTGCGTGTTCACCCCTAATAACATTCATAAAGTATTACGGTTACATCCCCTACATTCTCAAACATCCTACAGTCTTGATGACTTTATGTCTCGTAGATTTCACTTCACGCTTACAGGTTCTGTTGACCAAATCCTTGACGCTGTTGTTGACGGTTCGATGTTGACTCCTTTGGTATAGCTGACGAATTTGCTTTTCTTCCATGCCTCTCTTCTGGCATTTCAATAGCTTCACACGCGCGTTGAAGATGAGTACTTAATTTCAGGAGGAAGTATTGCGAGCCCAATATGCAGACTCGTATAAAATTTCTATACACCACATTACTACACGATTGCGTTCTGTAAGATGGATCATTATTACGATTCAAATTACCACCAAATCATGTTAAGTGCAATGTTTCACATATATTTTATGACGTTTGTTCAAACTCAACTTTTAATCGCCAGATTACTCATGAACGTCGATTCGTTGATCAGGCAAATCGGTACGTCAGTAAGTTATATTGATCTGTCGGTAAAATACGAGTCGAATCGTCGATAAATTTCCTTCACTACAGTTTCCATTCGCAATAAAGTCCTGAATCCTACGATGTCACCCTGAAGAATTCCGAGGCACAATCCTGCGTAGTGCACGCTGGTATCCTGTTGAATTGCTCTCAGTACTCCTTGATGTCGACGTAGCATCTCAGTATTCCTTGCTATTGACGTAGAAATTCTGGTAGACACGAGATGTTTATTTTCTCTGAGTAAACACTCTCATTTGTGCGAGAATTCCATCGGTTAATATGCTTTGAAGATCGTACGCTTCACTCAAAGCCTATCCGACGAAATCTCTTTTAATTTTTATTTCACGTGTAAATAGAGAGGCCTAAAGGGCGGCTTCAATATTCCAATGTGATAATTTGCCTAGTAAATTCACAGGACACTTGCATTCGAATTTCAGGAATGCCTCACCAAGGCATAGATGTCACGAGAAATTGACCCTTCACCTCCTTGTTAACATTTCATTAACAGGAAGCTCCGGCTCTCGGAATTGAGGAATGGCACACCTCCAAGGGATACATACACGATACAAAAGTTAATGAATAATAATCGGCAATTACAGTACATATACTAAAAAGAAAGGGTACCCACCGACGAAAGCTGACCCACTTACTCAGCGCGTTTCAGTGCGCTATTTTGCCTCGGTGAGATGCGGTGCGAGCTTTAATGGGGTTTTTAAACACCATCAAAATGCTAAGGAATCTTTATAATGGAGCACCCTGGTACAAAGCATTAATCGTAATTTACTGGCATAGTAAGTAACGCATATTGACACATACTACTCTGCCTAACTGACCGGTCAATTCCCTCAAGTAAATTACACACGGAACGCATACAATGAAATAATGCCTAACTGATAACTCGGCGCACTACAACGTCACAATGGATTGTCATTTAGCCTCGGATCACAAGTTCTGTCACCCCAGAGCAGCTTCAGTTCATTCCGTTTCTCACACAGTGCATAAATTGTCTTTGGACGTTCTTATGAAGAAGTCGTACTTGCAATCAATAGGAGAAAGGAAAGCCGCCCTCCTGTGGAGCAACAAAATTTTTAACAATTACTTTGATTCTACAATTTTCTCATACATATATATATATATGCACATATTCCACATTTAATTCAAATGCTCCAACTCTCCTTTACGTTACATGAACCTATCGTTTCCAGCGATATCTATCGTAACAAAAAGAACGAGCCTTACCCGCCCTTACGAAGTTATTAACATTTTTCTTTGAACAACCTCCACGTCACGGAATCTTCTTTCCTCTTATCGAGATGCTCGCGCACTCTTACTGACTCTTCGTCTTTTCGTGCTAGTCAAAGTGTCCTTTTGGGGCTACCCTCTTTCTAATCATGACCAATGGCACCACTCTTGCACTTCCAAACCTTCGCCGGCTTTGTCCTATTGGCTCCTCCCGAGGTTGCACACTCCCTATTCGCTGTAAGCCGAACACGCCTTTTTTTCGCCCCTATTTTGTGTGTTAATTCTTGAAGTCTAAGTCCGTTGGCGATAAAGCTTTCTCACGCCTCTACCCTCTGCTCCCCTACCCTTAGCCAGCCTATGGTCAACAAATCTTTGCCTTTTGTGGCAACCCAAAACCGCACTCCTTGTTCGCCTCTCGAGGTTTGCTTACCAAGCACAACACTACCCAGCTCAAGTGCCTGCCACATAAATCTATGTTGAATGTAAACATTCAGGCCTACACTCATGTTAGAGAAAGCCACTCGTATCATTGGAGTGCGCCGACCACGGTTTTATAAACTCACAATTTTAGTTCAAGCAAACAAAAGTTGTTACACATTAAAAACTCGAATTTATTACACATGATTAAAATTTCCCTAAATTCTCATGTTTTTGATTCGCAAAATTGATTATTCTTAACAGATTCTCGACACATTGGTACTACTTGCTCGCGTCTACTCCCATTGGTACGGCCAATGGGAGATTTTTTTGGGGAGTACGGGTTTTGAACAATTAAACTTATTGTCTTTTGAGGTAGATTTTATCCCAGAGTTCAGAAGCTACAACAATGTGAAATATATGAATCGAAAGTGCTCAAAAAGCACTACCAAATCTCAAGAGTTCATTGTAGAAAACACCTAGTTCAAAAGATAGGAAGAAAAACCATTTTTTTTGTAGAAAAACATGTTTTCTGGAAACTGGCTAATTGGCTCTTTCAAATCTATCTTCTCCCACTATTTTAGGGTTGCATGAATGGGATATATACCATTCGTTAGGACTTAAAGAGCTATATCCACAAGCAATATAAAATTTTTAGACAATCATTATTTTGAAAATTACACGACATGAAAGAAATTTTTTTTATAAATTCTAAAATTTCAAAAATAAATTTATCAAAATTCCACATTGCTTATGGATACATGGGTATATAAGCTATATAAAAACAAATTTTCGGTTCTGTAACTTCAAAATTGTACGAGAAGATAGTTTTTTAAAAAACCTTTTTTGTCGTTTTTTTCAAAAAAAAAGAAAGTGCAGATACAAAAAAAAAACACTTCAATAATGAAATTATATTTGCAGCATTGTACACATACTGTGAAAGTTTCAGAGAAATTCTGAAAATAAAGATATTTTTTTGGGGTATACGGTCTCCTGAAGTTAGGATAGGTTAGGTTAGAGTATGTTTTGTTAAAATTGGTAAGGTAATGTTGACCGAATTTTTTCACGTGTCTATCTAGATTAACGATGGCATTGTCCGTGGAATTTCCACGGGTCCTGCTAGTGTATATAATTTATTAATATGCTTAAAATTAAGTTCGTGGGTAACGCTCTCATTCGAGTTTGCGGTATCATGGAAACCGAATTCCTGAGTGTTACATGAAGAGATGGCCTATATATGCATTGATACATTTGATATTTTATTAGGATAGGATGGGTAGGATAAGTTAAATTATGTTAGGTTAAAATATTTATTATATATGTTATGTCGCGATACGTGAAAAGGGTTGATATCACGTACGCATGAGAGGATTTTCAAACCCTGAATAATTATTAACAATGTACACCTTTGTGCTCGCACGTTACCCACATAAATAAGCGTGGAAAATAACAAACATTGGAAGATTAGGACACATTTTATTTAAAGATATACACGTGGATTTTGGCACATGGAAATATATATCGCCACAATAATTGCACACCAATGCCCTCAGGCAAGATGCTCCTGATCAGCGACATGACAGTTTTTATCAGATACAATGAGATGGCTACACCTTGGCTGCAGAGAATTTCTTGAGAACTAGCCAACAGTGAATTTCGCACAATAAGAAATTAGCACCATGAAATGAACATCCTGGCTAGCGCACACATAAAGAGAAAGGGTTATGCCAAAAACACAAACATAGAACCCTGACTCACAGCAAGGTCTCCAAAAATATAGGAATGCTTCATATTTTATTGCGCTAGCATCAGACACAAATTCATCACACAGCGCGTCATATTTTGAATGCACTGTTCAGGGTGCCACTTTTGCTTACCAATATTCATTCTATAGCACTGTTCCAAACTCTCTACTACACAAAATTCCACAAGCTGCAGTCCCAATGGGAATCATGGCGGCAGCCGGATCCCCTGGTTCGTTCACCAAAAGGATCGTCTTTTCTTCATCCAACCCAGTGAAAGTTCTCCCTCAGATGTTTCGCTATACCGCGCAGCGACTTTTCTCCGTCAAGGATCCTGCGTGCTGCAAGCTGCAGAGAATCTCCCGTCGCAGCGGCAGAGACCCCAGTTACCGAGATGTCTCAGCTGCCGCGTAGGCCAGCTTCCCAACCCGCCTGTGCAAATAATAAGCGGGGTTGAGTAATCTTTTCCCCGAGACATGAACGTTATTAAATCCCGCCTACTGACATACGGAACAAATATAAATGAAACCCATGTAGCTTTTTCCAACACAATGAATTTACTTTCTCCCATCCCATATGAATGCCCTTCTGCGAAATAATAACCCCCTTTGAAATTTTACACATATATTACAGTTAGACTCTAAGCACACCCTGTTTGAGAACACTCTACCAATGCAAACCCTCCAATAAGCACTCGAATATTCTGATTCCCCATTTTCTGCCATCTCAATACAATTCCCTTTTGAGAAATGATCATTTTACCCTCATACTAAAAGCCCAATGTAAAGCATCCTGTTTGAGAGAATCAATGAAGTCAAAAATGAAAAACAAAACTAATTAGCATTCTGCAAATCACTGCGTCCACAAGTTAGACGTACTACGCTTCGATGACTCCACATGAATTATCAAGCTAAATCAACAAAGTTTTCTCACCTCTCCTTTCCTCTCAAGCAGCCTACATCTTTCACAGCACTAGGCAAAATAGACCGGTTCCCCGCCTTCCTATGTTTATATACTCCGCCGCAATATGGCTACGTCCCGGCAGAGTGCAGGCCTTTGAAAGTGCGTGGCTTCTCCCTGTTGGATGGTTTCCACGCGTCACCTATGACGTGTTCCCTGCTTCACAATATTGCTACGCATATTTCTCAAATAAACCCAGAAACTCTTGATTTCCTGACTCATCGGCAATTAAATTTTAACCCAATATTGTCTGTGCTGTGAATTCAAGTTGCCCACGTCTGCTTATGTATGCAATTTAGCGCACTAGGTTTTCAATCCAGCCGCTACTCCTTACGTACTCCTCCCTTCTCCTGTCTCCCTTTCCAAGCTCCCTCGGCTCGCGCCCGCCTGCCTCTAGAGCCGGTTGCTGACTCTGTCGTGTCATATATATGCGTAATATACTATATCACGACAGTTAGTTATTATTTATTTAGTTATTATTTTTTGATTTTTTATTTGTTTCTATTCTTCCCCCTTTCTTATTTTTACAGTTATCATTTTTATTGTATTTTATTCATTTTTTTTATTATTTGTTTTTTTTTTCATTAGTTATTTATTTTATATAGATTTTCTTCAATTTCAACTTCATTATTATTTCTTAATTTTTTCCGTACTCATTTTTTTTATTTGTCTCATTTTTTGTAGTTTGTCTCTATTTTTTATATTAATCTTTTAATTTTCAAATTTTTCTTCATTTGTTTCTATTTTTCCATTTCTTACATAATGAATTTTCTTTCATTTTTTAACTTTTTTTATTTTTAAAACTTGTGTATTTATTTTTTATTTGTATTTTTATTTTTGCATTTGTTTGTTTATCTTCATTTTTTGTTTTATTTTTTTATTTTTTCGTTTATTCATTAAATGTTTTCAATTTTTTATCATTTTTATCGTTTTCCTTTTATATTTCTATTATTTTTACTTTTTATTTTCTATCTATATATTGATATTTTCAAAATTAAGTTCTCGTGTAACGCTCTCATCCGAGTTTGCGGTATCATGGATACCTGAATGCCTGAGTGTTTAAAAAAGATCGCCTTTACATGCATTGTTACGTTTGACATTTTATCAGGTCAGCATAGTTTAGATAATGTTGATAAAAAATTTTTCACGGGTCCATGGACTTTTTATGTTTGTCACGGGTCCACCTAACTAAACGATGACATTGCATAACATTGAGTACGACAATTCAAATCATTTAGGTAAAAAATTTCCAGGGTGAAAATTTCATGTACCCTAAAATATCAATGAATTTAGCATAGTGTGGGAATTTTTCGTTAAGCTAGTGCCTTCTTTTATACTTTAATTTAAAAATTCAACCTCAAATGCTAAAATGCTTTACGAGGGAAATTTTCGATATTAAAATATAGTTTCTGAATTTATGAAGAAATCATTAATAAGTTTTTGCTCGAACTTATCAAAAACGGAGCCAAGGTAAGAAAAAACTTCCCCAAGCTGAATAGAAAGGCTATTGAATATGTTGCTCGGACTGTGTGGAGTGAACTTAGAAGTAATCAATAATAATTTACGCGAGCTGGCTTCTGGAATGTCTAAAAATTTGTTATGAAATCCATTATTTTCCTTAATTTTGTTGTTTACTTCAAATATTTCCTTACAAGTTAAATTACGTTAAAATTATCTCAGTTACCCTAAACTGAAAAGCACTAGCCATCTTGGCACTAGAGTCCCGTCTTAAGTTAGGTTTGCATAGGTTAGGTTAGGATAGGTATGCATAGGTTAGATTATGTTGATGAAATTTTTTCACGGGTCCATGGTTTTTTTTATAATTTGCCTCATTATCAAGAAAGCTTCGGCTAGGATAGGTTATGATAGAATAGGTTAGTACATGTTATGTTAGTTAACGGTTAGCATAGGTTACAAGTTGATGGCTTTTTTTCGCGGGTCAACGGTTTTTTATGTTTGACACATTATCAGGTAAAGATTCTGTTAGTATGGGATAGGTTAGTATATACTTTGTTAGTATGGCTTAGGTTAGAGCATGTTATGTTAAAACTTGTTGGGCAATGTTAAAAGAACTTTCTCACGGGTCCACCTAGCCTAATGACGACATTGGTTTAAGGATAGGATAAGTTAGGATGTGATGGCTTAAGATAGGATATGATAACATAGGTTTGGATAGAATATGTTAACACGTTGACTGCGTTACGACCCACCGGTGGGTCGTAGTTAGGTTTTTCCTGCTGCGAAACGACCCATCGATGGGTCGTTTTCAAAAATTCTAACAACCTTTCTAAATTAATGGAATTTAACAGGCTCAGTTAATGTTTGATATTTACAAATTTGCTTATCACTTATGACTTAAAATTTAAGTTGAATACTGAATTTCAGTTTAACCCATCGCAACTAACGTGTTAAGATATGTTAGGTTAGGATAGGTTAGGTTAGCATAGGTTAGGTAATGTTGACGGAATTTTTTCTCGGTTCCACGTTTTTCATTTTTGCCATATTGTCATAATAGGTCTGGTTAGCATTGGTCAGGAACAGATAGGTTAGAATATGTTAGGTTAGGACAGCTTAGATTAAAATATGTTATGTCAGAATTTGTTAGGTAAAGTTGATCAAATTTTTTCACGAGTACACGGTTTTTTATATATGACATATTATCAGGATAGGTTCGGTTAGGGTAGGGTAGGTTAGGATAGGTTAGGTTAACGTAGATTAGATAATGTTGACGGATTTTTTCATGGGTGTACGGTTTTTTATGTTCGTCATATTATCAGGATCGGTTCGGTTAGGATAGGATAGGTTAGGTTAGAATACGTTGTGTTGGAATTGGGAAGGTAATGTTGTCCGATTTTTTTTCACGGGTCCACCTAGCGTAGCGATGGCATTGTCCGTGGAATTTCCGCGGGTCCTGTTAGTTTGATTAATTTCTAGATTAAAATGTAGTAATTTTAGTTGTTACTCTACCTATATGTTAGATGCAAATATTAAAAAAGTAATTTTAGATTTTATATCCATTTTATTGTAAAAACACCACAAATTCCCTAAACTCGTAGCCTTTTTGTTTCGAATTCCCTAGATCCCTAGACAATGCCCGAATTCCCTAGATCTGGGGAAAATTCCAAGGTGTTGCAGCCCTGTCAAGACTAGCCGCTGCGGTTTGTTTGGCCATCTAACCTGCTAGCATAGGCTAGCAGCTACCAAGAGGGTAGCTGCTCTGCTCTGCCCTGCTCCACTGTTTTTTGTCTGGCCGCGGCCTGAGTCAAAATGTTAATCTCTACCGGAGACCCTTTCGAGGTGAAGCCTCGTGTTAGAGTGCGTTCACACTACGAGCGGAGCAAGCGGAGAAAAGCGGCAATAATGTTTGTAAATGTTTGAACGTAGAAACGCTTGGCTGTTCTCACTGCAATCGGAGCGGAGCAGAGCAGAGCGGAGCGAAGCAGAGCAGAGCGGAGCGGCGCGCTCGGGAAATTCGTTGGGATTTCTTGACGCTCGTCACCTTTGGATCGTCATATCGTCTCCACTTTTGGATCGTCATATTGTCTCCACCTGTGGATCGTCGTTTCCTATAGGGGTAGAATTGTCGTTTGATTTAAAAAAGTATGATGTATAACTAATAATTAGTATAACTAATCATATTACAACTATAGCTGATAGTGGAACATGTAATATTTTATTTTAATTTTGCCCATCTGGGCTCATTAAGCATTTATTTATTTTTTCTTCTGCTTGCTGTAATATGTTATTTTATTATCGCCTCCATTTAAGGAATCTGCGTTATTTTCCTTGTTATGTAGTTTTATTTTTTCTCCTATGTTGTGTATTTTATTTTATGATCTTGTAGAAGGAATAATTATGAACGATTTTTAAATAAAGTTTTCATTTTTTCCGTAAAATGGGAGTAAAAGGAGGCGATATGGTGAGGAGGAGGCTTCAATGAGTGTTAAATACAAAATATGTTCCAAAATATTTTGAGCTTATGTGATTTTTTCCAATACTAACTGAAAACATGTTAGTTTTCTGATGATTTTTCGGTCAAGAAAAGTCAGTATTTGCCAGTATTTTTCACTTAGCTTTCTCTGGCACAACGATGAATTTCTGAAGGTAATTATTTTACTTGCACTAACCTTGAAGTCCCCACAAGACGCTCCTTCGTTTCTAATGGCCTACGAAAACATGTAGTGATATAAAGTGACACAACCTTAATGTAAAGACTTTTAATTTTGCTTAAACTACTTTGCTCTACATGTATCCTCAACTGATATTTGCGAATTATGACCGTATAACAAATCTGTCTTATCTCGTTGGAAATTTTTCTCACCATAAGGGATAATAGTACATCAAAAGTGGCCGCTTTCATCAGTAAATACTCGAAGAATTGCGATTCACCTTTCCTCAGTGCTTCGAAGAGATAGTGGTATTCTCAACAGCGATCTCTCCTGACGTTGATTGGATGGACCCAGTGTTTCCGTCTGTGTTTTTTGGTGTCGAGCAGTAGGAACGCACACACGATATCGTCCATAGCGACTGATTCTTGTGTAGGTCGCTGTGCTCGGCTTACATGTGAACACCTGCTCCGCTTGTAGTGTGAACGTACCCTGACACTTTCAGTCCTACATTTTGCAACTTTTGTCTCTCCTTTTCATTCGTTCTACCCTATTTATTTCAGTGAGAAAACGTTCCTTTGAACATTCAAAAATGTGCTTATACAGCCTTGAATCTCAATGCAAAAATTTGCATTCGCTGCAAACTTTGTCAACCTGAAACTTCCTAAAAATTAAAGAACTGCTATATTTCTCTCACTCCCGAAAGCTACATTCGCTGGAAACTATGCCCATCTGAATCACTTAATAAATTAAAAAAATGAAAAGACTGCACCGAGACCATCAAATGTTACGAAGACCAAACCTAGCTAAGAAGACGGTCGTTGTTCTCACAAGAATTCCTTCTCTGGCCTTTTCCTCACCCTATCCCTTCCCTCCTCCGTACCGCTTCCCCGCTGCCCGTTTCCTTCTTTCAACTTTGAAAGGCGGCGTTTTTTAATCTATATGAGCAGCAAGCAATGACTCACATTTCAATGGCTATCCTTCTCGCCATATTGAAAGTTAACGGCTTCATAACTTCTACTCAGTAAATAGAAGTAAATCTTCTTTTCTATCCATGCACCCTGCATGCAGTATGCTTTTACAATGTCCCCATGTGGAACTCGCTCAACTATTCGGAAAGCTGCCGTATCTGAAAGAATACTCCCTCTAGCACAGCTCCGTATTAAAATTTCTGTAAAAGCGCAATACAGCTGCGTCAATCATAAAGCGAAAATGTGGAAAACCAAAAGCTTCACATGTAAAATCGCTCAAATTGGCAGTGGCATCTCAGACAGTCAAGAAGTCTGATACCAACAAGAGCTTCACAATCCCCAAGGTATCACTGGAGCTGACCACTAAATCAGAGTAGTTCGACTCTGATATAAATCTCTCAAGCGCCGCTTGCACGAATTTGAAGAACGTCTCATGTAATTAAGTTTCCACGCCAACAACGTTCGTATCCGAAGCAAGTCCCAGCAGGTGCACAAAAGCAGTACTCGATCCTCAACTCCACATTTTTAATCATGTCCGCGAAGATCCATCAACGACAGAGTCAGCAACATCAAGGAAATTTTCATCGATTACGGGGAGTAAATATGTAAACATTTCGTTTTTAGCTGATGAGAAAGACGTGACACATTTGAAGTTACAATTAAGAAACATTTCGTGTATAATTGTAACGTTCATTATACAAATCTCGTAAAACCCTCTTACCTAACTAGAAACAACGCCTTAAGCGACTTTATTACCAAAGCCAGGTTACGAGGAAACCTGTAAATCTTCGTTACATTCCATGTATCAATTTTATTGTAAATGAACTTTTTACTACAAATGCTCCTATAGCGACACAAAAATGATAATATGCTCAAACTCTCTAATCCTCACACCCCTGTGATCCCCGTTACTCCACAATAGCACAGCTCGAAAAACTTTTACAGCAACTCAAAGTAAACGTTGATAAGAAGATAAGTGCTCAATATTTAAAAGAGGAGGATCTACCGGGAGAGTGACTGCTTGAGTATACAGTACTGGTCTGTTAAATCCTGACCTGGTGTACAGCCAAGTTGGCCATTGGGCCATGTTTCTATAGATACGCGAGTCCTAGGACCATTTATTAACGTGGCTTTTACTTTTATTTTATTTGTTAACGTGGCTTTTACTTGCTCTTGGTAGGCTAGTGTAGTGCAAATTATCATATCATCTCTTACGCTCTAGAACATATTATAACAACTGCACCTAAGCCTCGCGAGCTTCTGGAAATATTCTGTACTTGGAAACCGTTGAAGAAAGATCGCTTTCATGTTTCTGACTAAGGTAGTCTGTTTTGTGCCACAATTTTTAGTACGGAAATTTTATAAAATTCATGCCATAATAAAAGATCTTTTCTTCGATTCCCTCGATTGGAATGCTAGTTTATACTGATTAGTTTACGCTGATATTTGCGCACATGCTTACTTGTGTATATGTGTAGTACTTGTGCACGCTATGCGTACGTAGATAGGTGAATGTGTCGTTACGTAATACTTCATTTTACTTGATTATTGTACAGCATCTATAAAGTATATATATGCAAGTATATTTGTTGCGCGATTACCGACATATGATAAATAAGACGCTTATCAACCAATGATCTGTTCGATACAATATTTAATAGAACATCGTTGCAATATTTCATTAGAAATTGTATGCAGCAACACATACTGAAAGAGCTGTCGCGAATCTTCCTTTGCTCATTATCCCATATTTCAGAACATCGCACAGCATTTTTATAGAACGCGCATATATTAGGATTGCCTCGATGCATAGAAATGTATTTGTGTATGTTTTCGTGTTAGGTGTATGTATGTGCGTAGGTATGTATGTGCATGTATATGTGTATATATTTACTTGTATATATGCACATATGTGTGTACTAAACTGACAACTGGCATTTTAACTAAAGATAATTGTTTTTTTGTTCTGTTCCCTCTCAACTTTTAACATTACCTAACTCGTCATCTCTTTATTATTGTAAAGCGTTCACGTAAAAAAACTATACATTTGTTGTGTGATCATCCTTTTATATTTAAATAAAATGCTTATCAACTAATGACCGTTATATTGAAATTGCTTAATTAGAAATACAAATCTTGCAATTTTCGTGGTCCCCATGCTTATATATATATGTTTATTTATTTTTTTCGTGCTTCCTTAAAATGACATTTTTGAACATCTTCCGAAACAAACAATTCTAATGCTATTTAGTGGCGTCAAGAATTGCGAAGTTTCATATCATGAATACGTGAATTGTCAAAGGTGTTCTCAACCCACAATGAAAATGCACCGTCCATGAAATTGTGTTGTGTCTCATAATTTTCGTAATGTGTATCGTCAAATGTAGATTAAGCAAGATTAGAAGTACATAGCCCTCAATCAATTCTTTCCGACTAGTGACATGAGTTTTGCAATACTCGCAATACTCATGTGTGTGTATCACCTAAGTGTATTAACTTTAAGATATTTTAAAAACCAATGATGGTACTTTTGTACCATCTCTATTGGAAATAAAATGTTTTTCTTTTCTTTCTTCTCTTAAGAAATTTTTAGTCGTTAATTCTCGTGCTTAAATAGCTGAAATATTAAATACAGAGAAAACATATTCAAATATCTCTCAGACAAACGTTCATCGCCTATATGCCCCTCCTCCTGTTGACAACAAATACAGTCTTGTGCTGCTGTCGCCATCTAATCAGGCGAGGCACAATTGGGAGTCCGAAAAAATGTACACAAGATACAAGAAACAGAAAACAAATTCCATTCCTCAGAGAGAGAAAACATTGAAAGGCAAAAGTAGACTTCAAGTTGCTCAAGGGAACGAAGCGTACGTTTTGGTTCTGGTACAACTTTAGAGAGAAGCAACGTTCTGTAGTTTTCTTCGCCAATATAAATGCGAGTGCCATATGCACTGCCACTTGTGCCCAAGAACAGGAACAGCAGCGTCGGGTCTTCATTCCGCCTATAGTCATCCACAGAGAAGGGAAATCTTCAAGAGCCCCAAACACCCCACAAAATTTCCGCTACTCAGTAGCAATCTCTGTTCGAACGGGATCATCCCATATGAGTGTAAAAGGAGTTAATTTCTTTATTACGTTCACTGCCGTTTTACCACTAAGTAAATTGCTTATTAACGTATCGGAATGAATGAACAGCGTTTGAATCATTTCAACATCTTTTCTAGAAGAGATTTAAGCAAACACGGTAAAATATCACCATGCTATTACATTTTCACACTTCTTATTAAAGATACATTTTTTTCGAGCAGTAATGTCTTTTTTAAACTCTGCTACTTACAACCTAACGTAACATTAGAGCGCTGGACGCACATGTGCGTCCAGCGGCAGTGTACGAGTTAAAATAGTTCGCCGCGTCCAGAGAAAGGCAAGAGCATTCCCAGAGGATCATACAAAACTGCAACTTTGGATATCTGTTGTTCACTAGTTTTTGCCATGGGCTCAAAAGTTTATATAGTTATTGACAGTAGGTCTAAAAATGTTTGAGAATAACCAAGGTTCTTGAATAGTAAAAATAGTTCTAAAATCTAAATTACATGTAGCTTGCATTTTAGAATCCTTGTTCATTCTGAATACAAAATCATTCATGTACACTTAAGTTAACATCCGTTGAACAGCTAGTATCAAGTTCTAAAAATTTTCAAGGGTATTTTTTCTAACTTCTGAATTTTATATGGGATTCAATTTCGTGCTGATCCTAAACTTTATTTTTTTTCGGCTGAAGATGGGTAGATACCCGAAACATTCTATTTTCATTTTATTTTAATACGAAAACATTTTGCTCGCCTATTCTTGCTTTTCATTTGATATACAGCTATTTTATTACACTGATGTATTGCTGTCATATGGCTTGGATTCCATAAAGCATTTAAATTGCAAAACTTTTAACATTCCTGGTATACTGCATTTAAAAGGACATCAAACAAGTTAACCGCGTGGATAAATCTATTAACTTTCTCGTTGACTGAAGACGAAATTGTGCCCAATACTCGTAACAAACCTACAATATTGGGAAGGAAAATGTTAATTAAGCAAAAGTTTATTCAAATACCAATTAGACCCTGCTACTGTGTTTATAAGGACCTTGTTTATTAGACCCTGTGTTTATGAGGCGAGGGTGAAACAGTGAAATTTTTCAAAACGAACATTCTTTTCGTATGCATCAACAAGCACTGCTGAGTTTTAGTAATGCTCGTTAGTTATAATCGTTTTTCCTCGAAAAATTTTCAAGAGTTGTAGCCTAGAGTTTTTGATATGCTCTGCTGATACAAGAAGCGACAAGCTCTCCAGAAAGATCAAAAATGCAGGTAAAAATCTGAAAAATTTCAGGAATAAGTTAACTCAACCATTTTGACCATCGCCCTAAACTTAGTTGGCAACAACGCTAATGAGGCGTCACAGGCTTATGCCCATACCGTGTAGCGACTTGAACGTTCAACTGCTTTCGCCAGACCAAATCAATTGACGTAATTTGTTTCATCGAAAACAGCAGCGGCAAATTGCGGTGAATATTTGCTGCATCAAATTGATCGCTCCAGCTCACAGAGGTCTCTGTTTGAGGTCCATAATGAAAGATAAGAGCAGCGAGTGTCGTAATTGACGTCAAGCGCGTTGGCGAAGAAAGTCTTGGGCCTTGAGTGTGCATTCATTAATGAATTATAAATATAGTTTTTTCACCTGACCACGGTTGGAGAGAAGTTTAAGGAGTAAAGCATGTTTGTGAATCGTCGAATTAATATTTATGAAAAGATGCAAATGATGTAAACATGTTTACTTTACATTTCAGCTCACTAATTCGGTTGGTATAAAAGTTCGCTCTGCAGCGTACGCGGAAAGAAGAAAGTAATCCCGCTGGCTGCAAGCACCACGTTTCACCACTTGTTTCTCAACGTTGCCAGAAGGTAAGAGTACAATGGATTCTTGTTGTAACTAGAAAGTATCTTGATCTCGAGTAATGCAGCACTGACAGGTAAATAATGCATGTAAGCGAACTTGTTAGAATGGGACGTGTTGAGAAATAAACTCATGTTCTACTATAGTTAATTACATCACAGAAGAGGATGGATATTTCAGTGTCAGTTGATGGAGCATTAGCTTCAGCTCTTTGATAACCATTAAGTATGATGAAAAATGAATCGAAGTCATGATCGTTTTTAAAGAAATTTCCAAGTTTTTACTTACTCTGTAAGAATGATGAGAATCTGAATTCAGATTCGGCAGAAGCTTGAGGATTATTGAATAAGATAGCCTGTCAGCTGAGACACAATCGACTGGCTTTCCTTGCGCTGAGTCTGAAAACAGGCTTTGTTATGAGAGTTGATTTCAAAGTCAAGTATTTTGGAATTATAAGATATTTGTCTAGATTTTATTCTTTTGAATTTTAGAAACCAAGTCCATTATTGAAAGCAAGTTCTGATCTTTGTGTAAGCTTACATTTGTGTATATGTCTGTTTGAATGTTTATAGATGTGAATATTGGGCTCTGTTTTTTATAAATTACTTTTTGACTGACCTTTTCTCACACTCGATAACCATTTACAACTCTGTTTCAGTATGCTTCGGTAAAACGTTTTTTGCCTTTTCTTATTTCGTTTCAACTAATAATTAAGGAATTTTGGAGGGTTCTCCAGGAGTGTTCAAATTATTTATAAGTTCTCAACCAACTCTTTGCGTATAAAATATCCAAGAGACGTGATTCTTAATGTTTCTCTCAATAATATCGTTAGCCTCGACACGACTATTAATATATATAGTACGCCTCGTATGGTTTGGCTATCAATTTAGGACCTTTATATCAAGAAATGTTTAAATCCAAAGCGTTACACATCTCATGTATCAACTTTTTATTGTTGAAATACACGGTTACTTCTTTTCTTTCTTCTTTCCTGTATCCATCTTTCATTATTTTAGCTTGTTTGTCTAGAATTTTCCTATTTCATTAGAATTAGTATTTGGAGGTAAAACTTTCTATTCGGGTTCAAATTTCGACTTTTTTTAAACTTAAGGAATTAGGTTACACCGAGTTTTTGCGCTGTGCTGTATTGAGGTAACCGTTGCATGAGATATAATTGCCGCATTCTTCACCGGACTTCAAATTGACCCTCAAACCTACAGCTAGCGCGACGGATCTTTTCTACGAGGGCATTGAAAGGAGAGCTAACTGTTTGACCATTTATTCTCTAAGCTTGTCCGTAACAGAAACAGAAAAAAATCAGAAAATCAACCTCGACAAAACGTGACTTACAAAAAATGGAGAGGTTGGTTACAGAAAAGCATGGCATCATTGAGTTTCCTATGAATGACTTGTGTCCATGTACTGCAGCCGGAATTGATCTATCACGATCTATCCAAAAACTTTGTTGGTCTGACATATGTGAAGCACATATTTACATGAGGAAGGCTCACAAATTGTAAGGTCTATACATGGCATCAAGAACAGTAAATTATGTTCTGACACACAGGAATAATCACAGAGCTAGTATACATGCATGAAACGTGTCCGCCTGAAAAACAGGCAGAAAATTAGAGTGAAAGGTGAATATTCTCGAGTTGATTTCGACGCAACACTCGTGTATGACATTTCCTTTAGTTTAGAGTTCTTCTAGAACTTTTGGACAGATCAAAGAAATCACTCTACGCTCTTTAGCCAGAATATTTAAAAAATGCAACTATTTCTCGCCATAGGATGTTAAACAAGTACCACACTGCACAAGCATGAGTTTCAGTACATGTAGTTCCTATAGAATATTAAGAACGAAACATCTTTCAAAATTACATTAAATTTGTTTAATTCCCATGCCTCTCTGATCACGTGACAATTCTAGTTTGTTAATCGGCTTTTTCATAAATGGATAGCTTGAATTTAGAGCCTGTCATACTTCTCCAGTGCCGTGGCTCGACTAGAGAACTAAAAACTTCTCTTAGCCTCCCAGCTAGAGTTTTTCAATTACGTTCACAACAGTATTCATAAACTGACGTTAAAATTCTTAGCGCTCTTCACCATCCGAGATGAAGAAATATTGTTTAAGCATGTGCAAGCCACTGCTTTGAAATTAAGGAAGAAATTAAAAATATCCTGTAGTCCTGAACATCTGCGGGCTACGAGCAGCAAACTCGTTCGGTTAGTTGGAAGCAAAGGAGGTTTTGCAGCATAGAATCATTGCTGGTGACGTATGACGCACATTGTGTAACTACATACTACCCTTCCTTCTTCTCTTTCTTCAGCTTTTCTTTGCTTTGCTTTAGGGTCTCTAAGTTTATGTTCAGTTTTTGTTTGTGTTAGGGGTGTGCAAGTGTTGTTACTTCTTTAAAAATCCATGGTTGAATACAAGCATAACAGTGACGTCACGAATAAGAAAATGAAAATGCAATCAACTTAACTGGTCACTGGACCGTCATTTACTTAACTGATCGTTGGACTGTGTTTTAATGAACTGGTCATTGGACCGTTTCATTATTTCGTGACTTCTAGTCTACCATTTGACCACATATAAGCCTACGGTGCTTCAAAATGTTTTGTGGTCTGGAACCGAATTCTTAAGCTGGGACCACAGGGACCATCCTGGGCTCTCCACGTCGCAGGTCGGTATGCAAGCTAGAATAACGTCAGGTAACTTCTTATATCGTCAATAGCAACAAATTTGAAGGTTAGATAGCAGTAATGAATGACTGTTAATTGTAGGCGACCTGTATTCAGGAATATTCCGATAAGAAACAGATAATAAATCGAAGTAAACATTGAAATTTTCATGCTTGGTCTCTACGGTATAACTGCTTTGAGCTAAGATACATGGCCGGACTATTCTGTAGTCAGCAGTTCACCTGTAAGTCTTTACCAGTAACGTGCTGGATAATTTAATACTATGGTAATATTTACTCACTTGAATAGTAAAATTACAATAGAGTGTTTTCCCTCATTCAGTAACATCTTGTATCATCATGTATCAGCCTAGCTAAAGAAAGTCTTCAAGAATGAATCTAAAATTTAAATGAAGTTGTAATACAAAATCAACCGTACTGGTAAATTTCCGCAAATAAAAATAAAAACACGTTTTTCATGTTTATGTCAACTTTATTGAATTCCTTTGTCTTCCTGACCGCGAGTCCGTTCTGGTTTGTTAAATGGCTTTCACGCAAATGGATAGCTTGGAATTACTGATTCAAAATCATCCTTAGAATCGACTTATCATATTTCGATCGAAGGAAAGTGTAGGAAAACCTCTCGATCCTCCCTCCGCTATCATATTTATTCAAGCAAATCTCATCTGCTACATGAAGTTTTTAATTTATCGCTCTATCCAAGTGGCTGACAATGACCATTGTCCTTCGTGTTCACCTATTGATTCGTAGGGTGCACTTCCGAATGGTTGGAATAGTACGTTCTCAAATTTAAGTGCATGAAGTTATTAAGGTCAGCATAATTTTAACCGTTATTCATTTTCAGAAGACTTTCTTTAATTTCAACGTTAGCTAATATCTCAACCGTTAAATCAATCACGTCTGGCAGCAAACAAATAGTCATTGCAGTTAATAAAAAGCAAGGCGAAAATCGCTACACGTAAAGCCATTTTTAAGAAAAATAATCAAATAAAACTGAACGTTTCGGACTAGCAACCCATCTTCAGCAAAATCTCTGTACAAAACAAAAGAGGAAAAATTAAACCACAAAACATCAACTATAAAAATTCAGTAATGAAGTAGCTCTAAAACAGGGAATTCTCAACCTATCTATTGTCTTTTTAGCTTGATGGTGTATCTTCATGTACCCCCAGCACAGTTAAAGGTTTAAGAAACTATAAAAATACACTTCATAATTAATAATTATATATACTCATACCGTTGTATGTAAATATATATGGTACATTTTTACATAAGAAGTGTGTTAAATGTACCCCTAGGGGTACATGTCCCCCAGGTTGAGAAGCACTGCTCTAAAAAGTTTTAAACTTTGAGAAAATACGAACAACAACGGTAGAACACGATAGAAGGTAAAGGAAAAACTGGACAGCTGAACTATGTGTTGACAACTTGAAGCGGAAAAGCACTTTGGGCATCATTCAGAATAGGTCTATTTTGTAAATATACAAAGATTCGGGAATGCGCTGATCTGTTCTGTAAGAGGTACCGGCCAAGATTTTTAAGTCGATTAGGGAGAACGGAACATTGCACTCTTCTGCGTGAGATCTAACAGAGGGCAGTGGGGGTACCATAGAGATAAACCAGTTCTGCAACTTCGCCCAGCGTGCTCGGAAACTCTAGTCATCAGGGTACGGAAAGTAGAACCAACGTACCACAATTAACTTCGTGAACAACTGTATTGGTACACCAGAGACGAGCACAGTGAGGGTGGCAGTTTGTCTTTGAAACGGAATAGAGAACCAATCATACAATTATTCACTAGAATCATTTGAAGTTTGAGTTGCGCGAAAACCTGAGTACGACGAGAAACAAACTAGAATTGGACGAGAGTACGAATGCCGTAAATCTTAAAATTGTATGAACAACACTAAAAAATCTAGTCCCTAGCCCAGGGCTGGGGACTAGCTTTTATAGCTTTTGTTCATACAATTTTAAGGTTTGGCATTCGTACTCTCGTCCATAGAGCGTTTAATGTGTGTTGTAACTTTCAATACTTACGCAAAGAGTTCGATTTTTTACTGCGATATTTTGCCAAAAATGGATTTCCTTCATCTGTTGTTGACAGGCATATTAACAAAAAATTTTTGCCAAAGATTTATGATAAATCTCAATCAGTTCAGTCTTTTATGATAAATCTCAATCAGTCACAGAGCATTTCATGAGTGTTCTAACTTGGAACTTCTAGCTTGGATTCAATTTTAACTGCAAGCTACAATATCTTCAATGCCTACATTTTTTGCACAATATCAATCTCTTGCTGCCTTGAGCTACTGATCAAAATTCGAAACCAGTGCCTTTGTGAACAACTTACGTGAATCGAGCACGGACTTATTTCGTTATAGAATACTCCCTAAAGGCTCAAGGATGTTGAAACCATAGAACTAACGACACTACTACATGAGATGTTTATCTTTGTGCTCATTTTACGATGCTTTAGCCATGCCAACTGAGGTTTGAGCTATGTAAAGTTGTAAACCTTGGAATCAATAACGTTCTCCACAAAACTTGTTGAGCGTAAAGGAAGGAGCGTAAATTATTACCTCTTTGATCTTCTCTAATCCTTCCTTTTCCAAGACTACGAGACCCAAAGCTACGCCAAAAAGATATGGCGCCTTCACGTCATCGCAGAGTCGCTCAAGGCTTCTTTGTAAAAACCAGACAGTCAACAAGAAATGGTTCTGTCGGGGCTCGCCGAACAAACGCATGACCAATATTTTGAATTGATGCAAATGATGGTTCGCCAAACTAGTTTACTTGTTCCTATTAAAAATGTATTCAATTTTAGTATCTTCGTATCACCGTAATAGCCTCTTATCATTCCTCTGCAACAATAACGAATGAGAGATAGCCTAAAATCGTGAATGGCAATTGCTGAATGGTGAATGGCAATTCACCATGCAATTGTTGTAGAAAAGTTTTGGAGGAAAATGTTGCGTGGATTTGTCTGTCTATTTTGAAGGGTATTTGAGAGAATGTGGTATTACGTTTTCAGGCAACTATCCCTCTCAACACTCATCTAACGCAGTAGGTCTAGTTTGACTTGTGCCCATAATTTTGAACAAAAATGTGGAATTCTGTTCCAGCTCACCCAAGACTTGGTTTTGTTTCACTTTCTTTAATACACTAAATCTAAAACTTTTCCTTACTGTGCACCAAATATTTTCAACATAAGGGAGAAATTGCTAAAGCAGGTAACTTTTTCAGCAAAATATGAATGCTACTGGTGTCAAACTGCCACACATGAAAATACTGAAGCTTTTAATTTTTAAACCTAAGCCATCAAATTAGGTTACCGTATAATGTTGTCTGTGGTTTCAGCCACCTTCTGTACATTCATTTTTAGTAATTTTCGTTTCATTCCAGCTGAACTAATTTTCGGGTTGGTACATGTGAAATATTGTTTCATACTGATGATAAACCCAAACGGAAGATGATCAAAAAAGTTTCAAGTGTTTTTTTTCAAAGCATGTTTGAAAGAGAGTAAACACTTTGCACTTGCATCAAATGTGACAACCATTCTTAACGCTCAATTTCCATTGCCTACGAGATGTCTGTTTCACTACGGTGCTCTAATAACTGAGCTCAAATCAACGAACGTGACCTCGCAGCCAAGCAAGCGTTGCTGAAATTACCTGCAAGAAGCGGGTGAAGAAATGACAGTGTCGTACACTACGTCTAAGATACTAGGCTAATGACTTTTGTGAGGATAATATGAATACGATTTTTTTGCAGTTGAGTCATATTTTAAGAAAACCTATCAAATTGGGCCAAATTAATTATCCTAAAATAATTGAAGCAATATTTTATATCGGTAATTTACACAACAAATGATTTTAAGCGCCCTGAGTTATTATGCAAGGTGCATATCTGTTAAGAAAAGAAAAGGCATCAAAATATCAATTACAATATCACCATTATAAAATAAATCATGTACACAGTGATCCCCAAGCATCTGGTTATTTTAGGCATGATTCATTTGTTAATGTTATCCCCCTTTTTTCACAATAACCCTCATAACAGTTGTCCACGGAGAGGAGGACTCTTTAATAACAGGCGAATCTCAATTGTCACAAGTGGTCTTAATAGCTTCCCACACGCTGTCTTCAGATATACGATGCTCTTCCACCTTGATACATGGCGGCTTTGATAAGACTCTGCAAGTTTCCGCTACAGTTGAAGTCGAACGATAACGAAGCCCACCCCATAGAAAAAATATCATTGATATTTTTCAATCTGAAAATTCCATTATGAACTTTAAAGTATGAGCCGGTGCATCATCACGCGTAGAACGCATTTTCATTTGAGTAACCTGCTTCGTGAATTGTGACAGGTATTTTGGGAGAGAGTTGGTCACCAAAAATTCGACATATGACTGAGAATTCAGTTTAACTCTCACATAGTCGAAACGGACCTATCAGTTTCTAACCGATAATTTCTTCCCAGAACAATCCTCGTGTTCTCGCCTGAGCCTCACTGAAGCTGATTCATTTAGAAGAATTTAACCGTTTAAGGACACCGTCTGGGTAGGAATCAGGATATGTGTTGATTTTCTGTTTTTACATGCATATTATAGAGGATTTTCTTGCGCTTCCATTGGTACTTTCCGTTTACGTCTACTCCGAATAGTGCGCCCACCAGAGGGGGGAAAGCGATGGGGGTGGCGTGACCTTGACCCATCCCCCTCCTCATTTTTGGAGGTCAATTGAGCGTGTTTCTTTGCGGCAATGGCAATATAGTTCGTTTATGAGCTACTCAAAGTGCTTTCATTATTCAAACGAAACATTCTAACGCAAATTAACATTTTTTATAAAATTTTGACAATTTCAGAATTTAGCTGTCCTGCTGTATCTATGATAACGCAGCAGGAGACCGTCTTGATAGAAATCGGGATATGTGTTGATTTTCTGTTTTTATATGCATCTTATAGAGGATTTTCTTGCGCTTCCATTGGTACTTTCCGTTTACGTCTACTCCGAATAGTGCGCCCACCAGAGGGGGGGAAAGCGATGGGGGTGGAGTGACCTTGAACCCTCCATTATTGGGGTCAATTGAGCGTGTTTCTCTGCGGGAATGGCATTATAGTTCGTTAATGGGCTACTCAGAGTGCTTCCATTATTCAAACGAAACATTCTAACGTTGAGTAAATATTTTTTTATAATTTTTGAGAATTTAAGAATTTAGCTGTTATGCCGTATCTATGATACCGCAGCTTTCATTCATAGCTCGATGACGGCTGCAGTATCATAGCAACAGCTATGGCGAGCACACCAACCCAAAGGGCTTGAAAAGAGCTATAAAATAATTGATTTGACGTAACAAAAAAACGTATTTTGGTCGAAAAAAAATGAGAAAATAAAAAAAGTGGTTGTTTTGAAGAATTACACGTATTGTCTTTTGTTGTATAATTTTCCCAGAGTTACAGAGCTACAGCAATGTAAATTATATCAATCGAAAGGGCTTGAAAAGAGCTACAAACGCTCAAGAGTTCGTTGTAGAAAATCCTGTAGTTCAGAAGATAAAAAGAAAAACATTTTTTTTGTGAAAAATACGTTTTTATGGAAACATGATAATTGGTTTCTCAAATGTATCTTCCACAATTTTAGAGCTACAAGAATGGTTTATATACCGTTCGATAGGGCTTAGCAAGGTGTATCCATAAGGGGTTAAATTTTTCGATACATCTATGATTTTGAAAATTACACGACATAAAAAATAAATGAAAAAAGGTCAAATTTAAAAAAAAAATTTTCTCAAAATCCACAAAAAAAATTATCGAAATTCGTAGCCCCATATGGTTATACAGACATATAAGCAATCTAAAAACGAAGTTCTGGTTCTGTAACTTAAAAATTGTAGAAGAAGATAGATTTAAAAAAAAACCTATTTTATCATATTTTTCAAAAACAAAAAAAAAATTCAATGCAGATACAAAAATTTTCTCGAAGTAACAAATGATCTTTGCATCATTTCACACCTACTGTGAAAATTTCAAAGAAATCCATCCATAAATGACGGACTTTTTTTCTTACCCAGACGGTGTCCTTAGCTAGACGTGTGGTCCATCCAGGGAAGGGCGGTTTTCGTCAATGATGATTACTTTAGCGAGTCACCCTTGAAGTACATACTTGATAACTTCCGAAACTCTTCCGTCTTACTTCGCTGCAATGTTGGAGGCCGCTCTTGGTTTGATAACTTATCCTACTTTATGTAGGGCGCAACTATGTGTCTGACTACTAACTGTACTAACGTCAGGTGCGTAAAATAGCTTTTCTTCTGCGCGAAGGCACTCTGTAAACGACCACTGTAATTTTTCAAATATCTCTCTGAGATATCTTTACCACTGTCATTTCTATTTTCGCGGGTGAAATTTATATTTCCGACGCCTAACGCTCGTGGGTTACGCTTCATCTCGTCTGCAATGACTGCGGATGAGATCTCCTCGGAAGTTCTATAGGTTTTCGTAACCATTTGATCAACACAAAGGGACCTAGTTTTGCCCATCAGGGTAAACAGCTTGAAAATCTGAAGCACAGAAAGCAATTGAAAGCATAAAATGAATCATTCTCATAATATATATAAGCCCTCAATAATAAAAACAACAAAATGCAAAATATGTACCGTTGCAATTTCAGGATATTTATGGTACTCATTTTGACAAGTTATCCTAAAATATCAGTTATGCGCAACCAATGATTTCATTTTACTCATCTTAAAGAATGTCATTCGTATAATAGCTTTGGATGCTATGGACATTAAATAGCGAATAAATAACGGGATAATTTTTTCGGAAATTACCGTTTCGTTTATTTACTTGTAGGCCATTTGAAGTTAATGCGTGAAATAAAACGTTACTATTACATGCATTGTTATTTCAAATAGCCTTCGAGTTTCTACACAGGTAGTTGTA
Organism: Morinoia aosen; assembly: GCA_030386875.1. Lineage (NCBI taxonomy): Eukaryota > Metazoa > Arthropoda > Malacostraca > Amphipoda > Talitridae > Morinoia > Morinoia aosen. Next base: position 7,394,105 of record CM059575.1, on the reverse strand, counting down.
CCAATCTTTTTAACGCTCATTTTTTTACACGGGCGATTGTCTCGATAATGAGATGTTATCACTTTTTATTTTCAACTGCACGTTTTTAGCTTTTCGAAATGTATTCTCGATAATTTTCTTCCTTAATATTTTACTTTCATATCTCTATCATAACTTTAAACTTAGGAAGCAACCATCCTTATACAACTCATCATGAACACTCTGTTGCAGATGGCGAAGGACAAACGAAGAGGTTCAGCTGCAACCGCCATTATTTATGGTTTCTGGAAGAGCTTCAGAATCACTCAAGTGTTGCAGGTGCTGGCAACAATCTTTTGTTTCTGTTTGTGTGTGCATTATTGGAAGTTATACAGCGAAGCTTACACTTTCATAAAAGTTTCCTATGAGAAGATAGCGCATGGATCCTTTCCAGAAATTCGAATATGCCCTTTATCGCCTTTAAATCCGATTAAACTTGCTTATGCTGGGAAGTATTTTCCTCTCAAGTTAATCAGTGAAAACGCCTACAGTAATAAAGAGTTCCCAGTGGTAGAAAGACATGCTGCAGCAGCGAACACGCCTTTGAAGGAATTGCTCTCAATAGCCGAATGGGAACTGTCTGATTTAATTGAAGAACTTATAATTGATGGGCAGGCTGTGGAATTTTCCTCAAAAAAATTGCGTATCAAAAAATCTTATAGTGTTTTGGGTTTATGTTTCTCACTTAGACATCTATATGTTAACAATTATTCTTTACCTATTCAATTGAAATTTAGAGTTCCTTTTGTCCAGAAAAATGAAAATTATACTTGGAATTTGACAACTTTGCATTTGGAGGACATGGAATCAGCTAGAGAAGATGAACTGAAGTTAATTCGAAATATTCCCATTGTTCTGGATTCAACTTCTTGGTATTATTATGATTATATTTTTGACAGAACCCGTGAACAATTACTCTTTATAGAGGAACTCATGTACCTATATCCGATCGTGAACCTGACGCATTACAGGGTCGAACTCTTGGGTGGGACAGGAAACAGAGAGCGTATCGGTGCCTGCCACCAAAGAATTAGCGAAAAGAAATTAGGTCCACGATGCTTGGCTATGAATGAACAAAATTTACACATGCGTCTCTCAAACTTTTGCACCGCTATTCATTACCGATTAATTCCATCAGCCTTAGAATTTTTAGAGTGTGTTGCAAAGATGACTGAAAACTACTGGAGAGTAAAGATAAGGAGAAAAACGTGGGACAGTTATGGCTACACCCTGAAACTTCAGCTAACGAGTCGTGAAGTCAAAGTGTTCAAACAAATAAAATCTTACACTTTTTCAAAGTTTTTACTTGATATAGGTAACATATTAGGCTTGGTACTAGGAATAAATTTATTATCATTCAGGTTTCCGAAAAAGTTGAAAATTATTTGTCAAAACGACTTTTTGCTGAAAAAGTTGCTAGACATGGTAAAAACTGGACCCTCACAGCTAACCCTGGTCAAGTTATGCTATCAGCTATTTTTGTGTGAAGTTTTCTGCCTTCATGCGTTAATTTTACTTCAAGATTTCTTCTCCCAGACCCCGGAGTTGGGCGTTTCCTATTACATAGAAAAAGACTCGACAAAATGTTATGCTGCAAATAACATTTCCGATCAGGAAGACCTAACGCCGTGGCTCGCAGCGGTGTCTGCATCGGACGCTTTCCACTGCAGGTTTACGAGCAAGTCAGCAGTCTTACAATGTGTGCTCGATGAGTTTGTTCAGCACAACCCGTACTTCTTAGGGTTACCGGAGTGCGACACTGAGTCAGTGCAACCGCTGTCCGTCAACCACATCCTTCACGTGGACGCACTTACTGCTGTGCAAAGTTTCAATTTGAATGATACCCTAGAACGATGTAGAAAGACTTCAATGACTTCAAACTTTGTGATGAGACAGGACACGCAAACTGCAAGTAGGCGATGTTTGATTCCTAGTACATCAGTTTACTGGAGCACCACTAGTGTTCTTTTTTGCTGTTACATGTGTGGTCTTTTGGGTTTTTATTTCGGCATTTGTTTTTTGGGAATTTGGAATGCACTGAACAAAGAGATACTTGGCACATTGGATAATATTTTGGTCTCGGTTTGCAATATATACAGCAAATTTAAAACCATCTTTCTTGGCATTTGTGTTATAGTAATTGGTGCATTTATCGGTTATCAAATTAAGCATAATGTAATTTCTCATCCCACACTTGTCAACAAGTTGAAGTTTGGAGGATCTTCTGCTCAAATTCCATTTTCGATTTCAGTGTGCCCATACCCTCAATATGACCTGAGCTGTTTGAACACCAACAACGATTCTGTTGGTGATATGGTTGACGCGCCCTCCTCAAACACTTGTGCTGAAGAGAACCTTGCAGTCAAATATTCAATACACAATCTCTTTCATTGTGTTCACCCTAAGTTTCAATTTTCAACCAAGTTGAGCTTAGGACTAAAGGGTTGGTGTGTTACATGTGAGGGCATAATTGGAGATAGTAATTCTGGCTCAGCACCTGAGTCTGGCCAAATTCAGCAAACTAAACCTTTCCCTAAAGAGTACCAACCGAACAACCTTACATTCATTGTCAACAAAGCAGGAGAACCCGTAGCGTTTGATGGCCAAATTAATTTTAATTTTGGAACTAAGTCCAACAAGTTGATTGAGATTGACCGCGTTACAGAATATTCGGGTTTCGGATTTCACCCCTCCGACACTCATTTGAAGTGTCAAAATGCTTGTTTCTCGAATGAAATCTCAAAATTAAAATATAGTCTGAAAGTTCAGAACTCTTCTACTGCCCCTATAATGCATTTTATGCAAATGACAGGCAGACAAAAAAACTTACAAGCAATGCAGGAATATTGTGAAATACAATGTAGGCATGCAAGATACTCGACATTCAAAGGGTCAAATTATGAAAATTTTGAAGACTTCTGGACAAAATCTGGTGTACGGATTTTCATGTCAACCGCTAATGCGTCGTGGAAGGATGTCTCGTTCGAAGTATTTTCTACAGGGAACGCAAAAGAGGAGATAGTTATTGAAGATGGTTACACGATTGAACAACTCGCGAGTGATATGGCTGGAGTGGCAACAATAGTATTTGGTGTGTCAGTTCTTTCAATATTGAAAACCTTTTTGCATGGTATATGCCAATTTTAGTAAAATTTTCTAGTGTTTAAACATTTGTTTCGACGTGTTTGGACATTTAGATTCCTCAATTAAACATCGACCATTAGTATCCTGACTTTTCAGTAATTGAAAACAAAGTTTGAAACTCATTTCAGGCAATGGAACGAGCTTTATCTTATAAGAAAAGTAAAGCACTAACCTTAGATTCAACTCAGTATAACTGATAATTTAGATCAAAAATGCCCACGACGGATGAAATTCATTGCATTATTTTTTTTTTGAAAAATACGAGTAACACGAGTAGTACTGAGTAGCAATATAACACTGATTTTACGGAAATCACCTGCTCTTGACTGCAGCTAATGTCTGTAGTGGTCAGCAATTGTATAAGGGCGTCAAATCCGAGCAGAAAAATAAGTTCAAAGCTAATTAATCCTTCCAACTAATGCTTAACTCATTAAGACATTTGCAATAATGTTAGCACGTGGCCTTGTACGCAAAAAGAAACACATCATTTTCTAGAACAAATAACTACAAAATTCACTCCACGAATCGCTTCGCCAATGGCACCCATTGCAGAAATTCATAGAGGCTGTATAAAAATATTAAATACTCCAGAGAGATATAACCACAAAATGAATTGATTGATACTTTTAACTTAAGAGCTCTTTGAATTAAAGTTTCTGGTAATGTTTTCAACTATTACCGCTTGATGGTCAACATTCTTTTCCTTTGACCTCCGATTATTACATTGTACAGGGTCTTCACAATAAATCTGCACAATTTCCCTTTCTTTGCTTAAACCTTAATAACGCAAGGAAAAAGGTAGAAATGCTTTGATATTTTGAAAGAGTAGATAGTAGGCCAGAGGAACAAAACTTTTAGATATGATCGCCTTCAGCCATGTTGAAGGCTTACGCACGCTTGCGAGAGCTGGATTCGGAGCGGATAACTTCAGCCGTTTTATACGTGTAAACGGCTTTTTTGTTATTCTTCTTACGTGATGTGATGCTGCTGAAGGGTTTTGCACAAGTTTTGGCCTCAATTTGCGACCAAAAGTCGTAATCCAACGAGTTCAGCTCAGGCGAGCTGGAAAGCCAAAACTTTTCTCCTACAGGGTTGTTCAAACAAATCTGTACAAATTTAAAAACAGAGGTAATTCTATTCCCTCCAAAAGTTACTTACACTGAAGGGCATTAGTTATGTTTAGTTATCGATGAAGCCGATAATCAACATTTAGAGTATGATGCGTTAAACTTATGCAATGGAGATAGAGTACTCGAAGAGTCCAGGAAAGTGTGAACGTCGAGCTGGCTGAAACCCAGCTTTTACTGCAAAACTTTCCAGTATCCTAGGCAGACAGCATACATACGATATTTGCAAGGGCTTCTATCAATCTGTCATGATGGCAGAGCCACTCAAACCAGAAAATGTAAAATCCGAAAATCTCACTTCCAGATCCGCCTTGAAAAAAGCGTTAAAGGCCAATCTCACCGTGTCAGTTCCGACTTTGGTTAAGAAGCAGCTCGTCAGCAACAGGACAATTCACACAGGCCTTGGCCTAATTTTTATGCACAAAAAATGGAACATCTTCTAACTAATAAGGTGAAAGAAATTCGTTTGGAAAAGCGTTAGAAAGTTTTGAACAGATTGAAAACGATAGAACCAACCATCAAGTTCTTTTCTGACGTGAAGATTTTTATATCTTATAGAGTTTGTAACATATATAAAGACTGCTAGATTGTCTCTTCGAGCACTGACATTTTACCCACGATTACCACAAAGAAACCAGCTAACGTCATGACCCTCTGCGTTATTTCGAGAGTGGGTGACGTTATTACATACTTCTTCGCCGACAACGAAAACGGCAATGTAGAATCCTACTACAACGTCTTAGGAACAGAAATCATTCCAGGAATGTAGATCATTGTCTCAAGTGAGAATTTCATGTTCCAACATAACTCGGCTCCCGCCCTCAAGGGGAGCAATGAGGCCGTTGATTTGCACTTGAGTTCCGGTGTGGGATTCTGAAAGAAAGATGTTTTATTTTCCAACTCACCTCACCTGTACCCATTGGATTGTCATTTTTGGCCGCAGATTGAGGGTAAATCTTCTATGAACCCGAGCAACAGCTTTCAATAACGTCAAAGAGGGCCACAGTGCCGGAGGAAACGCCTGAAGATGTCTTCGCTCTGTCTAGCTTTCGAAATTCGGCAGAAGAAAAAGAAAAGAAAGAAAAACAGTTATTTCCAGTAAAGATAAAACAAAAAACTCATCTTTGGGATCCTTAGTTGAAGCACACTCATGAGTATCGCAATACCCTAGTCACTAGTCGAAACACATGATTGAGTGCAATGTAATCCTATTGTTGCTTAATCTAGGTTTGATAATATATACGACTAAAATAGCAAAGAAGATATAATTTCAGTGACGATGCATTGCTGATAACACTCTCATTAGAACACACTTACATTGAAATACGAGCTCAGAGACTTGCGTTATAAGGAATTTTTTGAATGTAAAACGGGTGGATTAGAATAATTTGGCATCTGAGGCAACGAGGTTGATATTGAAAACTGTATTTTCAGTCCTAAGTATCTACTAGTATGCCAATCAAGGGACTCGGAAAAAATGTTTTTAATCACGCCTAGAATTTATGATATTTACATGCTGATAATAGTGGCACAAATGAGTCTCCCTGAGTCAGAAACATGACAAAATTTTAGGACGTGAATAACATTAATGTTCCTATAATGTTAACAGGCTAAAAAAAGTTATACTACTTTTGAAATGTCTTGGTGCAAACGTCTTTAATTGATAAACATACATGTGTGCCATGACGGTCCAGTTTAATGCTTGCACAAAGACAGAGAAAAAATCTAAAAATGGAAAAAACATAAAAATGTATCCTAATGCTTGTTAATTGCAGTTAAATAATGTTTTTAATACCTTGAAGCAATTAAGATAATAAACTTTGTGGGGTGAAAACACTTTTGACAGTTAACATATACATTGACGTATAAGCTTTGGCTTTCATGACATCAGGGAATAATACGAGGCCTGTCGAAAAAGTATCCGACCTTTGGCCAGAAAAAATACTTCAACAACCTGACGGGGTTGGGACCCTAATCCCCTTCAAAGTAGGCTCCTTGTGCTTCCACACACTTAGCCCACCGATCCTTCCACTGCCGGAAACACCTCTGGAAGTCTTTTTTTGGAATGGTGTTCAGCTCTGTCGTCGCGTTCCGCATTATCTCTTCTCTACTCTCAAAACGGGATCCTTTCAGTGGTGTCTTCAATTTTGGAAACAACCAGAAGTCGCAAGGAGCCAGGTCTGGAGAGTAGGGAGGTTGGCGAACGGTCGTAATTCCATGTTTGGCCAAGAAATTGCGGATCAAATGGGATGAATGTGCGGGCGCGTTGTCGTGATGCAAGTGCCAGTTGTTCGCAGTCCACATGTCTGGTCTTTTGCGCCGAACTGCATCACGAAGTCGCCGGAGAACATCCTGATAGTACTCCTTTGTCACTGTTTGTCCTTCCGGTGCGTATTCGTGATGCACAATTCCACGGACATCAAAGAAAACAGTCAGCATCGAAGGAGTCAAACAGGCAATGCGACGATGGAGCTGAACACCATTCTAAAAAAAAACTACCAGAGGTGTTTCCAGCAGTGGAAGGATCGGTGGGCTAAGTGTGTGCAAGCACAAGGGGCATACTTTGAAGGGGATTAGGGTCCCAACTCCGACAGGTATTCGAAATATTTTTTCTGGCCAAAGGTCGGATACTTTTTAGACAGGCCTCGTATTAGAATTATTTGTGGAGGCAAAGATTCAAAAATATCATTTCGAGCGAGCGCGAAGAAATAAATAGAAGTGAGTTGACTGCCTAAAAAAAGCATGCTTCAACACGCACAACGAATTTATGAGATTTTTCCTTTAAATGCTTGACAATAACTTTGGGAGAAAATTGAAAAAAATACGGTATTCATAGGACAAATACCGGTCGCTTGACTAGAATTTATGCAGAAACTGCTGTGTGTAAATGTAATACAGTGGTGGGGATCGATCCTCTAAATCGATCGGACATTAGTCCGATTCCGAATTTCCGATCCCGGTCAATGGCTAATTCCGAATACGACCTTTCCGAACCCGACGCTCAATAATTCAAGCGATCCCGAAATTCCAATCTTCCGATTCTAAGATTTTAAAAGCGATCCAGGGCCTATAAAGCGTTTTTGAAGCAATTCAAATTCAATATAAGTATACGACGTCACATTTATTTTTTAATAATTAAGATTCAAATACCATATAGCAACATGTCTGCTCTACTGACTCTTCTAAACTTTATCCTATTTAATTACAATACATGAAACAAAGGCGACGGTCTATGTCCTTTTGTTTGAATCGCCCTGTTCAGACTTCGTCTTGCTCGTTCACTTCCACGTCGTGGGGTTTCCTGAGGAAAATAAGGTTGCCATTCAAGAAGGCGAGGGCCTCAAAGTTATCGGCAGCCAGGGTCGCCGGAGGATGGCCAATCCATAGTTGAACACGCGCTTGATCAAAGCGGAGCAGGAGTGACGTGTTATACGGTTTTTGTAGCTGCGTACAAGAAGAAACGAGATCTACGCGAGACGGATGGGTCGTCTTCGTTTTGTTTTAATTTTTTTCCGTTACGGCAGGGATCGGGATCAGACTTACATTTTGGCAGAGCGATCCTTGCACTTACGATCTTTTACCCCGCGAGGTTCCGATCTTCATGTCCGATCCCGATATGTGGAAGATCGATCGTATAAAATGTATGAATGTACATCCATATATGTGTATATACACACACATACTCAAATTTATAGGATACAAGTATGAAATTACAAGTTTATTTTAATGAAATATTTTGACATAAACATTATTAGCTGATAAGCATCTTTCAAACCTACATGGGGAATCACACAACCAATTTAAATTTTTTATAAGATTACTTTGCAATAATAAAGAGAAATGACGTGTTAGGTAACGTAATAGGTTAAGAGTGAAAAGAAAAAGAGCGGTATTTATAGTTCAAATTCTAGTCGCTAGTTCAGTACACACACACGCACACATATATGTATGTACATAAATGTATTTATGTATATATACATGCACACACACATACCTACCTACATACATTCACACAACACTCATACATACACATAGACATATACATGTACGCAAATATTAACACACAAGCAATCATAATACATACGCATACTGCAAAATTGTAGTATAATGTATTGAAATCAAGGATAACGAGAAAAGGATATTTGTAACTACTCTTTCAGTATATACTGCAGCTCTTAATTATTGTTGAGACGCAAGATGCCGAGCTATTTTGATTTTAATTCTCTCAATGTTTGAGGGATTTTGACACTCAAGGGAAGTTTGTCCCACAGTGAGGCGCCTGATATTGACAGAGCCTTCTGTCCTATCTCAGATGAACGATATGTTGACAAAGATATTATTCTTTCGGTTTTGCTTTAAGATGGTTACGGTGGGGGGATGGGATCGCACTATCTCAGCATTGCTCTGGGAGAGATGTAAAGAGGAGAATACGTAATGGGCTTTGTGCATATGAGGAATTTTTAATCTTTCTTGAATAGGAGTCCAGCCGAGTTTATTAAGGAGTCCGTCTGGGTAAAAAAAGTCCGTTATTTATGGATGGATTTCTCTGAAATTTTCACAGTAGGTGTGAAATGATGCATAGATCATTTGTTATTTCGACGAAATTTTTGTAGCTGCACTTTTTTTTTTAAATATGATAAAATAGGGGGGTTTTGTAAAATCTATCTCCTTCTACAATTTTGAAGTTACAGAACCAGTATTTCGTTTTTAGATGGCTTATATGTCTATATAACCATAAGCAATAGGGAATTTCGATAACTTCTTTTTGTGGATTTTGGGAATTAAAAAAAAACAAATGATATATTTTTCATTTTTTTTTCATGTGGTGTCATTTTCAAAACAATAAATGTATCAAAAAATGCTATTGCTTATGGATACACCTTGCTAAGCCCTATCGAATGGTATATAAACCATTCTCGTAGCTCCAAAATTGTGGAAGGAGATAGATTTGAGAAACCAATATCAAGTTTCCAGAAACGTGTTTTTTTAAAAAAAATTGTTTTTCTTTTTATCTTTTGAACTACAGGGTTTTCTACAATGAACTCTTGAGCGTTTGTAGCTCTTTTCAAGCCCTTTTGATTGATATAATTTACATTGCTGTAGCTGTGTAACTCTGACAAAAAATAAACAACAAAAGAGAATAGGTGTAATTCTTGACAAAAATTTTTTTTTTTAATTTTTCATTTTTTTCAATCAAAATACGTTTTTTGTCTAGTCAACTTCTTTGTTTTATAGCTATTTTCAAGCCCTTTGGATTGGTGTGCTCGCCACTGCTGTAGCTATGATACTGCAGCTGTCATCGAGCTATGAAGGAAAGCTGCGGTATCATAGATACGGCAGAACAGCTAAATTCTGAAGTTGTCAAAAATATAAAAAAATATCTACTCAGCATTAGAATGTTTCATTTGAATAATGGAACCACTTTGAGTAGCCCATTAACGAACTATAATGCCATTCCCGCAGAGAAACACGCTCAATTGACCCCCAATAATTAGGGGGGGAGGGTTCAAGGTCACTCCACTCCCATCGCTTTCCACCCCTCTGGTGGGCGCACTTTTCGGAGTAGACGTAAACGGAAAGTACCAATGGAAGCGCAAAAAAATCCTCTATAAGATGCATATAATAACAGAAAATCAACACATATCCTGATTTCTACCTAGACGGTCTCCTTAAGGAGACGGGTTACCTGATCACATGGCTGCGAAATTCATTCATTTTTGTAACTCTCTCTAAAGGTATTGAGGTATATCTCCCCATATTAGCCTGCAATAGTCAATGCGCGATAACACCAACGATTGAATGGCCAATGATCTAGGTTTTTCGTCGAGCACACTTTTTATACGATAAAAAAATATTTAAGTTCCGTCGATTTTTTTGCAAGTTTTCTCAGCGTGAGACTTAAGGACAAATTTCTATCGAGCCAGATATCTAAATTTTCAACTTTTTCTGATTGGTTAATTTCTTCATTTCCCGCTGTGTGAGTAACATTTGAAACTTTTTATTGCCTATTTGAATCCGAAAATAATGCATTGCCTTTTTTTAGTGTCACGAAACGAGACCGACTGTTGCCTCTCGTTTACAACAGAGGGATTGAAACCTCGATAGTCAAAGAGGAAAGGAAAATTAAAGAGTGGAAACAGCACAGTAGGAGAGGGGACAGAAAAAGGTAAGAAAATAGAATTGCAGGAATAGCAGGGTGTGCGTCATGAATCTGCCTCAGTACGATCAGCATGTGATAATAATGACAAAAACGGGAAAATTTAATTAGCTTTATATAATGTTGAGCACGTGAGTTAATGGGTGTGATTGATCACACAGAGAACATGGAACTAAATAGCACACAAAATGAGGCTAAACCACAATGCAAATATAAAGTTCGCACTTGGATTATTGACGTACAAATTTAATACGAAATGGCATTCCAAATGAGAGAAATGCTTACTGCGCATCATCAATTATCAAGTGTTAGCGAACGACAATGTGATTTAATGTTACGTAAAAATGTATGACACACATAAGAAAATCATACAGCACAATAAATCGGATGAAACACTTTTATTGAGAGGTGCTTTGGCACCGGCACAATCAGAAACTCTAATCGCATTATTCACATGACTCACCCCGACAGTATTACGAAGGTAATGTTCACGTTTTGAATTTACGCCATAAAAGATTGAACAGATATGGCAAAGACATGTGGGTGACGCACAATGCTGGAATCAGAAGGACATAATAGCTCATTGGCTAATGAAAGCACGGCATTCTATTTTAAGGCACTGTTCAATGTGCTACTTTATTTTCAAACTTACACTTGTGATCACTATTTTCTGAGCCCGCAATTCTAATCAAACACCCACACTCTTCTGTAATGCATCAATGGCGCCGATGTAATGCCGCTTCTACTTGGTGCTTGAAGAATTCACGTCAGACTAATCAGGCTGTTTTCCCGCTGGTATTTCTTATGCAGTACGCCTCGCTGGTGTTTGTTCGCCTACTGCCATTCGTGCAGAGTTCTTAATTTGAGCCTCGCTCGAATGAGTTCCGAAGGACTTTGATTACTGTAGATCTCGCAGGTTGATTCCACATTGCTGCAGACTTCGTGGTTGCGTGATTCCAATTGGCATGCTGGAGTTTTTTGCGAGCTTGCAATTGACATAGAAAATTTTTGCATGCTTCCGGTGGAGTTGTTGACATGCTTCTTGCGCTTGGCGCTCGCCGAAGCAAAGCTAGAGACGATGCTATTCTCTTGACGCTTGAACGTTGTTTTTGGATTTACATTATTTTGAAGTTAGTTTTGAGTTATTCTCATGCCCAGGCACGCCGGCGGCTGCTGAGTCCCGGCCCGCAAGCAAATTTCGTGTCTCTTTTCGTTGCGTAACTGAGAGAAAAACGAGCCCCCATACACCTTGCGCCCTTCTTTTATGCATTTCACTTGGTTCCCTTTAGAAGGTTCTCGAATCTTCGTTGTTTCAATGACAGTAATTTACTCCTGATTAGAAGGGCTCTTGCTTGTTCTGACGCCTTGAATTATCATTGATTCTATCCCCGCGCTCGTTTACAACCCGCCAACTCCTGTGCCTATCATTAGTGCCCATGGTGAGTGGTTTGGAGGCCCGCGCTATTCCAAAGTTGTCACTGGCTCGTAAGGCGGCGGCCCTCTGCGGTAGGTCACGCCCTCTCGCTCTCCGAAGATCGGCCGTTGGATCGCACGCTTTTTCTACGCTGCCTACGTTTTGCCCCTACGGTTTTCCTTGAACAGTCCAAACTCGACCTTCTGACAGCGCAAACTCGACAGGCACGGGCTTCAAACTCGACAGCGCAACATTACAGCCACAGCGCAACACCACAGCCACAGCACAGCAGTGTGTGAGACAGAGACGCGGATCTCAAATTTCCACGACGTGCAAAATTAAAACTATGTGTACGTGAATGTGCCCTCTACCTAACTAAATGTTGACGGTGAACTTCAGTGTCGAATTGACTCAATTGTGATCATTTAAACAAGCAGATCAGAGTGGCTCGATGTGTAAACTTGTGGAGCTATGCTGCTGCCCTCGCGTGTACGGTGGGTAATGAACACAGGTAGTTGCTTGGCGGTTAGTTTATTGAAGGAAACCAGGTGTCATTGGCACAGGGAGGTATGTTATAAGATTGAGCACCCCAGCTGGGCGGGCACGGCTTATAAAGGGTACGCCTCAAGAACTACAGACATAGATGGCAAGACATAGATGGCAAGACTCGCACATTACTCCCCCTGACCTCTTGGAAGAGCACTAACCTCAACACCAAAATGGTTAATCAAATAAAAAAAACTCAAAAGAATTCGCGAAACGAACGAAACCGTAGAACAAGCTAACACGCAGTTAAAAATAAAAGTTAACAAGTTTGTTCAAAAAAAAATTTAAAGCGACAACCCTAAGTGAAGGGTAACGATATTACTTAGAGGCAATCGTCTCGCTTAAAAAACGTCTTTACTTTAAACTTTACGTTTTAATAACTTTAAACCGTCTCGCAACTCATACCATTAAAAAGTTAAAGTGTACTAATCAAACTTACCAATATACCAACCAAGCATTATTATAATTAAAGGCAAAAACAAGCAAAAACAAGGGCAGCTAAGCAAACGAAAAATATTATATGCCCTGTTTGTAGCTAAATTGAAAGAATTCGATACATTATGTTAAACAACCCTTAATTAAATAGACGCACCGTTAAAATTTTCAAATTAAGAACCATCAACATAATCAAAAATAATTAAACGAATTATAAAACGCAATTGAAATAACGTATAACGCCAGAGACAAAAAAAAACGCAGAAAAACATGTTAAGTAAAGAAAAAAACATCCGCCATTACCACTAGCATATTAATGATTTATAGTTATATTTAAACTCCAAGAAAACAAATAATAGCGATACATCGAATAACTGACGCACCGCAAAACACCGCAAAATACCATAAATCATAAACAATTCTTTTTAATAAACTTTAAAACCCTTTAATAAATGCTAAAATGTTAACACGCCATATCCGCAAACAACCAAAAAGGGAGAGAAAAAAAAACTAATTAAGTCTTCAACACCTTACAACTAGGATTATACCGGATATAGAGAAAAACATTATAAATTAATCAGTGATTAATATTTAAAAGCAAAATAGCAAAAGCAATATCCCAAGCAAAGCAAAAACACGCAACTAACTTACCGTGTATCAAAATTTTAGCACGTCGACAGCAGGAAGAACAAGGTAAGAAATAAAACAACGCCATTTTTTTTTGTACAACGCATCTAAAGCAATAATTTCCAATCATGAAAATGTATAGAATTAATACCGTTACTTCTTTTTACATTACGTAACCAAAAAAAATAATTCCCTTCAACTTTAAAAACAACTTCCGCCAGTTACACATCAACACGTTGAAGTCACCGAAAATCATTTTACATATTAAAACATGGGACGTGTTGGAAACAACAAAAAAAACACATCATGTTTAAAATAGAAACAGCCTTTGAAAATAATTTAAATAATTTGATAATTGAAATGATTAAAATTTTAAAAGAAATTGCGCGTCGACATTAGAAAAAGCATACAGCAACCTTAAACTTAAAATTACATGGCGATTGTTACATCAACGATTACATTGAAATGAATATATACTCGCATTTTTCCTGCGATTCCGCATTTTCCAATTTTCCTAAACTTCCACTAGTGCGATTAGCATTTATCACTTCATTCAAATTAATTCACGGGAAAATTTCACAATTATGGCAAATTTCACTTCAATCATTTTTCAGATTTCCTAAGTTTCAAAATTTTTCAAATTAATTTCAAGTCACCAATTAATTTCAAGTCATCCTTCAGACTTGTTCCTGTGGAATATACCTAGGTGCGCCCCTAGGTAACCGCCGCAGCTGATAGTCTTCGAGACGGTCAGCTCGATCAGCCAAAGACTCCAGGCTGCGCTTTGTGTGATAAACCACTGCGCCTAAAGCCATAGTAGATACTGCGAGCAACATCACCATCACATCGGTGATGCTATCGGGTAGAAAATCTACCCGGGAGTTCGACTTCATCAATTCTTCGAAGAGTTCGTCACTCATTCCTTGGTTTTTTGCAATGGCCAACGTTAACGTCTCCACGTCGACTAATGAGACTTGATTTCCCATCGCGAACACGTCCATGCAGATCCTGTACGGAAACAGATACAAGGACGATTAGCATGACCCAAAAAACAGAAAAAAAACAAACTCGCAAACCTACAAACTTTATTTTTTCCTTTATTCCTTAAATAGTCATGATAAAATTTCATGACTAAGTTCATCGAATCCGTTGGTCGGGGAGTCACCAACCATTGCATGAATTCTAATTAATTTTTGCTGATCACCGAACATTCCGGCTGACAATAAAAATACACTGTGAAATACGTCGCAACGTCAAATCAACCCATCTCACAGAATGAACTGCAACCTCAGCGATTGCATTTGGCAGTCGGAGAATCCGCTCAATATTAAAAAATGTCAATTCAGCGACACCTCCAGACTATGAATTTAACGTTGTAAGCGAATTTGGATCGAGCAAATAAAGCGACTTAGAGACAAGGGTTATCAACCCTCAAGGTTAAACCAGACAGTTGCACATTCCTTTTAACCTCAGGCTAACATCAAGCATTATGCCAAATCAAATTAGAACAACGCGGTACAAACAGTTGTAAACATAACACAGAAAATATAATATATGGGTTACTGAGAATATTATGAAACACAACGCAATGAAACAATTGTTAAACATGGGTAACATAGTAAATCGTAACTCGTCGAATCGTTGCGCCGCCAAATGTTAATGGTATGAACGTAGCAGAAAGAACTTGTCATTTTAACTCACAGTTTAACCTTCCTCAAGGGTAACAAGTGATTAAGGTTACTCGTATAAATTTTGGAACCAATTTTAACCTCAGCCCAATTACGCTTGGCCTTTTGAACCACAGCCATACCAAGCCAAGTATGCTCTAGTTTATGTTTTTTGTCGTGATTTTTCAAAAGAACACGATCGCCAACGTTCACGTCCTTATCACGCCGTTTAATGTTTCTATACAGATTTCTCTCTGTCGTATTATTGATAATCAAGTTTCGAATATTTTCTACTGTCCGGGCGGCTTTTTTTGCCCGAAAGTTTACCAAATCCAATTCTTCATCATAACTATAAGTCACAGAATCAAAATTCTCGGATTGATAGTATGCACATGTGTCTCGATTAAACATTACGAAACTAGGGGTTTCGCCTAAAGTAGAATCCAATGCGTTGTTTAGTGCATTTTCAACGACCTCGAGCATCTGATCCCACTCTGCATGAGGGAGCGAATTTACATATAATTTAAGTAGATTGGTTATTTTCCTGTTGTTTCTCTCAACTATAGCGTTGGAATGAGGGCTGTACGCTAAAACTTATTTTTTAGCGATGGCATGCACATTTGCAAACTGTTTAACCACCACAGATTTAAATTCTAAGGCGTTATATGTGATCAGAGTTTTGGGAAATCCTAACAAGGAGAAACAGTTACTCAGACATGAAATTACTGTCTCCGTACGACGATTAGAGATGGCATACAACCTGCAAAACCTAGAAAAAAGATCTATAATAACTAGGATGTACTTATTGCCATTATCTGTAACCTTAAGTGGCCCAAGGAGGTCCATAGATACAACCTCAAACGGTTCTTTTGCAATCGGGGCAGTCAAAATTTTAATTGGAACTGAAGGTCTTGCTTTAATTAATTTACAAACTTCACAATCTTTTACAAATTTTCGCACAATTGTTTTTTCCAAATGATTAAAGTATTTAAGCTTAAACTTGAACAACGTATGCACGTCGTCCGTATGGTACATTGCATGTATAGCTAAAATAGCTTTACCCATCAATGAGTTAGGTACCACTGCTGTAAGAATGGTACTAGGTGTGTAGTCCAATTGTCTACGTCGATATAGAATGTCATTCAAAATAAAAAACTTCTGTAGGTCTGGAATTTTCGAAACACTACCGTGCAGTAAAGCGTCCTTAACTTCCATGCAAAATGGGTCTTTTTCTTGTTCATCAATAAATTCTTTTATAGTCCAAGAAATTTCCTCATCTTTTGGTACATAGTCTAGCAGCTTGGGACGAGTCTCTTCTGCTGCGTCGTCAGCACTGTCTCTAGGCGGCGGGTCAGCTACCTCATGTCTAGTCATGCCTTTTTCTATAACCGAGTCTCCATCATGCAAACGTCGGATTCAAGCGCGGATTCCAGAGCATCACAAAGCTCTAGTTGTTTAATGGTTAATTTCTTATTGTTTACAGGTAATCTGCTCAGGTAATCTGCTACTACATTTTCTTTCCTGGGTAAATATTTAACAACTGGGTCAAATGAATGAACGCTTATACACCAACGTGCCATGTTTGTATCTTCAGGCAGTTTTTTTTGTGAAAAGTGGTGCCAAGGGGCGGTGGTCTGTGTAAACCTTAACAGGGTATCCCATAATTAGATATTTAAAATATTTTAAAGCCCAAAAAATCGCGAAAAACTCTTTCTTAGTAGTTGAATATATCCTCTGGCTAGAATTCAAATTTTTACTATAATAAGCCACAGGTCTCATAATTCGATCACTTGAATCATCTGTCTGCATTAGGACGGCTCCAATTCCAGAATTAGACGCGTCCGTAAATACGTGGAAATCCTTAGTGTAGTCAGGATGTCTTAAAACTGTGTCAGACGTCAGAGCAGATTTGATAAACACAAAACTCTTCTGGCATTCGTCGGTCCACGTATAGTCAACGTCTTTTCGTAACAAATTATACAGAGGGTGAGCTACTTCAGCAAAATTAGGTAAGGAATTACGGAAATAATTTGCTAAACCTAGAAACTGTTGCAGTTCTTTCACATTAACGGGAGCTCTGCAGTCTTGCAATTTCTGTGAATATTTACATTTAATACCATCTGCGGCAATAATGTGTCCTAAGTATTCAATCTCTTTCTTGAAGAAATGGCATTTTTCAAGCTTTAAAAACAAATTACCGGAACGAAGCATCTTAAGTACGCTTCCAATATCAGCCAAATGCTGAATTTTTGTTTTGGAAAATACTAATAGATCGTCCAGAAAGACGAATGCTAATTTGCCTAGAATAGATGCAAGTGCAGAGGTCATCACCCTTTGAAATACTCCCGGACTCGTACTGAGGCCAAACGGAACTCTACAAAATTGAAATTTTCGATAATTAATGCTGAAGGCAGTGAATTTTCTACTCTCTTGTTCTAATTCGACCTGATGAAAGGCCGAGCGGAGGTCCAAATTAGTAAACCACGCGTTACCTCCCAGGGTCGATAATATTTCGTCAATACGAGGTATCGGATAAGATTTTTTTATTAAAACCTTATTTAAGGCACGGAAATCAATTACGGGACGAAGGTCCCCGGATTTTTTCTTAACGGCGATAACAGGAAAGTTGAAGTCTGAACTAGATTCCTCAATTATACCCTGCGAAAGCATTTCATTAGTAATTTTCATCACCTCTTCCTGATACTTATGTGGAATTCTGTATGGTGCTAAATTTAGTACAGGTGCATCCGGTTTCAACTGAATTCGGTGCTTCATAATGTTCGTAACACCTATAGCTTCTCCTTCGAGTGTAACCACATCTCGAAATTCATTTAATAATTTTACTAGAGGTAACTGCATGTCCTCTTCGTCACAAGAAACATCATCATTATTTAACCCTTTCGGTACGATAATTCAAATTGTTTGGGTAAAAACTTCCTGGGGAAAAAGTTGTCATTACCCTGAATTGTCAGTGAAATTGTCCTAGTGTGGTGCTTTTAGCTTAAGTAAGTGCCTTCTTCATTATTTTAATTTTAAAAATTTTTTGAATCTTTGAAGCTCGATGCTTGGCGACAGAAATTTTTGATGTTGATAATAAAGTTTTCGTATTTACGAAGAAATTATTCATACGTTTTTGCCCGAATTTACCAAAAATCAACAAAGTTCAGAAAAAACTTGCTCAAGTTGAATGGAAAGGGTATTGAATATGTTGCTCGGGTCCTGTAGCATGAACTTACGCGTGCTACAGGGTCCTATGGTAATTACAGGGGCCTATGGTAACCTATGGTAATTTACGCGTGCAGATTTCTGGAATTGTTTAAAAACTAGTTTAATGAATGTTTGTAATTTCCCTAATTTTGTTATTACTCCAAAATATTCCCTCACTAGTTAAATTAGTTTAAAACTAGGTTAGATGCCCTAAACTGGAAGCACTAGCCAACTTGGCACTGGAGTAGCCGTCAGGACCGAAAGGGTTAAACCACGTCGTGCTTCCTGATTTTCTCCACACGATTCACCTACTTGTGCATTAACTCCCAACTCCTCGTCACCAACTCCCTCGAGAAATTGATTTCTACCGCGAGCGTCAGCATCCAACCCAAGTTTTCCCCTAGCTATGGTCTTATTTCCACCACCAGCCGTGACAACCTGAACCGTATCCGACACTGCGTTAGAATTTATTTCAACATCATTAGCGTCTCTGAGTGCTGTTTCCACACTCGTCAAATACATTTCGCTCTCAATATCATCAGCTGCAATTAACTCAATATTGCACAACATCGTATTCTCAGGTAAATAAATCGCATCTTCTTGTGCATTTAGGACCATCACCGGCACCAAACCGTCGTCCTCTATACGAACAATGGAGTCAGCCCCAAGGGCTCCATTTTCTAGACATCTTTTCAAAATCATATACTCTCCTGGAGTTGCTTTCTTAATGAAACCGTAAACTACCTTCATCGAGTTACCAGGCACTTCTACCTGAGTGCAATGAACTATCAACTGCTTCGGGTACTGTGACGTCTCAGCCACAGCGGGGATTTTTTTTCTTTTCTCTGCAGTCACTATTTTTCGTCAGGTGACTGACCCTGTCGCTCTTCCTCGCAATAGCAACATCAGATATCAGACAGTCGCTGTTTACAATTTTTTTCATTACTGCTTCTCTGGTTAAAATCGGCTCCATTTTTAATTCGCAGAACGGGATTGAAACACCATCCCAATGAAGAGTTCTATTTTTAAAATCGATAGTTGCATTGTTCAGAACATCGCGGCCGAGAATTAGATCGTAATTAAATTTAGCCTCTTTTACGATAAGAGCATTAGTTTTTAGTACTTTTTTAGTGCCTGGAATGGTAATAGACAACTCTACCTCTCCGCTTACGTTACTTTTGCCATTTATACCCTTCACCACTAGACGACTCGGCTTAATTTCTTCGTTCAAATTTTTAACATGCCTGTAACTTATCAGGCATTTTTCTGAACCGCTGTCTAGCAAGGCACTTAAATACTGATCATTACTTTTTATTATTATTGTGGGTTTGTTGCTTTCTTTAAACGCAAACAAACCAGCGCCTTTTTTATTTCAACTACCTTTTACGACGCTAGCGGAGAAATAGGCCTCGACTGCTTTGCTTCGTTCTTGTCTATCTGCGAGCTCTTCGTCTTGCAATAATTTATACCTATTTTCGCATTTGAACAATGGATCAATGAAGGATTTGGTTGTCTCGGTGGTATCTGGACTTTCGACCACAGCCGCAGGATTAACGAGGGTGCTGCCAACCTCGGGCTCAATCAATTTCAATTTCCTCCTGCTACCTCTACCTGTTTCTATTCTTCGCTTAAAAAGTCCCGAGCACCCGGCTCGGCATCTGCAAAGTGTACCTCACTCCTTCCGCGCGTTGTGCTCCCTCTGTTTACATTACTACCGCGTAAACTTCCCGTGGCTCTACAATATTTCACTAAATGGGCTCCACCACACGCGAAGCATCCTCTCCCATTGAACTGACCTCTCTGTGACTGACCTCTACCTCTACATTCGAAATGACCAACCACTGAACATGAGTTGCAAAACGGAAAGCCTCTTTTTTTCCCGAAGTTTGACTGAAACCAGGACCTGAAACTTGCCCAGAACTAGAACCACTGTCTGTTCTTACTGCGCTGCACTCCAAATACCCATTTGCTCGGTCTCCTACGTAACCACTAAATTCTCTTGCTCTTCCACGAGGATTTCGCAACCAAGGTCTAGGACCTGTGATCCTACGTGGTCCTACACGATTACTACGCTGGGTTCCGAAATTCCCATAAAGAACTTCACTCTCCTGAAAGGAGTCCTGCGCCTCAACGCAACCATCCAAATCACTGTTTACATCCGCTAAATAGCTTTCACTCTCGTTTCTGACTGTGTGCTGTGACGCGAGAATTTTTTTAGTGTCCGTCTGACTTCTGACCGCGGAAATTAACTTCGCTAAAAGTTCCTCGGCTCTACCAAACTGATGTTCAAAAATTTTCCTAGCGAATGACTCGTCCAACAATGGGCCTAAAATTGTTAACGCTAGACTGAAAGACATGCTGTCACCTACAAAGCGTTTCAGTTCTGCCTGAGTCGTACAAGCCTGATAGTAAGGATGTCTTTGCCAACCCAGTGTGGTTGAAGTCAGGCTGTTCTCTGTCAATTTGCGTATCTTTGAGAAAGCCGTTACTAATTGGGCTGCCAACGCATTATTTCGTATTAATTGCAATTCATTTAAATCGCATGCCAAGGCGTGTATGGATTTTTCGCCGCGGCACACATATATGTCATCCAAAACTTTTACTACTTGATCAAAAGTATAATTTAAATCTGCGTTGACCAGCTTGGTCACCACAGCATTGAAATCACCTACGTTTTTGTTGGCGGACCTCACTAGGAACTCTTTCTTTCGTTCGTCATTTGTCACCTCTGGAAGCAGGGTCATGTACGCCTTTAAATTTTGTATGTGCGTACTAAAGGATTTATTCTCTAGGAACTCCGGGTCCTGCCCGCGTCTGCGACCTTTAAAAAGTGGCAATTCAGCGTTCGTCATTATGGTTCGTACCATAGGAGGCATGTTTGCGACTATATCGCGAGCTAATTGAGTCCTATCGTTGTTATTACTGGTACCAGCACTAGCACTAGTCGCACTAGGAGTAGTCATTGTGGTATTTTGAGTAGTCGTAACGGTAGGAATACTTATTCTGCCACTCTTTGTTATTGTGGGCTCTGTGCGAACGAATTCCGGTTCGCTATCCGAGTAATCTGACATGGATCCTACTACAGGCCTATTTCAAGGATTTTTCCTATTTACAATCAAAGATATGCCAAAATAATGTCACACCTCTCAAAACAAAAAGAGAAAAACACATCTAAACTCCAAATACACGAGCAATACAAATGAAAATACAATTACACAATCAATCTCCCCCTGGTACTGGAAAGTTAACCACGAAAAGGATAAAATTCGAACACTACAGAAAAAATTTCCGCAATCTACAGAGAAATTTCCGTACTCTACAGAAAAACTTGGCAACACTCCAAGCACCTTTTGACAGAGCTCCAACTTAAAAGCAAAAACAAAACGAAATTCTTTTACTTTTCCAGCACTGGATAACCAAAATCAAGGCACCTAACCCTTATATCAACCTTGCAAATCCCGACAGCAAAAATTTACACTTACTCTGGGCATTGAAATGAAATTTGACGTCTGTACAGCTAAATCCAAGGGAAACGCTACGCAGTCTGACTCTCACTACATACAGGAAACGACTGATGCTACTGGCACTGGCAGAGGCAAAGAGCCTTGAGTGCATACCCGCATTTGCGGCAGTGAAAAAAAATACCCGGCAGCAACGCTCTCGGTGCACCCGGACTGCAGAGAAAAAAATATCAGAAGAAAACTTAACTGTAAAAAGAATGTAGACTGCAGCGTACGTTGCTTGTTGCTGAAGGCAGGCTGCCGCTGATACGTGCAGGGTAAAACGTCGCTGTAGATACACGATGGCTGGGAACGATGCTGAAGGACGTAGTTGTCAATTAAAATGGCTTAAAATAGTGAATCACTGTTCTGTTCGTCACAATAAACCACTGATACTGTTTATTTAATTACACTGACAGTTATTGTACGTAGTAATGTATCCACATTGAAGTTATTGTTCAATACAAATTGTTTCTTTAGTGATCACTTGTTGCTGGGGATGCGCCTATCGTCACTTCAAAGACGATCTCAATGTTTTCTCCAGATTCATACACAAGTATTCTGGTGCGAAATGGTGAGCCTATATTAAAAAAAACCGTGAATTGGGTGTAAGCCTCTACCAACTCTTCCGCTGGTATTCCGAAACCAAAAACGAACACCGATGGTTGCGGCTGCCACAGTTGGGTATTGTTCTCGTTACACATCAGAGACTGTATAATGTTCCAATGACTGAATAATGTTCGCGACACTTGGTATCCTCTTAATTAAATAATACACTCGCACGTGAGTTCGGTTCACCAAATACTGTTGCCACCAATGTACGGTGGGTAATGAACACAGGTAGTAGCTTGGCGGTTGGTTTATTGAAGGAAACCAGGTGTCATTGGCACAGGGAGGTATGTTATAAGATTGAGCACCCCAGCTGGGCGGGCACGGCTTATAAAGGGTACGCCTCAAGAACTACAGACATAGATGGCAAGACTCGAACACGCGGTGAGGTGAACCGCGAGCAAGCTCACCCTCGCCCCCTAAGCCCCCGATCCATCCCTCTAAACCACCTCCCGTCCTGACGTTGAAAAAACAAGTACCGTGGTCTCCAACGTCGAAATAAAATAGAAAGTGTACTCTGGAAAGTGTATCATTCAATTGCTTTCCTTCCTTTTGAAAGCTAATCACTCAATATCAACTCAGTGAATAAAGATTTCAATTTTTCTTCTTCTTTATCAATTTCGCAATATATCAATTTAGAACTCGATCAACTACTCGGACGGTTGCCCCATCTGAAAATAAATCATCCTCCAGTGCAGTTTCGAACGAAAGCTTTAGTAAGAAGCTGAATGCACCGACAATAAAGCGGAAAGGGGGGAAACAAAAAGCCGCACCCATGAAACTATCATTTCAAGGGTTTCAAACGCTCAAAACAACAAAGGCTTCTAAGACGTTCATGAAGTCAGACATCAACAAATGCCTCTCAACGTCCAAAGCACCACCAGTGACGACCGCAAATTCAGAATCATCCGACACGGGTGAAAATCTTTCAGGCGCCGCCAGCAGTAATTCAAAGTGTGTCTTAGCTTCCCAAGTTTTGACACCAACCACGCAGACACCCGAAGCGATTACAAGTAATTGCACGCAAGCAACACTCGACTTGCAACCCCACACTTTGGACTGTGCTCGAGAAAATTCATCTCCCCCAAAGTCAACTATCTCGAGTACAGAAGGTACATACCTCATCACTGGCAGGAGCTACCACAGCACCGCCGCCAGCTTCGTCTCGTCTCAACGATTGCCTCATGGCGACATCTACTCTGCCCTGCGTCACCGAGAAAGCTCAAAATTATTCACCACCGACGGAAACACCAACACCAACGTCATCGTTAGAACGCGATGAAATTTTAGATGTGTGCAACCAGTCAGAAAGTAAAAGGGGTAATTTTAATTATAATTTTAATGATAAATTGTGTGTAGATCTTTCAAGCGGCGAAGTTATGTTTGAAAATGCATGTGCAGCAGCTGATACTGGCAGTAAAATACCTCAGAGCGTAAACTGCGAGGATAACGTGAGATTTTCAGAGGAGAACAATACTAACAGACCTGTAACTGCTTTTGATGGGTACCTACACACTCTACAAATGACCAGTTCTCAAACTATTCACGAAATAGATAACACGCTGTCTCTTACAGCTGCATTTCTCAATAAAGCTTTGAGACAAAATTGTCCCCAAACCCAGCGTCGATTTTTTCCACTGTATCAAATATTCAAATGATTACAGAACAGCTTTTTTGTGCGAGCACGCCCCCCTACCCTAAGCACCTCAGAGGTCTTATAAGCGGTGAGCTCATAAGGGCCCGCGCGTTTGGTCCGCGTTATCAGCACGGCGCTCTTTTTCTTAACAACGATGACAGGGAAGTTAAAATCTGAAATCGATTCCTCAATTATACCTTGTGAAAGCATATCATTAGTAATTTTTACAACCTCCTCCTGATGTTTATGAGGAATTCTGTAAGGAGCTAAATTCAGAACAGGTGCATCCGGTTTAAGCTGTATCCGGTGCGTCATAATGTTTGTAAACCTATAGTTTCGCCTTCTAACGTAACTACATCACGAAACTGATTTAGCCTGTGCAACATGTAGGTCATGTAATGCTACCTGTAATTTGAGCGAGGCGGTCAGTTGCAAACCATGCTCTTTACAAGAAATCCCTGTTTGTTTGTGGGCAGCAAGGGCATTTTTGGGGTGACTATATTTTGGACATTTATTGTGTCAATTTTAAAAATCATATTTGAGTTTTTTTTGCTGGTTGCGTCTGGTAAGATGTTGCAGGGGGGAAGTGCGTTCCAATTTGCCCAAAGGTAGTGCTGAAGACCTTTGTAAAACTCAACGTTCAAGCAGTAGCGAATAAGGAGAGAATTGTTTGCAAGAGAATCATTGCATTATGATTGTTTGCAAGAGAATCATTGCATTATGATTTCGAGGAAGTACTACTGATCAAAGGATCAATTTTCGAAAGAACAGTTCGCTGTACTAAGAGGACAGGAATTGATTAAAAGATGATGTACAAGTAGTACAATGCAGTGAAATGATGTAATAATGATGAAATATGTTCTGAGAAATGCAATGTGACTTCGAGAATTAAATACATTTTAAAGTAGGAAGGAGTAAAGGTACTCTTCCCGAGTGAAGTGAATGATAGTGGATGTTCTGATGATACATACCTGATGTTATTTCTCTGAGTACGAAAGAGAAGAAATATGTGAGAAATATGTGAGAAAAATAGAAAGCAAAAAGAGCAGATACCGCAGCAGAGTGAATGTCCGTGAGAGAATAAAAATAAAGAGGAGAAAGACTTTTCTAGTGTACGTAAGAGGTAAACCCAGAGAGGTAAGCCCAGAGAGCGTTGCAGCGCTTGGTAAAAGACACCGACAGGGCTGTGGATATATCTGGTAAAATGGTTTAAGGTTACCAGGTAAATTTACCAGCGAGGTCGAGTGATACTGTTGAGGAACAGTATTGAATTATTGCGCGCAGACAAATGAATAAGCTTTAGGAGAAGCTGTTACCGTTGATTTTCGATGGGACTCTGATTTTAGTTCATAACTTCATGTGGTGGAAGTAATACCATTGATACCATGACGGTCAGAGTTTAGCATTGCAGATTGCGGTTGTCATTGTGCTGGCGAACAGAAGTACCGTACGAGAGTAATAATGAGAGGCGATAGACGCCCATGAATTAACCACACGTGGTGGTCTGGTAATTAGTTAAGAATAACGAGTAATAGAAGTGTAGAGTGTACAGAGCAGCACGCCTAATTTCATGTGCAGTACGAGTGAGTAGTTTATTGTTTTTGCGTTGGCTCAAGGCCGCGAGTAGCTCATGCTGTACCAACAAGGCAATGAACTCTACCAAGGCGATACATACGCCAGACAGTGAGGCGCTTTATTTCCGTTGGCTCTATTTAGCAACAGTTGACAGCTGATGTACGACAGCGTGATCATGAATATGAATATGAATATGACTAGGCAAATATTCATGAATATGACTGGTGAATAGTCATGAATAAGATGGGTTTTGGATAATTAACGAATAATTGAACAGTGGAGACTAATTAAAAGTAAGACCAAAATTTAATTTATTTCTTAGTTATTTGTTAAACGAGAGTGGCTGTTTTTAATGTTTTTTGAGCACGTTTACGATCTAGTGCGTCATACAGTCATTTTGCAAGCCTACACGAATTTCATAAACAGTAAAGCTTTATGCTATGTAATTTAAAATAAATCAGACGTAAAAGAATGCAAAATTTATCTTCAAGTCTCCCAAAGCTTCTACGGAAAATTTACAACTGATTGAAAGATTAAAATTAAGAGTGTTTAACGTCAATATTGATATTTACATTGACAACTTTTCGTATACATACCGTAAAAAGTATGTTCTTATGTATTCAATTGTGTCTTTTTGTTGTATTTGCTTATGCTTCATGTTAACCTCGTATATGGTTTAGTATTTATTTTTTTTTTGATTAGGGCATTAACGTAACGCGATATATCAAATGTATAGTAACCGTTCACAGTATGAAAGTATAACAAGAGCAGAATAACAATGTTCTTAAATTCTTATGTTCGTGTGTAGAAGACGCACGTGATTGTTGACATGTTTTGCGAGAATTGACGACTTTGCACATATTTAATTTTTTTGCCGTGCATTGTATGGGAACGTTTCAAGTGCGCACTCTCATGTCTCGATGACAATTAATTTTCTGAATTCACACTTTAAATACAGATTGGAAAATTCTAGCGACATCCGGTTGCTGATGCCGAGATTTTAATACGGAGACAGTGTTTTCGATCTCGCAAGGAATTAAATGCCTAGTCGGAATTCAGCTGATCTTTATTGAGTCAGCATTCATTTTCTGAGAAAACTTAAATGATAATGAGAGACTTGTTTTTGTTGGACATTCAAATCATTGTCTCAAGTTTTGAGAACGTTTACTCGTCATTTACTAAGTAAGATTCGGTAAATGATCACTGACACTAAAGGTGTTTCTCATTTTACTTTATTCAATCATTCATGTACTAAATTTTGCGCTTTAGCCATGCTAATCTTCTCGTATTTTTTCCAATTTCAGTTCGCACGGGGGCGAGCGGTAACACAACATTTTGTAACACGGTAACATGGTACATGTACATGGCCTCGCGTGGGTGTACGAAAGCACAGCCTGGCGCCTGAACGCCTGTCAACAAACATAGACGGCCTTGACGGCAGTTAAGCCACCACGCGCAGTCAAAAGATTACTGAAATTCATCTTCGCGCGCAGTGATTTCAAAAGAGTAACTTACTTTGAAGATTTAATGTGGTGTTGATATTTTACAGTGTTACTCTACCAACGTTGGTGTGGCCAACGTGGTTTAAGTATATTTAGAAACTTGAAAGTAGGTAATTATAAATTCTGAGTCGTTCAAAATTATGACTCTGTTTACATTTTATTACGCTTACATTACGATAATTTGAAACGGTTTAGTGATTATTCTTTTATTTTTGCAGGGTGCGAAACCCGAGTTCCATATTCTTACTTGGTGATCTTTTTAGCTTACTCTATTTCTATATCGTTCTGTATCATTATGTTACCGATAGAATTAATTTTTACGAGTCTACGGCACTCTGTTTATTCCGATTATTGTTTTACTAATAGTGGAAATGTTTTGTTCTAATTGGTGCGATGTTTATCTCTAACGTTATAACAATCAGTAATCATAACATTCGCGTATGATAACAATAACCTTAACTAACATCTATTCTGAAGTCTACGGAAACGCAGACGATGTTTTGTAGTCGTTCTCTAACGTTTTTTTTGGTGAAAACATTACTGATTCTTTAATTTGATGTCCGTCTAGTTTCACTATCTTTTCTGAATTATTTTTCGTTACCTACGAGGTAATAGCGTTGTTCAATATAAAATTTTCCGAAATTGCCTTGCCGAAGAACTCGTGTTTCTCTCGGAGTTCATCTATAATCCCTTTATAATCCCTGTAATCACTAGTATATTTTGTGTTAGAAGTAATACTTATGTTCATGCGCGGCTTTATTAACGTCAAGTAGTGATGCTCAATTAATTTGGTGATGATATCAGTAGGGGTAATTTTTGTGGTAACGTTTCTGAATAATCCATGTGATTACCTGAGGTCTAAATTGTTTGTCATTTAAAATACGTTGTTGCGGCGAGTGATAACTTGTAATTGCAAAAGAAGCGAAATTGGTTGTCGAAATTATTCGTTTGGACCATTGGTTGTTTTAATGAGATTATTTAGCGTTTCATTTACTTCCCTTTGCTGTGTCTTGTTGACGTAAGTAAGTATATTGTAAGTTCAATAGTAGTGCTGTTGTTTTTTTGTAGCAGCTAGATTTTTATTTCTTTTCATGTTGAGGATAAGGGCATTATGTTATATCGCTTCAGCGCCTTTATACTCCCAGCTTGTGTTGCGGCTTGTGTTGATACTTCTTGAGCTAAGTACTGTTACTAAATTTAACCAAATTTATTTGTGTTGATCTTTTAAGGGTGAAGAACCACGGTTCAATTATGTACCAGTGTATTTCCGAGTTAATAGAATTACCTTTGAGTATAAGACGTATGTGAGGCGGATTTGGTGTTTGAAATTAAAATTTTTGTTTTTATCCGCCCGAATATCATTTTATTTTTTGATTTATAATTGAATACCTATCCGGTTAAAGGGGGGAGGTAATGTGCGAGCACGCCCCACTAACCTAAGGACCTCATAGGTCTTATAAGCGGTGAGCTCACTAGGGCCCGCGCATTTGGTCCGCGCCCCTACCTGTACAACATCGCTACCAGTAAACGTCGCATTTCTCCATTGTTATCTCTAACCTCTGCCCGTATACTTTGCTTCAAATTATTGCATCAGCGCTCATGATTTTACGCCGGTGGTAGGTGCGAGTAACCATCCAAATGCAGAATCCCCACTAGACACTTTTCTTGTTGAAGACAATAGTCTCACAAAAATCAACAGAGATGACATAGATAGTGCATGTAAGATACAAACTATAACTACTGAACGTCTAAATGATCTCTATGATGTGATTGAACGCGCACCTTTTTTCAGGAACGATATAATTAGTTTCAAAGGTTTGAGCCTTTCGTCCCATAACCTTACTAAGGTTAAAAATCTCATCATGTCAACGAATGTTTTTTCTCATATTTATGTGGTGAGTGCCTGCAGGGGCCAGCAATTTTACATGGCATCGAGCCTGTGCAAAAATGTTGGTCTTAAACTGATTCCACTGCGAGCAAATGCAACAACAGTTACTGTTAATCTAGCTTACAACTGTGTCCGCACTTGGCCTATTACGCGAGATGACTAACTTCCCATTTCAGACTAACTTCACATTTTATCTCCTGTGTCAGAAACTCCCATAACCTGAAAGAAGAACTTGAATACTCCAATGAATATTCAAAGCAGCAAAATGAGTTGAATGACTACTTTAAGTTGACAGCCTTTCCACGTGAAGCCTTTCCCCGTGAAACCTCCAGCAGCATTAACAGATGTTCGCCTTCATATAACAAACCTTCCCCTCCCCTGTCCTCCCGATGTTTACCCTCATATAACATGCCATCTCCTGCATCTGGCCCAAACAACTGCAGAGTACCTACAAAAAATAGGTTTTCATTGCTATCCGATGCTGATATAGCGGATGAAATGCCCCTCTCAGACACGAGTATAAATCAACATCCAATCACATACTCAGAAGCAGTGAAATCAACAGGAAGAGAGAAATCGTTGCAAAATTGTTGTCGAAAATCGATGGAAAATCCACCGTCCAAGTGCGTCCACGATCATCACCAGAAAAATAAAAATGACACGGGCTTTTCTCAGTTCTCTGCAGAACCCCATACAAGAAATATCTACAGCAAATAGCAACCAACACGTTTCCAAATTTAGAGCCAGAAGAACGTAATTTCCCGGCACCTATCAGAACCTTCAAATGATGTGAAAAATACGAAAAAAACGTCTACACTCCCATTTGTGAACGCATGAATTCCACAATGTATGAATTGAGACGATCCTGGAAAATACAGCTGATTCCCACCAAAGCTGATGGACACTGCCTTCTTCATGCAGTAGCTCAAATACTTACGAAACAACCAGCATCAAAATGGAACCACAATTCCTTAAAGAATGCAATCAAAACGGAGAGCAGAGCAAACAAAAGCACATATGCTAAATTTGCTGACAAGAACAGCGGAGACATGCAAAACCTCATAAATAATTCCATTGACGACGAACATTTTGATCAAGCTGCTGTAGACCTTATACCACTAATCATCTCAAACGTGACAGGCCAAAAACTTCTCATCCTGGATTAGCAGGATCATTGTGGCTTGAAAATACTAGTCAATCCCTCATCAGAGTTGTCAAATAATAACTCTCCACTACTGCTGCATCGTAAAAACGATCAATACAGTGCCCTTGTCCCACAAGGCAAAAATCAGATTGGAGTTACCTCATCTTGACAAACTGCTGCCGCCCAGCTAAATAGTAGACTTTCTTACATAGCAGACGCTGGGCCAAACACCCTGGGTAAGGTAGGCAAGATCGATAAATCCTCGGAACGATCCCATCGCGATAGTAACTTTGCCACCTTCAAAAATAGTCCTAATACATGTAAAATCAAAATAAAGCACATAAATGCTCAGAGCCTGAATGGGAAACTGGATGACAGTAATGTTGGTCACTGAAGAAATTGATATTTTGTGTGTTTCAGAAACTTGGTTTGATTCACGAACCCTGAGTTCATTTTTTAACATTCCTGATTACGTGTTGTACCGCTACGATGGCGCTAAAACGAGCCGAGGTAGTGGACACCATTCTATTTATGTGAAAGAAATGTACTCAACATCTTCACTTCTAGCGAATAAAGTTTGCAAAGGCATTGAAATGGTTTGGTTAGAAGTGCAAATAAATAAACATAAATCCATAATCATTGGCAGCCTTTGCCGGCACCCATCGTCTCCCTTAAGTCTGACACTAGATTTCATTGAGGAAACCTTCAAAGAATTCCTTCAGGCAAAAAAACCATTCTTTGCTTTCGGAGATTTCACTGTTGACTTAACGGACAAGAACAATCAGCTAAGCAAACTGTTGTATGAACTAAGCCTATCACAAATGGTCAAAGAACCGACTCACATCACTAAAGTCTCCGCAACTATCCTCGATCTGGCAATCACTAATAATCCCGCCGCAATACATAGTACAGTAATATCACCTTTTTATTTCCGATCACCACTCCATAGAATGTGAAATTAAAATTGTAAAGGAAAGACATAAATACCGATTAATGGCTTATTGCTCGAAAAGGCACAATTCTGTGGGACTATTTCAAGAAAAACTACTCAATAGGTCCACCGAATTCCAGAATATGATGCAATCTGACGATGTTGACATTCAAGTGTCCATCTTCAACGAGAACTTCACAGCAGCTCTCGACGAATGCGCGCCTAACGTCATAAAAAAAGCCAAAACGCACTGTTTGGATTACTGACGAAATTAAAGAGATGAGCAGAATAAAAAAAGCTAATTTTCGTGAGTACAAAAACAATTGATCAAACAGTACCTCATACAAAAGATATAAAGAGCATGAAAAAATTCTTCGAAAGAAAATCACTGCAGCGAAACAAACTCACTTCCACCAGAGACTGATAACGGCTAAAAATAACCCAAAACGAACTTGGGAAATCATTAGTGAGGTTGCCCCATATAAAAATTTAGACCGTACAAGTAATTTTGAAAATCCCTTGGCAACAGCCACGGATTTCAATACATTATTTTCAAAAGTAGGGGCTCAAGTTTTCAGTGAGGTGTGTACCGGTCCAGGTGAAACGTCAATTGAAAATTCATGCCTCACCGCATCTTCGAGGGCTGATGTCTGGTGGAGACCACGTCCTGTCGATTTACCGGGATTATGAAATATCTTATACTCACTAAAAAACACAAAGGCAGTTGGACATGATGGTATCAGTCTTCAATATATCAAAGACAGTTTCCCAGTCACAGCACCATGGATTCGTGTGATAATTTACATCAATAAATTTACACCAACACGTTTCCAAACCAATTGAAACATTTCATTATTAGACTGTTGCATAAAAGTGGTGACCTAAATACAGCATCAAACTACAGGCCCATCAGTCTTTTAACTGTAATGTCCAAAATATTGGAGAAAGTGGTGACAAATCAACTGTCATTTCACCTGGACGAGTCAAATCTACTCCACCGAAATCAATACTCCTATAGAAGAAACACTAGCACTCAAGATGCCCTGCTCAATATCTCTGAAAAAATATACAGTGACATCGATCAGAAGAATGTAACACTCTTACTGCTACTTGATATCTTTAAAGCGTTAGATAGCGTCGAACATGATAGACTTCTACGTAAATTACTGAACTTGGGAATAGAAACGCAATGGTTTGAAAGTTACTTGTCAAATCGATCTCATGCAGTCCGCATAGAAGACAATCATAGAATCATAGACATAGAAGACATTCATTCAATCATAGACACAATGATTCAATCATAGACACAATCATAGACATAGAAGACATTCATTCAAAACAATTTTGGTGTTCCCCAAGGATCCATGCTTGATCCGCTAATGTTTTCTATTTTCGGTCATGATTTCCCTCCAATGCCTTCTAACACACGGATCTCAATGTATGCAGATGATGTTCAAATTGCAATAACAAGTTATGTATCGGAAATACCACTGACGCAAATTAAAGCCTAAACTATACCGACTAGCCTGAAATCATGGTACGACCGAAACGGTCTCAAATCAAATGCTAATAAAACACAATGCATTATTTTAGGATCCAATGATGCTATTAAAAAAACTTCAGATCTTACTCTCGCAGTTGGAAAGGATAAAATTAATGAATCAGAAAAAGTTAAAAAACTAGGTATCTGGTTCGATAGGAATATGTCTTTCAAATCTCACGTTGAGACTACTTGCAGCAAAATCTACAGAAATTTAATGTTTTTTCATCGTATAAAAAGTATGCTAGAAGAAAAATCCAGAATATTAGCCATTCAACCTCTTGTGTTATCACGCATTGACTACTGCAGCCTAGTATGGGGAGACTTACCTATATACCTTCAAAAGGATTTACAAAAATGCTTAAACTTCGCAGCCAAGGTGGTATGCAACGGTAATTTCAAAAGAAGAGATCACGTAACCCCTCTCCTTAATAAACTCGGCTGGATTCCTATTCAAGAAAGGCTCCTCATGCAGAGGGCCCAATACGTATTCTCCTCGTTGTATCTTCCTCAGAGCAATGCTGAGATAGTGCGTTTCCATCCACCCACTGCAACCAACCAAAAGCCGAACAGAAACAATAATGTCTTAGTCAACTATCGTTCATCTCACATAAGGCAGAAAGCTCTGTCAATATCAGGCGCCTTACTGTGGAACAAACTTCCCCTGAGTATTAAAATCCCTCAACGACCGAGAGAATTTAAAGCCAAAATAATTCGTCATATTTCGTCTCAACGATAATTCTTAGTTACAGAACATACTGAAAACGTATTGACGAATCTCATTTTGCCTGGTATCTCCATTGCTTAATACTCTTCCTTGCTCATTTTTATTATAATTCAAGACATCACACAACAGTCTCGAAGTCCTCGTAGGTACTATGATTTGATCACCTATACGCTGGGATTTGCAAGCATGCTTACTTGTATATGTGTGTATGTATACGGGTGTGCATGAGGGCACAATACACTTGTGTGCACTGGACTAGCAACTGGTATATAAACTATAAATAGCAGACTTTTTTCTCACTCCCAACTTCTAACACTACCCAACACATCATTTTATTTTTTTTTTATTGTAACGCAATCCAAAGCTTAAATGTCTTGTACATGTAAAATGTGGTACCTATGTATGTTTATCAATTGCAGACATTTTGCGCCATATTTCATAGATAATGTGATTTTTTTCCTAATATGACACCCTAATAGAACATTTATGTTTCTTTCTTCTTCACGTCAAAAAATGCTCTTGGTAGGCTAGTGTAGTGGAAATTATCATATCATCTCGTACGCTTTAGAGTATATTATAACAACCGCACCTAAGCCTCGCGTACTTCTGGAAATATTCTGTACTTGGGAACCGTTGTAGAACAATCGTTTTCATGTTTCTGACTAAGGTAGACTGTTTTGTGCCAACATTTTTAGGCGGAAATTTTATAAAATTATTCATGCCGTAATGAAAAATATTTTCTCCGATTCCCTCGATTGGAATGCTAGTTTATATTGATTGGTCTACGCTGATATTTGCGCACATGCTTACTTGTGTATATATGTACTTGTGCACGCTACGCGTACGTAGATAGGTGAATGTGTCGCAACGTAATACTTCATTTCACTTGATTATTGTACAGCATTTATAAAATATATATATATATACAAATATATTTGTTGTGCGAACACCCACATATGATAAATAAGACGCTTATCAACCAATAATCTTTATTTAATAAAACAAACAATAAAACAGTATTTAATAAAACATTGTTAAAATATTTCATTAGAAACTGTAAGCAGCAACACATACTGAAAAAGTTGTCACGAATATCCTTTGCTCATTGTTCTATATTTCAGAACATCGCACCGCATTTTTATAGAACGCGCATATATTGTGATTGCCTCGATGCATAGAAATGTATTTGTGTATGTTTACGTGTTAGGCGTATGTATGTGCGTAGGTATGTATGTGCATGTATATGTGTATATATTTACATGTATATATGCACATATGTGTGTACTAAACTGACAACAGGCATTTTAACTAGAGATATTTTTCTTCCGTTCACTCTCAACTAGTAACATTATCTAACTCGTCATCTCTTTATTATTGTAAAGCATTCAGGTAAAAAAACTATACATTTGTTGTGTGCTCATCCATTTATATTGAAATAAAATGCTTATCAACTAATGACCGTTATGTTAAAATTGCTTAATTAGAAATGCAAATCTTGTAATTTTCGTGGTCCTCATGCTTATAAATATATGTATATTTATTTTTTTTCGTGCTTCCTTAAAATGACATTTTTGAACCTCTTCCGAAACAAACAATTCAAATATTATTTCCTGGGGTCAAGAATTGAGAAGTTTTATATCATGTATACGTAAATTGTCAAAGGTGTTCTCAACCCACAATGAAAATGCATCGTCCATGAAATTGTGTTGTCTCTTATAATTATCATTATGTGTATCATCAAATGTAGATTAAGCAAGATTAGGATTACATTGCCCTCTGTTGCGATACGGAGAAGAGGGTGGGTTTAGGACCCCCTTTCCATACGCTGAGGGACTCTCAACCCCCGCAAAATTTAAAATATTATCCTTCATGCTTGCGTACACCTGCATACCAGACATGGAGAATGAAAGGATTGAAGATTTACATGAATTTATTTTGGGAAAAACACGTGGATCAAGTACACAAGGCGTTGGAACGAAATGATTTAAAAGGGCACAACTGCGTTAATGAAAGTATGCACATTTCTACCACCATAAAACTTTAAACACGACATGGTATAAATTTGATGCTTACCGATAATTCAAGTTACCAATACTTCTTCGTTGACAACAAATTACGCATCCACACAATAACGGGCTCCACAGCAACACAAGCATAATTTTTACGATAATGACACATCACGATTTAACCTGTGATTGTGACAAGGTGTCGAATCATATGAAGCGTCGCACCATTCACAACGTGAATTCGATCCTCGACTTAATGAACACAGGAAACCGATTGCCTATAATTTATATGATTTGCGCAACACTTTGAAAAGCACTTCTATGGGTGCTCTTCTACATCTGAAATTGAACTTTTATCACCACCTAACAGGGCTCTCATTTTTCGAATTCACCCTGCCGACAATTATACACTTTCCACTCCGCTGTGATGTGCGGCTGCAGCTGACCTAATTCCATTCCATTGATGCTGGATTTTCTTTTCAATTCTGAAGCCTGCACGCGGACTCGGTCTGCTCATCTTGCTCGGCGATGCTGCGGTTTTCTGGCTGCGCTTGCGCTCAGGCTGAGAAATGCGTGACAGCGTCTGCCCGCCACTTGCAGATCTTTCAGCGCTCGACATCACTGCAGGATTGAAGATGAACTTGGACAATTATCTTGCTGGAGAAGGTGGAGTTGTTTGCGAATTTGGAGTTGGTGTAGAAGCCAATAGAATGTTTTCTGTAGAGTTATTGACGCTTTGACTCTTGTCGATTACCACCGTGCAGCTGAGGTGTTTTGAACGGTTTTGTTGCAAGTTGTCGTTTCGATGCAGTTGAGGTGTTTGAGCGGTCTTTCTTGCAAGTCATCGTTTCGATGTCTGCTGGTGACTTCGCGCAGATGTACATTTCGTTGTTCTTGTGCACCCCCCGGCAAGGGACGGGTGCACTTGCTCACGCAATCAGGTTCTAGCTGCTTCCCTTACGCCGCTCCACACAAAAAATCCTCACGAGGCTTCATCCACCCTCCTTATAAGCGTTTCGCTTCCTTGCTTCGAGATTGTTCTCGAACATTCCATTCTACAGAGGCCGTATCTGCATCCTGATTGGCGGGCACTTTGTTTGTTTTGACGTCTGGGACTCCCATTGGTGTGTGCTCAGACACACCTTCTCGCGTGATCCCTAGGCAAGCGTTCATTGGTTTAGCACAATTGGTTCTCTGCTACGTCTCCCCTTTTCCCCTTCGAAGCAGTCCCGCTTGCCGCCTGCGGCCCGGCCGAACCGTCAAATTCCACTCCTTGAAGTATTTTCCCAAAGAACATTTTACGAGCATGTTTCCCCAAAAATATATTTTACGAGAGTATTTCTCAAAATTCCCAAAAATGTTTTATGAGAGTAATATTTCTGGACAATACCCTTTTCGCCCCAGAAAAATTTGAGCCAACTTGCAAAGTTGGTACAAATTTTCACCCTTTAATTTCAATTATAACCGTGACGTACCCCTTACGTTAAAAATTTAGAAAATATTCGCCCCCCTTATTCAATCCCTTCGCTTTTCCTGACATGAAATATCCCTACATATCACCTAATGATTTACGCCGATGTTGACGCATTTATAAAAAGTTCATTAATACCTGACACACACCTAATACTTGAAACGCACATTTCTTATACACATTATTATAGAACGCAAGGAGAAAAGAACACATCAAAGATAACGCATAAATCGGACACTTCAACGCATAAAATAAAACACACACGACATCTTATTATTCTCAACTTGCTCTCGGCAAATTCATCAACATAGATAAACATACAAATTAGAGATCGAAAATAAGCGACTTTTGTACAAGCAGAGACATCCTTTCAGCTTTCTCGATTGCAATCCACCTAAAAACAAAATCTCAAAATGGAGGTGATTTTCCAACCTCAAGTTTT
This sequence comes from Morinoia aosen, assembly GCA_030386875.1. Lineage (NCBI taxonomy): Eukaryota > Metazoa > Arthropoda > Malacostraca > Amphipoda > Talitridae > Morinoia > Morinoia aosen. Next base: position 7,356,792 of record CM059575.1, on the reverse strand, counting down.
ATTCCTCAAGATTATCATTTCATCCTGTGATTCAAAGTAGACGTATTTCTTGCAACAAAAACTTGCTGTTGCTCCTCATGTGCTCCTAGTTACAGCTTGTGGTTGTTGTTCCTGTGACTTGCTGCTCCTCTTCGGCTTGCTACTGATCCTGGGGAGGGCCCCCTGCTGAGAATCGAAGTGTACTGAAGCTTTCCATTAAAAAATTCATCCTTGGCGTCACGTGAACTCGTGGAAAATTCCGTAGATCCTCGTTGCGTTAATTCGCGGACAAATTCTGTAGATTACTGCGTCAAACGCGCATTGGACTCCCACGTAGGAGCTCATCAGCTCTTTCATCACAATAGTAGAAAATGAAGCACATTTATTTGCGAAGATCTTCAGGTTTTGGTTCTCAGTCCGCTCGTCGACTAGCATGACTTTAACCCCTGAGGTTCGCGTTAAATTGCTAATGATCTCCTTCCGTAAAATACGCGTTAAATTGTCTAACCTGGTCCATTTGTACTCGAGAGACAGCACATTACATGGTTGATCACGTTAGAAATTTTCCTCGCTTTCCTTCAAATCTGCCTTGAGTGAGGCGGAGGTGAACTACGCGAAGAATTCCTACATACATGAAATAGTTACTTTCGGTATCCTCAACCAACTCTAGACAAAGCCGAAATCCGTTCGTCGGTGTCGCTAATCAGTCAAATCACCTAAATATTTCGAAGTAAATAAAACATTCTTGCACATGACGTACGAACTAGCAGGAGATTCGCCAGGTAGGCCGAAATCCCGAATACGTCCCAAAAAAAACACATTCAAATTGGGTATTGTTAACACATCGAACTTTACGTCATACTCTGCCGCGAAGGCTTTTCTAACGATCCGACATTTTAACAACACCGACACACACAACAAATGCAGAAATAGACACATGTAGTGTTAACAACCTGTCAAACTTTACGCCTTACTATGCCGAAAGGCTCTTCAGACGATCTGACATTGTGATAACACTGACACAAAATGCAAAAAAACAGACATGACATAAAATTTCTTCCGATTCTCAGCCCCAGAGCCAGTGCAGCACATTTTAAATGTTTCCACCTTGCCACAAGATTATATAAACATTCACACATATATTGTACGCTAAAATCGGGAAATTGACCAGTTAGGCTGACATCCCTAACGCACTTAATGTAAAAAATGAATACACAGTGTGTCATCACTCTGTCAGACTTTACATCATACTTTTGCTGAGAACAGCCGTTCTGATGATCTAACATCCTGATAACACACACAGAAAAAAAATGCACAAAAATGACATGATCTTCACCTAAGTCTCAGACTTTGAGTTGCACAATTGTTATTCAATGATATCATTTTCTTCGTCGTCCATCAATTTAAACGCATTTACTTCAATGCTACTGATACCATTTAATATACATTCTTTCCATGTTCTCACAACATCCTACATTCTTGCGTTCCGTAATACCACACTAGAGTTTTAACCACATCAGCTTGAACGTACCGCCAAAATTTCTTAATTGCTTGTGCTATCCATAAAGCAATAAAATTCCGGCAGAGGCTCTCTGCTGCACGGTGTACCTCTCTTACATACATTCTCACTGAAGATTTCACTTGTACATTCCAGTCGTTATTCATTTTCAATTTTTACGCTATAATCAATGCGTCTGCAGAAATTACACTCCATCTCGAAATATTGAGCATTTTCGTTGTAGAAAATGAACATATCCTAATGAAGTGGATAAATACATCACAATTATGCAAACCTACTCTCGCCATCAATTAACGATTTAATTTCAATTACTGACGAAACGGTCCACACAATTTGTTTAAAGTTACTGCTTAATCATGTTAACATTCAACATTCAAAGCATTGTCGTATGCTCCCGCTCCCTCAATCTCGCGCCCAAACCTCAGACGGTACGCTTGAGTTACTTTGTTGATCAGGCAAAGCTACCTCGTACGAACCTGTCCAAAATCCGCGCACGAACGAGAGAGAATGCTTAGACAAATACTAGGAATCCATTATAAAAATCCAAAAATATTCTGAAGAATTCTCAGGGATGTTCAGGGATAAATTTATATGTAAACACCAGGCAAATTACCTTTATACGACAAGTAAATTTTCCTGTTTAGGGAGACAATAATCCCAGGCGTACGCAGGAAATATTCATCTCTCACACAAGGCAATACTTTACTTTGCGATAAAATACGAGGTTGAATCCCACTCGAGAATTGCGCAGTATTTCTTCAACATCTACACAACTCTCTCTCTTTCGCTGTAGTAGAATTTAGTTTCAGTAAGACATAATTTGCACCTCTCACATGAGTATAACTTGAACATTCCCTTAAACAACCAACGACTTGAAGAAAAATACACAATTTTTCCATTAACGCACTCTTCAAAAAAGGAAAATTTATTCATTGCTGACATGTAACGGAATAGGCAAAATGTGTCTGCACCCCACGTGTTATTTTCCTAAAACTACGTATACTTAATTATTAATAGAGTTTCAACCCACCTATGGAGCTGAGATTGAAGCACACTAAATTTATTCGCCAAACACTCGACAAAAAAAAATTATATTTTCCAAGGACTTTATATGAATAGTGGTATGACGCTCTAAAGATTTTATGTCCACGGAATTTGAGAAGAATAACAAAACAAATTACTTTGAAACAATCGAATTCAGCAACAGCTCAGAAAAAAGCAATATTCACTTCTCACTCTTGAACACTGGAGTCTTGCATGAAATTGTTATAAATGCTGAAATTCAACAAATGATTTTTACTTTACTGGTCACGTGTGTGGCGATATTTTATCTCTAAGTAACTAAATTTATCCAAGAATTGGCTGCGTGGTCTTTTCAGAAGATGCAACACACTCTCAGAGAGGAACCGAGTACACTTCATTAAAATTTATTATTCTAGGCACCGTCACTGACTCAGCTTCCATCAGACACCGGCATGAAAAATTTAATTTACTTTGCTTTTGACAGCAAGGAACAAAATTCATTTTTCAAATAATCCCATGATTATTTGGCAGAAGACATCAACCATTCTTCTTTAAATACTCTCACCTCAACGGGTAAAAAAAAAAATTGTATTCCTGAGCTTGTTAGGGCAAATTTACATTCATATTAAACTTCAAGAAAACTCTCAAATTAAATTTAATCGAGGTGCCATAATAAATTTAAACTTGCTCAGTCATCCAATATTTTGAATACCAAAACGCAAAATTTATTCAAATTTTCAAGTGATGTAAGTCGGTTTCAACTTAAAAAATATAGGAATACATCCGGCCCATCGTTCTACACATAAAACCAATGAGCATTAACAGGTGACAAATCCTGGAATCATTCAATAAGGAAACAGCATACTGAAAATTTATGAAATATATATTCAAGACAAAGCTCTGCACGAATACTCGCTTAGCAAATGCATCGGATTCCATTAGTTCAATTCGTGCTAATTACATTCTCATCACACTGGCATTCAACTGTTATTCTCCGACTGCAGAATAAAATGAAATGAATTGCAAGTGCAGCATCGTTGAAAATTATCACTTACTTTAAAACACTACATTTAATTTTTATCCTAAGCATCGTCACTTAATTCATTCAACAATTTGCAACACAAAAAAAATTTTACCGCCCCATTTATAGCAGGGAACTTTATTCTCAAAAACTTCGTCACCATCTCTGAGAAAAATTTTGTTTTTATCATCACAATTAAATACTCGGATTTTAATGAATGAAACTGTGGATCATATTGCCAAAGCTGGTTTGAAAGGAATTGTCTGACTCTAAGTTACACAACACCTCAAGCATTTTCACCACATAATTTGAACTGGTCACAATATGAAATTTGACTAGTTCAGTCATTAGCTATTCCTGCCCACTAAGAAAAATTAAAATTTATTCAAATGTTTCAACTGATATATGGCGGTAACTGCTGAAATTTAACGTATAAAAATAGGGATCCATTGCTCTCAACATGTCACTCAGTAAATTGAAATGGATCGATACATCCTGGAAACATTCAATTCAAATTCAGCACATGTTAATTATTATAAATTAAATGCTCAAATGTTTTCGAATCCAATATTAATCATGTTGCTAAAGCTGATTGGAGAAGCTTGACACAACCGAGGCCACAAAAAATTCTGCAAATTATTTATTAGTGAGGTATCCTTTAAAATAACAATTCCAACTGGATTAATTACTAAAATGTCTCAAAGCCCGGAAAATGTAAACTTGTCTCGAAGATTCACTTGTGCTAAGGCGGGGTTTGCTGAAGTTAAGGCGTCATTTTCCACAGCCAATGCTTCACACCTAAATTCAGTTACATCTAATAATTGTACAGATCATAGAAAGATTCAACCAAAAATTCAGCACTCAAGAAAAATTTTATCGAACACATTGTCAAGAAAATAGAGTAAGTATTTGATGCAATATTCACTCAGACACTATTAACTAGATCAACTTAGCGGCACAAAAAAAAATGAGCAAAGATTCCAGATGGTATAAATTTCTCGTAGCATTTCGAAATTAATGGCCATGGATCACACTCAGTCAAGTACACTTCAAATTAGGCGCTCAGAAATGGTCCGACTGCAGCTGCAAGAATTTCAAAATTTTATGGCTCCGTCCTCCAACAGCGCGACCGGCGGTAGGCGCCGGTACAGCATGCCCGTTTCAGGCGACGGCACCGCTCTCTACGTTAGAATTTTACTTCAAATTGGAATGCTCACGAAATTACACGGGTGAATTGTACTTGCAGAAAATGCTGCTTAATTATCGAGCGACTATTTGACTGAATTAAAAAAAAGAAGAAACAGATATTTTTAGACAACTGAAAATAATTAAAAAATCTCCATGTTGATATACAGACAGTACGCTTGCATAGGTTAATTAATATTTTTCCTGTTGCGATACGGAGAAGAGGGTGGGTTTAGGACCCCCTTTCCATACGCTGAGGGACTCTCAACCCCCGCAAAATTTAAAATATTATCCTTCATGCTTGCGCACACCTGCATACCAGACATGGAGAATAAAAGGATTGAAGATTTACATGAATTTATTTTGGGAAAAACACGTGGATCAAGTACACAAGGCATTGGAACGAAATAATTTGAAAGGGCACAACTGCGTTAATAAAAGTATGCACATTTCTACCACCATAAAACTTTAAACACGACATGGTATAAATTTGATGCTTACCGATAATTCAAGTTACCAATACTCCTTCGTTGACAACAAATTACGCATCCACACCATCACGGGCTCCACAGCAACACAAGCATAATTTTTACGATAATGACACATCACGATTTAACCTGTGATTGTGACAAGGTGTCGAATCATATGAAGCGTCGCACCATTCACAACGTGAATTCGATCCTCCACTAAATGAACACAGGAAATCGATTGCCTATAATTTATATGATTTGCGCAACACTTTGAAAAGCACTTTTATGGGTGCTCTTCTACATCTGAAATTGAACTTTTATCACCACCTAACAGGGCTCTCATTTTTCGAATTCACCCTGCCGACAATTATACACTTTCCACTCCGCTGTGATGTGCGGCTGCAGCTGACCTAATTCCATTCCATTGATGCTGGATTTTCTTTTCAATTCTGAAGCCTGCACGCGGACTCGGTCTGCTCATCTTGCTCGGCGATGCTGCGGTTTTCTGGCTGCGCTTGCGCTCAGGCTGAGAAATGCGTGACAGCGTCTGCCCGCCACTTGCAGATCTTTCAGCGCTCGACATCACTGCTGGCTTGAAGATGAACTTGGACAATTATCTTGCTGGAGAAGGTGGAGTTGTTTGCGAATTTGGAGTTGGTGTAGAAGCCAATAGAATGTTTTCTTTAGAGTTATTGACGCTTTGACTCTTGTCGATTACCACCGTGCAGCTGAGGTGTTTTGAACGGTTTTGTTGCAAGTTGTCGTTTCGATGCAGTTGAGGTGTTTGAGCGGTCTTTCTTGCAAGTCATCGTTTCGATGTCTGCTGGTGACTTCGCGCAGATGTACATTTCGTTGTTCTTGTGCACCCCCCGGCAAGGGACGGGTGCACTTGCTCACGCAATCAGGTTCTAGCTGCTTCCCCTACGCCGCTCCACACAAAAAATCCTCACGAGGCTTCATCCACCCTCCTTATAAGCGTTTCGCTTCCTTGCTTCGAGATTGTTCTCGAACATTCCATTCTACAGAGGCCGTATCTGCATCCTGATTGGCGGGCACCTTGTTTGTTCTGACGTCTGGGACTCCCATTGGTGTGTGCTCAGACACACCTTCTCGCGTGATCCCTAGGCAAGCGTTCATTGGTTTAGCACAATTGGTTCTCTGCTACGTCTCCCCTTTTCCCCCTCGAAGCAGTCCCGCTTGCTGCCTGCGGCCCGGCCTAACCGTCAAATTCCACTCCTTGAAGTATTTTCCCAAAGAACATTTTACGAGCATGTTTCCCCAAAAATATATTTTACGAGAGTATTTCTCAAAATTCCCAAAAATGTTTTATGAGAGTAATATTTCTGGACACCTCAATCAATTTTTTTCGGCTAGTGACATGAGTATTAAAATACTCACCCATGAGTATTAAAATACTCATGGGGTGATCAATAAAGTCTTTTTCTTTTTTTTTCTTTCTTTTTTCTGGTCCTAAATTCTCTAGGCCTAACGCACTTGCTAGACAAAATTCGCTTGCTAGACAAAATTCGCCCTTTTGGCGGCGTCGGCGTAACGGTCACGACATCCGATATACCAAACATTTCAATGTCTCTTCACACGTAATTTACCTAACAAAATATTTATTCACTATAATTAATTTCATTACACTAGCATTTAGTCTGAGACCATTTTGGTCGTCCCATGACTAATCAATAGAGTTTCAGCTTCAGTTTGCGTCTGCGGTAATCCCGATACAGAACGTGTTATTGCAATTTGAACATCATCTGCACACATGGAGATTCGTTTGTTACAAGGCATTGGAGGGAAATCATTAATGAAAATAGAAAACAGCGGTAAACCAAGAATGGATCTTTGAGGAACACTAAAATTATTTTCAATGAATGGGGACAATTTGTTATCTAAGCGGACTGCATGATATCGAGTTGCGTGTCAATTCATTGCTTGTCTACTGCTAAGTTCAATATTTTTCGTAGAAGTCGATCATGTTCGATGCTATCGAAAGCTTTAGGAGATCGAGTAGCAACAAGAGTGTTATATTCTTTCGATCGATGTCACTGTATATTTTTTCAGTGATATTAAGCAGATTTTCTTGAGTGCTAGTGTTCCTCCTTTAAGTATATTGATTTCGATGAAGTAGATTTGACATCTTCCAAGTGAGACGACAGTTGATTTGATACCACTTTCTCCAAAATTTCGGACAGGGCAGGTAAAAGACTAATGGGCCTGTAGTTTGATGCTGTATTGAGGTCACCAGTTTCATGCAACGGTCAAATTATGGGGTTTTTCCTTTGTTTGGGGACCTTATTTGTTGCTTTTGATGTATTAATTATCAAACGAATTAATGGTGCTGTGACTGGGAAGCTGTCTTTTATATATTATAGGCCGCCACCAACATGTCCGACTTACGTTTGTGTTTTTCAACGAGTGTAAGATATTTCGTAACTCTGGTAAACCGACAGGACGTGATCTCGACCTTATGTACACCAGCCCCTGCAGGTGCAGTAGGACATGAACGGTTGATTTGGATTGGTTTTACATACTTTATTGAAGACATGAGCACCTACTTTCGAAAAGAATGTACTGAAATCTGTGGCTGTTGCCAAGGGATTTTCAAAATTACTTATGCGGTTTTAATTTTTATATTGGGATACTTCACTGATGATTTCCCTTTCCCACGTTCGTTTTGGGTTATTTTTTGCCGTTAATAGTTCCTGGTGAAAGTGAGTTTGTTTTGCTTCCGTAATTCGTTTTCGAATAATCTTTCCTTGCTCCCTATATCACTTGTACAAAGTATTGTTTGATCCATTTTTTGTACTCTAGCAAGTAAGTTTTTTTTATTCTGCTCAGCTCTTTAATCTCGCCTGTAATCCAAACACCGCGTTTCGGCTTGGTATTTTTGAAAATGTAAAGGGCCTTGTATATGTGATACAACTTGTACCAGCAACAATATATATGAATACAAGTCGTACGAATGCTACTGCATACGCCGAGCAAACTGTTTCGACATGTATGCGGTTTGAGGTAACTTTAGTACCGCACCAAAGACATGGTTTATACAAATTTTCTGGGGCACGACAGATTTTTTGATGTTTTCACCAGTTTGCCATCTCTGTCAAAATGCGATCTCATGTTATGCCACTTCTTTTTAATCATATCAGCAGTTATAGCTTCATTGTTCTTTTTTATTTCAGTCACAATACTCGCAAGGGCTACTTTTTTCGTCTATCTCTATATTCGTGGCTTTTTACTGCTTATAAACACCTGTGTGCTTCATAGTTTTGAATTAGGGCGAGCACTCGTTCTCTACTCCAAACATCAGCCATGGTGACAGTGGCAGCGACGCATCATTCTCATTCTGACGGCCACGACTGACGAGCCCAGATGAGGTTTGTGTACATATCACGGATACATATGTCGCTGCGACAGCAACTTGCACAGGATGAATCGTTCGAAGTCGCAGGAAAACCGTGGCTGTCACTTGATACAAATTGTCGGGCAACACAGCGGAAATATTTCACGTCTATGAGGCTCTCGAGGTGGGCGCGCATTCATTGAGAATTGCTGTAAAGTTCTCTTTGATGATTGAAACTTGTATGTCAACATCGTCAGATTGCATCATATTCTGAAATTTGGTAGACCTATTTAGTAGTTTTCATGAAATATTTCCGCTGAATACTGAGTTTTCAAACGATGAGTCACATAACAACAGTTTCTTCTTTCTTTGCGATACTGATGTGACATTCTATAGAGTGGTGATCGGAAACAGACGCCGATATCGCGGTTCTAAGGATCGCCTTAGGATCATTTGTGATTGCCAGATCGAGGAGAGTTGGAGAGACTTTAGTAATACGAGTTGGTTCTCTGACCATTTGGGATAGGCTTAATTTGTACAGGAGCTAGCTCAGCTGACTGTTTTTATTCATCAAGTCAATGTTAAAATCACCGAAAGCGAAGAATCACTTGTTTATCGCTGGAATTTCTTTGAGCGTTTTGTCAATACTCGTAAACTCTTGTGTTCGACGTAAGGGGGCTGATGGTGCTTTTGGAAAGGCATCCGAGAATGGTGGATTTACATACGTGTATTTATTTGGGCTTTTAGCCAGACCATTTTTATGTTTTCGCAAACTTTATTCGCTAAAAGCAAAAATGTTGAGTTTCATTTTCATTTCACGAAAATACAAGATTCACTACCTCGGCTGCTTTTAACGCCATCATAGCGGCATAACACGTAATCAGGAATATTAAGAAATAAACTTTGGATTTGTTAGTCAAACCGTATGTTTCTAAACCACACAAAATGCGTATTTCTTCAGTGACTAACATTACTCTGATGTCATCCAATTTATAATTCAGGCTTCAAGCATTGATAAATATAATTTGATATTTTTTATCATGCCTCTTTTTAGGGGTAGCAAAGTTGCTGTGTCGATGGGATCGTTCGGAGGATTCATCAATTTTGTCAACGTTGCTCAGAATGTTAGGTCCAAAGACAGTTTTAGAATCCTTGAAGCATTGTAAACAAAGTGACATTGCAAAATTTCCAAATTTGAGAAAAAAAAATTATATAGCTCAACCCTATAAATAATTTATTTGTGATGTAATGATAAAATATCGCTTTTCACAAAAATTGTGAAAACTTTGCAATGTCACTTTGTTAACAATGCTTCAAGGATTCTACACCTGTCTTTGGTTTTGTTCTAGCATCAAAACTCAATGAGGAAAAAATTGAAATATCCATAAAAATATACCAAAAAACTAATTTTTCTTAAAAAAGTATGCCTAAATCAAAAAAGTGACAGGAGTAAAACAAGTTTACTTTAAAAAAATACATATACTGGCCAGTTTCCAAACGAATCGTTGAAAAAAGTTGAAAAATTGGGACGATCTCCTTAAGTGTTATGATGACGGTTCTTTTGGCTCGAAGGTCTGGGGAGATGATAGGTTTGAGATTTATCTTACTCACGTGTTTGGTGGCATTGTCCGAGGTCAGTTTGTCAATGGCAGTTATGCAGCCAATTACGGCGGAGTATCCGGTTGAGTTGTCAGTGAGACGTGTGAGCGGAGCTTTCAAGTGTTTGAATGTAGTTTCGAAGATTTTTTATCGGTCTGTTTGTTGTCGTGGGTTGACCTTACGGAGTTGGATATTGTAGGTGGTGTTGATTTTTTGGCAGATTGTATTGGGTTGGTTGTGAAAGTTTGATAGGTCGTTCGTGGCTGGGTGTTGTTTCCAGAAGCTGAGTTGGGACGTGTGATGCTGTATCGTGTGTTAGTGTTTTGTTTTGTATTATTTAGTCTTGGTTGGGTAGGAGTAGGTAATAGGCTGCGGGAACACTGGCTCGAGGAGTGGTTAATCCAAGGGTGGAGTGGTTAATCCAAGTGGTTGGTGATGGTGGAGTGGTTAATCCAAGGTCTTAATGTATGTTGTATCTGGTGTCGGGTTTATCCGGAAGGCGGCTGACGCCGTTCTTGCACCCGCTTCCTCCTACTATAATGGGATTTTCCCAGATGATCTGGGGCATTTCGGTACACCAGTCTCTACTACCCTACGGTGACACTCTGCGATCGATAGGTAAATTAGAAAACAGAGGAGCGAAAGAAAGAGAAAGCTATTCACACCCTGGTCCGCAGTTGGGAGGCAAGAGCTTGGTAAGCGAGGTGGGGAGTCGGCTGAGGTTGTGCAGTCGTGGTACTGAAGAGGTCGTTGCTGAAGATTAGATACTTCTTCGGCGGTTTTCACTGTGAACGACTGGCTCAGGGAGGGGGCAGTAACAAAAGGAAGGAAAAGAAGGTTAGAGTTCGACACAGAGTGTGTCAAGAGAGAAAAAAAGGAGAGAAAGGGAAAGGGATAGTAGGAGATAACGAAGGCTCATTTGTGTATCTTTTTCTGTTATCTTTAATATTTAGTTGAGAAGGGATAAAACGAGATGACCTATCATGGCTTTATTAGCCTAAAGTTATTTGCTATTCATGGTTATGCTGTATCAAGCTACGCTCATGTACCTGTTTTATCTTACAGCAAAGAACAAGCGCCGTCAGTACATGGAATCAAGAAACATGGAACATGGAAATTTATTTCCTATCTACACGTATCCTATTTATATACTTTTATATCTACAGACTATTTATTTATGTTTCACTTATTTATTTTGTGTATATATATTTTTTTCATTATTTTTTATTTTTCATTTGTTTAATTTTTTACCTTATTATTCCTACTATAACTGAAGAATACTGTTTAATCTCCTACTAGTAAGAATTCCTACCTATGCTCTCTATTCTAGCAGACTAGTCTACAGATTCCTTCAACCCTAACTAACACCTATACTACTGCGCAAAACTCAACTAATATTTAGATCTATTTACACCCGCGTGTTCATTTTATTGATATCAGTATGATTAGGGATCTATTATTATTTTTATAAATATCTAAACGATTACTCAACTTGAATGCCTTCAAGTGGAAAAGCGAGATCTACCCTTCTCCCCTTTATTGTCTTCCTATCTATTTGCATATACTTAAAAAAAAATGTACAGGCTCTTTACTCTATCAAACCGTTTTAGTTCAATATATACATCCTCTTACATCTAGATTCTGTAAATTCATCAATACAAATGTACATATATACAGATTTACCGACCCCTTTTGTATTTAGAAAATTAGAGACAAGAATTTTCTAACGTTGGTGAGCTTGAACAAGAGTGATGGAAAAGAAAATTATGAAAAAGAAGTATAATTATAAATTCAGATGAAATGAAATGTCTGAGGTTTTGGCTTCCCACCCGCGGGGGTGGTGCACGTAGTCTTGACCTTTTGAATCTGGAATTTTGTTTTGGGATGAGCTGTGGTGGAAAAATTAAGTTAGTGCACAGGTCGTCATCAAATTGTTGCATGTTGTTCCAGATCTTGTCTGCGTGCTCATGCAGCAGTATGTAATGGGACATTTAATTGTTTCACTTGTTTGTGCATTTATTCGGATGGAACCCAATTAAAAATTAAGGACGTGTCGCCGATGTGGGAAGGCCGTGCATGCGCGTAGCTAGAGCCGTCGCGTCGATGCGGCACGTCCGCCGCGACGGCGAAACCGCCGCTTTAAGGTCGTGTCACACGACCACTACACGTCGACGGCCGTTTGCGACCCACGTCCTTAGCGCGTCCCTGCATGGCTCTACACGTCTCTCATCGGACGCGACGCGTCGATGCTGCGCACGTGGCCGTCCCCAAATTTCGAGTTAAAAAAACGGCTCTCGGCTGCGCTCAGCTGATTATTCGTCGTCTGCATAGCCATTACTCACACGCACATATGCCCATATTGCATTAGTGCGTATGCGTGATGACTATGCAGAGACGACAATATCAGCTGAGCGCCGCCGAGAGCTTTTTACATACTTGTAGATATGTTCACACATCCACACATATATATGCATACATGTGCACGCATAAGTTTGTACAAGCGCAGGCAAATAAAAAAATAGATTATTCGAACGAGGCACTGAATTTCTGCAATCATTACCAGACTTTCAATGTGACTTCCATTCGAATGACAACTGTTGTTCGATTAGAGTATATTTTTCTGCCCCAGCTCTCAAATTCGTTTTCCGCGAGAGCATATACGTTTTCCGCGCTTTTTCGGTTTGACACTTCAATACTAAAAACGCGGAAAACGTAACCTTGTATTTAAAATAACTGTTTTGTTGGGCGTGAACAAGAGAAACGTTTTAAATTGTGTATTCTGGAACAAGCGTTTAATAAGCGAGGGATAAAAAAAATGAAGTAAACAACTCGTTTAACAATTTCCTTTACAAGCAGCCAATCAAATGGATCAAAATTATTCATTAAACTATTTGAAGTTTCTGCTCCCACTTCGCATACAAATAATATTGTTTCCTGAATAACACCATAAAACAACTCATTTATGGGTAAAGTTCGTATGAGTCTAAGTTTCACTAAAATCTAAACACAATTAAGGAACTGCAGCATGCGCTTCCTCTGTCATAGAACGATTTTAAATGATTGACTTATTACTGTAATACGAATAAAAGCCATTGAAGGAATAAAACACAAAATAAACATCAAAAAAGATTCCCCTAAACATACACGTTGAGTTCTAAGAGACGTCGAAATATTTCTCAATTAACTATATTAAATCGCGTGTAATATTGTGTTACATGTGAATTTTGTAAATAAGTAGCTATCTTTACGTAAGGACAATATATGTTTGATTAAATTTCCGCTTCCGTCTCAACCTTGACTTTACTGCCACTGATTTCCAGTAGATGCCCATTCCATTTTTGATTTATAATCCACAAATCTCTGCGCACTAGATTTCAACGACTGACTTCTTCAAGCGAAATAGATTGAAAGTGATGCCGGCTGTATTTTCTTCGACTGCAACAAGCTCTGGATTGGTGTCTTCGTTGCTCTCGCCTCCTGGGATCCAAGAGCTCGAAGGTCTTTTCCCTCGGTAGCCGTCCCAGTCAGAGGATCCTGAATGGAAAAAGATGAATCATTTAAATACCCATGACACTGTTTGAGTCCACTATTAATTTAACTGACTATAACTGTGAGGAAAATTTCTTCTATTTAAAACTTATACACAAGAAATAGCTGAGGATAGTTTGCTTACTCTCAGGTATAAGAACTTACAAGAAAGTACAATAATCAAGAAATTATACCATAAACCAGTTTCATCGTCTGTTAACCATTATAAATTAGCTGTTTTTCATGGTCTAAATAAGTAGCTAGTTCACTAATGCTCATCAAATGCCTATCTTTTTGCGATTTATTTTACGCTAGGATTACAGACCCGAATGGTGAATATTCGACTCGGAATCCTGAAATGAAATATTTTAATATCTGATTTGGACTCCACCTCTGAATTCCTACCCCACAAAATTCTTCACATTTCTTCATACTTCATTCGACTCCTGCTTCCCTCTAAAATATCCGACTTGTTCAAGCTCCGACTCCGCAGCCTTATTTGTACCAATGAATTCCCACACGAGTGACACGCTAAACAGCATGAATGTTTTAGTAGGTTACAATGAGCCGATTTTCGTTTGAACACCAGCAATGTAATTACCTTTTAACGTTTTCTGAATGGCGATTTTTACAGCGCTGCGAGGTGCCTGTTGGAACTCTGGAATTTTTGATATGGAACCTGGTTAGATTGACAATACAGCGGATTAGTATAGATTAAGCACTCGACATTATTGCGTTTATGTATACACGATTAGATTTAGTATAAACAAGACTTATTTATCGTATTATTTTGCATCAGGTTATTTATTCATTTTGTGCTTAGATGATTTTCACGGAAATCAGACTTACTTTCAATCGCCTTGCAGGCTGCACTGTCGGTAAACTTTACTTTCGTACGTTTCCTCTTTGCTCCCACCCCGTCATGGAGAATTCGTTTATCAAATTATCACGACAGCAGCAATTTTATCATAGATATTGCTGTCCGTGTGAGGTTTACTTCCTTTGCCGCGGCCAGATAAGGAACCTTGGGTTTGAAAAAAGGCGATTCAACAATGATTTATAATATAGCTACCTCTCGAATCGTTCAAGACAAACGACTATTGATGTTCGGTACGAAAACAATCAAAGATACAAACAATAGGTATACATTCATTGCCATTGAGGGTATTGTGACAGGAATAAGATTTACCAGATCGCTTCTTTGAAGTATTTCATTTAGTTCTTCGTCATTATTTGCAGGTGCAAATCCTCGAGACACGGCTGGCGGTTGTGCAGGCTTATCGCTTAGATTTTCTTTGAGAATTAAGTTATTTTCTACGATGAGACTCTCGATTCGGGCGAGCCTAGTATGAATGGCTACCAGTTCTTCTGAAGATGGGCTTGGTTTTGGTGAAGAAACGCATCTGACAATGAAAAGGAATGCACGTTAAAATATCAAATCACACATTCTAATTTCAAAATTTCATTGGTTGGATAAAATTTAGACAAACAGTGTATAGTTTCTTGTATCAGTTTTTGACAATGCTGATTCAACTAATTATATTATTTCATAGTATTTAGTTCATAAGCTATTAGATGTCTAATATACCAAAGGTGGTACAAAAGATGACTGTGTATTTTCAAATATTTTTCTCAATCATAAATGTGATTCATGTAGCTATTTAATTTCACTACTCGGCACGTCAATGAACATACATACCGATTCTTTACTGGAATAAATTCGTCTGTGATGGCTCTTGGTACACGGCCACTTCTCTGCTGGTCCAAAGATGAATCGGAGTCGTCCTCTGCAGCAAATTTGCATTATTAGGTAGATTAGACCATCAAAATTATGTTTTTTTTTCAAACACATTTTTACGTAGTATTGGCTTGCAATTTACAATTTCACATTGGCTGAACTCGTCGTGCTAAATATATACAAAAAAAAACAAATGTTAACTACTAAACCTTGTATAGCATTTCTAAAAAATGTTGCAAACTTGATGACCAAATAAGACTAGAATTTGAAAATCTGAGATACAAAAGTTGTAGCCTTTACTTGGACTCACAGTAAACAAATAACTTCACAAATTCTAAAATCATTTATTGAATTTAAACGAACCTGATGGAGTAGATGATGCCAGTAAATTCCTCCGAATTTGTGTTCGAGGACTTCTTCGGGTAGGTGATTCGGTGTCATACTGTCTTAAATGGCTCATTTTATTTATAAATGGTGCTAAAAATTAAAAATCGTGACGGACCTAAAACGCAAATTTACCGAAAATAATTAGCCTAGAGTGATGCACCATTTGCCGGCCACGGCTAATTACCTGAAGAATATCAATTTAAATGAATTCAGTCATCATTGTAATCAGTTCAGCGCGCTGGAAGTTGTTCATTGTGAGGCATAAGTTCTTATTTTTGCGACTACAATAACTTATAGCATAATCTGCCACAAAAAACACTCAATCTGTTTTACCGGTTTACTGATGAAAGACATCCACAGTTTAACCCAGTCTAAATTTCTTGTGTGATATTGTACTTTCTCCGTGTTTCTAAAACCAGTGGCAGCGGCGACCTTCAAAGTCGCCACTGCCACTGGTTTGCTCGTTTCTTCTCTGCGCGATCCCACACACACATGCTAAGTCCTAAAAAATGGAGTGTCTAATTTCAACTACCAATAACTACCAGTTGTATAATAAAGTACCATGATGTACCAAGGAGTACTAATAGGAATCAATAGATACCCTTTAATATCAATAAGTACCAACATGAACGAAAAAGTACCGAGAAGCACCAATAGGTACAAAAAGTACGAATGAGCACAAGCAAGTACCAAAAAGTACCAATAAGTAACAAAAAGTACCAAACACTACCGAAAAGCACCATCAAGTACCATCAAGTACAAATAAAAACCAATAAGTACAAATAAGAACCAATAAGTACCAAAAAATGCCAATAAGTACCAAGAAGTACCAATAAGTACCAAGATATAGCAAGAAAAAACAATAATTACCAAAAGTACCAATAAGTAGCAAAAAGAAACCAAAAGTACCAAACAGTACCGAAAAGAATCATCAAGTACCAATAAGTACCAATAAGAACCAATAACTGAAAATAGGTGTCAATAAGTACCAAAATGAACCCAAAAGTACCAAAAAGTACCAAACAGTACCGAAAAGCACCATCAAGTACCAATAAGAACCAATTAATACCAATAAATGCTAATAAGTACTAATAAATACCAATAAGTGACATTGAGAACCAATTAGAGCCAATAAATGCTAAAAATACCAATAACTACCACTAAATAGCAATTTGGACCAATTATTACCCATAAGTACCATTGAGCACCAATAAGTACCAATAAGCACCAATAAGAACTAATAATAACCAAGAAGTACCAAAAAGTACCAATAATTACCAATAAGTACCAATTAGAACCAATAGGTACAAATACGTACCAAAAAACACCCAAAAGTACCAAAAAACACCAGAAAGTACCGAAAAGCACCATCAAGTACCAATAAGTACTAATTAGAACTAATAAGTGCCAATAGGCACCAACATGTGTCATTGAGAACCAATAAGTGCCAATAAATGCTCAAAAGTAACAGTATGTATCAATAAGTACCAATATGTACCAATATGTACCAATAAGTACCAATAAGTACCAACAAGAACCAATAAGTACCAAGAAGTACTAATAAGTACCACTAAATAGCAATTAAGACCAATAAGTACCAATCAGTACCAATCAGTACAAATCAGTACAAATAAATACCAATAAGTACCAATAAAAATCAAGAAGTACGAAAATGTACCAATAATTACCAATAAGTATCAATAAATACCAATAAGTACCAAAAAGAACCCAAAAGTACCAATACGCACCAAACAGTAGCGAAACGCACCATCAAGTACCAATATGTTCCAACAAGTACCAATAGAAACCAAAAAGTGCCAATAAGTACCAAAAAGAACCCAAAAATACCAAGAAGTACCAAACAGTGCCGAAAAGCACCATCAAGTACCAATAAGGACCAATAAGTACCAATGAGTACTAATAACTATTAACAAGTAACAATCAGTACCAATAAGTACCATAAAGTACCATAAAGTACCAAAGAACAAAAACTAGCCTAGGTACCCTCCTTCCCCTGCAAATGGACTCTCCCTAACAAACCATACCAGCCCGCGTCCTTGCGATTTCAAATTTTTATATCGCTATATCTCAAAAATTAGGTCAGAGCGCTACAAACGGACTTCAGATTCGTAATGAACGTCAAAAATTAGTTCATTAAGCAAAGAAGGGGCAAAAACTAGACCTAATTGGGCCTAAAGTAAAAATTTACCCAACTAACTAGCCTAGCCTAAGTTAGTTACCTAACCCATTCCAGTCGCGTGAACACGAGAAAAAATCATGAAATTTGCAGAAGAATTTCCCAATAGACAGACTAGCAAACACAAAACTACTGGCACTTATCACAAGCACGTAATTAGATCACTTTTTTGTCATTACACGTCTAATTTAAAGTAAAGTGGTAGCTGCTTTTTAAACGATGACATGCACGCACCGGCACTTTCAACCATAGTTGCAGCACGACTGAACGTGCTCGCTCCGACGCTCAGCACTTTCAGCCGTCTGATCGACTGTTGCACGGCCAAAAAACGTCGATAATATCACGCCTATAAATCGGCGAGTACACGTCGACGAATTG
The DNA here is from genome assembly GCA_030386875.1 of Morinoia aosen. NCBI lineage: Eukaryota > Metazoa > Arthropoda > Malacostraca > Amphipoda > Talitridae > Morinoia > Morinoia aosen. Next base: position 7,338,416 of record CM059575.1, on the reverse strand, counting down.
TCGGGCGTTGCACGGATGAGATCAAAATCAGCGTCGCATAGGCGTTTTACGGTCGAAGTGGCCGCCGCGCCTATAAAGGCCCGTTTACACCGAGGCAACGACAGGGGTGAGCAAGCGCTTGACGCGCGCTTGCTGCAGCGCTTGACGCCCACAACTGTTCACACTCATTTTTTGATATACGAGCGTGACAAGCGCCATCTAGACAGCTGTGAGGATGGATGCGGGTGAAGAAGAGCTGTGGGCAATTATTGTAGTGTGTGCTGCTGTGAAGAGAAAAAAGGTAGGCATCTCAGCATTTGGGTTAAAAAATAGTTGCAGAGAAGAGACGAGAGGGGTTCATACACTCACATCTTCAGAGAGCTTTCAACTGAAAATAAATTGGACTTTCAAAATTATACAAGACTGCATTCAAAATTTGCATTGAGTTCAATTGTTATACATTGAAGAATGACTACTTGAAGGTTGGTGAAACAATCATTTTTCCATTTTGGTAATTAAATCCTTTCAAAACAGTTCTATTGTTAAATCAATATGTGGTTTAAAAAATAACAGTCACATTTCCAGTTCATTTCAGTGTGGCAAAACAAAAAAAAATTATAATGAATAAGAGAAAAATAGTATAAATTTTTGACACAAAGTTTCCATGAAAAAGCGAAGATACACTGCAAAATGTACCTATCACACATAAGCTAAGGTGAAAAGATTATTTTAAATACATAAATAGCAAGAACTCAGTATAGTTAAATTAAGGTTTCTACTAGAGAGTGAGACCTAACAAATATGGTGTTGCTATCCATAGTTCAAGCTGAAGCGTTAGCACATAGACCTCCGCACCGTACCACGGCCAGCAGCCGACTGAGTGCAGCGCCTGTGTTGCATGAGGCAGGGCGGCGGCGAATCGCTAGCTGGGCAATCGCTCGGATGCCCGCCTGAAGCGCACGTAGCTGCTGCACAGAGGGGCGGTGAGGCGCTTGACGCCCGTGTGACGCCCCTAGTGTAAACGGGCCTTAATACGTCCATGATCGACTGTCTCGTCCTAAATTCGCCGGCGGCACGTCCTTAATTTTCAATTGGGAATTGCGCCTGTTAGTGTGGTGCCTGTGATGTATCTGAGGGTTCTGTTCCGAACTTTTTGCTGTTTGGATGTTGCTGATGCCGATGCTGTGTGTAAGGGTATAACCGGGTAGATAAGTGCTGATCTTACGTAGGCCACGTAGAGTTTTACTTTCGTTTTGTGGACAGATGAGTGAAACGGTGAATTTTGTCAAGATTTTGAAGGCCACTGCTTGTCGAGTGGAAGCCTGAGATAATATTCCATGTGTGGTTACTGGTTATGTTTAATCCTAGGACTTTGCCTCTGCTTGTGTACGGTATACTTGGTTGTTGATCGTTACATCAAAAGTTTTCCTTCTACAGATTGGGATAATGGCAAATTTACTGCTGTTGGTTAGTATATACCAGTTATTTTCGGATGAGTTGATCTGCACTATTGCTTTTTTGTTTTTTGCTATTGCACATCTCGGCGAATTTTTTCCTTCTGTTATTTGGGTGATATCATCTGTGAAACATATATAATCTGTATTTGGTAGTGGAGGAGGTAGATCAGGAGTGTAGAAGCTGTAAAGTGTGGTGGATAAACATGCTCCTTGGGGTACGCCAGTATTTAATGGGAATTTGGGTCCTTTGTGGTTTGCTATTCTCATTGACGCTGTTCTGTTGTTCAAGTAATTGCGCGGAGTCCGTACAAACAGTGGGGGGATATTTATTCGTGAAAATTAGAAGATCAGACTAAAGTGCTACACCTCGTCGAATGTTTTTTTAACGTCTCCTAAACAAATGTCTATTTTACACTTTTGTGGTAGTTTGATTGATATGGTTTAAAGCAGAGTTGTTAAGGCCGTATGAGTTCATCTGTTGCATCTGAATTCATGTTGTCTGCTATTTAAATAATTGGGAATTGTAAGGAAATTTGTCACTCTGTTGTTAAAAATTTTATCTAGTAATTTTCCTTATACGTCGAAAAGGGAGATTGGCTTATAATTTTGCACTGATTTTGGGGATGAGTTTGGTTTTAGCAGGAAAATCATTGTTGCGTGTTTTGAGCTGTCGGGGAAGTAGTCTGCAGATATAGTCATATTGAAGATTGTTAAATATGGTTATTATAATTGTTAGGCTATCCTGTTCGGCGCCAATTGTTTGTTTTTGGTCCTTGTTCGGGCCCAAGATTCTAGATCTTTCGGATGCATTTACGGGCTGACCTTGCTCACGGGTGCCGAAGTTTAGTTCGTAGAGGCTGTATCGCAGCGAATGTAGGGCTGCCGCTCATTGGGCGCCACTCATTAGAAAACTCTCTAGGAGTAAAGACCCTTTTTTTTCTTTGTAGTCGGTATTCTTCTCGGGGAAGATAGTATTCGGTTAATTTCCAGATTTATTTGCAGGGAACAATGTTAGCTGCAAAGTATTTCAGTAACGGATAATGAGGTTCCGAAATTCCAGAGAGCTGACCGTTTTATTTTCGTCGCTCTCCCGAATTTTGGACAAGCCGGATTCAAGGGGGGTGTGGGGAGTATCTAGGTTACTCGAATTAAATTCCGGCGAACATTATTTACAAAGCCGGTAGCGTGATACTATATAGAATATCCATCTGGCCATACTGGCGCGGGGCCTAACAAAGATGTAAATGAGAAAATAAATCATATTTTTGGTAGGTTTTTAAGTTTCAGAGTGGTTATTCCTGTTGTCCCTGGCGCTTTCTATTTGAATGGTCGTAACGCCTGTAGCAGCTCCTCAAGTGTAAAAGGGAGAAAATGAATAGAATCCAGTCTGCTAATATTTCCAATTCTGTGGGGGACAATCGTATTTGCTATATTGCTCATGTGATTTTGTACTGTTTCAATGTGCCCTATATCAAAGTTTGGTTCGTCTTGTTCGGTAAATATATTTTGTTAGTGCCCTCTGAAGGTAGGTTCGCTTTCTTTTGATGTGTGTAGCTGAGTTTTGTTGTTTCCTATGTATAGTACTATTTGTTTAAAGTTATCTCCCATCATTCTCCAGCAGGAGGACCAGAAGATCTTCGGGTCCTCCGGCTGTTCAAGGCTTTGTATCAGGCCCTCCCAAGTTTGTTGCTATTTACTTTTGTATATGTCTTGTAGCCGGGTTGTGTTTAAATGTCTGTTTAGATGTATTGGCGGGTAGTATCTGTAAATATGTTGAATTGTATGTTGGTATTGTGTTTGTTGTGTCAGAGTTTCATGATCTGGTTTAATTCCCGGAATGATCAGTTACTGCATAAAAATCTGTTTTAGCGAGAGCCAGCCAGCCTCGAAACTACTATGTGTATGTTTAACATAAAATTATCTTTTAAACATAAATATTTGAATGTTTGAACACTGCCATCAATGTAGAATTTTAAAGCAACATAATGAATTGTATAATGCTAAGTTTTTATAATTGACTTGCATCTTTTACGCCTGTCAAAAATCTGAATCACACTCTACCTCCTGATAATAGATACCTAGCACATTTTACGAGAGCTTGTCTTTCCATAGATTGCAACACTGGCGGAAATTTTATGTATTCCTTGCTTAAAGAAAAAACGATTGTCTCGCTCATCACATCCAATAGATACATATTTACCTCCAATAGATACATGTTCACAAAAACCGCTAAAATTAACGTGTTAGTATGTCAATTTTTAACTCAACTTAGGGTTGAATTAAATTGAACTTGACTTGGATTAATTTGAACTTGAATTGGATTAATTTAAACTTGATTTATAATAATTTGAACTTGACTTGGATTAAATTGAACTTGACTTGGATTAAATTTAACTTGACTTGGATTTATTTCGAGTGAAAAAGGTGTTGTGTGCTCGGCAAACCGCACATGAAATATTCATTTGTTTTTTAATCAAATTTAAAATGATTTTTCGAGAGATTCGCGACTTCATCGCAATCCTGACGAACATGCAGTCACTAAGTAGAAAAAGCAGTGTGTATACTACCATCCAGTGTGATGATAATCCAGTGCGCAGTTATTGACATGAAAGAATCTCGACTTGAAAGATCGAAATTTCAGTAGCTCTTGAGAAAATGCTATTTTCGTTTACTTGTTTTTGTATTTCCTCTGAAATGGCACACTGAATTTGGATACCGAGGTTCGGAACTAGTCTTGTTCTAATTACCTTCTCTGATGGAATTATTTATAAACTCTATAAAGTTCAAAACGTTTCCTTTCCCCAGGGTGGTAAGGATTGAGCGCGTCACAAATCCAGTAAATTAACAAGTTCTCTCCATGCATTTGGTCAGTATAATTAGGCACCCAGTTTTTGGATTCAGTAAATGTTTTTTTTAAAGTCAGCTCTTTGCCAGTAGACGAAGACAGCATGCTACCATCGGCTGTTTTGCCACTGCTGCAACCTAAACTGGCTTTGCTTTCAATACTTAGACATTTAGTATTTCTTCTTGTTCACTTTGTTGTATTTTTAAATTCTTTCTTTGTTTGGTTTTTCTTTAGCTTCCAGGAGTTGATCATTTTGTGTTGATTTTAGATGGCCCCATGAAGATTTAGTTGAGAAAGTTTTCTGAGATGCAACAGCCGTTCCTTGTCGTATATTTGCTTCACAAATGGTGCACACTGAAATTCCTACACTCTTTAACAACATATAAAAGCAATCCCATATTGCTGATGCACTGCTTTCAGTCATTATGCCTTGTGTCCCACAAAAATGTCCCCGACTTTTTAATTGGTTATATTTCCGTGTTAAATTAACATTTTTTAGTTGTCTTTTTCACAATGTAGTAAATTTTGTTTTCTTTTAGAATAGAATAATCTATGTTTTTGAAAATCGTTTAATAACCACTCTACATTGATGGATTTAATGAAAGTGGTAGAAAATTAATTGTTCAAAGGAAAAGCGTTTAAAATAATGTTGATATTCTTCCTTATTTTGTACTTTCCAAAACAACGAACAAACAAAAATTTAAAAGTGCAACAAAACATTACCTTAAATAGTGTTTAAATAACTAAAGTAATTGAGTATTCTTCGACATACCCTCCATTTCTCTCAAGGCAAGTATTACTTCTAGCCACCATTGAACGAAAAGTTTTGCGGATTATTTCATTGTTTGTCTTTAGTTCTTGAAACACTTCTTCAATTCGTTGTCGAAGAACTATTAATGATGGAGGTGATGTTTTGAAATTGCGTTCGTTTACAGTAGGTATTGAGAAATGAAGAATACCACCAGTTTTTTTAAACTTTTCCTTTGAACAATTAGTTTTTCTGCCTCTTTCAGTAAATCGATCACTGGAAAATGCTTATTAAACGATTTTTAAAAACTCAAATTTTTCGAAAAGGAAACAAAATTTACCACATTGTGAAAAAAGACAATTAAAATATGTTAATTTAAAGTGGAGATAGAATTAATTAAAAAGTCGTGGACATTTTTGTGGAACACCCGTACATTTAATTACTATCATTGCTTCTGTATTAATTAATTCAACAAACACAGCAACTGCAAGTCAACAAAACTTTTGTGACTTGACATAATTGCACACCCAACCGCAACATGCATTACGTCGTCGTGACACGTCCTGACACGGTCTGAACCCCGGCCCCGGCCCCGGCCCGGCCCCGGCCATGACAAATTTGTTGACTCCGGCCCCGGCCCCGGCCCCGGCCAAATTTTCAACCCCGGTCGGTCTATACATGTGATGGTTGCTAGTAACGTAACTATGCCGTGATCTGCCACTGACCCTCGACCTCCTATGCTCTGGCTGCTACTTTTATCTTTTAACTGTTTTTAAGTTTGTGTGAATGTGTTTTTCTTTCATTAAAACTTTTCTTCGGGTTATAAATTTTACACTCTTAAAGGTGTTCGGTCCGTTATATTAAACTGTAGTAAGGCTACGGCCTGTTATATTAAACTGTAGTAAGGCTACGGCCTACTGCATTGAATCTTGAAACCAAACTTACTGTAAATTTATGGGCTGCGACCTGAATTTAGGCGCTGCCGTTGAAAATCTTTATGATCATTATTTAAATTATTTTTGAACGGAGCTGGTGAGGTTTCTAATCTTAAGAGGTGGGCTACCGCCTGCTCTCCGAACCTCCCAGCGGTAATTTTCTTTTGGGCTATGCTTTTCACAAGTTGAAACATCTCCCTACTATCCTTTCTGTCCTTGGACCGAACATCTACCTTATACTGTTTTCTACTAAATTTCTAAATTACCTCTTCAAGTGGTTTTGCGGCCCACCGAGTATGGCAATATACTTGGGTGTGTTTCGTGGTTAAAATTGTTTTTCATACTCAAATTTTCGGTATATCGGGTTGTTTGTTCCTCAACTTACAGTCTTTCTTTTGTTTCTTTAGTATACGAATCTAAAATCAGCTTCGCTTCCGTCTGGGCGTCCGTCTGCTGGCCGTTCTTTGTCTGATTCTTCGCCGAACCTGCAGTGTCTGGTGCCTCCGATCCGATTCTTCGTTGCTTTCTGGGTGCGTTATGCTAGGGTGCTTCTGGCCTTAATTCTCTACGGTATAGAGTTGAGATATAAGCTCGTTAGTGATTGCAATAATTCGACGAGGTTAGGCTTAGTAATTATTGTGTTGTTGCTCGTTACAGGTGTTCATGGTTCGATCGCGGGCTAACTAGCTCCCTCCGGTTCCCGTGCTGGCTTCTTTAACGATTAACCGTGGACCCAAAAGAGACGTGCACCGCGGTGCAACCTAAACCGTGTGAAGCCTCTCAGTGACGCAACTTTGAACGACCGAGCATCTCCTATTCGGGGCGTCGCATCATAATAAACTCAATATATAACCATCGAAATCTTGAAAATCTTAGAATTCGAAATTAAACGTAAAACCGTATTAGCGTCATTTTACGGAGTTTTGTACTCCGTGCAATCTGAATTGGATTGTAATCTAACATCAATATAATTTGTTGAATTTAAATCTGTTCATTAACTACTGTTTTTCAATCCTTCATAGTTGTAGTGTGCGAGAATTTCTTACATGTCTTCGTGTTCCTGAGTATCACTAGTCTTTAAGCGGCGCTGAAATAAAAAGTGATTATTTAAATTAAATTTTTTCATTTACTAAGCACGATTATTTCTTGATTAACAATATCTCATAGTTCCATCTCATTACACCAAAAATTAATTTTGAAAATTTATTCATTAAGCCTGTGAATGGTTGTTGATTTTTATTCATATATCTTTTTTATTTCAGCTAGAGACCACCTTCTAAAGAAAAAAAGAGAGCGAGGGAAGAGTTGGAAATACAGTACAAGAGATTAAAGTTTACTGAAATAACCTAAATATTTGACAAGGCAGTTAAAGAAATAAATATTGATGCTGTGAAAAATAAATTAGGTGGTGAAGAACGACGGATTTCGTCCCAGTGAAAGTTGCGTTGGAAACAAAGAAAGAAAGAAAGAAAGAAAGAAAGAAAGAAAGGAAAGAAAAACGTTTATTTTCCAAGTTGCCACATGAGATACATGCCAACATATTGGCTTTTAAACGTTTCTTAATATGGGAAGTCCTAAAACAAAAGTTCCATGCGAGGAGTACTAATTGATAAACTATTAGAGGTGTACAAATAGATAAGCCATACGAGGCATAATAATAATAGACAAATTATACGAGGTGTACTAATAGACAAACTAAGAGAGGTGTACACATAGATAGACCATCCTAGGCATATTAATGGACAAAATATACGAGGCGTACTAATAGACAAACCATACGTGGCGTGCTAATAGTCGAACAAAAGTTCCATACGAGGAGAGACTCGGCCTGAAGTTTCGGAGCCGCTGTCGTGACTCCAGGTGCAAACTCCACGCCTTCCGTTAATGCACCTGGGTAAAACAATTAGTTAATTTAAAGATAAACTGTAAATGAGAAATACAGTGATCTGAATTGCTTGGTAATAAATTAGTTGAACACACCCATAACTAACATCGATCTGGTAGACAACTAAAACCCGAAATAAACACCCACTGATCTGATCTACACCTAAAGCCTCGTCCAGACCTTGCGTTATCATATTGCCTGTGATCGTCGCAGTGGCGTTGCAAAAGAACTGCTCCAGTCCTGGCCAGACTGGCTTGACTGACTGCATTAGCAGTCAGTTTTCAGTTATCATTATCAGCAGTCTAAAAAGTGATTTAGATCCTTAATTGCTATTCATACATTGTTATCGTAGTACATGAGAGGGGAAGGATGTTTAATAACGACGATGTGCTGTGCGAAGCCGCAGACGCAGAGACTATAGCCGCGGAGTGATCGGGAGCGCTACAACCTTCCTCAATGCCTTCCGCTATCACACTGACTGGCCAGTGGCCAGTCACTGGCCACGCATACGACAAGAATCGTGTACGTTCAACTTCGTGGTGAGCTTGAAAAATCTTCCCGAGCGGTCGGAGAGCTATCTGCAGTTCGTCTAAGCGGCATCAAGCAACGTTGTAACGCAAGGTCTGGACGGGGTTTAACACACCGAAATTAGCACATCCACCGATCTGATCTACCCCTAACACACACCGGAATAAACACACCCACCGACCTGATTTACTCCTAACACACACCAAAATTAGCACACTCACCGATCCGTTCTACACCTAACACACACCGAAACTAACATACCCACCGATCTGATCTCTAACTCTAAAAAAGGCAACTAGTCAACAATTATCGACTTACCCTAGGCGCTACTATTTAACAAGAGGGAGCAGAACACTTCAATAAGCTTCAGCTGAACAATCTAATGGTTCCGCACGACTTTTTATTAGCCGCCTCCTCCCATGCCGACAGTGATGCGTCAACAAGGCACCGGCGCTCTGAATCGACAGAAGTCCTGAGCCCTGAAGTTGATGTGCTAGCGGTTAAGGCTGAAGAAAGTCCGGTGATTATGGGCGCCCGAGATCTGAAGTTGAATCTGTCGAATAGCTCGGAGGAAAGTTCAGTGGCGAAGAAGAAAATGTCTACAGTGAGGGTCGCTCATGCCGTTGGTAAGATATGATTGTCAGCGTTACTATTGAAGTATTCGTAATTAAATTATAAGGCTTTGCCTCCGTATATCACAACATATAAAAAGGGTATTTTTTCGACATCTTCTGAAGCTACATGGAAAATTATTGCCCATGAATTTCACACTAGATGGAATTTTCCACACTGCATTGGGAGTGTCGAGGGCAAGCATATTCAGATGGTGGCATCTCCACACAGCGGGAGCTTGTATTTTAACTACAAATCCACCTTCAGAATTGTTTGTTCTTCGTTGCAGACGACAACTACATTTATTTGTACGCAGATGTTGAATGCCAAGAACGTATTTTTGATGGGGGTATTTTCAAGTTCACCTCACTTTCGAGGACCTAGAAAACAATTCTGCACACGTACCTAAAAGCGAGGCATAAACAGGCAGAACGGAACCGATACCATACGTTCTTGTAGGAGATGACACATTTGCTCTGTCTACCAACTTGATGAAACAATACCCTGGTCGATCAATAGACATTCCAGCGAAAGTATACAATTACCGACTGAGTAAATCTCGAAGAATAATAGAGAATGTGTTTATGGTAATGTCTTTCAAGTTGCTAGTGTTTTTGAAACCAATAGCTTTACAGCCAGTTAAAAGGAAGTCATTGGTAATATCTGGCGTCTATTTACACAACTATTTACGCAAGAATTCCGTTTCAAGGTGTGCTTACACCCTACCCGGAAGTTTTCACTCCTATTATAGGAAAAATGAATTAGTGAAGAAGAGTAATACATGGGTATCCAACTATCGGAAAAATTGCCCGTTTACTGGGAGAAATGTCAGGACGACATTTGAAACGAAATGCACAAAGCGTTATAAGTTTAGGGCAAGAAATTTGATAAATCTTCAGAGCCGGACTCCTGGTAGACAGACGGGCGTTCGACTTGCGGTTTGTGAAGATGCCGTCATGCGAAGCAATGCACCCGTGCTCCGTAAAGTTATTTGTAGTTAGCTAAGATAGTTTTAAAGTTAGGTTAAGAAAAGTTATCGTTATAGCAAGTTATAGTTTTTAAGTTATAGTAAGTAATAGTTTTTAAGTTATAGTAAGTTATAGTTTTTAAGTTATAGTAAGCAATAGTTGTTTAAGTTATTGTAAGTTATAGTTTTTTAAGAATGTATGGGGAGACGTTGTCCTAAATACCCAGCTCACGGAATGGCTGGTAATTGGTCATGAACCTATAGTCTACGAACTTCCAAAGTACTCGTGAGCCTCAGGACATGCTGGGAGAGAAGCGAAGTCATTCGAGTGGACGTTTGAGCGGTGCAGCCAGCAGCGGGGAAGGCGCTTCAGCCTCTCGTCTTAAGCCCTTGACACACCTTGCATTACGTCAATGCTACTTGTGACTGTATTGGTGTCGCAGAACAACCGCTGCGGCTTAAGCCCTCTCTCCCTCCCCGCCTCTTCAAAAAAAAACCAATCCCCCTGTCTAACGCCTTCCACTACTACCCCATGCGTGTCGACGCTGCTGCCCCACATGCTGGGAGTGAGGGACTGCCTCAGAGCGCCAGAGCGACAGTGCCATGGAGCTAGGATATACTGGAGGGAGCATAACCGATTCCAATCGGGTTCAAATTAGCTGCAAAAGTTGGGAGACTGGGGCATTGGCAAGGCCCTACACGTGAGCCAACCACAGACGCTTGGCTGAAGTTGGCTCCTCCTCGCCTCCTCTACAACTCGCCCTCCCTGGCGTCCCATTTGCCAAAGCAAGATTAGTACCGCTCCACAAATCGAAGGATGAGGTGCGCGTGCAAGGCGCTCTCTAATTTGTTATATTCAAGGGCCTGTAATCTTTACAGTTTTCAACTCTTAATTTATCTTTGCTAGTAATTTTAATATTATAAAGTGTCCTCGAGTGAGGAAACACAATTTATTATCTTTCGGAGTCTTAAGGCCCTATTACACGGGGCAACACTTTGCCTCGGTTACGGCAACTGAAATGACGCAACTTGTGGGTGCGCTATCACACAAGGCAACCAGTGTGGCGTTGCCAATTGCAGAGGGAGGTTGTAGCTCGCAGTGACTGCGGCATTTGACATCTTCATTTCATCATTAAATGAAATGCATTAAGAACTTATACAAAACTTAGATCCTGTTTTGCGCTTTTAAATGTCCTTGCATAATTTATTGTCTTTATTTTCTAACAATGGATGAGATTGAAGGGTCGTACGACTGTTGATTTAAAATAATTCTTTTGATGTATTATTGACTTCTAGGAAAATATCTAATTTATGAGAATCAATCTAAAATGCAGCAATATAAACATCGTAATATTGTAATAAATTTTTAACATCTTTTTTACAGCTCATATTCGCATATAAATATAATAATTTGTGTTTTTATATCGCACAGAAATAAACAAAAGGAAGAGTAATTTAATTAATTAACACTTTGACTGCGGCAACTAAATATAAATTCAACACCAAACTCAAATTTCAAGTCAATTGTAGTAAACTATTTTGAAAATCCCAAACATGAACTGGATCGTGCCTTCATTTAGCTTTGATTAAATATTTATGGAAATTGAGTTTGCGTCGGTGAGCAGCAGTATGAAAATTACCTCCGTATACCACCGGTGGCGCACGTCGCAGTCAAAGTGTTAACCCCATTCATTTGGTATATTGATGTAGTTAGGTTCAAGCCTAAAAAACAAATTAAATGGTTTGATCATTAGAAGCTGAATAAATTATTGCCTATTTTTCTACCCGCTACTTATGATAGAAAATTAAAAATGAATGCACATTCAGTTACCTGACTTCATAGAGTCAATTTTCTTAATGTTTTTTCTATTTTTTGTGGCTTCGATAGTTACATCATATCCAGCTAAACTGTTCAAACTTATAAACCTATGGATTATTCATTTTCAAATTTCTGACCACTTTATTTATCATAAAATTCTACCTGATAAACATTCCGATATATGGAAAAGTTACAGCATTTAAAAATGAAACGTCACGAATGAAACGTCACTTTAAATGGTAATATTCCGCTTTATTTTATACAGAAATTACGACTAATTATATGAATAAAATGACACTTAATTGCTTATATAAGACTTATTAGCTTCCATATTATAGAACACTGCGCGATTTATTAACACTTTGACTGCGACGTGCGCCACCGGTGGTACACAGAGGAAATTTTCATAATGCTGCTGACCGACCAATAGTCGCAAACTCAATTTTCATAAATATTTAATCACAACTAAATACATGCACGATCCAGTTTATGTTTGATATTTCCAAAATAGTTTTCTATAATTGACTTGAAAATTTAAGTTTGGTGGTGAACTTCATTAATACCTAGTTGCCGCAGTCAAAGTGTTAAATCCTTCGACTTTCTATTGAGTGGTGGACCAAGTTTATCTTGGCTCAGTGGGAGGCGGTGTTTCATAGCATAGGACATTGATGATAGGCTTCTTTTATCAATTGTATGGCGGATCGAGACCATAGTGAACCAGACGGAGACGGTGTTGCAGACATCCTCACACTACGACGCTCAGTCGAGCACTGCTCCGTCGCTCTGAGGTGCACCGTGCACGACTCAGCACGAGATTTTTGAACAAACGCGATAACCAAAACTCGCCCAGCAAATGCAGTCCGTTGCTCTCAGAAGCATCCGTCGCTGCTTTTTGGAGCAATTGTTGCCCCGTGTAATAGGGCCTTTATGCGATGTTGCCAGATGTTGCCTGCTAACTAATCTTTTCAGAGTGCGAACATCTGAATTTCAAAAAGTTATTAACATATATGCTAAATTATTTTTCATCAAATTTGCTTACTTCTTATTCCTGTTAAATATTTTCTTACAGCTATTTTCAAGCAGCTGAATTAACTATACCTCCCAGCATACGTATTGACGTGTCACGTTTCGGTTATGTGTTCCCTGCTATGCTGTAAAGCTGCGTTTACACGGAGGGTGACTTCCCCTGGGCAACGCCCTCTCTCCCTCCCCGCCTCTTCAAAAAACCCCCAATCCCTCGGTCTAACGCCTCCCACTACTACCCCATGCGTGTCGACGCTGCTGCCCCACATGCTGGGACTGCCTGTGGAACGACGGAGAGACAGTGCGCTCCAGACAGTCTTGAGGGTAGGATGTATGTCTTGGCTGCTCTGTCGTCATGTTCTCATGCGTAATCTCAATCCAAAAAGTCTCTCCTGATCTGGAAAAGTGGCTGAAGGCTAAAGCTTTCACACTGATAGATTTATTGAAAGCAAAGCGTCAGTCTGATTGTATTTATTACGGTTGTAAATATAATTTTTTTATCAAGAACTATCGCTGAAATGATCTGTAGCTGAAATGATTTTCGATCTAAATTCAAAAGTAATTACCTCTAACAATAGTAACACAAATTGTTCGCTGTCAAGCTATTATTAACACAAGATGGCTCGTGATAGGACTTAGACTGATATAATTTTTTTACTTATTTCTATTTCCTTTTATCAGACTATCGCGCATATTTCATTTATTTTGATCTCTATATACATCTGCTGGGCAAGTTATATTTCGTTATTCCTTAGTTTGGGCATTAACAATAACGTCATAAAAGAAGCTATATCTGCGCGAAGTTTTATTGATTTGCCTCCATTCCTTATTCAACCAATTGACACATTCGTTTCTGCCAAGGCACTTGGCCTTCGTTTAAGAAGTAATTCTTGAATTTTCCACGAATACGTTGATATCTTATGCCGGCCTCCGTGAAATAGTTTACAGGTTAGAAATAGCATCTTCTTTTTTGCACGTACCTTGAATTACATTTCGACATCCTCACTCAGTCACTGTTATCTCCAGGGTTGCCGATTTTTTTCTGATTGAATAAAACCTCCATGAAAACGTACCAAAAATTGTTAGAGTGTACCAAATATATTAAACTAGCAATAAAACGAAAATTTTAGGGTTTTACCTACTTTTCCTGTTTGGATGAAATTTTTCCTCCTCTTCTTCCTTCATCTGCCAATTTTTTTTATTTAATTTGTTGACTAAGCTAACGTGATGGTTCCAATTTGTGCAATCTATGTTCTCTAACGTAAATTTTGATCGCATTCGTGCATTTAGTCTTGCTCATTTTAACGAAATCCTGCCTTTTGTTTTTCTGTAGTTAAGCTCAAAAAATTCTCTAGCTGCAGCAAAATAAAGCGGTATTGACAGAAGCTGTAATTTACTCGGGAAGCAGCGAGTAACAAAGCTGCGTATCAGAATTTTTCAGACACAATTTCTGTCTTGAAAGGAGCATCTTAAACAAACAGTTCTCGCCACTTCATCTTTATCTTTTCATGCTGCTCTTCTTTCACGAAATTGGAGAAATGCATTGAATATGGTGTTATTGAATTACATTTATTAAGATCTTTCAATCCAAACTCTTCTAGTTTTTTGGTACATATTTTGTTGACATTTCCCAGGAGAATGCTTTGTGCAGCAGCACTAAAATAAATCTCATTTATATTGACATAGTTTGTGGGGTTGCCTACATTTATTTTGCAATTATTGTCATTCGAAATCAATAGATCCCTTTTTATGAAGTTGCCCATAATAAAATTCTCACTCAAGAAAAATTAAAATTCATTTTTGTAAGGGGAACTTGTACATTTTCTGAACGCACCAATTTCGGCACCCTGGGCATCTCACCCTCCGTCTAAACGCAAGTGGGGAAGCTTGAGCGGGTGAGAGGGGTAGGGTAGGGGCGTCACCCTGGGGAAGACACCCTCCGTGTAAACCCAGCTTAAGTGCTGAGCGTCGGAGCGAGTACATTCAGTCGTGCTGCAACTATGGTTGAAAGTGGAGGTGCGTGTGTATGTCATCCCTTAAAAAGCAGCTACCACTTTACTTAAATTAGACGTGTAATGGCGTGTGACACTATAGACGTGTGATGACAAAAAAGTGATCTAATTACGTGCTTTTGATAAGTGCCAGTAGTTTTGTGTTTGCTCGTCTGTATATTGGAAAATTCTTCTGCAAATTTGATGATTTTTTCATGTGTTCAAGTGACTGGAATGGGTTAGGTAACTAACTTAGGCTAGGCTAGTTAGTTAGGTAAATTTTTACTTTAGGCCCGATAAGGTCTATTTTTTGCCCCTTTTTTGCTTCGCGAACTAATTTTTTGACGTTCATTACGAATCTGAAGTCCGTTTGTAGCGGTCGGACTTAATTTTTGAGATATAGCGATTTAAAAATTTGAAATTTCCGGTAGGAATAACCCTAATCGCGAGGACGCGGGCTGGTATGGTGCGTAAGGGAGAGTCCATTTGCAGGGGAAGGAGGGTACCTAGGCTAGTTTTTGTTCTTTGGTACTTTATGGTACTTATTGGTACTTATTGTTACATGTTAGTACTTGTTAGTACGTATTGGTACTTATTGGTACTTGATGGTGCCTTTCGGTAATGTTTGGTACTTCTTGGTATTTTTGGGTTCTTTTAGGTACTTATTAGTACTTATTGGCACTTTTGGGTTTTTATTGCTACTTGGTGGTACTTATTGGTACTTGATGGTGCTTTTCGCTACTGTTTGGTACTTATTGGTACTTTTGGATACTTTTTGGTACTTATTGGTATTTATTTGTACTGATTGGTACTTATTTGTACTGATTGGTACTTATTGGTACTAATTGGTCTTAATTGCTATTTAGTGGTACTTATTGGTACATTTGGTACTTATTGGTACTTATTGGTACTTATTGGTACTTATTGGTACTTATTGGTACTTTTGAGCATTTATTGGCACTCATTGGTTCTCAATGACACATATTGGTACTTATTGGCGCTTATTAGTTCTAATTGGTACTTATTGGTACTTGATGGTGCTTTTCGGTACTGTTCGGTATTTTTTGGTACTTTTGGGCTCTTTTTGATACGTATTTGTACCTATTGGTACTAATTGGTACTTAATGGTAATTATTGGTACTTTTTGGTACTTCTTGGTTATTATTAGTTCTTATTGGTGCTCATTGGTACTTATTGGTGCTCATTGGTAGTTATTGGTATTAATTGGTCCTAATTGGTATTTAGTGGAAGGTATTGGTATTTTTTGGCATGTATTGGCACTAATTGGTTCTCAATGTCACTTATTGGTACCTATTGGTACTTATTGGCATCTATTGGTACTAATTGGTTATTATTGGTATTTGATGGTGCATTTTGGTACTGTTTGGGACTTTTTGGTACTTCTGGGTTCTTTTTGGTACTTATTGACACCTATTATCAGTTATTGGTTCTTAATGGTAATTATTAGTACTTGATGGTTCTTTTCGGTACTGTTTGGTACTTTTGGGTTCTTTTTGCTACTTGTTGGTACTTATTGGTAATTATTGGTTTATCTTGGCATATCTTGGCATATCTTGGTACTTATTGGTACTTCTGGGTACTTATTGGCATTTTTTGGTACTTTTTGGTTCTTATTTGTACTTATTGGTTCTTATATGTACTTATTGGTTCTTCTTTGTACTTGATGGTACTTGATTGTGCTTTTCGGTAGTGTTTGGTAATTTTTATTACTTATTGGTACTTTTTGGTACTTGCTTGTGCTCATTCGTACTTTTTGTACTTATTGGTGCTTCTTGGTGCTTTTTCGTTCATGTTGGTACTTTTTGGTATTTAAGGGTACCTATTGGTTCTTATTAGTACTCCTTGGTACATTATGGTACTTTTTGATACAACTGGTAGTTATTGGTAGTTGAAATTGGACACTCCGTTTTTTGGGACTTAGCATGTGTGTGTGGGATCGCGCAGATGAAAAACGAGCAAACCAGTGGCAGTGGCGACTTTTAAGGTCACCGCTGCCACTGGTTTTAGAAACGTGGAATAAGTACAATATCACACAAGGACTTTAGATTGGGTTAAACTGTGGATGTCTTTCATCAGTAAACCGGTAAAACAGATCGAGTGTTTTATGTGGCAGATTATGCTATAAGTTATTGTAGTCGCAAAAATAAGAACTTATGCTTAACAATGAACGATTTCCAGCGCGCTGAACTGATTACAACAATGACTGAATTCATTTAAGTTGTTTTCTTCAGGTAATTAGCTGTGGCGGGCAAATGGTGCATCACCCAAGGCTAATTATTTTCGGTAAATTTGCGTTTTAAGTCCGTCACGACTTTTTTTAATTCTTAACAAAATTTATAAATAAAATGAGCCATTTAAGACAGTTTTCACGAATACCAGTTTATGTGCAAACGCCTAAAATTCGAGATATACTCGTATATATAGCGCAATTATGTTTCTGGGACTAATAGCATTACCACGACCACACCGCTCGACGGTATGAATGCTTCCGCTGTGAATGGCGCGTGCGACACTTGTTCTCTCACATATTGTGACTGCGTTCCTACAAAGACGATAATGCTAGCATTGAATTTTTCTTACATCATGATGTAACCCAATTTAACTTGACCCAATCCAACGTAATTTAATTTAATCTAACCTAACTTGATATGACCTAACCAAATATAACCTAACCTAATCTTGCCTAACTTAATCTTACCTAACCTAACGCAACGTAGGCCTTATCACAACCTAACCTAACCAAACCTCATTCTCACCTGTGAGTGGCGTGGTTGCGGTAATGATATTCCTACCGGAAATATAATTGCGCTATACCTCGAATTCTAGGCGTTCACGCAAAAAATGATATTCATGAAAAACGTCTCAAAGTGGCTCCTAATATCTATATATGGTGTCAAAAATTCGGAAAGAGGTGATTGGCCTAAAATGCAAAAATACTTTTTTTCTTCTGGGTAGTGATTTATTTTTTGAGTGAAAGGTTGAGATTGAAGAATTTCAGTTCGAGAAAAGATCAAGAGATCATTGGGTCAAATAGCCTACTTGTTTGATGAAAATGGGCCGTGTTAGGGGTAATTGCGGTATATAACATAGTAAAAGTTATCAAGAATATGTTATTGCGTATATATTGAATAGATATTGCACGATGTGTTTCTGTGCGACAATATTTCAGTATTTAGCGCAAGAAATCTTGATTTGCTAATTTTATTTGCATCGATGCGCAGAGCTTAAACCAATTTAAATCTTTTATGCAATTATAATAGTTAAGTATCGAGAGTTCAAAGTCAAGTCACCCCCCAGAAACAGTTACGAATCTGGTACGAAAAGCTACTGCTTCCACAAGGTTTTTCAAACAAATAAATGTACGAGGAGCTCACGAGATTAGAACTCAGGACTTAAATTCACCGCACCAGAACGCTATCGATCGCGCTACCGACCACCCCAAAGGTGATCGACGCACAATGAAAGCAATTTTGGCACAGTGAAAGCAGGCACGCACTTGGCCCGACAGGTATATTTTTTCATTATACTTAAGTATCGAGAGTTCAAAGTCAAGTCACCCCCCGAAACAGTTACGAATCTGGTACGGAAAGCTACTGCTTCCACAAGGTTTTTCAAACAAATAAATGTACGAGGAGCTCACGAGATTAGAACTCAGGACTTAAGCGCGATCGATAGCGTTCTGGTGCGGTGAATTTAAGTCCTGAGTTCTAATCTCGTGAGCTCCTCGTACATTTATTTGTTTGAAAAACCTTGTGGAAGCAGTAGCTTTCCGTACCAGATTCGTAACTGTTTCTGGGGGGTGACTTGACTTTGAACTCTCGATACTTAAGTATAATGAAAAAATATATCTGTCGGGCCAAGTGCGTGCCTGCTTTCACTGTGCCAAAATTGCTTTCATTGTGCGTCGATCACCTTTGGGGTGGTCGGTAGCGCGATCGATAGCGTTCTGGTGCGGTGAATTTAAGTCCTGAGTTCTAATCTCGTGAGCTCCTCGTACATTTATTTGTTTGAAAAACCTTGTGGAAGCAGTAGCTTTCCGTACCAGATTCGTAACTGTTTCTGGGGGGTGACTTGACTTTGAACTCTCGATACTTAAGTATAATGAAAAAATATATCTGTCGGGCCAAGTGCGTGCCTGCTTTCACTGTGCCAAAATTGCTTTCATTGTGCGTCGATCACCTTTGGGGTGGTCGGTAGCGCGATTGATAGCGTTCTGGTGCGGTGAATTTAAGTCCTGAGTTCTAATCTCGTGAGCTCCTCGTACATTTATTTGTTTGAAAAACCTTGTGGAAGCAGTAGCTTTCCGTACCAGATTCGTAACTGTTTCTGGGGGGTGACTTGACTTTGAACTCTCGATACTTAAGTATAATGAAAAAATATATCTGTCGGGCCAAGTGCGTGCCTGCTTTCACTGTGCCAAAATTGCTTTCATTGTGCGTCGATCACCTTTGGGGTGGTCGGTAGCGCGATCGATAGCGTTCTGGTGCGGTGAATTTAAGTCCTGAGTTCTAATCTCGTGAGCTCCTCGTACATTTATTTGTTTGAAAAACCTTGTGGAAGCAGTAGCTTTCCGTACCAGATTCGTAACTGTTTCTGGGGGGTGACTTGACTTTGAACTCTCGATACTTAAGTATAATGAAAAAATATATCTGTCGGGCCAAGTGCGTGCCTGCTTTCACTGTGCCAAAATTGCTTTCATTGTGCGTCGATCACCTTTGGGGTGGTCGGTAGCGCGATCGATAGCGTTCTGGTGCGGTGAATTTAAGTCCTGAGTTCTAATCTCGTGAGCTCCTCGTACATTTATTTGTTTGAAAAACCTTGTGGAAGCAGTAGCTTTCCGTACCAGATTCGTAACTGTTTCTGGGGGGTGACTTGACTTTGAACTCTCGATACTTAAGTATAATGAAAAAATATATCTGTCGGGCCAAGTGCGTGCCTGCTTTCACTGTGCCAAAATTGCTTTCATTGTGCGTCGATCACCTTTGGGGTGGTCGGTAGCGCGATCGATAGCGTTCTGGTGCGGTGAATTTAAGTCCTGAGTTCTAATCTCGTGAGCTCCTCGTACATTTATTTGTTTGAAAAACCTTGTGGAAGCAGTAGCTTTCCGTACCAGATTCGTAACTGTTTCTGGGGGGTGACTTGACTTTGAACTCTCGATACTTAAGTATAATGAAAAAATATATCTGTCGGGCCAAGTGCGTGCCTGCTTTCACTGTGCCAAAATTGCTTTCATTGTGCGTCGATCACCTTTGGGGTGGTCGGTAGCGCGATCGATAGCGTTCTGGTGCGGTGAATTTAAGTCCTGAGTTCTAATCTCGTGAGCTCCTCGTACATTTATGATAGTTAAACAAAATGAATAGAAAACTTTATTCAAAGCTCTCGAAACGACAGCAAAACCATTGTAGGAGTTGTGTGCTGGAACTTTTTAATCAACAAAAATTAGCAGTTGAAGGGAAACGAAATGACCCTACTATGCCAGGTGATGAATCATCTTCAGCTGTTGATGCAAGCGCAAGCCATATTATTTTAGGCAGAAGAAAACAACCACGCAAGTCATCAGAACAAGAAAACAAACAAAATTCCCCTGAGCCTACGACTTGCTTAGAAGAATGCGAAGAAAACCAAAACTGTGACTCAGAAAACCCTATTGGAGAGTTATGTACATCTGATTTGGTATCGACAGAGAGCAAAATTGAAGCGGTTATTAGAAATTGGTCCATTGACTGCCCCAACGTACCTAATCTTACGGTCACGATTCTTTTACATCATATGAATGACTTCTTTCTCGGAGTGATTTTAAATGCTAAAACTCTGAAGGACGAACAAAATATTAAAGTCGATATTGAAAACATGCATTTCGGGCGGTATGCTCATTTCAACAATTGGCAAGAATGTGCGAAGAAACATTTGGCAGCCATTAATTTCAAACAAGATACGGCTCTCATTAACGTAAATGTGGATGGAATATCCCTTTTTGAAGACTCTCGTCGGTATCATGCATACCCTATTCTTCAACACATGCTAAAAAAACGAAGAACTTCTCCAATTTGCAAAGCTGCTCGGCGCAAGGTTTACTTTCCGGTGAGCCCGGAAAGACCCAACTCAAAACCCATTCGTACGACCGAATCACCTACCCGAAGAAGTCCTCGAACACAAATTCGGAGGAATTTACAGGCATCATCTACTCCATCAGGTCCGTTTAAATTCAATAAATGATTTTAGAATTTGGGAAGTTATTTGTTTACTGTGAGTCCAAGTAAAGGCTACAACTTTTGTGTCTCAGATTTTCAAATTCTAGTCTTATTTGGTCATCAAGTTTGTAAATTTTTTTAGAAATGCTATACAAGGTTGAGTGGTTAATATTTGGTTTCTTTTTTGAATATATTTAGCACGACGAGTTCAGCCAATGTGAAATTGTATATTGCAAGCCAATACTACGTAAAAATGTGCTTGAATAAAAAACATAATTATGATGGTCCAATCTACCTAATAATGCAAATTTTCTGCAGAGGACGACTCCGATTCATCTTTGGACCAGCAGAGAAGTGGCCTTGTACCGATAGCCCTCACAGACGAATTTATTCCAGTAAAGAATCGGTATGTACGTTCATAGAAGTGCCGAGCAGTGAATTTAAATAGCTACATGAATCACATTTATGAATGAGAAAAATAATTGAAAATACAGTCATCTTTTGTACCATCTGGGGTATATTAGACATAAAATAGCTTATGAACTAAATACTATGAAATAATATAATTAGTTAAATTAGCATTGTGAATAACTGATACAAGAAACTATAAACTGTTTGTCTAAATTTTATCCAACCTCTGAAACTCTGAAATTAGAACGTGTGATTTGATATTTTAACGCGCATTCCTTTTCATTGTCAGATGCGTTTCTTCACCAAAACCAAGCCCATCTTCAGAAGAACTGGTAGCCATTCATACTAGGCTCGCTCGAATCGAGAGTCTCATCGGAGAAAATAACTTAATTTTCAAAGAAAATCGAAGCGATAAGCCTGCACAACCGCCAGCCGTGTCTCGAGGATTTGCACCTGCAAATAATGACGAAGAACTAAATGAAATACTACGAAGAAGCGACCTGGTAAGTCTTTTATTTCTGGCACAGTACCCTCAATGGTAATGAATGCATACCCATTGTTTGTCCCCTCAGGGGGATACAACTATTGTATCTATGGGAACTAGCGCTCCCAAGAGGACAATGTCAGAGCCCGAGCTGAGAGTTAGGTAGGCCTTCTTTTTTGTTGAAATAAAATGTTTTTGTTATGTTAAGGACCACCTTTTTTCGGTTCACTGCTGTCCTTTTCTTCATCACCTACTACTTTCCTCTTCAACTTTGGTCTTGTTTCATGATCTTCTTTCACAACTTACTGTTTCTATGCCTTTCTGCGTAGATTCCGCGTTCCCTTAACTCCATACTAAATGGTGCCTTCCTCCTTCCTCTCTTTGGATCGCATTTGTTGCTGGGTAGGGAGGCTAAAACTTACGACTAATCTAAACCTATTGTTTGTATCTTTGATTGTTTTCGTACCGAACATCAATAGTCGTTTGTCTTGAACGATTCGAGAGGTAGCTATATTATAAATCATTGTTGAATCGCTTTTTTTGAAACCCAAGGTTTCTTATCTGGTCGCGGCAAAGGAAGTAAACCTCACACGGACAGCAATATCTATGATGAAATTGCTGCTGTCGCTAGAATTTGCCAACGAACTCTCCATGACGGGGCTGGGAGCAAAGAGGAAACGTACGAAAGTAAAGTTTGCCGACAGTGCAGCCTGCAAGGCGATTGAAAGTAAGTATGATTTCCGTGAAAATCATCTAAGCACAAAATGAATAAATACCCTGATGCAAAATAATACGATAAATAAGTCTTGTTTATACTAAATATAATCGTGTATACATAAACACAGAATAATGTAAAGTGCTTAATCTATACTAATCCACTATATTGTCAATCCAACCAGATTCCATATCAAAAATTCCAGAGTTCCAACAGGAACCTCGCAGCGCTGTAAAAACCGCCATTCAGAAAGCGTTACAAGGTAATTACATTGCTGGTATTCAAACGAAAATTGGCTCATTGTAACCTACTAAAACATTCATGCTGTTTAGCGTGTCACTCGTGAGGGAATTCATTGGTACAAATAAGGCTGCGGAGTCGAAGTTTGTACAAGTGGGATATTTTAAAGGGAAGCAGGAGTCGAATGAAGTATGAAGAAATGTGAAGAATTTTGTGGGGTAGGAATTCAGAGGTGGAGTCCAAATCAGATATTCAAATATTTTAGGATTCTGAGCAGGGTTGCGGAGTCGGAGTCGGAGTCGGGAGTCGGAGTCGCCGGAGTCGGATGTTTTAGGGTGGAGTCGGAGTCGGAGTCGCTTCTCTGAAGTGTGGTGGAGTCGGAGTCGGAGTCGCTACTCTGAAGTGTGATGGAGTCGGAGTCGGAGTCGCTTTTCCGAATGTGGTGGAGTCGGAGTCGGAGTCGGAGTCGTTCATTCGGATGTGGTAGAGTCGTGGTTGGAGTCGCTATTTTTTGGTGTCTTTGATTCTAATTTTTGCTAAAAATTATTTATAATTCTTTAAAACTAGAAGTAAACCAAAACAGAGTTAGAATGCTTTGCTGAAAAATAAAAAAAATACGCAATGTTTTTGTTGATTGTTTTGTTCTAAGTATGAAACAGCGTATTTATTCCTATCACCTAGTACCGTCATGTTATCTAGTCATTGAGGGTTTGCACAGATATATATGAGAAAACTACGAGTGCGAAATTTAATTTTTGTACCCAGCATTAATGTATATTTTGTAGTTAAAAGCAGGAATTAGTAATTGAAAGCATCGCAAATTCATTCTGTATATTTCTGTTTTGTTCATTTTTCCTTCAATTAATACATAGGAACTGGAAAATAGTAGTAAATGTGTTGCAAGTTACTTGCAGAACATTTCAGCTGATGCAATACATTGTACTCACATAAAGAGTGGTAACTCTGTATGCTCAAAATGATGCATTGATTGATAATGATCATAAACATTTCTAGTCTTTTGGTTGTGATTCATTGCCAATGAGTTCTCTTTGCCGAAACCTGAAGCTATGGTATAGTGCACAAAGACTTCTAGTTTTCAAGTCATGTTATCAAAATTGATATGGCTTCCGTGTTTTTAAGTCAAGTTAACATGTATTAATAATAAAAATTTCTTCTCATTTCTCAAGTTATTCCTTGAATGTAATTTGGTTCTTTCAGAGTTATATTGTTTTTCACTATATCATCATCATGTTTAATTTTTATCTTCGTATCACTCCCCAGTTTCTAAGCTAGTATACGCTGAAATGCAGAATTTTATAATTATGTTGATACATTTTAAAAACTGAAATAGAATTTGTTTTGTAGCATTATGTAATTAATTACTTCTTGTTAGGGAAGATTTGGAAATGTTGTAAAGTTATCTATATCGGCATTGAGACACGAAAAAATAAAAATACGATGTAAACGAGCTGCAATGAAAATAATTACACACACCAGCAAAAGCTTCACTTACAGTCACACACACATTGTAACTGAAAACGATGCACTATCTCAGCTGCAATGGTTTTTGCATTTATGCGATAGTACAAATTCTCTTGCTGGAAACGTTTCAAATTGCTCCAAAAAACACGAAATGAGAAGAACCTGGGCGTTTATTAAAATAACAAAGTGTCCAATAAAAAGTAAAAAGTTAGACGAAAATAAGAGATAGTATCATAATACACGCAAAGAAGCTAGAAGTGACTTTTATTCGTAAAAAAACTTTCCGAAAACGTCAGGCCCCTTAATGAAAGCAGAACAACTTCTGCTTATTATAGCCGAAATGTAACATAGTGTTGAGCAATAATATGACACTTTTTCTGCATTGTTACCCTGCATAGAGTAGATACAAAGAAGAAAAGGCAGTGTGCAAATCTTACCTACCTTATCTACACGTATATCATAATTTTGGGGATTTGAAGCATAGTCATTGAATTAACTTCTGTAATTTCACTGAATTAGTGCATACTTAGTAATAAAAAACTGTTGATTCATATCTATGCTTCTCAGTGTAGACAATGCCTACATTACCTACTCAGAAAACACTTGTCAGTAATATACAGGGTGTTTCAGATTCAGAATAAGAGGCAAAAAATTGCACACCAAGTAGAAGATATCCAAATAAAAACTTTTTCTTCTATAAAATTTTCCGAAGAAAGAGACATTGAGATATTAGCAGTTTATTGTTTTAAAGGGTGAAATTTAATTTATAAACTACTCGCAATATTTATTTTGAATTTACGTTGATCGGGCGAAATGTGCTAGTTGCAAGACCTCCTAGATCTCCTGACATGACTCCACTCGATTTCAATTTTTGGGGACACGTGAAGAGCCTTGTTTATGCTACACCCATTGGGTCTGAGGAAGATCTTGTGGCCAGAATTGCAGTGGCTGCAGGTGAGATACCTTAATGCCAGACGTGTTTCCTAATAATCGGCAGCACATTCGAAAAGTGCATAGATGTAGGTGGAACACATTTTGAACAATTTTTGTAAAGTAAATTCAGAATCAATACCGCGAGTAATTGTGCCATTAAATTTAAACCTTAAAAACAATAAACACCTAATGCCTCCCAACCCCGATTTTTTGGGTGAAAATTTCATAGGACAAAAAGTGTTTATTTGGCCATTTTCTACTTGATGTGCAATTTTGTACCTCGTGTTCTGAAACACTCAGTATACATAATTGTGTACACGACTCGTGAAATGACGGGATTTGATATTGTCTGTATAGAAATCTTCCAGATGTGGACCATAAAGAAATATTTTCATCCTAATAGCACCCGCGATTAAAATATTCTAATACTTGTGCACTGGTGAAACTCGCATCACAGATACAGTAGTTAAGTATCTCTAAGAGCGTGAAAGGGAGACAGATCAACCAACAAAGACGAACAGCCAATTTTGTTTGTTCAATGAAATTTCCTGTTGAATATTTTCCGTATTTCTGATGGCGGCTTTGTGGAAGAAAAAGTTTTCTTCAGTTGGCCTCTCTTAGTTCACAGACAAGAATTTGAAACTGATGAAATTAGATCTTTTTGTTCGTTGTCTTTTGTTTTGCAGCTGCATATTTTTTCCGGTTTATGTGTTTAAATTTAACTTTCTATAAATAAGCATGTTTGCGCTTCTAGCAGACTGCATTAACCTTAAATAGCTTTAATTAACATTACTTGTGACGCTTTGGCGTTCACTCATTAAATTATCTTTGAGCTTGCTCTGCTTGGGCAGCATGTCGTCCTTTTAATAAAAGTGGGTCTGGTACCTCTAACTTATTTCTATTGCGTAAAAAGCAGTCTCTTTCTGCGACTTGAACTCCTCGACCCGGCTTTTGCAGCCTCTTGAATAGGCACTTACTATTCAAGGTAATTAATTGTCAATTAATTGTTAAAATCTTAGTGCTATATGTAATCTTACAATAAGATACGATATTCACCTAGTCGGCGACCTGACATCTTAAAACTCTGTATCTCTCTACTCAGAACGCCTCTAAAATTTCCTACCGGAGTACCGTGCTGATGACCGGCCGCGTCCATTGGGTGTCTTCTATTTTTAGCGAGTATCGTTTTAAAAACTAACCTTACGTTAAAGAAGATTTTCGGTCTCCATTTTAAAGGAATTCAATAATAAAAATTTCACAGAGGACGCTCCTGTGCGTACTGTTGGAATCCTCAAGATCCGCCTACCTTGGGTACGGTTTCTCTTTTTGCGCATCTCGGGAAACGACTTGCTGTTGTTCCCTGTGTTGCTGAATTTTTTCTGTATTTGAAATAAATGTTCGACCAATTGCTCTTAAGTTTTAAATCCTAAAACTTCATTGTACTAACATAGGAGAGATTACGCTCACGAAATAGCTAAACCTGTTTATTAATTTGTTCAAAGGAGACACTTGACCATTTATTGTATAAGAACAATCAATACTATACTGCGTGTCCCACAAAAATGTCCCGGACTTTTTAATTGATAATATCTCCGCTTGAATTAACATATTTTAATTTTCTTTTATTTACAATTTATTCAATTTTGTTTCCTTTTGAAATAATATAAGTTTTTGAAAATCAGTTCAATGAACTTCAAGATGATCGATTTACTGAAAGGGGTAGAAAAGTTGTTCAAAGGGAAAGTTTTAAAAACAACACTGGTGTTCTTCTTCATTCCTCAATACCTACTGTTGAGAATAATTTCATAACGATGTATCGTACATACAACTAAGTATTTAAACCCTCTGAGAGGTTTCAAGTTTCAAGTGTTCTCAATAATAGTGTTTCAAGGACCGATAGAAAACGGTGGAATGGTGGGTAAAACTCTTCGTTCAATGGTGGCTAGAAGTAATACTTGCCTTGAGAGAAATGGAGGGTATGTCGTTGGATGCTAAAATTATTTTATTTATTTAAACGTTATATAAGGTAATGATTTGTTACTCCTTAAAATTTTTGTGTGTTCAGTTTTATGGAAACTACAAAATAAGGAAGAATATCAATATTGTTTTAAAAACTTTTCATTTGAACAATTAATTTTCTACTCCTTTCAGTAAATTGGACATTATAAAGTGGTTATTCAACCGATTTTCAATAACATAAATTATTCGAAAAGGAAACAAAATTTACTACATTGTGAACAAAGGCAATTCAAATATGTTAATTTAAAGCTGAGATATAATTAATTAAAAATCGGGGACATTTTTACAGGACACCCGATGTAATAAAAAACCAGGTGTCCGTCAATGATAAGTATATGTTCTCGTGTGTAATTTCCCCTATCTCATTACAATGGGAATCTGCTTGCTTGGACAGTATCATAAATACATACATACATATACCGGGCTTATCCTCCCTATGGTAGGGTAGCCAACAGCAGGCCACAATCCCCACACTTAGTCACTAGGAGGCGAGAGAGGCAGCACTGGCTGCACCTGAACTGCCAGGATCAGCAGCAGCCCAGCACAACCACCTCCCACAGTCAGGCCCGACAGCCACAGCTGGTTTACCCCGACCGCTTCATTGAGTGCAGCCCCTCCCCCCGCACATGACAGGTCAACCCCATCACACGCGGGCAGCTTCCAGTAACGCGTCAAAAATAAAATTACCTCCATATACACTGCCCCTACTCACTTCTGTCCGCAGCCATCCCTCTCGCCACGTCCACAGTCAGACCCCTCTCATACAAAGCACGTCTCACCCCATCCATCCAACTCATCCGTGGTCTACCTCGCGCTCGAAGACCACTCACTTCCGACATATAAATCTTTTTCACCAGCCGCTCAACATTCATTCTTTCAACATGCCCAAACCATCCAAGCACTCTTTCATCCACTCGCCTGCTCAACTTTTTGATAACACCCGTCTGCCCCCTAACCAACTCATTCCTGATCCTATCTCTTCTAGTTACTCCATACATGCTCCTCAAACACTTCATCTCAAACACATCCAACTTCCTCCTCTCAGCTGCTCTCAACCCCCTCTGCTCCATACAATAAAACTGGCATAATCAAACTTTCATACAGTCCCCTCTTAACATTCATACTCAAACTCCTGCATTCAAAAACTTTCCTCATTGCACCCAATGTCTTACAACCTTCACTCACTCGATGCTTCACTTCTACTTCCATACTTCTACTTCCTTACTATCCGTGCTCTCCGTGGCACAGCGGTTAAGGGATCGAACTTGTATGCTGGAAGTCGCGGGTTCGTTCCCAGCGCTGTCGCGGAGATTTTCCCCGTTGGGTATGAGGGAAAGCTCAAGCACAATACCCCACTCGAACCAGGTGTCGGAAATGGGTACCGGCTTTACGGGGGAACCGTCATGGTGTCCTATATATAGGGTTAGTTATAAGACATTTGAAAAACCAATGCTAAGATCATATGTATCAGGCTTGATTGGAAATAAAGCATCACAAAGATGCCGATGTTAACCTTTTAACCTTAACAGTCACATCCGACTCGAGGTACCTAAAATGCTCTACCTCCTCTAAAACTTCCCCATTCAACCTCACATACAAAGTTCCAAACACTCCACCTCTTGAACATCTCATCACCTTACTTTTATTCACATTTACCCTCAATTTCCGCCTTTCGCACACTCTACCAAACTCTGTAACCAGTCTCCAAACTCAGTATCATAAATACCATCGAAATATGAAAAACCAGGCATCTGCTCACTTATGTTTATAAGTAAAAACCATTGCGTGAAAATCGAATCAACTGTCAAGAAAATGCGGCTCATCGCATTTAAATTTCGAAGGCATTTAAATGCTTAAAAGGTATGGCAATTTTTTTAAAAACCTCTTGCGAACAATAATTTTAATTACAATTCAGATAGGTATTATGTTATACAATTTGCTTGGTTGTTGTGTGCGTTTGTGACGTTTTTAAATATGCTTAATGACCGTATCTGTGATACGAGTTTTACCAGTCACAAGTATGAGAATACTGTATTTTAATCGCGGGTACTTTTACAATGGATATATTTGTTTGCCATTTTTATCTTGAGATTTTTTTAAAACGATACCATTGAATCCCGTCATTTTTTACCAATCATGTACACTGGTATCTTGATTATTAACAATCTGTAGTCAATTTAAAAGTCGTTCGATAATAAAGAATATAATGAATATATGCACAGGTTTCAACACCTGCAACCGTTTACTACTAAGAATGACTGTCGTGTGTTTATTTATACGTTTTGTGTCACGCTGTTAGGAATAATTGATAGGAAAAAATTTGCACTGCGGTCTTGGTTCCAGTTCACGGTCAATTAATACACTCATTTTCGTTGTGCAATAGCTCTATAATAAGTCACTTTCATCACAATTAGAGCGATCCATAGCCTTATATACTCAAGTTTGTATCGTGAACACCGAGTTCGGCGGGGTATTGGATATTCCATTATGCTGTATTGTATATTACAATATACTGTATTGCAATGTACTGTATTGCATATTAAAATATACATACACAAGTTCGCAGTTGCTTTCAGTAATGCTGAATTTCTGTATCTTGGATACGACACGAATGGCTATAACTACTTCTCTTGCGGCTCAAAAATGCTGTGTTCTGAGTGTTTATTACTCTTATAAGAAAATTAAGTTACCTTTGGAAAAAGCTGAAAGCATGGAAACTCCACTCAAACGAAAATTTGTTGAAGAAAGGTATTGAATCTCGTCATTTTTGAGGGTGTGTGTACACTAGTTAAGAAATAAAATATTCATCTTATAAATTATGAATAGGTGAAGTTGGAGCCACAAAATTGTGAATAGGCGGATTCGGTGTTGGAGTCGCCAAATTCTGGAGAAATGGAGTCGGAGTCGGAGTCGGAGTCGCCAAATTCTGAAAAGGTGGAGTCGGAGTCGGAGTCGACAAATTCTGAAAAGGTGGAGTCGGAGTCGGAGTCGGAGTCGCCAAATTCTGAAAAGGTGGAGTCGGAGTCTCCAAATTCTGGAAAGGTGGAGTCGGAGTCGGAGTCGCAAATTTATTCCACCGACTCCGCAACCCTGATTCTGAGTCGAATATTCACCATTCGGTTCTGTAATCCTAGCGTAAAATAAATCGCAAAAAGATAGGTATTTGATGAGCATTGGTGAACTAGCTACCTATTTAGGCCTTAAAAAACAGCTAATTTATAATAGTTAACAGACGAGGAAACTGGGTTATGGTATGATTTCTTGATTTTTGTACTTTCTTGTAAGTTCTTATACCTGAGAGTAAGCAAACTATCCTCAGCTATTTCTTGTGTATAAGTTTTAAATAGAAGATATTTTCCTCACAGTTATAGTCAGTTAAATTTATAGTGGACTCAAACAGTGTCATGGGTATTTAAATGATTCATTTTTTTCCATTCAGGATCCTCTGACTGGGACGGCTACCGAGGGAAAAGACCGTCGAGCTCTCGGATCCCAGAAGGCGAGAGCAACGAAGACACCAATCCAGAGCTTGTTGCAAAATACAGCCGGCATGCCACATGCACTCAGCCCCAAAAGTGGAAAAATATTCATGAATTTATAAACATCAGAGGGAACATACTGAGAAAAGGAATCGTGCACAGCACAATCAAGTTTTTCTATAGGCCATCACTTTCAATCTACTTCGCTTGAAAAATTCAGTCGTTGAAATCTAGTGCGCAGAGATTTGTGGATTATAAATCAAAAATGGAATGGTCATTTACTAGCAATCCGCGGCAGTAAAGCCAAGGTTGAGACGGAAGCGGAAATTTTATCAAACATATATTGTTCTTCCGTTAAGATAGCTACTTATTTGCAAAATACACAAGTAACACAATATTACACGCGATATAATATAGTTCATTGAGAAATATCTCGTCGTCATCTAGAACTCATCGTGTATGTTTAAGGGAATCTTTTTTGATGTTTATTTTGTGTTTTGTTCCTTCAATGGCATTTATTCGTATTACAGTAATAAGTCAATCATTTAAGATCGTTCTATGACAGAGGAAACGCATGCTGCAGTTCCTTAATTGGGTTTAAATTTTAGTGGAACTTAGACTCATACGATTTTTACCCATAAATGAGTTGTTTTATCGTGTTATTCGGGAGACAATATTATTTTGTATGCAAAGTGGGAGCAGAAACTTTAAATAGTTTAATGAATAATTTTCATCCATTTGATTGGCTGCTTGTAAATGACATTGTTAAACGAGTTGTTTACTTAATTTTTTTATCCCTCGCTTATTAAACGCTTGTTCCAGAATACACAATTTAAAACATTTCTCTTGCTCACGCCCAACAAAACAGTTATTTTAAATACAAGGTTACGTTTTCCGCATTTTTAGTATTGAAGTGTCAAACCGAAAAAGCGCTGAAAACGTACATGCTCTCGCGGAAAACGAATATAGGAGCTGGGACAGAAAAATATACTCTAATCGAACAACAGTTGTCATTCGAATAGAAGTCACATTGAAAGTCTGGTAATGATTGCAGAAATTCGGTGCCTCGCTCGAATAATCTTTTTTATTTGCCTGCGCTTGTACAAACTTACGCGTGCACGTGTATGCATATACATGTGTGGATGTGTCAACATATCTACAAGTATATAAAAAGCTCTTGGCGGCGCTCAGCTGATATTGTCGTCTCTGCATAGTCATCACGCTCACGCGTAAATACGCACTTATGCAATATGGGCATATGTGCGTGTGAGTGTAATGGCTGTGCAGACGACGAATAATCAGCTGGGCTCAGCCGAGAGCAATTATTTTTAACTCGAAATTTGGGGACGGCCACGTGCGCAGCATCGACGCGTCGCGTCCGATGAGAGACGTGTAGAGCCGCGCAGGGACGCGCTAAGGACGTGCGTCGCGAACGGCCGTCGACGTGTAGTGGTCGTGTGACACGACCTTAAAGCGGCGGTTTCGCCGTCGCGGTGGACGTGCCGCATCGACGCGACGGCTCTAGCTACGCGCATGCACGGCCTTCCCACATCGGCGACACGTCCTTAATTTTTAATTGGGTTATGAGGACCCTGTTTATTAGACCATGTGTTCATAAGGCGAGGGTGAAACAGAGAAATTTTTCAAAACGAACATTCTTTTCGTATGTATCAAGAAGCACTGCTGAGTTTCAGTAATGCTCGTTAGTAATAATCGCTTTTCCTCGAAAATTTTTCAGGAGTTGTAGCCTAGAGTTTTTAATATGCGCTGATGATACAAGAAGCGACACGCTCTGCAGAAAGCTAAAAAAATTCAAGTAAAAATCTGAAAAATTTCAGGAATAAGTCAACTCAACCATTTAGACCATCGCCCTAAACTTTGTTAACAACAGCGCTAATGAGGCGCCACAGGCTTATGCCCATACCGTGTAGCGACTTGAACGTTCAACTGATTTCGCCAGACCAAATCAATTGACGTAATTTGTTTCATCGAAAACAGCATCGGCAAATTGCGGTGAATATTTGCTGCATCAAATTGATCGCTCCAGCTCACAGAGTCTCTGTTTGAGGTCCATAATGAAAGATAAGAGCAGCGAGTGTCGTAATTGACGTCAAGCGCATTGGCGAAGAAAGTCTTGGGCCTTGAGTGTGCATTC
This sequence comes from Morinoia aosen, assembly GCA_030386875.1. NCBI lineage: Eukaryota > Metazoa > Arthropoda > Malacostraca > Amphipoda > Talitridae > Morinoia > Morinoia aosen. The sequence goes on along the minus strand of CM059575.1, from coordinate 7,305,497 downwards.
ATTAATGAATTATAAATATAGTTTCTTCACCTGACCACGGCTGGAGAGAAGCTTGAGGAGTAAAGCATGTTTGTGAATCGTCGAATTCATATTTATGAAAGGATGCAATTGATGTAAACATGTTTACTTTACATTTCAGCTCACTAATTCGGTTGGTATAAAAGTTCGCTCTGCAGCGTACGTGGAAAGTAGAAGGTAATCCCGCTGGATGCAAGCACCACGTTTCACCACTTGTTTCTCAACGCTGCCAGAAAGTAAGAGTAGAATGGATTCTTGTTGTAACTAAAAAGTATTTTGATCTCGAGTAATATAGCACTGACAGGTAAAAAATGCATGTAAGCGAACTTGTTAGAATGGGACGTGTTGAGAAATAAACTCATGTTCTACAATAGTTAATTACATCACAGAAGAGTATGGATATTTCAGTGTCAGTTGATGGAGCATTAGCTTCAGCTCTTGATAACTATTAAGCATGATGAAAGATGAATCAAAGTCATGATCATTTTAGAGAAATTTTCAAGTTTTTACTTACTATGAAAGAATTATGAGAATCTGAATTCAGATTTGGCAGATGCTTGAGGATTGTTCAATAGGATAGCCGGTCAGCTGAGACACAATCGACTGGCTTACCTCGCGCTGAGTCTGAAAACAGGCTTTGTTATGAGAGTTGATTTCAAAGTCAAGTATTTTGGAATTATAAGATATTTGTCTAGGTTTTATTCTTATGAATTTTAGAAACTTAGTCCATTATTGAAAGCAAGTTCTGATCTTTGTGTAAGCTTATATTTGTGTATATGTCTGTTTGAATGTTTTTAGATGTGAATATTGGGCTCTGTTTTTTATAAATTACTTTTTGACTGACCTTTTCTCACTGCTCGATAACCATTTACATCGGTATTTCAGTGTGTTTCGGTAAAACGTTTTTTGCCTTTTCTTATTTCGTTTCAACTAATAATTAAGGAATTTTGGAGGGTTCTCCAGGAGTATTCAAATTATTTATAAGTTCTTAACCATCTCTTTGCGTATAAAATATGCAAGAGACGTGATTTTTAATGTTTCTCTCAATAATAACATTAGCCTCGACACGACTATTAATATATATAGAACGCCTCGTATGGCTTGGCTATCAATTTAGGACCTTTATATTAAAAAATGTTTAAATCCAAAGCGTTACACATCTCATGTATCAACTTTTTGTTGTTGAAATACACGGTTACTTCTTTTCTTTCTTCTTTCCTGTATCCAACTTTCATTATTTTAGCTTGTTTGTCTAGAATTTTCCTACTGCATTAGAATTAGTATTTGGAGGTAAAACTTTCTATTCGGGTTCAAATTTCGACTTTTTTTAAACTTAAGGAATAAGGTTGCACCGAGTTTTTGCGCTGTGCTGTATTGAGGTAACCGTTGCATGAGATATAATTGCCGCATTCTTCACCGGACTTCAAATTGACCCTCAAACCTACAGCTAGCGCGACGGATCTTTTCTACGAGGGCATTGAAAGGAGAGCTAACTGTTGGACCATTTATTCTCTAAGCTTGTCCGTAAAACTGCACAGAAACAGAAAAAAATCAGAAAATCAACCTCGACAAAACGTGACTTACGAAAAATAGAGAGGTTGGCTACAGAAAAGCATGGCATCATTGAGTTTTCTATGAATGACTTGTGTCCATGTACTGCAGCCGGAATTGATCTATCACGATCTATCCAAAAACTTTGTTGGTCTGACATATGTGAAGTACATATTTACATGAGGATGGCTCACAAATTGTAAGGGCTATACATGGCATCAAGAACAGTAAATTATGTTCTGACACAGAAGAATAATCACAGAGCTAGTATACATGTATGAAACGTGTCCGCCTGAAAAACAGGCAGAAAATTAGAGTGAAAGGTGAATATTCTCGAGTTGATTTCGACGCAACACTCGTGTATGACATTTCCTTTAGCTTAGAGTTCTTCTAGAACTTTTGGACAGATCAAAGAAATCACTCTACGCTCTTTAGCCAGAATATTTAAAAAATGCAACTATTTCTCGCCATTGGAAGTTAAACAAGTCCCACACTGCACAAGCATTATTAAAGTTTCAGTACATGTAGTTCCTGTAGAACATTACGAACGAAACATCTTTCAAAATTACATCAAATTTGATTAATTCCTATGTCTCTCTGATCACTTGACAATTCTAGTCTGTTAAATGGCTTTTTCATAAATGTATAGCTTGAATTTAGAGCTTGTCATACTTCTCCAGTACCGTGGCTCGACTAGAGAACTAAAAACTTCTCTTAGCCTCCCAGCTAGAGTTTTTCAATTACGTTCACAACAGTACTCATAAACTGACGTTAAAATTCTTAGCGCTCTTTACCATCCGAGATGAAGAAATATTGTTTAAGCATGTGCAAGCCACTGCTTTGAAATTAAGGAAGAAATTAAAAATATCCTGTAGTCCTGGACATCTGCGGGCTACGAGCAGCAAACTCGTTCGGTTAGTTGGAAGCAGAGGAGGTTTTGCAGCATAGAATCATTGCTGGTGACGTATGACGCACATTGTGTAACTACATACCACCCTTCCTTCTTCTCTTTCTTCAGCTTTTCTTTGCTTTGCTTTAGTGGCCTCTAAGTTTATGTTCAGTTTTTGTTTGTGTTAGGGGTGTGCAAGTGTTTTTACTTCTTTAAAAATCCATGGTTGAATACAAGTATAACAGTGACGTCACGAATAAGAAAATGAAAATGCAATCAACTTAACTGGTCACTGGACAGTCATTTACTTAACTGATCGTTGGACTGCGTTTTAATGAAATGGTCATTGGACCGTTTCATTATTTCGTGCCTTCTAGTCAACCATGTGACCACATATAAGCCTACGGTGCTTCAAAATGTTTTGTGGTCGGGAACCGAATTCTTAAGCTGGGACCACAGAGACCATCCTGGCCTCTCCACGTCGCAGGTCGGTATGCAAGCTAGAATAACGTCAGCTAACTTCTTATATCGTCAATAGCAACAAATTTGAAGGTTAGATAGCAGTAATGAATGACTGTTAATTGTAGGCGACCTGTATTCAGGAATATTCCAATAAGAAACAGATAATATGTCGAAGTAGACATTGAAATTTTCTTCCTTGTCTCTACGGTATAACTGCTTTGAGCTAAGATACATGGCCGGGCTATTCTGTAGTCAGCAGCTCACCTGTAAGTCTTTACCAGTAACGTGCTGGATAATTTAATACTATGGTAATATTTACTCACTTAAATAGTAAAATGACAATAGAGTGTTTTCCCTCATTCAGTTACATCTTGTATCATCATGTATCAGCCTATCTACAGAAAGTCTTCATGAATGAATCTAAAATTTAAATGAAGTTGTAATACAAAATCAACCGTACTGGTAAATTTCCGCAAATAAAAATAAAAACACGTTTTTCATGTTTATGTCAACTTTATTGAATTCCTTTGTCTTCCTGACCGCGAGTCCGTTCTGGTTTGTTAAATGGCTTCCACGCAAATGGATAGCTTGGAATTACTGATTCAAATTCATCCTTAGAATCGACTTATCATATTTCGATCGAAGGAAAGTGTAGGAAAACCTCTCGATCCTCCCTCCGCTATCATATTTATTCAAGCAAATCTCATCTGCTACATGAAGTTATTAATTTATCGCTCTATCCAAGTGGCTGACAATGACCATTGTCCTTCGTGTTCACCTATTGATTCGTAGGGTGCACTTCCGAATGGTTGGAATAGTACGTTCTCAAATTTAAGTGCATGAAGTTATTAAGGTCAGCATAATTTAAACCGTTATTCATTTTCAGAAGACTTTCTTTAATTTCAACGTTAGCTAATATCTCAACCGTTTAATCAATCACGTGTGGCAGCAAACAACTAGTCATTGCAGTTAATAAAAAACAAGGCGAAAATCTCTAAACGTAGAGCCATTTTTAAGAAAAATAATCAAATAAAACTGAACGTTTCGGACTAGCAACCCATCTTCAGCAAAATCTCTGTACAAAACATAAGAGGAAAAATTAAATCACAAAACATCAACTCTAAAAATTCAGTAATGAAGTAGCGCTAAAACAAGGAATTCTCAACCTTTCTATTGTCTTTTTAGCTTGATGGTGTATCTTCATGTACCCCCAGCACAGTTAAAGGTTTAAGAAACTATAAAAATACACTTCATAATTAATAATTATATATACTCATACCGTTGTATGTAAATATATATGGTACATTTCAACATAAGAAGTGTGTTAAATGTACCCCTAGGGGTACATGTCCCCCAGGTTGAGAAGCACTGCTCTAAAAAGTTTTAAACTTTGAGAAAATACGAACAACAACGGTAGAACACGATAAAAGGTAAAGGAAAAACTGGACAGCTGAACTATGTGTTGACAACTTGAAGCAGAAAAGCACTTTGGGCATCATTCAAAATAGGTCTATTTTGTAAATATACAAAGATTCGAGAATGCGCCGATCTGTTCTGTAAGAGGTACCGGCCAGGATTTTTAAGTCGATTAAAGGAGAACGGAACATTGCACTCTTCTGCATGAGATCTAACAGAGGGCAGTGGGGGGACCCAAGAGTAAGACCAGTTCTGCAACTTCGCCCAGCGTGCTCGGAAACTCTAGTCATCAGGGTACGGCAAATAGAACCAACGTACCACAATTAACTACGTGAACAACTGTATTGGTACACCAGAGACGAGCACAGTGAGGGTGGCAGTTTGTCTTTGAAACGGAATAGAGAACCAATCGTACAATTATTCACTAGAATCATTTGAAGTTTGAGTTGCGCGAAAACCTATTAATAAGGGATTTAACATCCTCACTTAGTCCACTGATGGACAAAAAACGTCAACTTCACAAAAAGCTTGTTGAGTACAAGACTGAACTGATTGAGATTTATCATAAATCTTTGACAAAAATTTGTTAATATGCCTGTCAACAACAGATGAAGGAAATCTATTTTTGGCAAAATATCACCGTAAAAAATCGAACTCTTTGCGTAAGTATTGAAAGTTACAACACACGTTAAACGCTCTATGGACGAGAGTACAAATGCCGAAAATCTTAAAATTGTATGAACAACACTAAAAAATCTAGTCCCTAGCCCAGGGCTGGGGACTAGCATTTATAGCTTTCTTAGCTTTTGTTCATACAATTTTAAGGTTTGCGGCATTCGTACTCTCGTCCATAGAACGTTTAATGTGTGTTGTAACTTTCAATACTTACGCAAAGAGTTCGATTTTTTACTGTGATATTTTGCCAAAAATGGATTTCCTTCATCTGTTGTTGACAGGCATATTAACAAATTTTTGCCAAAGATTTATGATAAATCTCAATCAGTTCAGTCTTTTATGATAAATCTCAATCAGTCACAGAGCATTTAATGAGTGTTCTAACTGGGAACTTCTAGCTTGGATTAAATTTTAATTGCAAGTTACAATATCTTCAATGCCTACATTTTTTACAACAATATCAATCTCTTGCTGCCTTGAGCTACTGATCAAAATTCGAAACCAGTACCTTTGTGAACAACTTACGTGAATCGAGCACGGACTTATTTCGTTATAGAATACTCCCTAAAGGCTCAAGGATGTTGAAACCATAGGTTTAACGACACTACTACGTGAGATGTTTATCTCTGTGCTCATCTTACGATGCTTTAGCCATGCCAACTGAGGTTTGAGCCATGTAAACCTTGGAATCAATAACGTTCTCCACAAAACTTGTTGAGCGTAAAGGAAGGAGCGCAAATTATTACCTCTTTGATCTTCTCTAATTATTCCTTTTCCAAGACTACGAGACCCAAAGCTACGCCAAAAATATATTGCGCCTTCACGTCATCGCAGAGTCGATCAAGGCTTCTTTGTAAAAACCAGACAGTCAACAAGATATGGTTCTGTCGGGGCTCGCCGAACAAACGGATGACCAATATTTTGAATTGATGCAAATGATGGTTCGCCAAACTAGTTTACTTGTTCCCATTAAAAATGTATTCAATTTTAGTATCTTCGTATCACCGTAATAGCCTCTTATCATTCCTCTGCAACAATAACGATTGAGAGGTAGCCTAAAATCGTGAATGGCAATTGCTGAATGGTGAATGGCAATTCACCATGCAATTGCTGTAGAAAAGTTTTCGAGGAAAATGTTGCGTGGATTTGTCTGTCTATTTTGAAGCGTATTTGAGAGAATGTGGTATTACGTTTTCAGGTAACTATCCCTCTCTGTACTCATCTAACGCAGTAGGTCTAGTTTGACTTGTGCCCATAATTTTGAACAAAAATGAGGAATTCTGTTCCAGCTCACCCAAGACTTAGTTTTGTTTCACACACAAAACGGAGCGTCTTTAATACACTAAATCTAAAACTTTTCCTTACTGTGCACCAAATATTTTCAACATAAGGGAGAAATTGCTAAAGCAGGTAACTTTTTCAGAAAAATATGAATGCTACTGGTGTCAAACTGCCCAACGTGAAAATACTGAAGCTTTTAATTTTTAAATCAAAACCATCATATTAGGTTACCGTGTTATGTTGTCTGTGGTTTCAGCCACGTTCTGTACATTCATTTTTAGTAATTTTTGTTTCATTCCAGCTGAACTAATTTTCGGGTTGGTACATGTGAAATATTGTTTCATACTGATGATAAACCCAAACGGAAGATGATCAAAAAAGTTTCAAGTGTCTTTTTTTAAAGCATGTTTGAAAGAGAGTTAACACTTTGCACTTGCATCAAATGTGACAACCATTCTTAACGCTCAATTTCCATTGCCTACGAGATGTCTGTTTCACTACGGTGCTCTAATAACTGAGCTAAAATCAACGAACATGACCTCGCAGCTAAGCAAGCGTTGCTGAAATTACCTGCAAGAAGCAGGTGAAGAAATTACAGTGCCGTACACTACGTCTAAGATACTAGGCTAATGACTTGTGTGAGGATAATATGGAAACGATTTTTTGGCAGTTGAGTTATATTTTAAGAAAACTTATCAAATTGGGCCAAAAACAATTATCCTAAAATAATTTAAGCCCTATTTTATATCGGTAAGTAGTAAGTGGAAAGAGCCTGCCGGCACAATTTAGGATTTCTGGAGGATTTCCGCAATTAAAGAACGACCTTGAAAAGCCTCAAAGCCTCATTCCATGATTTTTGGAGGGTTATAGCAATTGAAGAACGATCTTGAAAAAGCCTCAAAATCCATGATTTTACGAATTAACTTGAGGAGTAAAAAATATTCTTATTTTGCAAAATTATTTCAATACTTAAAATGCTACGATCAAGAAAAAAAGATTTGCTAATGAAATTTTTAAAGAAGTATATAATTTCTATAAAACGTTCAAAATATGTAATAAACTATTTACAATACTTGAATCCCTGTGTGTGTATAGGCTGGTGTTTAAAATTCTAAGTATTCACAAAGTCTTTAAAATACTTTTTCGGAATATAATCTTGGTTTAAATTCCTAAAGTATTTTCCCTTTAATGGGTGAACGTCTTTGTTTATCATTATATAGCTATAAGGAATTTTGAAAGTATCACTGCAAAATTCAATAAATTCTTCTAGGGACATATATCCTGAGACAATGTCCATATGAATATTTCTTAAAACGTTAGTTGGTAATTCAAATAGAATCAATAGGTTTGCATTCGTCCGTATCGACTGACGAGGTAATAAATAATAATTTTGAGTCAAGTAAATCGAGCTGCAATTATTATGCCTTCCTCGGGTGTAAAAATTATCAGCTGGTGTCTGATTCTTTTCAGTTGCTATGTCATCGAATATAAACAATTTTTTTTCTTAGCATCCACTTCACTAGGATCAGGAATAGAAGTGATATCTTCAAAATATTTAACTATTAACTTTGGGCTGCGTTTTACAGGTAAGCCTTCCAGAAATGTATCAATATTTCCACTACCGATTTTAAAAAGCTCAATTATTTCAGACTGTTTATAACCTTTTGAAAAAGCATTTTTAAGTAGTTTATATTCTGCTTGTTTTGTCGATTTACCATAAAGAAACAGGTTGGTAAAATCGATATATTCCTCAAGAAGAAGTCTGATCAATAAACAGGTTTTACCGCAATTCGATCTACCGACTATTACACACCGTAAAGAAGGTGAAGGAAAAATGAAGTGATTCTTTTGATTATTTCTTTTACTGTCTTTCCACATATACACCATTTTATATAACTAATAAACTACAACTGATTTTTCAAAATTTATTTCTTGTTTGTAGCAATTGTAAACATTGTTTTTTTGAATTTGCTACTTCATTGAGTTCAATTCTTCAATCTATTTTTCTTTCTTATTGGTTGTCTCGTTGGGCAATAACGAGAGAAAAAGCTACCTTTGGTGTCATAAGAAACGTTACTGATTAATGTTTCAAGATGAATGATATCTGACTCTAATTTTGAGTAAGAACTTCCCTATTTAATTCGACATCATTTTACATTTGGTTAACATTTAATTGCAATTGATTTATGTTTGCAGTATTGTGAACAACTTCTCTTTGAATGTCTGTAATAATATCTTCCAATTTATTAAGTTTAATTCTTCAATGTGTTTTTCTTTTTTATTAAGTTCATCTATTAAAAAACATGTTTTTTTAGTTCAACGGTTCAACGGTTTCTCGTCTCAAAGTATTCTCTAACGATATTAATCTGTTTTTAATATCAGCATTATTATCCTCCAATTTCTGCGATGACTGTTTCAATTTTTCTATTTCATTGGTATTTATGATTGCTTCTCTATCCTGTTCATGAAGATTATTTCTAAAAGTTTCAATGTATGAACTCATGTCGTTGAATACTCTCTCTAGATTTGCATAGTCTAATTTCACACTTTGTATTTCTTCTTCTTCCAACCTCTTTATCTCATTTTTCAAAAAGTCTGTATGTTCTAAAGTACCTGTTCGAATAACCTCTATTTTTTCCTCAGATATTCTATTATGTTCATCGAGATTTGTCATAATTTCAGAGTTTTTCTTGAAAACCTGTAGTATTCTCATCTATAGATGCTTGGATAGAATCACTTCTGAACTGATAATTTTCATTGATAAGATTTTCTCTTACCTCTATATATTTTCTGAGATGAAGCCTCAAATTTTCCAAAACTTCGTCAACATATTTTTTATTCGTAGCGTCAAATTCTTCGATTGGAAAAGAAATATTTGCAAGTCTTTTATTATTTAAATCGAAATTTTGATCTTCATCAAGATATTTAAAACCTATTCCAGGAGGTCCTGGTTGTGAAGATAAAAACGATTTTTGCCTTGTTGTCCAAAAATATTTACGCCTATCATTTTTTATACATAGAATTTTCAATTCTCTAAATTTTCTCTAACTCTCATTGATATCAAACTGTTTACTCGGTCACTCAAACTTTCCCCTTCCTGGTTTAATTTTACATTTTTATCAGTTTCATTCTGAAGCATTAATTTGAACTGACTGATTTCATTCTGATTTGAAAAAATGTCTCTTGAAAACACCTGGATAAGACTTTCTACATCACTCAAGTTCTTCGTTCTCTTAATGGGACTGACTCTGCTCGTAATTCCATTATAATTTTGTTAAGGTCGTTGAATTTTTCTTCGCTGGATGAGGTTATGGATGACTCTAAATTTTTCAGCTTATTGTCAACTTCAACAAACGAAGGTGCTAATGCTACAGTTCTTTCCATAACAATCAGGTTTCTATCACTTAATTCAGTTAGATGTGCCTCTAAGCTTTTACTTTTTTCTTCAACAGTATTGTTCAGTGTTGATTCTAAATTATTCAGCTTTTCTTCAATTTGATCATTAAGTGATGTCTGCAAGCTCATTTCTTTTTCATTCACAACGTTAATTACACTAATTTCTTGTTCTTCAACTTTATTACTTATTAATAAGTTCTTTGAATCAATTTGATCATTAATTTTAGTTTCGAAAGTCTTCAGTTTTTCATCCATTTGATTTTGTATAACTGACTCTTGATTCTTAAAATTCTCTTGAATCTCAGGAATTTTAACATCAATCAAATTGGTTATCTTAGAGTCCACAACCTCGAATTTAGCTTCAACTCCTTTAATCTGATCGGTTAATGCTGACTCTTTAACTAACAGCTTTTCATCAATTCTAGTTTCAATACCTGACTCTAGACTCTTCAATTTATCCCCAATCTCAGGAATTTTTACGTCTGTTAGGTTGATTATGTTTGAATCAATGTTTTCAAATTTAGCATCAATTTCATCAATTTTCTTCATCAATGTTGAGTCTATGCTTGATAGTCGTTCATCATTTGAAACAATTTTTAGTTCAAGAGCACCGAACTTTTCAGATAAATCATAAATTAACGTCTCTAAGAATTTAACGATTGAGTCTACATCAGAAAATTTCACTTGCAAATCTGTTTTCAGAGTCACATATTTCTCATCATACTCGTTTATAATTGATTCCAATTCAGTTCTTTCATTTTTGAGAGCTTCAATTGTGTCTTTCAATGACTCTATATTAGAATCTTCAAGTAAACTTTTTATTTGCTCTACATTCTGCAAAAGTCCTTCAGAATTATTTTCACTATTTTCATGTTCATGATTTTCTTTACAGGAAGGTAAAAAGACCAACTTTGCTGCATAAATATTTCCACAAGACACTTTTTAAAGAAAAAAATTAACTGGAGTTTATTTTCTAAAAACTAGTTGGGGTTTTATGCAGATCTAAAAGAATTGCATGAAAGCTTTCATTTTCTAAACGCTTCAGCATTTCTAGACATAAATGTCCACAAATTACATCACCTATTTTCTGGATTTTGTAAGGAGAGAGAATAATATCAACACAATCTGTTAAGTAGTCTTTATATTCAATTGGATAAATCAAACCATAACTGTCAAAGTAATAGCATATATTGTCTTTCTTATACCAACAAGTCCAATGCGTTCCTAATCCTTTTTCAGTGCCCAAATTTAGGAATCCGTATTCCGGTTCTAGAGGGTGTTTAGGTAAAGTGTCTCTCATGTAAATACCTCGAAAATTCGGAATTTTCAATATGTTTGTGTAGTATTCTAAATCATGTTTAGATAATGGTTTGTTAGGTATTACTTCTTTGGTGGTTTCAAGTAGAGACCCTTTCCACAAGGTTTTTTTTTCTCGGAGTTAACCGTATACCTGAACCTTTTTTACTTTCCATTGCTTCATTGTGCCTTTTAGTTTCTGACAAGAGTTTATCGTCAGATTTTTTCTTATTAACTGCGGATGCTATTGCAGCAGCACCTCCAGCCAAAGAGCCAGCAGCCCCAAGGCCAGCTAATAAAGCTGGAATTGTAAATATAAAACCCCCTTTCGTCGCAGTATCTTTAGAAACAAAAGAGGTCGTTGTCTTTTTACAAATAATACACATACCTTTGACCAGTATCTTATTGTTCTTTGTAATTAAATATTGAGGATTATCAGTATCAGTTTTCTTCTTACACTTTACACAATACATTTTTTAAACATTATTATGTGAATATGTTTTAATTTTTAGTAGTTTATACTCATTTTATCACCGTCAGATTGCAATCGAATTATTCTGTCAGATAGAATCAGTGCATATGCATGTGTATCATCAGGAATATTAGTTTTAAATTCTGCTTTAATTTTAATATAAATTGTAGTTTCCTTGAAACGTTCATTTTGTCTGCTGATATCAAACACATAGATGGGATACAAATATTTAAAGTGTCTGTATTCGATAGCACAATTTTCATTAGATACATAATCTATTAACATCTTATAAGCTGTAGCATAATTGTTAGAATCGAAATCAATCTGTAAATTGTGATCAGGGTATCGTTCATTATTCAGCTATACATATGCATTCGTCAAGTTACAATGATCGAAAATTGCATTGTTTACAGCTTGTGAATTAGCTTTCTTAGTTTGGAATGCTAAAATTATGTATCGAGGTATTTGAGATCCTGAATTTGGAGTTAAAGTCCAATCTAAGAATTTCGGTTGAGAGTTTACAATGGTTTGTTCCAATTTTCTATTCAAATAAGGAATAGGTAATGTTATTTTATCCTTAATTTGACGATATAGCTTGATTTTATACTCATCAGACAGTTTGTAAGGTGGCATTTTCCAAATTAATTTTGTAATATTAATTTTACCATCAACTACTTTATCTTGCTAGTTTGCATCTTTCTCATCCGATTTGAATATAGCATTAGAATTATCACCTCTTCTTAAAGTCAGAGCATGTTTCACTCCATAAATTACCGTCTTATAATTTTCACAAAATCCAAACACATGTTCTAGTGTGATAGCAGCGCTGAATTTCCCATTAGCTGAACTTAAGTAGTCATTTCGATCGCTAAATCCTTCGTTTGATTTTTCATTCTTCTTAGTATCGACGCTTCAGAAAAGTATCATGTTTTCTTTAACATTTCGGGGATAGCTAACTAATCCTTTTAGAGTTGTTGTAATTCCAGGGTTACTATAACCTTCAATTTCTTCATCTCCAATTCTGTAAGAAACTCTATCAAACAAATGCATTAATCCATTGTTGATTATTGTTATTTTTTCATCTTTAAAATTATAATCACTTCCAGCTTCTTTATTCAAAGCTCCTTCTATATATAAAAAACTTTTACTAGGTAATACAAACTGATCTTGATTCTGGATAATGATCTTGATATCATTATGTTCACGATTCAGATCAGTACCTATTTGTGGTTCATAGTTATGCGTTTCAATTTTTTCAATTGATTCATCAACTTTAATATTTTCATTCCATCTTAAAGAATCCATTTTTTAAAGATAATTTTATCAAGTTATTTTAATTTCTAGATCTTAGGTGTAATCGAACAGTTACTTCTTCACCTCTAGTATTCAGAGCATGTCCATTTTGATCAGTAAGCCAAATTCTCAAATCATAGAGTAAAGGTTGATATATCGGTAGATAAATTGGTTTATTTGGATTTTCTACAATTTTATATCCTGGTGGGACGTTTGGGAAAAAGGAATATAAAATATTATGCAAAGAACCGTTGAGGTATGAGCCGTTAATTACGCTACAATGAACGAGTATTGCGTTAACAGACATTATGTTCACTATATTCATACTTTCATGTTCTCCAACACCTTCTAAGATATTTTCTCCAAATCCTAACATTGTATTTAAAGATTTTTCTTTATTGAAAAATACTTTTAACGTAGATGAATGGAGAACTATGACGCATTTCAAAGTATTAGTATTTGCTTTAATTTCAATAAAGCCTGCCAATGTTTTTTGAATGAATTCGTAAATACTTTCAATTTCATAACATCCTGTTGGAAGTGTAATTACATTTTCAACACCATTTAATTCATTATGAAATTTATTATTATTTTCATCAATGTTAGGAATAGAATGATACATGTCTAACTCAACCAGTGCCATTTCGTGAAATTTATTTTTGTTCAATTCTATTGCTGGACTAAAGTTTATACTTATGTCACTTTTTCTTTAACTAATTACAATGCTTTGAGATTCCATTTTTTAAACAATAAATCATCAAACACCTTTACTTCAGCAGTATTTAATAGACCTTGCTTTAAAAGTTCATGCGTAAGTATTTGCAGTTCATTAAAAACTCCTGTATTTCCAGCGTTAAACGAACCGAACAATAACTGGTGTCTTTTTACAAGATCATTGATGTTAGATGGTAATACAATAATACCTGATCCTGAAACGTCTGAATCCTCTCTGGGAGGATGACGAGGAGGTATAGGAGAAGATGTAGGAGAAGGTATAGGAGTAGGAGTTGGTCTAAAAGTAGACCTTCGTGAAGGGTCGAAAAATGGTCTCTGACTTGTTGAAGGAATTGTGTATCGACTCAAAATTGAGGATTCTACTATGTTTGGGTTTCTTAAAGGACTTGGTTCAGGGCTTGATTCACGACTTGATTCACGACTTGATTCACGACTTGATGGACTTGCTGATCTAATCGTTTCAACTGCAGCTTGAGCTTTTTTTCGTTGAACTATTTGATAGAAGGGTTTGATAAATTTAGAATATTTTTCACCCCTGTTTGCTTTAATGGTACCGTCTTCCCTCAAATAAGCTTCAGTTGAATACAACATTTCATATTAATTATTTTTATCTTCGTTCCTAAAATCAATAGGATTTTGCTTTGTTAATAATTCCGATAATCCAGTTGTGCCTTCGTATACTCTATCTCCAATTTTCAAATCATTACCCAGAATATCTACCTTTTTATTTCCTAGCATAACTTTACTTCCATCCCAACGAATGCCATAAGCTTTATCATACTCATTTCCAGGTTTCCATGCAAAACGCAAGAAATTCAATGCGATAGGCCCAACTACGGTGTTGGATTCAGAAGATGGCAAAGCTAGTTTCTCTACAGGTTTTCCTTGGATAGATTCAAGTTTTTCATGAGGTATATCTTTTATTGCCAACCTAGTTTGTTTAGTTTCGTCAACAATTTTAGATAAAGGTTCAATCAATGGTTTGTAAACTTTTTTAACATCATGGTATAAATCTTGTTCGATTATTCTATCATTTGTGAATTGCTTTTTCAAACTCTTTGCTAAGTTTAGTAAATCTGATTTAGTTTTGATATCAATCAACGCCATTTTTTAAAGAGAAAAATTCAAAAAGACTTTAACTTAATATAAGTTCACTCTGAAATGACATTAAGTTCAGTTACTGAGATCCATGAAGGTTCATCATAACCTTTCCACTTGACCAGAAGTTTTCCTTTACTCTTCTTGAAAATTTTCTCAATTGCATAAACATCACTAGTATATTTTGATAGCTCTTGTTCATAAAAACTTCCTTTTATTTCTTCACCATCCATATCTTTTAATCTGTAAGTAATTGGTTCAGTAGACAGTATTTCAGATACAATGAATAACTCATTAGTGAAATTTGGCAAATAACCCTTCCGAAAGTTTTTCCGTTTCTTGCTTATTCTTACTCTATCCCCGATTTTGAGTTTCGGTGATGTGAAAGTTGGTTCGGTTGGAGGAAATAAGTTATCATAAACCTTTTTACTGTTCTTTTCCAATGATGCTTGGTAAGGTGTCATTTTAATTGTTCTATGATAGCTATTATTGTAATTTTGCATCAAATCTTGTAAAATATTCACCCATTTTTTAGTTTTCATGTGTGTAAAATATTTCCACATTTTAGTTTTTAACGTCCTGTTGAAGCGTTCCATAACTTGAGCTTTGGTTTCATTTTCTGAACTAAACCACTGAATGTTATGTTTCTTGAATAGTTCTTGAGTGGATTTATTTGTAAACTCTAAGCCTTTGTCTGTCTGAACTTTAGAAGGAATTCGTATTTTAAATAGTTTTTGAAAATAAGTTTTGATTTCTTCACCTGTCTTCTTACTTATTGGAATCGCCCATGCATATTTACTGAAAATGTCAATTACTGTTAAAATGTAGTTTTTCCTTGATCTTTATAGTTTTGCATGTCAACCAAATCAGCTTGCCATTGATCATCAATTTTTGATACCTTCACCCTTCTCGTATTGAAATTATGTTTTATTGGTTTATGTAGAGTGTGAGTATTTTGAGTTTCTAACCAATTTCGTACAAGAGTTGAAGATAAGCCGGATTTTTTAACAAGTTGATTCATTCCAGTATAACCGGTCTTTGGATTATAATATAAGTCATTCAAGATTTTATCGCTCACATCAGTGAGCGTGTTTGAAAGTTTTTTGTTGACGAGATGCCCATACCTGCCCAGCTCTTACCTGCCATAATTGCGTTAACTAATTTAGCATCTTTTCGAACGTATTCTGATTCATTTGGATCAGTTGCAATTTCAGTGGCTCTTTTTGCTAGAATATCATCAGCATAATTTCTGTCTTTCGTTGTTGGATGTTGGGAATAAAATATGTCATGATTCTTACAAGCCTGATCGAGTGAGTTTACTCCTTGATAACCTTCTTGAATTTGCTTCTGCACCTTAGTTCCTGGACCGCAAAATGAGTAGGTATGTTTATTCTTGAATGAACCGTTCGGGACTTGTTCAGATTGAATATTAGATGGTAATTTCAAATGCATTTCAGGTAATGGATGTTTTCTAAGCAATGCATTTACAATACCCTTTCCAGTTTTTTCTTCATTAACTATTGATTTTAAAGCACTCAAATACTGTTCATTTTCAACAGATAATAAATCTTGGTTATAGAAGTCATTATTGTTGTAGATAATCATTTTTTATACTTTATTTATTGAATATATTTTATAGTGATGTAATGCTAGTGTGTTGATACCATCTGGTAATATATGTCGCTTGTCATCATTACCATTCAATGCAATCTTATTTATTTCTTTAGTATATAATTCGTGGTTAACACTTTGGATATTGTACATCGTTTTGTATATTGTTTCATTATTCAATGCCCTCTTATATTCATCCATTGTGATGTTGTTCTCAGTTATGTTCCTACTTACACCTATTGCTTTCTTACTCACGGAATTTTTCGATTTGTAACAATATAGTTTTGCTCTGAGACCGACGAATTCTTCAATTGGTATTCCACAAGTTTCGTCTTTCATTTTTCCAATCACTTTCATATTTTAAGTTGAATATAGGAAGTGTTCTTTAGAATAGTTTGATGTATCATACAAGTCTTTATTTCTTTCCATATCTTTGTACAAATCTTTTGTTTCGATATCATAACATAATGAATCTGTATCTGTAAACAACAACTTTGCCTTATTACCATATTTCTTTTTAATATGATTATAATGGAAATCATACATTAATGTTTTGCTTATATCTAAAACAGATAACCCTACGTAGATTGGTTTATCAAATTTCTGTCTTTGTTTTTGCAAATGACATGTTATCAAATTTTCTGAGAATATTTTAAAACTGGTGAAGTTTGATATATTTGCTAATTTAATTAATTCTTTCTTTGACTTTACTAAACACACATCTACTCTATTTCTAATATTTTCCATTGTTTTACCAAATACTGAATTGTTCATCAGCTTGTAGAAGACTTTTTCAAATTCAGATTTAGCTTGCTGACGCATTTTTGTGTTGATATCAATATATGATTTCATCCATGGACTTTCATCAAACTCTAATATTTTATGAATTTTCTCTAACTTCAATCCTAGATCTAGATATTGTGTCAGAGATTTAAGATGTACAACATATTTTTCTCGTTTTCCAAGATGTGGAACTAATTTATTTACATCGTTTACTTTGATATTTTCTGGAGCTAATGGTAAATCATCATGTAGAGCATGTATGTTTTTTGGATAACTTAAATCCACTTTTAATATATAACCTTTATCTGCTTTGAGTTTCGACTTTGGATCTTTCCATTTAAAGTTACCAGTAGGTAATGATCGACACATAGCCCAGCCGTAAAGATTATTTGCATCAATATATGTGATAAAACTATTTGGTTTTCCTTTATCAAATGCTTCTGGAATATATGGATTGTTTGCTTTTGCATATCGTGTTGATATTGTAGAAATTCCACCTCTTATTTTTTTCGATGAATAGTAGCATATCAGGATCTTCAAACAAGTCCAATTCTATTTTTGTATGTTTCAGAAGAGCATCGAAAGACAATCCTGGAGCTGTAAAATAATGTGCTGGATCTAGAGAATAAGTTTTCATGCATGTTAGTCTAAATTGTTCAAGTACTTCTGCTAATAATAATGTATCGACTTTTAGATATAAATTATGGCAATCATTGAATGTTGTACAATTAAAAGCTCTCCATACTTTGAGTGCATGCTGATATTCATCTTCTGAAATATTTTTATTATTTAATCTACTGTAGATTTCATTTTTAGCTGGTAAACTATTAACGTTCATTTTTTCATAACTATTTACATATTCATACGTATAAATACCTCTTTTGTTGATCAGCTCTAATTGTTTTTCATTGAGAAAGAACTTCGATAATTCTTTGTGCTCAGATAAATTCTTCGAAAGTTTATCCACAGACGAAGGTAAAAACCTGTAGCTGTCTAAGAATCGTAAGTCTCTGGTGATATCTTTAATTTTTCCTGTATGTTTACATACATAGGAATCTACTTTTATGGTTTGTGTAAAACTAATATATTCTTCATCTGTTTGTGGAATAACGTTCAACTTTCCGGATATATTTCCCAAGTCTTTCACGAACAAATGAGCATCGTAATTAGACAGATTATGTAGAAACACAGGTATAAAATTAGGATTCCTAATTTTTAAATTACATTTTAAATGAGCTGGACCTCTGTAATGACCTGTCAAATGATTGTGGTCTCTAACTTTATAGTTATCTTCCGTAAATTCTCCGCCACATACATAACATCATGTGGCTTCTTTATATTTTTCGAATTTATCTGATGGTAAATACATTTTCATATTTATTTTCAACAGACTATAAATTCTCTTGGTTTCTTTTTCTAAATATTCTACAAACTTTTGGGAAGCATCTTTTCCATTATATATTTCTAAACGGGGATATTCATCTGCTTCAGATTTTGTATAGCAACAAAAGGAATTAGGATTGTGCTTCTGAATGTTCATGGTGTAACTTGAGTTTTGATTTGGTTGACACGTATCTATTTTTGCCAACGTTGATTCGAAATCAGCATAAATTGCAAAAGGATGCATAATTGTTTTTTGGTAATGTTTAAATTTCAATTTACCTCCTTCAAGAAAATACTTCGTTGGAGTGTGAACTGAGCAACCGTCTTTATGTTCATCTAGAATATCTGATCTTCTAAAAACTGATAAACAATACGGACATACATGTTTTGTGTAATGGTTACTGGTTTTACAAAAAGGACTTAATGATTTCATGAGAACATAGTGAGTCGTGTTTGTATCTCTAATGAATAGTAATGATACCACATCTTTATTCTTTGATGTTGATATTCTAAGTGGACACAATTCATTATTATAATTAAAACTATAAACGTTAACGGAAATGTTATTATTTTTTTCGAATTTGGTTATACTTTTTAGTTCTACGGGGAACCTTATATCAGAAAAATTAAGTTTTTCGGCTTCAGCTTTTAGTCTTTTAGAAATTCGATGACCGTTTTTTTCATCTAGACAGAAATATCTCGTGATACACCATTTAAAGCATTCGTTGTCGGTGTTTTGTATATTTATTAATTCATAATTGAGATTTCAAAACTTCTCAGGTAATTCAATATAACTTGACCCTTTAATCGGTTTGTATTCAACGATTTTCAAACTGAACTCTAATACTTGTTCAACTATCCAACCAGATGAATTTCTTGTGAATTCATCGATTTTATTAACAACCTCTTTGTGTAAATTTGCAATTTCTATGTATCCTTTTGATGCTGTCACAAATTTACCAGAGTTGAAATATGCTTGGCAGCGTTGCTTCTCATTTTCTAGTTTTAATTTATAAAATTGCACTTTTAAATTAAGATGTAACGTGAGATTGTCAAATGCTTGTTTTTTTATTACTTTTTCAATTTCAGGTGTGAAGTTTCCAAGAAATACCTCATAATCCTTAATTGAAATATCTCCGTAATCATACTGTGAGCTCATTCCATTTATTGCTTTAGTAACTTTTCAAAATTTACATCCATACACATTCCGGAAATGTTTCAATGATTTTCTATGACTATAGATATTTGTCAGGTGTTTTTTACATATGTCACAATATTTTTTAACTTATTTTTACGTAGAGTGAAGAATTTATCAGGTATTAACATATTATTAGTGTTTTTCATGTGTCAGTGTCTTCTCATGTTTGTTAAAGTTTTTAATAGATACATTACAGATATTACAGAATACATTGAATGGTTTATTCATTTTTATAAGATTCTTATCTGAGGGTATTTTATTTTTTTCAGGATCAAATGAAGTCAATACTTTCTTTGTGTGTATTTTCGAGTTTTTATGTTGAGTGAAGAATTTATTAGATATTAACATATTATTAGTGTTTTTCATATGTGTAGTGTCTTCTCATGTTTGTTAAAGTTTTTAATAGATACATTACAGATGTTACAGAATACATTGAATGGTTTATTCATTTTAATAAGATTCTTATCTGAGGGTATTTTATTTTTTCAGGATCAAATGAAGTCAATACTTTCTTTGTGTGTATTTTCGAGTTTTTATGTTGTCGTGTTTTTTCATTGTTATATAATGTATATACATCTGATGATTTATCATATACCATTTTTAATACAATAAAAGTTCAACTAATTTGAAAATGCGTGAGTTCAGGAGTAGCACCTCCTTTAAGTACTCAGGCGAGAAAGCATCTGAAGTGAACCCGGAAATTTTCGCTACTTATCACAAAAATTTCATCATGACGAGCAATTGGGGGTGTTAAATCTTGCATCATGTTTTGCAACCGGAAAGTATTTAAAAAGATTGCATCATGTTGTACAACCGGAAAGTTTTTAAAGGGAATTGCATCATGTTTTACAATCGAAAAGTTTTCAAGAAGATTGCATCATGTTTTACAATCGGAAAGGAGATTGCGTCATGATGTAGGGCACAAACGTGAAACTTGATAAGAATTCATAACTATATTTCAAAGATTATTTGGCATGCTTAAAAGCACACACTCATTATACCCTTGATAATCTTAAACCTAAATTTACAGCGAAGGATTCCCAACCTGTATTTGCATACATTAGTTTCTTCTAATAAATTTTCTATAATTGTGAAGAAAACGAGAAGATTTTAGGGGGATACGTAAACGTTTTATTGAAATTATATACTTCTTTAAAAATTTCATTCGCAAATCATTTTTTCTTGATCGTAACATTTTAAGTATTGAAATAATTTTGCAAAATAAGAATATTTTTTACTTCTCAAGTTAATTCGTAAAATCATGGATTTTGAGGCTTTTTCAAGATCGTTCTTCAATTGCTATAACCCTCCAAAAATCATGAATGAGGCTTTGAGGCTTTTCAAGGTCGTTCTTTAATTGCGGAAATCCTCCAAAAATCCTAAATTGTGCCGGCAGGCTCTTTCCACTTATTACTTCGGTAATTTATACAAAAAATGATTTTAAGCGCCCTGAATATAGATATGCAAGGTGCATATCTGTTAGGAAAAGGCATCAAAAGTTCAATTACAATATTACCATTATGGAATAAGTCATGTACACAGTGATCACCAAGCATCTGGTTATTTTAGGCAGGATTCATTTGTTAATGTTATCGCCCTTTTTTCACAATTACCCTCATAACAGTTGTCCACGGAGAGGAGGACTCTTTAATAACAGGCGAATCTAAATTGTCACAAGTGGTCTTAATAGCTTCCCACAAGCTGTCTTCAGATATACGATGCTCTTCCACCTTGATACATGGCGGCTTTGATAAGACTCTGCAAGTTTCCGCTACAGTTGAAGTCAAACGATAAGGGAGTCCACCCCATAGAAAAAATATCATTGATATTTTTCAAGCTGAAAATTCCATCATGAACTTTGAAGTATGAGCCGGTGCATCATCACGTGTAGAATGCATTTTCATTTGAGTAACCTGCTTTGTGAATTGTGACTGGTATTTTGGAAGAGAGTTGGTCACCAAAAATTCGACTTATGACTGAGAATTCAGTTCAACTCTCACATAGTCAAAACGGACCTACCAGTTTCTAACCGATAATTTCTTCCCAGAACATTCCTCGTGTTGTCGCCTGAGCCTCACTGAAGCTGATTCATTTAGAAGAATTTAACCGTTTAACTAGACGTGTGGTCCATCCAGGGAAGGGCGTTTTTCGTCAATGATGATTACCTTGGCGAGTCACCCTTGAAGTACACACTTGATAACTTCCAAAACTCTTCCGTCTTACTTCGCTGCAATATTGGAGGCCGCTCTTGGTTTGATAACTTATCCTAGTTTCTGTAGGGCGCAACTATGTGTCTGACTACTAACTGCACCACGTCAGATGCGTAAAATAGTTTTCCTTCTGCGCGAAGGCACTCTGTACACGACCACAGTAATTTTTCAAATATCTCTCTGCGATATCTTTACCTCTGCCATTTCTATTTTCGCGAGTGAAATGTATATTTCCGACGCCTAACGCTCGTGGGTTACGCTTCATCTCTTCTGCAATGACTGCGGATGAGATCTCCTCGGAAGTTCTCTAGGTTTTCGTAACCATTTGATCATCACAAAGGGACCTATTTTTGCCCATCAGGGTAAACAGCTTGAAAATCTGAAGCACAAAAAGCAATTTAAAGCATAAAATAAATCATTCTCATAATATGTATAAGCCCTCAATAGTACGTTTTCATCACAAACAACGAAATGCTAAATCTGTAACGTTGCAATTTCAGGATATTTAGGGTACTCATTTTGACAAGTTATCCTAAAATATCAGTTTTACGCAACCAATGATTTCATTTTACTCATCTTCAAGAACTTCATTCGTATAATAGCTTTGGATGCTATGGACATTAATTAGCGAATAAATGACAGGATAATTTTTTCGGAAATTACCGTTTCGTTTATTTACTTGTAGGCCATTTGAAATTAATGCGTGCAATAAAACGTTACTAATAACGCATTGTTATTTCAAATAGCCTTCGAGTTTCTACACAGGTAGTTGTACCAATCTTTTTAACGCTCATTTTTTTACACGTGCGATTGTCTCGATAATGAGATATTATCACTTTTTTATTTTTAACTACACGTTATTAGCTTAGCAAAATGTATTATCGATAATTTTCTTCCTTAATATTTTACTTTCATATCTTTACCATAACTTTAAATTTAGGAAGCAACCTCATATAACTCATCATGAACACTCTGTTGCAGATGGCGAAGGACAAACGAAGAGGTTCAGCTGCAACCGCCATTATTTATGGTTTCTGGAAGAGCTTCAGAATCACTCAAGTGTTGCAGGTGCTGGCAACAATCTTTTGTTTCTGTTTGTGTGTGCATTATTGGAAGTTATACAGCGAAGCTTACACTTTCATAAAAGTTTCCTATGAGAAGATAGCGCATGGATCCTTTCCAGAAATTCGAATATGCCCTTTATCGCCTTTAAATCCGGTTAAACTTGCTTATGCTGGGAAGTATTTTCCTCTCAAGTTAATCAGTGAAAACGCCTACAGTAATAAAGAGTTCCCAGTGGTAGAAAGACATGCTGCAGCAGCAAACACGCCTTTGAAGGAATTACTCTCAATTGCCGAATGGGAACTGTCTGATTTAATTGAAGAACTTAAAATTGATGGGCAGGCTATTGAATTTCCCTCAAAAAAATTGCATATCAATAAATCTTATAGTGTTTTGGGTTTATGTTTCTCACTTAGACATCTATATGTTAACAATTATTCTTTACCTATTCAATTGAAATTTAGAGTTCCTTTTGTCCAGAAAAATGAAAATTCTACTTGGAATTTGACTACTTTGCATTTGGAGGACATGGAATCAGCTAGAGAAGATGAACTGAAGTTAATTCGAAATATTCCCATTGTTCTGGATTCAACTTCTTGGTATTATTATGATTATATTTTTGACAGAACCCGTGAACAATTACTGTTTATAGAGGAACTCATGTACCTATATCCGATCGTGAACCTGACGCATTACAGGGTCGAACTCTTGGGTGGGACAGGAAACAGAGAGCGTATCGGTGCCTGCCACCAAAGAATTAGCGAAAAGAAATTAGGTCCACGATGCTTGGCTATGAATGAACAAAATTTACACATGCGTCTCTCAAATTTTTGCGCCGCTATTCATTACCGATTAATTCCATCAGCCTTAGAATTTTTAGAGTGTGTTGCAAAGGTGACTGAAAACTACTGGAGAGTAAAGATAAGGAGAAAAACGTGGGACAGTTATGGCTACACCCTGAAACTTTAGCTAACGAGTCGTGAAGTCAACGTGTTCAAAGAAATCAAATCTTACACATTTTCAAAGTTTTTACTTGATATAGGTAACATATTAGGCTTGGTACTAGGAATAAATTTATTATCATTCAGGTTTCCGAAAAAGTTGAAAATTATTTGTCACAATGACTTTTTGCTGAAAAAGTAGCTAGACATGGTAAAAACTGGACCCTCACAGCTAACCCTGGTCAAGTTATGCTACCAGCTATTTCTGTGTGAAGTTTTCTGCCTTCATGCGTTAATTTTACTTCAAGATTTCTTCTCCCAGACCCCGGAGTTGGGCGTTTCCTATTACATAGAAAAAGACTCGACAAAATGCTATGCTGCAAATAACATTTCCGATCAAGAAGACCTAACGCCGTGGCTCGTAGCGGTGTCTGCATCGGACGCTTTCCACTGCAGGTTTACGAGCAAGTCTCCAGTCTTACAATGTGTGCTCGATGAGTTTGTTCAGCTCAACCCGTACTTCTTAGGGTTGCCGGAGTGCGACACTGAGGCAGTGCGACCGCTGTCCGTGTACCACATCCTTCACGTGGACGCACTTACTGCTGTGCAAAGTTTCAATTTGAATGATTCCCTAGAACGATGTAGAAAGACTTCAATGACTTCAAACTTTGTGATGAGACAGGACAAGCAAACTGCAAGTAGGGGGTGTTTAATTCCTAGTACATCAGTTTACTGGAGCACCACTAGTATTCTTTTTTGCTGTTACATGTGTGGACTTTTGGGTTTTTATTTCGGCATTTGTTTTTTGGGAATTTGGAATGCACTGAACAAAGAGATACTTGGCACATTGGATAATATTTTGGTTTCGGTTTGCAATATATACGGCAAATTTAAAATCATCTTTCTTGGCATTTGTGTTATAGTAATTGGTGCATTTATCGGTTATCAAATTAAGCACAATGTAATTTCTCATCCCACACTTGTCAACAAGTTGAAGTTTGGAGGATCTGCTGCTCAAATTCCATTTTCGATTTCAGTGTGCCCATACCCTCAATATGACCTGAGCTGTTTCAACTCCAACAACGATTCTGTTGGTCATATGGTTGACGCGCCCTCCTCAAACACTTGTGCTGAAGAGAACCTTGCAGTTAAATTTTCAATAAACAATCTCTTTCATTGTGTTCACCCTAAGTTTCAATTTTCAACCAAGTTGAGCTTAGGACTAAAGGGTTGGTGTGTTACATGTGAGGGCATAATTGGAGATAGTAATACTGGCTCAGCACCTGAGTCTGGCCAAATTCAGCAAACTAAACCTTTCCCTAAAGAGTACCAACCGAACAATCTTACATTCATTGTCAACAAAGCAGGAGAACCCGTAGCGTTTGATGGCCAAATTAATTTTAATTTCGGAACTAAGTCCAACAAGTTGATTGAGATTGAACGCGTTACAGAATATTCGGGTTTCGGATTTCACCCCTCCGACACTCATTTGAAGTGTCAAAATGCTTGTTTCTCGAATGAAATCTCAAAATTAAAATATAGTCTGAAAGTTCAGAACTCTTCTACTGCCCCTATAATGCATTTTATGCAAATGACACGCAGACAAAAAAACTTACAAGCAATGCAGGGATATTGTGAAATACAATGTAGGCATGCAAGATACTCGACATTCAAAGGGTCAAATTATGAAAATTTTGAAGACTTCTGGACAAAATCTGGTGTACGGATTTTCATGTCAACCGCCAATGCGTCGTGGAAGGATGTCTCGTTCGAAGTATTTTCTACAGGGAACGCAAAAGAGGAGATAGTTATTAAAGATGGTTACACGATTGAACAACTCGCGAGTGATATGGCTGGAGTGGCAACAATAGTATTTGGTGTGTCAGTTCTTTCAATATTGAGAACCTTTCTGCATGGTATATGCCAATTTTAATAAAATTTTCTGGTGTTTAAATATTTGTTTCGACGTGTTTAAACATTTGGATTCCTCAATTAAACATCGACCATTAGTATTCTGACTTTTCAGTAATTGAAAACAAAGTTTGAAACTCATTTCAGGAAATGGAACGAGCTTTATCTTATAAGAAAAGTAAAGCACTAACCTTAGATTCAACTCAGTATAACTGATAGTTTAATTCAAGAATGCCCACGACGGATAAAATTCATTGCATTATTTTTTTTTGAATTTGAAAAATACGAGTAACACGAGTAGTACTGAGTAGCAATATAACACTGATCTTACGGAAATCACCTGCTCTTGACTGTAGCTAATGTCTGTAGTGGTCAGCAACTGTATAAGGGCGTCAAATCCGAGCAGAAAAATAAGTTCAAAGCTAATTCCTCTTCCAACTTATGCTTAACTCATAAAGACATTTGCAATAATGTTAGCACGTGGCCTTGTACGCAAGAAGAAACACATCATTTTCTAGAACAAATAACTAAAATATTTACTCTACGAATCGCTTCGCCAATGGCACCCATTGCAGAAATTCACAGAGGCTGTATAAAAATATTAAATACTCCAGAGAGATATAACCACAAAGTGAATTGATTGATACTTCTAACTTAAGAGCTCTTTGAAATAAAGTTTCTGGTAACGTTTTCAACTATTGACCGCTTGATGGTCAACATTCTTTTCCTTTGACCTTCACAATAAATCTGCACAATTTCCCTTTCTTTGCTTAAACCTTAATAACGCAAGGAAAAAGGTCGAAATGCTTTGATATTTTGAAGGAGTAGATAGTAGGCCAGAGGAACAAAACTTTTAGATATGATCGCCTTCAGCCATGATGAAGGCTTACGCACGCTTTCGAGAGCTGCATGGATTTGGATCGGAAAACTTCAACCGTTTCATACGTCTACATGGCCTTTTTGTTGTTCTTCTTACAGTATGTGTTGCTGCTGAAGGGTTTTGCACAAGCTTTGGCCTCAATTTGCGACCAAAAGCCGTAATCCAACGAGTTCAGCTCAGGCGAGCTGGAAAGCCAAAACTTTTCTCCTACAGGGTTGTTCAAACAAATCTGTACAAATTTAAAAACAGAGGTAATTCTATTCCCTCCAAAAGTTAACAACACTGAAGGGCAATAGTTATCGATGAAGCCGGTAATCAACATTTAGAGTATGTTGCGTTAAACTTATGCAATGGAGATGGAGTAGTCGAAGAGTTCAGGAAAGTGTGAACGTCGAGCTGGCTGAAACCCAGCTTTTACTGCAAAACTTTCCAGTATCCTAGGCAGACAGCATACATACGATATTTGCAAGGGCTTCTATCAATCTGACATGATGGCAGAGCCACTCAAACCAGAAAATGTAAAATCCGACAATCTCACTTCCAGATCAGCCTTGAAAAAAGCGTTAAGGCCAATCTAACCGTGTCAGTTCCGACTTTGGTTAAGAAGCAGCTCGTCAGCAACAGGATAATTCACGCAGGCCTTGGCCTAATTTTTATGCACAAAAAATGAAACATCTTCTAACTAATAAGGGGAAAGAAATTCGGTTGGAAAGGCGTAAGAAAGTTTTGAACAGATTGAAAACGATAGAACCAGCCATCAAGTTCTTTTCTGATGTGAAGATTTTTATATCTTATAGAGTTTGTAACATACATAAAGACTGCTAGATTGTCTCTTCGAGCACTGACATTTTACCCACGATTACACAAAGAAAACAGCTAACGTCATGACCCTCTGCGTTGCTTCGAGAGCGGTTGACGTTATTACATACTTCTTCGCCGACAACGAAAACGGCACTGTAGAATCCTACTACAACGTCTTACTAACAGAAATCATTCCAGGAATGTAGATCATAGTCTCAAGTGAGAATTTCATGTTCCAACATAACTCGGCTCCCGCCCTCAAGGGGAGCAATGAGGCCGTTGATTTGCACTTGAGTTCCGGTGTGGGATTCTGAAAGAAAGATGTTTTATTTTCCAACTCACCTCACCTCTACCCATTGGATTGTCATTTTTGGCTGCAGATTGAGGGTAAATCTTCTATGAACCCGAGTAACAGCTTTACAGCGCGTAAGAATAACGTCAAAGAGGGCCACAGTGCCGGAGGAAACGCCTGAAGATATCTTCGCTCTGTCTAGCTTTCGAAATTCGGCAGAAGAAAAAGAAAAGAAAGAAAAACAGTTTATTTACAGTAAAGATAATACAAAAAACTCATCTTTGGGATCCTTAGTTGAAGCACACTCATGAGTATCGCAATACCCTAGTCACTAGTCGCAACACATGATTGAGGGCAATGTAATCCTATTGTTGCTTAATTTAGGTTTGATAATATATGGGACTAAAATAGCAGAGAAGATATAATTTCAGTGACGATGCATTGCTGATAACACTCTCATTAGAACACACTTACATGGAAATACAAGCTCAGAGACTTGCG
Source organism: Morinoia aosen (assembly GCA_030386875.1). Taxonomy (NCBI): domain Eukaryota; kingdom Metazoa; phylum Arthropoda; class Malacostraca; order Amphipoda; family Talitridae; genus Morinoia; species Morinoia aosen. The sequence continues at coordinate 7,277,342 of CM059575.1, read as the reverse complement.
CTATAAGGAAGTTTTTTGAAAGTAAAATGGGTGGATTAGAATAATTTGGCGTCTATGGCAACGAGGTTGATATTCAAAACTGTATTTTCAGTCGTAAGTATCTACTAGTATGCCAATCAAGGGACTAGGAAAAAATGTTTTTTATCGCGCCAAGAATTTATGATATTTTCATGCTGATAATAGTGGCACAAATGAGTCTACCTGAGTCAGAAACATGACAAAATTTTAGGACGTGAATAACATTAATGTTCCTATAATGTTAACAGGGTAAAAAAAGTTATACTACTTTTGAAATGTCTTGGTGCAAATGTCTCTAATTGATAAACAAACATATGCGCCATGACGGTCCAGTTTAATGCTTGTACAAAGGCAGAGAAAAAATCTAAAAATGGAAAAAACATAAAATAGTATCCTAATGCTTGTTAATTGCAGTTAAATAATGTTTTTTAATACATTGAAACAATTAAGGTAATAAACTTTGTGGGGTGAAAACACTTGTGACAGTTAACATATACATTGACGTATAATCTTTGGCTTTCTTGACATCGGGGAATAATATTAGAATTATTTGTGGCGGCAAAGATTCAAAAATATCATTTCGAGCGAGCGCGAAGAAATAAATAAAAGTGAGTTGACTGCATAAAAAAAGCATGCTTCAACACGCACAACGAATTTATGAGATTTTTTTAAATGCTTGACAATAACTTTGGGAGAAAATTGAAAAAATACGGTATTCATAGGACAAATACCGGTCGCTTGACTAGAATTTTTGCAGAAACTGCTGTGTGTAAATGTAATACAGTAGTGGGCATCGATCCTCTAAATCGATCGGACATTAGTCCGATCCCGAATGTCCGGTCCCGGTCAATGACTAATTCCGAATACGACCTTTCCGAACCCGACGCTCAATAATTCAAGCGATCCCAAAATCCCAATCTTCCGATTCTAAGATTTTAACAGCGATCCAGGGCCTATAAAGCGTTTTTGAAGCAATTCAAATTCAATATGAGTATACGACGTCACATGTATACTAAAATACTGGTATAGAAAGAAACATGTGGATTTTTAATTTATTTGTTATTAATTAAGATTCAAATACCATATAGCAACATGTCTGCTCTACTGGCTCTTCTAAACTTTATCCTATTTAATTACAATATATGAAACAAAGGCGACGGTCTATGTCCTTTTGTTTGAATCGCCCTGTTCAGATTTCGTCTTGCTCGTTCACGTCCACGTCGTGGGGTTTCCTGAGGAAAATAAGGTTGCCATTCAAGAAGGCGAGGGCCTCAAAGTTATCGGCAGCCATGGTCGCCGGAGGATGGCCGACCCATAGTTGGAGACGCGCTCAATCAAAGCGGAGCTCAGGAGCGGCGTGTTATACGGTATCTGGAGCTGCGTACAAGTAGAAACGAGATCTACGCGGGACGGATGGGTCGTCTTCGTTTTGTTTTAATTTTTTTCCGTTACGGCAGGGATCGGGATCAGACTTACATTTTGCAAGAGCGATCCTTGCAATTACGATCTTTTCCCTCGCGAGGTTCTGATCTTCATGTCCGATCCCGATGTGGAAGATCGATCGTGATCGGAAGATCGGAAGTTCGGACTTAGGATCCGAACGCCCACCACTAAAATGTATGAATGTACATCCATATATGTGTATATACACACACATACTCAATTTTACATAGGTACTAGGAAACAAGTATGAAATTACAAGTTTATTTTAATGAAATATTTTGACATAAACATTATTAGTTGATAAGCATCTTTTCAATCATACATGGGTAATTACACAACCAATTTACATTTTTTATAAGATTACTTTGCAATAATAAAGAGAAATGACGTGTTAGGTAGCGTAACAAGTTAGGAGTGAAAAGAATGTCACGAAACAATGCTGGTCAAGCACGTAACGTATGAGGACTTGCAACCTCCACAAATATATATATAATGTACAGCTTTGTGCTAGCACGTCACCTACATAATTAAGCATGGAGAATAATGAGTATTAAAGATTGACACCTTTATTATTGAACTGAACACGTGGATCGGGACACAAGGAATCATACATCGCTATAGCAATTGCACACCACTGCCCTAAGGCAAGATGCTCATTCCTGGCGACATAACCATTTTGCCGACAATGCAATAATTACACCTTGGCCACATAGAATTTATATGCGATTATCAAACGGTGAATTGTGCACGATGGAAGAAAATTAGAAACACGACATGAATACCCTGGCTATCGCACACATGAATGAAAGGTTATGTCAAACATAGGTTAGAATCTTTGCCATCAAACTTCACCAGCTGCCTAATTCATATTACACACTGCGCGCCAAAAACATACTTGCACTGCTTCAGCGTGCCTTCCATCTTGGCTTTCTCCACAAACACCACTTGCGAGCGCTCCCTAGTCAATTCACTGACGGCGGCCTGTGCCGGCCCGAAGCCTAGCATCCATGTGTATTTCTTCTGCTGAATACCGGGCTGGTGTGGAACCGCCTTTTAGATTGAGAACGCCCGGCATCAACCACTGCACCACGGTTGTGTGGAGCAACACCGGCCGCGGTGCTTCGAGCCCCCCCGCCTGTGAACAATGCACAGGTTTATATTATCTATTCTCTGAAATATAAACATCATTGATCCCCCCTCTGAGAATTGACATGAAGCTTCAACAGACACCCCAGCTTTATCCGAAACATTGAATAATCCCCGCTTGAGAAAACAAATAACACAGCACTCCGTTACATGAAAGCCATATAATAATAAAAACCACGAATATATTTGATTTCCCTATGAGAGCTAATCACACCCTCGAACTTCTACCCACATATTACGTGAAACTCTAAACACTCCCTATTTGAGAACATTTTACAAAATGCAAGCCCTCTAATGAATACACGAACATTTTGATTCCCCATTTTATGCCGTCTCAAAACAAAACCCCTATGAGAATTGATCATTTTACCGTCATACTAAGGCCCACTGCAAAGCATCCTGTTTGAGATAATAAATCCCACACGCCCCGGATTGAAAAATTAAACATTTGCACAGATCCAAAGACTGATCTTAGCACAGAACAAAGAATATAATCTCACCTCCCATCTTGGCACACGTAGACCTACATCTTCACTTGGTCAAGATCACGCAGAGATAGACCGGTTACCCGCGTTGCTGTGCTTATATACCCCCACCGCACTATAGCTACGTCCCGGCAGAGTGCAGGCCTTTGAAAGTGCGTGGCTTCTCCCTATTAAATGGTTCTCACGCGTCACCCATGACGTATTCCCTGCGTCATAAAACTTGGAATTGCTACGCGCATTTCCCTCTAACATATTCTTCTGAGATGCATATTTTCCATGGTTCCCCTTCTCGTTGGTAATTATTTATTACCTAATGTTTTCCTATACTTCACAATCAAGTTGTCCTTGTGTGATACTATGTGTAGTTTTCGAGCTAGCTCTTTACACAGACGCTACCCCCTACGTACTCCTCCTTTCTCCTCCCGGTTTCCGACTGCGTCGTGCCTGTGCTGCTTATATATGCCTAATATCAATTATTTCTTAACACATCCCCACGCGCTCCACAAAAATTTGATCCAACGGGTCAAATTTTCTATGTCAATATCAAATTTTTATAAGAGTCGCAACTTTCATCCGTACTTTGCATACCCGCAGAAATGAACATAACTCTCACGTTATTATGTTGTTGACGCACGCTGACGTTGATACACATAGACGTATGCCGTTAATGAAGGCATCTCGCATTGGGTTACTATGACCTCCTAAGCTCCAAAAATCACGTCGAAAAGGAAACATTCTAGAACTCGAAGGAAAACACAGCAAACATAACACACATATCGGGCAGATAGACACAAGACTATTGAAACACACACATGACATTTAATATTGAAACACACACAAGACATTTATCTTATTTGTCGGCTTGCCTTCGGCAACACCAACGACATTGGAGATTGTTTAATAGGCGTGTTCATTACGAGGCAATACATTATCGCGCTTATAAGCCACCTAACCACATATCTCAAATTTTGGGCAATGTTTGACCCTTGAATATCTTCATATTTATCCTCAGCTCGTTCTCCTTTCGAGCAGTAGTGCATCATTATTATTATCATCCTCAACATCATTATCAGCCATATTATCAAATTTTCTCGGCAAACGTTATCATCGACACAGTTAAACATATAAATTAGAGATCGTAAAATAAGCGAATTTGCTACAAGCAGATACATCCTTTCAGCATTCTCGATTGCAATTCACTTGAAACAAAATTTAAAATGGAGGTGATTTTCCAACTTCAACTCTTTTTTCTTCATCATTATCATTTCAACCTGTGTCGCAAAATTTGTCGTCTTCTCCTGGATAAAACTTGCTGTTGCTCCTCCAATGTGCGTCTAGCTGCAGCTTGTTGTTGTTGTTCTCCTGACGTGCTACTGCTCTTCGGCTTGCTACTGATCCTGGGGAGGGCCCCCTGCTGAGAATCGAAGTGTATTGAAGCTTTTCCATTCAAAAATTCATCCTTGGCGTCGCGTGAACTCGTGAAAAATTCCGTAGATCCTCGTTGCGTCAATTCGCGGACAAATTCTGTAGATTACTGCGTTAATGGGCGCTTGGACTCCCACGTTGGAGCTCATCAGCTCTTTCATCATAATTGTAGAAAATGAAGCACATTTATTTGCGAAGACCTTCAGGTTTTGGTTCTCAGTCCGCTCGTCGACTAGCATAACATTGACCCCTGAGGTTCGCGTTAAATTGCTAATGATCTCCTTCCGTAAAATACGCGTTTGATTGTCTAACATGTTTACTTTGTAATCGAGAGACAGCGCACTACGTGGTTGATCAACGTAAGAATTGTTTCCTCGGTTTCCTTCAAAATCTGCCCTAAGTGAGGCGGAAGTGATATCATCCATGAGTTTCCTACATTCCTATATAAAATAGTTACTTTCCGGTATTCTCAACCAATTCTAGACATAAGCCGAAATTCGTTCGACGGTGTCACCAATCAGTCAAATCACCTAAATGTTTCGAAGATAAACATTTTGCACATGACGTACGAACTAGCAGGAGGTTTTCCAGGTAGGCCGACACCTGAATACGCACCATATAATAAAAATGCACATATACATTGGGTATTGTCAAGGCGTCGAATTTACGTCATACTCTGCCGCGAAGGCTTTTCTAACGATCCGACATTCTGACAACACCGACACACAAAAAAATGCAGAAATAGACAAAATGTAGTGTTAACAACCCGTCAGACTTCACGTCGTACTATGCCTATAAGGCTCTTCTGACGATCTGGCTTTGCGTTAACACTAACACACAAAATGTAAAAGAAAAATAGACATGACATAAAATTCTATCTGATTCTCAGCCCCCAGAGTCAGTGCAGCACATTTAAATGATTCCACCTTGCCACAAGATTATATAAGCATTCACACAAATATTGTACGCTAAATCGGGAGATTGACCAATTAGGCTGACATCCCTAACGCACTAAATGTAAAAATGAATACACAGTGTGTCATCACTCGTCAGACTTTACATCATACTTTTGCTGAGAACAGCCGTTCTGATGATCTAACATCCTGATAACACGCACGAAAAAAAATGCAAAAAATGACATGATTTTTCACCTAAGTCTCAGACTTTGAGACATTGCACAATTGTTATTCAATGATGTCGTTTTCTTCGTCGTCCTTCAATTTCAACGCATTTATTTCAATGCTACTGATAACATTTAATATACATTCTTTCCATGTTCTCACAACATCCTACATTCTTGCGATCCGTAATACCACACTAGAGTTTTAACCACATCAGCCTCAACGTTTCGCCACAATTTCTTAATTGAGCTCAAAGCAATAAAATTCCGACCGATGCTCTCGGCCGCACGGTGTACCTCTCTTACATACATTCTCAATGAAGATTTCACTTGTGCATTCCAGTCGTAATTCATTTTCAATTTTTACGCTATAATCAATGCGTCTGCAGAAATTACACTCCATCTCGAAATATTGAGCATTTTCGTTGTAGAAAATGAACATATCCTCATGAAGTTGATAAATACATCCTAATTATGCAAACCTACTCTCGCCATCAATTAACGGTTTAATTTCAATTACTGACGAAACGGTCTACACAATTTGTTTAAAGTTACTGCCTAATCATGTTAACATTCAAAGCATTATCGTTTGCTTCTACCCTTCCCATCTCGTGCTCAAACAGAGATGGCTCGTTTGAATTACTTTGTTGATCAGGCAAATTAACTCTCGTGAACCTGTCTGAAGTCCGCGCACGAACGAGAGAGAATGCTTAGACAAATACTAGGAATCCATTATAAAAATCCAAAAATATTCTGAAGAATTCTCAGGGATGTTCCGTTCCACCAATATAAATTTATATAAAACACCAGGTAAATTACCTTTATACGACAAGTAAATCTTCCTGTTTAGGGAGACAATAATCCCAGACGTACGCAGTAAATATTCATCTCTCACACGAGGCAATACTTTTACTTTGCGATAAAATACGAGGTTGAATCCCACTCGAGAAATTGCGTAGTATTTCTTCAGAATCTACACAACTCTATCTCTTTCGCTGTAGTAGAATTCAGTTTCAGTAAGACATAATTTGCACCTCTCACATGAGTATAACTTGAACATTCCCTTAGACAACCAACGACTTGAAGAAAAATACACAATTTTTAATTAACGCACACTTCAAACAGAAAAGAAAATTTATTCATTGGCGACATGTAACTGAATAGACAAAATGTGTCTGCACCCCCACGTGTTCTTTCTCTAAAACTACGTATACCTAATTATTAATAAAATTCATCCCACCTGTAGAAGCTGAGATTGGAACACCCTGAATTTATCCGCCAAACACTCCACATTTGCAAAAATTATAATTTCCAAGGACTTTATATGTATTGTAGTATGACGCAATAAAGATTTCATGTCCACGGAATTTGAGAAGAATAACAAACAAATCAGTTTGGATCAATGGAATTCCGCAACAGCTCAAAAGAAGCACTATTCAATTCTCACTCTCGAACACTGGAGTCTTGCATGAAATTGTAATAAATACTGAAATTTAACAAATGGAGTTCACTTTACTGGTCACGTGTGTGGCGGTATTTTATCTCTAAGTAAACTAAATTTATCCAAGAATTGGCTGCGTGGCATTTTCAGAAGATGCAGCACATTCTCAGAGAGGAAACGAGTACACTTCATTAAATTTATTATTCTAGGCACCGTCACTTACTCAGCTTCAATCCGACACCGGCATGAAAGTCTAATTCACTCTGCATTTGACAGCAAGGAACAAAATTCATTTTTCAAGTTATCTCAAGATTATTTGGCAGAAGACATCAACCATTCTACTTTAAATACTCTCACCTCAACGGGTAAAAAAAAATTTGTATTCCTGAGCTTGTTAGGGCAAACTTACATTCATATTAAACTTCAAGAAAACTCTCAAATTAAATTTAATCGAGGTGTCATAATAAAATTAAACTTGCTCAGTCATTCAATATTTTTGAATACCAAAAACGCAAAATTTATTCAAATTTTCAAGTGATGTAAGGCGGTTTCAACTAAAAATATAGGCATACATCCGGGGCCATCGTTCTACACATAAAACCAATGAACATCAAACGGTGATAAATCCTGGAACATTCATTAAGAAGACAGCATACTGAAAATTTTATGAAACACATATTCAAGACAAAGCTCTGCACGAGTACTCGCTTAGCAAATGCATCGGATTCCATTAGTTCAATTCATGCTGATTATATTCTCATCACAATGGCATTCAACTGTTATTTTCCGACTGCAGAATAAAATGAAATGAATTGCGAGTGCAGTACACCGGAACTTGAAAAAGTTACGCTGGATTACTATGTCTAAATTTCAAATGTGTTCAACATCAATACTGCCACTCAATTTGGGGAGCAAATTCAACAAGATCTATGAGCTGCTCTGAGACGTCTATCTGCAGCCAAGAGAACTGCCGTTTATGGCCCTGCGGCAGGTTCGAACATCGGCGGCATGAAGGTTTAGGCTAGAATTTTACTTCAAAAATTAAACTGCACTCAAAAGGACCCGGGAGAAAGCACACATAGAAACGTACATTGAACTACTCTGTATTACACAGCAAGAAAATTTCATTTGAGGGAAAATTCTATCACCGTGGGTCAGAAAATATAAATTTTGGAATTTTAGGTCTCAAATGTCATTAACAAAGGTATGCATCACGTTGATAAGGCTTGTCAGAAAATTACTATGGAAACAAATTCACACGACAGCGCACAAAATTTTCTACTAATCACTTTAATATACTGCATGCGGGATGGTAAATTCCATCTTGATTAATTGCCAGAAATTCCTAAACACTGCAACATATCAAATTGTTTCAAAACTTCAACTGAGACAATCAGGTTTTTATAAAATTAAACCATAAAATCCGGAGCCATTGCTACAAACTCAATCCCGAGTATATACTACAAGTCGATAAATCCACGTACATGCAGCACACAGAAAGTTCTTATCCCACACATGAACAAGAGGTAATCAAAGAAAAAGAACAATTCGAGAGCCAGCCCCTGCACAACAAAATGTTACTGCTTCTATATTTCAACGCACTCAGACAAAACTCTAACAATACTGCACTCTTAATGGCTAACCTTTGGCTGCCCAACGGTCTGTCATTCAAATCTGTTACAGCTGCAAAGCGTACGCGAAGATTCAATACAATACAAGTTCTTGCAACTCACTGTGCAGTTATTTGAATGACTTTGTTGGAAGATCATTACACACAAAATTTTTAGCAACTGCAAATTATTACAGAAAACATTCGGATAAATTTAATTGTGAAAGAAATGTTTAATAATGTTTTAATGGGGCACTTCACATCAATGATAAATACGCAACGCGTGTGATGTTGGTGATATGTATGCAGTTCAAACAGCAATAGACTATGACAGCAATAGACAATGCTACTCCGACTCAGTGGGCTCACTTTACTTGGTCACTCAAAAGGTTTGGCCGCAGCCTCAAGAATTTATTATCATTATCAGGCAAGTGAAAGCAGCACTCGCGATCGCACCGCTCGCTCAAGCTCCAGGCTGAAATGTACTTGCAACAAATTGGCCTAAACCAACTGACACGGAGTAAATGGTACATGAAGAAATCTCTCTTTAACGTTCGACCGAATTTAATGCTTAAGAGAGCGAATGGAAAAATTTTTTATGCTGTCACATAAATGTCAGGCTCACACTGATTATATTTCATCCCATTAGCCCTCAACCGTACAATTCAATCAAGGATTGGAATTTTTTTTGAAAATAATGAATGCACTTCAGCATTTGACAAGATTGTGATGGTTCTTGCAAGTCCAAGAAAATACAACATACTTCAGCAATATCAAACTCTGCCACACAACACGAAGTGCAATTTCAACAAGAAGAAATATTTTAACTGATGCAATCAATGTTATGGCAAATTCGGACCAGGAATGCAATATTGATCCTTGAGTTGTTCATCGTATAAAGAAACTTTTAATGGCAATGCATCCTTCAAATTTCCTTGACTTAGCAAGCACTCTCTAAGTTAGACATTCCAGAGAATGGTTTGGCCGCAACCACAAGCTTTCAGTTTATTGCCCTACAGCAGGCTCGTAATTTCTGTCGGCCGCCTCTCCGTCTAGGCTGTAAATTTACATTTTAAAATTGGGTAGCACTCCAAGTAACACAAGGAAATGGCACAGGAAGAATTACTGCTTAATATCGAGTGCTTGTTAGACTGAATTTGAGGGTCAATGATTTTTCCGAAGGATTATGACATAAACAAAACTTGAAGCACTGGAAATGTTTTAACAAAATTCCATGTTTAATATGCAGGTATCATGCTCGCACAGTGCACCTTTATTTTGGCTGTCACGAAACAATGCTGGTCAAGCACGTAACGTATGAGGACTTGCAACCTCCACAAATATATATATAATGTACACCTTTGTGCTAGCACGTCACCTACATAATTAAGCATGGAGAATAATGAGTATTAAAGATTGACACCTTTATTATTGAACTGAACACGTGGATCGGGACACAGGGAATCATATATCGCTACAGCAATTGCACACCACTGCCTTCAGGCAAGATGCTCATTCCTGGCGACATAACCATTTTGCCGACAATGCGATAATTACACCTTGGCCACATAGAATTTATATGCGATTATCAAACGGTGAATTGTGCACGATGGAAGAAAATTAGAAACACGACATAAATACCCTGGCTATCGCACACATAAATGAAAGGTTATGTCAGACATAGGTTAGAATCTTTGCCATCAAACTTCACCAGCTGCCTAATTCATATTACACACTGCGCGCCAAAAATATACTTGCACTGCTTCAGCGTGCCTTCCAACTTGGCTTTCTCCACAAACACCACTTGCGAGCGCTCCCTAGTCAATTCACTGACGGCGGCCTGTGGCGGCCCGAAGCCTAGCATCCATGTGTATTTCTTCTGGTGAATACCGGGCTGGTGTGGAACCGCCTTTTAGATTGAGAACGCCCGGCATCAACCACTGCACCACGGTTGTGTGGAGCAACACCGGCCGCGGTGCTTCGAGCCCCCCCCCGCCTGTGAACAATGCACAGGTTTATATTATCCATTCCCTGAAATATAAACATCATTGATCCCCCCTCTGAGAATTGACATGAAGCTTCAACAGACACCCCAGCTTTATCCGAAACATTGAATAATCCCCGCTTGAGAAAACAAATAACACAGCACTCCGTTACATGAAAGCCATATAATAATAAAAACCACGAATATATTTGATTTCCCTATGAGAGCTAATCACACCCTCGAACTTCTACCCACATATTACGTGAAACTCTAAACACTCCCTATTTGAGAACATTTTACAAAATGCAAGCCCTCTAATAAATACACGAACATTTTGATTCCCCATTATATGCCGTCTCAAAACAAAACCCCTATGAGAATTGATCATTTTACCGTCATACTAAGGCCCACTGCAAAGCATCCTGTTTGAGATAATAAATCCCACACACCCCGGATTGAAAAATTAAACATTTGCACAGATCCAAAGACTGATCCTAGCACAGAACAAAGAATATAATCTCACCTCCCATCTTGACACACTTCGACCTACATCTTCACTTGGTCAAGATCACGCAGAGGTAGACCGGTTACCCGCGTTGCTGTGCTTATATACCCCCGCCGCACTATGGCTACGTCCCGGCAGAGTGCAGGCCTTTGAAAGTGCGTGGCTTCTCCCCATTGGATGGTTCTCACGCGTCACCCATGACGTATTCCCTGCGTCAGAAAACTTGGTATTGCTACGCGCATTTCCCTCTAACATATTCTTCTGAGATGCATATTTTCCATGGTTCCCTTTCTCGTTGGTAATTATTTATTACCTATTGTTTTCCTATACTACACAATCAAGTTGTCCTTGTGTGATACTATGTGTAGTTTTCGAGCTAGCTCTTTACACAGACGCTACCCCCTACGTACTCCTCCTTTCTCCTCCCGGTTTCCGACTGCGTCGTGCCTGTGCTGCTTATATATGCCTAATATCAATTATTTCTTAACAAGAAAAAGAGAGGTATTTATAGTTCAAATTCTAGTTCTAGTTCACACACACGCACACATATATGTATGTACATAAATGTATTAATGCATATATACATGCACACACACATACCGACATACATTCACACAACACGCATACATGCATACAGACATATACATGTACGCAAATATTAACACACAAGCAATCGTAATACATATGCATACTGCAAAATTGTAGTATAATGTATTGAAATAAAGGATAATGAGAAAAAGAAATTTGTAACTACTCTTTCAGTATATAGTGCTGTTATGTACTTTAGTACATAACCGCGTGCTATGGATGTTCCCCAGTATAACTGTTGCCTGGAATGGCAAAGGATCACGTACCCCATGCCCTGACTCGCAGACTTCCGTTTACAAATCAGCAAGGTCAGCAGAAAGCCGTGCTGTACCAGCAAAGAGAAGGCGACGCCTATATGGGAGCAGCAGCGGCATCAGAAAAAGATGCATAAAAAAGGGTTCCCGACGGTTGGTTGCTGCCAACGATCTTGTATGAGCTGCAGCAACCTTAACGGAAATTCCAGCTACATAAGCTAACACGGAGAGTTAGGAGGATCATTCTTTTACGCGAATTAGGCTGAGAAAGGTCTCTTCTGTGCCGCGTTTACTAGTAACTCTAAATTCGAACTCAGTCAGGCACGCTGAGATTGTTATTGTATAAATTTAATTTTGTGACCTCATACCTCAGAACGACGAATCCAATATAACGTAAAATCCATGAGACCTCTTCTTTATATAATTATTGTCATCATCGCCGCTGCCTTCTCTACTTTCTCCAAAGTTGCGTGGACGGTATTGTAATCTATTTATCATCAATTACGTTTGCTGGTTCCAATTCATCTCCTGTCATATGTGGTGTTTATCAAACTTCAAAACAGTAAATGTATGGCCATGCATAATGAGTGTTTTAAAACCTGCTATAGATAAGCCTTACATTGAATGACGATCATGGAAATTATCCTGAAATACGAAAATCAATTAATTCGATAAAATAAGAAGCGATCGTCATAACAATGGCGGCAGCGCAGTGAAATTCAATCAATTTTGCCGGCCCCACGCTTCCTAAAGAGACCGTTCAATTCATCACGTCACGCTACCAAAAATTATGCAATTGGCCAAATAATTGTTCATTAAAGAAATTCATCTCATCCATATGATTTGTGTCATTGTGTTTCTCTAATTTGTGTATTTTCATATCACTTTATTTGCGTATTTTCCCATGATTTATGCCATATTACCGATTTATTTCTATACATTTATGCCGATTCATGCCATTTATGTTAATTTATGCCATTTTATTGATTTATTTCTGTTCCATTGCATCATTTGATTTAACCTGTTGTTTTTCCTTTTAGTATTAAGATTATTGTGCACTGTATTTGATATCACTGTGTCCGTGCGCATTGCTTTTATTGATCTATTCATTTATGTCTGTGTATTTGGAAACATATTGTACGAAATATTTAATTTAAATTGCCAAGTTTGAACTCTAATTGCTATCAGTGCTTATTGTGAATCCATTTTGAATTGCTAATTTTGATCTAATCATCTATTGAAATCATGGCAGAGAACAATAACGAAAATAATCATAATATAGCTACCTTAAATCATGCAATCGAACTGCCTAAATTCAACGGTGAAGGCTGTGTAACTTCCTTTTTAAAGCACTTCCAAACTAGAGTCGATATTTATACAAACGACGTAGATTTGCAATATCGGTATTTAAAAAATGCCCTTATTGCAAAGCTTGGGACTCATATGTTCTCAAATCAGACCAGTTAATCACACTGGAAAATGTAAAAACTTGGCTAATTTCTGTGTGCAAAGGTGCTGCGAACTATAGAAAAACGGTGCACAAGATCCTATTTAATCTGCATCAAGAGAATGATGAATCTGTTAATGCTTATGCAACACGAGTTCTGGCCAGCTGGAAGGACACGTTTGGCCAGGAATGGCACTACGAGGATGACAGAGCACAAAAAATCTTGATACCAACTTTGATAAAAAATATAAATCCCAAGATCAGTGAAAAATTGCCTCATGATTTTGACCCAGAAACCGTTACGAAACTCTTGGATAAAGCGTGATCAATTGAAGAATCTCTGCTTGAGGAGAAAGCTGTCATGAATAGGAAGAGACGAGCCCATGAAAGCGATGTAGTAGTTGAAAAGTACCAGTATCATGCACCTCAAAAGCGAGCATACAAGCCCACAAATCCTTACAAATGGAAGAGCACTTCTCACGGCAATGCCCGTCCCTTTGCAAACTATAAACGTAAATTTAATGATCATGGAAGTCGGAATAATAACATTGCTGCCGTTAAATCAAAAACTTCCAAAGCAACCGAAAAGCGTTTTCTCCGTAATTATTTCGAATATTGAACAAAGAAAATGCTCCACTTTCGTTGACTCGGGCTCTTCTGTAACTCGTGTAAAATCTAGTGTAATTAACAAACTATTCAAAAACCCTCCCCGAATTAAACGATGCACGAAAGTTCTTTGTTCTGTCAATGGAGATAATCTCCACACTCTAGGTACGATAGACCTGAAATTTAATTTAGGAGATGTAAAATGCTGTCATGCTGCTATCATTGTTGAAGATTCTTTTTTCCCTGGCGCTGTCTTACTAGGGCGGATTTCCTTAAGAGATTCGGCGTTGAAATAAAATACAGTCAGCACGAAAAAAGTCACGTAAAAATTAATGAAAGAACTTACCAATTTCAATCAGTTGGTGCTTCAAATTCTGTCAACTTTGTAAAGCAGTCGGAGGATGCATCATTCAGTGTGGCGAGAATGCCAAGTGGCTTGACGGTAGAAGGCGGAACGTTGTGTCTCACACGTATCTTAGAGTACCTCAACACATGAACAGCAAAAATGTTGTAATTAAGCAAAGTCCGACTTGTAAAGGAGTAGCAATACCACGTACGCTTGCTACTGTTCTTGATGGTACCGTACCTATAGTATTTGTTAATTATAACGATAAAAACGTTCTGATACCTAAGAATAAGATTTGCGCTGTATTAGATGTAGCCATCGACGAGCCTCACTCAAACGAAAGCGAAAGCTACGCCTGTGCCGTGGTGCCACTTGAGAGCGCTGGAGATGTGGCACAGTGCCCGAACCCAAACAGGCGCTCGAGGCTACACGCCCCTCAGGCAAGTGTGAGCAGTAGCGGAACAGCATGCTCGTGCCAGATTCAGAGAAACGCAGAGAACCTAAATTCAATAAAATGATTGACGATGTAGACTTATCTCATTTAAATCTGGAACAGGAAACTACCCTGGTAAAGATAATAAACAAGCAAAGAGAATCATTCGCTATTGGAGACGAGATCGGACTTGCTCGTAATGCCGAGTTCAAGCAAAATTAAAGTCCACATAAAGGTTGTACCACTTTATAGGACTACATGTTTTCGTAGGCCATTAGGAACGAAGGAGCGTCTTGTGGTGATTTTAAGGTGAGTGCGAGTAAAATCATTACCGCCAGAAATTCAGGGCTGTGCCAGAAAAAGCTACGTGAAAAATATTGACAAATACGGACTTTTCCTGACCTAAAAATTCTCAAACAAACTGACATGTTTTCCGTTAGTAATGGAGAAAAATCTCCCAAGCTCATAATATTTTGGAGCTTATTTTGCATCACACTCACTTAGACCTCCTCTTCACCATATGGCCTCTTTTTCCTCCTATTTAAAGGAAAAAGGAAAACTTTTTTAAAAAATCGTACATAATTATTCCTTTTACAAGATCATAAAATAAAATATACAACACAACAAGAAAAATAAAACTGCATAATAAGGAAAACAAATGCAGATTCCTTAGATTAAAGCAATAATAAAATAAGAAATCAGTTGAAGCAGAAGAAAAAAAAAATTAAATGCCTATTGAATTTAAATGGACAAAATTGAAATATATTACATGTTACCCTATTAGCTATAATTGTTATATGATTAGTTATACATGTTATTAGTTGTATATTATACTTTTTTGAATTAAACGATAGTTCTACCCCTGTAGGATATGATGATCGAAAGGTGGAGCCGTGCAGAAACGCTCGCAGCGAACATCAAAAAAATAGCAACTAATTTCTCGAGCGCGCCGCTGAGCTCTGCTCTGCTTCGCGCTGCTCCGCTCCGCTTGCTGTGTGAAAGCATCTTAAGGAGATCATCCAGGCCCTGCCAGGCCCCTGTCGCTCCGATGAGCATTTGTCATGTTTTTGTTGAAAAGGAGTTAGACTATTCAGTCCTAAAATTTTATGGCGCTACGGACAACAGATCCCCCTCCCAGGGGGGGGGGGGGGGGGGGTAAGGGAACAAAAGATCTTGAATTTTCGACCCCATTTCGACCCCATATAAAAAGAAAACAAAACGGGAAATGAATAATTTTACACTAAACTTTTGTTAGAAATGCTTCAAGGATTCTAAAACTGTCTTTGGTTTTGTTCTAGCATCAAAACTCAATGAGGAGTAGCGTTTTGAAATATCCATAAAAATGAACTAAAAAAACAATATGTCCATTTTTTTCAAAAACTAAGGTCTGAATAAAAGAAATGAATTGAAAAAATTGTGTTTCTTTTTAAAAGTTACATATCTTAGTGAAATTTTATATGAATCAGACTGAAAAATAAAAAATTTCATAATTTTAACAGGGAATAAAATTTTTTTCTTCTTTTTACTTATGGAAATTACAATTCACAGTGTGGATATGAAGTTATGCATGGAGATTATCGAAATAAAAATGAAAACAGCATTCAATTACATCAATTTTACATTATATTACTTTTCAACAAAAAAGTTTGCTTATGGCTTATACCCAAAACCTCTAACTTTCAACATTCAAAAGGCTACTTCTCATTGAGTTTTGATGCTAGAAGCAAACCAAAGACAGTTTTAGAATCCTTAAAGCATTGTAAACAAAGTGACATTGCAAACTTCTAAATTTGAGAAAAAATATTATGCAGCTCAAAACCCAAAAATAATTTATTTGTGATGTAAGGATAAAATATCGCTTTACACAAAAATGATTTCCTAAAATATTCAAATTTTGCAATGTCACTTTGTTAACAAGGCTTCAAGGATTCTAAAACTGTCTTTGGTTTTGTTCTAGCATCAAAACTCAATGAGGAGTAGCGTTTGAAATATCCTAAAAATTTACCAAAAAACTAATTTTTCGTAAAAAAATTAAGCCTAAATCGAAAAAGTGACATGAGTAAAACAAGTTTACTTTCAAAAAATACATATACTGGCCAACTTTCAAACGAATCGTTGAAAAAAAGTTGAAAAATTGGGACGATCTCCCTAAATAGTGTTATGAAGACGGTTCTTTTGGCTCGAAGGTCTGGGGGGATGGTAGGTTTGAGATTTATCTTACTCAAGTGCTTGGTGGCTTTGTCCGAGGTCAGTTTGTCAATGGCAGTTATGTAGCCTGTTACGGCAGAGTATCCGGTTGAGTTGTCATTGAGACTTGTGAGCGGAACTTCCTAGTATTTGAATGTAGTTTCAAAGATTTTTATCGGTCTGTTTGTTGTCGTGGGTTGACCTTACGGAGTTGGATTCTGTAGGTGGTGTTGATTTTTTGGCAGATTGTATTGGGTTGGTTGTGAAAGTTTGATAGGTCGTTCGTGGCTGGGTGTTGTTTCCAGAGGCTGAGTTGGGACGTGTGATGCTGTGGCGTGTTTTAGTGTTTTGTTTTGTATTATTTGGTCTTGGTTGGGTAAGAGTTGGTAATAGGCTGCGGGAACACTGGCTCGAGCCAGCTCTCCCTGAGCTTTGTCCTTCCTCACAGGAGGACATGATGGTAGAGTGGTTAATCCTAGGTCTTAGTATATGGTGTATCAGGTGTCTGGTTTATCCGGAAGGCGGCTGGTGCCCTTCTTGTACCCGCTTCCTCCTACTATAATGGGATTTTCCCAGATGGTCTGGGGCATTTCGGTACACCAGTCTCTACTACCTTCCGGTAACACTCTGCGATCGATAGGTAAATTAGAAAACAGAGGAGCGAAAGAAAAAGAAAGCTATTCACACCCTGGTCCGCAGTTAGGAGGCAAGAGCTTGGTAAGCGAGGTGGGGAGTCGGCTGAGGTTGTGCAGTCGTGGTACTGAAGAGGTCGTTGCTGAAGATTAGATACTTCTTCGGCGGTTTTCACTGGTGAACGACTGGCTCAGGGAGGGGGCAGTAACAAAAGGAAGGAAAAGAAGATTAGAGTTCGAAACAGAGTGTGTCAAGAGAGAAAAAAAGGAGAGAATGGGAAAGGGATAGTAGGAGATAACGAAGGTGCATTTGAGCGCATAATTTGGTAATCTTGTGTATCTTTTTCTGTTATCTTTAATATTTAGTTGAGAAAGGATAAAATGAGATGACCTATCATGGCTTTATTAGCTTAAAGTTATTTGCTATTCATGGTTATGCTGTATCAAGCTACGCTCATGTACCTGTTTTATCTTACAGCAAGGAGCAACAAGCGCCGTCAGTACATGGAATCAAGAAACATGGAACATGGAAATTTATTTCCTATCGACATGTATCCTATTTATATATTTTCATATTTACAGTCCATTTATTTATGTTTTACTGATTTATTTTGCGTAATTTTTTATTTTTTTTTTAGTTTTATTTTTTATTTTTCATTTGTTTAATTTTTTTACCTAATTACTCCTACTATAATTGAAGAATACTGTTTAATCTCCTACTAGTAAGAATTCCTACTTGTGCTCTCTATTCTAGCAGACTAGTCTACAGATTCCTTCAACCCTAACTAACACCTATACTACTGCGCAAAACTTAACTAATATTTAGATCTATTTACACCCGCGTTCACATTTTATTGATATAAATATGATTATGGATCTATTATTATTTTTCTAAATATCTAAACGATTACTCAACTTGAATGCCTTCAAGTGGAAAAGCGAGATCTACCCTTCTCCCCTTTATTGTCTTCCTATTTGCTTATCCTTATGAAAATTTACAGGTTATTTACACTATCAACAATAAAAATGTACATATATACAGATTTACCAACCCCTTATGTACTTAGAAAATTAGAGACAAGAAATTTCTAACGTTGGTGAGCTTAAACAAGAGTGATGAAAAGAAAATTATGAAAAAGAAGTATAATAATAAATTCAGATGAAATGAAATGTCTGAGGTTTTGGCTTCCCACCCGCGAGGGGGGGGGGGGGGAGAAGGAAGACCGTTCCAACCGCTCACCAAAACCCCAGAAAAAAATAAAAGGAAAGTATATTTGGCCTTCCCCACTTCCTCCAAAGTAGACGGAAAATTTTGGATTTCAAGTATGTCTCGTAAATTTGATGGTTCAAATATGTTAAATAAATTCTGGAGGGGGAAGGGAGGAGGGGGGGGGGGGCATCGCACGTAGTCTTGACTTTTTGAATCTGGAATTTTGTTTTGGGATGAGCTGTGGTGGAAAAATTAAGTTATTGCACAGGTCGTTATCAAATTGTTGCATGTTGTTCCAGATCTTGTTTGCGTGCTCATGCAGCAGTATGTAATGGGAAATTTAGTTGTTTGTGCATTTATTCGGATGGAATTGCGTCTGTTGGTGTGGTGCCTGTGATGTATCTGAGGGTTCTGTTCCGAACTTTTTGCTGTTTGGGTGTTGCTGATGCCGATGCTGTGTGTAAGGGTATAACCGGGTAGATAAGTGCTGATCTTACGTAGGCCCCGTAGAGTTTTACTTTCGTTTTTGTGGACAGATGAGTGAAACGGTGAATTTTGTCAAGATTTTGAAGGCTACTGCTTGTCGAGTGGAAGCCTGAGAAAATATTCCATGTGTGGTTATGTTTAATCCTAGGACTTTACCTCTGCTTGTGTACGGTATACTTGGTTGTTGATCGTTACATCAAAAGTTTTCCTGCTACAGATTGGGATAATGGCAAATTTACTGCTGTTGGTTGGTATCTTCCAGTTATTGTCGGATGAGTTGATCTGCTCCATGCTTTTTTTGTTTTTTGTTGTTGCACATCTCGGCGAATTTTTTCCTTCTGTTATTTGGGTGATATCATCTGCGAAACATATATAATCTGTATTTGGTAATGGAGGAGGTAGATCAGGAGTGTAGAAGCTGTAAAGTGGGTGGATAAACATGCTCCTTGGGGTACACCATTATTTAATGAGAATTTGGGTCCTTTGTGGTTTGCTATTCTCATTGACGCTGTTCTGTTGTTCAAGTAATTGCGCGGAGTCCGTACAAACACTGGGGGGATATTTATTCGTGAAAATTAGAACATCAGACCAAAGTGCTACACCTTGTCGAATGTTTTTTTAACGTCTCCTAAAAAAATGTCTATTTTACACGTTTGTGGTAGTTCGATTCAAGGAGGTTTAATGGAATGGAGGCGGCATCAGCGATCTAAAGTGAAGCCAATTTTCGGTATCTGTAGGGTATACGGCCACACACCAGGGCTGCCACTGATGGGGGATTTCCCCTAGATCTGGGGGAAACACTCGTAGTCTAGGGGAAAGGGGGGAAACTTTCGCAAAAACCATAAAATTTGGGGGAATTCGGCCAGCAATTATTTCCTTTGCAAAAAATGTATACCATGGATAATTTTGAATTACAAGTGGACGTATGCTCATTCGGATGAAGAAATTATGATGCAGAACAGGAAATACCCCCTTCTAACCATGAATAAAAGGAGATATAACGAAGTTTGAACGAGGATCGAACTCATTAGACTAGCAATGAGATTCACATCAGACCAATGAACAGTAACATTACTCTCATTCTCACAGCCCACAGATCTAAGTCTCGAGAGTTCGCTCTATAAAAGAAATAAAAAGGCAAACAGTGACCGTGACGGTTGCTAGTTTCCTTCCTCTGATCGAATACTTTTTGATCGACATTCTTTCCATTAACACAAATTATATGGTAATTATTCCTATATGTTAATTTGGGAATTCAGATATTTTCATTGAATTTTCTTCGGCAAAATTGAGGCGGAAGCAGGAGTTCTTGTAGATTGAATACTTGTGTGGTTCAAAATTAGGAGATGTTAAAAATGTGCGGCACGCCTAGGTTTCAATCAGTAACTTTCAATATAAACGTTTTATTTTTATGTTTTTTCATAACTTATATGCGTTACAGAGACTAACTCTGTTACATGCTTTTCAGCAATTAGTTCTTCAACTTTGAATATTTACCGTTTTAACGAGCAAAACTTTACAAAGATGACAAATAGGTTCATTTTAGTGATTGATGCTATTTATATAATGATTTCATTATTTTATAGTTATTATTCTTGCTTTAGAATGCTGATTATTTTTTCCAATGGCTTACCGAACCGAATCATGTTCAACGAAACGAAAGTTCTGTACGCAGTCATTTAGTAATGATTGGCTCGGTGCCACCGAATTAAAACTCGTCTGAAATGAAATCGTAATCCCAACTGTAGGTAATGTAAGTGCTGCAAAATTTCTTTGAAAAATTAAAACAAAACAATGTTCAGTACAACATCAGAGAAACATAAATGTTGCAAGTACCAGCGCTGATATCGTAGGAGAGCCATCCAAGAAATCCAGTGGAATTACCATAAGTGAGCTTACTCGTGTAGAAAACTTTTACCAACACGACCTTACCTTAAGTGTGTATAATTTCTTACCTGTGGGTAAAACAATTTACCCCTACAGCAAAATAGCTCGCAAGCTGTCAATGAAAAGGACGAAATTACATTTGGATTTAATATACATTAAGTAATGTCAGTTTTTATTTAATATATACCATAATACGTTTTTTCCTTAATTTTGGGGGATTTTTGACGAAAATGGGGGAATTTCTACCGCAAATCTGGGGGAAAGAGAAAAACCTCAGTGGCAGCCCTGCCACACACACGGAGATGGGGCTCAGTTCGCAAGTGGCACTCGACGTGGAAGGGTGCAGCTTATCCATGCTGCGTTCAAGGACTACTTTCCCCATATGCCAAGCTCATGCATCATACACATATGCAGTTACTTTCAAAAAAGATTCAGACGTAAGTTTTCACGTGTACGTACAGAAATTTCATGAACTGCAAACGGTGTTCAGTTCTTGATGTTGGAGGTGGTGCTACCCCTCCACTGCCACACCACCTCCACACTAGGACCAAATGCCGGGTGGGCGGGGCTTGGGACGGCAAAAGTGGCTTCACTCGCTTGACTGGCAAAAGATGGCGATGCCGCCTCCATTCTATTGAACCTCCTTGGTTTGATTGATACGGTTTATAGCAGAGTTGTTAAGGCCGTATGAGTTCATCTGTTGCATCTGAATTCATGTTGTCTGCTATTTAAATAATTGGGAATTGTAAGGAAATTTGTCACTCTGTTGTTAAAAATTTTATCTAGTAATTTTCCTTATTCTTAAAATGAAAAGCAAGGCGAAAATCGCTGTACGAATTTCCATTTTATTATTACAAATAGTAAAGTCTAAATGAATAAAATTGAACGTTTCGAACTAAACAGTTCATCTTCAGCAAGGAAAAGAATTCTGCGACAAAACAAAACGAAAATGAGTAAATTGAAACTACATTTTGCAAAAGAATATTACAACATATACAGAAAAATAGTCGTAAATTTAAAACTAAAATATAAACAAAACAAAAATTAAAAAACCTAAACTAATGATTATGTATTAGCAATGAGAAGAGGAAAAGCACTTTGAGTATCATTTGAGTATCTGAGCTTGAAAATGTATAGCGACTCGAGGATGCGTAAATCAATCATATGAGGGGCACCAGCAAGGATTTTAAAATGATTAACGGAAACAGGGACGTTACAGTTTTCCGCATGGGATCGAACAGAGGACAGGGGTCCTCCATCTTCGGGTCCTCCGGCTGTTCAGGGCTTTGTTTCAGGCCCTCCCAAGTTTGTTGATATTTACTTATGTATATGTCTTGTAGCCGAGTTCTGATTGTGTTTAAATGTCAAATCAGTTGCTTTTCATTTTAACCCTTTAACGTCCGAATTTTTGTACTCATATTACCATTAACACAACCACCGTCACTAAACTGGCGCTGGCATCAGGCAGTCACCAATATCAGGATGGGAAAGGAACTGCCACTCGGCAGAGAACTTCAAAGAACACATTAGGGAACTAATTGAATAAGAAATACAATATATTGAGGGTATTCTTGAAAGAGGACACTGGTGTCCTCTGGGGCGTTAAAGGGTTAAGAATGAGACGCGTCAATGCGGATTCAGTTTTAATTTTCCTTATATGTCGATAAGGGAGATTGGCTTATAATTTTGCACTGATTTTGGGGATGAGTTTGGTTTTAGCAGGAAAATCATAGTTGCGTGTTTTAAGCTGTCGGGGAAGTAGCCTGCAGATATAGACATATTAAAGATTGTTTAATATGACTATTAAAATTGTTAGGCTGTCCTGTTCGGCGCCAATTGTTAAATTTATTATTATTTTTGGTCCTTGTTCGGGCCCAAGATTCTAGATCTTTCGGATGCTTTTACGGGCTGACCTTGCTCACGGGTGCCGAAGTTTAGTTCGTAGAGGCTGTATATCAGCGGATGTAGGGCTGCCGCTCATTGCGCGCCACTCATTTGAAAACTCTCTAGGAGTTGAGACCCTTTTTTTCTTTGTAGTCGGTATTCTGCTCGGGGAAGATAGTATTCGGTTAATTTACAGATTTATCTGCAGGGAACAATGTTAGCTGCAGAGTATTTCAGTAACGGATAATGAGGTTCCGAAATTCCAGAGAGCTGACCGTTTTCTTTTCGTCGCTCTCCCGAATTTCGGACAAGCCGGATTCAAGGGGGTGTGACGAGTATCTAGGTTACTCGAATTAAATTCCGGCGAACATTATTTACAAAACCGGTAGCGTGATACTATATAGAATATCCATCTGGCCATACTGGCGCGGGGCCTAACAAAGATGTTAATGAGAAAATTAATCAAATTTTTGGTAGGTTTTTAAGTTGCAGAGTGGTTATTCCTGTTGTCCCTGGCGCTTTCTGTTTGAATGGTCGTAACGCCTGTAGTAGCTCTTCAAGTGTAATAGGGAGAAAATGAATATAACCCAGTCTGCTGATATTTCCAGTTCTATGGGGGACACTCGTATTTGCTATATTGTTCATGTGATCTTGTACTGTTTCAATGTGCTCTATATCAAAGTTTGGTTCGTCTTGTTTGGTAAATATATTTTTTTAGTGCCCTCTGCAGATAGGTTCGTTTTCTTTTGGTGTGTGTAGCTGAGTTTTGTTGTTTCCTATGTATAGTACTATTTTTTTAAAATTATCTCCCATCATTCTCCTGCAAGAGGACCAGAAGATCTTCGGGTCCTCCGGCTGTTCAGGGCTTTGTTTCAGGCCCTCCCAAGTTTGTTGATATTTACTTATGTATATGTCTTGTAGCCGGGTTCTGATTGTGTTTAAATGTCTGTTTAGATGTTTTGGCGGGTAGTATCTTTAAATATGTTGAATTGTATGTTGGTATTGTGTTTTTTGTGTCAGAGTTTCATGTTCTCGTTTAATTCTCAGAATGATTCTGTGGGTAATGAGTGGAATTGTTGCGTTTGTGGCTTCCTGTACATGTTTGGTCCATATTTCCAGAAGTTAGTCTATTTTATTATGAGTTGGGTTTGTTGTGAGGGCGGTGTGACTTATAATGGTAATAATGGTATCTGTTTGTAAGATTTCCAATTTGCTTTGTAAAAATGTCTTCTGGGTTTGATAGGAATCTGTATGGGATTTACTGAAATGGTTGCTATTATCAGAATATGATCTGATGGTGTGATGGGGCCGGGCTTCTAAAAAATGTAATGAAAAACTTGCTTATTCTGTAGAACTACATTTGGTGAGGAGGTACGATTATGGGTTATGCGGGTGGGAAAGTAGGGTCCTACACATGTACATTTTTGTTTTGAAATTAGGTTATGAAGGTGATTTCCTCTATTGTTCTTATATGTATATTTGTTATGTTGTGTGCTGCGTTAATGTCTCCTAGAAAATAAGTTGGATGCAGTCTGCTGAGTAAGGTGGGATAATCAATAAAATGGAGGTAGTCCGTTCTTGGGGGCGTTTAAGTAGTGCCTATGGTAATTGGTACCTGAAATGTGTGAATTGAAACTGCAAGAATGTCGGAATAAAAATTGTCATGAATCTTGTATTAAATATCTTTCTTGATTGCTATAGCGGTACCTGCATGATCTTCGTTCAGCTCATTTGAATAAAAGATATTGTAATTGAATATCTTGAGGGGTTTGTTGTTTATGAGAGAGTGACTGTTAATGAGTATTATGTCTGGGTCTAATGTTATATATGATGGATAAAGTTATTCTATTGGTGTTCCACGACTGAAAGTTGTGTTGAATTATTGTTATTTTCTTCAGAATCATTTTGGAACAATTTTTTTTTGTGGCTGCTATTGGTGATTGGTGTCTTGAAAGGTTTATGAAGTCCTCATGTGAAATGATGTTTATTTTCGGTCTTGGGAATTTGACCCTGGTATTTCTTATGTACTCCAGTAAGGTTTGTGACCTGATATCTTGAACGGAAAATTTCAATCCTTTGTCATTTTCTTTTTTGTCAAGTTCCTGAGTATACCATTGTAGATATTTGTCAATCATGAGTGGTAACCGGCTTACACTGTATCTCCATTTTATCCCATGTACCCATGTCCGCATGATGTTGTGGTGAATATCGAGAAGATATGAAATATGTTTTTGATGGTGATAGGGCTTTGCATATTTTTAGGGCATATTTTTCTTTTCTCATTCAACTACCCTTGACAGAGATAGACTATTGGCACGCCACGTATGGTTTGTCTATTAGTACGCCTCGTATATTTTGTCAAATACTATGCCTCGTATGGTCTATCTATTTGTACACCTCTGATAGTTTGTCTATTAGTACACCTCGTATAGTTTGTCTATTATAATGCCTCGTATGGCTTATCTACTTGTACACCTCGGATGGTTTGTCAAATAGTACTCCTCGTATGGAACATTTGTTTTAGGATGTCCTATATTAAGAAACTTTTAAAAGCCAATATGTTGGCATGTATCTCATGTGGCAACTTGGAAATAAACATTTTTTCTTTCTTTCTTTCTTTCTATTAGGGGATCTTCTGGGATTGGTGAGTTGTCAAAAAAAATTGCATAGCTTTATATGGAAGTTGTTTTTGTTGTCTAATTCTATAGTTGAATTGCCCATATCATCACTTGTTCTTCTTTTTGTCCTCGCCTCAGCATCCATGGTTACCTCTGTTTCTTCTTGTTCGGATTTTAATGAGATATCTTTTGTTTGTTTTTGCTCGGTTTCCCTTTTTTGTGGTATTTTTTTCTGATTTATAGTAGAAATTAAAGATTGCTGCAGAGTCAAGGTCTGGGAAAGAAGTATCGATGTTTAAGTTCATTTTTAGAGCTTGCGATAACAAGTCACCAAATCCATGGGTTCTGTTAAGAGCTGCTATGTATGCTTCCAAAATAAGTGCCGTAATTTAAATATAGTTTGTGTGGTTAATGTAAGGTTTGTTGTTTTGCATGTTTTGCTTTTTCTGCGTGAGTGCTTTGGGTTCGTTGATGTTGTTCCTGTTGTTCATTATCTGTTTTGTGTTAAACTGTTTTTTCTGTAAGGACAACTCGATGCTGGTGTTCTGTGTAGACCGATGCAATTTAGGCTTTGCTTGAGTGTTCTCGTGCATTGATGGTAGCTGTGTTTTTTGGGAGGAAAATTTTGAACAATTTTGTGTTTGCTGTGTGCATTTATGGGTTGGATGATCTCATGTATAACATTTGTAGCAGATGAGGATGTGGGTATATTTTTCATGCTTGCATTACATTGATGAGTTCGTGTCGTACATGTAAAACCTATCTCGAAGAGTCCTTTAGGCGGTAGTGGTATCTGAGTTTATTAATTTGATTAAGTGCGTGTACTGTTTTTTCTATTATTTCTGTTATAGTCAACCAGGAATTTTGTTGTTGAATCTCTGCTTTGATTTCGTCAGCCGGTCGTGATGCTATTTCGTTATCAATTTGTCTGACAAAGATCGATCTTTTAGCTCTTAGGTTTGGGGAAATGATGAAAATTAAGATCAGTTTTGAAATGTGCTGACTGCTTTGTTAGAAATTAACTTATCAATTGAAGTCGCATCATCAGTTACTGCATAAAAGTCTGTTTTAGCGAGAGCCATCCGGATAAGAAGAGCGTTTAATTCTTTGAAGGTTGTTTCAAATATTCTTGTTTTATCAACCGATTTTGAATTATCGATAAGTTTCAGCTGTACTCGGTATGTTGATGATTTTGTTCTTGGCACGGTACAGGTTGCGGCAATATTGGTGTTTGAAGGTACAAGCAGTGTAGGCGGAAGGTTACTAAGGTTTTGAGGGAACTATCCGTGAATAACATTTCTTGTTTTAGAAGATGAGCACGGGTTTAGAGAAAGAGGGGCCCAGGAGGGTGGCTATCCGAGCCTCCCCGTCCAGCACCAGCTTCCCTCCCTCGACCTGGGGGAGGCATTTCGGAAAAAACCTAACCCTACCCTACTATATTTACAACACAACTATACAAATTTACAATATGATACTTACAATACACAACTACACAAATCAAAATGAAAACTGAAGGCACGCCTAGGCAACAGTTCCTCTAAATGAGATAGTGTTCAACAATTTACAGAATAAATAATTTTATATAAATCATCGGGCACTATACAGTTTTTGATACAATAAATTCGACAGGTATGCACAAGATCACATGAAAACAAGAATGAAAAAGGCACGGAAAAGTCAAAACAAGCAAAGACTGAAAAAGTGTCTCACCTTTGTCCCGTAGGGAATGCTCCAGGACGTCATAACTTTGAAACAAGAATGAATTTTGAAAAACTTCTCAATACATTGTAAAGCCCTTGTTTTTCTGCATCCAATGATACCAAAATCATCACTGTAGCTCAAAAACTGTAGGAGAAGCATTTTTTTTCTTAAAAATAGGTCTTATAAAACAAGTAAGTTTTCAAGACGTTTGTCAGAATTACTCCGAAGTTTACAAAGCTAAAGCAATGCGGTTTGTTGCATTTGAAAGTGATATGTGTGCTCTATCTAATTTACCATGGGATTTTCAAAATTTTTTCTGTAAAGCTTTCCGTGGACTTTTTTACCCTAAAAATATAACTTTTGCCCTGACCCTTACAAAAAAATCATATAAATTCTGAATGAAATCCATCAAAAAATCCCCTGGTAAATTAGATAGAGCACACGTTTGACTTTCAAATGCAACAAACCGCATTGCTCTAGCTTTCTAAATTTCGAAGTAATTCTGAATAATGTATGCATATATATAATTTTTTTTTAATAATTAATTTTCTATGGCCTTATGAAAAATTTTTGTTTAAGATAAGTTGTTACAAATGTGGAGATCTAGTAATCTTCAAATTTTCATAGACGTATGTCCAACAGAACAAAAGTTGACCAGTTGATCAAAATGGTTCCCTTAAAGCTTGTAAATAGAAAAAATAATAAGCCGCAAGAAGCATTAATTAAATTACTTTTCCTGCACAACAGAGAGAAGTCAGTGACCTTTCACGGCGCATTCACGGGGGAACAGACTGGCTCAGCTTCCTCTGCACCTCCTTATATAGTGCTTGGAGAGGTGGTAACGCGCTGAGCAAGCGTCCCCATTGGTTGGTGGTTGATTGCCGCTTAAGCCCCCTCCAGACCTTGCATTACCATGTTGCTTGATGCCGCTTAGACGAGTTGTAGATAGCTCTCCGACCGCTTGAGAAGCCGATTTTTCATGCCCACCAAGAAGCTGAGCGTTCCTGATTGCTGTCGTAGGGCGACGCGAGTCAGTGTGAGAGCAGCAGGCATTGCGGAAGGTCGTGTCGGTGGCGCTCTCCGCGATGACTGACGAGCTAGCTGCTATACGCGGGAGTGAGTAGCTCCCGCGTATAGCTCGCACGCATCCTTCCCCTCTCAGAGCTCTTGAGCAACTGAATGCCATTGCAGTGCGGGCCTTCCCACAAGCCAGTCTGGTCATCAGCGGTTCTTTTGCAGCGCCACTCCGACGTCCAGAGGCAACATGGTAATGCAAGGTCTGGAGGGGGCTTTAGACCAATCCGAGAGACGCTTCGAAGTTCGCCGTTGCATGAGGTGGCGGCTGGTCGCTCGAAGCGAACCGCTTCTCGAGACCACCACAGACTCTTTCACGGGCCTCGTGTACACCTTCAGAATATCTAAGCAGGCAATACCGCAAATGGTGCCAAAAGTTTGCAAAGCAATTATCTCACTATTAATACAACATGTAAAGGTATGTATATAACACGAATGTCAATTAAACGATACACTCCTCACTCGTGCATAGGGGGGCATCTCTTACAGAAAAAAGCCTATGGTCCATGATAACTCACCTATCTTATTAATGAAATATTCAGTGCTTAAATAGATGACTTAAACTCAAATGATTCAATGGTAACAAACCGTTAGGCGTTAAAAGACTACAAAAGATTTTACTGTCTATACATGTTAATTTTTCAAAGAAAAAATACATATGATATTATTATAGACTGTCTCCTTGTTCTTACTATTCTAGTACAATTGTAGATTTTGAGCAAAAAGGCGACAAAAATAGCGTACCACAATAAAAAAGGCGCTAATTATAGTCGTAAAACAGAAGAAAATCTGAATGGATGAATCTAACATCAATTGTATCATGAACTAAGGTCGCTACTTTCTTTTCAAAACATGCTACTAACCACTTCTATAACATCGCACTTCATGAACAAACTTATACGTTTCAGACATTATTGTTCTAATTAAATATTAGTATAGGTATTCGTGCTCTGCAGACTTTCCTGCCTGCCATTGATATCTTCATCCACTGTCTCTAATTGTTGCTGAAATGGAATAAGTGATGTATATGGATTTTCGGAATAACTGTCATGCAAACCGTCTGACAAGACAATGGGGAATGTGATGGGCTGGAGGTAAAAATGTGTGTGGCTTGAGTAGATGGAATTTCAGAAGCTAGCAGGCCCATGTCCAATCTAAATAAAACATCGTTAATATAGCGCTGAGCCAAAGAGACCTCTACCCTGGGTCTTTCACAATTTCTCACTTTATTCGCAACGTGTTCGCTGAGAACCAAATTTTCATCTCTGGAACCAACAATTTCTGATAGAAATTTCATGCAGTTGACAGCTTGTTGGGCAGGGGAGACTCATTCTTTCGGACGGGCTTAGGAAGATTTCTTGGGGTCTTGAATGATCGGCGTTAGTCCTCATGCCAAGCATCTTCAATTACAGTGTCTGTGGGAAATTCTTCCCACATACGCCTCGCGTGGCTTTTTATTTTGAGCTTGTACTGTGGGTTGGTGGGATTTTTTATAGCCGATTTCATCGGGGTTCGGGCGGTGTGTTCGGATGGTCCTAGTTTTTGATATGAAGTGTGCTGTTTAGCTCCTTCTCTTGCTACCACGTGAGATGGTTGTGTGGCCGGTTGGTTTTGTGGACGAGCTCTTGTGATGGTTGCTAGTAACGTAACTCTGCCGTGATCTGCCACTGACCCTCGACCTCCTATGCTCTTGCGGTTACTTTTATCATTTAACTGTTTTTAAGTTTGTGTGAACGTGTTTTTCTTTCATTAAAACTTTTGTTCGGGTTATAAATTTTACACTCTTAAAGGTGTTCGGTCTGTTATATTAAACTGTAGTAAGGCTACGGCCTGTTTTGATAGACTGTAGTAAGGCTACGGCCTACTGCATTGAATCTTGAAATTAAACTTACTGTAAATTTATGGGCTGCGACCTGAATTTAGGCGCTGCCGTTGAAAATCTTTATGATCATTATTTAAATTATTTTTGAACGGAGCTGGTGAGGTTACTAATCTTAAGATGTGGGCTATCGCCTGCTCTGCGAACCTCCCAGCGGTAATTTTCTTCTGGGCTATGCTTTTCACAAGTTGAAACATCTCCCTATTATCCTTTCTGTCCTTTGACCGAACATCAACCTTATACTGTTTTCTACTCAATTTCTAAATTACCTCTTTAAGTGGTTTTGCGGCCCACCGAGTGTGGCAATACTTGGGTGAGTTTTGTGGTTAAAATTGTTTTTCATATTCAAATTTTCGGTATATCGGGTTGTTTGTTCCTCAACTTACCGTCTTTCTTTTGTTTCTTTGGTATACGAATCTAAAATCAGCTTCGCCTCCGTCTGGGCGTCCGTCTGCTGGCCGTTCATTGTCTGATTCTTCGCCGAACCTGCAGTGTCTGGTGCCTCCGATCCGATTCTTCGTTGCTTTCTAGGTGCGTTATGCTAGGGTGCTTCTGGCCTTAATTCTTTGCGGTATAGTGTTGAAATATAAGCTCGTTAGTGATTGCAATAATTCGACAAGGTTAGGCTTAGTAATTATTGTGTTGTTGCTCGTTGCAGGTGTTCATGGTTCGATCGTGGGCTAACTAGCTTTCTCCGGTTCCCGTGCTGGCTTCTTTAACGAATAACCGTGGACCCAAAAGAGACGTGCACCGCGGTGCAACCTAAACCGTGTGAAGCCTCTCAGTGACGCAACTTTGAACGACCGAGCACCTCCTATTCGGGGCGTCGCACCATAATAAACTCAATATATAACCATCAAGATCTTGAAAATCTTAGAATTCTAAATTAAACGTAAAACCGCATTATCGTCATTTTACGGAGTTTTGTACTCTGTGCAATCTGAATTGGATTAAAATCTAACATCAATATAATTCGTTGAATTTAAATCTGTTTATTAACAACTGCTTTTCAATCTTTTATAGTTGTAGTGTGCGAGAATTTCTTACATGTTTTCGTGTTCTTGAGTATCACTAGTCTCTAAGTGACGCTGAAATAAACAGTGATTATTTAAAATTAAATTTTTTCAATTACTAAGCACGATCATTTCTTAATTAACAATATCTCATAGTTTAATCTCATTACACCAAAAATTAATGTTGAAAATTTATTCATTAAGCCTGTGAATGGTTGTTGATTTTTATTTATCTATCTTTTTTATTTCAGCTCGAGGTCACCTTCTAACGAAAAAAAGCGAGCGGGGGAAGAGTTGGAAATACAGTACAAGAGATTAAAGTTTACTGAAATAACCTAAATATTTGACAAGGCAGGTAAAGAAATAAATATTGGGACGGTGAAAAATAAATTAGGTGGTGAAGAATGACGGATTTCGTCCCAGTGAAAGTTGCGTTAGAGACTCGGCCCGAAGTATCGGAGCCGATGTCGTGCCTCCAGGTGCAAACTCCGCGCCTTCCGTTAATGCACCTGGGTAAAACACTTAGTAAAATTAAAGATAAACTGTAAATGAGATATATAATGATCTGAATTGCTTGGTAATAAATTAGTTGAACACACCCATAACTAACCCCGGTCTGGCGGACAACTAAAACGCGAAATAAACACCCACCGATCTGATCCACACTTAACACACCGAAATTAGCTCACCCACCGATCTGATCTACACTTAACACACACCGGAATTATCACACCCACCGATCTGATCTACTCCTAACACACACCAAAATTAGCACACTCACCGATCTGTTCTACACCTAAGGCCGCAGCCAGACGAACAGCAGTGGAGCGGAGTAGAGCAGAGCCGGCGCGGTGTTTTATGTTAGTGGTATTCCTATTAAGGCCCGAATACACGAACGCTCATCACCGTCACCGATCCTTATGAGAGCCGCTTAGCCCCACCCAATGTAGCTAAGCCCCACCCACTGCAAGCCAAAATGACCCTAATTTCGTGAGCGGCACCGATCCTTATGACCGTCACCGGCATATCAAGCAAGTTAGATATTTTCCATCATCAGCGTCAATTACAATGAACGGTGGCGGTGAAGAGCGCGCGTGTATAAGCTCGGCAGTGACCGTTCACGCTCACTGCTTACTGGTGGGCGGGGCTTAATGCCGCTCATGATGATCGGTGACGGTGAAAAAAGCGTGCGTGTATTTTGGCCTTTAGGGTGGCCAGACAAGTAGCATAGAGCAGTGCAGTGCAGCGCTGTCTGCAGCAAGCGCTAGCGGCGTTTTATCTCGGGTGATAAAACACTGCTCGGGAGCTAGCAGTCAGTTCATGGAGCTAGGATATACTGGAGGGAGCATAGCCGATTCCAATCGGGTTCAAATTAGCTGCAAAAGTTGGGAGACTGGGGCATTGGCAAGGCCCCACACGTGAGCCAACCACAGACGCTTGCTGAAGTTGGCTCCTCCTCGCCTCCTCACCTCCTCTACGATTCGCCCTCCCATTTTCCAAAGCAAGATTAGTACCGCTCCACAAATCGAAGGATGAGGTGCGCGTGCAAGTCGCTCTCTAATTGGTAATATTAAAGGGCCTATAATCTTATAGTTTTAAACTCTAAATGTATCTTTGCTAGTAATTTTGATATTATCAAGTGTCCTCAAGTGAGGAAACACAATTTATTATCTTTCGGAGTCTTAGAATCCGAAATTAATGATTGACGATTAACTCAACAGCTGGAAGAGCATTCAGCGAGCGTGTGCGCATCCCAGCGTAGTCAGGAGGTAACTGGCTTCCGTGCTGACGTCACACTTGCGAGACGGCTATTGGTTACCACAGGCATAGGAGAAATCTCAAAAACTGGTTCTCTTCACAGGCGGCTATGCTCCCTCCATATATCCTAGCTCCATGAGTCAGTTGCACCCTAGAGTTCGTCCGGGAAGGATGTCGAACTTCTGATCTCCTCGGTACAAGGTATTCCTGCGATCGGGGGTGCATCTCTTTATATTTCGATCATAACTATGTTAATGAACAACGGTCATTTATAGCAGACGCTATGGAAGTTAGTGGTAGGTGGGATTGTACAGTTATTTATACGTATATAGGTATTTTCTACCTCATAAATCGAAAAACTATACTATATCAAGCATTTTCTTTGTCAATACCTAAACTTTAGAGCGTACCAATGCCGAATATTTCATATCAGGTCTATTTTTGGCACATGGCACTAAACTTGACTTGAAACATATATCTTTTACGTATGAACTATTTGCATTTTAGTTATAAACATTTATCATTTTTCTCCTGAGTAACACTGAGGAAACACAGGTTAGGTCATCTGTGAGAAAGAAAGAGAAGAAAACCGTTTATTTCGAAAAAAGTTGGCATGTGAGATACATGGCAACATTTTGGCTTTTAAAAAATTTCTCAATATAAGACGTCCTAAGACAAACGTACCAAATGAGGAGTACTAATAGACAAACTATACGAGGTCTACTAATAGGCAAACCATTCGAGGTTTACTAATGGACAAATTATACGAGGCGTACTAAAAGACAAACTATCCGAGGTGCACAAATAGATGAACCAAACGACGCGTACTTAAGACAAACCATACGTGGCGTGCAAATCGATTAACCCTGTCAATAGCTAGTTAAATAAAAAATATCATTTCTTGGAGATTTTATATCCCAAGAGATGGCTGACAACTTATAAATAATTCAAAATACTATTAGAGAATTCTTCGGAATTCCTGAATTATTTGTTGTATAGATATAAGCATACGCACAGAGATGATTATATTTCACGAGCACTTTTTTCATTAGTCTTTTTTATATTTTTCATTGTTTTTATTCACAGATACGCCCTCTTGGGCAGTGATAGATCTATTTATGAATCATTAAGCAATTGCAATAAGTATATTTATTTCTGAAATATGATTCAGTGTTAACTGGTCGCAGAGCTTTGGGTAAAATGTAATATGTTTTGAGGTTTTGTTGTTACTCAAAAAATAGGAATAGAAACGTATATATGCATAGGTGCGTGTAGATATATATGAACACGTTTATGTGCGCACACAAATAGAATTGTTGAATGTGAGTCAAATGTGGAGAGGATGGATCTTTTACTTTTTCTGTACCAGCGCAAAGTGCTAAGCAAAGCCGATACAGAATTTTTCAAGTTTGCGTTTTATCAGTATTACTTCGGTAAAAATAAGCTTGAAAGCACGCAACTAAAAAACTGTTAGTTTCTCCAAAAACGATAGTGATGTTCGAATTTTACGTGAAAATTGCCATTAAACTGAAACTTAGTGCCGCACGTCAAATACAAAAGGTCATTTTATACTTAGATATTGTTTATTGGTTTAACAATTCCAAATTCGGGTTGTTATATCCATAGATGTTTATATTCATACGCCTGAACGAATATGT
Organism: Morinoia aosen; assembly: GCA_030386875.1. Classification (NCBI taxonomy): domain Eukaryota; kingdom Metazoa; phylum Arthropoda; class Malacostraca; order Amphipoda; family Talitridae; genus Morinoia; species Morinoia aosen. The sequence goes on along the minus strand of CM059575.1, from coordinate 7,242,505 downwards.
TCCTTGTTCTGTAATGTCTCTACACGTCCAGTACTGCAAAATAATCCACATTCAAGTATTTATAAGGTTTCAAGGCATGCGTCAGTGAATTATTTGCATGATTATTCCATCATCAACCATAACTAGCATATTATCATGCAATCAATTTTTTGTCGAATTTCCTGGAACAATTAAAAACAGTATCAAAGCCATTTCAAACATTGTGGGTAGAAATATTTTAGCGAAATGAAAAGTACTATACGACAGTGTACGGATGTACTTGTAATGCTAAAAAGATAAAGCATAGCATGGTAATATGTATAGATATAAATAAACTTAATCCAATAAAATATTGCCTGTTCTACATCTATTTATTAAGAAAAATATGAGGTTGCCTGTCACAAAACACCGCCCATCGTAGCGCTAAGTTTGCAACTGCTGCGGACTCAGGACCAGCCACTGCTGTTTGTTTGGCCACCTAACTTACGAGCATAAGCTAGCAGCTACCAGCGAGCCGAAACTGCTCTGCTCAGCCCTGCTTCACTGCTGTTTGTCTGGCCGCGGCCTAACACACACCGAAAGGGTTGCCAGATAAATCAGTGAGCTTATGGCCACATTTTACGGGAAAAATGGCCAAAATGGCCACTTCAGAATATCCCATGGCCAAACAACTTGCCAAAATATGTATTGCTTTTAACCACGCACAGGCCTACCAAAACCACAGTTATGTATTTTACTGTGCCTAATCAGTAGAAATTTTTTAAATACAAATCACAATATTAATAAATTTAATACTCACATAGACAATATTATGATGTAAGCACCTCCTCGAGATATTGCAAGTCGTCCGTTTCCTGAGTCGGGCGATACAGGTTGTTACTGTTGTGTCTCTTCAGCATGTCTGGCGTACTTTTGAAATTATGGCAGCACATGTCGTTGTCACTTAACCCTCTAACGCCCAGAGGACACCAGTGTCCTCTTTCAAAAATACCCTCAATATATTGTATTTCTTGTTCAATTAGTTCCCTAGTGTGTTCTTTGAAGTTCTCTGCCGGGTGGCAGTTCCTATCCCATCCTGATATTGGTGACTGCCTGATTTCAGCGCCAGTTTAGTGACGGTGGTTGTGTTAACGGTAATATGAGTACAAAAATTCGGACGTTAAAGGGTTAAAAATGAACGAATTCTAACAATTGAATCCAGGAGTTTCATTTGCATTCGATTTCTGGGCTTTGTTTTAATTGATGACACATAAGAAAAAATTATTTCCACAATTGCGTTACTGGGGGGCACTATGAGGCATGTTAATGCGTAGTGTGACAACTCTTTAAATTGTTCATACTTTGAAACAGCTTGCCAAAATTGAAGAGCTCCTCTAGGAATTTCATGTTCTTTGAATGTTTTTTCTTCATTCCACGTTACTAGACTAATTTTTCGATACTGTTCTTCAACCAGATCAACATCACCCAGATCGGAAAATGGCAGATCTGAAAATTTTCCTTTATCCGTTTGGCTCAAGAGAATTGTTGGATTTAGAAGGGAAATACCTTTAAACACATCTACTGTTTCAGGGAGTCGCTTGCTTACTTGATTCAAAGCTTCTTGAAGCATAGATTGGCATCTGAGTTTAACACCGTGAATTTTTTGGTGTTTTAGGTCTTTATCAGGATAATGTAAAAACTTGATTAGGCGAGTACTAGTTTCTTGAGCAAATTTTTCTCCAAAATCCCCATTTTCTAAGACTTCAGTTCTTTTGGCTTTGTTATATAGCCTTTGGTGCAAACTATCTCGGTGTCTGCACAATTCTTGTGCGAGATGATAGAGATCAGCATTGGTCTGCTGAAATGCAAGATTAATTCTTTCAAATTCCTGAACAATAGGTGTCGCAAATACAAAGTAAAAATAGTTCATTCTATCTTGCAGTATTTCTTTTATAAGCCTAACCTTGTAGAAAGTGTCATTACCTGCAGATTGTTCACAGCGTGTGAAGTAACCCAGGTAGCAAGAAATTATTAGGTCAATATTGGGTTGATAATTATTTATTGACCTGATATTGGAATCTTGGATTACAATAATAGGCTAATAACAAGACAATATCGAAAAAAGATATATTTATTTATGATATCAACTTGTTATTGGGACAATGTAGTAAATAACTTTATTTCGAATATTAAACTAACAGTGTATACATATATGTACGATATTCATATAAGTGGAAACTATCTCATAACAATTAAAAATCTCGCATTTTAATAAAATTTCTAAAAATTTAAATTATTATTGCCCAAATATTGGGTTGATATTGTACGCCAATAATACGGAGTAATTTGTTTAAAATGTACCAATAAAGTTAATGAATAGTTTTTGCAGTCATTAATGAGTGCAGATATATTTGACAGATATCAAGAAATGTGAATACGTTACAATAATATGTATATTCAAAATTACTGTAATCCAAGGTTCACAGTTCTTGTTTTTTCAGTCGTCCAATGAGTTCCGAAGGTCTAATTTTTTCAAAAAATATGCTAAAACCGTTTGTCATATATTACTATAGCAATAAATGTCTATATATTGAATTAAGATGATATAAAGTCATTTATATAGTTGATATAAATGACTTAATTTCGTAACTAAGGTATTGAGTAGGCCTATTCCTACCATATAACCCATTTTGCATGCATCATTTTTTGCGTAAAGCGCTTTCGTGCAATTTTCAATCACGCATCTATATGCTGCTTAGATGAACGTATAAATGCTGCTTAGTACAGTTTGCCCGACCACTAATACGTACGTGCAACACAAAATTTGGACTACGATTCCGAAGAGGTTTGTAATCATGGTTTTTAGATAAATTTTGAATTCAGTTTAATTCATAGTCTTGTAGGTGTGTACTGTAGGTATGTACATCGGATAACATAGTTATCAGAATTATATATATATCTCGTCTTTGAACCCTTCTGAATATTGATGCGATATTAGCAACTAATTATTGAGCCAAAGTGTTGTTAAATGAAACACTTCAATATCAAGTCAATAGTGATACAGTAATTAGCTGACACTGGGTTAAAAATAAATTACTATTGGGACAATATATTCTACCAATATCCACTTGATTTCAGAAAATAAGTAATGGATGGGCTGTAGTACCCTACTTTAGTTACCCCTTAAACTCAGTTCTAGTCTATTTGTGTTCAGTAATACTAATATGGTCATATGTAAAATTATTCAAGAAAAAAGTGCTAAAAGCTCCATATCGAATCCCTGTTACCAACTGCAGGAGAAGTACGTGTACATTACTAAAGTCGCTGCTTCACTCGCCGAATGCGGAACTCTGTTGCTAAAGCAGCTACAACTCCAGGCTTTACTAGCCAATGGTTGTGTAAGGAACACCGCAATAACAAGTGCATATAGACAAAATAATTAGCTAATATTGGGTTAGCGAAAATATCATTATCGGGGCCATATGTTTTACAAATATCAACCTATCATGAATTGAGTATTAAGCCAATGTTATTGTAGGGAACACTTCATTATCAAGTCATTATTGACACAATAATTAGTTGATATTGGGTTGATGATAACAGTGTTATTGGGCCAATATATTTTTCTAATATCAACCGAATTTTCCAAAATAAGGTATTGCCCCAATGTTCATTTTGAATATCCAGTCAATATTGAGACTGTATATTGGCTCAATATTAGGTCAATAAATTTTGCTACCTGGGAAGCTAGCAATTCTTCCCAATTCACAAGTATATTATTCAAGATTTTTCCTCTTACAAGCCATCGTGTTTTCGACAATTTCATGAGTGGGAGAGGTGCTCGTTGTTCCTGGTCATTAGTTTCGCCAGTATTCATCACTTTGAAGAGAGCTTTAAAGTCTTCTCTTCTGATGTTACTATTAGAATGACAAACAAAGCGCAGGAGAATGGCAAACAAATCGCAGGAGAATGGCAAACACACTTCATTTGAATAAAATTTGGATTTTGATTTTTAATTCTGGTCCACAGTGAATTGTTGCATCCTACCATAGCAGCAGCGCCATCACTTGCAAACCCAACGCAATTTTTCAGCGTTTGATTATACAATGCCAATTCTTCAGCAATTTCATTGAACACGACTTCTGCTGTTGTCTCCACTACAGGTTTAAGACTCAGAAACGCAGTTTGAATATTATTTCTATTGCTGCATAAATATCTAACAACAATACACAAATGTTTTTGAGTCGCAATATCAGTAGATTCATCAACCATCAATACGAATTTTTTACCTTCTATATTGTTCCTCAAATCGTCTTGTAAAGATGCTGCAATCACATTTTCTCTTATTGCAATGCATTTCGTACGGTGCAATTGAATATCGCTGAGTACGCCGTTTTTTCCGTGTGCTTTCACTACTTCACCTATATGTATAATCTACAGCGCGAATAGACGCATAGCATGCTATTGCTAGGCTGAGTTCTATTTCAGCTTTCTTTGTGTGATCACTCATGGATAATTTTAAGGCTTTCTCTAATGTTGGTTGCGAAGTACTGGGGAATTTATCTTGATGTATCTTAGAGTTTTCATGAACGTTTATGTTGTAGAGTTTTGGAAGCACGTTGCACTTACAGTAAGTGCAATAAGCATTATTTCCGTCTTCTGAGCATTTCAGCCACAAATGATCTCTCTCCCACTCTTTTTTATATTTTCTTCCTCGATCACTTTTTTCTTTAGGCATCTTGAGAGGCGTGTAACCTTCAGGGAATAATTAATATTATAATTTCTGTCCGCTGATTACTTCGCAATAGATATGACGAGGAGAAGCTTGAGGCAGTGCACTCACTTAACCAACGCGGTCGCTGAACTGTGGCGCAATTCGCGCACCCGGCAAGGCGGCAACCGCTGCGTTACAACGTTTTGTCGAAGATTGAACAAGACTTGTTCGCTCTTCGATAATACGTTCTACATTGCAGCATCTTGGTTCGTTCTACGCTCCCTTGTGGAAAATATTACCGAATGGAATATTCCATGGACACAGAGTCCAAAAATGGCCAATCTAATGGCCAAATTGTTAAAAATGGCCAAGTGAATTTTTTCATGGCCACGGCGTTTCAAAAATGGCCAATTTTGAGTAATTTGGCTATGAAATGGCCAATCTCGCAACCCTGCTCACGACCGAAATTAACACGCCCACCGATCTGATCTCTAACTCTAAAAAAGGCAACTAGTCAGAAATTATCGATATACCCTAGTCGCTATTATTTAACAGGAGGGAGCAGAACACTTCAATAAGCTTCAGCTGAACAATCTAATGGTTACGCACGACTTTTTATTAGCCGCCTCCTCTCTAGTAAACCTATGTTACTACTACTACTACTACTACTACTACTACTCCCATGCCGACTGTTATGCGTCAACAAGGCACCGGTGCTCTGAATCGACAGAAGTCCTGTGAAGTTGATGTGCTAGCGGTTAAGGCTGAAGAAAGTCCCGTGATTATGGGCGCCCGAGATCTGAAGTTGAATCTGTCGGATAGCTCGGAGGAAAGTTCAGTGGCGAAGAAGAAAATGTCTACAGTGAGGGTCGCTCATGCCGTTGGTAGGATATGATTGTCAGCGTTACTATTGAATATTCGTAATTAAATTATAAGGCTTTGCCTCCGTATATCACAACAAATAAAAAGGGTATTTTTTCGACATCTTCTGAAGCTACATGGAAAACTATTGCCCATGAATTTCACACTAGATGGAATTTTCCACACTGCATTGGGAGTGTCGAGGGTAAGCATATTCAGATGGTGGCATCTCAACACAGCGGGAGCTTGTATTTTAACAACAAATCCACCTTCAGCATTGTTTGTTCTTCGTTGCAGACGACAACTACATTTATTTGTACGCAGATGATGAATGCCAAGAAGTATTTTTGATGGGGGTATTTTCAAGTTCACATCACTGTACAAGGACCTAGAAAACAATTCTGCATACGTACCTAAAAGCGAGGCATAAACAGGCAGAACGGAACCGATACCATGCGTTCTTGTGGGAGATGACACATTTGCTATGTCTACCTACTTGATGAAACAATACCTCGGTCGATCAATAGACATTCCATCGAAAGTGTACAATTACAGACTGAGTAAATCTCGAAGAATAATAGAGAATGTGTTTATGGTAACGTCTTTCAAATTGCTAGTGTTTCTGAAACCAATTTATTTACAGTCAGTGAAAGAGAAGTCATTGGTGTTATCTGGCGTCTATTTACACAACTATTTACGCAAGAATTCCGCTTCAAGGTGTGCTTACACCCTACCCGGAAGTTTTGACTCCTAATATAGGAAAAATCAATTAGTAAAGAAGAGTAATACATGGGTATCCAATTATAGGAAAAATTGGGAGCAATGTCAGAACGACTTTTGAAACGAAATGCACAAAACGTAAAAAGTTAAGGGCAAGAAATTTGATAAATCTTCAGAGCCGGACTTTTGGTAGACAGACGGGCGTTCGACTTGCGGTTTGTGAAGATGCCGTCATGCGAAGCAATGCACCCGTGCTCCGTAAAGTTATTTATAGTTAGCTAAGACAGTTTTAAACTTAGGGTAAGAAAAGTTATCGTTATAGCAAGTTATGGTTTTTAAGTTATAGTAAGTTATAGTTTTTA